>OX377611.1:14678487-17078487 GCA_947397855.1 Thelaira solivaga | reverse complement strand
GTTTAGAACCTATAGATTAAATTCCTTTGTGATTTTTGTAATTTTCCTGGGTAAAGCCGGGAATGGACCTCGGCAAAGTGGGGAATGGTAAAAAGCAACAGCACTGGGGTATATGGAAATTTAAAAAAAAAATTAAAAATAATCCAAAGTAACTTCTGAGTATTTGGGCAATAGATTACAAATCTACACGACCTTCCCCTTTAAGATGATGTCTTCCTTCCCGTAAACTTCTTTAGAAATCAACGTATTTATGGATATTTGTACTCATGCACTTATACTTCTCCTAAACATATTAGAAATATTTAATGATGTAAAACGTATTTGATAAATACTGAAAAGATATTTACGAACACTAAAAAACGTAACAGGTAACGTTAAAACATATTTATCTTTTCCCACTACTTTGCTTGGCGGTTTAGTTAAGCGTAAGTTCTTTAATGTTTCATTCATCGGAAATAGAAATTTCATCTTCAATATATTTACTGTTGATTTCCATTTAAATTTTGTTTGTTTGCAGTGAGCATGTGCCCATTTATGACACAAAATTCAGAAAATGACCACATGTTTTGCTTACAAGTAGCAGATTTTTTTTTAAATAAATAAAAAAATTTTGCAAGATTAAAAAGGAAATACTTTTATTTACTGAAAATAGTTCATAATACGAGTATTGTCCCTTGATATTTTGTGGCATCTTGAAAATGCTTTGGTTTGTTAGAGGTTTCCTCTTTTTTTTTTTTTCGTTTGTATCAAAATTTTGGCCATATTTTTATGCAAATGAAATTCGTTTTGCAATGAATGCATTTATAATTTAAAAGCAAGCCATTAAGACGGGTGGAGCTATGTGCCTAATAACCACAACAACAACAAAAACAACAACAACGAAAGCAACTACAGCGAAAACATACGCCGCAGGTTTGGGTCTTCTGTGTAGATGGCTGCCTGGGATGCTGGAACAGCAACGGAGCAGACATAAAGGATGATGGTTGATTGTGTTTGATCCATTAAAAATTTTTAAGAAAAGAAATGAAGCCAGACGGAAAATGGCGTGTTTTTGAAGTAAAACTAAAAGAACAGCTACACCAACAGCAAAAACTGAAGAAGAGAAATTTGTTTACGTTGACTGGCAATCAACCGTTTGTGTTTTTGAAATTGAAAATTTCAATGCAGGAAATCCAAAAACAAAAAAAAAAAAAAAAAACAAAATATTATTCAACTGCGAAAAATGTCTGTACATAATCAGCGTATAAAAAACAACGTAAAAAAGCCTTAAAGCAAAATAATATTTTTGTTGCTTCTTTTTGTTTTTGTTTTTTTTTTTCACTTTAGCTTAAGCTTTGGTTTTCTTATTTTATTTATTAATAATGTTAGAGTTGTTGTTGTTAATATTATTACGAGTTTAGTGTTCTTAACTTAATACAACAGAGAGGTATACTTTATGCATAATAAAATGGTAGCAAGCTGATCGTGTCCAAAGGGTGGGCAACCAGTTGCTAACAAACAACAAAACGCTGCTGGTTGAAGCTACTCCAAACTCCTTAAGCTGCCACAACTTGTAACTTAAGATTTACAATAAAATTATGTTAAGAAAATAAAAACAAAAAAATAAAGCAAAACTAAAGCCATCAAGCGAAAAAAAAATTGGTAACAAACACATTTAAAACAACAACAGCAAAAAAAGAAAACTTAATTCAGTAGTTAAGAAAAATTGATTAAAATAATATTTTAAAGATGTGTCTAGGCTGATTGAATAAGTCTGGTCTGATGTTGATGATGATGTTGTTGGTGTTATAAGTTGTTAGTAATTGAAAGCTTAGTATGGCTAGTGGTTACTGTGTAATAATTAGAGACCTACGCTGGCGCAGTGCTCAAAATCAGTGTAAGCCGGTTGTAATATTCAACTGTTGAAAGCTTACGGGTATAGTAATTTTTACGACTTTACTTGACAGAAATAGGCTCACTTGGGTACTCTAAAGTGGTTCCTTTGTGATATCTGTTTAAAACGAAGAGAGAAATAGTATAAAGAGAAGTAATACCCTGTTCAGACATAAAAGTTAATGAAGTCAATTAAGTTTTAAATTATGTGACTGATTTGGATGTTCACACATATTCAATTAAGTTTACGCAATTAAGCATTTGACAACTGAAAATATTGTGACATTTTTTTTTGAAAATATGTTTGAGTATTTATAAATAAAAAATGAAAAGAAAGTCAAATTTAAAAAAAAATTGTTTTGATTAAAAGAAATTAGTTATTTAAAAATTATTTTCAATAACAATTTTATAAAATTTATTTAGCGTTAACTTGGGCTGCCATTTTCTTTTTATGACATTTATTTTTAAATTTATTTACGTTTTCTTTTTTTAATACTAAAAATATCAACTTTTCTCACTTTTGAGTTGATATTTAAAGGCACAACAAGGAGTTGCATTTTGATTTTGACTTCCTTAACGTGCAATCAATTTTTAATTGCGCAATTATTGAATATAAATTTTTATGGTAAATTGAGCTCAATTAGGGCTTAATTGCTCAATTAACGTGTATGTCTGAACAGGGTATAAGGAAATAGTAAGAGTAGAAAAATAGCATGTCTTCGTCAACTAAGCCAGATGTTATTAGTAACGAAGCTAAATAATATGATAACATTTGCAGAGAGGCCGAGCAGATGGCGCTCAACGAAGCACGCAAACTCATGCTGATCTTATAGTGCCGGGAAAAAGCAGAGAAAGTGTTTCACAGTTTCCTCCTCTGCCTTCTCTTGACAACTTTTACACTGGTAATTTGATAACAAATCCTATCTCCGCGCCTGGTTGCCAAAACTGCTACCACATTCCTTAACTTGGTGTCCCTGCTGCGATTTTTATCCAGTCTAGACCAGTAGTGCGATTCAGTAACTTTTATTACGATATTTTATCGAATTCGGTATTCAATAACTTTCCGACAAAAATATTCGGTACGATAGAATCGCTATTTGCAATGATTATTTATGTGCTGTTAACTTTGTCGCAACTACCGAACTCGATAAATTATCGTAATAGAAGTTACTTCATCGCACTACAGATCATCCTACTGTACCTCTTTTCCTCCATCCATTTGTGTTAAAAGCAAAGAGGGATGACGCAAGACATGTCGATATTCTGCTCTGGCAGCTTTGACCCATTTCTTGATAAGGTTTTCTCACATACAATTCCTTACAGTGAACGCGTACCAACACATTCTACTGCTATTTTGCTTACAACTTTGTTGATTAAAAAATTATTAGTTTAATTTGATTTAGCCTTAATCTTTTTTAAACAGTTTTGGAATATATTTTTGTTGAAAAAGAAGTCAGAGAAAGAAATTAATTGAAGAACTTTTAGCGAAAAAATCATATTTGTTCTTGCCTCACAATTTGACTAGTTTATACCATCGAAAAACACAAAAAAAATTAAAATGAGTTCCAGACTTTATTTACAAGACTTTTCTTTTTTACCAGACAAATATAAAAAATAAATAATATAAAAAACGCGTTTAAATTCTATGCAAAATGATTTTTGAATTTCTTGTGAAATATTTGATTGACCGGCGGCGATTAGCGAAAATCATCAGCGGCTTCACTCGTCTTGCCTGCAGGTCTCTGTTGACAACTGATTGATTGGCTACAATTTTTAAAATGCTTTTTCTTCAAACTATGTTTGGACACACATAATATTAACATAAAGCCGGAAAAAAATCCCAGCAATCGCAGGTAAAGGTGAGTTAAGAATTTTTTTTTAAACTTTTTGTTTTAATTTTTTTTTGCTCCACCCATAAGCAGTTCTTGTTTCAACCAGACTTCATTTTAATTATTTTTCAATTTACTGGCAATTAAAGTCAATTATAAATTCCTTAACAAAAAATTGCTATTAAAATCGTTTTTTTTTTTCTTAGAGCAATTGTGTGACTGTCTATTTTAATGAATTGCCTAGACAACCACTCAAACATCATTATTATTAGCTTTATTTTTATAAACATTTTTTATTCAACTTCATGTCATAGTTTGAATATTAATTTCATCAGTTGGTATTTATTTGTTAAATGAAACTACCCCCGCGGTACAATTCAAAAGGATTTCTTATTTAAAGTCTTTTTGAAAATCCAGGAAGATAGAAATCCGAACCTATTACGAATGTTAGTCGAATTTGTGACAAAATAATGAAAATCATATGATCGGTACTGCAACTTGTCTATTGCTTTAGACACGACAATAACTCTTACTCATAATTAGCCCTATTATTTTCAATTGCAAAAAATTATACTCCTTATATAGTAATAATAATAATAATAATAATAAAAATTTAATAACTCAGTAAAATTTTAAAAAGTTTTACTCATAAATAAACATATTTTGAAAATTTATTAGTAAGTTTTATTTGACCTTGTTCTTTTTAATTAAAATGGCTATTTTGTTAAGCTTGAGGTCTTATTTTTCAAAAATTTATTTTTATATCGATATTTCGCTCCAATTTTTGTAGCTTTTTTTTTTTTTTTTTTTTTTTAAGCTTGACGTCTTATTTTTCAAAAATTTGATTACTTTATAATTATATCCTAAAGAAGCTACAAAAATTGGAGCGAAATATCGATATAAAAATAAATTTTTGAAAAATAAGACCTCAAGCTTAACAAAATAGTCATATTTTGAAAATAAATTCAAAAATTGTACGGTTCTTTATAAAAAAGGTTCCAAAGTTGAAAAATGGCGAAAAAATGTTTAAAAAAATTGTTTGGTGAAGAAATACTTACAGATTTCTCAAGTGTACTTTAATGATTCCAACAGCCTCAATTTTATTTTCTAAATCTGCTGAAACTGAAACTTAAAATCGGTTGATAATCGGTTTATAAGTACATAAAGATACGAAAACCCGGTTTTTTCAAAAGTAACTGAAGAGTTTGGAAGTGTTTGGCAAATTTCAAAAACAATTTCTTGTTGTATTTTTTTTTTTCTTACAGTGCAATATCTGTATCAATCAAACGGCCTCAATTTTTCTTTCTAAATCCGCTGAAACTGAAACTTAAAATCGGTTGATATTCAGTCGAGGTTTTGGTAAATTCCAAACCCAGATTCTTGTTATGCTCAACAGCACCTACCAGAAAAATAATATCACTTCGATAGATAACAACTGAATGTTATCTGAAATTATTTTCTTTATTTTCTTACTAAACTAAACTCACATTTTTTGTTTCTTTCGTTTGTTAATGAAGTCATTTTGAAATATTTTTATTGTTTTTTCATAATTAACAAAGTCATTCAACTTAAGTTTTAATTAAGTTTTACGTTTGATGAAATATTTCAACAATTTCATTTAATTCTTAAAAATGTAAAAGCTTAAAGAGTTTCTTTTTATTAGAAATTTATTTATTTATTTCAGAACACAAAAACAAATTGTTTAATAAAAACAAAATATATTATTGGATGGATTTTTAAAGGCAATTTATTGAAATTTTCTCCTCCAACTTGTTTTCACTTGTAAATATTTCATATTTTTGTTAAGTTTCATTAGACAAGCGATTTTTTTTTATTTGGAGATATCTGTCGAAGGAAAAAATAGATGAATTTTGTGATTATTTTTAAATAAACTTTCACAAAATTCATTTGTGTGATTATTTTTTAATAAATTTTTACAAAATTCATTTTTATGAGATACTATTTTTAATTTTTATTTTTTTTTTTGGAAAACTGGTCCTTCGACCTGCATGAACACAATTGTGTTGAATTGGCAGTTCAATTAAGTGACTTTATGTTTCGGAGTCAAAACAAAATTTAAAATAATTTTGTTAATTAAAACATACAAATAAATGTGCTTTTTTAATAACACTAGCGATCAATTCGTCTGAAAATTGTATAAGAAAAATTGGATTTCTAATTAAAAATTTATTTAATTTTGGAAAAGTATGAAGAACTTATCAGATAAATGGCAAAAGAAAAGGAAGCCTTACAGAAAAAAGGGCCAGAAGTTGGGTTTCAGTGAATATTAAAAGGTAGCCTTCATCCTTCAAAGACCGTATATGTGCTATTTTTGTACTAAGTGAAATTTTCAACGTTTTCTAAAAAATTTCACAAATACAATTGAGAGAAACTGTATTCCCAGGATGATAGCCCTATTCATTTTGGTTGTTTTTCATTAGGTCCCATTCCTTGATATATACAGGTTGGGCCAGAATGGCTGTACCTCCCTACAAACCCCCTTTAAATTCAGTACATATGTGAAGAATAGGAAAGAAAATTTTTTTTATCGCATGCAATAATTTGTAAACGAGTTGATCTTTTGTGTTATAGAAACAACACATACATATGTAAGTGCAGCCAGTACTGAACATACGAGTCATGTTTTAGTTCGGGCTAGAATACCTGAATGTACTTCTATTAAAAAAAAAAAATTATTGCCAGATTTTAAAATTCACACACAGTGAGAATTATTTTTTTTAAAGCCAATGAGAGCAGCAGAATTAAAGTTTTTATTTAGAAAATATTATTTTTAGTTAATATGTAACTACAAGTACTTTTCAATGTTTTTTTCTTTCTTAATAAAATGAATTTTTTTTTTTAATTTTACATGATGAACGCTTGCCTTTCAATATTTACGAAAAATCCTCTAAAAAATGATTGATTGTTTGACTTTTAAGAAATATAAATCACCCTTAAAAGAAATCATCAATTTCTTTTTTATTTTCTTTTACCGCACAACTCAAGTATCACAGATGTCTATACCAAATACAAAGATGCGAACAACAAGAAGAAAAAAAACACAAATGATAATTTTTGTCACGCGTTTTTGTTTCATATTAAACTCAACTTTTTTCTTCTTCTTCTTCTAAAACAGACATACTTTTTTGTAATCAGTTCCGCCAAGAAAGAAAAGAACTAAACAAAACTTTAACTTTTTAACATTTGCCGGGATTTGCAAAGTATTCGCATGAATTTACATTTAAGTAAGTGGCAGAGTGGCTGGATTGGCTAATGTGTTCGGTTACTTTACCCATCAACATTCCAAGAGGGGACACTTTTTTTCAAGTTGTTGTAGAGTTCATGTTGTTGCTTAAATTTGTACAAAGTTGTCGGTATATTTTTCTTAAACGACAATCAGTTACTGTAAGTAAGTATTATTTGTATTATAAGAAAAGAGAGAGGAGAGAGGATAAAACTTCAGTTGCTGTTATATTTTGCGTGCTCTGATGATGACAACCATGTCACGCGTGTGATTGACATGGATTTATTGATGTTTTATTTGAACATCAATGAGAGATTTTCTGTATAATTTCTTTTTTTTTACAAATAACTAAATAATGCAATTTATATATAAAAATTTTCATTATGTATTCAAAGTGTACAAAATCGTTTAATTAATTATTTTCATAGAATTATATGGAATTTAATTTTAAATTTAGAATAAGTGAAATTCAGGTAGCAATTTTATATAGAAATCACAGGGACAATTAATGTAACACAAGCAATCCACTCGGTTAATACAAGTAATAAGACATTCATTGGGTTTTGATAGAGCAAAACCAAATGATACGACTGCTGGGAAATCTTACTGAGGTTTTACACTGTAAACATTTTTGACTTTTCTTCTAAAATTTTGTAAATGAAACTTAGGGCTTTAATGAAATCTAATTTATCAATAGAAATATCGCATAAAAGGCGGCAACTTTATAGAGATATGCTAAAATTATTTTCCCATTAATTTTCTTTCAATTTAAAATCCTTGTTGACCGCAAATGAGCTGTATATTTATATCATTATGATAATCCTTTTCATAGTGAGTCCGGCTGTTTTGTGATAAGTACAAAAAACTGGATTTAGAATGCCATAATTTTATTTCGTTGCTTAAGTCGTTGACCCCAGGTATGGTGGAATTTATAAATTTTTTCATTTTAAAAAATTAAATTTTTTATAAAATTTTTGTCAAAAATTGAATGAATTTTTTAAGTGGATTCTTTCATTGAACTTATGATTTGTTTTTTCTTCATTAATCGAATAAATTTCTGCATGGAATTTATAAAAAAAATTTTAATAACTGAATGAATTTTATGAACTATCTTGCAGAATGTATGAAACTTTTTCGTTACTCTAATTAATTTTTTCATTGAATTTATATAATTTTTTTTTCATAGAATTTATAAAATTTTTTGATTAATTAAATAAATTATTTCACTGAATTTATGAATTTTTTCACTAAATGAATGAATTATTTCGAAGTTATGAAACATTTTCGTTAATTTAATTAATTTTTTTCACTAAAATTTATATAATTTTTTGATTTCATAAAAATTCTTTTTCATTACTTAAAAGAATTATTTTATGGAATTTATGATTTGTTTTCATTAATTGAATGAATTATGTCATATAATTTATGAAAAATTTTTGTTAATTTAATACATTTTTCACTGAATTTTTATTATTTTTTTATTTAATTGAAGAAATTACTTCACAAGACTAATAAAAAATTTTTATTTTGAATTATATCATTGAATTTACGAAATCTTTTTGTTGATTTATTTATTTTTTTTATGATTTTATAAATTTTTTTGATTTCATAAAATTTTTTCATTAATTGTATGAATTATATTAATATTTATAATTTTATATTTTTCAATAATTTAATGCATTATTTCGTGGAATTTATAAATTTTTTTCGATAATTTAAAGCATTTTTAACTGAATCTATATAATTAATTGAATGAATTATTTCGCGCAATTTATAAAAAAAAAAAATTCAATGCAATTTGTTAACAAATTGAATAAATTATTTTCCTTTAAATTAATTAAAATTTTCAGTGAACATATATAATTTTTTTTAATTAATTAATAAATTAATGCATAGAACTTATAATATTTTTTCATTAATTTAATGAATTTTTTCCTGGAGTATATGCATTTTTTTCACTTATAGAGTGAATTTTTGCATGAAATTTATATAATATTTTTAATTAGTTAAATGCATTATTTCATCGAATTTATGTAATCTTTTCTGTAATTTAATGCATTTTTTCACTGAAGTTATACATTTCTTTTAATTAATTGAATAAATTTTTTCATTAAATTTATAAAAATTTTTTTATGAATTTCTAAAATAGTTTTAGTGAAAAATGTTCCATTAATTTAATAAATTAAATGAATAAAATCAAAGAATTTATAAATAAAATTTTTTCAATCCATGAAAAAAATCACATATCTTGTAAAACACATATAATACATTTTGAATTAGAAATAGAATCAGGAGCGGGATACTGCGGCCAAAATAGCCTCATTGTGACATTACCCTAAGTAACAAATTTATTTTAAGTCTAGGTATTCATTAAAAATTAAAAAATTTCCTTGGGTTATTTGTCTACATTATTTAGATCATTACAGTGACATAACCAGCAGAAATTGTTTAAGAAATATTTTCATAAAGAAATTTGTTTTAAAAATTAATAATAAATTCTTCATTGACTTTAAAGAATTTATAAACCAAATTTTTTTCACTTTTATTTAACACTAAATTTTACCTATAGGCTTTTAAAGTAAAAGTTGGTCTCAAGAAATTTTAAAATATTTAAATTTTGAAAGATAATATTAAATAATAATTTTATTAAATTATTCGATCTTAAATATAAATTTATTATTAGTTAATATTATTCAATCTTAAGATCTCAATAAAAAAATAGTTTTTATTTTAATTTTCCAATATTTCGACTTTCTTTTGAATGTCTTCTTCAGGGAAATTTATTTTTATAATTTTTTCATTGAGATCTTAAGTTTGAATAATAATAACTAATGATAATATTAAATGAAAAATACTTTTGTATCTGAACTTAAGCGACGACAACCAACATTACAGATCCTTTACTAAATAAAGTTTTCTAGAATATTTTTTAAGCGACTTTTATTTGTGTGTCTGTCACAAGTAATCTTAAACTTATTTTCATGTCAAACAACAAAACAAATGCAGTGAGTATTTAAATGCAAATTTGCAGCTCTGTCTCAATCACATGTAATTTGTGATAATTTGCCTACGCACATCCCGTACATATACGAGTACAAGAAAATAAAAAAAATATTATCGTTATAATTCCAATAAAAATTATTAAAATTGTACATCAAAAACATTTTGCATAAATTTAAATTCAACTTGAAATGAATTCGACTTTAAATATGTTGAACAAACAACTAACATTAAGCTGAGGAAAGAGATTCTCTCTGGTATCATCCATACGTTTGGACTGAAGGCTGGCTGCCTACCAGCCACACAGACACCATTATATGCTGACTATGAGTATGTGTATGTGTCTGGAGTAATGATCATTTGATCTCTATCAATTTATGCTTTAGTTGTGTATTTCCCCGAGTCAAAGCTAAACGACATGCAATAATGATAATGACGAAGAGGATCTCCTTTATGTTAAGTTTTTATATTTTATTCTTTTTTTTTTTTTTAAAATGATGTTTTTATGCGATTCCTAACATGTTGATTGTTGAATGTTTCTGTTTCAGTTCATCACTGCGGTATTTTTTTCATTTAATATTCCTTGAGGCCAAAGCTTTTGTTTTTGTTTCTGTTTTTTTTTTTTTTTTTTTTTTTGCTTTAAGTTCAATGTAACGCTTATCTGTCTGTGGAAATACGAGTGAAATAAAGGGAATACAAATGTCTGAAATTTCATTTGTTCAATGCTCAATTCGGCATGGCGGATAAATATATACATACATTCACAAATTCGTACATTAATTCATATAACAAAAAAAAAATGTTCAAGTTGCAAACTAAAAATTGTGAAAGACACAACCAAAAATTTATATAAAACACTTTGAGGAATGAAATAAAGAAGAAACGATTATGAAAATTACATTTTTCTGGTTTTCAGTTTCATTACAAATGCAAAAATCTTTTTTTTTTTTGTTCATACTTTGCGCGCGGCCATAAACCATGCCGCATGATTGTGTTGTAGCATTTACTTATGCTGTTGTGTCGGTTGCAGTTTTTTTTTTTTTTTGGTTCTTCATGTCTTTCAATATGCATCTGATATTGCGTATTCACAAGTGCTTTTAGTAAAAAAGCTTCTGCAATTTTATTGACTGCTCTGCAATGATTTTGTTGTGTTTCTTTAAATTTAAACATTTTTAAATCGATCATAAAATAGAATTGCCAAATACCTTGATATTCCAAATATACAGTGGAAGTATTTACAAGCTGTTATGCTGGGCTCACTATTTAACATTTATTAAAACAATACTATGATTCGTGCTTAAACAATACTACCAAATTATCCATTTTATTTCCATTTTTTCAATAAAAAATAAATTGTGTTCAGTGTTCGTTGGCTTAAATGCTTTGAGTATTAACAAAATAGCCCTCTAAGCAGGCACTAAAGGCTCTACTACATCAGGAAAAATTCAATTCTGAAATGATCTTTCGACTAAAATTTTATCAAGTTTAAAAAAAAACCTGTTGAAATATTTGCACGAATTTTTATTTCTTATCATTAATCGAACAAGAGCCAGAGTGTCTATAGAGAAAGAAATTTGTTCAATAATTTAATGAAAAATTTCATTGAATCCATGAAATGTTGTCATTCGTCTAATGAAACGTTGTCATTGGTTAAAAAATAAAGAGTTTTTCTTTCAGATATTTTTTTTTGTTCACACTGTATATTTGAGTTGTTAATTTTGAAAGTGGTATAAGTCCACTTTAAAAAAAAAAATGAGTTACCGATAATTTCGGTAAGATATAGAGACCATTTTACTAAAATTACCGCTGACTAATCTTTTTTTAAAGAAGTAGACTTATACATAAATAGTACTTTCAAAAGTAATAAATCATTTTAAATACTACTTATGTCTGACCTTAAAAGAGGCCAAAATAAAAGGAATTCAATAAACTGAATTCAACCACTTTTTTTAACAAAATTTTTGTCCGAACAAAATTTTTGTCCGCAAAAAAAATTTTTTGTTTTAACTGTAGTCTTTTAGAAAGAGATCACTCTAACCTAGGTTAGGTTAAGTTGCACAGGGCGACTGAATAAAGGAAAACGGGGGGCTTATGTGGCGGCCTAAGGCCCTCAATTAAAACAGTATCACTGCTCAATCAAACAAGTTGCTTTGTCTTTCCCGTTTACCATTAGACTGAATTTATTTATTTCTTAATACATACAGCAAATCATATATAAATATAATACATAAAAAGTTGTATGAAAGAGTTCTAAAGAGTTATGGTATATCAAGTGCCAGTGATGGCACTACAATAGCAAGATTCCCTTTTGAACCAAATAGGAGAGAGTAAAAGAAAGAAAAGAAGATGAGTTCGTCACCTAAACCAGTTGCTGGTGCTAATGAAGATATCTAGCATGCTGACCTTTATTGTCTCACGACCCTGCCGCTAGCTCTTCCCAAAGTAAAGCTTACTCTGATCCTATAGGGCAGAAGTAGACAAGGTGTTCCTTAGTTTTCTCTTCTTCTTCATCTCAACAATTTCTATAGTAGGCAGTCGATGGTAGACCCATTCATCTTGCTGCAGTCCCAGTAAGTCTCTACTGCGATTATTGTCCAGCACATATTGGATCATCTTCGCTGTATTGGACGTCCGTTCGTTTTTCCACCTGGACTGTGCCTTACGCAAAAATATACATGCGTATAGGTATTCGGATCCGGCAGCCTCAACCCTTCTCTTGCCCTACAGTTTCCCACGCTGGTCACATGTTTTAGGAAATCTTA
This sequence comes from Thelaira solivaga, assembly GCA_947397855.1. NCBI lineage: Eukaryota > Metazoa > Arthropoda > Insecta > Diptera > Tachinidae > Thelaira > Thelaira solivaga. The sequence goes on along the minus strand of OX377611.1, from coordinate 17,065,780 downwards.
TTTAAGGATGTCCGGCCAGATACCACTGCAGTCTGCTGCTTTTCTTATAGCCATCAAATGCGGTGCATTAATCGCGTAGTCTAAAGTCTATACTAGTCAAAGACTCTTCAATATAGACTCCAGCACCCTCTCCAGATCTATTCTTAGAGCCCATGATGAAGACATCTAGATCCTATTTTAGAGGAGAAGATGTCATTGAGATTCCCGTTTCCTTCGAAATCTGATAGAAATTGGCTCAGCTGAAATAAGAAATGGAATAATACATCTTTAAAGTGGCTGAAATGACGCTTCGTATTTCGATGAACGGAAAAGTTTCTTTAAAGGACTTCAAATATCTACTTTTCAAAACCATTTTTTATGTCATACAATCCCTTCGTTTAAAAATAAATAAGCTTGGCAGCTTGTTTTATTTAAAAGAGAAAAATAAAAATAAAATAATAAACATGTTTATATGTAAATGGATCGTCATTCATTTTATTATTTATTTGTAATATAAAACGCACTTTTTTTTTTCTTTTGAAGCAACAACACCAAATAAAAATAAAGGAAACATAACATCAGCAACAATTGTGTACAGCAGCCATTATGGTTTGCGGCTTAAAGCAATTTATTGTAGCTGCTACTTTTTGGAATTTATTTACACACACACAGACTCATGTGCAGTCAGTCAAGCACCTAGCCAGCCAGCCAAATGATCAATGGTCGTACGGATGGATGGATGGATGGATCGAACGATTTAATGTTGGTACATACACATGTAGTATGAATAAATAAAATAACATGATCAAGAAATCAGAAAAAAAAAACAGTGAAGTAAGAAAAAAAAAATTGAAAACATAAAACATATAAAACCATTTCGAAATCCATCAAAGTAAAACATTTTGTTCATTTTACATAAATACTCGTACCATCAAGATGTACGGTTACGCCCATTAATATTGCAATACATTTCCAAAGTTTTTCACATTCACATACATACATACATCCAAACGAACATGAGTACGAGTAAGAGTGCATAATTTTATGAGTAACCAAAGAAATTAAATGTGTATTTCTATCGAGTCACAGAGTAAGAGTCAGCAGTCAGTTGTAATTTATAAACTACAACTCATAGAATGGCAATTTTTTGATTTGCTTATAATCACTGGCCAAATAAATGCTTTTTCCAACTGGTTTATTTTAGCCTGACTTTGACTTAGACAAGTTTTGCAAAAATGATTTTAAAGTCAATTGCCTACTAGGCAATTTCATCATTTCTCAAAACATGATTGCAATCAATCTGATTTCCTTAACATGGTAGTATCACTCTCAGAACTAAAAATGTATGAAATCATTTTTATGATTCATTTTTTTAGGTTCATTTTCTAAAATATTAAAGTATTTTTAGATTCAGACAATGTCATGGAATTACCATTACACACATAGAAATGACCTGATAGCAACATTTTCAAGATGAAATTGTGATATGCGACTTCGTTGTAAACATGAAAATTATCTGACCATGATACAACATGCCACTACGTTTTGGACATAAAAGTGCCCTGATATGATACGATATCACGTTATAAAAATATGAAATTCTAATAATGTCACGTGGGATGACGATGTACACATGAAACTGTTCTGACAATATAACATTACACTTGTATATAGACTTGAAATTATCTTCGCAATGACAAGATATGCCACTATGATATAGACATGAAATTGTCCTGACACTTTGATATAGATAGGAAACTGTCGTGACACTGATATGACATACAACTTCGATATAGATATAAAATTGTATAACATCTCAGTACGATATAAACTTGAAATTACCCTTACAATATCAATACATGGCACTAAAATATTGAAATGAAATTTTCTTGAAAGCGATATAGACATAAAATTTTCTTTTGTCTTTTAATTTATTTTCAAGCTACTAGGCCTACATTTCATAAGGAAATATAGGCCTAGTAGCTTGAAAATAAATTAAAAGACAAACTAAAATTGAATCTGGCCAAAAATAAATCAAACCAATAAAATTTTCTTGACAATTATCTGATATGCCACTTCGATATAGACCTGAAGGAAGCTATTGCGACAAAATGATATTCTACTTGGAGATAGACTTGAAATTATCTTCACAATGACAAGACATGAAACTATGATATAGACATGACATTGTCCTGACACTTTGATATAGACTCGAAATTGTCTTGAAACTAATATTACATGTCACTTCGATATAGATATAAAATTGTCATTACAATGGTATGACATGCCAGTACGATATAGACTTTAAATTAACCTGAAAATGTTAAAAATGTCATTAAGATATAGACATGAAATTGTTCTGGCAATGTGCAGACTTTTTCGGCTTTGTTGATAATAGTTTTCATTTCAAAATTTTTTTTTAAAGTTTGTTAATAATAAAGTTTTAACTCTTTCAATTTTCTGTTTAAGAGTACTTAAACAGACGCACAAAACAATATACAATCAATACGATTTATATGATTTTAGTATTTGATGACGATGTTATAGATGGGATACTTTTGTTCCCATCAGCTAAATCAATAAATTACGTGACAGGCATACGAATACGAAAATAAATAAAATGAAACGAAAAAAAAAAATTTAGCTTAAACGAAACGAAACTGAACTAAAATCTCTCATTAAAACTACGATTTATTTTATTTTCTGTATTCATTTTTGCAATTCATATATCGTACATAATAAAATTCATTTTTAAATTAAACAGAAAAGTAACCACAAAAAGAGATCTTGTAGGCTGAATTTACGATGATGATCATCATTGTCAATATAAAAAAAAAACCATCATGTTTTTCTTTAATTTTTTTTTTTTTTTTTACTTTTAAGGAAGGAAGACCTGTTCAACCATTATGAAGTGTTTTTTTTTATTTAATTTTATTTTGCTGCTCTATTGGTTTTTTATATTAAACATTTGCAGCAGTTGTTTGTGCACAACTTGATTGATTCAATCAAAATATGTTGTATTCATGCATGGATTTATTATTTCTGGTAGATCTGCCAAACGTTCACCAGCATTTTAAAATTACTTTACTAAGTTTTCATTTTTTTTTTTTTTTTTAATTTTTTTTATATAAGAGTAGTTATGTACTCGTATGTGTGTATGTTTTTTGTATCGTCTAAATTACTTTTTTATTTCTTGAAAATTGCCTGGCAATCAATTTAAATGGGTGGAGTTGTATTTTATACGGCTCGAGTTTGAATTCAACATCTTGAGGTGGAGACATACACAATTTTTAATATTTTCTTTTTGACCACTATTTGTTATAAGTTTTCTGTAGGCTGAGGCTGACAAATCAAATTCTTTTTGTTGCAGAGTTAATTTTAATTATTCTGTTTTGCTGGCTTTTGATTCAAGTCAATCAAGCAACAAGCATCTGAGAAAAAAACACCTTTTTTTTTGTTTGTACCCATATTTATTTGATTAATTGCTTTTAATTATAATATTTTCAATTCTGTCATAAATTGGAGCTGAGCAAACAATTCATGGGAGCAGTAATGTGAAAATTTAGTTTTGAATAACTAAACTTATTAAATGAATTTTGAAAATACGTTGTAGAATTTTATTAAAACTAAAAATTTATTGACGCACTTATAGCAGTCAGTTAAAGAAACAAGTTTTAAGAAATTTTCTTTGTGAAAAATATGCTTAAATAAACAAATTTTTATTAAATTAATATTAAACTAAACTGACTGGCACACAAAAAAATAAGTTGTCAGTGCTTTTGACCACAAACACACCATGTCGTGGCTAGAGTTGAATAACTATGAAGTCTCTTTCTTTGGTATTACTCAGCCAAAGCCTTAAGCAACATGGAAGAAAATTAGAAATTTATCTGTTAGTGCCCCTGGTAAAATGGCGCTTTTATCAATTCAGCATAATCCCGCTGATATCGGTTCAAAAGTCTGCAGACCTCAAGATTTAAACAATAACAATCTTTGGTGGCAAGCCCACAATCCAAGTGGCCCAGAGTCCATTAGCTGCACCAGATTCACCTCTATTCATATCGTTTAGGCCCCTATACATGGATTATGATGAAAAGAGTATTCAGCCTTATTAAAAGTGTCTTGGTCGTAGTCGAATTCACGCCAAACTAATATAAAACATATGGCCGGCGTTGCCACATATCACTGTTATTGTCACGACAACGACACTCATAATCAGGTCTATTCTCTCTAACAATGATTTTATAAGTACTACAGGCTTGGGATTATTATTGAGATTTTTCGCAATGCACTCGAAAGTCAAGCACGTTTAAGTAAAACGAATTTTAATATTGCGATTGAGAGCATCGAAAGCTTCATAAAAGTTAAGTCTCTTCTAAAGTACTAATAATTAACAAATATTTTTGCCTTTTACCTTCAGCATATCGTCATATGTTTTCAAAAAAGCCACAAGTCACAAAAAATTAACATTCGATTTGTTGCTGCACTTGCAATATGTTTCACTTCTGCAAATTAAAAATAAAGCTCTTGAATTGAAACTTAAGCTGCAAAAAAATTTTTTTTTTAATAATTTTTCGTAATAGTGACTTTTTTGGCTTCTCCTTTTTTGAATTATATGACTATATGATCTGCAAAAGACAGTTTCCTTATAAATTTTATTTGTTCTAAATGTGCTTACAGTTTAAAGTTCAGCGCCATGTAAAATTGTTCTTAATTTATAACTTTTCTCCTTTTCCAAGCGTAAAGGACCTCTCTTTAAGCCTCATCCTTCCATCTAGCTGATGTTATGTTTCTTTAAATAAATATAAAATCGGCTGAACTTTAAGCTCAGCTTCCAAATTCTTAAGGAGTCGGTGCAGCATTCCTTAGCTGCTTCCTTCTGTATAAGCGAAGGATAGCTCTTTTCGTACAGTCCAGCATTCCCTAACAACTTCTTTCTGTATAAGCGAATGATAGCTCTTTTCGTACGGTCCAGCATTCCCTAACTGCTTCCTTCTGTATAAGCGAATGATAGCTCTTTTCGTACTATGCAAAAACTAAATTTCGTGTTTTGTTTTTGTTTCCCTAAAACAAATTTTCGTAGAAATGTACGAAAGAATCTACCTTTCGCTTGTAGAGAAGTAGGCCCTAATGGAGTGAACTATTATGTGGCTCTTACGAATTAATTTCGCTATTTTAGCTTAAGCCTGTTGGTAATTTAAAACCCTTAAGTAACACTGAACCGTAGCTTAAGCTTCCATGGCGGGTTGAAAGTTTGACTAAAGGACTAACCCAGTAAAAAAAATTTTGATTTTGAAGCAATTTATGGCATTCGAAATATCGATATCGAGAGCCTTAAACCAAAATGAAAAATTTCTATCAATTTCACACGATATCGAATGCGGTGATTGAACCCTACGTTTTATAAACAAAAATACCTTCAGCATGATAATTGCTTAATGGTTTTCAAAATAATTTACCAGCATGAATATTTATTACAAAATTGCAAATCTATGTATGTATGTCAACACCAAACAAACTACAAAAGGAAAAATAACACTTTTTTTTTTTAAATAAGGTGGCACAAGACCTGCTGTAACCGATACATTCATTTCCTTTCAAGAAATACTTTGATATTTTTCTATTTAGAAAAACAAAACCTTATCCTAAATATTTTTCTAAGCAAAGAAAAAACTTGTCTTCAATACGCAATAGGAATAAAAAATAATAAAATAAAAAAAAATAAAATTGAAAAATGCAAACAAAAGAGAAAATAACAAAACTGACACGTGACTATTTTAATTAAAGTAAATAATAAAATAATAAACAATGGAAGTTGCCATTACTACAACCAATAAATGAAGAATACAATAACAAAATATTAAAACTAAAGAACAGTGTTGCCAGAAATAGAAAAAGCTGAATTTTACGTAAGAAAAAATAAAATGCTTTACAATGGAGGCAGGTAAACAATACACAAATTTCTATTAGTTATTAGGATAATGAAAAGAGGATAGAGAAGAAGTTATGAAGTTAGTTCAAAAGTTTTAAAGTCAGGGAGGCTACTCTGCAATGCGATGCAAAAGCTAAATTTTTGCGTTTGATCTTTGCTTATCGCAAGATATATGTGTGTATAAAACGACATTGACCTGCACTTACGCATTACAAAGAGGGGTACTACCAGCCAGATGCAAAAAGTTAACTAACAAATTAAAGATTCGATTTCGTTTTTTTTCGCATTGCAATACAGAGTATCCCCCAGATACTAAGAAAAAAATATGCTGCTTCCAAAGCTAGTGAAAAGAAATAATATAACTTCTTGCGTTATTTAGTATTTGCAAATATCTTGTCGGTATTTATGGCATGTTAATCAAATACGTCTTACGTTATTAAATATTTTTAAGTACGAGTATCTTGCCGGCATTTATGATATTAGGCAATTTCAAAAAAATTTTAAAAATAGTTCAAAGTAATTTCTGTGTATTTAAGCGGTAGATTATAAATCTCGACGAACTCACCTTTAAAATGGTGTAATTTCCATCTTGTAATCTTCTATGGTTCATGCGTAAATTGCTAAGGTCCCTCAGAGCAACAGTACTGGGGTATGAGGAAAATTAAAAAAAAAAATTTAAATAATTTTTGAGTTTTTTGACAAAAGATTACAAATCTTGACGACCTTCCCTTTAAAATGATATGTGTACCACCCCCTAATCTTCTTTAGTTTGTTCGGAAGTTATTTTTGATTATTTTGAAATTTTTTTTGCTGTTGCTCTGATGAATTTTAGCAAACTTCCGGATGAACCATAGAAGATTAAGGGATGGGACACATATTATCCTGTTACACTGGCAACACTGGTAATAAGCCTAAAATTTACCTTTCAGAAGAAACTCAGTCAATGCTTAATGCCTAAGGAAATATTTTAATTTTTTTTTTTTTTTTTTTTTTTTTTTTTTTTTTTTAAATAAAACATTAAATTATTGTAATGGATTTTAGATTTTCTTACTGTTTAATAAACAAAATAACACAAAATATATTTATTTGTGTACATTTCGCATACATTGTGGGTGTGGGTGCGTATGTGTATAAATAAAAGCACTACAACACCCCAGTTAAAAGGGGTATCTCTTCCCTTATTTGCACTGACTGAAAACTGAAAATGTAACCGAGATGCCAATTGTGTCTTTAATATGAATGTGGTTGTTTGTACGTGTATATATTGCTAATTGTTGCTATTTTTTCCAAACATGTAACAGTCGTAGTGCTGCTTAGCACAAATTTCAACAGCAACAGCACACGTTTGCTTAGAAATAGTCTTGAGCTGTCAGTTTTACAATTCAACACTAAGCGATTTGATGTTTTAAGAATTTTTTTATTCAACTTTTGTTAAAGTTTGTTTTTGTCTTATTTCAAAGGCTGCTTTGGTGTCAGAGTAAATGAAAATGTAACTGTTATTAGTGTCTCTTTTAGGTTTTTCTTTTAATCAGAGTTGGATAGCATGTATTTTAGTCTTAAAAAACTGAGTCCTCTCGAGTTCTGAATAGACAAAATTAAGTTGCGACAAGTTCGTGTGGCATATGTTGAACTATGCAACGCTTTACTATCTTTCTGAAACTGATTGGCTTTCTTTTATATAAGAAATTATGTGGAGTATAAAACTCCTAAAATCGTCGGTCTATAAGTTGCAAATTGATGACTGATTTTCAAAGTGCATCCGCATAATTTAAAAGCCATATTCAAGCATCTATATATTCATGATAATTTGCTGAAATTATTAATCATAAATGTCTGGCAAGTGATCATAATATGATAGTTTTTTTTGACAGTTAAAGCTGTCTTTAAAAAAAATTCAACAAAAAATTCTTAAATTTAAATTTAACACGTGCTTGTCCAACTTGACTGACTTACTGCTCATTTCTAGTAAAAGAGGAAATAAAATTTAACTAAAATAAAATACACATATACTTATGTAGGCCTGTATGTATACACGTATTCACAAATGATAACAATAACATGTAATGCTTCATATAAAACTTGCACATACGAAGTACATCTTAATCAAACTGCCTAAATGAAAAGTCAAAAGTCTTGCAAAAAAAAAAAAAGTTTAGAAAAGTAAGTTTATGGTAAAATGAATCCTTAATATTTTATATATCCAACTTTTAATCTACCGTCTTATTGCTATAGGGATTGTCTTAAAGGATTTCCTTAACCACAACACAATGAAAATAAATATTCAAAATCAGTTTTAATTTTCTAGCAAATATTTTAAGTTTTCTTCATTCTTGTCTTTGGCTTTTTTATTTATTTTCCTTCTTTTTGCTGTTTTCTGTTTCAAGCTCAAGTAGAAAATTTTTGTAAATCCTTTTATTGAAATGTTATATTCTCCCCTTAAACTTACAAGAAGCATTAAAGAAAACAAATGTGAAAACAACGTGTGGTTGGTTGGCTGTGTTCGATATTAGACTAGTACGAGTAAAACAGAAATTACAAAATATCCTTAGGGGTCATAGTGGATAGAAATGTTATAATCTTTGCTACATTTACTAAAAAAAATAAAAGAAGAAGCATTTGCTGTAATAATACTCTTTTTTTATTGTATTTTTTTTAATATTATTTATTTAGTAAATAAATGTTTCCCAGAAAAGCACAATTAAACCAAGCATATGCAACTTACGTATGTTATTTGAACTGTTGGCTTCAATTTTCGTAATAATTTAAAAAGTTTTTTGTTTTTTTTTTATATTCATTTTTAGGAAATATATGCCTGTTATTAGAATTTACATAAACGGAAAACATTTCTAAATGATTAATGGCTCTTTTATACTTTAATTCACAAAACTTTTTTTTTATTTCAGCTAAGAATTTTACCAGGTAAGTGCAAAAATATAAAATATCATAAATTGTTTACAACGTTTATAAAGCTACGGTTACTTTACACAAATATTTATCAAAATAAGCGTAGCTACTAATTTTTGCCAAACATTTGTATAGTCCATCATGACTTGTAATAGATGAAATTAATTCAAATAATAAAAAAATATAAACAGGTTGGATTTTAAGGAAAACTTTAATTAAACCTAGCAAATATTTATTCAAAATATACAAACTTCTATGTAGATGACATAGTGGTTATGCTTATTTTGACAAATATTTGTTTAATGTGATCACTTCCCTCAAACAAATAAAGTAAAATGGAAAATATAAAATTTTATTTTAAATACTGTAGAGAGAGTGTTTAATATAAAAAGACAATTTTAGAATGATTGCAAATTCATCTCTCACAAGAGTTTTAAAGATCATGAGATCTAGTTCAGTGTAACTTTCTTTTATTTCATACACTGTAAAGCACTTTCGAAGGACTGGAATTTTTTGAAAGAAATTGAAGGATGTGTTAAAAAAAAAACACATTCAAGTGTAGCAGATGTCACATATGAGATATTTTACTTGAAGCGGACAGGGAAAAAAGTGAAATCGTAGAATTTGAGCCAAAATAAGTCATCCGATGTTGTTTGGCTCTCATTTTTTTTCTAAATGAAAATGAAATGTATGCCGTTGCTCCGTCCTGCTGGAATCACATGTCCTTCAGTCCTAATTCGTTTAATTGCGGCAGGAAAAACTCGTTTAACATGGCCCTATAGCGCGCACCGTATACTGTTGTCGTTTAACCAGCCCGATAACTCCTCCAGCGTTAACAGCGCATCATGCAGTCACTTTAAGCGGGTGTAATGGCTCCTCGTGCATCACTCGTGGTTTTTCGTTAGCCCAGAAGCGATAGTTTTGCTTGTTCACGTACCCGCTGAGGTGTAAATGAGTCTTGTCGCTCATTATGATTTTGGTCAAAAAATCGTTAACTTCCATTATCCCGCGTTCTTGGGGAGTGTATCGCTCCATGGCTTATTCACTTGTATTCTACATCTGTCTAGTTCACAAATGTCAAAACATTGGCCGCCATTTGCAAAAATAAGAAAGTGATTTTTTTTACCCCACCATGTATTTGGGTATGAAACCAAATACCTAATATTTTTTTATGATGGTTTTTTTTTTTCAAAATAATGCTAATGTTTCTGTATGGGGATCCTGCAGAAAACGACTTTTAAATGAAACACCTCTAGTAGCTGATGGAAATATTGTGCAATGTAGTCAATCATCAAGTGAACCTACTCAGACAACCCATTCATTCCCACAGAAATATACAAACAGCCATAGATGATCAAGATATATTTTGAAACAATAAAAAAAATAAATTTAATGATCCGTCAACTTCGACTTTAGTTAAAACTATGATATTGACGTTAGCGTAGTTCATTTTGTAAAAACCAACTTTAAGATGGGTTTGAAAAATCTAGACGACAGTCAAAAAAAAACTGATATTTCCAGTGGAGCAGTTTGGTATTTGGAGTACGCATTTCAAAAATTTTGTTAAAATAATCCAGAGTATTTGGGTGGTAGATTACAAATCTTAACGACCTCCCCTTTAAAATGATATGTGTTCCATCCCGTAATCTTCTATGGTTCATCCGGAAGTCACTAAAATCTCTCAAAGCAACAGCACTGGGGTATAGGGAAGTTTCAAAAAAAAAAAAAAATTTTAAATAATACAAAGAAAATTTCTGAAAATTTTAAAGCACTTCCTGAAAGCTTAAAGTCTGCAAATTAAACTTCTTTTTGGTTTCATTAATTTGCATGGATAAAATCGTAAATGGTATCTCTGCAAAATGGGGAATGAGCAACACCACAGGGGTATATGGAAATTTCAAAAAAATTTTAAAAAAAGTCCAAAGTAACTTCTGAACATTTAGGCGTTAGGTTACAAATCTAGAGGGCCTCCTCCTTAAAATAATACGTGTCCCATCCCGCAATCATCTTGAGAAGTCAAAGTATTTATGCATATTTTTCTTAAATAGATTTATAAATACAGGGTGGCCCAAATAAGATCAGCTGATGTGAAACACAAATAACTTTTTTATTTTTTCACATAATTTATTTTTTAATTTTGCAGATTATAACTGAACTCTTGGAAATTTAAAATGAATACGTACAGTCCACAACAACGCATTAAAATGATCGATTTTTATTATTCTTCTTAACGATCAATTGTTCTGACGCAGCGAAATTATCGCCATTTTTTTTTAACGTGAGATCAGCGCCCACATCTTCCATAATTACAAGCTTAGTTCGCCGTTTTCACGAACTGGGTTCAGTTGCCGACCGTCCAGGAAGAGGGGTTCATCGAAATATTCGTACTGAAGACAACGTGGAAGCTGTGCAGCAGAGTGTTGCAAATGATCCATCTGTCTCAACTCGTCGCCGTTCCGGCCAATTGGGTACACCCAGAACAACATTACAGAGAATTTTAAAGCTGGATCTTAAGATGTATCCATACAAAGTTGAAATTATGCAACAGCTTCTACCGCAAGACCCCCATACGCTCACTAAGTCTCATTTGGGCCACCCGTTATGTCATAAATACTGAAAAGATATTTACTAATACTAAAAAATGTACAGGATTACGTTAAAACATATTTAACTTACATTATTATTGGCTTCTTTTATATTCAGAAAGACAGTTTTGTTAAGCCCGATAGAACTTACGAGCGGCTTAACTGTTGAATGAGCTGACATTCATAATTATGAATACATTGTTGCTCGAACAACTCTACCAAATTCGCACAACTTATAGAGGATTTTTATAATTTTTATGGCGCACATTGCCCATTTAAGAAAGCCAGTTTAGCAACCATACTTTATATAAGAAAAAAAATTTTTTTTTAATTATATTTTTCTACAACTTTTTTTATGCTGTAAATTATACAGCTTTGAAAATATAATAAAACATCAAGCTATAATTAAAATCAGAACACACATCATTTTATTTAACGAAATTATTACATAGAGAGTGTTTTCTAAGACAATATAAATAATTTGTTTAACAAGTTGCTGTAACACAAAAAAATAAAAAAAATAATAATAATATCATACGATATGAATTGTAGAGTTTTCAGCCACTACCATAACATTTATTTATAGACACATTCACCCACTACAAAAGAAATTCATTCAAGTCTGGGAGTAAAGAGACAAAAATCTAACAATGAAACATACACTTGCCGCATATGTGAAATATTTGAACAGCCTTTGCCAGCCACATATCCCTTTTTAAGCAGGCCTCCTTTTACGGTTTAACAAGGCTCATTTAATGTCAACTCTTTTTTTTTTTTTTTTTTGTCTTTTCATCTTTCCTCTGACTGTTTGTCAATTTGTCTGTCTGTCTGTGTGTGTTAATTTCATTTGTTTTTCATTACAGCCAAAATAAGTATTCGCTGAGGAATTTTTGTATGTTATGGATTCGTCCTTTTTTACTCTCGTTTATTTTTTGCTTCTTTTTTTTTTCAAAGTTACAAACAAATTAAATATCTGTTTGGTGATTCCATTTATGTTCCAGCTTTCATGTTCATATGTGGGAGTTACAAATGTAATTTCGATCAAATGGAATGTTTTAATTAATTTATATTGTGTGTGCTTTTAGAAATTATTAACTTCGTTTTGTGCTATTAAATTAGACTACAATTTTAAGTGCTTATTTTGAACGAGTAAAACGCTAAGCTGGGAGTTAAAAAAAAGGAAAAAAAAAGAAATATTTAAATTTCAAATCAAAAAGCTTAGTTACTGCTTTGGTTAAAAATTAAAGTTTTAAAACTTTTTGTGAAAGATTAATGCCCCTATTATGGTTCACAACTCAACTCAGTTGAGTTGTAATTGATACTTTTTCAGTTATTGTAATTTTTGACCAGGGCGACTTCAGAACCGTTCTCGTCTTTAATTAAGGAAAATTGCGTTACGGTGACTCATGCCGGAAAATAAAAGCCAAGAAGTTTGCTGAACATGTATTAAAATGGAGGTTTCACATGATTTACAATCAATATTTAAAGGGAGACAGACATTTTAAATCATATTTTGGCGTAGAGCCAGATGTGCACAATTATTATTGTTGTAATATACCACGACCCAGAGAACCTTTTGTACAGCTCATATGTTTACTGTTCACAATCTTACACTGCTGATATCTAAGATCCCAATGACAGGCCAATCATCCCATTAGCAGTTTTAGATCTGTTTTAATGAGTGTCTGTACCTTCTGAAGTATTTTACTTTGATAGCACGATAAAACGCCTCATCATTTTCATGGGACCCAGGAACCAGTTTTCTCCCTAGTAAATCACTCAGAGATACCGAAGTAGGGTTTTTGACCTAGTAAAATACAATAGGCTTTGTCTACCTGCTCGTTGTCCTGATGTCCAGGCTCCCAACACAATGCGAAGTTGTTATAGTTCCTAAGGGAACTTAGAGATGACAGAAATTCATTGCCATAGCTGATCTTAGCTAAGGTAAGCCGATACACGTGTACGTTTTTTACCTCCCTCTATCATCATTGATGATCAGATTTTTCTTACATTTTTTTTGTGTTGTACAGTAAAATCCAATTAATGACGCTAAAATATTGTTTTATTGCTTTTCAAAGCTTAATAAATTTTTATCATTTAACTAAAAGTTTATGGGAAAGAATATGTGACGCGCAAAATAGAAAGGGACCTAAGGGCTAAAACCGGTTTTGTTCAGGAGAGCCATTTTAAAGATTTAAATACGTGTATCTTTGGTGTACTTCACTTTCATAAAACGCGCATATCTCTGGGAGGGAACACTTTTGGGACATGGCATCGGCCTCATTCGATGCTCAGAAGTTGTCTACATCAACAAAAAAAAAAGTGAAATTTGTTTTTTTTTACCATTAGGTCCCTTTCTCTATGCGCTGTCACATATATAGAATTAGAATGAGGAGAAGGAGCAAGTCACTGCGGCCGAAATAGACACTACTCTCAGGTTACAAATCCTCCCTCAGTATAGTATTCATTAAGAATTCAAAGATTTCTTTGTGAGATTTGTCCGTTATGTCCGACGGCTGTAGGTAATGTTGCCTTAAGTAGCGAAAGCGGGTTCACATTAAACCATTACAGTGACACAATGGGTTGTATTATTGACCCACAATTTAGTGGAAAGAAATATCCATCGATATGCAAATTCATTTCTGCAGAATTATCTTATTATTTTGAATTATTTCATTTAATTGTGAATTAGAAAGTGGTCTACTGTGAATGAATTGTGTTAATTTTTGCGCTGTTGTTGATACGAAAAAACTTTTTTAAATAAAAAAAATTAATTTTCAATAAATAAAACGAAATTATCTTAGAAAAATAAAACGAATTAACCTAAAGCACATTTTAATTTTGGGAAATTTTGTATATATTTTTTTTTTAATTTTTGATATTTTCGTTTCGTAACAATTTTTTTGTAATTTTTTTGTAATTTTTTTGTCTTCTTCTGAGATCGGAATGATATAAATGTTTTCGCTACTCTAATACCTTTTGTTTCCAGCTAGTATTGTTAAGATTCTCTTTCCAGCCACTCCCTAAAACTGAGCTTAATAAAGCTCCAAGGCAGTCCGCAGAATAGTTCTGGGCCAATGAATCTATTAGCCGAAATTTTCTTGCCTGTATAAGCCAAATAAACATCTGGAAACACATTTTCCCTCTCATCAAATTATTTTGTGTTGTAGCTATTCTTAGGAAGCAAATGAATATTATGAGAAACTTTTTATAAAATAAAACTAATTAGAAAAGAAAATGGAAACACTTTTGTCCCATAATTAATTTAATTTTATTTTATTTTAAATTATTTTTTAAGTGACTCATTACCTGACTGATAGAAAAATAACGTTTCTTATTTGATATTGTGTGATCGTATGAGCATTAAATAGGTTTTTAATAAACATTAATTCATTTTCCATTTAACAAGAAATTGTGTAATTAACTCATTCATATTTAATTAAAACACATTTTATTAACAACTTAACGCAAAGTTATCAAAGCGTTGTTACTATTTTGCTGCATTTAAATTTACAAAAACAGAAAAAAAATACGTTTCTGTTTGTTCTTTTTTTTCAGTTTCCTAAGGAGCCGTACTAACCAACTATTGTTTAAAGAAAAATAATGAAAATTGCAATTTAAGCAAGAAAGCAAAAAAAAAAAAAACGGAATGATTTATAGCGTTACGGCAGACACAATAAACATCGGAACTAAATGTATATTTTGAGCATAAATTAAATAATAATTTGTACTTTAGCAAGTCGAACTATAGCAAAGCTATACGAGTACAAAAAAAAAACAGAAACAACAACAAAGAAAAACATTTTAATAAAACACATAAATAACAATTTTTGTAGAAACAAGCTGTCTGTGAGCAAAACAATAATAAGAACAGCACTAACACAATAAGATCACACGCAATTTTATGTTTGATTGTTTATGATTTCAACTATTTGGAATGTTGAGTTTGGCAAGAGCAGCACAGCAGTAAATACTTGCTTTTTTAAGGTCAATTCATATAGAAGTTCTTTAAAACCTCAAATAGTTATTCAGTCACAATCAATAGCGTATTTGTACCGAGTTAAATGCCCGGGATTAAATTATACCCTTCGACATCGATCAAAATTTCCGTTTGCATTCTTTTGACATTCCAAAAGATAGATGTAGAGGGGTAACGTGACGTTACAATCTTAAGTTAATCAATCCGTAATATGAACATACGTACACCTTGTACAAAAGTAAGATTTATAATTCTCATTAAGTATAAAGTAAAGAATCAAACTTAATAAGTCGGGGAGCAGAGTTTTAGTTATCACACAAAATTTGTTCCTGTGATATTATTTTATAATGTCGTAGTTAGCCGATTAGGGACTGAAGCATTTACCCTCGTTCGGATTTAATTATTTAAATTTCTTTTTGGCGCATGTTAGTAGTCGAGGCCGAAGCATTTAATTCGTATATATTCAGTTAAGAGTCTGGACAACTTTGGTGACATAAATACAAAAGAAGCAGACCTTTGTCGACTCTCGACAGACTTAACGTAACTCAGCTTTAAAATAAACTTCCCTACTGAGGTTTGTGTAAAATCTTTTTTTTAGATTCTGAGAAATCAGAAACAATTACGTTATTGCTGCAAAAACTGGGACCACAATAAGATTTTTCCAAAGAAATGTAACCGCTATTACTTATCTTCCAAAAAAGAGTTGCTTTACTGAGCACTAAATCTCTTTTATGCAACCGAAATATAATTTTCATACAGTAAACTTTGGCAAAATTTGCTGGTGCTCATTAGTGTCATCAGTAAATCTTTTAAATTTACATTTTTTGCATCCTAGTTTTAAACAATTTGTTAATCTTAACATATTCCTGCAGTGCTCAATAGTGTCATCAGTAAGCCCTTTAATATTAGAATTTTTGTTGTGCAGTGCAGTCGACTATTAAAATAATTCTACACATTTTTAAGTGCTTATTAGTGTCATCAATAAACTTAGAAAATTTGGCAATTTTTGGTGTCCAGTCCAACTTACACACTTCAAAATCTGTTAATTCTAACACATTTCGCTAATGCTCATTAGTGTCCTCAGTGAACCCTTTCATTTTCTTGTAGAATACAGTTTATTATTGAAAACTTTAAAAAAATTTATAGTTTCAACGTATTTCGCTAATGCTCTTTAATGTCATCAGTGAACCTCTTAACCTTTTATAGACCTGTGCAGTTTAAACCTTAAATCCTTTTAAAAAAAATTGTTAAATCCAATACATTTCCCTGCTGCTCACTAAACTCATCAGTAAATAGATAAAATATTAAATTTTTGTTGCCCAGTAAACAAATGAAACAGAGCCCAAGCTTTCTGCTTTAATTCGATTTAAAAAAGTATTTTTTTATGAGAAATGAATATCACATCACTTAAAATATTTGCATTCAAAGAATTCAAAGTGAACAAATTATACACAAATGCAAAAAAAAAAAAAATACCAATAGGCATTTAACAAACGAATTGGAATGTGTGTATTTAAAAAAAAGCATTTAAGCTTAATGAAACTGATATGCAACAATAACAAGAAAATTCACCAAAAAAAAAAACACACAAGTTTTTAATGAATATCAAAATGTCAGGCCGCAAAGTGGCAGAGCAACACCAACACAACTGATTATAAAAAGATGGGCAGGCGGCACAAGAGGTACCAAAAGAAATTGAATGAAATACTGTAGCGAGCCAAGTGAATTATGTAGTAAATTAAAGCTAAAATCAAACATAACCAAAGATGGAATAAAATACTCAACAGCAACAATAAGGAATTTGTAGTGTAAATTAAGGCCAGGACAAAATAACAAGCAAGATATACATACTCTTACCTACATACTTACAGACTAAGTAGAAAGTTTCATCTAAGGCCTTGTAAATTTAATTTCTACTGCTGTCAACCAATTGGCAAAGGTCAGTTATTTTTTTACTTCTGGAAATTAAAATGTCTATTAAAAATTTTATGAATTTATAACAAACCTTAAAGGAAAATTTCGCACTCTATTGTTAGTTGATGGATTTCAACAATAGGGTAACAAAATTCACAAACACTTTCCACTTATAGACATTTAAGGTCTTAACGATGATATCAGAACCAAAACACTCAAGTGCAAAACAAAGGAAAACTCTTACTGCAATTATTTTGAAACAAAAGTTAAACCATAACAATTCAAAGATGAAGAAAACCTTGTGTCAAGTCCACAATCAAAAATGTGTTTTCAAATTTACTGCCCGGCCTGTCAGAGTTTAACTAGAAATAACCAAAATATGTCAAAGTTGGTTGGCCAATGCAACCAGCCAACATCAATGAATGAATAGCAAAGTGAAGAATAGAAATGCAAAAATGGTTTGATGTTCAGTCACACACAAACAAACTTGCATCATTCTAAAGGCTTAATTTTGGCAATGGGAGGGAGGATATGACTTTTGTGTATACTCGTACCCACACATTCAACAAGTTAAATTTCTTAATGCATTTCTAGAACTGAATCTATGATTTTTGTATAAAACTTAAGCTTAATGTGTATTTGAGTGTGCAGACATTAAAAATTTCTGCTCTTAAAACAGTAACAGTATGTGGGTTTTCTTTTGTAGGGCGATTTAATTGAAATGTTTTAAATATTCAATTGAAGTGCTAAAATCTAATTAAACTCGAATTATTTTTAGTGATTTCCTTAATAGAAAGAAATTTAAATTGAGCATTTTTGCACCGGTAAAGAGAATTAATTTCCAACTTAAGAAAAGGAATAATAAATCTGTGCTAATATGGAAAAATTGTTCAAGTCGACTTAAGTAAAAAAAATTGTTGCTGTTGCTCTAAATGATTTTAGCAAGTTTCGGACGCACCATTAAAAATTATAAAATGGGCCATATCATTTTAAAGGGGAGATTACCTAGATTCGTAATCTATCATCCAAATAAACATAAGTTTCTTTGAACTATTTAAAATTTCCATACCCCCCAATGTTATTGCTTTGAAGGATTTTTACCATTCCCAAATTTGCCGAGGTATCATTCCCGATTTTTCCCATGAAAATTTCCAAAATCAAAAAGGTATATAATCTGTAGACTCTAAGCTTTCTAGAAGTGTTTTAACATTTTCTAAAAACTTTGAAGTTTTTATTTTATAATGCAAAACGAAAACTGCCAAAATTCTTGAAAACAACAAAAAATAGTCCAAAGTAACTTCTGAGTATTTTTGTAGTAGATTACAAATCTAGACGACTTCCTCTTTAGAATGATGTGTGTTCCATCCCTTAATATTCTATGGTTCGTCCTGAAATCACTAAAGTCCCTCAGAGCAACAGCACTGGGGTATATGGAAATTAAAAATTTTTTTTATAAATTTGGGTGGTGGATTAGAAATCTAGATGACATTTCCTTTAAAATGATGTGTCATATTCCACAATCTTTATAGGTTCGTTTGAAAGTTGCTAAAATCACTTAGAGCAACAGCAAAATAATCCAAAGAATGAGAATGATTTAAGCCCAAAAAACCGTTTGCATGAATGTTTTTGCTACCCTGATATCCCTTTTGTTCACCTTTTTCGCAGACTTTTTTTAAGTGGTGGACCAATTTAAAATTTTTTTGAAACAGGTCAGAGTTACTTTTGATGCCATTTAAATATGAGCACAATCAGCCTTTTTTACAGGAAAAAGCTTTATGTAAGGGGATCAGCGAAGCAGGCTCAATTTCGATTCTCAGTCATTCACAATATTTATCTGTAATTGTCTACTATTCTATACTCATTGAGATCCACCCTACCATTAAATAATATTTATACAAGACTTTAGTAATTTACACTATCGACTGAAATTTATTTGTCATTCTCACCAAAAATATGTGGTGATTGCTAACATATGTACATGATTCAGTTTCAGGTCCCTCCAAGGCAGCTATAGCCAGTCTGTGGTTCTAAGTGCAGTATAAGAAAGTAGTATCAGATTCCTGCTGACAGATCCTACTATCAACATGATCAACAACACCCATTTTTAAACAAATGATATCTAAAGTGACCTTATTACTCAAAGTACTTTCCGGTATTTTCCGTCCTGTCAAGCATAAAATTTTCAGTGTCAATGTGGTCATATTCTTCTAATAGTTCAGAGAAAAAAAATTCAGCTTTTGACCATTTCCCAAAGTAATTTTGGGCATTGGTCACAGTCGAGGCTGAATTACTTAGTTAAGAAAAGCAACTACGTAGAATATATATCTGCACTTGCCTTCGCACTCATGAGATAATCCTTAGTAAAGATGATATTGTTAATTATAAACAAACTATGTAAGTACTTGAAATCAACATCTAACATGGCCTTTCACGCACTTTCCTTCAGCGCATACGGTTTGCTTATCTAAAGCATTTTCTGACTTCCACAGTAATGGTCATTTCGTTTATAGTTAATTAATACTGCTTTCTTAATCACGGACTTAAAAACGGATCGTATTTTTGAAAAATATATTTTGTTGCAATTGTAAATAAAAATTTTTTTTATAGTTTTAGGTTGGTGAACTTTTATACTTAACCCGAGCACTTTGCTAATGCCCACCAATCACATCGAAAATTAAGAATATCAAACATTGTGTCAAAATATTTTGTTTTAAACTTGAAATAAAAACAAAAAAAAGAAACTTACGATCACTATGATCGAACAGCTTTTGAAAATATTCTACCGCGTGACAAAAACCAAAGTAGATTCAATTAAAACTTCCACAAATGCCGTAAACATGACTTTGATTCCTGTTGTTGATCCTTTTTTTTCTTTTACTTGATTCTAGTAAAACAAATTGGAAAAGAAAAGAAAAAATCATCGACAGCGGTATTTTTTTAGAAACTATTCATGTCCATTTGAAGCAAGGAAAAAGTGTTTGTATCAAAGTGCTCGGCCGTTTGCAGTTTTTCTGTGTGAGTTGTAGCATTTTTTTTTAATTTTTATATGGGATGGTTGGCCGTAGAGTAACAAAAAATGTATTTCTTTTTTTCACTTCTTATCTGTTTTGCAATCCATTAAAATTGCACATCGTTTACACCAAAAATCAATTCGCACAAGCATTTAAGCATACGGGCTGCTGTTGCTGGTTGCTGCCTGCTGCTGCTAAAACACTCTGATGTTATACAAACATCATACAAACATGTCCATTCCGCTTGCCAGTTTATCCATTTTTTTTTTATATATTTCAAGAGCTCATCTGATGTGTGAGTACGTACTTCTTGTTTCTTTTTGTCCTGGAAAGCTACTAAGGCAGCATTTTGGCTGCCTAATGACTGGCTGTTGTGAGGTGGACTCAGCAACTGTCCGTTCAATGGTTGGAGGCTGCTTAGTAAACGATTTTACTTTAGAAAATTAAAAGTGTTGTTATTATAGTTGTTGCAGCTGCTGCTGCTTGCTGCCGTTGCTATTTTAGTTTTTGGTTCAAATATAACACGACCAAGCTCGACTTCGTCTCTCTATGTTTTTTTTTTGTTTTGTTGTTTTGCATTTTGCAATTTGTAAACATTTCAAATTCATCAATGATGGCTATAAATTTAATTTCAAATCTATATATGGTTGAAATTTATTTTCATTTTTTTATTCTACTTTTGTTTGTTTTGCATTACACACTCAAGAAAATTTTAAATTCAATGGAAAGCGCGAGATTTACTTTGAATTATTTGATTTTAACCGTAGCAAAATTCAATTCTTATCAAAACCGAAATGATGAAGATCAATATGTCTTAGACCTCTAACTGAATTCCATCACATAATCTGGTCTGCTACTATTGTTCCTAGATCTGAGCTAATGAATGTTTGAAAAGGAATACTAAAGGGAAGACTCCATACTTAAATAAAGTCAGACGGTCAACCTGCACCTTTCAATAACTTCGATATTTTGTCAAAGTAGGTATTCAGTAACGTTCGAACAAAATTATTCGGCGCGATAGAAATCCTTATTTGCAATGATTATTTAGGTGCTGTTAACTTTGTCGCAAAATTCGAATATTTTTTGTAGGAAAGTTACTGAATATCGACTTGGACAAAATATCGTTATACAGGGTGTCCGCTTTGTTTTGCCGCCATTTTGGCAAGCATTAGTCTTGACAGTTCATATTTGGCAGTCGTGAAGTAGATACGTGGCAAAATTATTATGGAAAAATATTCGAAAAACCAAAGTGTTTTAATCGTTAAAACATTTTACCAAAATCAATCATCGATTACTGGGACGATGAGAAAGTTACGTGAAATTTTTGGGAGAAACAACGTGCCAATACAACGCACTTTTTATTATGTAGTGAATGATTTCGAAGAAAGAGGGTCTGTAGGTGATAGTCCCAAGCATGGACCACAACGTATTGCAAAAACGGCTGAAAACATTACTGCTGCTCAAGAAAGTGTTCAAAACAATCCATCAACCTCAATTCGACGCCGTGCTCATTAGCTTGGTCTTCAAAGAACAACTTTGGCCACAATTTTGCACAAGGATTTTAATTTGTTTCCATATAAAATTCAGTTGACATAAGAGCTTTTTCCACAAGACTATTTACGATGCCGTAGTATACCTTCCCGGCGGACACCCTGTACTTGTTTTTTCGATGCGAATGTTCATAATAAAAGTTACTCAATCGCACTACTGACCTCAGATCAGCTATTAAAAGTTATTGTGTGCCATCTCTGAACGAATTTGAGATCCTTTACAACCTTAAATTATGTTGAGTGCCTGGATATAATCGCCATAATGGCAAGAAACTGGACTGCTTAAACAACAAAAGGGAAATCCGAAGGGAGCAGAACTCTACTTTGACATTTCCGCAAAAAAACTGGTTTTTGGGTTGCGCCACAATTCGAAAAATATTGGAAACCGCCAACTGAACTCAGACATACTAAGTGCTTTATTAAGCACACATCCTACAAGCCACTGGCACTCAACAAAAGTGACATCAATCTCCTAAAGGGTTGATCAGGCATTGTGATCTTAGATATCACCGGTGTAAGAGAGGAAATATTACGATGAGCCAATGCAGGTTCTGTGGTTTGCATGATGAAATTTCAGCCCTAAAGGGTCATAGGGCAAGCCTTCTGGTTTACTTCCATCCAGATAGGCAGGAAAGCAAGGTAATGGGCCTAGATATGTAACAGTGAACTTATGGACTATACAAAAGAACCTCTTTGTCATGATACTAATGATATTATTATTTATTCTTTTCCGCTACTTTTTATCGCTTTTTCCAGCTCCTTCTCTGTCTTTGCTTTTTAAAAACATAAACAAATCAGCTGTTCTGCCTAATCTAATCTAAATCATTAAATGCCTTAAAATTGCTAAACAAATATTGAATTAACCGCTTTTATTTTTCGAGTGTATACCAACAAATCTGGAATATTCACTCAATCGTAGATGAATATTTAAGACTTAAAACTTTTAACTTAAATCCCTATGTTTATGTCTTTTATATTTTTATTTTATTTTTACATTTACGTCTGGTCTGTCCCTGGTTTGTTTGCCAATCCAATATGTTTGTATTCATTAAGCTTCAATATGTTTGCTGTGATCGAGATCGAGAAATGTGGAATACGCAATAACAAAATAATGCACTGAGCCAGTTTAGTGTGCACAAGTATTTGTATGTTGTTTGTTCCCTTATTAAATGAGATAAAAACTAATTTGTAGTTGTAGCTGAAAGGAGTTCTAAGGAATTACAATATTGTTATCAAAAAGTCAGTGAGTAAATTAAAGCAATTTGCAGCCATCAATTTAAAAAACAATTCCTTAGTTTCACTTTAGTTTCATTTTACTAAATTTGTTTTTGTTTTGCTTGGTTTGGGCATTTAAAAAGAAAAGGTTGTGTCGAAAGTAACATTTAACTGATGAAATGAATCGAATATAAATTAATTCAATATGAGAGTGTACAAAAAAGGGAATATTGAAAAAAAAAAAAATTTCATAAATTCTTTTGCAATTGCTTTTGCTTTCGTCGAAGCATTTAAAGAGCATTACAATATGCGCCAAGCTTTGATTTTCTCAAAAGTAAACGGAAAGTCTGAAAATATTTAGGTTTCTTAAACAAAAAGCAACTAAATTACAATATATCTTTAGAAATGTACGTCAATTCGAATCGAAATGGTTTTCGAAAAGAATTTTCAATAGGCTTTCTATTTCGATCCCAGACGAAATCGGAGCTCAAGTAACCTCATGTTTAGGGAGTGGCTGGAAAGAGGCTTCAATTATTTCTCAATTAGCATTTTCATGTAAAAAAAATTTATAGTGAGCTTCAAATCAGCTTTTAGTCATTTAAATTTAGAAACGAATAATAATTTTATACACGGAGAGCCTGGCTGTTAATCTATTGCGGTGCTTATTCTTCCTGCTATTCTCAGTTTATTCAGTACAATAAGTTCAGAAGGCATAGCAAATCTTATGGATCATTTCATTATTGAAAATATAAAAAAAAAAATATTTTATGATTTTCAATTGTTTTAATGGGAAGTTTGTAATGGTGAACTAAATGTAAGCAGAGTGAGCCAGAGAAAGGTATGAGCGAGTTTGTCTTTTTAAAAACATAACACTCGTAGAATATTATATTTTTCAAGTCATTTGAATTTAATTATGAATATTGTTAATTTTATAACAGTTCATAACATAGAATCTTTAAAAACTCTACAAAAAATATTGAAGGAAAAAAAAATAAACAAAAATTAAATTTTTTAAATTAATTCGCTCTTACCATTTGCTGGCAAAGTCCCTTTTTTTAATTTTAGCCTTTTTTATGTTGTCTTCCATTTTTTTATATCATTTAAGATTAAAAATGAAATAAAAAAAAAACATGTCATGAATAAATGAGTGATAATTATGCACATTTTTATGCTGTTTCCCTAAAGCACTCGATCTACTTACATCTAAACTTATAAGCGTTTATATATACGATTAAAGTGAGAGCAAAAATTTTTTCTGCTGCTCTTGGTCTACATGTAACGTGTTTCTAGACAGCTGAATTCGTAAGTTTGTTTTCTATTATTCTTGCTAATAAATATAACATCATGAATAGACGGACATTTAAATAACGCTAAGGAAAATTTGTTATTAAATAGTTTAACTGGAAGATTAACATTCGTCTTCAGCCGTACACTGTAAGACTGGCTACAATTAAATTGCTAACGTTGGAAAGCAGAAAATGCTTAATGAGAGTTTTATGGTAAATTTGATATATGAAACTAGACGGTGTGCTACAAATTCCTGCTCAGTCTAGTCCATTTACCATGCCACTAAGAACAACTTGAAAATTTACATCGCTTCATCTCAGATGTCTTCAAACAAATTATGAGAATGCTGATCCAATAAGCAGATGATCTGTATGATTTTAATTATTTTAATAATAATTATTTCAAACGTAATATTCTTTTATGCCTAAATATTTGTAACTAGAGTAAGCAGACGTGTATTTGACAAATAAATAAAACTAAAATGGCTATTTTGTTAAGCTTGAGGTCTTATTTTTCAAAAATTTATTTTTATTTTATATTTATTTCGCTCCAATTTTTGTAGCTTCTTCAGGATATAATTATAAATTTTTTAGATCGATATAAAAATAAATTTTTGAAAAATAAGACCTCAAGCTTAACAAAATAGCCATTTTAATTAAAAAGAAAAAGGTCAAATAAAACTAACTAATATATAAATAAAACTTATTAACTGACTTTGTGAGTTTTATAAAGCACATCGCTTAGCTAAGCTAAGCTCTCAACAACAGAAAGAAGGGAATGTGTACTAACAAAATAGGTCTGATTATGAATATCGTTGTCGTGGCGAAAACAGTAATATGTGGTAACGCCGGCCATGTTTTATATGGGTTTGTCGTAAATTTGACTACAACAAGAGCATTCGTAATACGGCTGAATATCACCGTTGTAAACGAAATTGTGAAAGAAGATCTCAATTAATCAATTCGTAATAGGTGCCAAAATTAAAGCTCTGTTCATTTACTAAAATTGAACGTCTAGAATAAGATTTGTCAAAAACAGGCTAAACTATTTTCAAAACTTGAGCCATTCGCTAAATATCGAAATTTCAGTACAATTTAAATGAAAATTTCTAACGAATTTGGCTCAAGATATTGATAATGATATTGATTCAGAGTAGCGTCTGATGAAATGGTTCATATAGGTAAATAACTCATGAGAATATCATGAGTAAAAGAATAAATTTTAAAACCAACACAATTTCTGGAATTAATTACAAATAAAGATTAATATTTTGTTAAACTTTTAAATTCCAAATAGAAATTATTACATATATAATTTTTTTTTTAATTAAAATTTAAGTTTTCAAATTTAAAAATCTATTGAATTTAAAAAAAAAAAAACTCCCTTGAAAAAAAAATATTTAAATAAACATCAGAGTATGAAAACAACAACTACTCGTCCATAAAGTTTACAAATGAGTGTGATTTTAACACAAAATGAGATAAAATCAACAAAATGTCAAATAGTGATTTTAAAATGATTTTCTAAATGCAAACATTTCGTTTTATAAACTGTGGAGAAAATAAAAATGAAACAAACAAAACGAAACTGTGTTTTACTCATCATTCTGGACAAATGAACCCGCATAATTTGTAAAACAATAAAAAAAAAAAACAACAAAACACGTGAATATAAGAAACAACCAACCCTACGCCCCAAATAAAATGTCTGGTACAAGAGTACTTTTTCTGATGATTTATTTTTGTGTGTTTTATTAAAATCATATAAAATGTTTTTTTTTTTTTTTTTTTTTTTTTTTTTTTTTAAACGAGTTTAAATAACTTTTTCATTTATTATATTTTTTTTTTTATATAATTTAATATTTGAAGTTAGAGATGTAACAAATGAAAGAACAAAAAAATATTAGATTTGACATGTTGCCCATTAAGAGATAAGAAAACTTGCTATCACAAATCCAAAATATGAGAGAAAGTTGTTGTTGGATTTTCACCCTTCGGCCTAAACAATATTTGGAATTTTTATTTTAAATTCTAAGCAAAGCGAGGGAGTGAAATTAAATTGTTGACCTTAAACGACTATAGAATGCCCTAAACGTAAAACAAAAAACTTTGGAAAATATTTCAAAGGATTTAAATCAAACATCGTCAGCCTTATGCTTTTTGTAGGAGTAAAAGAAATGAATACATCTAGGAAGCTGGCTTTTAAGTAGACGCTGCTGCTTTTTATACTATAGCCTAATATAATAAACATTTTAAGGACGAAGGCCAGTTCCTATAATGTTATTAATACGTAAATTTATTTACTATTAATAAATAAAAAAAAATAAATAAATAAAATTTTATTTATTATTCAGAGTTGCATCAATTGCTTTTTCAGGCTTCCAAAAATGTTAGCTGCTAAAGGAAAATATTTTACCACAGAAGCATAAATATAATAATTTTTTTTAAATAAAAATTGGACTTACAACCTTTTACAAAGTTTAGTCTGATTAATCACGCTATACGCTTTGCAACGAGCTGCTAAATTGTTGCTAACAAAAGGCCAAACAGTCTTCACGATTATTTTTACTTTTTGTTTTTCCATATTTTAACGCTTTTTAATCCACTGAACTCTACTTTCCAGCTGCTAACAAGTTAGCAAGCAGTATTAAAAGTGTAAAAAAACATTAAAAATAATAGAAAAAATTTATGTCAGTGAAGTTTCCTCCAAAAAGTTGGCTCCCTTTTTTCATTCTGTTATAAGTTAATATAATTAAAATTTTTCAAGAATTTCTTAAAAAATTATGAAGCAAAGGAATAAAAGCGAAAGCTATTGGAATATATTTTTCACAACTGTACACTTTATATTCCGAAAGTGTACGGATATTTTACAAAACAATTTTTGTGGCCTCGCCAAATAGGAAAAAATCGTGGAGGTTCACTTCCAGGGACTGGTAAGGTCGAAAGCTACGGGAATATAGAGTTTAGAGCTCCGTACACATACAGCTTATATTCAAAAGGAGTATAGATTATGAGTAATTTCACTTAGAATATTTTAAAGTGAATTTCTTTAGGTTAAAATCAAGATGGTGCGGTTACATGCACTAGTGAGTAAATTTGATTTTCCAAAAGTATACAGATTTTGAAGAATTCTGAATATGTAGACTGTATGCGTAGAACTAATTATTCCAAGTGTCGTTCTAAATAGCTGCTTGTTAAGTTCATTAGCAAACAAGCTGCCAACCTCAGCAGAAAAATGTATTCTGAATAAACTGTATGCCAAAGAAATACTTAATCAAAAAAACATTCTAAAAAGAGTGTCTCAGTAAAAATGCACTTTTTAATTCTAAAAATAAAAACAAATATATTTTATGTATGTGCAGATAAATATGTTTAGTTAAATACGTTTTTTAAAAATATCGCATGCTATAAAAAAAAATTCCATACATATTCTGGCCAAACCCTTACATCTCAAGAAATGGGAACTAATAGAAAATAAGCACAAGAGATAGGGCTATCATTCTGGGTATACAGTTTCTCCCAATTGTATTTGTGAAATTTTTTACAAAACGTTGAAAGTTTCACTAAGTATAAAAATAACGTATATGAGCTCTCTGAGGTTTAAGGCTACTGAGGCCAAACCCTTCTATCTTTAGGGATGGGACTTAATGTAACACATATAATTTTAAAGGGAAGGCTATCTAGATTTGTATTCTGCCGTCCAATTACAAAGAAATTACTTTCTATTATTTAAATTTTTTTTTAATTTCCAGTTCTGATGCCCTAAATAATTTTAGCAACTTCCCAACAAACGTATAAAGATGTAGGAAAGGACATATACTTTAGACTATTTTTAAATTTTTTTTTGAAATTTCCAAACACCCTAGTAATGTTGTTCTCAAGGATTTTGACAAATTCTGTTTCGCATCATAAAATAAAAACTATGAAACTTTTCGAAAATATTAAAACACTGCCAGAACCTACAGATTAAAATCCTTTTTATTTTGGAAGTTTTCATATACAAAAATCGGGAAAAGTACCTTGGCAAAGTGGGGAATGGTAAAAATCCCTCAGAGGAAGAGTACTGGGGTAGAAGGGAATTTCAAAAATTTTTTAAAAATAGTTCAAAGTGATTTCTGTGTATTTAGGCGGTAGATTACAAATCTAAACGACCTTCCCAAAAAAATGATATATGTTCCATCCTGTTATCTTCTATGTTCCGTCCAGAACTCAAAAAAATTCCTTAGAGAGAGAAATTTCAAAAAAATTTTAAGAATATTCGAAAGTAACTTCTGCGTATTTGGGAGCTAGATTACAAATCTAGGGTGTTTTACTGGAAGAAACACAAAATTTTTAAAATTTTGAGAAGAAAAATTTCCTCATATCTGCGCCTGTTGTCATTTAAGAATTTTATGTGAGTATCTATTTAAAAGTACTTTTTTTCACTTTAAGGGCAGAAGAACTTTCTGCAAGTAAAACTGTAACTCAACACATTTTTTTTTATGGAAAATTGAAAACATTCAACAGAAGATAAATTGTTTTACTTCATGATTTACAAACTTCTTTAGTAATAATTTTGTCTAAACATCAAAAGTGATAAAAAAAAAGTAATAAAAGAAAAAAATGTAAGTAAAACCGCCTTACAAAGTCATCAGCAGCAACATGTTGTGATAGAAAAATAACAGCACGTTAGCAGTTGGAAGCAGTGGAAACAAAATGAGCCCGTGTTATTTTGGCAATACAGCATTTATTATTAATATTACGAATTCCATTTTGATTTCTATTTCATTTGTTTAATAAAACATTTACTTTTTCAATTTATTTTCTTTTTCATGTGCTTGTACACGCTTTGTTTTCTTATCTAAAAGTTTTACTTTCTACATTTGTTTCTGCAACAGTCCAAGTTGGGGTGAGAGTTTTCCTCTTTTCTTTTTTTTTTCTCTCTCCCTCTGCATGTCAATTTTAATATAAATGATTTTCATTTATTATTAATATTTCATACAAATTTGTGTGAGTTTTTGTTTTATATTTTATTTTTCTTGGCTAAATAACTGAAATTTATTTGAATTTATGTACTTTTCAAAATGTATTTGAGCGGTTGCCGAAGCTATTACTGATATACCACCCCCTTCTCACTCCTCTTTACTTGGCTTAAAAAACCCTTCCTTTGAATTTACAAAGTTGCGCTCTGTTTATTTTATTTCTTCGTTAATAACCCGTAAACAAAACTATTTACTATTTCATGTGTTAGCCAAAAAGACAATTATCATATTTCGTCTTGAACAATCTAAATCTTGTCTGGAGTTTTACATGGTTTTTAGTTGTGTTAAATGTTTGTGTTTTGTGGTTGCATGAATGTGCTGCCAGGATATGTGAATTGTATATCATATCCTTTTATAGCACTTTTTGTGGTTGTTGTTAAATATTAGAAATATGAGAATTATTGTTTATTTTTATATATTTTCTTGTCTGGCTGTATATTTAGTATTTGTTTGTTAATAAACAAAACACAAGTAAACAAAAAATGTTGAAAAAAACACACACACACAAATAAATTTACCGACGTGTAAAACTAAAAGCATATCGCGTGTTAAAATCAGAGAATAGCAAAATGAAAATGGAGATAAACTAAATAAAAAGCTTTTAGGCTGTTACTTTAAGTTGTTGACACAGAAAGTTTAGCGGTACCCGTTAGAAATTAATTGAAGGTTTTTAGTAAAAGCAGCTCTTTAGAAAAACAGGGATCAAATTGTAGCTTTTCATATCAAATAAAATTTTAATCGTTTAATATGAAATGATATATAAATTTCAATAGAACTTCATCGGTACAGAACCCGATTTCACTTAACAATTCAGCCAAATTTTGATTACTGACTTCCAATCCACAACAGTCTGTATTCAACGACTGTTGCGGATTTAGCTGAAAAAGAGGGAAATTCACACAAAAATTTAAAATTTATTTGTAAATAGTATAAAACCACTTTTTTTTAAAAAAATGTGTCAGCTTTAATTCTAGTTAGATGATGTCGTTATCTTACTAAAATCACCTCTAGCTCATTATTTTTTTAATAGGACTTAAAGCACTTTCAAATATAACAGTTCATATATCTTTTTTTCATCATTTTGGTAGGTTAAATTTTACTTGGCTGTGGGTAGTGGTAAATAAGTGTCAATAATATTGATGGCTTCAGGGGTGAACAGCCCATATCAGCAGCGTTCCCAGGAGCTAGAAAAAAATAGCTAAATCTGCCTTAAAAAAAAGGCTAGAAAAAGCTAAATCACTCACAAACACAATGCTGGGAAAAAGTTAAAAAACTTTCGCTTAAAATTCAAAAACAAAAACTTAAGAAAATAAGTTGGTTTCAAACATGCTTTCTTTTTTGGTCATAACTTACTTTTTTTTTTTTTAATGACAAATATATTTTTATGCACTAACCGAAAATTAAAGCCAATACGTTTAGCTATCCAAGGCAAAAGAAATCAAGTCGATATATAAGTAAACGGATTGGCTTTGATACGAAATTTTATTTTGCTGATAGTGCGAAAAAAAATTTTTTCGCCAAAAATTACCATGGACTACCCCCTTTGCTTTTTTTGAAAAAAATGACAAAAAAAAGTTTTTCGCAATATCCACAAAAAATAATTTGCACTGAAAGCCAATACGTTAGCAAGTTATGATCAAAAAGGTAACCAGTTCTACTAAAAAGTAGCCGGAAAGAGGCAGTAATGGAACTGCTTACATTTTTGGTCATAACTTGCATACTTTTCTATATATCGACTTGATTTCTTCTGCGTTAGATAGGTAAACGGATTGGCTTTGATACGAAATTTTATTTTGCTGATAGTGCGAAAAAAAATTTGTTCGCCAAAAATTACCATGGACTACCCCCTTTGCTTTTTTTGAAAAAAATGACAAAAAAAAGTTTTTCGCAATATCCACAAAAAATAATTTGCACTGAAAGCCAATACGTTTAGCTATCCAACGCAAAAGAAATCAAGTCGATATATTGAAAACTTAGCAAGTTATGATCAAAAAGGTAACGAGTTCTACTAAAAAGTAGCCGGAAAGAGGCAGTAGTGGAACTGCTTACATTTTTGGTCATAACTTGAATACTTTTCTATATATCGACTTGATTTCTTCTGCGTTAGATAGGTAAACGGATTGGCTTTGATACGAAATTTTATTTTGCTGATAGTGCGAAAAAAAATTTGTTCGCCAAAAATTACCATGGACTACCCCCTTTGCTTTTTTTGAAAAAAATGACAAAAAAAAGTTTTTCGCAATATCCACAAAAAATAATTTGCACTGAAAGCCAATACGTTTAGCTATCCAACGCAAAAGAAATCAAGTCGATATATTGAAAACTTAGCAAGTTATGATCAAAAAAGGTAAAAAGGTAACTAAAAAGTGGAGGGAAAAAGGCAGCAGTAGAACTTGTTACCTTTGTGGTCATAACTTGCTGAGTTTTTAATATATCGACTTGATTTCTTTAGCATTGGATAGACAAACAAAATTTGTTTTTTGCGGATTGTGCGAAAAAAATTTTTTTATGATTTTTTGGCGAAAAAAAGTTTTCGCACTTTCCGCAAAAAAGTTGCGAAAAAGAAAAAAAGCTATTGAAAAAAGGCTAAGAAAAAAAGCTAGAAGCTAAATCATAAATTTCAAGGCTAAATGCGAGAAGAAAAGTCTAAATCTAGCCTAAAAAAGGCTAAAATGGCAACGCTGCATATCAGGGTCATATTATTAAAAAACCAAACTAAAATATATATCGATCGAGATACAAATTGCAATATCAATGGGCAAATCAGTTGCCCAAGTATGTACGAGTATAATATGTTTTGCAGAACTTGAATAATCATTCACATACAAAATTTTACTTTTTTTTCTGTTGCTTAAAATTTGACAGAAGGGCTAGTAATTCTCTTCCCTTTAACCCGATCTTCAGCATATATAAAAATTCTGCCAGAGACTTGGATAACCGATTTGTCTACTGTAAAAGCCTTTTAGAAAAAACACATATAAATTAAATTATTTCCTTTAATTGAGGATTGGAAAACAACCACAATGGATAGGGCTATCATCATTTCTGAAATAATTTTGGACTAAAAACGTGTGCAATTCCAGTTTTGTCCAAAATAGAGAAATTTTCGTAAAATGTAAAAAAATTATTTTTTCAAAGTCAATTGTCTGGAATCCTAAAATTATTTTAAGAAATATGATTAAGCGTAAATTGTAGTTGACCGCTTGGGCTACCATACCTATATAGTGGGATATGTGTGCAATTAAATTTCTGTCATTAATGACCAGTGGTCCTCAGGAGCAATTTTCAAAAAAATAATTTTTTTTTCAGTCATTTTTCTGGAATCCCAAAATTATTTCAGACTTGTAGTGGACCTCTGGGATACGTGTGCAATTCCATTTTTGTCCAATATGGCCAATAATGTACCCAAGTTAGCATTTTTTACAAAGTCTAATTTTCCTGCCCTGCGGCTATAGTTATACATATCTGAAAAACATAGATGCATTATAAGTCTCTTGGAAGGCCTTTTTGCATTTTGCAAAATTGCAAATTTATAAGGTTTTTGTCTTTGCTAAAATTTCGTATTTATCTTCACACATATTAAAAAAATTTATTTGTTATAATTAAGCCTTAAATATATTTTTGCAAAGGTTTTAAATTTACTTATTACAACAATTTTACTGTAATTGTTTTTTGTGCACAACTAAAATGTCAAACAAATTTTTCTCAAATAACTAAAAAGTGTTTTCTAAATTTCTTTTTTCTTTACAAAACCTTATTTTACTAAAATTTGATGTGCTTGTAAATTGTAATAGTTTTTAATTTATTTAAAAAAAAAATTAAAACAAAAGCAAAGTGAACAAAGATATTGAGGACGTTCTTATTAAAAACACATACGAATATAAAATTTGACACCCTTTGCTGTTGGAAACATGTAGCCTTAACACAATGTCCCATGTATTTTGCTAGAGTGAACAAAATTTTTGGTGTTAAAAATATTAAAAATTTTAATTAAAACTGCACTGATGGTATTAAATTTTATTTTTCTCAGTGTATTTAAAAGCAGTTATTATTTTCAGATTTAAGCAAACCTCTTTTTCTCTAAATTCTACATGCTTTTACTAGCACTAAAGAAAAAAAAACGTAATTATTGAAAAATATTTAATAAAAAAAAAAGAGAAGAAATAAAAAACTAAAAGAGCACAAGCTTGTGTGTAAACGACAGTGTCAAACTTCAAAATGTGTTTGATGTTTGCATGAGTATAATGTAAATCCTTAACAAGGACAGCATATAAGTTTTAACATAAAATGAAAACAGAAAACAACACACTAAACCAAACTAAAATAATAATAAAATAAACTAAAATAGAAAATTACAAAATTTGTTAAGAAAAAAATTACTTACACCCTAAAAATGTGCTTCTGTTGAGACACAGGGTTGGCGATTTGTTTAAATTCTAAGCATTTACCATACATACACACATGCTGGTTCTTAATTAGAGGAGAATAGAATAACAGTTGCAGAACAGGACAGAGATACTTAAAAAAAAATATTGAAATTTTCTTGTAATAGTGGTCAGTAACCTTTGTTGTCGCAAAAGGTTGCTTAATGTGAGGTGCAGGCTTTTTATAACAAATTACTTACTAGGCTTAACTCTATCAGAGGATTCATGACTAGGCACTACACTAGTATTAAAACTACGGATCAGGTGTTTTAACCTCTGCAGATTATGTAACTCAGAGTAGGAGCCACCAGAACATATACTATGTCACTGTAATCATCTAAGTTGGCTCGGTTTTCGTTATTTAGGGCATTACTGCCAACAGGCGTCTAACCTGGTAGACAAATCACTTAAAGAAATCTTTCAATTCTTAATGAATACTAGACTTAGAGATTATTTGTAGCATGAGAGTATTGTCATTTGGCTGCAGAGACCATATAACTATTTCTCGTACAACGATTAATACAACATTGGGCAAAAATGTGTAATTTATTTTGAGTAAGAAAGTCATAAAATAACAAGTAATAAAGAGGTCAAACTATTACATTCTATAGCATGACAACGTATTTTTTTTTATAATAAATTTTAAAATTTTTAATGCCATTAATTAAGAGTGTGCTTTAGGTAAAGAAAACAGTGATATGTGGCAACGCCGGCTTTATTTTTTAAAATAACTTGTCGACATTGACAATACTCTCAATACGGCTGATTATAGCGTTAAAAATAAGCAAAAAACAGAAGAATGTTGTACAACCAAGTTGTACAACTTTCAAAAAAAAGAATTTTTCTTTAGTACAATCAAGATAAAACATATAGACAAAGTTATTAGTTAGTTTTATTTGACCTTTTTCTTTTAAATAATATGACTACATATTTTATTAAGCTTGAGGACTTATTTTTAAAAAATTTATTTTTATATCGATATTTCGCTCTAATTTGTGTAGCTTCTTCGGGATATAATTATAATTATAAATTATCATATCATATAGACAAGCTTTTGCAACCTTCTGTACAACCTAATCCAATTATGCAAGCGACACAACACAGACGGATAATTGTGGAGGGATTTGATTAAAGTTATGTGTGGAAGGTTTTTCAAGAAAACTTTATTTTTGTAATTAATTCAATTGCAATATTTTTTTAATGCTCTCAATTTTAAATCTTTCATTTTATTCGATAAATAGAGTTCACATAATTCTGCTTAAACTTAAATAATTGAAAAACAATTTTTTTTTGCTTAGCTTTGCTTGCTCTATGTATTTTGTTTTAAAATTATATATCACACTACTGGTTGGTTGATGACACGACTCACAATCTCACTCCTTTCAGTGAAACGTGGTGTGGGCGCTCTTCTTACTGTTTGTTATTTATACTTTTTCATTGTAATTCTTGTTTAGATTATATTTTGGGTTTACTCCAAACATTAGTTATTTCTACTCCCACAAGATTAGTTGTGTTGTTGCTTGGTTTTTTGTTTTTTTGTCTATTTTATTATTTAATTATAAAGCATCCTCTGCATTTAATGAATTCGCCACTTTCTCTGTCATCTCTTGAATTTTTTACTCATTTTGTTTCTTTTTCTCTTTTTTTTTTTTTTTTGGAAATCTAATTACTTATTGATATTAAATATTGTCTGAGCAAAATGAGATGATACACAAACAAACACACTCTCCTCTTCTCATGCCGACATTTACTTTGAAATTTACATTTTGTGTGACAGTGTAGTGGTAAAGGATTTTAAGATAGTTTTAATTATAATTTTATTTTAATAAAAACTCAACAATATTCAATTTTCCTCTATAACAACACACCTACTCTTCCTCGTACATTCATAAATCCTTATTTTTAATAAGTATTTATTTAATACTTGTCGTCTGTGTAGGTGTGTGTGTGTGTGTGTGTAGTTTGTTTGTCTATGTGATTGTTAATTATTTTTGATTAAAAAAAAATTTTTTTAAGCAAATTTACACATTTTTTTCCTTTTTTAAGGATTTATGTTTTAAGCACAAGTGTGAATAGCATTGGGTGCGAATGTGTTTAACTTGTTTTCTCTAAAGGAGCAAAGCTTTGGGATTTAAAATCTCTAAGGCAATTTTTAGTTGGCAAGATTTACTGATTGAATTGTAATTGCATTATGAAGAGTTGCAAGCAATCAAACTTTAAGCAATTTAAATAAGTTTCCATACAATTTTATATTTTTGTTTATACACATTTTGTGAGTTGAAAATATTTTAAAGTAAATTTAACATTATAAAAAGTCAGTACAATTAGAATCTTGCGAATCTAACTGATTCAGGTCTCAGTGCACTGAGCAAACAACTTCGGTTGTGAAAATTAAATTTTGCTTCCAATCAGAAATTCAGTTACGACTATCGAATTTTTAATTTGAAAATCGATCTTACAGCTCAAAATATTTTTAGAAGAACTAAATTTTGGTCTATTTTATGGAATTTTGGTTACCACAACTAAAAAAATTTGACTATCTCAACTCAATTTTTGGATGAAAGCAAATTTAGTTCTGGCAACCGAAGTTATTTGCTGTGTGGGCTATCACTGCCAAAGAATAATAGGCTGGATTGCAAATGTCGTTGTCGTTATCGTAACGGAAACGTTAATATATGTCACCGTCGGCTAGGATTTATGAGTGTCATTGTCGTGAAAAAAAACCGTAATACTTGTCTTAAATTCTACAACTCTTGTCTTAAATAATAACTCGTCGTACTTAATGTCGAATGAAAATGAGAAAAAATTTTTTTTTTTTTTATATAAAACAATTTGAAAATTTCAATTCAATATCGAATAGCACGATTTTGCTTAATTTTCCAATATTAAATTATAAAGGAAAAGAAAATCAAAATTCAAAATACCCCCCAACTATTTAGGTAATAAAAGACGTTTTGTAAAAACAAAACCATAATTTAATTTTATTATTTTTATTACTTAAATAATAATTTTCTTTACACAACAAATGGCTTCGCTTGATTCTTCTCTTATTCTATTCTATTCTATTCCATTATCACATTAATTTTAATTACGACTAAAACAATCATTGAACATGAACAAAACGTTAAGACCCCAAAAAAGCAAACTAAATAAAAACCATAAAATTGTAACGAAAAGTCCTTAAAATGTAATAAAAAGTGATACAAAAAAACCGTTCAAGGCATTTAATGGTATTAATTCAATTGTACGTTTTAGAATATAAATTTTTAAATTAACAAAAAAAAAAAATTAAATAAATGCCCACGAAATAAAAGAAAAAAATAAAAAATATGTTAATGCAGCCATAACATTAACGTCAAAATGCCAGGGCTGGTGTCAAAACATTTTGCAAATGTAATGAGCCTTAACTGGCATTAAAAACAAACAAAATTTGTTGCTATTGAGCACAAAACAAGAAACAAACAGTTGGGAACACATTAATACGCTGTTTACAGGAAACGTACCATCCAGTCGCCTAAATAATTTGTATAAAAAACACTAAATTTTTTTTATTGTCTCATACAAATGTTATAGACCATACGATTGTTCGCTTCCTATAAACAGCAGTTAAAAAATAAATTAATTTGTAGAACAAAAGAAATTAAAATTTTACGTGATCTAGGACATGCTACAAGAAATGTTAAATATCTGGTAAAATAACTGCTTTCAATCCTCAAATAGAAAGGATTTATGATTGATGGTCAGCTGCTTGAAGCAATTGGTCTTTTCTTAACTAATGCTAAACATTGCCGATAGTTGTCCGGTGTAAAGATAAAACTCTGTACCAAAAATTTTAACACAATGTACCTTACCAAGTCAGAATAAAAAACTCTAGCTCTGAAAAGTTACGCTGTGAACTTGCAAATGTACACATATTTCTGCTCTTCTCGTGGTTTAACTGGAATATAATAAAAAAATTTAAATTTTATATAAAAATTTGTGAATATATTGCAGTATTACACCGCGCAGCGTGCCTGCGCAATCAGTTTTTTATGCAAGCGGCTTAATGGTGTGATGGTATGCTATGCTGTAGTGCAATCAAACAAATTTTAATTTTTGTGCAAGCTTGCTGGTATTGTGTGTGGGGAAATTAGCTCAGTTGAGGAAAGTTATTCCAGAGGACACATCAAGATAGTAGGCAGTGAAAACATTAAGACGGCTCTTTAGTCACAATACTTTTTTTTAATTTTTTCAGTTTTCTTTTTTTTAATTTTTTTTTTTTCTAAATTTTCTTTTGTAATTCACAGCAAAAATATTTGCCGCTATTCATATCGACCCTTCTAGTAAAATTTATTTAATATTGAGTACTTTAATGGCATGTTATGTGGTGCTTACGCATTATTGAAATAACTGCTCAGGCACTCAGGCCGCTTTAGCTAAGTAATTTTTTTACTATGTGAGTCGATGTGGTCCATGACACTGTTAGGTAATACGACATTACAACGGCGACGCCAAATATAATAAGGGTGAATATTTTTAACACTGTTGTTCAAATTGTGATGCGGCATCTAATAGTGACCCCCTTTAGTTCTGCGTGGGTACACAGAAGACCACAATTTTGCAGTTTATTTGTTTTCTCAAATGAAATAGAGTTCACAAACGCCCGACACTCCCGATAATCACGCATGACAGCTTTTTAATACCATTATGATCACTTGCGAGCGCGTACTCATTAACATTCCCGCATGGCAGCTTTTTTATGCCACCATGATTACTTGCGATTGCGTACCCGTAAACTCTTTCGTGTGACAGCTTTTAATGCCATCATCATTACTTGCGCACACGATCCCTTGAAAACCTGAAATTAAAAAAAAAAAAAAATTTAGAACCAGCGGCTTAGGCAAAAAAAAATATATCTTGGGAAATATTTAATGGCCCACCATAACCCTAGTCACAAAAAAAGTAGAGTCTTATTAAGAGCTGAACTTTGTTCATAAAAATTTATGGACCAAAAACAAGTGAGTGAAGATAAATATGCCCTGTTAAATATGTTTTAACGTAACCCGTTACGCTTTTTAGTATTTGTATATATCTTTTCAGTATTTATGGCTTATTTAACAATTACGTCTTACGTCATTAAATATTTCTAAATATGTTTTTTAGTATTTATGACATATGAAGTTCGATTCTTATTTAGGCCTTGGGTTTTTTTTTTGCAGACAAGTAAAAAAGCTTTAAAAAATGCTTAATCTTCAGTGTTAAAGAAAGATTGTACTGGCTTTCTTTTACCTGGTTGAGGAAGTAGAAGGGAAAACCTGAAACCTTTCCCCAAAAAAAAAATTACATCTAAAAGTTTTATGCTTGTATTCAAAGAAAATGAAAGTACACTTGAAATCGGTATTGTGACCAATTTATATGAAAAATTTTATATAATTTCTACTTGAAGTCGTTATTAGTCTTTTTGTACAGAATTCTAGTGAGACTCGTACTTTTTGTTAGATGAACGTAAGTGAAATGAAGCAACTAAAACAAAGTCTAAATAGATGTTGAAGAAGTAATAACACGACTTTTCCTTTTGTAATGGTGTGAAGTTGGAAATTAAACGAACTTAAGAAAAGGGGCTGTCTAATGTACGAGTATAAAGAGAGAGTGAGAGAAAAGAAATGCTAGTCCTTTTTCTATGAATCAAAAAAAAAAGTAATATTTTGCATTATTCCTCTTGGTTTCAAAGAAATATTTCAGGAATTTGAATATTTTTTTCACATTATTTGTTCAACATGAAGGGGTGGTTGGTTGCTAAGTTAGATCATTATACTCGTAGAAACTTTTATTAGTCTGTCTGTGCGTCCAACTCATTACAAAAATAAAAAACAGTATGTTGTTGTTTATAACCACTACTTAGTCAGTGATTTTTGTTGTTTAGTCTTTAACATGTTTATTCCGTTTGTTGCACGTTTTGTGTGTCGTCATTGTACAATTGTCATTGTCATTGTCATTGTTATCATCATTGTTGTCCTGTGTCCTCATCTAACATTTCGTTTCCTTCAGTTCTGTCTTGTTTTTAGTTAATTTCCATGTAAATGAAGTAATAAAATGTTGTTTAATGTTTCAATTAACGCTTTAGTTAGTTTTTCTTTTTTTTGCTTTCAGTTACTCTAGTGCTTTTGTTTGTATTTACATCAGGGGATGTACGTGCAGGCTTGTGTGGGTGTGTATGTTGCTTTTACTCATTTTTAATTTGCTTGTAATTTAAATGTGTTTTAAGTGTTTGTTTTGTTTTGTTTTGTTTTCTATTTTATAATTTTTTTTAGTGATTCTTTTTCATTAACAATTCTTTGTAATTGTATGTGTTTTCTAGTTGTTTTGTTACTTTATGGCTTAATTTGCACAATTTTCGCCAAGTTGTTTATTTCATTAAGAAAATTTTATTTTATTAACTCTCTGCCCTGCTACACATTAAAATTTGGATTAAATGAAAAGAGAAAATGCTAATAAAGGTTAATAGTGTATACTAAACAACAGGGGCCATACGAGGGTAGTAAAAGAAATTCACTTAAACAAAACAATTAAATTAAAATCATAAAAAAAAATTTCTTTCAAAAAAAAAAAACAAAAAAAAAAAAAAATTATAATTATATCCTGAAGAAGCTACAAAAATTGGAGCGAAATATCGATATAAAAATAAATTTTTGAAAAATAAGACCTCAAGCTTAAAAAAAACTTTGGCTGTAAAGTTGCCAGATTGTTTGTTTTTAAGTCTTTGTTTAAAAACAATTTTACTGAATCAAAAGTTTTTTTAATTTTAGGGTTAACTATTTTTAACTAAAAATTTTTTTTTAATTGAAGAGCTAATCGCATTTCTATTTTGCTGCTTAAGTTGTTTCATTAAGCCTTATTACGAGTGTCGTTGTTGTAGTCGAATTGACGGTAAGCCAATATAAAACATATGGCCGGCATTGTCAATTATTACTGTTTTCATCACGATAACGACTTTCATAATTAGGCCCATTATCAGAGCCTTTAACAGTGTTTTCAGCGAAAGATGACTTCGGATATGGCCACTTATCTTGGTGTGCAGAGTTTATGTCTGTAATAAAATAACAATTATTCTGATGATGACAAGATTCCCGCCAAATCATTGGTGTACTAAACTTAAGAGCAGATCGTTTCCATTGTGGCAGAGACTACACAGTTTTGGCATCTACAATTTTACTCCAAAGTAGTAAAACTACAAAATTTTGCGAATTCGGTGATTGATTTACGATATTTTGCACATAATAGCACAAAAATTTTGGGGTTCAATTAAAGAGTGTCTTCTTTTAGTAGCTTTTTTTTAAATTTTCTATAAAATAAAATTTGCATCACTTACAAATGACATACATAATTTGCAACGTGACCTCAAGTGCGGGCAGTTTGAAAAATCTCCTACACAAATACCAGTAAGATTTTTTTAAAATACATTAAATGTCATAGTAATCAGCCTTATTACGAGTGTCGTTATCGTAGTCGAATTAACGACAACATATGGCTGGTGTTGCAACTTATTATCGTTTTCGTCACGACAACGACACTCATAATCAGCCCTAATATTTTGCGGAAAATCCTATGAAGTAGACAATAGTTGACCCGCGTTATTTGAGAAGGATTAATTACAAGGATACAAATCAAATACTTAAAGCTTAAAATTTGATTAAATATTTACTATTATTGGGAGGTTTCTATTTTTAAATTCTAAAAAAACTAATAAAAACAATCAAATTTAAAAAAATCAAATTTGAAAAATCAATTCATGGCATTAAAATTTGAAAATGACTAAAAACATATGGCTGAATATACTGAACATACAATTTTGGGTGACTTTTTCGAAAATTGCTGGCGTTATAGCACAAATAAAATTAACAATGTCGGCATTCAAAATAGCAATTACAGCTGGTTTATTACAATATCTAATCTTAAGTACGCATATTTGTATATATTTTAGTGATATTGCATCGTTTAAAGGACGTGTAGCATAAAAACTGTCCTCAGTTTGAATAAGGGCTTGCATAGTTAACATCAAAAATTCGTTTAAAAGTCTAGCGAATTAGTTTATGTTCACAGTTTTTATAAAAGTTTGGTCGTGTGTTAAAAATTGCCTTTCTCACTTTTTTTATGAGAAATGATTACAACCAAAAAATTAATTTAATTGAGACTGGCGAGGACCAGTTTTCAAAGCCAAATAAAACTTCAACAAAAGTTATGAACCATAACAGGGGCATTATAATCCAAAAATTCAGTTTTGAACCACCCACGTGCCAAGACAATGAAATAATAAACTAAATAGACCCACTAGAATTGTTAATTGATTTTAAAAAAATTCCAAACCTAAAATTTGAATCTTACAACGATTAACTTAAAGTCACACACACCTTTGTTAGTAGTTTTTTTTTTTGTTGTTGCACCAAATAAATACAATAGCAAAAAAATAAAATAACACAGAAAAACAGTTTATTTTGTCGATAATCACAAAATGATAACAAAAGAAATAAATGCATAAGCGTAAGGTATACAACAACTAAAATTTTAAAGTATGCATTTGGGCGTAAGAGTAACAAAGTTTACAGCGATTGAGTTAAAAAAAAAAAAATGAAAAAATGAATATATGAATACTGTGAGAATTTTTAACGCTTCAACACTTTTTATGTGATAAAAAATATTTTTTACGTAAAGAAAAAAAGTTAATGTTCGTTTTTTATTATTGTTAAAACGCGTGTCGCTGTGAAATACAATTTTATTCATGGCAATTGTTTGTTTGTTTGTTTTTTATTATTATTATTAAAAAATACATGCATACACTCGTATCGAAAAAAAGTTTTATTTTTTATTTTTTCAATAAAACAACAACATGTGTATGCGTGATGTCTACTTTCAACACATTTATGCCAACAACGCCACCAGACATTAATTATATTGATGATGATGATGACGATGATGAGTAAAAAATTGCACAACAACCCCCTTAGAAAAAGGACATGTGACCTTAAGTAGACAAAAATATAATTTTTTTTTATTTGCATTTATAAATGAAATTTTTATTTTGAAATTTGTTTGTTTTTCTCTAAAAAGCCAAAGCCTATAATTATACTTCTATTTTCTTCAAAATGTTTGCGAAATGTTTATCCACTTTCTGTTTTTAAAAGCAATAAATTCAATTCATTACTTTTCTTTATACTAAAGAGCTGCGCGAAATATGGAAAGTCACTTATCACCACAAATAAATGAAATATTTTATAATAAAAAGTGCTGATAAGCCATTCAAGCTATGCTTGTGCAAGCCTCTATTCTATATTTACTTGCTAGTCAACTGTCATTTATTACAAATATTTATTTTTCTTTTGTCAGCACAAAAATACTTTGACTTTTTACCGCCATAACTAATACCCGCGATGATGTTTAACATTTTAAATTGAAATAAAAAAAAGAAGCAAAGAAAAATTCAAAGTGTTTATACGACAATCGAATTTCAATGAGTGTATTCCTCATAGGAAGAGAAATATTTTGTTGAATTAGTAGCATTACCCTTGTACTTTATGTAAGCGTATAAAATTAAGAGATTTTTTTAATAAAAGAAATATTTAAATGCTTGAAAAGACAAAAACGGCTTCTTTTTATCACTTAAGCAAACAGTGACAGCAACAAACTTAGTAACCCTTTGGGTAAAAAAGCACAAAAAAGCCCGTTAACACACAATTTATAGGCAACAATGACATCTACACACAGAAAACCACTTCAGTTGTAAGAACTACATTTATTTCTAATCAAAAATTCATTTGTAATAATAAAAATTTTCAGTTAGTGCACCTAGAAATCGATAATGCAGGCCAAAAATTAATTCTGTTAAAAATATTTCGATCTGTAAGACCGAATTTCTATTGTCCAGCTAACAAATTTCGATTATCACAACTGAATTTTTGATTGAAAACAAATTTAGTTCTCACAACCGAAGTAATTTTTGCGTGTATAACAACCAGACCGATAGGATAGCTTAATGCATACTAGTCTAGAAAGGATTCCATAAAGCGTAATTTAATAGTGAATGAATGTTCTAATGTTCAGCTGTATTCCAAGTATTCTGATATGATATGTGGTAACGCCGATCATATAACTTATATTCCCGGCTACTTTCTGTTAACTTTATTGTCGTTGTCGTCTCTACGCCAAAATGGCATTAACTAAGAGAGTTGCAGACTTTTATACAATTTATTTCAGCTTGCTGCCATTTTTTAATTCTATTATAAAGAATAAAATTTACAAAGAGTAAAAGGACTTATTTAAATCAAACGATTGTAAGT
The DNA here is from genome assembly GCA_947397855.1 of Thelaira solivaga. NCBI lineage: Eukaryota > Metazoa > Arthropoda > Insecta > Diptera > Tachinidae > Thelaira > Thelaira solivaga. The sequence goes on along the minus strand of OX377611.1, from coordinate 17,021,670 downwards.
TCATCTTACTGCTTTAAAATTATGCAATATGAAGCCAAGTTGTGTACTTTCACAGGCCATAATATTTTTTTTTACAATTTTCCAACATTCATATCGCTTTATCAATAAATTTTCGAATTATGTTCATCTTGTCATGAACACACAAGCACACACATACCCAAGCACTTGTACAGCTGAATATGCCTGCATGTGATGTCGTATGAGAATATGCGATTATTGGCAATATTTTTTAAGGATTTAAGTAGCAGATCATAAAATACTCACAAGGGGATACACAAAAGACCTTTTTCTTTTTTTTATTTATTTACAGTTAAGAATTTTCTCTTTCTTTCTTGCTTTTCTTTTTATCTTTTTGCCAAAATATAATGAACACTGGAAACTGAGAAAGACCGCACTTAGGATTTTATGATTATGTTTCGTTTTTTGTTCTTTCTTTCTTTCTATTTCTTAAACAAAAGGAAATACTCTTACTTTTTATACCACATGATTTTTATTTATTTTTTTAAACTTTTTTGTAAAATAAATAATAAAAATATTAAGATTAGAAGGAACGCATTACAAAAGTCATATTGAATACTGGGTACACAATTGAGAACAGGAAGTGCCTCTTCTGCACGCAATTCAAGTGAAAAATTTAGCAGGAAAAACAATATTTCACTTGTCATTTATTTCAGGCACGGATTAAAAATTAAAAAAAAAAAAATATATTTTCAGCAGCATGATAACAATGGGGCAAAATAAAAGAAAAAATAAACACGTTTAAAATATTAAATCTGTTTCATACAAAAGTGGTTCATACAATAAATTATGTTAATCAAATGATTTGAAAAACTGTAACGGTTTTTATGTTTTCAAGGAAATGCTTTATCAACACAAACCGCTCTTTGTACGCACACAGAAAACAAATTCGTTTATGAAAACTAAATTTGTTTGGATTCAAAAATTCAGTTGCTTTAATAATTTTTTTTTTGTTGTAGTAACCAAAATTTAGTTCTCCTAAAAATATTTTGAGCTAAAAGACCGCTTTTCTATTGTCACAACTCAATTTTTAATTGCAACAAAAAAAAATTAGTTCTCACAACCGAAATTGTTTTCTCACAGTGGGCGATAGGATACAGATTTTTAAAAAAACGTAAGTAATTACGATATGCGAGAGGAGCTAAAATTTGTTTTAGTTGGGCATAGGGCTGTTATAGATCGCGCTGTTACACAACAACAGCTTCGGTTGTGAGAACTAAACTTGTTTTCAATCAAAAATTCAATTACGACAATTTTTAATGTGTCCACAACCAATCCGTGTAATTTCTTCTACTAGAATAATTCTGCTAATAAGGCTGATTAATTTAATGATTTTCTTTTTCTAAAACGTTTTAAACATTTCAGCACCATTTTCTTTTAAACAACTTAACAAAAATTCCATTTCTGACACCTGGTGTGAAATGATATATTAAAAAGCAAGTGTATAACAACCAACCAACAAGCTTGAGCATCATTTTAAACTTTTTTAATTCACCTCAAAGTTACTTACTATAATATAACCTGCCCCTTACCAATAAATCTTAGCTTTATGGTGTCGTTCTTCAATTTTTTTTTTTTTAGATTTTCTCAAAAAACCCAATAATACTTCTTCCGCACAACTAGCTCACTTCCTCTCTCAACAAGGACAGTAATTCAATGCTGGAATTTGCTTTAATTTACCTCTTATACCCTCCATCTTTGGTTTAAGATTTTCATTACTTTTGTAACTTCTAACATATTAATTTGCTACTTTCTTAAGTTTTAGCTAAGTCCTTCTGTTATGAGCATTTGCTTAGCTTTGTGTGAGTGAAACTAATGTCACACCATGTAGATTAAGGTTTAGTCGGCAGATTGGTATTGTAATTCCGCACAATTGCTTCATAAATATGTGAGCTTTAAAATAAAAACTGTCGGTTGTTGAGTGACCAAATAAATTAGTAGGTAGCGTACTAGCTTATTAATCTGGGTGCCACGCGTTCGATTCTTATCTAGACCCTGGTTGTTTTTTGCAAACAACATAAGAGGCTTCGCGGATTTTTTTTTTTTTTTGTTGTTAAAAAAAAAGTTTTTTTTAAGCGAAATTTCAGTTGTGGTAATCAAGTATTTTAGTTGTAGGAATCACAATTCTATACTACAGTCCAAAATTTTACTGTCTTAAAAATATTTCGAGCTGTTAAATCGATTTTCTATTGTCACGATTAAAAAACTTAACCATCACATACAAGAGCCCCTTGAAGAGGCACTAATGATTTTTTTGTTAAAGAAAATCTATTCCACGTAAAAGTTATTTAAAGATGGCAAAAGGGGAGCTCATTATCTTTAGTTTGAGGTATGCCCCTTTCCGGTACCTTTTCTGATGTAAACACTGTACAAAATTTCCCTTCCAAGAACCGTGTATGGGGGACTAACGATATTTTTACTTAAAAAATTTTATTCTGCGTAAAAACTATGTAAAGATGCCGAAAGGTGAGCTCATTATCTTCAGTTTGAGATATGACTGGTCCCCGGACTTTTTCTGCTGTAAACACTATACAAAATTTCCTTGTATGAAAGACTAAAGAAATTTTTATTTAAAGAAAATTTATTTCGCGTAAATTATGTAAAAATGGCAAAAGCTGAGCTCATTATCTTCAGTTTGAGATATGCCTTGTCCCTGCAATTTTGCTGGTTTAAACACTATATAAAATTTCCCTTTCAAGAATTACTACTGTATACTGCCTGCAAATTTAAAAAAGAAGTTATGTTTTTGCAAAATTTAAGATTGACGAATTTAACTTCACTCAAAATGTTTATACTGATTAAATTTTTAATCAATATAAAATATTGCTTTAATTAAAGATTTTAATTAGCTTAAGAGCTTTTCTATGCTCTGGTCAAGGGCACATAATATTCGGCTTAACAGAACTTAACAATTTTTTATTATTAACTTTGAACACCAGAAGTCATAATTTTTTATATAAAAACTAATAAATAGTGCTGCAAGAGTTTTTTTTTTCTTTCGCATCCTTATTTCAGCAACGGCACTTGGAGGATGAGAGGTTTGCAAAATTTTATTTAAAAACTTGAAGTTTTTGTGATTTCTACTGGCATTTGATTTTTTTTTTTTTTTTTTTTTTGCAAAGGTGGTTGTTTGAAACAGATTATCAATTTGTTATATGTGAGAGTGAGTTTACGCTTTTAAATTTGATATTAAATAATGGCTGACTTGACTTCCTAAATGAGTTTAGATAGTGAATTTTATAAATTCATAGATTGCGAGTGTTTGCTTATGCGATTTATGACCAATTGCTTTGATCTCAAGTGTAGGCTTTTATAAGCCGCATTTTTTGTTCAGCATAAAGTTTTCTTTTGTTACACAATAAAATGTGATAAGTTTTTTTAATTCTTATTTAGTTGCTGTATTTACAAGTAGCTTATCCCTTTTAAAAGCTTTTGAAATATTAATCTACTGCTTCAAATGCAATACAAAAGACAAGAATGCAAACAAAAATTTGTATTTAAAATTTAATTTTTAGTATTAAATTAAACTCATCAGTACATTTAAGGAAGCTGGAAATACTTTTAAATATTCTAGCGCGAAATATTTTAAAGGTTAAGCTTGCCCAAAAACAAGCTGCATGCAATTGGTTTAAGTGATGGACTCATCTTCCCTCTGTCTTCTAATTTATTTCCTTTCACTTTTCTATCTCTAGTGCTATCCTTCTTCACTTGCTCTTATACAGATATCAAAAAGTGACCCACTATTGTTTTTTCTTATTTGGACGCCCTGTGTAATCTAACCTAACCTAAATATCGCTGCAAACTAAAGTACTGCTTGTATGTCTAACTCAATTCTAGGAAATGAAAATCTAATAAAAAACACTTAAACTGACTTTGTCTGAGCAGCAATTTGAAAGGGACACTAATAACAGTTTCATTCACCCTGACAGCAAAACAGCATTGCAAGCATTCCGTACTTTCAAAGAAAGATTAAAACCGGTCTGAATTGCCCAACACATCTAAAGAGACTACAAACCAACAACAGGCCATAGTGAATATGTAGGCACGAAAGGGCAAATAAGAAAAAGTGTGACTAGAAGGTTAATTCTGCAAAACAGCCTTGGAGCTCTATTAAGCTAAAGATTACCTATTGGCTGGAAAGAGAATTGCAATAATAGAGGGTGTCCGAACAAGAACGCAATTTTTAAATTTGGCGCCATTCGAAGTGTCATTGTTTGACATTTGAACAATTGTTATTGTTTGCTAGTAGAAGGTACGAGTATAGTAAAAAATGACCATGGACAGCGAAGGGAGTTCGTTAATTGGGTATTGGAGACACAACATGAAAATGCTGATTTTGCCGATAAAATCATCTTCAGTGACGAGGCCCATTTCCATCTTGATGGCTTCGTCAATAGGCAGAATTGTCGCATTTGGGGTGAGAAAAATCCTCGAGTGATTCACGAGAAGCAAATGCATCCTCAACGTGTCACTGTGTGGTGTGGTTTTTGGGCTGGAGGAATCAGTGGACCTTTTTTTTATGAAAATGAGGCAGATCCAGCGCAAACAGTCAATGGTGTTCGGTATCGTGAAATGATAACCAGTTTTTTCTTGCCTAGAATTGAAGAAATGAATGTGGAGGGCTTGTGGTTTCAACAAGACGACGCCACATGTCATACAGCCAGTGAAACAATTCAATTGCTGCATCAGTAATTTATTTAAAATTTAAATCTTGCGTTCTTGTTGGGACACCCTTTAATACTTGGAGGGTACCAAAAATATTCATTCCATTTATATAATGATTTCCAAGGACTGACTCGCTTAGGAATTGGAATTCATGACTGAATATTGCAGACTACTTAAACACTTGGTAAATGTAAGGAGCAGCCAAGCCACCTCTTCAGGAACAAAGACGGAGAGACAGCAGAACAATATATTGTGTCACTATAATGGTCTAATTTCGACGCGTTTTCGTTACTTAGGGCATCACTACCTACAACTATGAATACTAGACTTAGGGGGATTTGTAACATGAGAATAGTCTCACAAAAGGTATCAAAATAGGTCACAATAGGTGCTCAAGTAATTTGTTTACGCTGCTAAAACTAATTTGAATTATAATTCTTTTCTGATCGCATCCTATATAAAATTTCACCTTAAGAACCCCATTTTTTCTTATTTATTCTGTTAAATTTCAACTGTTAATTAAAAAATTATTCTAAAATTTAAAAACAATTTTTAAAACTTTAACTCTGTTTTCAGCTTCCTGATTGCAAATACCTGAGAGACACAGCCGCCTGCTATTTAAACATCAACTGTAAATTCGCTCTAATGAACTGTTTGGTCGCAAGTGCAAATCCTATTACGACTTGAAACAAAAGTAATCAAATTGTAAATTATTTCGCCCCAAACAAAAACCAAAAAAAAAAAAAAAAACTTTACTTTCACCATGATAAAAATTATTTTGTTAAAAAAATGGAAATAAAACGAGCCATAACTAATTTGTTTAAATGCATTTAAAAGAATAAAACATAAGAGAACAGCAGGTTGTCTTCGCTATTAAAAAACATAAAAAAATGAAATTAAGATGAAACCCAGAAAAGAAAATAAAATAAAAATAAAAAAAAATAACAACCCTCAACCCCGCACTAAGGCTACGAGTCGGTCTTTCATCTCACCTTTAAGAGTTTGGAGGGAGGCTTTCACTCTACCTCTACTTATTTCTTAGTTTAATGGCAGCTTATTAGCATTTCTTTTATGATGATGGTCCAAATTCCTAATGGCAGCCAGCCAACGTATGCTGCTGCCTTTTCTCATCTTATAATTTTCAATGGTCTTTTATGGCCACAGTCTGGCCATAGTTTAAAGCGTGTTTTATTTAAAAAAAAGCGTGAAATTTTTTGTAAATACGAATACATTTTTTTTAATTTCTCAAAGAAAAGTTAATCGTCTTATAAACTAAATTTTATTTAAGCCACAAAATTATTATTTGATTTCTAATAGTTAATAAAAATTGCAAGCAGTTGGTTACACTAAAATTACAACAATTTTAAAAGCCAAATTCATAAAAAAAATTTGTTGTTTAATAAGCGTTTATTAAACAAATTTCCCATAGAAAAACTGCTTATTAAGCTTTTAATAAACAAAAATGTTTTTTATGAATTAGAACTTAAATGTTTAAAAAAAATATTCCATGCAGAAATAATAACCCAATAGGCAACTTAATAGCTATTAATACCATTAGTGGGCAAAACAATTCAATAAGCTTAAAGCTTATTTTAATAGTTTCAAGTGTCAACGTTATAGGCAAAGTGAAATATATTACATGTGGCATGATAAGCCTGTAGGTAGGGCATTAGCATTTACCTTTTCGATATAGCCCGGGAATTCTCAGCATAGCATGCTGTGTGTATAAACTTCCAAAGAAATCTTTTGAAAACTTAGACCTTAACCTAAAAAAAATAATTTCAATTTAATTTGGAAAGTGAAAGTAAACGTTTGTTGATAAGTAACGACTACGATAACTGGAATACCAGCAGCCGACAATAAGCGATATCACTATCTATTGAGGTAATTACTAAGAGCATTAAAATTTTTTTGTTTTGCAATGTAATTTATTTTGTTATTGTTTATTGTTTTTGCTAAATACAACTTTTTTATTTGTATTAAAACCTCAAATCGTTTGACATTTAGAAAACATTATCCCAACTAACGTTGTATTTATTAAAATTTGAATATAAAATATTTTAAAAGTTTTTAGAAACTAAAATTTTATTTAACAATTAAAAATGCTTGAATGAATTTAATTGGGCTTAATTGTAAAACAAATATTCATGTAAAATACACTAACACACACACACACACTAAGCCCACCTACACAAAAATATCCATTAGAGTAATAAACATGTGAATATTTAATAAAAATATTTTTTTTTTATAAATAATGTAGCCTCTCCATACACTAGGTAGTTTGTGTAAAACAAACGTTACTAAATAAATTAAAAATTTATAAAGTTAAAATTATATTAACAATATGAAAAATCAATAAATAATTACTTATTACAACTCTCACACAAACAAGATATGCACGCACAAGCACGTGCTTTTAAATACCTTTAAATCCTTAGTTAGACTATAATACATTTGATTCGATTTAGTGGAAAGAAAATGTGAAAATAAAATGCAAATTTATTTTCGGGGGCATTAACCATCCATGTTCTTTTCTAAAAACACCAAATCTATTTAAGGCTGTTAAGTTAAAAATATACACACAATTGGCTAAATCAAAATAGTTTTAAAAAGAAATTTTTTTGATTAAAAAACAGTAAATTTGTTTTAAATTTCTGCTTAAATAAAAAGAAAAAAAATGGGCCATAATCTTAGTCAGTCACATTGAAGTCGGTATCTTTTTAAAAACGACTTTAAATTCATATTATTCTTATGAACAAGAGTTAGCTCTTAATAAAAGCGTACTTTTTTGTGACTATGATTAAGGCCCAATGTATTTATTTAATCTGAATTGTACCACATTTTAAATATTTTCTCTTTAGCGCTTATTTTACTCAAAAGTCTACACCTCGCTTCAGAGTATGCTTGCGATTTGAAAACGCTTAAATACCAGAATTGCAAATTCTAAAACACAAGTTTAGAACACCTATTTTACACCTATCGAAAAATCTAAGCATTTTGCATTTAAAAAAAAAATTACAAAAATTTTGCAATAATTTATTTTGCCTAAAAATTATTTCTTTTAATTCTTTAATGTGATAATAAAATTGTAAAACATTTCCAAAAAAAAAAAAAAAAACACAAAAAATATTAACAATTTCTAAGCAACTCAAGCGTTGCAATTAATTCAATTAGTTGTGACTAAAAACTTTTAAATATTTTATGTGTCCGTCTTTTTTTAATGAAATTAACACAAACAATAAAGTTGCTTAAATGCATTTAATTAGGCCTTATTGCAAAAACAAATGCCAGCAATTACACAAACACAAACACACTAACAATAGCATGTAAAGTGGTAACGCACCAGCCTTCCCTCTCTTCTACTTTAACAGAAATATTTACAAAGTAACATAAAACATGTTTTGTAAAACAAATTTCTAAAATATTGTGGAAAAACAAATTAAAAATTTATAAAATAAAAATCAATAAATAATTTTTAGTAAAATGTAAATGAAAAACAATATTACTGGGGCAGTTGCAACAGTGAAGTAAGTAAAGGAACAACAACAAAGTATGGAAAAGGTAAAATAATGTTAATGCTAATGATCATTGTCGGTTGCTAGCAACAGATGAAAATCAGTGATATCAGTAAAGAAAATGATTCATGAAAAGTGCCACAAAATTATCATAGAACTTGCTGAGGAAGTTTGCTCGTATCATACTATTTTTTTATGTCAATGAAGAAATGGGACAAACAAAAAAAGCAAAAATTGCTTCTATTAATCGTGATATTTAGTCAGCAATTTTCAATTATTTTAATTAAAATTAAGCTTGTGTAATTTTTTTAGCAATTTAAAATAGGACTTGCGAGTATAATCAATATCATTTTTACTTCAAAATCTCGGCTTTTTAAGTCTTAAAAAATTTTTTAAATGTAATTAAAACTTCCAGTTAAATAACAAAATGTAAATGAGAAAAAAAAATTATCAAAAAAAAAAAAAAAACGTCAAAGTGGTAAAACAACAAAGAGTTTCAAAATATAAACTGGTTGACCAAAGTTTAACCAAAAAAATGGTGACAGGATAATAAACACCAACAAAACGTTTATAAATGTAAAACGTTGACCTTTAAAGGTGTCAAAACCACTTGTTTCACGCCTTTTTTGTTCAGTTACACATTCACTCACATACTATACTAATTTTTACTAAGTAAGAATATGTGAATGACAAACCAAAAAAAAATACAACACGTGGCCGGCCAGCAGAAGTTTATTTTTAAAAAACACACACCAACAAAAAAAAAATATCCTTTGATGTGAAATTTTAAAGGATGGCTAAACAAAAAACATACTGAAACATTTTAAAATTTTCAAACACACATTGTTGGTGTCTTATTGACTGAAACAGAAAGAGTGAATTTTTTTTTGTAACCTTCAGATTTTCAATATGCTTGAAAAGGGTTTAGAGACACTCGTAAATAACTTTGTAAATAATTATTTTTTTAATTTAAATTTACTTTTAAAAATTATTTAACTAAAAATTTTTTTAGAATTTTTGTTTCTTTTAGTAAATTGTCAACAACATCCATATTAGTTTTTCACTGCTAATGTTTAATTAAATTCTATAAGCTTTGCCATTTAAGAGAGGGAGTGTTAGAGGGAGAAAGACAAATTAAACGTATCTCATTTTAACAATACAAAAAATAAATCTAACTGATGAAGCTGTGTTTCTATCATGTTTTTATACCCTGCGCTGCAAGAAAGAAGGGTATATATAACTTTATGATTCCGTTTGTGCCTGTCTGTGCAGTCGTTGAAATCAACTTTCTAAAGTCTCTAAGCAACTCACAGAAAAGTTTAGTATACCAATCTGTAAGTTGTTATTGTCTTCAGGTTGCTATTGAAATTCAGCCCAATCGGTCTATAAATGGCGGTGCTATTAGTCAAAAACCACGACTACCTCTTTTTTGATCATTTTTCTGAGTGTTTATCAGAATTGACAGTCGTAATGTATGCACCAATAATTAAAGCGATCGACCGAGAAAAATCAGAAATGCAAAAGAAATTTCGGTTTTGTAATTATTACTAAATTTTCAATTATTTTATAAATTACTAATTACTAAGCAGATAAACGTGGTTCGCTACTTAGTCAAAAATGATAGTCTGTACCAAAAATCATTACCAATAGCTTCACGAGAAAAATAACCGATAATTTGGTTGTTAATTAATTTCTGTTTTATATTTTTAGGGAAATTTTTAAGCTGCACATGTGCTTAATGTATGTGCACCCAAACACGAAACTCAATACTTAAACAAACGTGTATATGTGAATCGTTTAAGGCTTTGTGAATTTCTTTAGATGAAATTAATTATTTTTTTAGTCTTAACAAAATAATAGGTTTGTAAAGAAAATTATATTAATCAATATGTATTTGCTATCTCATTAAAAATCTTTTTTTTTTTTTTATTAAAAAAAGAATATGCAAAATTAATACATTAAACGCTCGTAAATTAGAACTCTTATAATATAAATTTGAATCTTTCGGAAATTAGAACCAACGTTGCTTATTTTCATTGTCAGTGCATTTTTGTTCATTACTGAGACAAGTTTTTTTTTTTAACACAAATCTGGGAAAATTCTTAGCTTATTTTGATTTAGGCAGGAGTTGGACTTATGACCCCCGGGACAATATTAAATTTTATATTGCTTTATGTTAAAAAAAAAACCTTAGAACTTTTCGAAAATTAGAACTACCCCAAGAACAAAGTGGTTATAATTTACGAGCGTCTACTGTAATATAAATATTTAGCCATTTTAGTAAAGGGTATATAAAACTCGGCACAGCCGAATTCAACTTCTTTTTTTTTATAATTTGCTGAAATTTTGTTTAAGATTTTTGTAAAGTTCTTTTTTGCAGTCTACTTTTAAGTATTTTATAAATACTTTTTAATTAAAAATTTTTGGAGCGCTTCATTTTTTTCCCATATTGTTTTCTTTTTTATTTTCACATTGCCTGACAAAGTAGTAAAATAAACAACCCTTTTCTTCTTAATTTTTTTCAATATTGAGCACAACACCAAGACAAAAATCTTTTGTTAATCAAATAATAATTCTGCGTTATAAAAATGTCTTTAATAAAGCACTATGGAAAAAATTATTAATTAATAATAAAAAAAATTTTAATTAATATTAATAAATATTATAGAAGCTTAAGATCTTAATAAGACTTTATTTTAATTTAATTTTAAAATATTTCGATTTTTACTGAAGATCAAAAAATGTATCAATAGAAAGTCGAAATATTGGAAAATTAAAATAAAAACAATTTTTATTGCGATCTTAAGTTTGAATAATATTTATTAATATTAAATTTACAAGATTGAATGATTTCATAAAATAATGTTAATTAATGGGTTCAATTATTTAATCCGTTCTGCTATAATTTTGCAATGATTCATTCCGTTGCTTCCGTAATATAGAGAAATTTCTACATTTTGCTTATGCTTAAATTTTGTGAAGGAAAGCAAGTGGAAAGATGTCAGAAAAATACAAAATTTCACAAAAATTAAATCTATTTTAGATTTCGAAAATAATTTCGAAAATTTTCTTTTTGTTTATTTAAAATTTAATTGAAAAATGCCAGATTTTTCTTATCCACAATTCATTCACAATAGAATAGTTTTTTATTCACAATTAAATTAAACGATTCAAAATAATAAAATAATTCCTCAAGAATGAATAAGAGTAATTTGCATATAGATCGATATATCTTTCCACTAAAATTTCCTTTCCGTGCGGAATCAAAAATACGACCCAATATATTTATTTTGAATTGATAGCCTTAAGAAAATGGAATTCATGAAGTAGCAATCACTTCATTGTGAATAAGAGCAAAAGGTGTGAAGCGATTTTGAAATAGGAAATTATATATGGATACGTAAACTCATGAAGCTGGCTGCTGGAAAAAAACCTTGAGTTTTATTGTGATTTCTTATTAATAATTTTTGGAAAATTAATAATTTTAGTTCTAAATTTTTAACTAACCCACTGTGCATTTATACCAGCGTACACAACCATAACGAAGATGCAACAATAATTTTTTTTTTGGAAATCATTAGCTAGAGTCTAATGGAGAGAGGGAAATAGAGAGAGAGTAAGAAGAAAATTTACGTACGAAAAAAGAAAATTATAGAAATAACTAAAATAAGAAAAGCGTGTAATAATAATAAACAGCATCAACAACAATAATTCCAAAGAAAACAACAAGATATAGAACAAAAAATAATCACAGCAAATACAGTAAAATTAATGGCAAAAATACACACTCACACACACTCTTAACGTTTTACATAAATAAAGCTCAAAAAATCAAAATGAACACAACCAAAGAGGCGAACAGGCAAGCAAGCATACTTTAAGGCTGCATTGGCATGAGGTGGAAACACAAGGTGAATTTTTTATTGCTACAGCTTAAAAGAAAAATTTATAAACGAAAAAAAAAAAAAACAAAATAAAACATGTAAATAAGAATTATGAAAATAATAATGGAAAAAGGATTAAGACACAGAAACACATCATTTACCCGTACTCGATTCTACAAACAGAACACAACACATTTTAACAACGTCGACATCGTCATCATTACCCACACACACAACCACACGGTGCTGCTGAACTTTAATACTTTTGAAAACAGTTGAACTGCCATCAGACCAAATAACAAGAAAATTATTATTTCTTTTCCAGCTAACGATTTGGAAATATAAAACCTTTTCTAAGGCGGTTTGCAAGAAAGTAACAAAACAAAAAATAAGAAAAGATATTTGATGTACTTTTACATATTAAATAAGAAGAAAAAAAGCACAAAAGTGTGTATTCATTCTAAGAAAGAAAATGAAATATAGAATTTTATAAGAAAATTTTGTGGTTCTAAAAAAGAAAGTATTTTTCTTTATAGAAATAAATAAGCAGAGAAGTCGAAATATATAAAAATTTTATAAAATATAAGATTTTAGAATTAGAATCAGGAGCGCGAACTATTCACCTGTAGTGTGATTCAGTAACTTTTATTACGAACATTCTTATCGAAAAAACAATATTTTATCGAATTCAGTATTCAGTAACTTTCCAACAAAAATATTCGAACTTTGCGACAAAGTTAAAAGTACATAAATAATCACCGCAAATAACGATTTCTATTTCCGAATATTTTTGTCGGAAAGTTACTTAATACCGAATTCTATAAAATATTGTTATACTTGTTTCTTCGATACGAATGTTCGTAATAAAAGTTACTGAATCACAGTACATGCTAGTCCCTCCAGGAGTGTTAGGCAATCCCAGATCAGTTTTGATTTTATCTCACAGACACTGAGTACCTGTAATGTTGCCCTGCTGTTACAGTGAGTATAGATATAAATCTATTGGTGTCTTTTCAAGTTCTTCGTTTAGAAAAATTGAGTTCTCTCAATTTATGCTGCCACATAAATTTTTCCTAATATTTTGACCAAATGCTAATGCTCCAACACCTTCAATCGCTTGGGAGCTATCTGTGTATCATATTCACATATGATCTAAAATTGGGTTTGTGTCTACTCTGTTCCCAATTATCTATTTCTGGGATATTTTACTACATTATTTGGCCAAAGAATACATAAAAAAGTATAAAACAAAATCAGTAGATATTAAAATGGACCTTAATAAAGGAGTTGAGTTTTTCGAGTTCATCATGGACATGGAGGGTAAGTGATATACGAGTACATATGTGTTATAAAGAGGTCATTTATAAACATAAATTTAAAAGACAAAGAGCTAGGGTAGGTAGGCCGCCGACGTCTGGAAAAGTTAGGATGTGCCAGATTCTTTTTTTTTCGTCTCTATCCATAGTTTTTATTTTTTTAATTCTGTTGCACAATTTTTTTTAATTGTTTTATTTTTTTTTTTATTAAAATTTTTTTTTATTATTTTTTTATTATTTCTGGAATTAAGCACAAATACAGATTAATATTTTGTTAAATTTTTTTATTATTTTTTATTATTTTTTTTATTCTTTTTAATATTTTTTTATTTTCTTTTATTTTCTTTTATTTTTTTTATTATTTTTTTATTATTTTTTTTTTTACTTTTTTTTTTATTTTTTTTTTATTTTTTTTTTTATTATTTTTTTTTATTATTATTTTTTTATCATTATTTTTTTTATTATTATTATTTTTATTTTTTTTATTTATTTATTAAATTTTTTTTTGTTACTTTGTGTTGCTGGTAAATGTTCTGACCACCCCCTGAGTTATTTAATTTGATGAGAGATTAAAATAAACACAATATATAAGATACATGGTGTAGGGTATAGTATAGCATGAAATAAAGGAGTTAACTGTCTGTTGGTATGTGTTGATTTGTGTATGTGTGTATATATCTATATTGCCGGTTACCACATCCTAACAAAAAGTTTTCTTAAAAGAAATTGTAAAAAAAGCAAAAAAAAAAAACATTAAGTCTTGACGACATGCAGTCGTGTATAATTATGAAATTCTGGTGATGATGCTAGTTTCCAGTATTTAATTACAATTTTTATTTAATGCTCTTTCCATCTACCAACACACAGAAATACACTATAGGGATGTAAAGTTGGTATATGAAAGCAGCCCTCCCTCCCTTTTCCACATGGCACACTTCACATGTTAAATAAGAAATTACAACAACAAAATGACAATAAAATTAACATTATGTGGCAAATATAAGTAGAGAAAATGAAAAGCTAGGAAAAAACAAAACAAGTCCTTGGAAAATTAAAATACCAACCAACCAACAACATGATATTAAGACATCGGGGTAACGTGGGTTTTACCTCCTGCCAAAAAAAAAAAAAAGAAAATCCGCACCAACAAGCAACTTTAATAAAATTCAAATTGTTTTTGTACATAAAGATTTATCACCTTGTACGATTTATTTTTAATTTTTTCCTATTTTTCTTATGCCTTTTATTTTAATGTCAAGTTAGTAAAGTAATTTTGTTAATTCCTTAAGAGAAAAATATGTTCACCTTCTTTTTTATTTTCAAATTCATTTCATTTCAACACCAACACCTAACACACACAGCTAACAAGTTTCTTTTTTTTTTTTTTTTATTTAAAATCATATTTCATCTCTAGAGACGTTATTGTGTCTTATGTGAGACAAAAAAAAGGAAGAAGGAAGAGCAAAATTTTATTTCAATTTGTAGTTGTATGAACATTTGTAAATGAGACAGTTTTGATGTACTTTCTTTCATTGTGGTGTTTTGTTTTTCAATTAAGCAATTAATTTTTTATTTTTTTGTTTGTTGTCTTGTGTTTTATTTCTTGAACAACATAAAAAAACAGCACAATAATAATAATTTATTACTTTTAATGGTTTTATTTATTTTTATTGCTTTCAAGTTACAATTTCATATTCATTTGTGCGTTACGGTTGTAGGCTTCTCTTTTTATTTAATTTTGTCTATTGTTTTCGATGCCCTACACAGCTGCAATTAAGTAATAGAGAGACATGGCTAAAGAATTTAAATAATTTGTAAAAAAAAAAATAAATAAAAACAAACAAACAAATAGTTTTTAAAAGTCAATTCAAATTCTGCTGTAACAAAGCTTAACCACAGAAAAACCAGCTTCTAAAGGATGCCCGTTAGAAATGGAGGGTTATTATTTGAATTGAAATGGTTTTTGAAAGAATTTTTTAATTCGAAAGCAATAACTTTCGAAAATCCAGCAGAGTTGTATTAACAATTTTAAGGGTAATTTTAAAAATGTTAATATTTTAGTAATTTGTTTTAATAAATTGAAAATACTCTTCGAAAGCCTTCTCGATTCGAATCGAAATACATAATAACCTTCCTGAGGCTTGTTTTTTTTTAATCATCAGACGTTGTTTCAAATTGTTTAAATTTTATTGCAATTTACAATTTAAAATTTTCTATTTAAAAAATAAACTTTTTAAAACACAAATCCTGCATTAAAAAAATAAAATTTATGTTACCAATACCTTTCGGGCAGACAGTGATTTTTCAAACTACATCAGCCGTATGCATTTTTCTAACGGTTCTCCACCCTTCATACCGTCTCCGATATAAACATGAAAACTGAAAAAAAAAACAAACAAAAAAAGCCGTGATCACCTCACTGTCTCACTTTCATCGGTTTGTGTTACTCTGTATTGGCCTTCCGACCCTATCTCAAAGCTCCTTGTTCTTTGTTTTTATGACCCTTCTTTTTTACGCTTCAAATTTATTTCTTATCTAATATTTTTTTCATTGGAGTTTTTTTAAATTAAAAAAAAATTTGTCCATTTAAAAAAAATAACTTTTAAAACACAAATCCTGCACTTAAAAAAATAAAAATTCAACCATTTAAAAAACAATTTCATTTCAAAATTTTAACAATTAAAAAAAAAAAAGAATTCGGTATTCTTCTACCTTTTTTCTTTTTTTTTTATCAAGAGAACAAAACAAATTGCCCAAGCTTAGGAAAGGTCTGCTGACAATTTATAAAATTTTTTGCACAGGATCAAAAAAATCTACCCTTCCTCAAAATAATAATCTAGCCCACATTTGGTCTATTAGTAGAGAAAGCACGAGTCGTTGCATTTATGTTCTCTTCTTTTCTTGAAAAACTTTTTAGTTTTTATGAATCTATAAAATAATTTTGTTTTGCAATTTTTTGGTTTTAATTAAAAAGTTTTTCATAAACAAAATTTAATACACATGCTTGCATGAACACATTTTTCGCTTGTGTGAGTGAGAATTCTTTTCACAACAATTTAGTAGAAATTTAAAGAAACAAAAAAGCGAAGAAAATAGAACAAAAAGCAGTCACTTTGATGGGGAATACTAAAAACGACTTATTTTATTTTGATTTTATTGAGATAACAAATTTAAGTTTTGCCACTTTTAAGGACGGCAGATATTTTGCATGGACCTAAGAAAACTTTGGAGGCCCATAATTAGCAAAATACGATTTCCCCAAGAAAATTTACTGCATATTTTCCTTTTAAAATTTATTTTTTATTACTTATGAAAAGTAAGTAGCTAAAGTAAATTTAAGCTTAATACAAAATGTTAATAATTTTAATAATTCAAAAGTCATTGAGTTTTAAGCAAACCAAGTTTTTTTTTAAAAAAAAAGGAAGTTCTTTTATTGCATGATATTATGCTAATAATATCATCATTATCAACGTCATTTTGTTTATAAGTGGGCGTAAATGTCTCCGCAGAGTACAACATTCATCCAACATACTGGACAAGTTCCCAGAATTTCAGTAATTAAAATAAACATTAATGTTTATGCAATAATTTTAATTGCTGTTAGGACAGAGACGTATTATTTTATAAGGAAAACAGTAGCTAAACCATCTTCCTGTTTTTTAAACAAATTCCAATACTGCAACCATAAATCTTGGACAATTTAGACGTACTGGCTGTAGGGTATTTCGATTTAAATCTAAAGATTTCTTGTGCAAATTTGTTGGACTAATGCAGACAAATTTGAATAGTTCGCTTAGTTTCCGCTCAAGGCTCACTCCACTCTAGCTGTCATTATATAAATAATTCAGTTTCTGTAAGTGAGTGAAGATAAAAATGCCGAGTTAAATATATTTTAACGTAACCCGTTACATTTTTTAGTATTTGTAAATAGCTTTTCAGTATTTATGGCATAATTATAAATATGTTTAGGAGATATATAAGTGCATAAATATATTTTGATTTCTTTAAGAGATTTTATTTGCAAACAAACCGTAAAAGATTACGGGAAGGGACACATAGCATTTTGAAACAAAGGTTGTCTAGAATTGAAATCTATCACCCAAATACTCAGAAGTTACTTTGGACTATTTTTAGAAATTTTTTTAAATTTCCATATACCCCAGTACTGTGGCTCTCAAAGATTTTGGCAGTTTCCGTTTTGCATCATAAGTTACGCATTTTTCCGAAAATGTTAAAACACTTTCTGAAAGTTTAGATTATATAGACATATAGATCAAATTACTTTTTGATTTTGGTAATTTTCCTGGGCAAAATCGGGAATGACGCCTCAGCAAACTGGGGAATGGTAAAAATCCCTCAAAAAGCACCAGCACTGTAGTATACGGAAATTCCAAAAAAATTTAAAAAATAGTTCAAAGTAACTTCTGAGTTCTTGGGAGGAAGATTACAAATCTAGACGACCTCCCCTTTGAAATGATATGTGTCGCATTATGAAATATTCCATGGTTCCTCCAGAAGTTGCTAAGATACCTCAGAGCAGCAGCACTGGGGTGTGTAGAAATTTAAAAAATTTTTTCAAAAACAAACCAAATTAATTTCTGAATATTTGTGGACGATCTCAGCTAAACTACTATTAAAAACATATTTAAAAATATTTGATAAATAAACTATAAATACTGAAAAGATATTTGAAAATACTAAAAATCGTAAGGGGTTACGTTAAATCATATTTATCTCTTCATTCACTTGTTTGTTCGCTAAACAAATTTTTGCTTTCAAAATAATTTGAGTAGAATTTTACCCAAACTTTTAAGCCCTTTTTTCAACAAAACAATTTATATTGTTTTTTAATTATTGAAACACTATTTCATTAGAATTTTGTACGTACAATCTCCATTTTATAAGAAAGATCGTCATATAATATTTTATGCGCCACGCCCACAATTACTTTTTTTTACAACACACCATTAGCTTGGATTTGTAATGATTAAAATTTTTTTTTTAGCAAATATTTACGAGGCATATTATCTTCATAAGCCAGTCACAAAATAGAGAGAAATATTTTTAAAAGGATTTTTTTTAGCAGTTTTAGCAAAATAGCAAGAAAATTTAATTTAACCTAACATCCTAAGAAATTCCATTTGTACACACGCATTTCATTAGCATTAATTTCGTTTTTTGGAGTATCTAATAATATTATATGCAAGCCCCCTCCCCCTTTCCTTTTCTGGTACGTCCTTGTAATGAAAGTTAATTATTTCATTAAACAAAGTGCATTTTAAAAATATGCAGAGGCTACTACTGCGCCGCCTACAAATGCTTTCAATAATTGAATATTTTTGATCTGTCAATTTATGCACACAACACTCGTACTAAACATTTCAAGTTAAGTAAGTAACTGCCAATTTATATGATTGTTACGTATGTCTACACATTTAATAATCATCATTAAACTCGACTACAAGTACGAGTGAGTATATTTGTCTGCTTGCTTTAAATTTGTTATTTCAGTTATGTTTGTTTTGTTTGCGTACCAAAACTGATACTGCTGCGTGGCTACTACGGCTACAAAAAGCCTCACTGCATTTTGTAGCCTTAAAATAAGCAACCAACAATCATACCAACTAGACTGCCTAACAAAGAAATTGAAAACACAAATGTGCAAGATATCAAATGTAATTTGAATGCTATAAAATGAAATGCATTCAATAGAAATGAACATTTATGTTTGTTTTTGTTTTTTTTTTTTTTTAGTGCAACGTATATTGACCATCAGTTCAAGTGCTTGTGTGGTTTGGAGTGGACTGCATAAGGATTTGACCACAAAACCCCAAACTTAGTAACTGATTGACTGACCACAAATGTCATGTCAACCACAAAATAATAACACATAATTTTCCATAAACAGTCTACACACACATTTATCATGAACGAAATAATATTTGGACAAACACATAAAATAACATTGACATTGAATTGATGTGAAAAGATACTACTCGTTTGCTAAATTTTTACGTAAGTTGTTTGCAAAAGTCTGTTTTTATTGTTTAGAAAATTACATTTTTTTTTTTTGGTTTTTTTATGTGAAATAATTTAAAAATTTCGCAGTTGCAACAGAGTCAACAGACCATCAGTAAAAATTCACTTACACACTCTGCCTTCAATTAAAAAAGAAATTTTTTAAATTGATTAAATTTTTAATTGAATCGTTAATAAGACACTTTTAAAATTGATTGGATATTTTTTTGATTTAAATAAAAATTTAAGCAAAATTTTAAAATTTTATAACTTAACTTGGGTTATTGCAAAAAGTAGGCAAAAATCAGGGGGTTTACTCTCTATTGCGATGCGAAAGAAAAACCATTCGCATCTGTATAATTTTTACATTGAGTTGCGATGCGTCTTCTTTCGCATCGCAATAGAGAGTTACCCCCCAGACTAAATAAATACTAGAATGAACTATGTAACTCGTAGGCGCAATGGAAATTACAAGATTATAATCAAGCTAATCATGAATATTCTCAAGAAATTTATTTCTTTAAAATATTTTTAGTCTCGAGTAAACATTTTCTTATTATAATTTCTGGGAACAAAACTAAAAAAGCAAAAGAAAAATCGACATTTAGAAATATTAGCTTTTAATTTTTTTTATTGAAAACATTTATTGAATACAAAAGAAAGTTTTGTTCTCTCATTTTGCAAATCTTGCAGTTTTAGGGCAGAATTACCATCAAATATTTTTTTTTAAATCCAGTAAGAATTCCCTTACACTCTCTTCAATAATGGTCTGTTGATTCTAATACACCCACAGCAAAAATGACACCATCCGTCGTCGGAATGGCCAAAACTGTTGTCAATATTGTATCAACCACGTTTATGCTCACTTTATTACATCGTGTCCTTTTAACAACGTACTATTGACAATATAACTTTGCACAATTGACAACGAATAGTGTCAAATTAACACCATTATGGTATCGAAATGACATGTGTCAAATTAATACCATCATGGTATCGAAATGACACCATACCGGTGATAAATCGGTATCATTCAGAGTATACCGTTGTTGAAATGACAACGTTTATTAATATATTTCAATTTTGACAACATATTGTTGTTAATTCTACAACATTGGTTAACAAATTGACAACAACAAAAAAATGATATCGTAGTTGACAACCAGCCCCGCTTCTTAAAATATTTAAAACCCTCGTTATCAATAAAATAGACAACGGGATGGTATCAAAATAACCACATACGATACGTTGTTGATTTTGGCTCAGTGTAGCAGATTCTACAAGATCTGATACTTGCACTAGGTTAGGTTAGGTTAACAGGTCGCCCGAAAGAAATAAAACAGAGCTGGGCTCACTTGGGTCCTCTGACGTGGTCCCTTTGTGATACCTGTATAGAGATAGTGATAGCAGAGTGAAGGGGAGGAAAGAAGATAGAGAAAGAAAGAAAGAAAGAAGTGAGTGAGTCCGTCACACAAACCAACCACTGCTTCTAATGAAGCCATAAATCGTGTCGACGCTTGCATTCGACAGCGCAGTGAGACCCTGCAGGCGTCGCTCACCGAAGTGGATCATGCGCCGCTCTTCCAGGGCCGGACACTGGCAGAGAAGGTGCTCCACAGCTTCCTCCTCCTCCTCGTTCTGACAACTTCTACAGTAGTCATAAAAACGCAAACCCATTCTTCTAGCATGGTTGCCAAAGTTGCAGTGTCCCGTTACTACAGCCACCACATTTCTCAGTCGGGCTCTTTGGAGCCCCAACAAATCCCTACTGCGACTGCTATCCAGCCTAAGCCAGATCATCCTCGCCGTATTACACGTCCCTTCGTCTCTCTATCTGGACTGTGCCTTTCGCAAGAATATGCTATCGATCTCTTTTTTACAGACGGATAGAGCGATGCCACAGGGTGCATTGGCATCTTGCTCTGGCAGCCTCGACCCTTCCCTCGCCAGGCTATCCGCCCTGCAGTTTTCCATTGAAGTACTTGATACTTCACTAATTACAATCATTATTTTTTTAGTTTACAATTGGCCTTATTATGAGAGTCGTTGTCGTGTCGAAAACTGTAATATGGGGCTACGCCAGCCATATAATTTACACTTGTAATTAAGCCTAATAAATCCTTTTGCCACTTGTATTTTTTTCCTTTTCTCTAGTTTAAAATGTGAAAAAGTTTTATTTAAAAAGAAAAAAAACTCGTGAGGAATTTTTATTCATAATTGGGCTGATTAAAAAAAAAAACCATTTCATTCTGACTTTTTTCTATTTTAAGTTTTCATGCAGCTTTTTTTTTTATAAGTTGTGCCTATACATAGTGACAAGTCAAAAAAAATAAATTTTCTCCTAGAACTTTCTTATGAGAAACCTCAAAATTAGTCTTATTTTCCGGTAAACTAGTCCCACTTATCCGTTTCTTTTTTCTGAAAAAAATATAAAAATTCCTGTGTTTAAAACTTAAAAAATAACCCTCCTTGCTTGCTGCACTCACTTCATATTTAGTATGAGCCTAGTAAATGAAATGTAATGTAATGTAATGCACTTTTAAATGTGATTGTAAGCCACCCACTATTGCTTTTTACCCCAAACTATGCTTATACAATGTGTTTATTTTTCTCTTGTGAAAGTTGGGCTGAATGAGAACACAGAAACACTTGCAGGAGAGGGTGGTGGTGGTTGGCGTCTATTTATCTATTGAGACACTTAATTAAATTCAATTTTACTTTGGTGTTTATTAACTGTCTCTGGAAAAGAAGATAAAAGTTTATAATGCATATGCAAACAAACAAACACACACTACTCCCCCCCCCCTCCCCCTTATACAGCTTTCTTTCTCTCACACTCTCTTTTGGTTTCTTCTGTTTAATTGCCTTTTTATTATGCTAAATTTTGATTTTGATTAAAATTCTACCATTTAATTGCGTATGTACGTTGTGTGTAAAGGCTAGCTTGCTGGCTTATTTTTAATACTTAATTTTCTTTGTTAAGGTTTATATGCTATAGAAACAACAACAACATCAGCACACCTACTAGTAGTGTCCTCTCTGTGTTAATGTTTGTTTAATTACGTTATTGATGCTTATTTATGATTTAATTAAAGGCTGCATGATTTCAGTGTTTCGGGCTTTGCTTAACGTGCAAGTAAAATAAAATCTCAATATAATGAAGTGTTTGCATTACGTTATTGCACATAATATACGAGCCGTATAAATAGCTGTAAATTTTATTAAGAGCTTTATTGACGTTGCTCTTAGTAGTTCCAAAACGAAAGCCCTTTATGAATGATATAATAAACATAAGAAACCTATTAAATGCTTAACAATATTAAGAGTGGTAAAGGCAAGCCAGCTTAAATGGAAGTTTATTTATTTATTTTTATTTTTTATATTAATTTTTTAACTCATTAGTAAGATTGAGTTAATCATAAATATGGCTATCAAACCAAGAAAATAATGTCACATGGACCCATAAGTTTCGCTGGTTTTGAAAAATTATTCCCTCTTTATAATGCAACGGTGATACTTAAATTGGCGCGGCAAGCATTTTGTATCTGTGAAAAATTCTCATGCGCATACAAAATCTAGGGAGCATAACAAAATAGCGCGGCGTCAACGGCTGGCCATTGAAACATCCAGTGTGAAGTTGGTTGCAAGACAAGTGTTTTTTTGTTTTCATTTTGTTTTAGTCTTAGATAAACTAATAAATGAACATCAAATTTGGTTTTAGGAATCAATTTCATTATTATAACATTTAAAGGGAAACTTTGGAAAAGAGAAAATTTTGTTGCGACGTTTTTTTGGATATTCAACAAGTATTATTCTTTTCAACAATTAGATTATTCTATAAACTAAAAAAAAAATTACTAACAACCCTTTTTCAACAATTATTTAACTTATATTTAAATTAGAGTCAGTTCTACCTTAAAATTGGTTTTGTTTTAAACAAAATTTTTCCATCTGACATGTTTTTTAGGCAATTAATACAGCGGTCTTAGCCCTTAGTTCTTGTACTGTAAAAGTCTCTTATTTTAATCAAAATGCTGTAAGACAAATTGAAAACTAGCTGAATAAGTAAATTAACAGTGACAAATCAGTTCATGCTGCACACAGAAAAAAACTTCGATTGTGAGAAATAAATTTGTTTCCAATCAAAAATTCATTTGTGATAATCAAATTTTTCAGTTGTAGAAACTAACGGGTGGCCCAAGTAAGACCTAGTGAGCGTATTGTAGTCGTTGTTGGGGGTCTTGCGGTAGAAGCTGTTGCACAATTTGAACTTTGTATGGATACATCTTAAGATCCAGCTTTAAAATTCTCTGTAATGTTGTTCTGGGTATACCCAATTGGGGGGAACGGCGACGAGTTGAGACAGATGGATCATTTGCAACACTCTGCTGCACAGCTTCCACGTTGTCTTCAGTACGAATATTTCGATGAACACCTCTTCCTGGACGATCGGCAACTGAACCCAGTTCCTCAAAACCGCGAACTAAACTTGTAATCATGGAAGATGTGGGCGCAGATCTTACGTTAAAAAAAAAACGGCGATAATTTCGCTGCGTCAGAACAATTGATCGTTGAGAAGAATAATAAAAATCGATAATTTTAATGCGTTGTTGTGGACTGTACGCATTCATTTTAAATTTCCAAGAGTTCAGTTATAATCTGCAAAAAGAAAAAATAAATTATGTTAAAAAATAAAAAAGTTATTTGTGTTTCTCATCAGCTGGTCTTATTTGGGCCACCCTGAAGAATTCGATAAGATAGACTAAAAATTAGTTCTTTTAAAAATATTTCGAGATATAAGACCGAATTTCTATTAACAAGAATAAAAAATGCGATTATCAAAACTTAATTTTTAATGGGAAACAAATTTAGTTCTCACAACCGAAGTTGTTTTCTGTGTGTGTATTTACATGGAGTATATTCGCCTTTAATCATCATTAATAATTTAATTCTTCAAATTGATAAAAGATTAGCATGGGAAAACCCTATTAAACCTAAAAAAGGAAGAACTTAAAATGACAAACAACTAAAAGTTTATATTGGTTATTATCCTTAATAAGGATAGATTGTAAGAAAAAGTTAGTTTAAAATACAGCTCGATCAACCACTTATTTATGTTTCCACTAAATGCAATTAATTTATGATTAAACAAAATTTTTCTTTTTAACAAAAACTTTTCATTTATCTAATTTTTTTTTTAAATAATAAAATGATAAATTATTATTTTTATTATTGTTGTTATTTTTTCTTTTTTGTTGTATAAACACAGCTGCTGCTGCCATTACACAAATAACAACATCTACACTTCATGCCAAAAATTTTTTATTTATTTTTTTTTTTTAGGAAACTGTTATGCATTTATAAAATAAAGAAAAGAAATGGAAAATTATGGTAAAACGTGTACATTTTCACGGTTTATTATATTTAATGTAAATTTGTTGTCTGCGTTCGGTTAGAAAAAATATGAAAAGTAACAAAAAAAAAAAAAAAATTCTCAGATTTCTTTTAAACAAATTGTGTTTTTTTTTTGTTTCCCCAGCCACATGAGGCGGAAGCAATAAAATTTGCAATCATTTATCTTGACTTTTGAAAGCACAAAAAAAGTCTAAATTTACATAATTTGGGGAGTATTTAGAAAGAGAAAAACTTAAACATGAAATATGTATTTTTAAAAAGTTGTTTGTTATGTCATTTATTATAATTATTTACTTAATACAAAAAAAAAATATACATTTACGTGATGCTTATTTGGCTAAAAATATGCTAATTTTTAATGGATTCTCTATAAGTTTGCATACTCTAAGGCGTAAATACGACAATAATTATAATTACATATTTATTGGCTGTTTATCTTTAAAAAAACATCTTAGAGTTCATAATTTAATATGAATGTTACATTAACTATTCTAAAACGTCAACTTAATGTTGTACTAGGCATGGTTAACTAGTTAAAAGCGACGAGGACAGAATTAAAAACTCCAAAAGGCTTTTGTAGGGTGAATAATAACTTTACTAGTAAAGGAAAAAACGGGTACTAAATTACAGAAGACCTTTAACATATTAAAGTCGATATTATTCTGAAGCGCAAAAAGAATTATTTTGAAATGGTTACTGCTGGTTGAGTTAGAAGAGACAGGAAATTTCAACACACGTTCTGTGTGATAGCCCAACGAGGAAAGTCACAGTTTAGCCTATTTAAAAAGTGGGATATTATACAAAAAAAAACCATAGCAAATGTCGAGATTTATAAAAAGTCTAAAGTATTTTCAGGTAGTGTTGGAGCTGCATATTACAGCTATAGGGTCGTGCCATAGCCTGTGGGTCATAATTTTTTCTTGAGTTTTTGTACAGCAAAACCCAAAGACTTTAAATTTACAAAAGTGCATGCAGATTGCACCGTCTGTTAGCCTCGTTTTTAACAATGCATTTTTATTTATTTTACATTTCTCTCTCTCTCTCTCTCTCTTTCTCTCAGACATTGAAAAACTAACAGAATTAGTTCTGTAAAAGGAATTAATTCTGTAAAACTAACAAAATGTTATAATTTTGTATGCATACTCGTATACTTAACATAGTCACACAGATTTAAAATTTTTAAAAATTCTTTTTTAAAACCCACAGAGGAAATTGCAAAAAAAAAATTTTTTTAAATTGCAAAATTTACATAATTTGGCACTAAACGAAAGGCCGTTAGAGATTTTAGAACTGCATTACTTATATTAATAAAAATTAACGGAATCGAGTAATAGGGTGTCAAAATTTAACATTGAGCAAAATTCTTAGTCACTATACGAAAATGCGAAAAAAAATTCTAAAACGAAAAATTCTGCTCTAAGTAAAGCAATGTAAGCGAATAGAGGGGAATTCAAAGATTTCAGAACTGTGCCACTCATATTCCTAAGCGTTACAGGAATCCAGTTGTAGCCTGTTAAACCTTAAAAATGGTGTAAAGTTCTTCAACTCTTTATACAAAATTTCTAAAAAAAAATTGTTAAGCGAAAAATTCTGCTAAATAACAAGGTAAGATGCCCTAGCACATCATTTCTAATTTTTTTCAAAATAATTTTTTCAAAGTAAATTTTTTTGTGGCTAAGCGTGACTTGTAGTTTACTCCTTCGACTATATAGTGGGATTCGTGTGCAATTCTGTTTTTGTCCAAAATGGGCAATAGTGTACCCAAGGAAGCATTTTTTACAAAGTCGAATTTTCCTGCCCTGCGGCTATATTTATACATACATATCTCCAGGTTCTTGTTTTCTCCCCTACCTTCTGTTAAGTGCTTTGCAGAACTCTATAAACTGCGAATTCAGCTATGTTCATGTGTAAGGTTTTTATCTTGGCTAAAGTTTCTTATATTTATAAATACGCATACTCATTTAAAAAAATTTAACTGCAGCACACACATGAACATCCATCATAATTTATCATTAAAAAAAAGGTCCACCGTAATTGTGAAACCTATTTGTTTCTTTCCTTTCTTTTACTTTATTTGTTAAACCCTTTTTTATAATTTTTTTTCTTACCAAGCGCTGACATTTTATATTATCATCAATCAAATAAATTTTTTTAAAAGAAAAATTATATATTTTTATAAAGAAAAAAAGAATAAAATGGTCATCTAAATAAGTTAAAACAAAAAAAAAAAAAAAAGTAAAGAACAATATTTATTTAATGAAAATTTATTTCAAATTGCTGTGATAAAGAAGGCAGTCCAGCTGCATATTCCCTTTTTAAAGCAACGTAATTTTAATAAGCTAACACACTTCAAATGGCATAAACTCACATTTGGCATTTTCTATTTCTGTGTGAGCTTTTCTGTCTTGTCGTAATTGATTTCTCTGCTTTTTCCAACTTGATGAATTTCTATTGATAAATGGAATGGACACAATGTAACTTTTTTTAACTCTACTCGAGTTGGCTCCTTTTTACTTTAGTTTTATCTTAAAACATTTTGCAAAATCAAACAATTTTATGTTTCAAGTGTCTGTCTGTTGGACTTAATATCATTGCACGTAGTAGCAATATTTGGGGCTATAAAATAAAAAGGGTTTTGTTGTGTGATGTTTAAACAAATTTGTTGTTTTTGTGCATTTGTCCTTTAACAATTTCAATTGTTAAAATAACAAAAATGAAATGCTGTAGGAGTTTATGTAATAAAGTAACTTCATGAGCGTCGCTCTCGGAATGAGCAAATGCTTATGCAAGTGCATATGCATAATTGAATTATATGCGAGTACATATTTGAAATGTAAGTTTTCTATTTCAACGACTTCAAATTATAAAAAGTGTTGAGTGGGTTTGGTTGAAAGGGAAATAAATATTTTTAGCTTTAACTCTCTTAATGATACTTAAATTTATTAATACACAAGTATGATGGACGAAAATTAAGTAAAACAAAAATCATTTTAACTCAGTGAAGTGTAACATATTAACATAGCTCTGTTAACTTAACATAATTGAAGTATTTTCAATATTTTTTTTAAAATAAAGGAAATAACAATATGGCTATTTTGTTAAGCTTGAGGTCTTATTTTTCAAAAATTTATTTTTATATCTCTTAGTTAGTTTTATTTGACCTTTTTCTTTTAAATAATATGGCTATTTTGTTAAGCTTGAGGTTATTTTTCAAGCTTAACAAAATAGCCAAATAAAACTAACTAATAAATAAAGGAAATAATTTTATAAAAACTAATAATTTTATTTTCTTAATTTTTTTTTTTTATTTTTTTTTTTTTTATTATTATTATTTTTTATTATTATTTTTTAATTATTATTATTTTCATATCTTTTTTTTTTATTATTATTTTTTATTATTATTATTATTTTCTTTTTTAATTTTTTTTTTAATTTTTTTTTTTTTAATTTTTTTTTTTATTTATTTTTTTTTTATTTTTTTGATTACTAATTGAAAAATTTTTTTGACTTTAGTGAGTAACCACTTAACAGTCCAAAATAAATTGGAGCGTCATTTTTAAATAAGAGAGCAGGCGGTGCGTATTCACGATAGTAATTCACGATAGTAATTTAATGTATCAAAAACGCACTTTAAGAATTTTCTTCTTTATAATTTAAATTAATTTGTTAATTTCCTTATTATGTATTTAAGATAATTTATGATTTAAATCCAATATTTTGTCAATAATTTATATTAGTTTATAGTCTGTAAGGAATCCATTTCCATAGACTACAATAAATAAATAATGTTAATCATCTTATTTAATAAAACCCATTAAAAACAAACAAAAATAGAGTTAAAAACAGTAGATTTAAAAAAACTAGCTAAAGTGTAATTATTGAACAACAATAACAAAACAAAATATAAAAAAATTGTTTTGCAGCTAACTTCACTAAAATATGCCTGTCAAAATTTATTTTCCAAACCATTTTGTATGGGTATGAGAATAAAACACGCCAATTTAAGTAATACCGTAAAGGATAAAATTTTAACTTCTCAAAAATTTTAATACTTGTAACCACAAGAAAATCATGTTACATAGATTTGTGAATTTTAATCTGTGGGTAACAAGTTCTATGCCTTCCCAGACCCTAGGAGTTTGACTGTACAAAAGATCTCTTGATGCAGTACTAATTTATAAAAAGTACTACCGTTCGAAAATTTACTCAGCCTAAATTTTAATAAAAAGTTCGCCGTGAGTTAGAAATCCCTGGGAAAAAGTTCCCAAGGCATATTCATAATTAGGCTTATTATGTTGCTTTGAAAATACCTTTTTATTTTACAAAATTATTTTAAAAAAAGTTTTAGTTCCTATAAAACATAAATGTAATTACTTTGCACAGAATATTGTTAATATTTGATGTAGTAAAAACATTCTTTAATTTCAAATTATAATAAAAAACCATTCATATACAAAAAAATCTCAGGTGTATATTTTAACAAAAAATAAAAAAAAAAAATAGTACAAGGAGAAATTGTAGAAATAAGCGCACTTGCACAAGGGAACAATATTTGAAAATACACGAAAGGACAGACAGTTAGACACATGTCTAACATGGCAATATACAAGGAGAAATTTTAATATGCGTAAATAATACTTATGAGAGCTGTAACATAAAGTATGAAGAGCAATAGAATTTCAGTGTATCTACTCGTAACTGACTAACAACACAATACAGGGAGGACAAACAGCAACAATAGTGACAAGCAGAGTTTGAGAGCCATGCATCATGATGTTGTAATAAAATTATGAATTTTATAGACAACCAGAATAAAGCTCAAACACATACATACATGCACAAACATAAAAGTGAATTGTAATGAAACAAAAGAAGCGTTGAAAGGAATTTATTAAAAATTCAAGTACCATTGTGTTGACAACACAAAAAAAAAGTAGCAACAACATTGACAACAATATTAAGGACTGACACACACAAAAAATAAAGCAAAAAAAAATATAGAAAAAAGACTTGACTAGAAAAAGCAAATGTAATGAGATCTAATTTTTAAATGAGAACGCATGTGGGTTTTTTTTAGAACACTATGAGAAATGATGATTTTGATGTCAACAGTGACAGTCAAACAAATAAATACAATTTATAAAATCAGCCCACAGTAATTATTAAAAGTTTTAATTTACAAAAAGAAAAAACAAAGAAATTCTTCATTATTTAATTTACCTGAGGTAACAATAAACTATTTTATACCATGTCCACACCTAGGGTTGCATTTAAATTTGGAGTATATTCAGCATGTTTTCGGTATTTTAATATTTTGTTAATAGTTTTATTTTTTGTTAGGGACTTAATACTTGAAAGTTAAATATTAATACTTAGAGTCTGGTAATTTTTCAGTTAATTATTGCATTAAAATTAAATAAAATCAAGAAATCAAATAAGATTAGCTGACATAAAACATACATATTTTATATAAAAATTTTTACAAAAAATTTTAATTTGAATTGCTTGTATAAATAAAGTTTTTTTTTATTTTATTGACTTTTTCTTTTCTATTAATTTTTATTTTTTTTTATAACATAATACAGCGAGTTTGAATTTATTATTATAAATTTTATTTGACTCTACCAGGACTCGAACCTGTGAACACTTAGTTAAGAAGCATTAACTCGCCAATCAACCACAAAGCTCAGCTGAGTTTGAACGATTACTTTATTTATATGGTTGCGGATGAGACAAAAAACAAAAGCAAATTTACATTCAACCATATTTTTAGCATTATTATGTTTGCTATGAACATAATTATGGTTTCAAGTAAAATTTTATTAAACATAATATGATAATTATATGGTTGATTTAAGACGCTAAACATAATATGGTTATTAGTTAGTTTTATTTGACCTTTTTCTTTTTAATTAACAAAATAGCCATTTTAATCATAATATAGTTAAAAATAACCAGAAACATGTTTATCGTGATCATAATAATGTTTAGATGCTTCAAATTAATAATAATATTTTTGTGAAGAACAAACTATGTTTGCGGTGACCATATTCAACCATCTTTTTTCTTTGCACACAAAAACCCAGGTATTAGCCCGAAATTAAGGTTTTTTAAAATGTTTTCAAAATATACAGGTATGTAATTCAATATGTAACCCTTGGACTAAACGTGTCTGTTTTTTTATACTTATTTTCAACTATTTTATTCTGAAATAATTTTTTTAATATTTTCTAAATATACACAGTTCAGAGGCAGTTCACTAACCCGTGGGTCGACGTAAGTCTTTTTTTAACTTAAAAATTTATTTCAATTTAAATGTTTTCAATTTATCTTTAGGCTTGAAGTGCCAGGTACTCGTAGTGTCGTCAAATTTTGATGATTATTTAAGTGCGAAGAAAATAAAACATAAAAATTTTATTGCAATGCCCGGCAGCCGTTGACATTTTGTAGCAAATTTTATACTTTTACAAATAAAAATGCAATTCTTAAATTAATGGGAAGTGAAAAATTCAATCGTTTTAAAAAATTTTATGAAAAACACTAAATTTTGTGAATATTTTTGAGTGTTTTTCATACAAATTTTTTAGACAATTGGGTTGTATGTTTTCTATTTTATACTTTTACATATAAAAATGCAATTCTTAAATTAATGGGAAGTGAAAAATTCAATCTTTTAAAAAAATTTTATGAAAAACACTCAATTTTGTGAATATTTTTGAGTGTTTTTCATACAAATTTTTTAGACAATTGGGTTGTATGTTTTCTATTTTACACTTTTACAATTAAAAATGTAATTCTTAAATTAATGGAAGTGAAAAATTCAATCGTTTTAAAAAATTTTATGAAAAACACTCAATTTTGTGAATATTTTTGAGTGTTTTTCATACAAATTTTTTAGACAATTGGGTTTTTTGTTTTCTATAAACAGCGAATCGGCCTAAACAGAAAAAATGTTGACGGCACGGCAACACTCTAACGTTGGCTAACATCGAAGTAATTCTATACGAAAAACTTTTAGGCCTTTTAAATATTACATATTCCCATATTCTTACAATTTGATGAGAGTGATTTTGATATAAAATTACATTCATGTATTATAAAGTGATACAAAACTAATAAGAGTAAGAATAACGCCCTAGATATAAAGAAAATTTAGATTATGTGCTAGTTAGAGAACAGCTTTCGGGTAAGGAAATTTTGTGTTAATCATTAATAAGAAAAGACTGAGCAGGGCTAGCTAAGGGAATAGCTCACCAATCATCAAACCTGGACCATCCGATATGTAGCTGTAACTGCATGATCAAATATTTTTGTCGCCCAATGTTTTTTTGTTTTTTTAAATAAATAGCTGCGTGCAAGGCCGGAGCAGTCTGTTAATATTATTATAAAAATACCAAGAAAACAAAATAATAAGTATATCTTTTATAACAATAGAAAATTGTTTTGTGCATAATTTATTCGATTCGTGATTATGAAATGAACCTTTTTACAAAATTACCTTCTTTACAAAATGTACAATTACACTCTGTTGTGAGTTGTTATTCACTTGTGTGTGTACCCATTCGCCAAATTTATTCTTCTATGTGTGACAATTGTATGTACTTATTTCCTTCTTGAAGTAAACTTTTGGTGCAAGGCAAGTTAAGGACATTAAAGTATAGAGGAGTAAATATGTGCGGGTGTATGTGTGTGTAGTGGTACATTGAATAGACAAAATGCCACACTTGTGGCATTATAATAACCATTTTCTGTTATGCTTTTACATTTAAATAAGTTTTCTACTTGAAATTTTGTTGTTGTTGTTGTTGTTGATATTGCTGTGATGTAACGTTAGCTAGCAAAAATGTCTTGACAATTTTTACAATTAAATATTATTCCCGGTATAAATTTAAGTACTTGTCAAATGTCTACACTCCATGATTATGCTGTTAATGTTTATTGTAAATTTTGTAAAGGAATTATTTCTTTTTTCAAAAATTCTAAAGAGATCCGTAGCTACTCTTACCCGTACTACAGAATTTTTTTCTCAAACTGTTACGATTTAAAAAAAAATTTAACATGCTTACACAGCTCTGTTAAGTTAACATGATTGTAGTTTTTTAATAATTTCGTAAAAAAAATTATAAAAAAAAGTAAAGGATTTCATAAAAACGAATAAAATTTAAAGAATGTAAGTTTCAGAACTATCTTGTTCAGAAAATCACTTTTTCTCAAAGTGATTTCAAATCACGAAAAACCGGCCAGTTAACTGCTTTACGATATCAAATCATTTGAAACATTTTAAGCATTTTTCCTTAACAAAACGATTAAATACACTTAATTTGAATAGTTTTTTACTACATCTTGTAAAAAAAATTTATTATTTTACAAAATCGAACTAAAATTTATTAATTAAAAAATACCCTTTGTTTGTTGTAGACAATATTTTCTTTTATTTACATTTTCCGTGATTTTCATATCTTGTTCTTTTATTTTATTGCAAACAAAGCAAAAAAGCTTTAAGCTTGTGGTTGAGAACAGTAAAAATCTCGTGATTTCCAGAACTTTAAAAAATCTCTTTGTAGTTTAAAATCACCGTGCATTCAGATCATACTTTATCTCCGAAGGTGTACAGATGTTGAAGAATTTCACCCAGAATATTTTAGGTTTATCATTTATTTTTTCTAATTCAAATTTTGCTTGAAATTTAAATTTTTTTTAATTGAATTTAAATTTTGTACAGGCTTAGTTTTGAATCAGACTCGATATCGTTTGAAATTTAAATTTAAATTGTAGCTTAATTTCAATATCGAGTGCTGCCTTTCTATTCTATATTTGAACAACAAAGAAAAATGTATAGGGACAGCAGAGTATATCTCTGTTTCTTAGAGAATTTTTGTACAAATTTCAAAAATGCAAATAATTTACACAAATCTCTTAAATATATTTCTTATAGGCAGATTGCAGCTGTTTATAGCTCTGCTGTGCTTTTCAGCATTGACAGAAATAATAAAAGTAAAATTTTCAAAAATCTTATTTCGTAAATGTTTCTAATTTTTATGACTTAAAATGAACAGGTTGATATTGAAATCATTATGCTTGTTACAGCTCACAAGAATACAATTTGCATCTGAGACTTCATATCAAGTCCTTCAGATGCTTCTCTAATTTAATTCTTTTTTTTTTTAAATTAATACAATAAATGTTGCGATTGGCGGCTTTTAACTGATCCCTGCTGTGCTTTACATTTGCCAAAGTTTATGCTCTTATTTCGATTCCCCAGCGGGATTGTTTGTCGCTGTTTTTGTCATTGTGTTTGTGTGCAAGTGTGTTTTTTTGCTTTTTCTATATTTCAGGGAAATGTTTTGTAAACGAGTGTTTGTCGTTTAGTAAGCACATTCATTATATTCGCCAATTTATTTTGTTACAATTGCATATTTAAGTAGCTGCTGAAGCATAATTTTTTTTTTCTTATTTCTTTTTAGAAAAAAACAGTTTTGTTCCATTGATTTAATAATTTTTGTACTTTGGTCTCAGTTTGATTTCTCTTTTAAATTTTAACTCTTAAGAAAATAATTCATATCAAAACTTTTACAATTCATTATAGTTTTTGACTTATAGTTTTAATAAAAACCTTCTGATAAAGTTAAACAAAGAGAACTACTTACTACCTGAGATATTTATGCAATCCATTTTCGGTCAAAGAGAATTAATTTCTGCTTTTTATACCACTCAGGTAAATAAAGTAACAGACCAACCCTAAAGAACGCGCCAAGCATATAGTATTTTAGCGGCCAGCGTTTAGTTAAAATGGCAAACCCAAATAAACAAAAATAACACTGTATGTTGCATTTGTGTTTAATAAAACCCGCTAAGAAAAAAACGAAAATAACGGTTAAAAAGATAGATTCAAAAATAAATATAAAATGTCATTACTTTTAAAAATATCGAAACAAAAGTCAAAATCGAGCTTTCTAAATGATGAGCATTGTCGCCACATTATTTCGTTTTTCTTAATATATTTTTTTATGAATATGAGAATTTTTGACAGATAGAAAACGCTTGCCGCTCTAATATAGATTTGCTTGTAAAAGAGTAAGCACATAGAAACAGGTATTAACTTCTCTTTTTCAATTTTGAAAAAAAATCTGATACCTAGTTACCTACCTGTAATAGGTAGCCCAAACAAATCCATTCTCTCATGCTCTCTGGTATATTCATAAAATCATAACTGCGGTCTCACGTAAAATGGTATTTAATAGCACAATTTCTACAGACCTAATTTATTCTTTACTGAAATTTTAAACTGTCAGCACCAAAACCTCAACTTGGGCAATTTTAACTTCAAACTCCTCAAGCAATCCAGCAAAATCTTTCAATTGTGGACGCACGTATAAGCAACATTTCGCAATGGATTATCATAATTTAATTAAATTAGCTACGAGACTTTCACAGGAATGCCATCAAGAATATAACAGATGCTACAATACCAGATTTGAT
Organism: Thelaira solivaga; assembly: GCA_947397855.1. Classification (NCBI taxonomy): domain Eukaryota; kingdom Metazoa; phylum Arthropoda; class Insecta; order Diptera; family Tachinidae; genus Thelaira; species Thelaira solivaga. Next base: position 16,986,357 of record OX377611.1, on the reverse strand, counting down.
CTTCCAAAAAAAGAGCCAAAGAAGAACGTATCGGCAAATGTTAAAAAAGTTTTACAAAAAATGGAACAAGAAGAAAAAGAGAAACAAACTGATACTACAAATGCAAGCGAACAATATACTGCTCACGATGATGATTTGGCATCTCCAGAATCCAAAATATTTTATGAAAACTACATGGAAAAGGTAAAAGATGTTGGTGTCCTTAAACCACTAACACCCGAACAAATAGAAAAGCTAACAAATGCTCGTAAAAAGGATGAAAAGAAAAACAGCCGTTGCAGAAAATCATCTTCCAGCTCTAGTGGTTCAAAAACATCGCCACAAAAAAATAAAACCGATAAGAAGAAGAAGCAAAATCATAAATCTTCCGCAACTCCACTAGATGTTGAAGCTGTAATACAATTGGCTAAAGAAAACCTCAAAAAGAAAAGAGAGCCCAAATTATTGACAGCGCAACAGAAAGAAAAACTTGAAAAACAACAAAAAGCAAAAGAGGCCCTAGAGCTTAATAAAGAGAATGGCAGAGAGCAGCCTACAACAAATGCTGGACTATTAGCACCTAATCCATCACATACCATTATTGCAAATGCCGGTACAATGCCAAGTCAACAACTGAAGGAGGTTTATATTACAAAATTTCCATTATTTGCTGCCAATTCCGTTGAACTTAAAGGATTTTCAACTGGAGACGTGCAAAGGAAGAAACGCCACAGAGAATCTAATAAAAAACCATCCACCAAGAGACAAATATTGAGTGATGTTGACTCAGAATATGATTCCGAATTAGATGATTTCGTTGTTGTTGATGATGATTTAGAGGAAGACTATTCTTCACACATCAAACAAATTTTTGGCTATGACAAATCAAAATACCAAAATGAAGTTTTCGACGTTAGTAATATGGAATCAAATTTCGCTCAAATACAACGAGAGGAATTCATAAGTAAAAAATTGGGTATCAAAGAAGATTTGGAAGATATGAAACTAGAAGCAAGGGAAAAGGAAAAGGAAAAGAAGAAGAAAATTATGAAAAAACAACGTCTCAACTGATTTTTGATTTTTAAGTTTATTTGATTTCGGTTATAACAGATACTTAGTATAATAAAATTAATTTTATTAAAATAATTTTTAAATGAATTACCAGAAATAATTTAGACCCAATATTAATATTTTTTTTTTTAATTAAATAGAACTGAGTTGTGTTACGATTTACACATTTCACATTTACTACCTATTACATTTTTAATTTTCATATTTTATTTTTGTTTTAAATACAAATGTACGAGGGAAACTATTCGGTTCTTAATTTAGGATTAAGCTGATATTTTCTTTAGGGCAACATTGACTTTCAGTTTAAACAATATTTATAAGGCAAGTTTTATATTCCGGAATATATGACAATTGCAGTAAGTTTTTCTCAAAAGGAAACATTTTTTTTGGTCATTTATGAAATAGTGTTTTTTTAAAGACACGGCAACAAATAATGCGATCTGTTTTTTCATAATACTTTTCCTTACCCCTGTGATATTAAAAGTTTCCTTATTTAATTATTATGATTTCTATTGTTATAATACTTTTTAGTAAAATCTCATAACTATGTAAATATTACTTAAGATTTGTAAATAAATAAAAAAAAAAGATCTTAAAAAAAACAGTTTCTGCGGTTGATTTAATATTAATTCAATAGAAAAAAATTCATAATACTATTTATATGCAAAAATATAAATTGAAAAAGTATTGTTAAAGAAATTACAATAACAATAAGATACAAAAAAGGTAAGTATTACAGGTAGAATAACTGTATCTATGTATTAAATAGTTAGGATTGAACATGGTCGACATACATGTCATGCTATATTTGTCACAAACTTTAATTATTTAAATAGACAGATATACTTACATTTTTATATAATAAGAAAACAATTGCTTCAGTACATTTTTAAATTCAGTAATCATTATAGATACGAGTATATACCTACTAAATGTTGAATTAAAATTATGGCTTTACAGACTTGCTAAGTAGCTTAAATAAAATTAAAAATGCAATATTTTAATATACTGCCTGACACCAGATTCCATTGCGCTAATAAGAGCAAATAAAGATTATTATATCTAAATGTTGTATAGTATCATATTTTAGGAGAATAATTAAACACAACCTTTTTGCTTGAGCGACGTAACAGAACTCCGTCTCTTCATACTTTATTTTCTCATTCTCGTTTACAGTTTTTATATAAAATTACAATGTGTAATAACATAAATAGCATGCCTATTAGCTAAAGGGTGACACACTATAGAGTGTTAATAAATACTGCTACAATATTCTCTTATTTTAAGCCCTATTATTTTTGATTATACTATTTGTAGTTGAAGTAAAAGATTTAGGAGTTATTTTTGACCAAAAATTAAGCTTTTCTAGTCACGTTGATTATATAGTTTCTAAAGCTTACAGTATGTTAGGTTTTATTAGAAGAAATTCTGTCGAGTTTAGAGATGCTTACACATTAAAATCATTGTAAATATATTGAATACTGTTAGATTGTATGGAATCCGTCTTACGCATGCCATTCAGATCGTATTGAGCGTGTTCAAAAACTGTTTACCAGAATTGCTTTAAAGTTAATATGGCCTTATGAACTACCATCGTACAACATCAGAAGAATATTACTTGGTCTTCAGTTGTTAAAGGATAGGAAATCTTATTTGAATTTAATGTTTGCTTAAAATGTAATATCTAAGAACTGTCCTGAAATAATAGATTTTTTTTCATTATATTGCCCTCCAAGAGTCTTGCGAAATAATCGTATGTTCGAGGAAGGTATTCATAAATGAAATTACTCCTTAAATGAGCCTATCACACGGTGTTTGCACCTATGTAATAGCTTTAAGTCCATTTTAAATTATAATTTAAGTTATAGTTTATTTAAGTTACTTTTATTTAAATATTATAATTAGGTACATAGTAATCTGTAAGAATTTTATTCTGTAGATGAAATGAAATAAAAAAATAAATATATATATGTAGATACAGAATTTAAGTTTTACAAGGAGGCCGATCATCTCAGTATACGAGTACATACGATTTGCAATAAATTTCCGGCCAAACTTTAGAAGCAGTTTTCATAAAAACTAGTTAATTGTGCAAAAAACAAAATTATTTATTTATTAGTAAAATGAAACACGTTAAAATTGCTTTTCACTTAATAAAATAAAAATCGATGCACAAATTGAGTCAAACACCACAAAAAATTTCTACAAATGAACGGTAAAGAAAACAATGCTGCATTTGGTCAGCTATTGTGAATGATTGTAAATTTACAGTTTAGTAATGATATTTTTGGTAATCAATTTTTGTAGTTATTTTTAAGTAATTCAAATTGATTTTAACAAAAATTTTTTAAACAATAAAAAAAACATTAAAAAAACAACACAAAATTAATTTCATTTGTATGAAAAAATTAAATCTTTTACACATTTAAAACTCAACACAAATTTGTTACCTATGTACAAAATTCAAAAATTTAATTATTTAATTTAAAATTAAATTCATTATTTAAAAAGTTTCACATAACTACTCCAAAAAGTTGAGTTTTTTAAATATATTCTCAAATACTGGGTACTAGGTACTGGGTAGTTGGTATAAAATGTGCAATATCATATCAACCTTATTGTGTTTTTACACTAGAGCACATTTAACATCTACCATCTTCCCATATAAAATGCATGTAGAAAAAATCAACATCTTCGAACATCTTTACAAGATGTTCCTATCTCATTTTGTTTCACTCAACATCTTTCGATAATTTTCGTGCCATCACTAGAAAAATGGCAATATTTTCGATTTTAGTGGCATCACTTATACAGTAAAATTTATTTATACATACATAACATAAGTATGTACACATATTAAACAAAATAAAAATTCAAATTTTGAAGCCTAATGAATTTGATCTTGCAAAGCAACAATAATGAATGATTTTTCTAAATTTATTTTAAGATATTTTTTGTTTTCCAAAATTATGCGTCTACTTTTCTTTTATTTTTCGACAGTTTAGTTGATGGTAGATGTTAGATGTTGGTAGTGTAAACAACTTTTTTTCATTTTCAACATCTGCCACGCATTCCTCTAAGATGAGCTCAGTGTAAAAACACTATTAGCTAATATTGTTATTGTTGTTTCAATGCTGGATTCGCTCTCTGAACCTCGATTGTGAAAATTTGCGTTCAGACGACACATAATGAGTTTGACAGTTGCTTTGTTTTGTTTTTTGTTGTTTCACATTTGCCCGCGTTTGTTTTTTAATTTTGAAATGGATAAAAAACGTAAATTTTAAAATATAAATATATGTATTTTTAGAAAAAAAAAAATTATTTATAAAAAATTTATTTATTATTTCAAATAATTTAATATGTTGTGTTATTTATTATGTTTATTTTTATAACTAAGCAATTTAACACTCTTTCCTTTGTTTCTTACTAATACAATGAAATGCTTGCAAAACAATAATATTTCTTTGTTTACAATTTGTTTTTATTTGACAGCTAGTTAAGATAAACTAGCGATAGAAACTAGGGATGATACTAAATTTTCATGGTTTCGACAAGAGTTTCAAAATGAAACCTTCAGATTGGCTCACTTAATTTTGTATGGCGAATCTTCCTTTTTCATTCGAGATTGGGTTGTGAACCCTCAAAAGAGAGCGATTCTTGTCTTGTGTGAACATGCTATTAGTCACATAGATGACTTAAAAAAATTTATCTTAATTAATACAAAATTTTAGTGTATGCAAATTTTTATTTAAGTAGCTGCTGAAGCATCGCTTTTTTATACCCTTTACAAAAAAGTGAAAAGGGTATATATAAGTTTTTCATTACGTGTGTAATTTCTACACCGTACATGGGACACCCTATAAAGTGTTCAGGATCCTTATCGATGTTTGCTCAAAGTATTCTTATAGCAATCTAGATGTTTTTGACCAGTGCCGATCGCTCGGTCAGTATCTTTAGGGAATGGAGAGATACTGTAACAATTTTTAAAGAAACCAACCACGAACGAAAGTCGTAAATAAAATATTTCAAAGCATAACTTCAAAATCTAATTAAGTACGCGCACACATCTTTATGAACCAAATTGGAAAGCAACCTTTCTTGGAGAACATATAAAGATTATATAAGTAAAATTTCAGACAAATCTGTTTTAAGATAAAAATTTATAGAGCAAACAAGCCAGCAGATGGTGATTTTGTGGCAAGGTCATTCTTTAAAACAAATGTGACGAATACAAAATTTTTTCACTGTGTGATTAAGAGTTTTCCCTTAAAATTAATTATTTTTGTATTGAAATTAAAATGTACAAAAAATTATGGTAAAAAAGTTAAAAGCAAACCCAAAACATTTATTTTATTTCATCTTACTATCACTTACTCGTACATTAGAAGTGAGTGATATAAAACACCCTCCCTGTTTTCGTTGGCAGCAATTTTTCCCGGGTCATTGCTTAAGTTTATGGGAAAAAGGCACACTTTCTAGATTATCTGAATAAGAACTGGGGATCTTTCGCTTAACACTAGTTTATGGTATCATTTATTTTTGCTCTTGTTGTTTTTCATTAAGACAATCTTATTAAAAGGATCAACCAAACTCAATATAAAGAAAAGATGATGAAAAGAACTACATAAATCGGATTATCGCAGCTAAAACTTATTTGTACAGGCGATTGCTAAAAATCAATAAGCGTAAAATTAAAATAAGCACAGTCGGAAAATACTTAAATAAACATGAAAACTGTAGTTAAATATAAAGGTAATAACAACAGTCAACAGCCCGAAAAGAAATTCACAAAAAAAACAATATTGTGTAGAGATAAAACAAGGATAATAAGGAAGGGGGTGGAGTTGGGAGAAAACGGCATAGCAAATTTTTATTTTAGTTTGGCAGCATAACAGCAGGAACAAGTGCAGATGCTATGAAAATTATATGCAAATAAAAATTGGAAATTATTAGAAAGCCAAAGCAGGGGGGAAGTCGGTCGTCAGACATTTTCTTAACATATTGAATATCAACAACAAAGATTTAAATTTCCTTTAAACAAACTAGCATAAGCGATAGCGAAACAATAATTGTTGTTTTAAAAGAAGACACGAACATACGCACTATCATCATCGTCAAAACGCATTAAAACATTATTGGGCATTAAAAGCATAAAGGAAGACCTTCCCCACTACATAAAAGTACGAATACTGTAACGACTTTTTGATTTGAAAGAAAAGTCACGATTTTTCTTTTAGCAGAACATGAGTAGAGATTTAATGTTGTTGGTTTCTTTATTAAGTTTTGCTTAAGAAACGTTTAAAATTTCACTGATGTTTATGAAAAAACCAGCAATAAGTAGTTGAAGAGGGAAATTAAAGGAGACAAAAGAAGGTTACTGCAAAGCAGAGGCTGATCTAAAAAAGAGAAAACATTTCCTTTTGTTAATAAATCAAAATTTTTGCTGGTTGCGCGCCTGTTTGTAGAAGAAAGATTTTATTTCTGCATATGCGTTAAAATCTTATTTATAAATAATTTTTAAACAAATTGTAAATTCACTTAAAATGCAAATTTTATACTCCACTCTTAGCAAACAAATTCGCAATAAAAAAATAGCAAATGAAACCGCGACATTAAGCATGAAATTTGTTTTCCGTTTCATAATTTCAAAGTTCAGGGTGGAAGGCAGACAAATATAAACTTTGACACGATTGACGATTGACATACGCATTAGGCTGCAAGTAAATCGAATTTAGCAATTTTTTAATTCTCAAGAAAATAAAAAAAAAATTTTATATTACAACAACAAGTGGAAAATTATTCAAATAATATGCGTTTGGGGAATTGGAAAATTTTCCGCCTACAGGTTTTGCAATACCAGAATATTTATTGAGAAGATGGTGGCGTGTGTCCTTATAACGCAAAATTAAACAAAATAAACAGACAAGCAAATGTACGATTTTGCAGTTAATAAAATTTAACCAAAAGAAGTGTTTTCTACTAGATTATTTGCAAGTACTGAAATGGTTTTTTTTATTTGTATTAAAATCTTTTTTTTTTCACAAGAATCTATTGGGGGGCATTTATAAAAAAAAGGCAAATTATAAACAAACAACTTTAAGAAAGCACAAAAATTATGAATTGTTTTTAAGGAAAGAAAAATTAAAGTTCGTTTTTTCGAATATGGAATACTTGAATGAGATATTCACTGTAGTTGCTATGAATATCCTTGTGTCTCAGCTTTAAAAATTTTTATACCAAGATTTCAGTGAAAAATTGGAATAAAAATATTTTTACTTAATAAATATTAATTAAATTAATTTGACTTTCATTAAGCACTAAAGCGTTATCTATGTATATCAATACTAATATTATAAAAATAAAAATAAATAGTTTTTTTGTTTGTCTAAACTTTAAAAATTCTTTCTCTACTATACAGCTACATTAAGGTTATAAAACATAATGCCACGCCCTCAGTTGCGCCCGTTTATCAATTAAAATTTTATTTTCTATGCATTTTTTTTAATTCTGTACAAAAAATCAAAATATTGCAAGAATGGTCACTATATATTGTAAGATCGGCCACACTCACTTTTGTACTGGGTAAGAACAGCTTATAAAAAAATTCTAAAAATTCCAGCACACAAGGAGGAAGGGCCAAGACCAGGAAAGTCCGGGTAAAAACAGCTTCTACATAAATAAATTAAATAATTTTTTTGTTTATTTGTTCGTTAATTTTTGGTTTCCTAAAAATTTTTCTGAAATTTGATGTTTGTACTCTCAAAACCGACCATATCCAGCTCTAAGGCCACTTTTAATAAAACAATTTAAATGAATCTTTTAACTCAATTCTATTTTACAGATTATTATTATCAAGGGCATCGCGAACTTTAAAGATCTATAGTGCAGCCCAGTTCCTAACTACAATCCGAGACTCCTTACGAATCTTGTAATTGCTGTAGGATTAATCATGTCTAGATCTTTTGAGACTAATGACCCACTATCTAAGCAGCTTGTTCTGTGTTTTTGCCATCACTAGGCACTCGTTTCTGTCCTTCTCGACAGAAATGACAAGAATCGTTCTAGTACCTATTCTATTCATATGATAATTAGCTCAACGTAGAGTTTTACATCATTTCTGCTAATGCGCTCGGGGTTGAAGAGTCTCTTTAACTGCCGCATGCCCCTTTCTGCCCTTTAGCAGTCTTGTAGGTTTTGTCTCTCTTCCTTGAGCACTAGGGCACGACTGAAGTTGTTGTTTACCCAGTGTACAAATAACATTTGCACAAATCATCAAAAGGAAAATAAATGACCGTTAAATTAAAATTTAATTTAATTTGAGAAAATCGCCAAATTATTACTAAAAATTTATATTGCTCATATTGCATTAAAATGAGTAATTCTCCTCTCTGTTGTAATAAAATAATTTTAGCTATTAAGTGAGTAACACCACTTCATTAACTCGCTCTCATTTACGTGGTTTTAAATTTGCTATACTTATATTTAATTTAATTTATAAAAATTTTAAAATGAAGTAGAATATACTTAAAATCTAACACCCTTAAAATATCTAAATAAATTATAATATAAAATTATAAACTATTAAATTGCATACCTAAAAGAAATAAATAAAGAATTGTCGAAATTAAAAGCAAAAAAACCTGTGAAAACTACAAAAAGGAATTTCCCATCATCAACCTCATTTATACGTGGAAAATCCTGAAATTTAAATATATTCACACGAATATATTCACCCAGTGTAAGGAAATATTATATTTTTTATTATAAAAATGAATAGCGCAACACTTAATTCTGTTAAAAATTATTTAAAAAAAAAAACATGTTATTAAGTTCTTATTTCCCAAATTCTTTTTATTTTTTAGAAAATCATGTTGCAATTTTTAAAAAATAAATTGTGCCGTTTAATATTCATGGATCTAAAACTCAATCAAGAAAAGGGGGATAAACCAACAAATGTCTATCTACTCATGCTCAAGTATTTATAAGAAAAAGAAATAAAAAACATAAAATGAAATGCAAAAAAACATACGAAGGATTTTTAAAATGTTTTGTGCAAAATAGGTTTGGGTTGGACTGGTGGCTGACTGACTGCATCATTTATGGATTTTAGTTTACTTTTGTTTTTCAGTTTCTTTAATACTTTTTATAGTTACAAGATTTTTTTTTTGTTTTTTCAGCTACTTTTTCTTTTTTTTTTTTTTTGTCTTTCCTTTGGATTTGTATTACATATTGGCTTTTGTATGGACAACAGGACATCAATCGTCAATTTCATTGATGATGGTTTGTTGTTTGTTCGTTCATCTTCTTGTGTTATTGATACAAAAGCTTTATCAGCAGAGTCTATTCCTCTTTATGGTTTTTCATTGTTTTCCTACATACTTTCCCTTATTGTGGGTGGATTAGCCGGATATTATTATTATGATTTTTTTTTTATCTCTGAATACAATAATATATATAGATTCTTTTGTTGTTGTTGTTGTTGTTGCTTTGCTCCCATGAAAATACTGACTGTTGTTTTCAATGGCAGAGTGAGCATTAAAATATATTTTTAACAGGGGGAAGAGAAACAGGGAGTGAGTGAGAGTGGTTGCATTTATTTTATTCTTTCATGTTATTACAAGTATAAAAAGCCAGAAAAAAAATTATTTTATTGTTTTATTGATATGGAATTATTAAGTATTTATGCCAGGGATTATTGAAGAATTTAAGGTATTTAAACGATTTAATGTTTTATAAAAAAAAAAAAAAAATAAATGAATGTTACACAAAGCAATAGATAAAAAATCAAAAAAGAAAGTAAATGTTTATTTTTCTTTTATTATTTTTTATATTTAACTTTTATTCATTTTAATTAAAATTTTTCTGTAGATTTATGAACAAGAAAATGCTATGATTTTATAAAATTTTATAAGCATTTGTGCAATCATATTGAGGGAAAAAGCTTCATTTATATTGTTTAACAATTTTACTGATGGAACCAAAGCGAATTAGTTGCCATTCTTATTTTTAATTTAAATTTAAAATTTATTTTTAAGGTTAAAATTTTAGCACGGTAACGTGTCTTTCAATAAATCGATTGTGGCAGGAGCATCATGGTTTTTCAATTCAGGAATGAAAAAGTTATTCATCATGCCTCTATACCGATCACCATTGAGTGTAACGTTCTGGCCATCATCGTTTTTGAAAAAGTACGGACCAATGATTCCACCAGCCCATAAAGCGCACCAAACAGTCAGTTTTTCTGGATGTAACGGTGTTTCGACATACACTTGAGGATTAGCTTCACTCCAAATGCGGCAGTTTTGTTTGCTGACGTAGCCATTCAACCAGAAGTGCGCTTCATCGCTAAACAAAATTCGTAAAATACGTATTCCGCACAGAACCATTATTTTTGAAATAAAATTGCACTATTTGCAAGAGTTGTTCACGCATGAGTCTATTCATGATGAATTGCAAAACAAAACTGAGAATAAATCACTTGACAGCTGTTAAATCGGTCGCCATCTTGAACAGTAATGCCAACTTAAAGTTCTATACGTCTATAAAAAACACCCTTTATAAGCGTTGCTGTATCGAGTGTCAGGTTTGTCGAATAAGAAATCAAGAAATTTTTGGCATTTCCTTCACTAATAGCAGTGTAAGTAGCTTTAGTCAAGTTAACCAAAGTATCAGTGAAACCGCGCACAGAGTTATCAGCTTCTTTGGAACAGAAGCTAATAAATACAATAGCTGTAACAAGGGGAGCCACACTTCCCAGTAACAGTATGAGGTTTACTGATGTTATTGCTCCAATAACCACAACGTACTTTTACAGCCGACAATTCGTAGTCAAGATAATGAAAGCACGAATAAACATGGCAACTTTTTTTCTGCACTTGACACTCAAACCAATGAATAGCAATAAAATCCTTAAAACATTTACGTTTACCCTTACTTAAAAAGAAGTCAATGTGTTTAAACTTTTAAAGGGCAAAAACTACAATTTAATTTACCCTATCAGGAAGGCAATTTGTTAACTGGAAATCAGTCTTTGGGCAACATTTCAAATGGGATAATAGTTTAACTTAAAATATATTTTTTATCTATGTGGAAAATATTTTCTTATAATTAGAATCGTTAGATTTTATTTTGAGCCTCATACACTGAGAGAATCTTGTACAAAAAAAAATTAATTTTATTTTTTTAAATGAAAATATTTTTTTAGACTCCTGAAATATTTCATTGGTTTAGTGAAATAATTCATTAATTTAATATAAAAAATAAATTAATGTAATGAACTCTTTCATTTAATTAATGAAATGTGACCATAAATATAATTAAATTTTGTCATTGCCTGAGAATTAATGTATTCGTCCACAAAACGCAATGGAATGTTGAAGGCAACTACTCTGAAAGGTAAATGTTTCATAGAAAAATGTTTATTTGTATTGCTGACTCTCTTATTGATTTTATATAAAGGCTATTTATATAGCTTCGCTTAGATTCTTTTAATAAAAAACATACCTTTTAGATCTATATATTTCGAACCATAAGGGGATGACCCTTATGTATCTACAAATATTACAAAAATTTTATTTTTAGCTCCGTTATGGAGAGCAACCAAACTAAAATTGCTTTGCCAGTTTTCAAATTGGTATTACAGAAAGCAACTGGCAACTAAAAACTAGTTAATTTAACTTCAGCTGGCATGAGATAAACGCAGATTCCGTGCAGAAGGTAAGCCCAGATGTAATATTTATGCAAAAGAAAAAAATAATTGCAGTCTTAAATAAGCAAGATACCATGTAATTACCAAGACTAATTAGTGAAATTATGGCTTCATTCTAGCGAAATCTTTTGCCATCAAGTTTAAGGCAAGTCAAAAAAACTCAGTTGGTGATGAAAATTGAGTAAAACAATTTTTTTTTTTTCTTAAAAACTTGAATTTATTTTTTATCATTTTAGTTATTCAAGTGCAAATAATAGGCTGCCTTATTTTATCTTTAAATTTTTTTATTTATAATTGGAAAATTAAATCGGCTAAATGGTGAGCGCGATTCGCTATGCAACTTTCATCTCTTTTTAAGGTATTTTTCTTCGATATTCTGCAACATCTCAGACTAAAGGTCTTCAATTTCGTGGCGAATATTAGGCCTAATTACGAATGTCGTTGTCGCAGTCGAATTTATGACACAGCAAATGTAAATTATATGGCCGGCGTTGCCACATATCACTGTTTTCATCACGAGAATGACACTCATAATCAGGCCTATTGTCTTTAAGATGTTGAACCGTATCATATAAACTTTTGATTGTAAAAAACCTAATAAGAAAAAATCTGCTGCTGTTAAATCCGGAGATCTGGCTGGCCATGCTAAATCGCCACTTCCCAAAATTAGTTTTTGAGGAAAAACGTCATTCAATAATGGAATTATTGAACGAGCTGTTTGTGCTTTGGCCCCATCTTGCTGAAACCACATGTCGAATTTCGCATTATATCTTGGTACCGCTCAGCAGTAGCAATAACTTCAACACCTTGATTATTTTCAAAAAATAGCGACCAATGATGTTTCCAGCATGAATACCACAGAAGCAATGATGTTTTATGAATTAATTGAGAATTCTGTCTTCTGTGCTTCACACGATTAGGATATTTTTGATGCAATTTCCACTGAGTGGCAATAATGGAATAATTATTTTCAATAAATATTGTCACTATTTCTGCTCGTTCTTGTGGCGTATATTTATCCACAATAAAATTTGGACGTTCTCACAACACAATGGTTAAAGCGAAACTGAGCTGAACGTCACATAACCAAAATGGCTCGTATTTAAAATGGTAGCAGGACTTTTGGGACACCAACATCTTTTACCTTTTCCATATATTTTTCATAAAATATTTTGGATTCTGGAGATGCCAAATCATCATCGTGAGCAGTATAGTGTTCGCTTGCATTTGTAGTATCAGTTTGTTTCTCTTTTTCTTCTTGTTCCATTTTTTGTAAAACTTTTTTAACATTTGCCGATACGTTCTTCTTTGGCTCTTTTTTTGGAAGATCAAATCTGGTATTGTAGCATCTGTTATATTCTTGATGGCATTCCTGTGAAAGTCTCGTAGCTAATTTAATTAAATTATGATAATCCATTGCGAAATGTTGCTTATACGTGCGTCCACAATTGAAAGATTTTGCTGGATTGCTTGAGGAGTTTGAAGTTAAAATTGCCCAAGTTGAGGTTTTGGTGCTGACAGTTTAAAATTTCAGTAAAGAATAAATTAGGTCTGTAGAAATTGTGCTATTAAATACCATTTTACGTGAGACCGCAGTTATGATTTTATGAATATACCAGAGAGCATGAGAGAATAGATTTGTTTGGGCTACCTATTGATGAATTTGCTTTACCAAAAAAAATCTTTTGCACTTCATGCCCTATTTCGCTTTTTTCTATAAAATAATATGCACTTTAGACTTTATAACTAAAAGCAGGGTAAAAGAGCTTAAAAAAACTAAAAAAAAACATATTTCTTTAGAGTAAATTATGACTATTTTATTAAGCTTGAGGTCTTATTTTTAATAAAAATTATTTTTATATCGATATGTCGCTCCAAATTATAAATTTATAATTATATACTGAAGCGAAATATCGATATAAAAATAAATTTTTTTAAAATAAGACCTCAAGCTTAATAAAATAGTCATATTATTTAAAAAATGTTTAAAGGATAGATAAAAAAAAAAGTGCAATTGAAAAAACACTTTAAGTCTATAATATTCTAATTCATTATTTCCACACATTTAGCACTCTTTCGCTTTTATACCTTTTAAATGTTAAACTCAAATATTATAAATGGCTTATGACTATTAACTGTTCAAAGGCAGACAAATGTCAAGTGTTAGTAAGCAGTTTGTAAGTACAAATAATGCCAATTGTTGTTAATGTCAGCTGAAAGAATATGCAGAAAAAAAGCAACTTCTGTTTAGCTTTTGTTATGCCCTTTTGGTTTTAATGTTTTGTTTGGGTTGCCGATGTATTTTTGTTCTCTAGTAAATGCATAAAACAAAAGTTCTTTTGAAAGCAAATAAGCTTAAGGATGACAAAAAAAAGTCACCCCATAAATTACAAAAAAAAAGGAAAAAATACAACTCTCACCATACGAGTCATGTATCAACATTTATTCGTGCTATACAAACATTTAGTCACCCACTTGCACAATTTGTTGTTGCTTCTTTAATTCCCAGAGAGTGTTAAACTATGGCTTTGCGACTGACAAGTACCAGCTTACACTTTCCGTTGTTATGCCTGTTTGTGTGTGTGTGTTTTTTTTTTTTTTTTTGTGTTTTACGGATTTAGCTTTTCCGGTTGAAATTTTTTTTGGTTTTGACTTTTTGATTGTTTTTCAATTTTTATTATTTTTTTTTAACACAGTTTCGAATATTTTTATTTGCCTTAAAGCAGTTGACAAAAAAAGTTATTTTTCTTCTTTTATTTTGTTTTCTGAATTTTTGTTTTCATGTTCAATTGAAATCCTTTTACGGTAAATGATAATATAAGTTTATGATAGCCTTTGAACAATTCAGACTTATTAAACGTTTAAGTCAGCTTTAGAAAAATTATGTCACGCAACCTCCAAGATTGGTAAACAAGGAGGCTATAGAAACTTGCAGTACACTGCATACATTTTAAATAAATATTAGTGGGGAAGAAACAAATTGCATTCTAAGCCTCTGTTTTTATAAAATACTTTTTTTTTATAAAACACAAATCCTATGAAGCTTCTTTTCTTCTAGCCAAGAATAGAACCTGTTACTCCCACTCTACTACGAGTAGCACGAAATGTTCATTTGCTTAATATTATGTTGAAACTTTGATTTTTATAAAAACTTCTAAAGCTTTTGCTTTTTCATTTATTTTACAAACGAATAAAATAAAAATTTATAAAAACAGGCCTCTAGTCTGCACCAAAATCTGCAAATAGCTACTTATAACTACGCTATGGAAACATTTAGAAACACTATTAAAAGAAAACTTGCAAAATAAACTAGTGCCGAAATTGATACGCCAACGAAATCAGTATGAAATTAACATATCACATAACCAGTGGAAACACGTAAAGTTTTCTTTACTTAGAGTAAACTTTAAGATTTTTGTATATTATCACCGCGGGTCAAAGCTGCACCGCGACTTTTAAGATATATTGTGCAGCCTATTTCCCACCAATCACACAGCATATGTTTTGCTGTTTCTGCTGAGTTTCTGTTAGCAGTTCATTAGAGAGTTGATGTCATATCTTCTCAGGTTTAAAACAACTTATTCCCTAATTGTCTCGGGGTTAATGAGTCTCTTTTACTGAGCACTTCGGCCCTCCAGCAGTCTTGTAGATTTCGTTTCCCTTACTTGCGTATAAGGGCACGAGTAAAGTTGTTGGCAGAAAAGCCACGCCTTTAAAAATAAAATAAAAAACAATAACAAGAAATATAATTGCTGCACTAACTAATGAGATGTTTCGTAACAAAATCGTATAAGTCGTTTCAAAGTTATAAGATACGTGAAGCAGCATCTTCAATAATTTCATTAAAAAAAAATTTCTCAAGAAAAAAATTTTGCCATAGAATTTTAAATATTCAGAGAAGAAAAAATTTTTCCATGTGTTGCGTAATGCAATTTCAATTTAAAATTTATGGTTGTGTAAATCAAAAACCAGGTACAGGATTGCTTGCTTGTGTTGCAAAGAAAACAAAAGGCAAAAGTAATTAAATCAAGTAGGTAGCGTTAATTGTTTTATTTATAAAACAATTTCTAAGCAGATTAATTGCCAAAATTGAAAGTTTTCTTAAATTAAATTGAACACCTGGATTGCATTATAATTTAGAAAAAAAACTTTACAAAAGGCTTACTACCTATTTCTGTGTAACACGAGCGCTCCCTTCGCGGTATTTCGTTTTTCTTCATAAATTTGTATGAACATGAATCAGCTATTGACTCCTCTTACTCAACTTTGAAAAAAAATCTGCTACCTAGTTACCTACCTGAAATAGATAGCCCAAACAAATCCATTCTCTCATGCTCTCTGGTATATTCATAAAATCATAACTGCGGTCTCACGTAAAATAGTATTTAATAGCACATTTCTACAGACCTAATTTATTCTTTACTGAAATTTTAAACTGTCAGCACCAAAACCTCAACTTGGGCAATTTTAACTTCAAACTCCTCAAGCAATCCAGCAAAATCTTTCAATTTTGGACGCACGTATAAGCAACATTTCGCAATGGATTATCATAATTTAATTAAATTAGCTACGAGACTTTCACAGGAATGCCACCAAGAATATAACAGATGCTACAATACCAGATTTGATCTTCCAAAAAAAGAGCCAAAGAAGAACGTATCGGCAAATGTTAAAAAAGTTTTACAAAAAATGGAACAAGAAGAAAAAAAGAAACAAACTGATACTACAAATGCAAGCGAACACTATACTGCTCACGATGATGATTTGGCATCTCCAGAATCCAAAATATTTTATGAAAACTACATGGAAAAGGTAAAAGATGTTGGTGTCCTTAAACCACTAACACCCGAACAAATAGAAAAGCTAACAAATGCTCGTAAAAAGGATGAAAAGAAAAACAGCCGTTGCAGAAAATCATCTTCCAGCTCTAGTGGTTCAAAAACATCGCCACAAAAATATAGAACCGATAAGAAGAAGAAGCAAAATCATAAATCTTCCGCAACTCCACTAGATATTGAAGCTGTAATACAATTGGCTAAAGAAAACCTCAAAAAGAAAAAAGAGCCCAAATTATTGACAGCGCAACAGAAAGAAAAACTTAAAAAACAACAAAAAGCAAAAGAGGCCCTAGAGCTTAATAAAGAGAATGGCAGAGAGCAGCCTATAACAAATGTTGGATTATTAGCACCTAATCCATCACATACCATTATTGCAAATGCCGGTGCGATGCCAAGTCAACAACTGAAGGAGGTTTATATTATAAAATTTCCATTATTTGATGCCAATTCCGTTGAACTTAAAGAATTTTCAACTGGAGACGTGCAAAGGAAGAAACGCCGCAGAGAATTTAATAAAAAAACCATCCACCAAGAGACAAATATTGAGTGATGTTGACTCAGAATATGATTAGGAATTAGATGATTTCGTTGTTGTTGATGATGATTTAGAGCAAGACTATTCTTCACACATCAAACGAATTTTTGGCTATGACAAATCAAAATACCAAAATGAAGTTTTCGACGATCGTAATATGGAATGAAATTTCGCTCAAATACAACGAGAGGAATTCATAAGTAAAAAATTGGGTATCAAAGAAGATTTGGAAGATATGAAACTAGAAGCAAGGGAAAAGGAAAAGAAAAAGAAAAAGAAAATTATGAAAAAACAACTGAATTATTTTAATTATAATAATTAAATTGTTTAATTACTTAAGATGACAAATATTTCTACAAGAAATATGAGAATTATATATCAAATATATATAGAAAATTTATAGAAACAAGAAACAAATAATTGTATAGTTTTTTTAAAACAAATTGTAATTTCAATACAAGAAAGTCGATAATTAAAATAACAAGATCTTAAGCTGGAATAATATTTGTAATAAAAATTTCTTTTTTAAATTTTCCAAAAATATTAAAGGACATTCGAAGGATTTTTTTTTGTCTAAAAGCCACCACTTATCACTAATTTCATGTTGTAGATACTATTTAAACAAATCATACTTCTTTTTTTAATTTCAATTTCCTGTCTACTTTTTGTTTGTTTGTTCTGCAACATGAAACAGAAAAAATAATAAAATTCAATTTACATTCGTTAGCAATTCCTTTTTTTTTTGTATATGCAACAAAACAAACCAACAATTTTTTTTTAGTACAAAAACAACAACAGCAATAGCAATAGCAACAGTAATAACCAATTTATATTTCGCTTATCAAACAGAAATGCTAAAAAATTTAAATTTATAAAACTGTTTATGACAGCGAAAATGTAAATTTCTATTTATTTTGTAAAACAATCAAATATGGATAGATGGATGGGTTGTTGTTTGTTACACAAATACGCTTTTTCACTTTTTATTTTTTTTTTCATTGTCGTCAGCGTCATCGACATGGCCCCTCATCAACATCACACCATTAAGCACATTCAAAATATAAAAAAAAAAACCCACACATGCACATGCATACATTACACGGCCAGAGGTCCTGTTTTTAGCTGCTGCTGTGTTATGTTGTGACCACTTGTTTGTTAAAATGTATAAGTGTTTATATGTTGCTGTTTGTAAAGGGTCTGTCTGTTTTTATATTTTTGCAATCAATAGAAGGGTGTCGAATTCATTTCACGCATCAACATTATTGCAAAAATAAAAACAAACAATGAAAGAAAACACACAAAAAAAAATGTTACTGTTTAAAGAAAACACTTAAACACACAAGTGGTATCAGCAGCTCTCACTCTGGCACTTAAAAAAAAAGCTGAAGTGTAATTTTAAAGTAAAATTAAAAAAAAAAACCTAAAATTACTTTTTTATGTTTTGTAATTTGATAGATGCATGCAATTTGAAGGTACCTCGCTTTGGTTGAGTGTTGTTTATTATTTGAGTTGGAAAACCCATATTTTGCAACAAAGAAAAAGAAAAACGCTTACAAGGAGTTGGGCGATCGGTCAAGTAACAGGTCAATGTGAAAATTAAGTATTTTTATGGCCAAGATAGTTAAGAGGTAAAAAAGAGCTTTTTTTGTTGATACAAAGAAAATCCTTACAAAATTAGAAAGCCTTTCTCATATTTGGTAGTCATCTTGTTGCAATGTGAGCAGCTTTGTGCAGTGACTGTTGCTATTATAAATAGTTATATTGACGCGAGAACATATTAGCTTGTGATTAATTTCTCAAAAAGGATTACTTGTGCCACAGTAATCAGGAAAGAGAACTGACAAAAACTATTCAGAAGCTAAATCTTTGCATTCAATATCAACCAAGTTCTATCGAAATTTTGAAATTTTTTTCATACAAAAAGACTAAAATTTCAATAGATTGGTTTACGTGGCGGCCTAACGGCCCTCAATTAGAGTCGCAAGACTCCGTTTTAAACTTCAATAGATTTGCTGCGATATCGAATGTCAGTTTTTATTTTACAACATTCGTTCGTTAAAGTTGTTTATAAACTCAACACTAATAAGCTTTCTTTTCATTAAGAAAGGTTAGTAGATTTTACCTGCCCTACATATATGTACCCTATCTCTGACTTTAGAGAGATGTCAGTGTATCCAACTTAAGTACAGATATAAAAAGCATCGCAGTCTCAATAACAAAAGAAATTATTATAAAAAATTATGGCTCTTGTACTTTTTAGAAGGTTTCAAAACCTCTGACGAACCCATTAGTACAGGGGCACAACAAGCTATGGTTAATCGAGTCTTAGTGAAATCTAAACTAACCAAATGAATATACCAATCTCGACAAGGCAGCAAGTTACGTGTAAGCTGTGACGAATCTGGACTTTTACTTGGCAAGGCTTCTTTCGTGCCACGTAAAGACTGTGTTTATACTAAAGGGCTGCACAATCATACTTGAAAGCCACACATTACTACAAACATGTGTAATATTTTATAATAAAAAATGCTTGTGCAGCCCTTTAGCTTATACCTAAAGCAAGCAGATTAGAATCAACTGTAGGAACTAGTCACTGAGGCTAGAATATGCATAGACCTACATTTCAAAATGGTGGTATTATCCACAGAACGGAAGCAGTCTTAGTAAGAATTTTTTAGAGTTGCTACTCATGTGTTGTTTTTCTTAAAGGAACGTTGGTGCATGTATTTTCTTTAGGTACCCCTAATCATGAGTTTAGGTTTTCGAGCAGCTACTCACATAAAAAACTGAGACATGTATGTCTGGTAGGCCCTGGAGAACTTCGATCTATTCAAGTCATAGGTAATTTTAATGGCTGATCTACAGCACTATGCGGAATTGTTGGTTACGGATATATACCGTAGTCATATGCTAAAAGCTCTCTGATCTGCATTTACCAGAAGGAGTAGAAGCGCTCTCATACCGCACAGAATAATTTTTCATTTATTTTGTTGTGTTCTGTAAAGGATTTTAGAGTAACAATTATTATTATTAGCCCA
The DNA here is from genome assembly GCA_947397855.1 of Thelaira solivaga. Classification (NCBI taxonomy): domain Eukaryota; kingdom Metazoa; phylum Arthropoda; class Insecta; order Diptera; family Tachinidae; genus Thelaira; species Thelaira solivaga. The sequence continues at coordinate 16,966,188 of OX377611.1, read as the reverse complement.
TAATCATAGTCGGTATCTTTTTAAAAACCACTTTAAATTCATAAAATTCAGCTCTTAATAAAAGCCCACTTTTTTGTGACTATGATTATGGCCCATTATTATTATTACTTAATATTAAAAAGTTATTTCTAAGATTAAATTTGTTAACAAGCACTAGTAACTTTGACAGGAATCGAACCTGCGACCCTCAGGTTGATAGGTTAGCACGGCTTTTAAATAATAATTTCATTTATAAAATGTAGAGCCGTAAGACAATACTAGTTTTGCTTGTGAGAGTTGTACAGAAATGCTTAGAATTGATTGAATTTCTGTATTAAAAAAATTTTTGAAATTTCAATAAAAGTTCCTGAATATTTAGTAAAGTGATCGGCCTTTAATTATGCCCTCAACTATTGTGGTCTTAAAACGTGTTGATAAATTACACCGAGAAAAAGATTTCGGTTGCAAGAACTACATTTTTTCCAGACTAAATTTTTTAGTGGGCGACTCAAACAATTTTATGTTGCGTAGCATGAATATGTATTCCTACTGGGTAACACATCCTAGCACTTTTTCAACCTCCCCAATATGCAAGTGACTTTGCAAAAACATAAAAAAAAAATTTTTTTTTGAACTGCAACACAACAGTAAAATAAAAATTTAATAACAAGTGGTAGTGACTGCTTTTAATCATGCTACTCACTAGTCAACAGTGTAAAACTCTGCGTAACTTTTCAACAAATTTTCTCTGTTAGTCGACTACAAAATTGCTGGCAGGGCATAAAGTCAAAACAAATCTTCACAATTAAAAATAAATCTTCAGAAATTAATAGCTCATATTACTACACATACCCCAAAAAAAAAGAGAGAAAAAGTTGGAAAAGTTTTATGTTAAACATAAAATCTCCAATTACAAAATGATAAATGAAAGTCATTCAATTAAGGATTATGTTGAATAATAAACCCTGTTAAATTTGAATCACACACAAATCATATTGCAATGCACAGCATTAATGAGGCAGGAGGGAGGTTGATTTTAAATATTCAGAGTTTTTCTTTGTGAGTAAAACAGAATTTGAGGAAATAGACATCAACAACCCTTTTTTGTTTTGCTTATACGCAAATCAAAGTCTATGACACGTGATAAATGACCGGTGTTAGCCAAATTAATTGATCAAATCCGTATGTCTGTCACATTTCGTAACACCAGCAATAACAGCCATAACAAAATGTTGGCCAAATATTAAAAAAAAAATAAAAGTGGAAAATTAAAACTCCGATACCCATTAAGAACATACAAACTCGAAATGGCACACAGACAAAATTTTAGCCAAAAGGCAAAGCTGAAAATGAGAATGAAATTGAATTTCTTTTTGTTTTGTCGCTGAAATTGGTTGAGCGATTTGCATATGTCAATGGAGGTGTCCAAAAGTGGGTGTTTTATTGGCTCTCGTTTTCTTGCTTTTCTTTTTTTTTTTTTTTTGTGAAGAGCACAAGGACAAAGATTTGTTTTTATAAATGTTTTAAACACCAATCGTATCTGTGTCATCCGTTATAGCTTAAGGATAAATGGAATTGATAGACAAGCACAGCATATGGATGAACGCACGTACAACGGCAGCAGCTTATATCGATTAAATACCATTTAGTTGTATTGACTTGACTTTCTGGTGTATAGGAAAGTACGAGTACTACCACAATATAACCAACAGTCCAATCACAAACGGAAATAGGAAACAATCACATTCAATTTATTTGACCTTCTTCAGCAGTTGTGGTTGAAATTATAGTACAAGTCAAGAAAAAAACATTTTTTTAATGAGAATTTCAAAATAAAAATGAAAAATTTGAATTTTCTTCTACTCTTTCGTTTATAGCAGCGATGTTCTCTTCAGAAAGCAGCTTCCTTTAATATGTTGGTATTATTGTCTCATATAGAGAGCATAAGTTATGAAATATTTCCAGAGCTTGACGCACTGCTTCCTTTTTCATTTTAAAATAAGCACAAGAATTTTTTGTAGAGAATACATGAGACGAAATAAAATTAATAACAATTTTTCGAAAAAGAAATTATCTTCTCTGGTGGAGACGAATACAAAAAATTGTCAAATTTAAAGCGGAGAAAAAATTCTCATGCAATCCATGGTAATTAAGTGCACCCACAACAAGCGTTTTGAAAATGTAGCTGAAATTGCGGTAGAGATGTAGATAGTACTCGTTACAGGAACATGATGATAAACTTCTTGTGGCCTCAACTAAACGGCATGAAGCTAAATGAAATGTGCTAGGCGGCTCTATAAAACAATGGACTTATTACAGCATGACACAAAAACTACCTTCTTACTGGGACATTCATTATAAGTTACTTAAATTACTAAAGGATTTTCAAAGTGAATTTGAAAAGTTTGGTGGCATTGCTTAAAAGTCCTCTGCAGGTTATATAAAGAAGATGAAGAGACAGCAGAACTCATAGTGTGTCACTGTAATGGTCTAATTTAGACCCGTTTTCGCTACTTAGGACAACATTACTTACAACCGTCGAAATTTCTGAATTCTTAATGAATACCAGACTCTGAGATGATTTGTAACTTGGGAGTAGTGTCACAATAGGTCTATTTTGGCCGTAGTGACTTGTTCGCGCTCCTCACTTCAATTCTGCTTAAGAGTCCATCAATTTATGATGATTTTAAATGACAAAAAGTTATAGTATGACAATCTATTTGACGGTGAGTCACTTCGCATTTACAGAATTCCTAACTGGACATTACAGAGTATTGAAACTCTTGGAAAATATGAGAATCAGCCTAAGTAGTCTCTGTAGGCTATGTAACGAAGGCAGTAGAACATATACTATGAAAGTATAATGGTCTAATTTAGAGCGTTTTCGTTACTTAGGGCATCACTATCTACAAATGTCGAACATGACAAGCAAATCACCGAAGGAAGTTATGAGAGTAATGTCACAATAAGTCTTTTCTATTAATTCCCATTCCTAATTCTAATTTTTAATCCTAGCTACTTTGCAAGTTCAATCGGTCTTAAAAAAACAGTTTTATAACAAATATTTTTTCGATATTTTAAACAATGAAATAGCTTTGTCTTGTAAGCTTGTGGTTCTAGTTGAACTATTATTCTAAACTACACTGTAAATATATGACAGTACACACATTCAATCGTGTGTCAGTATGTGGATGTATAAATGACAGTAGGAGGTGGTTGCTAATATGAAGAAGGTGGGTAATATTGGGCAGAGTGTTTGATAGCAGCAGGATGTGATTGCGGTTTTTACAGGATTTCTGGTATTTACCAGATAGAGGAAATACCAGAAATTATAAAATTGAAAACGGAATTGCAAAATTAACTAGCTTAGCACTTACATAAGTAAAGGCATAGACATAGGCATATGCTTAACTACACACACACATAGACACTTATTTAAAAATAATTATTGGGCTTGCAGTGTACTTCCACGTACACTTACACTTACACTTACACTTGCACTTACACTTGCACTTACACTTGCAAAGCATTTCATACCTTTAAATGTGCAAAAATAAATTTTTTTCAATTATTTTACATTAAACGAGAAAAAGTTGGTACTGCCAATTGAAGAACTGCAGAAGTCCAATCTATTATTGTTTTTTTTAATGTATGTTTGCTTGTTTAAGCATTCATACCGAAATTCTAAACGTATGTACATTACATGTGTCTGTCTGTATGTGTGTATGTGAGTTTGTACTCATGCAATGTTTACTCTGACAATCACTTGAGTTGGATTAATTGCATACGCAACAAATGATTAATTTTCCAACATTTTCAATTTGAGGATTAAAATTTTTGTTTGATGAGATGCAGATACAACTGGTAAGGCAAACGTCCTTACCTACATATCCATGATATGGTGTTTTGTTAGAGGAGCAATATTTTATAATTCTCTCTCAATTACTACATACACAACATCTAGTGTTGAATGGCAATAAGTAAGTGTAAATGTTTTATTGGATATTACAACGTTTTAGTTTCATAGAAATGCCAACTCGTAGATATTTAAATTAACATGTGTTTTTATTGATTGTAATACAACTGATAATATGATTTCTATTTTAAAAGGATTTGTGGTTATTAAGCATGGAATTTGATTTGAAATGCAAAACAAATCTAAAAACCAATTAAAATAGGATTTAATTTTGCATTAAATTTAATTCGCTTAAATTGTGAAAAAAAAAGAAAGTAAATTAAGAAGCAGAAGAACAATTCGGTAAAATATTTAAATTTTAACCTAAAATTTAATATTTTCATGTCAAGGCTCCTCTTTCACCTGATTAAAATATAAATAAAAATGCCAAATTTCACTTTCACCAAAAAAATTTCAATTATTTTTTTTATATGCTATTTCAGTACAAAAGAACCGGTTATTTCCTAAAAAAAACCGATTACTTTCTCTGAGTACTCATTACAAATTAGATATTTTTTTAATTTTTTTCATAAAAATAAAAAATCAAATTTAAAAAAACTGGGTAGAGCACTAACCTACCAATCTGGGCGTCGCAGGTTCTATTCCTGCCTGAACTCTGGGTGTTTTCTGTAGACAAGGTAAGGAGCTTAGTGGTTTTTTTTGTGTTGTTCATTTTCAAAGCAAAATACCGATTAACTTTTATGAAATTTATAGTTTCTTATAATAAAAATTTTTTTTTTCAAAAAATAAAAACATGCAGCTTGGAAAATAAACCGGTTACTTTATAAAAAACCGGTTACTTTTTTATTGTCCACTAAAAATAGATATTTTTTTTTAAGAAAAAACAAATAGTTAAAAAAAATACAGCTCGAAATTCTTAAAACGAAGAAACCGGTTACTTTCTATTACTACACACTAAAAATAAAAAATTTTTTTATTTTTAATATCTTAATTATTCCATCTTCTTATTTGCATTTTATATAAAATTTTTTTATTTATTTAAAAAAAAAAAAATGTGCACCTCGAAAAATAAACTGGTTATTTTGTAAAAAAACAAGCCGGTTACTTTGTTATTGCCCACTAAAAATGCATATTTTTGAAGAAAAAATTAGTTAAAATTTTTAAAACAAAGAAACCGGTTACTTTCTACTACTACACACTAAAAATTTTGAATTTCTTTTAAGAAAAACAATTTGTTTTCAAAAAAAAAATAAAAAAATTGTATGTGGAAAAGAAATCGGTTATTTTTAAGCCAAGAAACCTGCTTTACACACACTAAAAATTTGATAAGTTTTTAATAACAACAATTTGGTTTGAAAAAAATAAAAACCAAATTCGCCAAGTAAGCCGGTTATTTTAAAGAAATCAATTCTTTCAGTGTCAAAGAAAACCGCAAGAAAAGTTCGAAAAAGAATACGGTTATTAAAAAAAACTACTTTTTCTCATAAAAAAATTTATATAATTTGTTTTATAAAAATAAAATTTCATTAAAAAATAAAAAGAAAAGAATTCGAAAAAATACCGAATCCTGTTTCTGGTAGTTTTCTAAGCAAACACATGCTTAATTAAAAGTTCGACTTTATATTTACTAAAGGGCTGCACAAGCATACTTAAAACAAACATGTGTAATATTTTATAATAAAAAGTGCTTGTAAGCCACTATGTTTGTGCAGCCCTTTAATATTTACCAAAAATAAAGCTGTTATTTTTTCAATGAAAGGATAATCGTTGTAATAAAATCTCAAATTTTACTACAAAGACACTTTTAACTTGAAAATCATAGATTTTTAATTGGAATTTATTATTTATTTTTGAAAAAAACCAACTTGAAATTTTAAAAATCTTTCGGTTTAACAACTTTACTATAAAAAAATGTAATATCATCGATTATTTGAAATTTTTTCTGGTGTCTGGAATTTCAAATTTTTTGTAAAAAACATATAATTAAAATATTAAAAACAATTGCTTACTTTTAAATTGCCCCCCTGCCTTAATATAAAAAAAAAATCCATTTAAAAACAAGCTGGCAACATCTGACTAAACACAATAAACAATAAATTGAAATCATAACATTTAACTTCATACCTTAACGAATTATAATCAAATACATAATTTCAATAAAAACAATTTGCCAGTTAATGGCAATTGCTTTCATAAAATTCAAATAAATTTAATGACTGCAATTCCAATAATGGTAGAGTAGAATTTACTGTGATAACAAAATGCAACTGCAATTTAATTGAGTGCAAGCCTAAACGTATGCTATGAAAAAATATTTTATAACTGCATGTTGACATATGCAAATGTTTTTATATTTTTTGTGCTATCGTAATAGACAGCAACACAACTAGAAATTGCCTATAGAGTCAACTCAACAAAAGCCAAATTATTTGAATAAATGAACAGAGCAATATGATTTTAGATTATAAGAGTAGGCAAGGTAGGTGAAATAATTTTTTTTTTTTTGTGGTATTTTAATTTACAGAAATATATAGATTCATGAATATTTCAACAATTCGGTAAATGGTTTTGTTATTACATAAAATAAAGGCTGAATATTGTTTACACTTAAAGAACTTGCATATGTTTTTGAAGTTTTTTTTTAATTTTTTGTAACAAAAACGAGCAGGTTGGAGTTTTTTTTTAAATCTATATTTAATAACAATTGAATTTAATTATAATTTTAAGGACTTCTTTTTGGTCACAGACAATAAAAGTTTTTTTGTTTAACTGCAAAAAGAATGAAGAGGAACATTTAGTTATAGAGGTAAATAGTGAAGGATAGGACAGAATGTGCAGCTAGTGCTTTTGAGTAGAAACTTTTATGTAAAACAGTGCTTTTTAAAATAAGGAATTGGAAGAAAAAGTTTTGAAAAAAATGTTTTTTTGCTTTCCTTTAGCTCTTTACTTTCACCCCGCCAACTAGTAAATTAAAACATCATTTTCATTAGATATGATATTTTTCGATGAAACCTAAGCAGATAAAACAATCACAGCAGCGACGCGGTTGTTAATGAATTTTTAAATGCATATTGTGCAATATGTCTGAATTCATATTTGGACTTTTTTTCAGAAAACCTGAGTCAATACAACATTTTAACCAAGAAATGGTTGCAAAATAAAATAAAAATGATTTCAGTAAATTAATACTGGTGATGCTTAGTTAAAAAAAAATTCCAAGCAAACATTTTTGAGTAAAATGGCCAAAAATTGTATTCTTGACAAAAAATTTTTATTAATAAAAAGTAAATTTTTAACAGATTAAAAACAAAAAAGTTGGGTTTTACTTATAAATAAATTCAAAAATTGTACGATTCCTTTATAAAATACTGTGTAAAAACATCTTCGAATTTAAAAAATGGGAAAAAATGAAAAATAAAATTGTTTGTTAGAGAAACACTTACAGATTTCTTAAGTTTACTTTAATGATATATATAACATTCAAACAGCTTTAATGTTTTCATTCTAAAACCGCTGAAAAACTTAAAAACGGTTGATAGTCAACTAAGTTAATGAATTAAAGGTACGAAGACCGGTTTTTTACCCGTAACTCCAGATTTTATAAGGGGCTTGGCGAATTCCACAAACAGATGCTTGTTGTAGTCAACACAACCTTTTAGAAAAATAATATCACTTACCAAGCCGCACAGTGTTATCTTCTAATACGACAAATATAATCAAGCCTAGTCAAGACTTTCCTAGGAATCATTCTATTGAAAGATCACTCTAGCTATATACTGAAAGAATAATTCATTCTTTTTTAACATTTAAGTAAACTAATGAAAATATTTCATAGATTCTATGAACTATTTCATTAACTCAATGAATTATTCATAAGTCTAATGAAATATAACATTAGTTGGAAAAAAAATTAATTTATGATTAGATTAATCAAAAAAAATTCTGTCAGTGTATCATAGTCAGAAAGATTTAGCAAAATTTAATAGACGTGGGTTATATGACAAATCATCAAGCTGTAGATTTTTAGTTTTCAGTTGTATAACTAAGTTGAATACAAATTTGTGCAAACAACATACATTTTTTTTTTTATTTTTTATTATACTAACAAGAAAATAGTGTTGCATTTTATAACTTTCGCAAAAACCAAAAGGAGTGTTTTAAAATTTCAGTGTTTTATTTTTTGGGAATTAAATTGAAATGGAAAATTATATTTTCAGTCTACCCCTTACTGTGGCGACCACTATTTCTTTTTATTTATAAAAGCATAATTATCATTGTCATCATCAACAACAAACAGTGTCGTTAGCTTAACCAATACCCACTGTAGTTAAATGTGTTGGGGCATTTTCAATAAATGCTGGGCAGGAATGAATTTGTGTTATTGTGAGAGTATGTTGCAGCAAGTGCATAATGGCTTATTGCATATGACACTCACTCTTGCATTTTGAATTTAAATACTCTACTATACTCGTGCATACAAGTATATTGTGGCATTTAATTAATTGTTCAATAAAATTAATAAACATTTAAACAGAGTGCAATATAAAAGACAAACTGTAAGTAAAAACTAACATAAAAATTTCCAGAGGACCTTTCGGAACCAAAAAAAAAAAGGAGAAAAAATTAACAAAAGATGACGTTGTGGATGATGGTGCCAACCAACCGTAACCAAAAAAAAAAAAAAAAAAAAAAGTCATCCATAAATGTAAAATTAAAAACAAAAAAAGAAAAGACATAAAAAACATGAAATGAGAAATACGACATGCACTTGACAGTGTGCATACAACATTTGATATTAAACTCAAACCCTGGCCACACATTTGGGCGATGAAATGCAATTGTGCAACATTTATGGGCTGTTAAATGTAACGACATTCTCATGTTTTTTTTTTTGTCTTCTTTAATGCAAGAGGAATATGCTTTTTTTCTGCTGCCGGTGGCTTATACAGCCAGAGACCATAACATAACATAAAATTCAAATTATATTTTTCATTAACTAGCAGCAACCATTTCATATAAATGCTGAAAAGCAGCAGCACAATCATCATGCTTGCTGGCAAAGCCTTTGTCATCTCTGGACACACACATCTCCTACAATTGCATTTTAGTTAGCCTGCCTCCTGCAAAATTGCAACACAACCAGCCGTTGCACTCTACTCCTCAGCATTCTCTATGCAATTTTCATTGCATTTTATAACCTCTTCCTCCTCGAAACGAACAAAAAAAGTATACAAAGAAAAAATATTAATAAAGACAGAAACGCAAAATGTGAGCAGAGTAAAAAAAGACAAAAACAAATTGTTTGTATTGCCACAAATTGTGTACATGGTTGTTGGTTGGGTAGAAAAACATTTCATAAATGACTTCATAAATATCAATTTGGAAATAATAATTGTTGTAAACAGATTTTGCATATTTTTAGGCACATACCCGTGCTTCTTCTTGTGTCATGGCATGGCCACAAAAAATTTTAACTGCCTTTTACCAACTTAAATAGAAGAAGATTACCAGCATAGTTAAAATTTAAATGTTAATGGCAAAAAACAAAAAAAACCAAAAAATGTCAATATATGAAATACATAATAACAATTTGTTTGCCTTTGAAAAAGCAATTTTAGGGTCAATATACATAACAATATTATGATTCGGCACAAATTGCCTAAAAATATGCTTTAGTTGTGCTTTTAGTTGTTTACAGAATCCAGTTTTTTTTTCTTTGATTTAGAAAAAGGCAGTAAAGGAAATTAATTGAAAATCTATTTGAAATTACATGAAATATTTTGCATAGTTGTCGCCATATGTACTTTATGCAACAACAAAGTTGAAAATATTTACATATTTTAATTGCTAGCATAGGTGGCGGCTGGTTGGCCGGTCACTAGACTATAAAACTATAGAATGCATTAAGGCTGCAGCAAAACAATAAAGATTGCTATATTTAGCACTCTCTCTCTTAAAAAAGGTAGCTTATTGTGGGTTTCTGTATTAGTTTAATAAAGAAAAACACTTTTTACTTTTTCTTTAATTAAAAATAAAAATTTATTATTTAATGAAAATTCTTGGAAAATAGCTGAGAGAGTATAACCCTCACATTGTTCAGTTAATACAGTACCCCCTAATTTAAGCTAAAACTAAAAAGCTCTACGGGGCTGGGTTTTCTGAAGAAAAGCTTTTCTTAGAAAATTATAAACGCACGACAATTTGAGCATCACAGCAACTGAAAGCTGTTGCCATAATATTCTAGAGCGTAAATTTTAAATTTACATTTCGTTTTTGCATATTAGCTTTAGGTTGTCAACTTAGTAGCTTTTTTTATTGCTTTTTAATATTTTCTACGCTTAAAATTTTACACCCTTTACTGTAAGTGATGTCGTTTGTAATTTGTACACCGAATAGGGGTTTCCTTATAAAGTATATATATTCTGGATCCGAATAAACGGTATACGTCTGTGTGTCCGTCTGTCTATGTAGTCGTTGAAATCAACATTCTGAAATCTCTAGACAACGAACACAGGAATTTAGCACACCAATCTGTCAGTTGCTTTCGTCTTGCAGTTGCTATTGAAATTCAGTAGGGTTGGTCTATAAATTGGCAAGAAAATACAAGCGAAATTTTTGTTTTGCATTCATTTCTGTTTTCTTTTTTTTGGTATTTTGTCTAAATTACAAAGCGGACAACAAAATTTGGCACGCAATTTTGTCAGACAACATATTCATAAAACCTGTTCACAAAATCAGTCAGATGGGTTCATAAATGGCGGAGCTATGAGTCAAAAGCCATGACTACCTCTATTTTTGGTCATTTTTAGATTGGGTTTTTCTGCGTATTTTGTCTAAACTACAAAGCGGACCACAAAATATGGTACATAGTTTTATCAGAAATGACAGTCATAATATAGGTGTAAGAATTCAAAGTAATCGGTCTAGAAATGGCTGAGAAATATGGATAGAACAGCCAAAATTTAAAATTTTTATTAATTTTTACTTTGTTTTTTTTTTTTTTTTTTGCTTTTTTTAATGTAAAGAAAGTTTTTAGCTGTACATGTGCCTAATGTTCGTGCACACAACTAGGAAACCAGACAAGTCGGTCTTATACAAATTTTAAATGCTTTGAGTGTAATAGCATTACGAATACAGACATCTTAATGAAGAAGAATTTTTTTTTTAATTTTAGCCTTTAATATGAAGTTCTTTATTTGATATTAAATATTTAATTAAATATGTTTGATTTAACAAATGGTTGCAAACTTTTCAAATTAAATTTATTTCTTATTCTTAGAAAAAAATTTATTTCCATAGAGCTCCAAGACAGTCCGCAGAATGGTTCTGGGCCAATAAATCTATTAACCGCCTTTTTTCTTACGAGTTCGTCTGCCTTCTCATAGCCTACATATTCACTATGCTCGGACACCCATACCAAGTGAACCCTGTTATTAGATGCTAGTCTTTTTAGCAGTTTTAGGCAATCACAGATAAAGTTTTGATCTTATCTCAAAGGCACTGAATGCCAGTATTGACGCTCTACTGTTCGAGTGAATGTAGATGTCGTTGTTCCTCTCTTAGGCTTAGCCCTACGGCATGTATTTCGGCCTGAAGAACTGAGTTCACTTGAGCCATATTGATAGTTAAGCTTTTTCTGCAACACCTTCAATCATTTTCAAGCCATCTGTGTTCCATACATGTAACCTGACACCGGGTTTGGGTATATTCTCTTCCCAGTTAATTCTACTTGGGATGAGACCCATGCAACGGCAGAGAATTACTTACTTATGTACACGTATGTGCTTCTCGGGAGCAAAAAAATTTCAATTTTAAACTGTTTACTTAATGCTTCTATTCAAGCCTAAAATTGAATAGAATAAAATTCTATTTTTAGTTTGTAGGAATACGCATTGAAGGACATTACCTTACCAATCGTCGCTATTGCTTCCAAATCAATTTTTCTTTTGGTGGGAACCTATTAAAAATCTTACTTAAAATCCTTTTAGTCTTCCACAAAATAGGCTTCACACAGCTTTAGTACTTCATTTGAAGTTTAACGTCACTCCGGAAAAAAGAAAATTAAAAACAAAAAAATAAAACCAACAACTGCAAAGCGATCATATAAAATTTGTTATTAATGAAGAATTTTGAAAATGTTGATTTCATTTCTTTTCTTTTTTTTTTCTCTGTTTCAGTTTCATTCAAGTGTTTAAATATTAAAATTGAAAATTGTAATTGTTTTCGTTTATGGCATAAAAACATTGTCAAATTTTATACAATTATTCATTTATTTGTGTATGCATGTGTAGGTAAGTGTAACTGTGAACATAAAATTATAAAATATGCCTTGTAGGCTAATTTTAATCTAATTCTCTAATACTAACAGCAAAACACAACACAAACACTGCATAGCCAGCCAAGCCAAACGACGAAAAGTTCACAAAAATGTTTTCAATTTTTTTTTGTCGTTCATTTAAATATTCAAATGTAAAATACTTTTCCACTCTCATCTTTGAACGGGCCAAAAACAAAGCAAACACACAAAATGTAAAAGCATAAATCGAAATATGAAAAGAAACAACAACACAATACTTTAAATATCCTTATATTTAGAGAGAAATCATATTCTAGAGCTTTAAGGACAAACAATTACATCTATACGAATATGAAAACAAACGTCAACGTTTATTATTTATTACGAGTTCTAATAAAAAATAAAAATAAAAAAGTTTTTGTTTTTCATCAGAGAGGGTGTTGCAAATGACACTTGACACAGAACGTTTTGAAAGTAAATATAATTCGTCATCAAGGCGTCATATTAAGCCAGAGGCATTAAACGACAAAAGGATAATAATATTTAATAACAAAACGAGGGTGTTTTTATTTAGTTATAAAACGTTTCTAACAGCATTTTAAGCAATCAAATTCGTTTAGAAAATTTAAATGAAAAATAGTTAGTTTTGTGTTGCTTTTTTTATAAATTTTAGGCAGTATTTTTGAAAGTATTAAAATCATTAAAATTATTAAGATATAGACATCATCTTACTAAAATTACCGCAGATTAATTTTTTAAAAAAGTGGACTTAAACCACTTTTAAAAATAACAGCTCATATACAGATAGATAGATAGTGGGACTAGTAATGGAAGTAGTAGAGAGGCTACATTGAAAATTTCACTTCAAAGCATAAGAAAATTAGAGAAAACTCAATAAATTCATCTCAGTCAGAATTAATATGGCAGCAGTAAAGTGGAGTACAAGATATTCAGCATTATGTAGCCCAATTAAACCTCTAAAGGATCTAAGCTACTTGTGAGTACCGTCACCGTTAAACGAGAGCATTTTAAAATTAGGATTAAATCGGCAACGAGTCACCTATCATGCGATTTTGTAACTTTTATTACGAATACCAAATTCGGTATTCAGTAACTTTCCGACAAAAATATTCGGTACGATAGAAATCTTTATTTGAGATGATTATTTATATGGAGCTTGCGCCCAGAACAGACCTATTGTGACTTTTCTCAAGTTACAAATTCTCCAAAAATTTGGTATTCATTAAGAATCTTGAGAGCTTAGCAAGAAGGTAACCAGTGATACAAAAAAGTGGCCGGAAAGAAGCAGTAGTAGAACTGGTTAACTTTTTGCCCATAACTTGCTTAGTTTTCTAGATATTGGCTTGATTTCTATTGCGTTGGATAGATAACCGTATTGGCTTTAATTGTAATTTTGTTTTTTGCAGATAGTGGGAAAAAAATATTTTTCGCTAAAAAAAAAAACCATGGACTACCCCCTTCAGTTTTTTTGGAAAAATGATCAAAAATTTTCTTACACTATCCACCAGAAAAAAATTTCTAATTAAGGCCAATCCGGTTAGCTATCCAACGCAAAAGAAATCAAGTCGATATATTGAAAACTTAGCAAGTTATGACAAAAAAGGTAACCAGCTCTACTAAAACATAGCCGGAAAGAGGCAGTAGTGGAACTGCTTACCTTTTTGGTCATAACTTGCTTACTTTTCTAGATATTGATTTCTATTGCAAAAAATGAAAAATTCTATTTAATTCTATTTTAAAAAATTAAAAAAGGCTAGAAAAAAAGCTAGAGGCTAAATCATAAATTTCAAGGCTAAATACGAGAAAAAAAAGGCTAAAATGGCTGCATGTTGGAGAGAAGGGCAGAGAAGCTTGCTGGGTAAGCAAAGTCGCAAGAATCCATTATTGTTACGGCAACCTTGTTTTTTTTTCGATTTCCTTATTTCCCTGTTTCGTATTGTGGTTTGTTTTTCTTTCAGGAAAATTTATTTAAGGCAACGCTGTAGTTTTACTTTAAGCAAATGAAAAAAGAAAATTTGCAATAGATAGCAAAAAATCTATAAAATAGATAAATAAACTAGATGGCCCGGCAAATGTTGTTTTGCCTTCAAATTTTATTTATATTGAAAAATAATTAAAAAGAGAAAAAAAAATAAAAGTTGGGTTGTTCCGAATACTCGTATATAATAAAAAAAATTTGCCAAATCGGTGTAGAAGTTCTCCGATTAGAGAAAAATTTTAAAAGTGGGCGTGATCTATTTTAATTTTTATAAAAATTTAAGTTGGGTTTTGACTAAATTATAAAATTTTTCGATCTTTTTACTCTAAGAAATCGTGCTCATAGAGTAAAGGACCGTGCAAGACGGGTAAAAACAGTTAGTAGACAAATAAGCCAGATACCAACTTCCGCGCCACCTGCTGGGTGCATTGGTGACGCTAAGCCGTTTAGAAGGAGTACAATGTCAAACACACTTACAGTCGAATTTTATATATTAAGATTTTATGTGCTGTTTTTGTAACATAATACTCGAAATATTGAGTGCTTTTCACACAAATTTTTCAGACCAGTTGATCACTTGTGTTACAAAAACAGCACATTATAACACAAAATTGTTAGTATTTATAAAAAACCTAAAAAGTCCCTGCCACAAAAAACCCACAGTGTAATTGTGCTGTAATTTTCGAAAACTATAAAGTTTGTCGTTGCTATGAAAGTCACAGTATGAAAACGGTATTACTCGTATTTATAAACAAATTACTCGTACTTGGCAACACACTTTATATTATGACAAACACAAACAAGCTCCCGCCAACGTTACCAGTGAGTGTAAAGCATTTTGAAATGCAATTTAGTTTCATTTAATTTAAATAAAATTAAATTAAATAAAATAAAAATAATAATACGAGTAATAAATTGTTTAAAAGTGCATAAAATCGTTCTTTAAAAAAAAAAAGTAATAATTTTTTATTTACATCGTTTTTTTTTATAAACTTAATTTAATACTCTTTTGCTTTCTGTTTTAATTTTTTTTTTTGGCATTTCACTAACTTTTCCTTTTTTTTATGCTGTTGGCTTGAACAAACGAAAAAGCAACAACAAAAAACATGACTAAATTGAAAAGTTCAAATTGAATTTGAATTCAATTTACATAAATACTTTTTTTTTCTTCCTTTTCATATAAGTGGTGTTCTTTTTTTTTTCTAATACAAAAAAAATGCTAAAAATTTCATGGATGAGTGCAGAAATGAGTTGGAAACAAGTATTACAAGTAAATGTTGCTTAATCCCTCAAATGCGTTAATATTACAAAACCGTTTTGTGTTCATATTTCATACATGTATGACAACAACAAATTAAGTAGACTGAAAAAAAAATTGCTCAAGTACTTATGAGTAAATTTAATTTGTAATAACACAAAAAAAAAGCTTTTAAAAATATTTATTATGAATTATAAAATTCTATAAAGCGAATTCTTAAGGATACCTTCATTCAGCAGTAAAAAGATGTGAGTAAGTCCCCCCAATTTTTGTAAGGAGAGTCAGGCTTTTTACAAAAAAGTGGCAGGCTAAGACTACACTGTTTGAAAAGCTATTATTGACACATTGTTACAAAGGTAACGTATTTGGAATAAGGTTTTTCATAAGGCACATTCATATAAAATTCCAAAAACCGATTCTTGTTGTACTCGGCATTAGGTACCAGAAAAATAATATCACCTTTCAGGTATTGTTTTTTGTCGCACAGTTTTATTCAATAATTTTTCAACATTTCAT
This sequence comes from Thelaira solivaga, assembly GCA_947397855.1. Taxonomy (NCBI): domain Eukaryota; kingdom Metazoa; phylum Arthropoda; class Insecta; order Diptera; family Tachinidae; genus Thelaira; species Thelaira solivaga. The sequence goes on along the minus strand of OX377611.1, from coordinate 16,950,224 downwards.
TAGACTAATGACAGCATTTAATTGATTTAATTAAATTTTTCATAAATATAAGAACCTTTTATTATTAACACTCTTTAGTTTATATATTGACTTCCAGTAGTCGCATAACAATTCCATATTGAAACCCGACTTTGTATGCTGTACGTTCGCTAGTTGATGACACAATTGCTGACGATGAGGAAAAAATAGGATTTTTACAAAAGCATTGCTCTAGCAATCGAGTGTCTGAATATAGTCACCGCAAACATAGTGTGTTCTTTGCAAAAATATTATTATTCATTTGAAGCATCTAAACATTATTATCATCACGATAAGCTTGATTCTAGTTATTTTTAACCATATTATGTTGACCTACCATATAATTATCATATTATGTTTAATAAAATTTTACTTGAAACCATAAATATGTTCATAGCAAACATAATAATGATAAATATATGGTTGAATGTGTAAATTGCTTTCTATTTTGTCTCTTCCGCAACAATATAAATAAATTAAGTATAAAACAAAAACTTAATCATTCAAACTCAACTGAGCTTTATGGCTGAAGTGGTTGATGCTTCTTAACTAAGTGTTCACAAGTTCGAGCCCTGGTAGAGTCAACTAAAATTTAAAAAACTAAATTTAAACCCGCTGTATTATGTAATAAATAAAAATAAATACAAATTGATGGAAAAGAAAAATTAATGGAAGAAAAAAACTTTATTTAAACAAAAAATTAAATTGTTTTTTAAATTCATATTAAATTTTTCAAAAATACGTATGTATTTCAAAAAAAATAAATAAATAAATAAAATATAATAAAAAATAAAAAAGAAAATTTTTTTAGTTTGAACCGCAACATCTGCAGTTGAAACTATTTTTAATATGTTTGGCTTAAAAATATATATGGTTAGATGCAATTATAAATCTAACCATACTATGCTTCCACCAGAATATGGTTGCCTCAACCATATATTTTTTTGCGTGTAATTAAAATTTTTTTGTTGGCTAGTTGGTTTACATGGCGGCTTAAGGACCTTCAATTAGAGTCTAAAGACTCCGTTTTGACTATGTAGCCACACTGTGACATTTAGGGAATATACATACTTGGCTCACTTTTATTTGTCGCTCAGTGTAATAAATATGGCACAACGTGTGTATAACCTAGAGCCTATTGCCAGCACAGCTTGAATGGCTTACGACCACTTTTTATTACACTGTACAATAAAATCGCATTTTTTTTTTCAAAATAATAGGGCTCGAGAAATGATTATGAAAGAGAGGAAAACGTTTATTTGTGTAAAGTTTACATCTAACCCTATGGCAAAATAGAGCTTAATGTTTCCCCTAGTAATCATATGATTCCTCTATTTTAGTTACATGAAAAGTTCAGCTAACTTATGTAAGACACTACGAGAAATATTTTACTGAAACCTTTTAACCCTGTAATTTTTTTTCTTCAGAATTATTTGTTTCCTAACTAAATAATAATTGCAATTAAGAGGATTAACTACAAACTACGAGTAAGTGAGCAAAGTTAAGCCATTTAAGCAAATAAACATTTTGTGCAATTGGTTATATGTATTAACAACTTTTATTTCTCTTAATAATATGAGTGTTTAGGTAGGTAAGATGCTGCTGCTGCTGCTTGTAACAGCAAAAATAAATTCCTTAAAAGTCAAAAAAGGACAAAATTGTACTTGTACTTTTACACATTAACTTTTTATCTCGAGTTTTTATCTTTCATTTAGCACAGTCATGTTCATGTTTTCATAACCACTCGCTAAACTAGTCATCATCATAAAATATCAAGTGGAAAAAAAAAAACATAATGAAAAGATGACAACATGAAACTTTATTAGTTGAAAAAATACAAAACAAAAAAAGCAAAAATAATTATTGTTGGTCGTAACATATTTTTCATTTATCTGCTTTGCCTGCCTTTTACGAGTGTTAGTTTAGTACTAGTACTTTCTTTTTGTTGTTGTTGTTGTGTCCAACAAAATGTGTTTCAAATGTGTGAATATTTTTTACCTTCATGTTCTCGTAATTTTGGAGTTGATTTCAAGTTATTTTCATTTATGCGTTTAACATACAATTTCTTTTTATATTTGTTTAACAATGTGAAACGTGGCATTTTGAACGTGAACGTGAACGTGAACTGCTGCTGATGAAAGTTGTGTACCATGAATATGCCCTTTTTAAAACAAAAGTATTGATATGTTGAATGAAGACTCAATATTATGATGACGACCATGTTGATGGTGCTGTCGTTGATGTTTTTACATGTTGTTTAATGTGTTTCTTTTCTTTTCTCAATTTGGCAACTGCCAGTACAAAACATTTTGCTGTCGCAGTTGCTAATCACAATAATTGCAATGTTGTTGGTTGGCTTTTTGATATTCAGATACCCAGGATATTGCCAACGTCAACAACATTTAACATAAAACGCGTTTTATAATGAAACCTGACTTTTGTTGCAAGTGCAAAGGACGACAGCCTAACAATGATAATAATAAGTGTAATGAAAATACATTAAAGCATTTGATGTTGTAGTTGTTACATAAGTAAAAGCTGCTTTTTTTTAAAAAGAAAACAAAGCAAATTTCAAAACTTTTGTATAAAATTAATCATTTTAAATCGTTTAAAAAAATTTTAATTCTAAGAGAAATAGAAAAAAAATGGGTAATCAATCTGATTTTCGATTTTTTAACTGCCTGGCTACTAAATATTATCTGCAGAAAGGCCTTTAAAAAAATTCAAGTACGACTTCTTCTAGCCACAAGAATAGACAAAAATACTTTCTCTAGTTTTCTTCAATACAGAAATGGTTGAGATTTGCATCAAAGCAAACACGATTTTTAGCAAACATGATTTTTAAGCAAACCTTAAAAACTTCTCGCTCATTATTTTCCCATAAAGTAGACAATTAAAAAAAATTTAGACTTCTTAGTTTTTTTTAAGTTAAAAAAACAAGTTTTTCAAACAATTTATTTTTTACATAAAGCATACTTTTAGGTTAATTTTATTTTAAAAGACCAAAGCCTACATTTACGAGTCTATAAAATTTTTTTTAAAAGGTTTCTTTAACAAAATAAAACTTTTAACGAAAACTTTCCAACTAAATTCAAATAAAAGTATAACAAATCAAAAAAATTTTAAAATTCCACAAATTACAAAAACGCACCTGTGGCGCTAAGAGATTGCCAATAAAAAGCCGCCAGTCAAAAGTAAAACTTTTTCTTTTAAATGCGCAAAACAATTACTCTTAACATATCTCAGCGGAAACATTAAATACCAATTCAAATTGTTAAAAGAAAAACGAATGACACAATGGAGACAACAAGCTTTAAAATATAGACTAACAAAACCGCCGCTTCTCTAACAATACAAAAGTTAAAGGAACAAAAACAAACACCCTTAAGAGCTTGCAGCAATTCAAGGGGAGTGAGTAAATAAATAGAATTGTAACTTACACCTGGCCTAAGGTTAGATAAATACAATACAATTTGAATATCATGTTTTTCCTTTTCTTCTCTTTCTTTCTGTTGCTACTTTAAGCAATGAAATACAAGGAACAGCAAATCCACTTGAAAGACAATCAACTAAATAAACAATTGCTCAAGCAAATACTATATTAATAAAAAAAAATTAAATTAAAATTAAAGAACAGAGTGAGCAGTTAACTATGAAAAAAAACAAGACTGCTTGACGCAATTGTACATACGAACGGAATTGAACGCTTTTTCGCCTACTTGGTCTATTGAAAAATATTACATTTTATTAAAACAAAATCACATTTTATCTTAAAATTAACTTTTTTTTGTGTCTAATAACAGTTATCAAACACTATTCGAAATTCATTTAATTTTTAAAATTGAAAAGTAGAAAAGGCTTAGCGAAAAGGTGATGTCAGAAGAACAAGACCAACTTTTACCAATATACAACTGTAAAATTAAATTTTTGAAATAAAGGATATTTAAGAGCTATGTATGTCCTTAAACAAAGCTCAATTTAATTTTTCAGGGATAATAACAGCTTAATATTTTAAATAATTACCAAGTTGCATTAAAAATTTTAGTTAAAATTAAATTTTTAAAATAAAGGATATGCGAGAGGTAAGCATGTCCTTGCACCGATCGAAATGAGACTTACCACAAATTCTAACAACTTTATTTTAGAAATAGTTTTCTGATTTTGTTAAATTTTAGTGACAGTTTTAGCTAAAATTTAATTTTTAAAATAAAGGAGGTAAGCATATCCTTGCATTGATCGTAATGATATTTTCTTGATATGTTAACAGCTTTTTTCTAAAAATAGTATTCTGATTTTTTTAAATGTTAAGAACAGCTTTAGCTAAAATTTAATTTTTAAAACAAATTATATATGAGAGATAGATATGTGCGCTCATGCAGCGAAATAATATGTGTCAGGGATGTTTACAGCTTTATTTTAGAAATAGTAAATAAATTTTGTTAAAGTTTAATGATTTTTTTAGCAAGAATTTAATTACTAAAACAAAGGATATGTGAGAGGCAGACATGTCTATGCTGCGATCGATGTGAAACTTGCTAGATATGTTAACAACATTTTTCTACAAATAGTAACCAAGTTTTGCTAAATTTTAATGATATTTTTAGCTAAAATTTCATTTTTAAAATAAAGGATATACATGTAATTACATTAACTGAAATGAAATTTTCTTGAGATGCTATCAACATCATTCTGAAATTAATATTTTATGATTTTAATGATAGTTTTGGATAAATTTTTTTTTTTTTAAAGGATATGTAAGAGGTAGCATATCTTTGCACTGATCGTAATGATATTTTCTTGATATGTTAACAGCTAAAAATAGTATTCTGATTTTTTTAAATTTTAAAAACAGCTTTAGCTAAAATTTAATTTTTAAAATAAATTATTTTTGAAATAAAGGATATGTAAGAGATAGGCATGTAATTACATTAACTAAAAATGATATTTTCTTAATATGTTAACAGCATCTTTCTGAAAGTATTTTTTTGCTAAATTTTAATGACAATTTCAGCTGAAATTTAATTTTCAAAATAAAGGATATATGATAGGTAGTCGTGCCGGTGCACCGATCGAAATAAGATTTGTCAAAAATGTTAAAAGCATTAATCTACAAATAGTTAGCGATTTTTCCTAAATTTTAATGACTATTTGAGCTAAATATAAATTTTCAAAATAAAGAATGTATGAAATTATTATAGCAATTAAAACGAAATATGCCAAAACTAGTGAAAAATTTTTAATAATTTTTTAAGTGTAGCTCACTTACAGTAAATTGTCAGCCAACTTTTATGCATTAAAAAATTTTCTTTCTTTTTGTATGTTTATTATTCTACTTAAGAAAACTTTTTTAAAATGTTCTTATAAATGTTGTTTTTTGCTTGCAACATGTCAACACAGCATGTTGCTTAATTTTTCAAATATTTTTTTTTTTTTTTTTGCCTAAAAGTTGTACAAGAATTTAAAAAGAAAATAGGCCTAAAAGTATGTTTCAGTATTATGTTGACATAATTTTTAAACATTTATTATTTTGATCTTTGAGTACGCAAAGCGAAAACAACGACTATTTTGTGTTTGTGTGTATTTTTTTATTTTTATTCGCAGTGTTAATGGTTTTGTATAATTTTCATTTAATTTTTTTTTTTTAACATTGTTTTCGTTGTTTTATACTGTGATGCTTTTCTGTATTTCCTTTTTATTTTATCATAAGCCTTGGGGCACAATTTTTAATACACGTTCTTATTATTTCAAGCTAAATTGTCACCAAGGGTGTTCCCCTGTTGGTTGATTGTATTGCTATTTCTGTTTTTTTTTATTGCTGTTTGGAATATTTTTTGTATATTTTGGTTTTGTGTTTTTTTTATCAAATTGGTCAATTATATTTTGCTTTAAGGCTTGTAAGTTAGCTGGTGTTGTTTGCTAGTGTCAATTAATTGCATTTATTTTAATTTTATTTGAGACCTGAAAGTATTTTTTTTTTTTGCTTATAAAAAAAACATTTTTAAAGTTTGAAGAGAAATTATATATAAAATACAGAAATTTAATAAATGAATTTTATTACTTAAAAATTTCTGCTAAAAAAATTTTTATTTAATTAAATTACATTAATATAAAAATGACAATTGCTTTTATACACTCTTTCACTCGCTGTGAGCCTTTTAGAGAAGAGCAAATATTATTTAATTTTATAAATTGCTAAAATGCAATTTATTTTTAATGTAATTCTATTAAATTCAGCAACATGCATTTTTTCCCTTGAAATTAAATACATTTTCAATATGCATACGAGCACATTTACATACTTTTGTATAGAAAAAAAATAAATTTACACAAATTAATAAAATGTTTTACTACTTAATGAAAAAAAATGTAATACACAAGCTGCAAAGTAGGTAAATGAAATGTTAACGTGGCAAGTCTTAAATTGCCATAAAACAAACTCAACTACAAACACAAGCAAGGACATAAAAGCCTGTTTAAAAAAAGTCTATTGCAGTGACAACGAAAATTTATATAAAATAACTGTAATTAAATAAATATGAAAAAGTTTATTGGAAAAATAAAATAAATATATTTCGTCATTTGCTTTGCTGATGACTAGTTAACATAAATAAATTAATTTTAAACAATAGCCTAAGTGTAGGCAATATTTTACAAGCCCTAATAATGCTTAACGATATTAGAGGGTTCACGGCAATAGGGCTACAGAAAGACATAGGTCGGCTGGAGTTACTGATAAAGCAGTGTAACTGAAGAAACTCGCTATTTTAATCCTAAGTGAAAAAAAAAAATTGTTTTTATTATTTACTCCTGCAGTTTTTCATTTCTGGGCAATAGTAAAAAATATATATAAATAAATTTAAAAAAATTGGTATACAAATTTAAATAAAGTGTAAAATTTAATTTCTACATGCTTCCATATAATGTGGACATGGCAATTGTGTGGACATTTTGATTTTTTATTTTTAATCTAGAACGCAATATTAACATTTTTGTTCATCCATTTTCACTTTTTTGGCTCCGATTAGTTGTTCGGTTTGATTTAACAACAACTTTTTGGTTCAATGGTGTCGATTAAAAGTTAATCGTATATTGTGAAATGCAAATTAGCTTAAGTAACTTTGAAAAATCGGGTTAACTTTTAATCATAAATTGTGAAAATGGCCGTAAAAGAAAGAAAGTTGTAAATAAATTTAGGTTATTTATTTTAAAATCTTCTACAGCATTTTTAATTATTTTAGTTGGGATTTAGGCCATCATAAATTATAATTAAGATCTTCCTATAACTTTTACAGATCCCTCAATTGTATGGGATCCTCTACGTTTTTTTTTTTTTATATTTTTAATTCCTACTTTCACTATTTAGCTGGGCATCCCTAAATGTATAACTTTAATTGCATTATAACTCTACAGCCTGGCAATATGCTTTACATATTTAAATGTTTTTTTTGTGGTGCTTTTGTGTATGCAATTAAAATTCCATATTAAATAAATTAGTTAAAAATTATCAAATATAAATTAAATACTTTTTTTTTTGTAAAATTAATTTTTAATAATGTTGAATATTAATTTAAATAAAAAAAGTGTTTTTTTTTTGTTGGTTGGCCTTTTATTTTTATTGTAAAAATTGAAAACCAATTTATATGCAAATGCGGCAACACACAATTTATCAATTGAAGTTGCCAAAAAATTTTATAATTTATTTTATCTTTATTTAGTGGTTAGATTTGGTTAGATAGATGCCCTAAACTTAATCCACATTCACCAGCCAGCCAGCCATCATTATGAGGTTGATACTCAAACAAAATATTTATTAACCCTTTTTTTTTTTTTTTTTTGTTATTAGAATTGCTTGTTGCAAGCCATATCTACATACATTTTAACATTTGAAAAAGTTATGCTCTTTTCATGTTTGTTGTTTTTCATATTCAAATTTTGTAAGTCAAATTAAAAATTATGTTTCATATTTGCAGTTTAAAACAAGTTGCAACAAAATTTCAATATCAAAGGATTTTTTTTTGTTTTATGAAAGAAAAAATACTGTAAAACTCATTTAAATTCAAATTAATAAAGTTTATTTGAAATAAAATATTTTTTTTAATAAAATGGGGATGTAAAGATAAGCTATTGAATTTGAAATAATTTTGATCCAACAGCAACTAAAAAATTTAAAAATTAAAAAAAAATTTTAGAAAAAATTTCCAAGCTACTTGCTAATAAAGTTAAAAGTTTTGAATTTATTTTATTTATTATTAATTTAATTTAATCTATATAAAATTCTAATTAAAATTCAGTTTCAGCAAAACAGCTGTTACCACTTAAATGTAAATAAATTTTAAAAATTCAGAATAGATTGAAAGAAATATAATTAATTTTATTTGTTATACTCGTATATGTTGGTATTGAAATTAACAGAAAAATTTAAGATTTTATTCGTTTTAGAGTTTTCCTTGTGAAAGATTTCTTAAAACAAAATTTCATATTTATTTTGCTGACAATTTTTTTGTGTTGTTGTTTATTTAAAAGAAAATCTAGTTCTTTCGAATTATTAATTTCAAATGACTTATTTTTTTTATAAATGAGTTAATCTCGAGTACTAAAACCACTTCAAGAACAGTTATTTATACTAATTAACAGGGCAAGGAATTTCATGTACTTAAAAAACAGAAATATGCGCTTAAAAATACAAAATATGTAGTAAATATGCACTAAAAAACATTAATTGTTTTAAATAAAAATTTTAAACTCAAGTATACAAATCATCAAAAAAATACTTTTTAAAAATTAAAAAAAAAAGTTTCTAATAAATTGAGTAAACGATTTAAGCTGTTAACTCTGAAAATTCAATTTAATATATTCGTACGTAAAAATGTATTGTCACACGTTGCAAGACTCTATATGTTGCCTGACAATACTTACGTTAATTATTCCGTAAAAAGAACAAAAAGCCTCCTTTCATTTTACAAGCGGTCACCTCGTCTAGAAAATTTATGTTGAAATAAATAAGAAAAGCAATGCTTTTCATAAAAATTTTCTGGACAATTTGATCGCCTTCAACATTAAATCATCCACAAAATAAATATAATAAAAAAAGGCAAAATAGTCATTTTTGTGCGTTGGCTGTTTTTGTGAATTTAAGAATCGAAAATTGTTCAATAGTTTTCATCTGATAGCGTTGCCATTTTAGCCTTTTTTTGCTCGTTTTTAGCCTTGAAATTTATGATTTAGCTTCTAGCTTTTTTCCTAGCCTTTTTTTCATTTTCAAAACAGCCTTAAATAGCCTCTTTTCCGGATAATGCAAAAAAAAATTTTATAATTTTTCCAAAACAAGGGGGTATTTTATGGTAGTTTTTGGCGAAAACATTTTTTTTCACACTATCCGCAAAAAAAATCAAGTCGATATCTTGAAAACTTAGCAAGTTATTTCCAAAAAGGTAACCAGTTCTACTACTGCCTTTTTCCAGGCACTTTTTAGTAGAACAGGTTACCTTTTTGGTCATAACTTGCTTAGTTTGATTTCTTTTGCGTTGAATAAACTAATTTTTTTTTTGCAGACAATGCGAAAAAACTTTTTATAATTAAAAAAAACAGCAAGTTATGACCAAAAAGGAAAGCATCCTTATTTTTTTTTTAGTTTTGGTCATTGTATGTTCTCTTCTTGATTTTTTATAAAAATCATAATTATTATTTTGAATGTTAAGCGATAGTTTTTTAATTTTTTTCTAGAATTTTTTTTTTTGAGTGATTTAGCTTTTTTTAGCCATTTTTTTTAGCTTATTTTTTCCAGCTCCTGGCAACGCTAAAATAACCAAATATTTACATTAATTTTCATTACATATGTCGCCTAACGCGTTATTTTTTTATTTGTGAAATACTTTACAAGGTGTTAGTAGGTTAATATTTTTTAATATTAAAAATATAAAAATTAATACAAATTATGCATGAAAAATATTTGAATTTTTAAAGAAATATGCAAAAATATGCATTTATAACAAAATATGCAAGAAAAAATTTATGTAATTTTTCAATAAATTCTCGAATTCGGAGAATCACATTTGCTTGAAAATCCTTGCCTAAGCTGACCTGCTAAGTAATGAATCCAGAAAGTACTTCTCTAAAAATATTAAACCTAAAATTGTTTGCTTTAATTAGGAATATTTTCCACTTAATTTTAAATTTATAAATCTGTAAAAATACCCATTACATATTCATATATTAAATACGCATGCTATGTTGCTCTACTCATTGTGAAAGGAAATAAATGAGGATTTTATTTTTGTAAGTAGATTTAAACTTAAAATTAATGTTTTTAACACCTTTTGAAAATTTAATGAGCTTCTATTTTCATGCATACCCACATGCCACAGTAACCTTATAGATACATATGAGCAGTTTTACTCCATCATCCTCACCCTCTCTCTCTCTCTCTCTCTCTCTCTCAACGAACTGGCTTGCCTTGGAAATGCTCATTTAAATAACAATTTTTCTTTGTTTTCTAGAAAATTTAAATTTAATTCCACATGTGTTTAGCAAAAAATAAATACGATTTGTCTACATTAAAAAAAAAGAAAGAAAGAAAGGAAAATCCCTTCAGCTTGTCTTTAGTCTGAAATAATGTGTGTGTGTTCATTTGTTTCTGAAAGCAGGCTCGCTTTTTGGGTGGGAGGGAAAAAATTAAAATTTCCCTTAGAAAATGATGAAAGTTTTTAGAAGATAATTTAAGCGATTATTTTTCAAAGTGGTAAAAGTCCATATTTCAAAAAAAATATACCGTCCATATATTACTAAAATTACCGGACTTACACCTCTTTCAAAAATAACAGCTCATCTGTTAGTATTAAAACAATTTTTGTGGGAGTTATTTTAGTCAAAAGCTAGCTTTGGCTACGCATCTGCTAAATCTATGGAAAATGCTTTGTTAGTTCTTTAATCTTAATTAAAAACCGGTTTTTATAACCCAAAAAACATCAAATAAATATTTATACAACTCACCAACCACTTTGTTTCCTAAAACATTTTAAAGCCTGGTATGTTGGTGTGCGTTAGTGTCATATTTAACCTACATTTTTTTTTAAACTCCTTAAATATTTTTGTAAATCCTTTGCTTTGTTTTTATGAATATTCATATTTCTTAGTTTGAAAATACTCGTACCTCATTACGAAAACTAAGAAGAAACCCTTTAGAAATCTTCTCCTTTCTTTTTTTTTTTATTATTAATTTCATGGCTGGCTCAAGCTTCCTGCTCGTTCTCAGATTTATGAATTCACAAGTTTTATTTTCATATGCAATTATATTTTATTAGATTTAATAACAATTTCAACCCTTTTTCTAAGAAAAGCAAATCAGTCAGCCCTCTTGGGCTTCAATGTTTGTTTAAAAATAACTTGTGTATGTGTGATTGCAAAACAAATGTCCTCCAGTGTGTGTATGCTGTATTTTGTCCACTAAATCAACACAAAAAATATCACACTCAAAATACATTTACATCAAAAATTTTTCACGCATTTCTGATTTTATATTTGATTTGTTTATTGCATTTGTGCTGTGAGGCTGTTGTGAATGTTTGTCAAGAAACAACCATGAAATGAAGCCCATTTCATGCATCATTTTACACCTTAAGGGAATTCTTGATTTATTTATTTGCGAGTACATATGTATGTATGTCTTTACTATGTTTACACATTAAAATACAAAATTATTTTTCTTAGAAATATTTAATAAATTATTTAATGTAAGTAATTGATTACTAATGAACATAAATAATTAATTTGAGAAGAAATAAATATAATTTTTGATTTCTAAGAATTTTTTTAATTTTATTCTTTAACTTATTAATAGCGTAGACAGACGACGGTGTTAATTGAATTAAAATCTCACTAATACAAATTAAAATTTTATCCTAACGAGTTATACATCCGTTACTCATAAAAAAAAGAATTAAGTATTAAAATGCTTGTAGTGAAGCAAAAGATATCGTTAGAACGTATTTTAGCTGTCCGAGAAACCAAACAAAATTCACATTGGAAAAGGCAATGCTCAAGCTATTGCGGAAGTTCAAACACTTAAGCCAGTTGCTGGCATGAAAATATCCCATTTTTTCTCAGCCAAGTTGTTCATAAAAAAGTATGGAGTTCAGCACTAAACTACATGATCAGATTTTAGAATATCTTAGCTCTCTGGTCAATACACTAAAAAAACAACATCAAGGGTGAAAATTAAATTTGTTACCAAATAAAATTTCAGCTATGATAGACGAATTTTTTTTATAGGGGCAATAGCAAATCGAAAAAAATACTCCCACCGAACTTTATTACTATTTTAAACCATGTTTAAGTGTTATTATTATCAAGAGCTTTAATCCCATCGCTAACTGTAAGATCTATTGAGCAGCCAAGTTCTCAACTACAATCCTAGACTGTCTCCTGGATCTGCGATTGCTCAAGCAGCTCATTCATTTCCCATACTGCTTGACAGAAGCGACAGGATTTTACTCATGTGATTGAAAAGTCTACAATATGACCCCTAAGTAGCTCAATGTAAAGCTTAAAACAATTTCTACCTTAATTCTCCCGAGGTTAATGAGTCTCTTTGACTGCTGCATGCCCGTTACGGCTCTTCATCAATCTTGTAGACTTAGTTTCTTCTCTTTGCGTAGTAGAGTACAAGGCACTTTTAGCCAGAAATTAAAATTTAAGTGTTTGTTGAATGTTGCGACGAAGTTAACAACTCATAAATAATTATTGCAAATAACGATTTCTATCATACCGAGTATTTTTGTTTTAAATTTAATGAATACCGAATTCGATAAAATATCGTTATACTTATTTTTTTCGATGCGAATGTCCGTAACAAAAATTACTGAATGGCACTTTTGAGCTCTTTTTTTTTTGTATCTTGCTTACTTTAACCACTCGTAAGTTTAAATTCCTTGGCAAGCAGTTGCTCACTCCGAAACATATTATTTAGTTTATGTATGGCTTTAACAGTGTGTAGAAGGTAGATAAGCTTTACAAAAGATTTTCATAAATAAAAATAAAAATAATTTTTTTGCAATATTTTCGTGAGTCCTTATTTTAAGCAAAATGTGCTCTAGTGTTTTAATAAAATTTCAAGCATTTTGCCTTAGTCGTGCAAAAAAAAACTACTGCATACCTTAGGTCTTTAAAACATGACTAACCTATGTGCCTACTTTTAGGTGAAATTATTCAATTATGCTTAAGCACACTTTAAAACAAAAAACAAACAAACAAATTTTCTTTCATTTAATTAAAATAGAAATTAATAAAACTGAAAACCAAAGAAAAGCTAAAAACAAAGCAACCATATTTGAAACCATAATAATTCTAATGATAAGTTTGTAACAATTTATTGATTATTTTAGTTTAAAGTGAGTATCTGTGTGTAACTGTTGAAGAAAGAATAGGAAACGAGCAAAATACAAGTAAATGGAAACTAAACAAAAACCTTACAAGAAATAAAAATTAATGAGGTTTTCAGTTTCATAATCAATGAAATTCTATAACCCATTGAGAGGTAACTGAATAATAAAAATTTAAACAAAAAAAATTTAAAATTCTTAATGCAATTCTTGGAAACATTTAGACATTAAAAACCCTTGTTATTATCAAAATTAGTATAAAATTAAAATATTTTTTAAAGGGTTAATCAAATACACTTACACAATAAAAATTTACATGCACACACAAATAAGAAAATATTAAAATGAAACTGAATATGAAAACAAGACAGACTCGTTATGCTGCTCTTTTTCTATTGAGTAGACATTTGGAAAATTATGTTTAAACAATGTCAAAAATAATTACAAAGTCTTAAATGATGAAAATTATGATTTTAATTATTATTATGTAAAAGAACAATAACGAAAAAAAAAATAAAGGAAAAGGCCAAATAAAAATCATGAACAGCTATAACAACATCCTTATACTTATTACCAAAAATATGTTATTTAGGGTGAGTTGCAGTGCTATAAATTCAATTAACATTTTTCTCTCTTAAAGCCACGAACTTAACAGGAACAGCATTGACAGTATGTACTTTGGCTCTATGTAAAAAATTTTTAAGAAAAGTTTAATTAGGAAACAATAGGAACAATAGGAAAATTGAACGCATTCGATATCGAAAACTAACTTTTGAAATTTTATTCATATAAAATCACTCAAATTTCAATCGTTTTTTCAATCGATATCAAATAGCACGATTTGCTCTCAGCTTAATCATGTGCAGAGTTAAATATGTTTTAACGCAACCGGATACGTTTTGTAGTAGTGATTAGATACTAATGGGAATAAATGAGTTGTTTTCTCTAAGCGATTTCTTCAATTTGCAAACGAACCATAGAAGAGTACGCAATGAAACACATATCATTTTAAAAAATTACCATCTAAAGACTCTAAAATTACTTTGGATTATTTTACAAATTTTTTTTTAAATTTCTGTATACCCCAGTGCTGTTGCTTTAAAGGATTTTTGCCATTTTCCATTTTGTCGAGGTACCATGCATTTCACCATACATTCCACCACCATATATCCCATTTTTAGATCAATTTATTATCTTGACAATATTTTTATCTGGTAAGGGCGGCTTAAATTTAATTTTTTGAGCATTTTCTCCTTGAAAATATTTTCTACAAATATAAAATAAATAATTATTTAATATTAATCAAGCTTAAGATCTCAAAAAATTGTTTTTATTAGGTGTTGGAATTAATTCGTAACTTTTTTTTTTTTTTAAATTACGATTTATTTGAAATGAAAATAAAAAATTACATTATTGAAAATACTGCCCATCGCTGGCCACTACTTTTTTCCATTTGTCAAGTAACTGTCGAATACCCCGTCGAAAAAACTCTTTGTCCCTGGAGGCAATCGATGAATCGATCCATCAAAAGATGTTAATTTTTCCCCTGATAAACCATGAGCCATTGATCGAAACAGGTAGTAATCCGAAGGGGAAATATCTGTAGAATACGGCAAGTGGGTTAAGACTTCCCATTTCAATGTTTCCAGGTATGTTTTCACTGGTTTGGCCACGTGAGGTCGAGCATTGTCGTGCAGTAAAATAACTTTATCGTGCCTTTTGCTCCATTCCGGCCGTTTTTCCTTCAATGCACGACTGAAACGCATCAATTGTAACCGGTAGCGATCCCCAGTGATGGTTTCATTGGGTTTTAGCAATTCATAATAAACCACACCTTGTTGATCCCACCAAATACAAAGCAGGAGCTTAGATCCATGAATATTGCGTTTTGCCTTTGATGATGATGATTGTGCGGGCTTAACCCATGATCTTCTGCATTTCGGATTGTCGTAATGTTCACCGTAAACTTCTACTAAAATCCGATGACTTTCTGCAGCATTTTTGTTCATATTGAAATAATGTAATAAAACTCTCCGCAAAAACAGTTTATTAGGCTGCCACTTGTTGTTATTAACAATTAAAAATAAGATGAGTCATAAAAACAGTACCTAATAACAGCTGTTTACCGATCAATTTGTTTCTGAAGGTAAAAACAGAACACTGTAATAACCACGTCATCTGCCATCAAACGCCACGAATTAATTCCAACACCTAATATTTAAATTTTAATAAAAATAAATTTCCCCCTAAGAAGACTATCAAAAGAAAGTTGAAATATTGAAAAATTTAAATAAAAACAATTTTTTGAGATCTTAATTTTGATTAATAATAAATAATAATAAACGTATAAAATTAAATAATTTACTAAAATTAATTTAAAATAAATTCAATAAATATTTGTCAACTTAATGTAAAATTATTGAATGGTTCTCTGATATTTTTTATAGAGTCTGTGTAAAACTATGTTTTCCAAGTCAGCGACCACTCCAATTCGAAATGTGCTTAAGCCACCAACACTTGCATAATGAAGTGATAGTCCAACAAACAAAAAATTTTAAATCAATAATACCGAGTTCATGTACGATACATGAAATTTCTGCTAATCATAGCAAAACTTAGAAGGAACAACAAAATACACTTTCGATAATAAATCTTAAGGAAAATGTTTTTTGTTTTTTGCCAAAAAAGAAAAGATAAACTTTATGAAGTTCATAAAAATCATGCATGCAAGTGCACAAAATCAAATGAATGAAATTTTTATATTTATTTTTTTTTGTTTCATATAGGAAAACAGCTCTGCACTGAGTGGAAGGGTGTGTGTGTGTGTGTGTGTTGATTTTATGCAGTCATAAATTTTATCAAAAGTAATCAACAAAAATAAATAAAAAGAAAAATAAAGACAGCAATTTTATTTGTTATGTGTTAAATTTTAGGGTATTAAGAGATGATATGAAGGGGCAGAGAATTAAAACAATATAATTATTAGTAGAAGAACCAGTGTTGTCAATTAACAAGCTTTTCACTACTTGTAACAAAATTTTCTGTGCCCAAAGTTTGCTAGCATGTGCCTTTTTAATTTTAAAGATTTTTTCTTGTCCTTGGCACTAATTTTTTCAAAGCAAAACAAGAGTATGAACTTTTTTAATTATTCCATCAAAATAGTTTTTGTTGCAATTGATAGATTATGAATAAAATTTTGTAACTCATTATATTTTAATTTTGGTTAAGAAAATATTGAAATAAAGTTTTAGATTCTTGCATGTTTAGATTTTTTGGTTTCGGTGCTTTAAAAACAAAAGTTGACAGCACTGTTACGAGTATTAGAGTGACTATTTCAATGCTTTTTAAAACTCTTTTTTAGTTTTAGTAATTTTTAAGTGCAAAAGTGAAAAGAATGGTAAAGTGGAAAAATGGGGAATTGTAAAAATCCCTCAGAGCAATAACACTGGGGCATACGAAAATTAAAAAAAAAAATTTCAAAAATAATCCAAAGTAATTTTTGAGATTTAGGAGGGTAAATTACAAGCATAGAGAACCTTCCCTTTAACATGATAAGTGTCCTTTCACGTAATTTTTTGTGGTGAATTTGCAAATTTGATGAAATCGCTTAGAGAAATCAAAGTATTTATGCCCATTATTATCTAAGCACTTATATACTACAAAACGTATTCGGTTGTGTTAAAACATATTTAATTCGGCGTATTTATCTTCACTTACTTCATAACAATTCATTTCCTGCATTCATATTTGGACTCTTTCCTAGATGAAAAAGGCGAAATGAAAAATGAATGCAAAAATAATATAAAAATTAATTCAGAATGACTGTTGGGCTACTGATGATGCTGAGCAGCATTGCCAGGAGCTAGAAAAAAATAAGCTAGAAAAAGCTAGAAAAAGCTAAATCGCGCCGAAAAAAAATAAGCTAAAAAACAGTTAAAAATCTACAGCTTAAAATTAAAAATTTTCTTAATTCTTTATTATAATTTTTATAAAAAAAACCTAAAAAAATACAGAAAATAAAGTCGTTTTAAATACTTATAAACAAGCGAATTCAATTATTTTTCAACTCCAATGTTAAAAAATAATATTTTAAATTCTTTTTAGTAAGAATTTATTTTTGATTTTTAATGCGATTTCTATTCTGATATTTCGCTTGCTTTATCGTACTCCAAAGTGAACAACCTCAGCATTACTAAGCAGTAGTACTCGATAACTAAATACTAAATGGAACAAATAATTAATCAATTAGGAATAAAGTGAAATTTTATTTTACAAGTTAGAAGCCAAATACTTTTCTTTACTAATGAAATTATCTTCGTTTGACCAATTTATTAATTTACGTATCAAAGTTTTATCGAAAGTATTACTTTAGCTAATTTGCTTTCAGTCTCAGTTTGTTTATTTTCAGTTTTCCAAAAAAAAAACCTATTTAAGGCTATTTTGAAAAACAAAAAGGCTAGGACAGAAGCTAGAGGCTAAATCATAAATTTTGAGGTTAAATGCGAGAAAAAAAGGCTAAGTATAGCCTTAAAAAGGTTAAATGGCAACGCTGAAAATTTCAAGAAAACATTTTTGAGTAAAATAGCCAAAAATTTTATAATATTTTTTTTAAACAATTTTTTAATAAAAACAATTTTTAATGGATTTAAAAAAAATTGGATTTTACTCATAAATAAACACATTTTGAAAACAAATTCAAAAATAGTGCGGGTTCTTTATAAAATACTGTGTAAAAACGTGTCCAAAGTTGAAAAATGACAAAAAAAAATTTGTTCGGTCAAGAAATATTTAAAAATTTCTCAAGTTTTTTGAGAAATTTAATAAGTTACTGTTTTCCCGGTTTTTTTTTCCTTGTTGGTGCTTGGCAAATTCCAAAAACAGAAAACTAATATCACTTCATTTTCTTCATTTTTTGTATCACTGTGTTATGCTACTCATACACTCACTTACAACTATCAGAATACTGTCAACTTTTGTGGACTCAATCTTCTCAATTACATTCATTAACATTTAATACAACCAACTTCTAATTTAACTTTGTCCATCATCATATAGCATTTGCCATTGCCATTGCCATCATACATAAGCTGGGGCATCAACAACATCAGTGTATCATTAACATTATTGCAATTATAACATGTCGACGAAATTATCAAGAACATGCCATGCCACACGTAATGGTAACACATAGATAGAAAATAAAAGGACCTTTTTTTCCTCTAAAAAAAAAATAAAAATATTCTAGGAAAAAAAGGTCAACGGAAATAATAAATGTTGCAAACATTAGGAAAATTATTATGATTATGAGAAAACATTAATAAACACAAGTGGTTGTTTCTGTGTTGGTGTTGCATAAAGGATATACGATGTTTTCGCTTATATTTTCTATTTTATTTTGCTGGTTTTTGCTGCCTTTTTCAGTTGGTAGACAATTCTGAGAGTTTATAAATTATGTTCTCGTTCGTCTGTTTTACCATAAATGAAAATCTCTTGTAAACATTAAACGCTTGTCACACTCGAAATAAAGAAAATTTATTTTATTTACTAAAGAAAGCTTTTTTTGGTTTGCTCTTTTATACTGCCATTTGCCAGAAATAAAATATGAACAGCAAAGAAATGGTCATTGCCAATAAATTGTCTATGAATTGTAATCTTCAAGTGTTATCTGCTATGAAACAGACTCCCTTGCAAATAAATATGATGGTATTTAAGTACTAGTCACATTTGAAATTGTTAAAGTTAAAGAAGTATTTATTTTTCATACTTTATTTTAAAAAAAAAAAAAATTTTTTTAATTAATTAATGAAGGCGGTTTGTTTTTTCCAGCTTAAGGTTTTTTTAGGAAAGGTAAACACCGCCCGTGAAATGTCGAGTTCACCGAATAAAAACACCTTTTATCTCTATCAAATTCTACCATTACTTTCGGGTGGATTCCATTATTACCTATATATCCCATCATCTTTCATGTGACGGGGTTTTAATTCTCCTATTTTACCATTCATCTGCCATTGCATATGTAATTAACTTCCTCTTCATTTATGTGCTTAGTTCGTTTCATCTAGTGCGATAACTTTTTAGTTTTGCGACAGAGCGCCTGTTGCATGAGTTCGTTATCATAATCTCCATAATATTTGAGGTAGTTACTTCCCCCACAAAATTTTCCAATCCATAGGGAGCACATAAAGAAAGTGTGCTCAGCATCATCTATTTTATTTTCATTTTCATATATGCAATGTGCTGAGCAGCATTGCCATTTTAGCCTTTTTCTGGCATTTAGATTCAAAATTTATCATTTAACCTCTAGCTTTTTTCCTAGCTTTTTTTGTTTTACAAAACAGCCTTAAATAGCCTTTTTTTAGAAAAAAGAAAAACAAATCATACATAAACCAACTGAGACTGAAAGCAAATTAGCTAAATTAATATTTTCGATAAAACTGTGATACGTAAATTAATAAATTGGTCGAACGAAGATAATTTCACAAGTAAAGAAAAGTATTTGGCTTCTAATTTGTAAAATAAAAATGCACTTTATTCCTAATTGATTAATTAATTGTTCCATTTAGTATTTATTTATCTAGTACTACTGCTTAGTAACGCTGAGGTTGCTCACTTTTGAGTACGACAAAGCAAGTGAAATATCAGAATAGAAATCGCATTAAAAATCAAAAAATAAATTTTTTTCTAGCTCCTGGCAACACTAGTGATGAGCCGCATTTGCCCATTTTATATAAAAAAGCTTAAGATTAGATTATAAATATTAAATATTCCAATGTAATGTTTACAGAAAACTAACCATTTAATGGCCTAAAGAACTTGTAAGAAAAACAACAATTGGATTGTTTGCAGCTCATATTTTTTTTGACTTGGCAACGCTTTTTAGCAGCTTGCTCACACTATGCTAACAAGGTTTTTGTTATGCATATGCTTTTCTGTTTCACATATGTATTATTTGTAACTTTAATTTTATGGGATTGAAAGGTTTTCGTTAAGAAGGTTGGGTAAGCAATTTTTGTTATTGTTAAATTTCCTTATTGCTTCTTATGCGGCCCATACACACAAGTTAAATGCTAAAGCAAAATGATTTTTATTTTCTTCAGTTAATTGATCAGTCAACAAAATGAGATACATACACTAGACAAGCGCAACAGAAGCTGCTGAACTTTTGCACTTAAATGACATTGAACTTAAGTGTGTATGGAACGCATAAGTAGCAAGAAGAAAATTTAACCAACTTTTAACTCACCCCTCACCACAAAAACCGTTCATTTCAATAGATATGCATTCTCAGTATTTTCTCTTTTTTTTCCTGTGTTTAATTTTCTAAATTCCTTTAATTTCATGCTAAATTAAAAACTTAAAAAATATGAGCAACAAACGTAAAAGGAAAATACAAACAATGTAATGGAATAATATCCACACATCAAATACAAAAGTTAAGCAAAACAAATAAAAAAATTATATAAAAAAAATCTTTAAAAGAATTTCAGTCCCTGTAAAGCATAACAGTAGATAAATACACTAAAGAAGTTGATTGGAAGAAAAAATATTTATAAAAAAAATTATACAAAATTTCCAACTCATTGATTTTCACATTTTTAAGCTTTATGACGATTACAATCAACAGCACAATTATGGGGGATTATGGAGCGAATAGAAAGTGTAAGCAATAAGTAGGTGGACTGCAGTAAAGGTTAAAAAATTTATACAGGATTTGAGTGAGTGTCTTACAAAAGATATGGAAAAATATTATTAACAAAAAACAACAAAAAAAAGGAATACTCACACAAATAATAAAAAAAAAAAACGTACAATAATGAAAAACAAAAATAACTTGCCTAAGGTTATGCTACAAATATTAAAATAAATAAACGCCTGAATGAATGCTACATACTTAATAATATTGAAATAATACAATAGCTGTAAAATACAACAATAACAGTATATACCAGGGCACACGATATACGAGTACAATTTTATTATATTTTCATTTTTTCATATTCAAATAGCTCCTTTTTTCTTTAGCTAAACATAAATAATATGATACAGTAACATAAACAACATTCATAAACAAATGAGCATCATAATCTGCTACTTCCTTTGCTTTACCAAAAAAGAAATCAATTCTCCTGCTCGACTTTTTGTTATAGATTTTACTGGTATGCCGTAGCACACAAGGGGTGATGTCTTTCTGCCTAAACAAGTGGCACAAAATAGCTACAAAACCAAAATCGCTTAATGTTTATTGAAAAAACATAAAATTCGTTCTACCAGAATGAAAATATGCTTTTGATACAAATAAATAATTTTTTTCTTTTTGTTGTTCATACTAAAACATGCAAACACCACTACAAAAATACACAACGTTTTTCTTTTTACTTGGCAAAGATTTAAAATTAAATACAAAAAGAAACGTTATCCACACAAACGGCGATTATCATCCCCCTGTTATTGATTCTTTTAAACCAACTAACACACACACACACTCATGCAAACACTCACAATCTATCGTCACCCCCTTAATAAATGCCACATTCACAGCAACACATTTTTTCTTAATATTTCTTTTAATTTCAAATTTATATTTAAGTTCTCATACATACAGATTGTCACTCGTTTGCCTAAGCTTTTGTTCCCTTTTTTTTTTTGTGCATGTGCATGTGTGTAAAGGATACGTAACACGGAAATAATTTCATGGTGGCTGTATGATGTGCGGCAACATAAATGTTTGTATTTAACTTTATTATTAGCATATGCGTAACCTTCAAATTTATAATACGAGTACATACTGGCTGAACTGTGTAGAAGTGTGTGTGTGCGTGTGTAATTTACTTTTATCTCTTCCCCACAAGGATGACAACAATTTCCACATGTTTTATTTTTTTACTTTTTTTTCGTTATTTGAAAGAGTGTGTGTATTTGTATATCATTGATAATTTTTTATTGTTGTGTAAAGAAAAATATAATTTCATTATATTTCATTTTGAATAACAAAAATCATTATCCTGTTAATATACTTTTCTTCTCTTAAGAAATTTTTTTATAGCTTTTCAGCTTTTTGAAAAGATTTAAGCCAAGACCATTTTTTTTAAATAAAAAAAAAATGATTTTGAGCTTTAGTCTTGTTTTTTATAAAATTCTTTATCATTTTTAATATTTCGCCTTCCTGTGGAAAGCTTCTTTAGAAAGGCGATATATTGAAAATAATAAATAGTTTTATAAAAAACAAGACTAAAGCTCAATAATCATTAATTATATATAAAAAATAAAAGTCTAAGTAAATAATTATATAAATTAAAAAAAAAAATTTTTTTTAATTTTTCCTCTTTATTTATTTTATGTTTTTTATTTTTTTATTACTATTAACAAGAGCACGTTTTAAAGCACACACTTGCCAGAACAATAACTCAGAAATAAAGCTTTGCTTTATCTAAGAAGATCCTTTAGCCTAACGCTTGAGAACTTAAAAAGATCAGCCATAAGTCATGCATTGAGAAATTTGTAGATCTGCCTGAGAAGGTGAACAACAATTTCTAGCTTTTGTCATCAGCAGCATTGCCATTTTAGCATTTTTAAGGCTAGATTTTGCCCTTTTTTTCTAGCATTTAGCCTCAAAATTTAGGATTTAGCCTCTACCTTTTTTCCTAGCCTTTTCTGTTTTTCAAAAAGGAAAAATGAAAATAAACAAACTGAGACTGAAAGCAAATTAGCTAAAGTAATACTTTCGATAAAACTTTGATACATAAATTAATAAATTGGTCGAACGAAGATAATTTCACAAGTAAAGAAAAGTATTTGGCCTCTAACTTGTGAAATAAAAATGCACTTTATTCCTAACTGATTAATTATTTGTTAAATTTAGTATTTTGTTATCGAGTACTACTGCTTAGTAATGCTGAGGTTGTTCACTTTGGAGTACAATAAAGCAAGCGAAATAGAACTCGCACTAAAAATCAAAAAATAAATTGTTACTTAAAGGAATTTAAAATATTATTTTTTAAAATTGAAGTTGAAAAATAATTGAATTCGCTTAGAAGCGTTTAAAGCCATGTGGCAAACGACCTTATTTTCTTTAGATTTTTTATTTATTTTTTTTAGGTTTTTTTTATAAAAATTATAATTAAAAATGAAGAAAATTTTGAATTTTAAGCTGTAGCTTTTTAACTTTTCTCTAGCTTTTTCCAGCTTTTTTTTTTTAGTTAAATATAGCTTTTTTTTAGCTCCTGGCAACGCTGGTCATCAGGCCCCAGCACTCTTCATATAATATTCATAAATAATAATTAGGGTTGCTAGTTTAGGACAGTGAATTCGAAAAAGCATTGCATTTTTCAAATTGCATAAAGCTTCCAAAACATATCTTGGAGTACTCGTACCTCCAAAATAAGGGAATTGAGACTGCTACTTCTTTTTATTAATCAAATAAACAATTCAAAAATCTGCATTAAAATAACTTTTACATTATACTATTATGGTACATACAGAAAACAACTTCGGTTGTAAGAACTAAATTTCTTTGCAAACAAAAATTCATTTGTGATAATAAAATATTTTAGTAATAGTAACCAGAATTCGAGCACAAAAATTAGTTCTGTTAAACTGAATATTTGATTGAAAACAAATTTAGTGCTCCTAACCGAAGTTGTTTTCTGTGTGTATGTTAACGAATACCCACATACTCAAAAACATTACAACTCAATTTACAAACAATTGCTAAAACTTACAAAATAATTATAGCATTTCAACACAAACCCTTAAACAAAATTAAATTAAAAAAAAAAAACCAAATGAAAAATTGATGTATAAATTTATTATATTTAGTCGTCAGTAGCATTTCTTTAAATTAAATTGTTAAGTCATATTGCTATTACAAACAGCAAACAAGGACGAGAAGAATAAAGAAAAAAGTGAAAACTAATTTAATTATAACTTTAATACGAGTACAAATGGAATGCGAACTCATGCATATGGCCAATAACAAGTTGGCTTTCAGTAGAAAATGAAACTGTTCGTTACTGCTGCTGGCTTTTGATAAATTAGCCTGTTTGACATGTCATGTTTGACAGTTTAGAACAAAAGTTTAAAAAATATTATTGATACGTTAGCAAGTAAGTAGTAAATTGAAATGTTGTTTAGGCCATTTAAAGCTGCACAAAAACCACTTTATCATTTTAAAATTTCATACTTTAATTTGCCAACTCATTTTTGAGCAATTGAAATGAAATGAAAATAAATTGATATTGAGTTGCTGTTGAAGGGATAATTTTTTTTTTTTTTACTTTTTAAGTTTAAGAAATTAAAATTAAAAAAAAAAACTAGACAAAATAAGTTTTTACAAACAAGTCAATATTTGCTTGCTATCCGTTTTTGATGACTCTCTGTGTGTCTGTTGTGTTGTGGCACAGTTTGTGGTTTCATCAATTGTATAATTGAATTCAGCTGCTGTGCATTTGACCACAAAAATAAGAAAAAAAATTATCATTTGATTTTATCATCTCTTGCCTTTCTTTCCTTCTATTCGATAACAATCGTATAAGGCCAAAAATGTTTTACTTATTTTGCTATTGGCATTTTTATAATGTGTTTCTGGGTAGTTTGATATTGCAAATTAATAATATGAAATTGAATTGAAGCACTTGCATATTTTTTCAAAATTGATTTTATTTTTTTAGATTTGGACAAACATGTTTCCATTTTAAAATTCAATTTTGTTTTTATTGCGCAATCCTTAAGGCTTCTTTTAAATATTTACTGTTTTGAAATAATAAAGTTTTTCCAAAAATGACGTTAGAGAGCAGCGAAAAGGATCAGTCAGTATTTAGTTTAGGAAATAAGAAGTAACTAAACACATGAGAAGAAACTTCAGTTATGAATAAAAAATTTTAAGAATTTTTTCAGTTCCCTTTGTATCAGAGAAAAGTTTCCCGTTTCAGGAATTTATTCCCCAAAACAAAATTGTTTATAAAAAAATTTCCTTAGTAGATAAGGGTTATGAAGGGGTTATGAAGGTTAGGTTTTCTAGTAGCTTAAGTTGCACAGGGCGCCCGAATTAGAAAACAGAGAAAAGCCCACTTGAGCCTACTTGTGTGGTACCTATATAAAAGAAAAAAGGAAGAAAAATAACTATAGAATGATGTAAAAGAAATAAGAATTCTACAGATAAACCAAATTGTAATTTGAAACTAGTAAGAAAAAGACGAGTCCATCACCATCTAAGCCACTTACTATTTTTCATGAATCCAGATAAAATTAAACAGAAATAGAGATTTCAGTTTAATGATTCGTAAAAGAACCAAGATTGTAAATGCCATTTCAATTTTGTTTATCGACGATGCTTACAAACAGTGAAAATATTTTTTTTAGTCTTTTTTTTTTAAGAAAAATATGCCTTTTTTTCTTATTGTGTTTTCTTTTCTAATAAAAGTTTTGGATATAGTCTACCATATAAGAATGTTTGCGTTCTATTGTCAAAAAAAAAATGTAATAGTTAAAATCAATATCATTTTCTATTCTCAACATGTTGCATATAAAAGATGCTAAAATGGTACATGTTTTGCACTCAATTTATAAGTGAGGGTGAGATACTGCCTTTTTTTACAACTGTTTCAACTACTTCTTTACAAAATTAAGTAAATTATTTAATTTATATTTATATGAAAAAGGAGATTCAACATTTTCTCCGTTAAGATATTCTTCATAAAAATCCATTTGAAGATAAAATTAATTTTTATTTTATTTTAGGTGTTTTTTTTATGTTGCACGTAATCGGATTTCGCAAAACGCTCTAAAAGCGGTAAAACATATGTTGCATGATAAACTTATTTTGGTTTATTGAAATCATAAAAAAGGCATGACTTTGTGCAGTTTAAGGCAACCTGTTTAAAATATTACATAATTTAGAAGCAGAATGTTTTTTGAGAATAGAAAACGCTGCCTTTTTAAACTTCATAGTTGGCTGGGCAAAACGCTTAGTCATGTTATGGCAGTGTAGAGCGAAGAAGGCACTAGCACTCAACAAGAATGATCTCAGACTCTTAACAGAATGTGTTGTTAGATATAATTAGTACCAGATAGCAAACATTTCGGTATGACAACACAGATCTTACGGCTTTTTACTGCACTTCCTTTTTCCCATTTATGATCAGCCTGTTCTCTCAAATTAACCAGTGCTTTTCTGTATTCTGAATCCAAATATTTTATTCGGAATTGAAAAATTCATCAACTCATAACTACTTTGTGGTCCATTTTAAGATTTTTAAAATTTTGTTTTTGCTTTATTTTGGTTGAGAAATTATTGGTAGAATTAAAAAAAACATTAAAGTTTTCATTTAATAAGAAGAAAAAAAATTTAATTCCACATTTTTTCAAATCCGTGTGGAATACAGAACATGCACGAATATGAATAGATAAAGGATTAAACAAGGCTACCAAGTTATACCCATTTACTTTGAAAATTATTCATCATGGTGGACTCATGAGTTTTTGGTCCTCATCCTCCATCTTAGCCAGCCAGTGGTCAAACTTTGTTTAGATTTGTTTTATATTCTCTTCAGCTTGAAGAAGCTTCAAACTTATAGGCTCAATATTGGTTTAAGAAATTTAGATCTATCCTTTTTAGCAAAAATCTTGTTCTACTGCAATTTTAAAATCCATTTGATACACAAATGTTAATGGCTTTATTTGTCTTTTATATTTTTTTTTTTTATTTTTTTTTTTTTTTAATTTAAAATTTCATTATCATTAAACGAGGGCTTTCCTTAACTTGTTTTTCTCAATAAAATTTTTTTTTTATTATTCGAAAGGTGCTGCGTATGTAAATGTTTGTTTAAAACCAAATTATACAATAATGTGAATAAAGTCAATCATCGTTTGGTCACTCAAACTGTCAGTCAGCAATTACTTATTCAAGTCACTTAATTTATTTTTTTTTAATTACAAATATATGAGTTTACAGAAGTTTATGGAAGAGAATAGAGTAAATACACATACGAGTAGATTTTCGTAGGCGTTTATTATGTATTTCGGAGGTGCGGTCATGCCTAAGGATGTGTTTATTTTATATACCACCAAGCACTACTGCTAAATATTCAATACTTGGGCGTACATGTATGGGTATGCGTATGCATGAGTGTTGTTTGTTTAAATTTACTTTTAATATGAGTGTATGACTGACGGCCCATGATTATATGTATGTACGTTTGTTTGTTTATTTTTCATGCAGTATTTCGATTTTGATTACGTTTCATATGCAAATGCAGTTTGACCATTAACGTTCGTATTGCCGATGATGATGTTGATGATAATGAACCAACCATTCTTCATTGGTTATTTGTTACCTTTTCCGTTTGTATCAGTGTTTGTATGTGTGTATGTATGTGTGTTTAAAATTGTGTGCTTATATTGTTTGCATTGGCGTTTAATGGAATTTCCATCAAACAATATTAAAACGTCAAATGGGCGTTCAATTTTCAATTCGTGGTTTATTTACCTAAAACAAAGATAAACATCAAATGTGTTTCGAAATCATTTAAGTGTGAACATTACAATTGTAATTAAAAATGACCGTTTTTATTATTAAAAAAAAATAGAAAAGTATTTAACAAATGGTCAACAAGGACGTGTTTACCAAGTTTAAGTGAAATTTATTGTTAAGTAAAATTTTTCGAGGAAAAATACTGCCGTAGTGAACTTGCACTAAGCGCAAAAAACAAAAGTCGAATTAAAGCCAATACGGTTATTTATCCGACGCATTAGAAATCAAGTCGATATCTAGAAAAGTAAACAAGTTATGACCAAAAAGGTAAGCAGTTCCACTACTGCTTCTTTCCGGCCACTTTTTAGTAGAACTAGTTACCTTTTTTTACAATATCTGCAAAAAACAAAATTTGAATTAAAGCCAATTTAGTTCTCTATCCAACGCAATGGAAATCAAGTCGGTATCTAGAAAAGTAAGCAAGTTATGACCAAAAAGGTAAGCAGTTCTACTACTGCCTTTTTCCGAAAACTTTTTAGTAGAACTGGTTACCTTTTTTTATAATATCTGCAAAAAACAAAATTTGAATTAAAGCCAATTTGGTTCTCTATCCAACGCAATGGAAATCAAGTCGGTATCTAGAAAAGTAAGCAAGTTATGACCAAAAAGGTAAGCAGTTCTACTACTGCCTTTTTCCGGAAACTTTTTAGTACCATTCTTCCGAGGTACCACTCACGAGTTTGCCCATGAAATATTTCAAAATCAAAACTTAATTTGATCTGTTGGCTCTTAACTTTCTGAAAGTGTTTTAATATTTTCTGAAAACTTCGTAGTTTTTATTTTATGATGCAAAACGGAAACTGTCAAAATCCTTTAGAAGAATAGTACTTGGGCATATGGCACTTTCAAAAATTTTTTTCAAATAGTTCAAAGTAATTTCTGTAAATTTAGTCGGAAGATTACAAATCTATCCCCTTTAAAATGATATATGTACCATCTAGCTATTATCCATCGTTCGTCCAGAAGTTACTTCGGATTATTTTGAATTTTTTTTGGAAATTTTTATATACCCCAGTGCTGTTGCTCTGAGTGATTTTACCAACTTCCCAATGAATCATTAAAGATTTTGGGATGGGACAGATATCATACTAAGCAAGAGGTCGTAAAAAGAAGAGAAGATCTTTTGTTACATTGGAAGGTTACAAAAGCTAGTCCTAATACCATTCTATGTTAAATATTACCAGTGTATGCACACAAACGTTTGCTGCAAAGTCATAAACTTTTTAAAATCCTTGTATCGTTTGGTACTTGAGCAAAACCAATATAAAAACGATTCAGCAACAATAACCACAAACAAAAGCAATTAGTTTTGTACTCATCTTCTTTCAGTATACCGTTACAATCGTACATTTTCCAACAAAACAAAAGCACAAATGTCAACTAATGGATTATTTTTTAAAGTTGTACTTCTGAGTAATGTGTACGCGTTTAAGCAGACATGAGTATATGAGCCTCGGCACTTCCAAAATAAAATTGCTTTTATTTTCATTTCTTTTCAGGCTGATGGAACTGTGTGTGCTTATGAGCAAAACGAATACACAATTAATTTACACAAATGTTTGCATTTTTTGTTTGTTTTGATTTTGTTTTACTCACTGGAAAGAACAAAACAAAACGTATTGTTTTGTTTATTTCGCTACTGTGATTACTACCCAATTTTAGGTGATATATTCAGAACAAAATAAAACTGCAGCCAAATTACGGCATTCGATAACGATAGAAATTTGTATTGAAATTGTTTTGAAATTTCAATTGGTATCCAGTTCCATAAAGCAACTACTGTTTGCAGTATGTAATGAAAATTTACTTTTATATTTATTTATGTGTATCATTAGATTTTAAAAACCTTATTAATCCACAACAGAAAAAATACAAAAAATATTTTATAATCCTTAACCAAACAAAATAAGAAGTTTATTTTAAAAAGGTTCCTTTTTAGAAAATCATAAGTTTAATAAAACAAACCACACTAAAATCTTTTAATTACATAAATTTTTAATATCCTTTTTGGGTTGTCGTTTTTCTTTCATAATTAAATAGCTAAATACCAGCTAATTTTTTTTTTCAAAAACTTTACACACAAAACAAAAGGAATTAAAAACATAAAGCAGCTAATTAGGTTAAGAAGGGGTTTACACACTAATTTTTCTTACTGGCTTCTAATTCTTATAAAAATAAAAAATAGCAAAAAAAAAGTAAAACAAATAGAATTATTTTGAAGCTAAAAATATAAAATTTATACACAAAAAGAGGGAAAAAAATACTGAAATAATCTCCAAAAATTTTTCTTGGTTTTTTTTTTTTTTCTTTTTTTATAAACACAAACAAACATTTGAAAGGTGTCCTTTTTCAAGCTTCTTTGGATTCTTTGAAATTTAATTGTAAAAGTAACTCTTTCAACCCCTTTCTTACAAATAAATACTTTTTCTCGAATGTCCCTTTTGCCACATTTACCAAAACATTTTGATTTCATGGAAGTTGAGTTTTTGTTTTGCATACAAAATAATGTAGAAATGTTGGTTTATTTTAATTTCATTTTATGATTTAACTTTACACCTGCTCTGAAACAAGAAAATAAAACTCAGGCTGAAATTCAGTTTTCTTGTTTCATTTTTTTTTTCCATTATTTTCCGGTCAAATTTATATTTTGTTACAAAACTAATTTTTTTGTAAAGGGAAATGCACAAATGGATTTTATGGCATCAAAAAACAACAAAGAACAATATGATTTCTTGGGAAATTGCAAAAAAAAAACAACAACTTGCAGAGCAGCACTAAGCTGTTTCCCAAAGATGTACATTATTCGCGCATACAGCAAATTTGTTATCGATCAAAAACTCAATACGAAATAATTTTTTTCAATAATATTTTTGGCAATTAATTAGGAGTACTCACGCCAGGGCTAACACCACACGGCAAGTTTAGTTGGGCAATTCTTGATTTTGTGGGAAAGAGGAGGAAAGGGGAATGGAAAACTTGTTCGTACTCCGCAATTTCCTTTTGTTCTCTTTTCGTATCTTTTATAAAGATGTAAAAAAAGAGACAGGTAGTTTGAAGGTTTAATGAATGAATGAATAAGAATACTAAAATTGCCGAAACAAAATTGCTGTGTGTAGACAAAGCGGCAATATTAAAAGAGAATTGAGTAACTTGCTCTGTGTGGTCCTGATCTTATCAAAAAAAAAACATTCTCCAATTAAAAAGAAGTGTCCTTTAGTTCAATATGCTAAGCATATTTGTAAAATACAAAATTTTGTAAAAATTATCACCGTGAATACCTTTAATATTTTTATTAAAATTTGGGCATTTTTATAAAATAAAATATTAAATATTGCTTAATTACATTCTATGACAAGTTTGAATACTAGATAGGACATAGCTTAAAAATGCATTCGTCCTGAATCTAAATTAATCTTGATCAATAAAATTCTTTTTCTCTGTGTTTCTTCGCTATACAAATTTTTGCTTTTGAAACTAATTTGCCACTGTTCAAAACGATGTGTGCCCGTACTTAATTTTTGGCTGAAATTATGCTTTGAAATATTTTATTTACTACTTTTCCTTACTTATACCATAATCTAGCAACAACATGGCTGTATATATTTGAATGAGGTTTTTAGCAATTAGAATTCTTTTTCTTAACTCATTTCTCTAAGAACTGGTACGCTTTTTAAGGATATCGACTCATGCCGAGCGAGACCGGCCAAAACATTTACGCCCTTATCCAAAAAAATTAACGTAGACTTTAATGTCAACGTTAACGAAATTTTTCATATAATTTTTTAAAAAAATTTACTTTAAAGTCTACGTTAATTTGTTTTGCATAAGAGCATTAGTCTTAAATAAATTATAACACAAATATTACTACAGTAAAAAAAAACACGTTTACCAACTATGCACCATCATTAATCTGTTTGCACTACCCAGGCCATTGCTAATACAATTCATACAAACACCTGTTCTCTTTAGATGTACTCACCCACCCAACCAACAGCAGTAAGAAATCTTTGTCTGTAATCGGATAAGGTAATTGGAGGCTTTTGTCTAGACATTAAATGGACAAATTACTCTGGTATTGTAAAATATGTTTATCCAATAAGAAACCAACAGAAGAGGCTTGTAAAGCAGGTTAGCATTTCATTCAAATTCAAAAGGTTTCACTTCCACAAGCAAGTACAGATTTTGTTTGCCATTCATTTCCAATAAAAAAAAATAACACACTTTTATTTAACATATGAATGCGGTTACACCGAAATCAATTTAAATTGCAAAACACATACACAAACATAAGTGAAAGTATCTCAAAGCAAAGAATAATATATGTTGCATAGTTTCAGGCATTCTCGGATTTTACAAACAAACCAGCAGCAAAGCAAAAATTTTAGAAAGTTGTAATCCAAAACTTAATTTGCAAAATGAAGTGAAGAACCACAAACAAAAGAAAAGAAAAATTAATTTTTTTTTTAATTTTTTCTCTCTCAATTTAAATTTTGACAAAACTCTTTTTCTTCCAATTTCTACTCCTAAAGTAGAGAGGTGAATATGAAGGTAATAGGAAGATATTATCTTAAATTGGAAGGGCATATTTTAGTTACTTAAATTTAAATTAATATTTTGTTGTAAGCCAAACGCGTACTGCAGAAGAAGTTCTTTTAAGCTTTTCACTCAATCTTTTTTACTTAAACTCTACTTAAACTTACAAATATGTTTGACGTCAACAAGGCTATAAATTTTATGAAAAAATTATATTCGCTTAGATAGATGCATGGCAGAATTATACAAGGTAGCGACAAGTCTACAACAAATATTAAAATGCAAAAACAACAAGCGTCTCTTCTCTCCTATGCATCAAACACATATACGACTAAAAGAGAAAATATCAATATCAAATCCACTCATACACTTACACTTTCTATGTATGTATGGGTATAAAACATCGGCTGGCAAACAAATTTTTAACGTTTACTAAAGATAGCAGGACATGTAAGCCGTTTTACTGTCAGAACCTTGTTAATTCTGCCATGGATAGATG
Source organism: Thelaira solivaga (assembly GCA_947397855.1). Taxonomy (NCBI): domain Eukaryota; kingdom Metazoa; phylum Arthropoda; class Insecta; order Diptera; family Tachinidae; genus Thelaira; species Thelaira solivaga. The sequence goes on along the minus strand of OX377611.1, from coordinate 16,917,271 downwards.
TGACGACAACTGTTACTCTCACTCTGCAGTTACTTCTACTTCTTTTTTTTCCTTTTTTTTTTTTTTTGAATTGCGGGCGTGTGTGATCTTTATAGATACTAAAGGACTGCACAAGCATACTTCAAATGGATAACGAGCAATTTTTATTATAAAATATTATACATATTTATTTGTAGTGATGCTTGGCTTTCAAGTATGGCTGTGCAGCCCTTTAATAGATACCCCATGAACATGCCGGATTACTGCGTATAAACGATTCACCGCTATGACGCCTACGTACTGAAACACACCACCACAATATGCATGCAATCCCAGTGGCACATCGTGAAGGTCAGTTAACCATATTGTGTTCTAGTTAGAGCTCTATGAAGTCCCAAAACAACCAATTGTATGAACGTCGAAATGTATCTCCTTTGTTTAGATGTTTCCATCATTTTTTTTATCTTTAAGTTACCCCTTAAACAAAAACTGAAAGGGTACCCAAATATTAATCATTAATTGGATCACACTGTACAGCCCTACTTAATTATCATTCTAGGTTTTTTCCTAGCGGCATCAAATCTCGGATATACGAAAACACATGTTCAGTGTCATACGTGGTCCATGTGTGGGCAGTACAAACCTATCTATACAAATACCGCCTACAAGTACCACGCCCCCTAACAAACTTAGTAATATCAATAATATTCAACATTTCGAGTCACTAATTACCTTATTTGTCCACCAAACTCTCGAGTTTTTTTAATTTCCTAATTTTTATTATCCTGACAATATTTCTTCTTAAGCAATAAAACATTTTATTTTTCATTTCAGTAAACTAACCAAAAAATTTCGGGTGTCTAAATTAACTTTAAAATTGCATTAGCCTTGTGTAAAATTATTATGAGAAGATTGTTTTTCTTTTTTGTTGACTGGTTAGTTGGCAGAGTATGAGTTCACAAAAACATTTCTTGTTACAGTTTAATTTAAGTTTTTTTTTTTTTTTTAATTTCTTTCGAAAGGCGCCAAGTGTTGCAAATAGTTTTCATATGCAAATAACCATTTAACCTCGTAAGTAGTAGTCATATAACAAACAACCAATATTACTAGTACATTTTCTCACTCTTACTATTTCCTTTTCTGTTGCTCCCTTTCTTTTTATTTGGCCAGGTTTGCTAGACACTTTATCCTATATTACACATGTTACAGTTAAGAGCATAAAAGTCTTTCTTTAATGCCAACCAACAATAGTTAGAGTAGTCCTAGAAGTTGCATGTTTGGTTGGTAAGTTTAGTTATTTGTAAACTGGCTGTGCTTTTTCTTTTAGTAAGAATTTCATAATTAATGCAAAGCTTTGAATGTTTGCAGCACCTGTGGTTTGTATTAAACGACCTCAAGTATTAAACCACAAATATTTGGCCAAAAACACATTACACTCTTCATGTGTGTATGTTTGTGTGAAGGCACTTGCATTTATAAATTATATTTGGATAACTGGAAATATGTCGTATAGAGTTGTTTTGTAAGTGCAATAATAAAATATTAATTTTTAATAGGTTTTCAAAACAGAATTACAATAGTTTCTAAAGAAAATAAATAAAAAACCGGTAGGAAATCATTTGGGGGTAAAACAAATTAATGGCAGCAAATATTGGCAGTGTAATATCAAAAGAAAATAAAATTTTTTTTGCCTGAATATTATAATCAATTTGAATTTCTTATTAAATTAATGTAATGGAAAAGTTTAGGCTTGGCTACAAATGCAAGTCAGTTTCTTGCACACAGAAAACAACATCGGTTGTGAGAACGGAATTTGTCACTTGTCAAAAACTCAGTTGTAGTAATCTGTATGAGGAATTGAATCAAATAAAATTAAAAAAAAATAATTCAAGCCTGCTGTACTTAAGAAAGTAAATATATTTTATATTTAAATTAATAGAAAAAAGAATTTTATTTATATAAAAAATTTATTAAAAAAATTTATTTAAAAAATGTATGTATGTAAAAAAAAAAGTTATAAAAACTGCATACAAAATTAGAAAAAAAATATTTTTTATCCCTGAGGTTGAACCACGACATCTGCAGTTGAGAGATTTTTTAATATGTTTGCCTTCAAAATATATATAGAGTCCGCCATCGAACGTTTTTTTTTCAACTAGTGCTTATGTGAATGGTAATACTTAGCTCATGTCTGATTTACAAGATAAATAGTTTTATCCTTCCGCTGAAAGAATATGGTTGTGTTTTCGCTTCGCTAAGTGGGCCTGCGATCGACTTACAGAAGATGCCGATTTTGCCAAAAAAAATCATCTTTTCAGATGAAGCTTATTTTGATCTTGGCGGGTATGTTTACAAGCAAAATTGTCTTATTTGGGGCACAGAAAACCCACACGCATACATTGAAAAGCCGACGCACCCAAAACCAGTCACTGTTGGGTGCGGATTTTGGTCCAGAGGCATAATTGGGCCATTTTTCTTCGAAAATGAGCAAGGAGTGGCCGTTAGTCAATGGGGATCGTTATCGGGCCATGTTGAACGAATTTTTGTTCACAAAAATTGAAGAGGAGGATATTGGCAACATTTGGTTTCAACAGGACGGCCCTACGTGCCACACAGCCGAAACTACACTCAATGTTTTTATAGCATTTTCAAAAAAAAAAGTTATTTGGCGGACCCTATATTTATCATAAATCTAACCACACTATGTTTCCACAAGAATATGTTTGCCTTAACCCTATTTTTTCTTTCGTGAGTGGCTGAGGTGGTTGAGTGATGAGTTAATGCTTCATAACTGCGTATGCCTTAATGCGAATCCAGGTAGAGTAAAATACTTTTAAAAAAATCAACCCCTTTGTTTAATGTAATAAATAAATAAAAATTAATTGAAACGAAAAAGTCAATAGAATAAAAATATATATTTTATTAAAAAAAATATGTAAAAAATTTATATAAAAACTTCATTAAAAAATGTATAAAAATATGTTTGGTTTAAAAGTATATACAGTTAGATGAAATCATAACATGTTTCCACCAGAATATACTCATAGTTGTATCAACCATATTTTTGCTTGCGTCTAGTTGGAGAAACCTGGAAGTTCTATATAATAAGATATGCTTATGACTTAAAAAGCCGCGACCATGTCTCTATTCATACAAAATCTCTATACGGAGTATCACTCCAAAGCCTCTTAAGTATAAAAATCACATATTCTAAGAATTAAATTTGCTCCATTATGAAAGGGGTTCAAAAGTCCCGCTACCATTTTGATTACGCGCCATCTTGGCTATGTGACTTTTAACTTAGTTTCGCTTTAACCATTGTATTGTGCAGACGTGCAAATTTTATTATGGATAAATATGAGCCACAAGAACGAGCAGAAATAGTGACAAAATTTATTTTAAAAAATTCGTTCCATTATGGTCACTGAACGAAATTGTGTCAAAAATATCTTAATCGTCCAATACCTCTCAAAACCACAATTTATCGTTTACATGCGATTTTTTGAGAGTCCGGTACGATAGCAGATAGGCTTCGTTCTGAAAGACAATGGACGTTTCGTAAAGTTGAAAATGTGGCTTTGGTGTGCGTTAGTGTTACAGACTCTCCAGAAACATCAATTTGGAGGCGTGGTTCCGTATTTTAAAAACTGCTTTGAAAATGTTCCCGTACAAAATTCAATTAGTCTAAAAATTGCTACCGAGACATCCTGATCAACGAGTTGAGTACAGTAATGCAATCCTAAGGCTGTTTGGTGAAATTGAAGATTTTTCGTGTAAATTGATAATGAGCGGATTTAACACCACTAGACTTTTTTATAATCAAAACTTTATGTGAATAAGCCCCAAACGATTCAACATCTTAAAGACAATATTTGTCACTAAAGTGAAGAAATTTAGCCTGAGATGTTGTAGGATATCATGAAAAATGCCTTAAAAAGAGCTGAAAGTTGCATAGCGAATTGCGGTCGCCAATCATAACAAAAAAAAATTTAAAGACCAAATAAACTTTTTATGAAACTATACTTACTTATCTTTTCTTTCAGCAAAGTTAAAGGTAATTAAAAAGGGTACCTGGACTTTTGCCCCACCCGTTATAAATTTCTACATTCAAAGAATTTTGTTCACACATCCAAATAATTCTTTCATTAATCCAATGAAAAATTCATTATTTTCCAACCAATGACACGCTTTTTTAGATCAATGAAAACTTTCATAAAATATATGAAGCGTGTTCATTATACATATGAATTTTAAAAATGAGGTTGCGGTTTAACCCCCGGTTAGGGACAAAAAAATTTTTGAACGCACCATACTCATTTTGATAAATTTACTTTTTGTTGGAATTATTTTCAAATTTTATTTGACTCTGCCAGAATTCGAACTTGGGACATATGCAATTAAGGAGCTTTCACTCGCCACTCAACCACGAAGCTCAGTTGAATTTTAATAATTAAGTTTTTGTTTTATAGTTACTTTAGTTATAGAGTTGCGACTGAAACTGGGATTTATAATGAAACCTCTTCATTCTCACAATGAAATATTTTTAATGAAATCGTTTCCTTAGATTTATAAATCATAATTCTTTCAGTGTATGTTTCTGAATGACAATTCTTTATAAATGCTCTTCTATATCTTACCAAAAATATCACTTATAATTTTTTTTTTGAGAAGTGGACTTACACCATTATCAAATATAGCAGTTCATACTTTGTTTTAATCTATTTACATATTTTAATTTTAAAATAACTTTAAAATTGTTTTCTTATTTAATTTAATTTATTTAATTTTTTTTTAAGAGTGAAACTTTCATTTTACACTTTTTAAAATCCTGCACTATAATTATAAAACTTAGTCTTGTTGTGCAACATTTAATAATAAATAAATACTAAATAGTTAAATAAATTAGAATAATAGGATACTACAGTGATGCTACATCACAAAATTAAATAACCCAATTAACTGTTCTTATAATTAAATTTTGAATTGCTATAACTAAAGCTTTTTTTAATTCTATTTATAAAAGTTTTATATACCAAATATTTTGAGAAAATTTTATTTATAAATAATCACAAAAATTTTAGAGCAAAGACTGCATAATACACATATTCCAACTTAATGCACATACCAATACTAGCAATAATAGTGAATATAAAATATTTATTAACATGCTAATATTGTCATTTTGTTGGAAAAATTTCTCCTTTTTATTTGTAAACCCAAATAGAAGAAGCCACCATTAATAAAACAAATGGAATTTTCATCAGACGACAAAAACAGCGCAAAATTTTCTACTTTTTAACAAAATATTTACATACTTTCCTACGGTATATGTGCCTATGAGTGGGTGTGTGTTTCTGTGATCCTTGTAAAAGCGTCAAATTATTAAAATTATGACGATGACTAGTTACGAGAAAAATTATATAGAAAAAAAAGGGTTGTAATTATATTTATAAAGACAAGAGTAAATAGGATATGGAAAATGGTACTTCCAAAGGCTTTACGTGAGGAACGTGTGCAATTCATATAACAACAACAAAAAGAGTTGAGAAAGTATCAAATACTACATTCTAATTATTAAGTTTTGTTTTGTTTATTTTTTTTTTTATCTTCATTCTCTTTGCTTGTGTTTGTACTGTAAATGAAAATATTTATTAATAATAAAAAAACCTGTATGTGGCATTTGTTGAAAGGGAAAATATTATAAAATAAAATGAATGTCTAGCAACGGCAAAACAATTTCGTGGCAGAAAGATGCTGAATTTTTGTTATGAATGTGTTTTAACCTGGTATTTTAGGAAAATTTTTAATTTGTTTACGACATTTACACAACGTTTTCACTTTGTTTCATTTACTTACTTGAGTTTAGTTAACAGTTTGCTTGCTTCTTTCCGTTCAACCACATAGCGTGTGCCTGTGCCTGTGTGTAGATTCACATTTGACATCACCGCGGAATTTCAAAATGAGTTATTAACATTTAAACATTCATTATGTAAATTTTTCCACCAACTCTTGTGAATAGAATTTTATTTAAGATTTTGTTGATTTGTATCTTTGTGTTTGTGTGATAGTATTTTAAGGGCTGATTTCCACTGTATCAATTTATTTCCTATTTTTTTTTTTTTTTTTTAATTATTTGTTTATTTGGCGACTTGTGTACTTTTTCATTAACCCCTTATTGCTTTTCCATGAGTAAGCTGACTAAGTGAGTGAGCTTTGGGTGTCTATGTGTGTTTGTAGTATTTGCTGAATAATAAGGATTGTATAATTATAGACATCTCCAGTTGGAAATCTTCATCAAATCTCAGGCATGATATCATTTATTATTTTACTTTGAGTTGTTGTTCAATTTTAAGCAACCTCGCGCCTTTTTAAGTAAAGTCACACAAAACACAACTGTATTTTTGTGTTGTCAATTTAGAGACTTTTGTCATAAGCTTTATTTTGCCACACTTTGTAAGTAATTATTTTCTTTTTGCAAAATTAAAAAAATTTTTAAAACAAAATTTTACTATATAACTTTATGAGTTTTAAAAATAAAAAGCCATATTTTTTTTAAGTCTTTGCACAAAATTTGATGTTTTCCGTATTCAAGAGAATTAAATTTTTTTTATGGAACAAAGCGGAAATGGAATGGAACAACATAAAAATGAAACGTCACACAATGGATCAGAAACGCTCCAACTTCACACTATTCTCTAACTCATTAATATGTCGCGTTCGCGACTCAGTAAGTTTCTATTCTATATTTTGTTTTAGTCAAAAAAAAATTAAGTGGAATGCATCCCTTAATTTGCAATTATGAATAAAATGAAAAGTTGTGTAATAGTATTTTTACACTACAGCACATCTTAGAGGAATGCGTGGAAGATGTTGAAAATGAAAAAAAGTTGTTTACACTATCAACATCTAACATCTACCATCAACTAAACTGTCGAAAAATAAAAGAAAAGAAGACGCATAATTTTCGAAAACAAAAAATATCTTAAAATAAATTTAGAAAAATCATTCATTATTGTTGCTTTGCAAGATCAAATCCATTAGGCTTCAAAATTTGAATTTTTATTTTGTTTAATATGTGTACATACTTATGTTATGTATGTATAAATAAATTTTACTGTATAAGTGATGCCACTAAAATCGAAAATATTGCCATTTTTCTAGTGATGGCACGAAAATTATCGAAAGATGTTGAGTGAAACAAAATGAGATAGGAACATCTTGTAAAGATGTTGGAAGATGTTGATTTTTTTCTACATGCATTTTATATGGGAAGATGTTGTCATCTCACCGAATAGATGGTAGATGTTAAATGTGCTCTAGTGTAGATGTTAAGAATAATATTTTTGAGTAGATCAGCTGTTATATAAAACAGAGTCTATGTCAGACGTATTTGTACATGTCGTTTGTGACCAAAAATTATAAAACTTCTGTAAAATAACAAATTTTGACAGACATAAAGAAAACATGTGTATTTTACAACTAAAATACATATGTAAAAATCATGTAGTGTATGGGGACCTTAAGTGAGTCACATTTTTTTTAAAGGAACAAAACGGAAATGGAAGGGAACAAAATAAGAAAATGTATCACTTAATTCGCAATTATGAATATTTTGTTTGAAACGAGGCTAAATGTTAAAAACAGTTAGATTTTTTTACTTTTTTATTAAAAAAATTTTTATTTTACCTTTTTCTTTTAAATAATATGACTATTTTATTAAGCTTGAGGTCTTATTTTTTAATTTTTCGAATTTTTTTTATCAAATGAAAAAAAATAATTATTTTATTAAATTAATCGATCTTATAAATTTAATATTAGTAAATAGTATTGAAAATTAAGTTAGGTTACACAGGGAGCCCAAATAAGAAGAACAGAAGCTGGGCTTACTTGGGTCTTCTCAAGTGGTCCTTTTGTGATACCTGTATGGAAGGAAATGAAGAAGAATAAAGATAGCAATAGACGAGTGAAAGGAAAGGATATAAAGAAGAAAGGATATATTAAGATCTCAACAAAAATAGTTAAGGTTGATTAATATTTATTAAAATGCAAAAAAAAAATTAAATAGACAACAATATGTATAGCTGCGGGAATATGGAAAACTGCTTATGTCTTCTTAAGTTATTGTTAAGGGTAACAACTTAGAGAAGCCTTCAATATTTTTTATCATAAAATTAAATCGATTCTAGCAAACGGTATTATTTTCATTGCCATCTCTTTAATATCGACCCGGTGTTCCTGAACTACAATAATAAGGTTATTGAGTCAATTTCACTCAAATCGACTTAAGCGATTTTCCATATTAGATATCTCAAACATGACAGTCAATTAGAAGAAACGATATATATACCTAAAATCAGTATATCAGCGCTTTAGTGCCCCCAAAATACGAGTACTTTATTATTTAACTCATCGACAGCGTTTATATATTTTCCTTTAATTAACAACACTTAACAATTCCTTGGCAATGCCACAATGTTTCCTTCCTTTTTTATTATTTATTTTTTTTAAATAAATTTCTGTTAAAAACAGAAGGCTAAAGTTAACACGCTCTTACAAAACAAACATTTATTGTCTAAAATAATTTCCACAAAATCTCAATAAAAAAGAGAAGGAGAACTTGGGAACTTGGAATATTTAGGCAAAAGTGAAATGGTTGTGATGATGATGATGATGATGATGACGATGACGTTGATGAACTTATGTGTATGTGCAGAGTTAAAACTAATGTTTGTCTTAATCTTTGATTTGTTTTTCAAATGTAAACGACAGGAATTAATTTAGATAAATGATTTCTGAAGAGGTTTGTTTTCATAGTTCTCCAGCAACACTTGTGTCTGTCGGTTAAAATTTGTAATAAGAAGCATGAAGAGTAAACAACAAACAGAAGCGTTTAGGCATTAAAATCATCTTACTTAAGAGCTTTATTCAATTTTAAATACTAGAAAAATCATTATAAATTGTTTTAAGACTGAAAAATGAAATAAAACAAAAATTAATTTCGTATTGAAATTTGATTTATTTGTTAATTTGTTTGTAATGTATTTTGCCAAAATCCTGTATCCACTTCTTAAACCCTCTTCTTTGAGCGTGTGTAGTTAAAGTATTTTTGTAATTTTAAGTATTTAATTGGCTGCATTTCTCAGCCAATTTTATTTTGCATTGAAGGCTGAAAATGAATGCTTTAATGAATTTGTGTGGTAGTTGAAGGGAAGAAGAGCAGTGTTATGGAGTTGTAGCAAAATGTTTTCTTTTGCACTTCATTTCACAGGGTAATTTTCTTTCAAAATTTAATTTAATTTGTTCATGTAATGCAAAAGAAAACAACAAAAAATAGTATCCTCTGGTGTTTTTACATTTTGCTTTTTTTTTTTATTTGTTTCATTTAAAATTTACTAGAGGGTGTAGAGCACAAATGCCTTTTACGAGTTGAGTTTAATAGTCTCTTAGCTGTTCTTTGAATTGTAAAAAAAAAAAGAAAAGAAGAAAAAATTGTTATGGAAAAGCAGCAATCGTTGTAATCATTATCATTTCTAAAGTCTTTGAAGTAAGTATTCATGAAGTTTGAATTTGTAATTAATTTTTAATTACTTTTCGAATTTATAGATAATTTATTTTTAATAGAAATTAATCTTTTTTCTTTTTGGTTCTAGCTACAAATTTTTCATTTACTGACATTCTTGGTTACTTGCGTTTATTTAAATACACACACATTCGCTCAAGCATAATTATATGAATTAAAAAAAAAAAAAAAGTTTATAATTAATTAAAATTAAGTTGGTTTTTTTTTGGTCATAATAAGGTTATTTGTTATACAGTTTTGAAAGTCTTAGAATAGCAGCAACAAGTAACAAATTCGCATACTTTAATGTATATTCTGGAAGGACTTCAAAAAGTTTTGAAGTCCTACACAGACAGATGGATTATAATATATACTCGAATTTTTTATTGAGCTCTCTCTTTTGCTACTCTATAAATTATATCGCTCTTTTACTTTAACAGTGTCATAACTCAAACCTTTTTCTATACTCTTTAAAAATATGCAACAATTATTTCAAATGCTCTTCTTTCCAGAAAACTTAGTCACAAGAGTGACCGAAAATTAGCGCGCTGTCCACTTTTGAATTTCTAAAAGCAAAAAACCAAAAAAAAAAGAACTTTTTTTAAATTGAATAATAAAAAATTTTAAAAATTTTTAAATAAACTTAAATAAAATGTATTCATTTCTGATAATTTATATTATTTTTATTATTATCACTATGGGCTATAATCGCAACGCGACCTTTAAGATCTATTGTGCAGCCCAGTTTCTAACTACAATCGGAGACTCCTTAGGAATCTCGTAATTGTTGTAGGACTAATCTTGCCTAGATCTTCTGGGACCAATGCCCTACTACCTAAGCAGCTCATTCTACGACTTGCCATCACTGGGTACTCGCAGAGAATATATTCCGACCTCTTTTGTCCTTCCCGATAGAAGCGATAGGAGTCGTCTTGTGCCACACCGATTTTACTCATGTGATAGTTAAGTCTACAATGGCCTGTAAGTAGCTCAACATAGAGTTTAATGTCATTTCTGCTGAGGGTCAAAACAACATCTGCCCTAAAGCGCTCTTTCACTGCCGCATGCCCATTTCGGCCCTCCAGCAGTCTATTACACTTCTTTCCTCCTTCTTAAGTAGAAGGGCACTAGTGAAGTTGTTGTTTACCTCACAGAAAGGCTCTGAACCTAAGAAAAGGGTATATGCACCCTTTTTAGCCAGATAGTCCGCTATTTCATTGCTCACATGCCCTTCATGACCCGGCACCCACAATAAGGTAGTCGTGTTTCTCTCTGCCAAAGCATTGAAAAGTTTATAGCAGCCCCAAACTTATCTTGGTCGATAGCAATAACCTTCTAATGCACATAGAGCTACTCGACTGTCTGAAAGAATATATACCACATGTGTCCCTTCGTAAACATTCCCTAGCACATAGCTGTAAGGCGTGGACCTTCGCCTGAAAATGTTTTTTCATTGAAAATGGCACTGATTTAGCAGAGCGATTGCTTTTGTAAAAATCCTTTTCTCCTCATCAGTTGTTAAATTAATGGTAATTCTTTTATTATGAAAATGAAATGCGTCGGTGGCATTACCAAAAAAAAATTGATTTTAATTAAAGCTGTCAATTATAATTCTCTTACTTTATTTCCCTGCATATTTGAGTTAAATACTTAACGTTAACACACACAGATGATGATGATAAGGAGAAAGGGATTTCTCCGAACGTGATCGCTTCACAAAACTAGCGTCTGCAGTTAATATCAATTTTTCTGCACTTCAAATAATATTAAATTATTAGAAATTAAAATAATAAACAAAATATTATGTACCTTCAATAACATGCCAGTACATGGAAATATTGTTTAGTTAGGAAGCGCAAAATAAAAATACATACAAAAACTTAATTAAAAAGAATTAGTTCACATAAAGAATATATAGAAATCTGTTTACTCAAATAAAATATAATTATCACATAAATACCATTCCATACATTTCTTTATCACATAGAGCTCGCAATTTAGGAGATTAAAAACGATTTAAATATTTCAATAAGCTGACTATATTTGCAAAATGCCAATTTGCAAATATGAAGGACAGGGTTTTGCAGATCATTTTCAGATATCTTATGCTTCAGGAGGGCGGCTCTAGATCATGTTTATATAAGTTCACTTATGGATGATCATAAGGCCGTTACGCAAACCAACATTAATGATTGAATACGCCTACTATTCTGTAACAATATCAATATACAGCCATACCAATTGCTTGTTGAAAGTCAACCAACTAAGTATGATTATTCACACTGAAAAATGTAAATTACTTCCAGCCATTGATTTATGGTTATCAATATTTGATTTTTTTTTCAGAATTTGCTATTGAAGTAAAAATAAACTTGAACTTGAACTTGAATTAGCAATTGTGAAGCTGTTTTTCCTCATTTATTTAGCAGTTTGTTAACCGTATGTGCAAAGCATTCTACGGCACGTGTATGTAAATTTTTATCATAGCAAAGAGAGGATCCATGTTTGAGAAATTTTATTATATAAAAAAGAAATAAATTTTCATTTCTCATTTTTCTCTCTGTAACTATGCGTGCTCAAATTTTATTTCAAATTACAATTTTTATTTTCAAATTTGTTGACTCACTGATCTTTCAGTTGGGTGGCTGCGTTGTGTTGGTTAATTGAGAATATTATTGTTTGCAAAAACTGAAAAAAAAAAATAACAATACAAAAGTGTAATGCCCAGTTTTATGCGATAAAGACTTGTCTGTTAAAGCAGGACCAGATACAGCAGTTTTAGATTTCTTATTCATTCATTCAAAAAAGAGCAAAGATATTTTTCACGACGAAGCAAGCAGGCTATACCAAAAACCTTTCACTAAAAAATTCATCAAAGATAAGCTTAGTCACAAGTGTGCCTAACGGTTATTTATTAGAATCAAAAGACTTCATATAGAACCCCCTACTTACCAAGACAACGGATTAATGAAATGATCTAGACCCATTCTGTTACATTAAGATACATGAAAAGATCCCTTAATTGTATTAGCGATATCTCAGGTAGGCCATCCATAAAGTTTGCGGCGATAAATTTATGTCTCGAAGCAAGAACAGCCGGGCTTTCGCACAGCATCTGAAGAACTGTCGAATTACTCTTAGATGCAGCTGCAGTTGTCACAGCCACCAGTTTGCAAATATCCCTCCTATTCCTAATCAATAGGTGAATGCAGCCATATTTGACGTACAACCTTGCACGTCTTTATATGTACTGTTTAGGCCACTACTAGACAGGGCTGTCCCTGTAGATTGTTGAGTAGCAGGTTCCATTTATGCCAAATACTTCGTATATTTGTGGCGTTTAAAAAAATTTAAGCCAAACAGTGGATTTTAAATTAAATATTTATAAGTTGTAAGTAAATAACTAAGGCTGATTACACTGGTCGACAAAAAAAAACTTTTTGTGTGTAACATGAAAACTTTTGTCTTGCTATGTTTAAGACAAGGATATGGATAATATAAATAAAATTAGAATGCTTCCAATACGAATAGTTTTTTTGTAATTAGATGTTATATAAATTTAGAAAATTTGAGATTTTGTTAATTAACAAAAGTTAGTTATTTTATTATGTTACAGTATTAATTTAAATAAAATTTTAAGATTTTCTGCTGTATTTTGCTTCAGGTACATCTCGTTGTAATGTCCAACAGTAATCCGCTAGCATACGTGGACTCCACTTGCCCTGGTATCGTTTTTCCATGGTAGAAATGTCTTGGTGGAATCTTTCACCATGTTCATCGCTGACGGCGCCCAAATTTTCAGGAAAAAAGTCTAAATGTGAATGAAGGAAGTGTATTTTCAATGACATATTACAACCCAAAGCCTTATAAGCAGATAGCAGCTCCGCGACAATAGTTTTATAGTCATTTGATCGGTGATTTCCTAGAAAATTGAAAGTTACTTTCATGAAAGATTCCCAAGCAGATTTTTCCAAATCACTGAGTTTTTCTTTAAATATGTCGTCTTTCATCAATTGTCTGATTTGTGGGCCAACAAATATGCCCTCTTTAATTTTTGCCTCACTCAATTTAGGAAACTTTTCCTTCAAATATAAAAAGCCGTCACCACTCCTGTCCATAACTTTCTGGTGGTTCTGGTACAGGTAGTTCCTCACTATGAGGGATCGGTCTTTTGGCAGATGGCAGGTCAGGATATGTTATTTTATTTTTTGTTTTAATTGTGATACCTTTCGTATCAGTAACACAAAAATAACAATCAGATGAGTGATTCGTTGGTTCTGTCCAAATTACGGGGATTGTAAATGGCATAGATCGAGATCTCCTCGCCCATCCAGTAAGAAGACCCACACATGTAACACAGCAGATGTGTGGAACCCACGCTTTGTCTTGCTGTCCGACGGCAAAGCCAAAATACTGTTCATATAGCTTAGTCACTAATGGTGTCAAATTCCTTCGCTGAGTTTTAAAAGTAATGTTACCACAAATATAACAAAACCTGTCAGGATCATTTTTGCACTTTCTTGACATTATTTAACAGTCGCTTAACTCAATAAATAGAAAAAAACACTATATAAAATCTCTGAATGCAAAAGTGGAGCAAAAATGGTTAATTTTAAATTTTACGGGTTGTAGCTGTAACACGAAAACTAGAACTGATGGAATCAAAATAAATACGGTGATAAAATGAGGGTATTTAGGTAATTCCAAATTGGTAAGTACCTTTCTTGTTACAAAATTTTGTTGACCAGTGTTATTACAAGTTTACAGTAGTTAAAGCTAGGATTTAAAAGACTACCTTACCAGATTTCAGTTAGACCGACCTTTTGTCTCATAAAATTCAAATTGTTGTGGGAGTTTAATATTTTTCTCTTTACTTCAATTATTTGTCTGTATGTATTATAAAATATATATTTTTTTTTTGCAAAATGAATTAAAACTGTTTTCAGAAACAGTCATTGTAAGAAATCTATTTAAATTTCATTTATCACAAAGATTTTCAAAACAAAAGCTTAATTCTATGTAAAAGTTTACTTTATTTGTGGGTAGACAGTAGTGCAAAATTATAAGTATGAATAACAAATTAACCTAAAATTGTATATAAAGCTGGGAATCATAAAGTAACAATTCAGTTTCAAATTCAAGGCATCAAGTAGCTTAGAAAATATTTTACAAAAATTATTGAAATTTTTAAACAACATGAATCATCCTTGTATGTATCATAAAGCTAATGAATTGCAAAGACATGATGCCGAACAAGCCATTAAGGAATATGCTCTCAAAGTAGATTGGCGTAATGATGGCACAGATGCTTTATTGGATATTGGTTGTGGTTCTGGTGATGTACTAATGGATTTCATTTATACCATCATGCCAGCAAAGTTTGAGAAAATTGTGGGCTCAGATATTTCCCCAAAAATGATCAATTACGCTCAAGAATTTTATAGCTCATACGAAAAATGTGATTTTAAAGTGTTGGATATAGCTACGGAAAAAAGTTTACCCAAAGATTTGAAAGGACAATTTAATCATGTGACCTCATTTTATTGTCTACACTGGATACAAAATAAAAGGTGTAAAAATTCAAAAAAAAATTGTTGAAACTGAAACTACATGCAACTTCTTTTACAGACAGGCTTTGCGTAATATTTTTAATCTTATAAAAGATGAAGGTGGTGACTGCTTTCTGGTATTTTTGGCGGCCCATCCCATATATGATGTATACGGGCTATTAAGCAAATCCAACAAATGGTCTTCATACATGAAAGATGTAGACAATTATATTAAACCTTTAAACTATACAAAAGATGTTGAAATTCAGTTTTCTACGTTGCTAAAGGAGGAAGGATTTTCTTCAATAGAAGTGGATGTAAAAAATAAATTTTATACCTACGAAGGCTTAGAAGTATTTAAACGTAAGTCTCGAAATGAAATTAGCATAAATAAATATTTATTTAATTAACAGCAAATGCATCGTTTAGAAAATGTTGAGGCTGTTAATCCATTTATGGAACGTATGCCGCTCTCTTTACATAATACTTTTTTAAATGATTTTGTCGACATCGTTAATAGCCTTAATTTAATGAGAAAACATCCTTCAAAGGAATCAGATTTTATAATACAGTGTCCTTACAAGTTAGTGGTTGCCTACGCCAAAAAGTCTCCCATTCAGGAGAGTCACTAACAGTTTTTATTTTTATAAGGGAATAAACGGAGTATGTAATTTTGTTTTTAAATTAATTATTATATTACAGTAGTTTTTTTTTAAGTAAAATAAATTGAAGAAAACAAAATACACCAAAAGATAAAATGGAATATTCAGCCTTTCCAATTGCAAATAATTTAAATTCCTTAAATACCGTCTAAAAAAAATAAAATATAAAAAAAAAAAATTTCGAAATCTAGCACAGTGAAATTGTGTTTTTTAATGATTTAATTATTGAAATCAAATTGGCAAACACTTTAATTGCCAATTTACCCACTTAATAGCCGAAAATACTTTATATTGACACTTTATTTCCTTAATAATTACTGATTTTGATGACTATATAGAAAACCTAACTGAAAAAAAGTTCTTTAAGAAATTTTCCCACAAAAAAGTGTTCACAGAAATTATAGTTTTTCAACACGATACTGACTATATTCCGCCTCCATGCCAGCAGTTATAGTTGTGTTTATTAATTTATATTAAAAATAGCTTCAAATTTTATTTATATTGAAAATTAATTTAAAAGAAAAGAAAATTACTTATTTTTGATCTTGGCATAAAAACTTAATTGGGTTTTTCTGCACATATAATAAAAAAAAATGACCGAAATCGGTCTAGTCGTTCTTCTATATGAGATTAATTTTGAAAAAAAGGCGTAGAGAGGAGTGTGGTAAAATTTTTTTTGTTAAAAACCTTACCTGGGTTCTTCTGAACATATAAAAAAAATTTTTTTAAGTAGGCGTAATAATGGGCGTGGCAATATTTTTTCTTTTCATTAAAATATAAGTTGGGTTATGCCGAACATATAATAAAAAAAATTAACCAAATCGATCTAAAAGTTCTCCGATTTGAGAAAAATTAAAAAGTAGGAGTAATAATGGGCGTGGCAAAATTTTTTTTGGGTTGGGTTTTGATAAAAATATAAAATTTTTGTATATTCGATTTTCTTACTCTAAGAAATCTTACTCATAGAGTACAGGACCGTGCAAGACCGGGTGGAAACAGGTAGTAAATAAATAAGACACATACCAACGGCAGTGCCAGCTGCCAGGCGGATTAAATGCGTGCAGTCGAATTCTATATATTTAGAAAACATATTAAATTTTTTAAATTTTCCTCATGGAAAATGTAGTTTGCAAAACAAGCATAAATTGGATTTAAGCACAAATAAATATTAAATTTTCTTATTTATATTAATTTTGTTCAACTTAATATTTTTGTTTGTTTGAATTAAAAAATTCTATCGGAATCTGCAAAAGGTAAAATAAATTCGATCGAAACTACAATTACGGACTTAAAACCATTTCAATTTATGTTAAGGGAGAGAATTTTCTTCATATATTTTCAGAATTATTAGTAAATATTATTCAAGCTTAAGATCTCAATGAAAATTGTTTTTATTTTAATTTTCCAATATTTCGAATTTCTTTTTAAAGTCTTATTCAGGGAAATTTATTATTATATTTACTAATAATAAATTTATAAGATCGAATAATTTAATAAAATTATTTTCAGAATTTTTTTATTAATCCAATGAAAAAATTTCTGATTTTTCAACCTATGAAACGTTTCATTAGACAAAATAATAAAATATTTCATTATTCCAATGATGTGATTTTCTCGCGAGGTTGTCTGCCTACATATCCACTATGACCTGACACCTATGCTAGGTGGGCCCTGTTATTGGATGCTATTTAGTCTTTTTAGAAGTGCTAGAGAGACTTCCAGACCAGGGAACAAGTTACGGCTTGCGATAGCAATCGAAATTTCAATTAACCTGAAGACAGCACTAAAGGACAGATTGGTATGAAATTTAAATGGAAATTTTGTTTGGTATCGAATCAGTTTTGATTTTATTTCGAAAGGCCCGGCAAGTGTTTCAGTCCATATTAAATGTCACAAAAGAGTAATCAAACAAAAAGTAATGTGGTAGCAAATTGAAAACTTTTTTAAATGATAACAGTCTGTTGTTTTTTCTCACGTTAAGATGCACTTCTAAAACGTACAATTCTTATCACAAAAATGTTTCGTCAACAGAGCATTTGAAAAAATATGAGTATCAAATAAAGGGCTGCACAAGCATACTTGAAATGGCTTACAAGCATACTTGAAATGGCTTACAAGCATAGTTGAAATAGCTTACAAGCACTTTTTATTATAAAATATTTCACACGTTTGTAGTGATGTGTGGCTTTCAAATGTGCTTGTGCAGCCCTTTAGTATCAAATTTGCAAATACTCGTACATACACAAGTCTGCAAGTAAATATAACCAAAATATGGCTGTTGAACCAAACCCAGCAAAACAATTTTAATTGATTGTTTAACTTATTTTTGTCTCATTGCAGTGATCTTACACATGCAACTTCATTTTCGCTTAATGCTCCAGGCAGCTAAATAGATTTAAGTCAGAGCTTTCCAATAGAATTTACTTGAGAATTTAAAATTGCGAGTTGAAATTTTCTATTATGCTCACCAATTTTGTTTTGATGTCAATACTAGCTTGTAAATATTCAAATAAAATTTACAGCATACAAGTTAAAAAAGACTGCCACAGAAGCACAAACTTTTACTGGGATGTCACACAAAAGTTGTATATAAAGCTGAGAATCTTGAATACACAATTCAGTTTCAAATCTTAATTGTTTGAATGAGAAACAGTTAATAGCAAACATTACCAACAACAACATCACAAATAAATAAAATGAATAATCCACGTTTATATCACAAAGCCCATGAAGCACAAAGATGCGATGCAGAACTATTCATTAAGGAATATGCTCACAAGCTAGATTGGCGTAATGATGGCACAGATGCTTTATTAGATATTGGTTGTGGTTCTGGTGATGTGCTAATGGATTTCATGTTCACCATTATGCCAGCAAAGTTTGAAAAATTTGTGGGCTCAGATATTTCCCCAAAAATGATCAATTACGCTCAAGAACTTTATGGTTCAAATGAAAAATGTGATTTTAAAGTGTTGGATATAGCTACGGAAAAAAGTTTACCCAAAGATTTGAAAGGACAATTTAATCATGTGACATCATTTTCTTGTCTACACTGGGTACAAAATAAAAGGTATAAAAAAGAAAAGGTACAAAAAAGAAAAGAAACTGAAACTACTTACACTTTCTTTTGCAGACAAGCTTTTCGTAACATTTTTAATCTTATAAAAGATGAAGGTGGTGACTGCTTTCTGTTGTTTTTGGCAGCCCATCCAATATTTGAGGCTTATAAGCCGTTAAGCAAATCTAGCAAATGGTCTGCATATTTGAAAGATATTGATAGATATCTCGCACCTTTTCACTATACTAAAGGTCCAAAAATTGAGATAACTAACTTGCTAAAGGAGGAAGGATTTTCCGATATACAAGTAGACATTAAGCATTTAGAATATACCTACGAAGGCTTAGAAAATTTTAAAGGTAAGTTAGCAAAAAAAAAATATTTTTATAATTTTCTTTTGTAATGCTTTTGATATTAATAATGCTGTAGATAATGCAAGGGCTATTAGTCCATTTATGGATCGTATACCGATATCTCTGCATGAAAGCTTTTTAGATGATTATGTTGACGTAATTGCCAATTTCGGCCTAAATCGAAAAAATGCTGCAAATGAATCAGAATATGCTTTTCATTGTCCTTCCATTTCAATTGTTGTCTACGCCAAGAAGTCTCCTATTAACAAGAACGAGTAATATGATTTGTTTTTTATATAGATTTTAAATTGTTTTTGTTATACTACTAGATGACCCACTCAGTAGTAAGTTATGTATGTAAGCTTAATTTAAGACTTTATTAATGCCATAAAATGTCTACAAAACTTTTGTTATGTATTAGAATGCATCGAATTTTAATTGTTTATCTAAGTAAATTGAATAAAATGTGAGTTAGTATATTTGAAAATATATAAGTAGACTTTTTTTAAAAAAAGGAGTAAGCGGTAATTTTAGTAAAATATATCTAACTAAAATTACGGCCAACTCATTTTTGTTTTTACAAAAAATAACAGTTCATTGCTAAAAATCAAATTTTAATAATATATTCCTCATGTTGTTTGAAACTAAATAATATTTTTTTTGCAGGAACAAAATGGAAATGAAATTTTAATGAATTTCGGAATGCTTAGGAATCGGACCGGATAACAATGTTCGAATTCCAAGCATTCTCTAACATACTTGTGTTTCAATTCCATTTTGTTCCGGCTCAATTCCATTACATTCTCTGGTCCATTAACATTATATCTTCATTTTCAAAAAGAAAATTATATGTAATATTTACTTGAATAACAATGAAATCAAAAGTTATACATTCTCTAACACATTTGTGTTTCAATTCCATTTTGTTCTGGTTCAATTCAATTACATTCTCTGATCCATTAACATTATATATTCATTTTCAAAAAGAAAATTATATGTAATATTTACTTGAATAACAATGAAATCAAAAGTTATACATTCTCTAACCCAATTCTGTTTCAATTCCATTTTGCTCCGGTTCAATTCCATTACATTCTCTGATACATTACCATTATATATTCATTTTCAAAAAGAAAATTATATGTAATTTTTACTTGTATAACAATGAAATCAAAAGTTATACATTCTCTAACCCATTTGTGTTTCAATTCCATTTTGTTTCGATTCAATTCCGCAACATTCCACTTATCACTTGTGCTTAAAATCAAAAGTAGGGCTTTTATTAGAATATGCCCAGTTTTTTTTTTACTTACGAAGCTATAAAAATACCCTCTAGTTTTTATCTTTTACTATTTTTAATAATATTTTTTTAATATAAAATTTTTAATAAAAACATATTGCCATAGTCGTAGTCACAAAAAAAAGGCTTTTGACTTTTGTTAATAAGAATTTCATAAAATTAATATCGTTTTAAAAAAAGTCTGACTTTAATGTCATAATTTTTAAATTTTCATAAAAACTTCAACGGTACCTTGGAAACTATTGAGTCGAATTATTCCGTTTCATTTATTCCATTTAAGCAAAAGTCCAACAAAAAAGTGCCCAGTATTATACCGACCATTCAGTCAGTTCTGAAAGTGGCTGTGTTATGTCAAATGAAATTATCAGAATTAAAATACCATAAAAACTTAAAAAACTCTATTTCCTATAAAATTTATTACCAGAAAAGCTCAACTTGAAAATGAGTTTAATAGCAATAATAAGAAGAAATTTCTTTAAGTGTGACTTAGAATTAATTTACTCTAAAAAAGGCTACTTCCCAAAAAATTCTGCGAGCTACATACAAGATAGTATTTTAAGCCCCCTTTTCTCTATAAATCACACACACTTGAACAGACACTTAAAAATTACTTAAAGTTTATATTTAAGCATGTGCATGCATACATATGCATGTCGGTATGTTTGTAGTTCTTTTACTATTGTTTGTTTTTTTAAGGAAAATTTTGCATATGTTTAAATAAAATTGAATTTGAATTGTAAATAAACAACTACAACAAAAGCGACAAAATCATAGCCAACTTAAGCAAAGTTGAGGGGATAATAAAATCTTAAAAACTTTCAATCGAACTAAAGCCAACCAAACAACCAACTAACCCAACCAACGAAATAATAAATGAACAACAAGTTGCTAAAACAATGACGGAATACCCTCATACTCATGCTGGCGTATGCAAACATACAGACATGCATGAAGTTGAAAGGGGAGCACGGAAAAGTGGAAATGAGTTTTTAATGTCCCAAAAGGGAATAGTTAAGTAAGTATCTAAGTAAAAAGTATATTTTAAAATCAACAAAAGAAAAAGGTTATAAACAATAGATACAATTGTGTACGAGTATATTGTTACACACAAAATGCAGAGCATACATTTAGGAGGGGGCAGGGAAAAAGGTAGCATAAAGGGTTTTAATTGTAGGATTTAAAATACAAAGTAAACCAATGATTTGTTGTTATTGATTAGAACGGACATGTATTCTTAGTGGAAAATATTATTAACACAACTTTGTGCAATATACTCAGCAATATTGTAATAAGAATTTAACGACCACGATTATGTGTTTACGTTTGAGCGAGTGTGTACGTTTATGAGTATAAGTGTGAGTAAACATGAGCTAATCATTAAAAACTTAAAGGTTATACAAACACAAACGTATAGTAACTATTCGTCTGTGTAAACGCTTGTTATAATGTTCCTCATACATGTGAGTAGTAGTTTAAGAAAATCTTATTCTTAAGTAAATACATGCTTTACAAACATATCCTTTTTTATCCTGCGTATATTTAATTCAATTTCTTTTGCTGCTTTGGTTGGTGATGAGTATTTAAAAGTTTGCTTTTCTTCTTTGTTTGATGAATATTTAATTAAGCATAAGAAGGCATGGTCTTCTTTTTCATACTTCGTTTTGTAACTTTACCCGGTTACATTCCATTTTTTGATAAAAAAAAAAAAGATTTTAAGATTCAGAAAAACATTTTTTTTTAATTTAATCTTAAAAAGAGTAAATAAATATTGAATAAATTTTTGCAAAGCAAAAAGTAAACAAAAGTTTTAAGATGGAAGCAGTTCAGCTTATGCTTTTTAAAAAATAAAATCTTTAGCACTTGTGCCAATAACGTACTCTTGCTAAAATAATTTTCTTTTTAATTTGACTGCAATTATAATTTTGGTCACTTCTATAGGATACAGATGATGCTGAGTTAAAAAAATTGGCAAATAAACATTTTTGAGTGAAATGGCCAAAAATTGTATTTCCGGAAAAAAAATTTTTAATAAAAATTTTCATAACTCACTAAATTTTTAACGGATTTAGAAAAGAAAAAGTTTTGTTTTACTCATTAGTAAACATATTTTGAAAATTAATTCAAAAATATTATAGTTTCTTTATAAAATTCTATGTAAAAACGTTTCCAAAGTTGAAAAATGGCGAAAAAAATTAAAAAAAAAATTTTTTGGCTTAGAAATACTTACAGATTTCTCAAGTTTGCTCAAATAATATACCAAAATGTAGCATTAAACTTGTGCAGTGTATGGCCGATATAAGCTGACTATTTTTTTAAAGAGAAAATAAAATATTCAGCCCTATTAGGAGTGGCGTTAAGTTTTTCAAAAGTTGGCGTCGGCATTGTTACATATCACTGTTTCCGCCACGATAACAACGAGCATAATCGGAACTATTGTCGGCTGCTTCATTTACCTAAATTGTATAGCAAATATTCAACATGATAACTCGGCATTATGTTGGCATCTTTGCAAAACACTTCAATAACATTCTTCAAATATTGCGCACAAAGTTTGGCACTGCAGTTTCCCCTAATATCTACTGTAATTTAATAGCAACAAAAGACAAAATATAAAAGCCCAACACAAGTAAAAATTATATAGAGAACATTAACAAAAAACAAGAAAATTTTCTTTTAAAATAAACCAAAATCAATTAATGAATTTTAAGAAGCTGAATGCTTTCATTTTTTATTTTCTTTTCTTTTCGTTTTGTTTTCGGTTGCTATTAAAACCATATTGAATGGGCCACAAAATAATTAAATTTTCAAACAAAACAAAAAAATATCATCTCATTTTATAAATTTCAGTTTAACGAATGTGGCAATTACACCTGATAAACTACAGCACCTTTACTTCATCCCTTTTTTTTAAGGAGAAAAAAAAATGTTACAAGAAAATAAAAAAAAAAAGTAATTACCAAAGTAAACGTAATTTAAAAATAAGTTTTCAACTTTTTCCCAAAAGCACAAAAAAAAATGTTTCTTTTTTTAATCTGGGTAAACTTTCAAATACTTATTTGGGAAATTATAAAATAATATTTCGTGTGCTATATAAAACCAAATCACCAAAGCATCAACCACCCACCAACCAGTTATTGTTAACTTTTTTTTACCTTTTGGCACACAATTTTTATACCCTTCACCTATAGTGTGCAGGGGTGTATGCATATATGTTCTGTATGCTCATCTATAAAGTATAAATTCTGAATCCTTATAAGCAGCAAAGTGAACTTAGTCTGTCCAACTAAAAGAACTTGAAGAAGGGGTTATTACACCAATCTTCAAGCCTATTGGTCCATTAATGGTATAGACTTGGCTGAAATATATTCACTTTCTCCTTTACTTGAACATTTTTGGTGTCGTATATTTATTCACTATGTTGAAGGGTATATAAAATTCGTCAAAGCCGAATTCAACTTTTTTTTAACATGTTATTGTTAGTTGGTTTTAATTTTTTTATTTATTTATTTTTTTTTTTTTTTTGTGTTTTTAAAAATTAATTAAAAATACTTTTTGTTACATTTTTTTTTTCTTAATTTTCTTTGTGTTGTGTGTCGTTTTTCCTTTTTTTTTTTTTTGTTTTTTGTTCATTATTTATAAACGTGGATAATGAGCCCCTAAGCTGATTTTCGCTTACAAAGACAAGTGGTGAGCATTTTCAAATATTCCATAAATAAAGGAATAGAAAACACAAGAATAGAACACAGAGCTTTGTGTTTTGTATTGGGTTTCGAAACCACACAAAGACTAGCAAGCACTTTTTATCAATAATTTTTTTTTTTTACAAAAAAATAGAGAAAATAATAAAGAATTTATTAAATTAAAAATATACTCGTGCACATAACACATAAAAATCTGTTTTTGTTTTAAAAAACAATTTAAAAAAAATATATATAGAACGAAGTGTCTATTTAAATCGAATGCTGCAATTTGCCCAGCTGAACTAAGCACATTGGGTTAAGCTATGGTCCCTTTACACAAATATTTGTCGAAATAAGCGTAACTACTACTTTTTGGTAAATATTTTTATAAAATTAATTCAAGTAAAGCATTGTTTACAAAAAATTCGACCGGATAAATAATTGAATATACGAGTATACTTAAAGGAAAAAGCTATTACAAAACTATTATTCATAAATACATATTGACTTATTGCTTTTTCAGAAATATTAAAAAATTAATTACAGTTCATTTCCTCTTATGAATTGCCGCGTTTTTGCCATTAGTTTCTGCACAACAGATTTGTTTGAAATTTTAACATATTTTTGGCGTCAGGAACAACAGTACCACTTATCTTTAATTTGCCTTTGACAATAGCCCATATTGTTCAATTGGCCGAAGCTGCGGACAATTAGAAGGGTTCATGTTTTTTGCCACTATATCGACCTGATGTCTTTCATACCACTCGATCGCAGTTATTAAATAATGACAAGACGCTAAATCAGGGCAAAATTTCACTGAGGCCTGGTGGTGTTTAATTAGAGGCAGCAATCGTTTCTGCAGATATTTTTTTATATAAATTGCTGATGTCATTGTTGAAGAGACGACAAACGGCGTGTTTTTTAGAGCACAACTGCAAATTGCTTGCCAAATCATGATTTTTTTTACTAAATTTATCCAGTTTCGTGTATTTGTATTTGGAATCGACGTTTCACCCCAACATAAAATTTTTGCCCTGGCAGCTGTTTTAAGTCCATTTTTACATAGGTTTCATCATCCATAATCAGGCAGTTGTTGAATTTTGTTAAAACTTGATTGTAAAGAATGCGTGCATGTTTTATTGCAATGGCATTCTACTTTTCACTCCATTTTGGATATTTTATTGAACGATAGTTTCTGCAGCCAGCATCCAGACAAATTTTTCTTGCGGTACTTATGCTGGTGTTATTTTTTTTCTTTTGCACGATCATTGTCAGATAGACCCAGGCTTTGCTGTATTGAACGTATTATACATTTTGTAAGCTCTGGAATTTTTTTTCTTTTGTTTTTGCTTGCGATCTGTACTTAAGGTTTGGTTACATCTTTTTAAAAATTCATTTACAATGCTTTTTGGAAGCTGCAGTTTTTTTTTCCAAACATTGCATCTAACCATATCGGATTTTTTCTATTTTGATTTTCCATGACTAACCACTCTTACAAATAAACTAATATTGAAAAAATTTTTCTACAAAATAACGGTGAATATTTTTAAAACAAAATTTTTTGTTTAAATTCAAGTGTTGAAACTTGATTTTTCAAAAATGCTTTTGCAAAGCAGCCGGATTTTGTGTGAACAATGCTTTAATATGATAATGCAAGTATGTTGTATATTAATAAAGAATTAAACTAATCTAAGCCAATATTTTGTAGTGGCTATGCTTATATCGACAGATATTTATTTAATGTGACCGTAGCTTTAAGCTAATACAATATACAAAATGCAAAACATTCACGCAAATATGATTGAGGCAACCATAATCTAGATTTATGATTGCTTATTTATCTTTAAAACACACAAACATATTAAAAAGGCCTCTCAACTCCCGATGGTCAAGTTCAATTTTTTTTTGTAATTTTGTAATATACAATTCTCGTACAATTTAAAAAAAAAAATATTTTTATACATTTTTTAAATGAAATTTTATATAAATTTTTTCCCTAAATTTTTTTTAATAAAATATATAATTTTATTCTATTGACTTTTTCGTTTCAATTAATTTTTATTTATTTATTACATTAAACAAAGGGGTTGATTTTTTTTTCAAATATTTTTACTCTACTGGATTTGCACTATTCGCAGTTATGAAGCAAAAGAAAAAATATGGTTGAGACAACCATATTCTGGTATTATCATAGTATGGTTAGATTTATGATTGCATCTAAGCATATATATTTTTAAGGCAAACATATTAAAAATCCTTCTCAACTACAGATACTGCGGTTCAACCTCTGGTCAGGGCTAAAAAAAAAATTTTTTTTGATTTCTTATGCAATTTTAATAAATAACTTTTTTATGTTTTACAGTAGACTATCACTTCGGCATAGAAACATGTTTTATATTCCATTAAGCCGTAGAAATTATGCAGCTAATAGTTCATTGACTAGATCTTTAACATATCTTAATGCTATAAATGAGCATCAATTAATAGAATTTAATGTATCAAAAACGCACTTTAAGAATTTTCTTTTTTATAATTTAAATTAATTTGTTAATTTCCTAATTATGTATTTAAGATAATTTATGATTTAAGACCAATATTTTGTTAATAATTTATATTAGTTTATAGTCTGTAAGGAATCCATTTCCATAGACTACAATAAATAATAATAATAATAATAAATTTTTTTTAAATAATTTTTTTTTAATATTTTTTGTGAATTAGCATTAACCCACTACTCAATCACTTCAGCCACAAAGCTCAGTTAAGTTTTTGTTTTATATGGTTGCTGAAGAGACAAAATAAAAAACAATTTATTTTCAACCATATTTTTCTTATTATTATGTTTGCTATAAACATATTTATAGTGTCAGCTAAAATATTATTAAATATAATATGATAAATAGAACCATGGTAAACATACTATGGTTAAAAATAACTAAAAA
The DNA here is from genome assembly GCA_947397855.1 of Thelaira solivaga. Taxonomy (NCBI): domain Eukaryota; kingdom Metazoa; phylum Arthropoda; class Insecta; order Diptera; family Tachinidae; genus Thelaira; species Thelaira solivaga. The sequence goes on along the minus strand of OX377611.1, from coordinate 16,890,189 downwards.
TATGTTTATCGTTATCATAAAAATGCTTAGATGCTTCAAACTAACAATAATATTTTTGGGGAGAACAAACTATGTATGTTTGCTGTGACCATATTCAATGATATTTTTTGCGTGTTGCTTGCAATCGTCGTTTTTACTTCAAAATCAAGATATTTTTGTTGGGCAATAATAAGTGGTTAAATTGACTAAACAAAAATTTGAGTTAAAAGCCCATTTGCAAATTGCATGTACCTATGGGCAAAGTTTCAGTCAGTTTGTACGATTTTTCATGAAGTTGTAGCAAAATAGCTTTTCGTTTATTTTTACAATTTTAATTTAATTTAAAATTACTCTCCTGAATAACAAAAAATTAGATTAGATTGTATAGATAATTTATTTACTGCAGATTATGATAACGGAATTATCGATTGAATCAGGGGCGGAGATAATAAGTCACCTGGCCACTGCCGCCAAAATAAGGCTATTGTGACAATATCAATAAAATAAATAATAAATAAAATCACGAAAGTAAGAGATAATTAACAGCAAAATTTTCGATTAGACATTTCTGATATTTCAAAAAGAAATAAATTTAAATATTTTTCAAGTTTAAGATCTTTAATTTAATTTTCCAATATTTCGACTTTCCTTTGTATGTCTTCTTCGAAATATTGGAAAATTAAATTTAAAAAAATTTTTATTAAGATCTTAAAAGTTAAAAAATATTTGTTAATAAGTATTAAATTTATAAGATCAAATAATTTAATAAATTAATTAAAATAAATTAAACTCAAATTGTTGTGAATAATTAATTTTATAAAATGTCATAATGAAATACATTTACATATCGTTTTATGGGGTTACTACCGCCAATCATTTGTGTAGACTGCCTCCCCTTACAATAGTTATGACTTGTACATATTTATCTTGTCACTATAGGAAAGCCATTAGGCAGCAATCACACATACATTTTACAAAATGAAACTTTAATTGAAAATATAAAATTATTTGTAAGTTAACGTCAGCAAAAATAAATTACAGAAAATAGTAGGAGAGACTGCAAGAAAACTTTTTTAGTCCTAATCGTGCACTACAAGAAAACCACCCACAACTTCATTAAAAACTTATTTTTTTTTTTGTCTTTTTTGTACACACATAAGTACCACAAAAACAAAAGTTATAATTAAATGTCATTTTTATAAGAGGATTTTTTCTCTCTAGCTATTTTATTTATTGAATTTTCAATACTAGCAACAACAAGTTATTAAGTTATTAAGTTATTACATTTTAAAATTATGTTCAGCAAAATTTTCAAAAAATTCGATTAATTATTATAATTGAATTTTTGCATGGTAACACATTCAGTAATCACAATTCGTTTCTTCATTAACCGCTTGATTTTAAAAAATATAAAGAAACTAGCACAAAATTTTGATTTCATTACGATCATGTTTTACATTTTATTTTTGTACAAAAATTCTAAGGATGCCCAGCCGGCAGGCCTTATTCTGAAAGGCAACGGACGTGTCGTAACAGAGTCTCCAGAAACATCAATTGGGATTCGTGCTTTCGAATTTCGAAAACTAATTTGAAAATTATACCGTTCAATTAGTCCAAAAATTGCTACCGAGAGATCCTGAGTACAGTAATGCAATCTAGATTGATAATGAACAATAAAGCCCATTCTTCTTCTCAGTGGCCACGTCAATAAACAGAACTGTTGATATTGGGGAACACAGAATTCTCATTTAATCCTTGAAACATATTAAAGACAACCTTCGTCTTGAAGAAATTTAGCCTGAGATGTTGCAGCATGTCATGAAAAATGTCTTAAAAACAGGCGAAAGTTGCATAGCGAATCGCGGTCACCATTTAGCCGATATAATTTTCCAATCATAATAAAAAAATGTAGAAGGCAAAATAATTTTTTTATGAAAACCAAACTTACTTATCTTTTCTTTGAGCAAAATTATAGGCCATCAAAAGTGAAAGCGGGGGACTTTTGCTCCACCCGTTATATATTTTGTTTTATTTAAACTAAATGCATGAAGACGAAAAATTAAAAAAAGCTATTTTTTTCACTCACTAGATTACAAAAAGTTCCTTGTTTTACGAAGGAACACTTATTTAACGAACGCACACAGTTTTTCATTTTAAAAAAATAAGCCGTTAATTTTGAAAAATAGTACAAGTAGATGCATGATTTTCTCTAAATCATTTGAAGCAAAAGCTTAGTTTTTTTTTATTCATTTTAAAACCGTAAAAAATACTTAACTTTATCAAAAATAATAAATATATTTACGCACATGGCTACATACTTTACAGTAGTCACCATAAATATTCAATAGCAATAACAAAAAAATGTCTTAAAGTTAAGTAAATATAAACATAATCCATTTATTATTATTTTTATTGAATTATAATGCATATCGAATGTCAAACTGTAACAGAATCATAAACATACAACAACAACAAAATCACACAAAATTATACTCTACAAGGGTGCATGCATATAAGTTTTTCAATTCGTTTGTAACCTTATATTTATAAACAGGAAAATTGGTTCTAGTCTTTCCATCTATCAGTGTAGCTTTTTTTAAAGAAAACAAAATTAGTGCTGTAATCTAAAAGCCATTTCACACTGCAGCATGTGACTTGCGCTAGTAAGTTTTTATTATAACTTTTTATATTTTCTTTTAAACTTGCAAGAGACTTGCGCAAGTCACTTGCCTAATGTGAAAGCCCTCTAAGAAATGTTACTGTACTGAAGCAAAAATTGTTATCAATCCTATGAAACGATATCATTAAATTATTTCATTGATTGCATGAAATATTTCATATACAGGGTAGGTCAAATGTTACGCATGCGTGTAAAAATTTTAAAATTTTTTTGTTTATTATAGTTTTTCATTAAGTTTTAATTGCTCGATCGTTAAATTTGACATGATGGTGTAACACGGTTCAAGAATAAAGTTAGAAAAATGAAATAATAAACAAAAAAGTTATTAGATTTTTAGATTTTTACAGGCATGCTTGAGTGTTGGCCCACCCTGTATTAAGTGAAATAGTAAAATATTTTCAATGTATTTAGAAAATTAATTCTAAGCCTAATGAAAAGTTTAATTGATTAAAAAGTAATGAGGTTTTCACTGGTATAATAACAAAATTCAGAAGATTTATAAACTTATAAGTCTCTCAATGTATCGCTATGATCGTGATTCGAAATTTACTTTAGTAGGTGGATCTATTAAAAAATGCATGTGTGCTTAAAATGAAGGATAGTGTGTACTTAATGCTGATTAATCCAATGAATAGTTTTATTATTTTTTTAACAATTACAATTTTCTTTAGACTTGTAAAATCTTTTTTTAATACAACGTTATTCATTCATTTAAGGGATTAATTCATTGAATTAAAGAAATGTTTGTCATTGTTTAAAAAATAATTAATTATTCTTGCAGTGTGTATGATAGAGAATTTAAGAAAAATTATATTCCAATATTTCGACATTCCTTTGTGTGTCTTTCTCTAGCAAAATGATTTTATAATAATAAAAAAAAATTTCTTTAAAGTCTACATAAATTTTTTTTTAGATAAGAGCATTTAGTTTTAAAAAATATTTATAATTATACAGTTTCAGAAAATAATATTATTTGTGCAAAGTTGTTTTGATTGGGTCTTCTAAATAGACCATTTTTCCAACAGGTTTTCTTGTCATGAAGTCGTACGATTGTGTCATTGATTCAGTTTCATTAGTCCATTAGCGGCATAGGTATGATTGAGATATATCCACTACCTCTACTTCTTGGCTGTTTTTGTGTTTGTTTTTTTTTTTTCAATTTTCTTTTATAAACACAAAATACAGAAAAATATTGATTTTATCAGAGCAGACACTATAAACAATTGTAGAATCTTGAATTTATTTCAAAAATTTCACCATTATGACCAGAGAACCCAAAACTTAATGGGCCATAATCATAGTCACAAAAAAGTGGGCTTTTATTCAGAGCTGACATTTGTTCATAAGAATTATATGAATTTAAAGTCAGTTTTAAAAAGATACCGACTTGAGTGTGACTAAGATTATGGCCCATTTTGTTTGAAATTCATGAAATTATTTATTGTGGGAATGGGTGTATATTCCAAAATAAGAAAATCTGCTAGAAATTCTTAATGTAGAAACAATAATACAGACAGGAATTTTTGCGTATTAATAGTTGATAAAGTTTATTTGAATTCTTAAGGATTTAGCGACTTAAGTGAAAACTGACTTGTCGCAATTAACTCAATAACTCTGTTACTGTGATTCAGGGATGCCGGGCTGATATATATTCCACAATTAACGTGATGACCTTAAAAACAATACCGTCTGCTAGAATCGAAACAATTTGAGGGCTTTTAAAGTTATGGGCCTGGCCTCTAAAAATAATTTAATATTACATAAGCAGCTTTTCCATTTTGCCACAGCAGGTGAAGAGTGCATAAGATTCGGCTTAATTGAATTCTTACTTCTTTTATTCTCAAACCGTGAGTGGCATAAAGGGGTTAAGTTATATTACTGTATCAATATGCGACTGTTGTATAAATAAAAAAAATATATTTCAATACAATGTCGTTTTAACAAACACAAAAGTGCAAAAGCTCATTATTTGATCATAAAAAGCTACATACACACACTTTTGTGTCTACTCAGCTAAATAAAATACACAAAAATCCAAACAGCCCCATATAAATATTTTAAATATTTGCAACGTACTTAAGATATGCCAAAAATATTGTAGCTTTGTATGTGTTTATGATTTGTTATGAAAAAGTCATAGAAAAATATTTATTGATATGATAGATACATGACTGAAAGTGAGTATGTATGTATGTATTTTGTTTTCTTTATGACTACGAAACATATACTTAAAAAGGGTGCAAAAGTAATTTACAAATTTTTAAACCATTTGAATCCTACCATAAAGCTATACGGTGGAAATCCTTTATAACGTAAACAATAAAATATCACGCGAAATAAAGACACACAAACGCAAATGCATTTTCTTATGCCTTTATTTTACAGTGGGCTCAAAAATAAAAAACGTTGGTGTAAGCAAATTTAATTTCAATAATATGCGATTCGTGCAAGCTTTTGGAATGAATTCAACCATTTGTTAAGAACAAAATTTTTGTCCGGACAAAATAATTTGAGCTGTCTTTTTATGAGAGAGACCTCAAATAAAAAAATACTATCTCAAATAAAAAAATACTATCATGTTTCATTATTGGAATAAGTCTCTATGAACTAATCGAATAAAGCAAATATTTTTCATAATTTGGGAATTAAGAAAAACGTATAAAAACTAATATTTTCAATTTTGCATTGAGAGTGAACTGTCCGATCAGTAGCAGATTTTTTTTAGTTTTTGTTGTATATTTAAATTAAGAAAGAATAAATTCTTTTAAAGTTCAAAAAGGAATCTTGCGAATCAAATTGAAGGCCGTAAAGCAACCAACATTATTTTAAGGCAGATTAAGTACATACATACGAGGTATGATAAAAAAATAACCGTTATTTTCGATTTTCACATTTTTTTTTTTATGTTAGTACACATGTCTGTTATTTATGTTGATATTCAGCCATTTTGGATTGTCAGTTTGTTTTTGACAGATAAAAAGGTTAGTGGTGTTTTGGTGTGCTTTTCGATTTTTTACTATTTCAAAAAATGGATCAAAGAAACTGTATTAAGTTTTGCGTAAAAACTGAAATTAAATGTGCAAGAACATTTGAAATGTTGACTGTGGCGTTTGGCAAGTCTACTATGAGCAGAACACAAGTTCAATTGTGTTATAAACGGTATAAGGAAGGCCGAGAAGATCTCAATGACGATGCTCGTCCTGGTAGCCCGAGCACGTCAACAACCGATGAATTTAAATTAATTTTATTATTTAATAATTATTTTTAATTATTAAAAATTATTGCTGGATTTCAAATAAATAATTTATTTTAATTGAAGCAGTGAAGAAAATGATTTTGGATAATCGTCGAATCATTATTAAAGAGGTTGCTGATGATGTTGGCATAGCGTTCGGCTCATGCCAAGCAATTTTTACGGGTGTTTTAGGCATGAAAGGTGCGGCAGCGAAGAGTGTTCTAAAATTGCTGAATTTTGACCCAAAAAATTGTCGCTTTTTCGTAATTTTTTGGCCAAAAACAACACCGTAATCATGCCTCAGCCACAGTATTCACCAGGTTTGGCCCCCTGAGACTTTTTCCGGTTCCCAAAACTGAAAACACCGACGAAAGGAAAGCGTTTTGCTACGATTGAGGAGATAAAAGAAAAATCGAAAGAGGAGTTGTTGGCGATACCAAAAAGCGCGTTTCAGAAGTGTTTCGAGAATTAGAAAAAACGGTATCATAATTTTATTATATCTGAGGAGGAATACTTTAAAGGGGACAAGATAGTTATTGATGAATAAATAAATACTTTTTGAAAAAATTGAAAATAACGGTTATTTTTTTATCATACCTCGTGCATATTAGTTGTGTATTAAATGTAGATTGAAATATCTAAGAAAAGACCGTTATTCTACGTACATATATAACTTATTCATTATATACTTTAAATATTTCCAATAAACTTGAATGTAACTAAAGGTCTTATTAATATTTTACTCTGTAAGCAACTAATGACGTGGACTTTAATAAAAATTATAAATAAAATTATTTTAACTAATTAAGTTAAATAAACTTCAAAAAGGTTGGAATGGTCGTAATAGTGAATAAGAGGAGATTATAAAAACTACTTAGAAAAGCAATTAGCAGAGTTTATTGTGTAATTTATATCATCACACTCATTAAACATTAATTCAAATAAATTTATACGCTTGCAACCACTGTTCGACATATAAAAAGTAATATGAAAAAAAAATACAAACCCATAATCCTTTTATGTCAAATCTTTTTCAATAATGATAATACCAAAGATTGTAATAGTGAGGGCGATGATGCTGTTATTGAGATAGTGCCCAACGCAGTTACATCATTTCTAAAAAAAATTTTTTTATATAAAAAGCAAACTTGAAATTCAAAATAGGATGTCATAGTTTTGCATGTGTAAAAGATGCGAAAGAATTAAAATGGAGTTTTTTAATTCACTTATAGATATACCACGAAAATATTTTTAGTTTTTTAAAGCAAATTCATCACAACACAAATGTACTACATCAATAAGTGACAAACAAATACCACCCACCCCTCAGTTATTACAATTGATTTGACATTTTTAAAACAGTAACTAAGTACCGGTTTTTACTGTTGTTGAAACAAATTCAATGTAGAACCCGCTTGTATTTAGTTGACATATATACTCGTACATATTGAAGCTCAATTAATTTCTTGGGTCAGTTACCTTTAGTAAATTTAAGAGTAATTCAGGATAATAAAAACAAAAAATTCAAGAATTTTTCATGGCCTTATGACATCATCTTTTTCATAACGACCGCATTTCATAAATACAGTTTAATTTAACCGCCAAATTTGGCTTAGAATAACGAGTGGCAGCACTATATTATTACAGGGTAGTAGCTTGTAGTACCAAAATATACAACATTTCGTATTATATTTTAGATAATGATTCTAACCAATCAGAAAACGATACGTTTGAAAGAGAGCCTTTTTATCAGAGAGAATCCCAGCTTTTGTGACATTCTTTTAAGTAATAAAGTAAGATAAACAACAAAGAAAATTAGCGGTGGTACATAAAATATAAGATTTATTAAATATATTAAACTTTATCGCAGTATCTATTGCAAAATTATTGGAAACATTAATAAATTACGAATATATTAACAAAGTCCTTTTGTTCCTCTGCCAGCAAAAGTGTTGAAAGTAAGAAAAAGAATTGTCAACGTCACCGGCTTATTTCCATTAATGCCATTTTGTTCCATTAGTTCTGGAAGCATTGATATTGTAGGCATAAAACTTTTTTTTAACTTTAGAAAAATATGACATTAAAAGGTAAATAGCGTGGGTTTATTATAACTAATATATTTCTAACGCATGGTGTACATTTTAGCGGGTATTTTTTTGTTACTGTCTGTGCTGATCTCATCAACGTGGGCGCTGTATTATGCCAATGATGCTGTTATCAAGCTTAATCCTTCCAATTTTAATAAGCTAGTAATAGAAGATGATTCCATCTGGGTAGTAGAATTTTATGCACCATGGTGTGGTCATTGTCAAAGTATGTCATCTGAATACAAAAAACTGGCAAATGCTGTTAAAGGTGTTATAAAAGTGGGTGCCGTGAATGCCGATGAACATAAATCTTTAAGTCAACAATATGGTGTAAAGGGTTTCCCCACTATTAAAATATTCGGCGACAACAAACGTTCTCCCATTGATTACAATGGCGAACGCACGGCCAAAGGAATTGTGGAGACGTGTATGGCTGAATTAAAAAGGAAAATTCAATTTGGTCTTAACAATGAAAGCCATAAGAAGAGAACAAAGAGCGAAGCCCCTGTAAATAACGATGATGTTATTGAATTAACAGATGATAATTTTAACGAATTAGTAATGGAATCGACAGATGATTGGTTAGTTGAATTCTATGCTCCTTGGTGTGGTCACTGCAAGAAGCTCGCTCCCGAATGGGCCAGAGCTGCCACCGAACTTAAAGGTAAAGTCAAATTAGGTGCTCTTGATGCCACAGTATACCAACTTAGACCCCATGATTATGGAGTGAAAGGTTATCCAACTATCAAATACTTCCCGGCTGGTAAAAAATTTGCTGCAGATGCTGTGGATTACAATGGTGGTCGCACATCTGAGGACATTGTAAATTTCGCATTAGAAAAATACCTCAACCGCATTCCTGCTCCAGATATAGTTGAAATTATAGATGAATTATCATTTGATAGTGCCTGCGAAGGAAAGCCTTTGTGCGTAATCGCTGTATTCCCTCATATTCTTGACTGTACTGCTGATTGTCGTTACAAACAATTGGACATGTTACGTGAATTGGGTGATAAATATAAGAGGAAACAATGGGGTTGGGCTTGGTGCGAAGCTTTGTCGCAACCCGAATTGGAAGCATCGGTAGAAATTGGTGGCTTTGGCTATCCCGCTTTAGCTGCTGTTAATTACAAGAAAATGAAATTCTCTGTACTTAGAGGCCCCTTCTCCAAAGATGGTATTAATGAATTCTTGCGTGACATCTCATTTGGCCGTGGACAAACCGTTCATGTCAAGGGAGCCAAAAAACCAAAGATCAATACTGTAAAACCTTGGGATGGAATGGATGGCTTACCACCTTATGAGGAAGACATAGATCTGTCTGACGTAGAAATTGAAGAAAAAGCCCCAAAAATTGAATTGTGAATAAAAGGCCACCTATTTACCTTAGCGAACAAGATGAATACATATTGCTTCCTTTTCACATACATATACATGCATACGTCTTTAATAAGCTATCATAAAAGACTGTCATTAAAATATTAATTATGATACTCTTTAAAATTCATTTAAAATTTACATTTAAGTGATTTAAATTTTCATACTTTCCTTATTACAGATTCATAGAAGATCTGATAATATTTTATATTTTTTCATGAAATTTAGGTTGAAATAAAGAATTATAAAAAAAAAAGTTTTTAACTGAGAGTATATCTTCTATGTTCTATGAGATATATGATAATAGCATTTAACTTAATTGTGAAGATATAAAGAATTCCCTGCCAATTTTGCCCTCGGGAACATTTCTGAAAACGATCGATGGAAAATCATTACACCTACCGGTTTCCAAATTTGCTTTTCTTTTGCAATTGTTTGGTTACATATCTGAAACCAAATCATGATATTTGATATCAAGCAATTTCAAATTATTTCATACAAAAAACCACATTTTCATTCAGTATCGAGTGCGAAGAGTTAACCCTTAGTTTTAAAAATTTTTTACTTACATATTTATCAGTGAATTTTCTTGCAATAAAACTGTTGTTTAGAGAGTTTTATTATTTTTTATTAAAGGAATTCTGTATAAAAAAGTTTATTTTAGAATTTTATCAAAATACGTAGAAATAATTTATATCAAAAATACAATTATTTCTTATTTAAAATGTGTATATAAGAGGCTGGCACTTAAATTCTAAAAAAATAGGTAATTACTATACTAAAACTATATATTTAAAGATAAAATGCATTGCTTTGTTTTATCATGATGGTTTTTTTTTAAATATTAAATGCTTATAAAAATTATGTTCATACTAATTTTATTTAAGTACATCTACAGTATATTTGTAATAAATACAACCTATTTCTTTATGTCATGCACATATAAAAATTTATTTCATTTTAAAATGGATATTTCAAAAATAACCTGACCTTAACAATAAGTTTTAAAAGAAAAAGGCCTAATCATAAGATAAAAAATTTGAGTATATACGAGTATGTATGCGGTGATGTTTGTTTTTCTAAAAACAAAAGGGAAAAGATTAATAATAGATTTATGCACTTTCTAAATTTATACAAAAAAAAATTTAATTTCATTTGAGATTACTTTTGTTTATAATATGTTTCACCGAATATAATATATTATTTACTTTTATAAAAGTTATTTCATCATGGGCTATAGTCGCACCGCGACCTTTAGAGTCTTATGTGCAGTGCTAACAGTAAAAACATTAAATTGTTTTATTTGTTGAGCACTTTTGTCTATGAATATTTTGCACCAGTTGCCACGAAATAAAAAATAATAAATTTTTTTTTCATTTTCGTCAAACGTTTTAATGAAGCTACATAGTCAGTCAATTAGGGATTTTCTTGTTGAAAAATGTGACAATAAATTAATTGAAGGAAGGAGGTTATTTACTTGCGTACAGCATTTTTTTACTACAAAAACAAATATAGTTTGTATTATTTTTTAGCAATTATATATGTAATAATAAAAACACTAAGTTGTGCTAAAAATTCGATGGATTATTAGCATTGAGTCTATTATCTGATAAAAAATACTGCAGTTATAGGTATAAATATTCATAAAGTAAAAAATCTATTAAAGTGCTATAGAACAAATGTTAAAATTGAAATATTGATTATAAATAATAAGTATATTTCCCGTAGAATACAGATGATAAACACTAATAAACCGTCAATTTTACTAGACAAAAGTTATTGAAGAAAAAAACAGCCAAAATCCGCTTACTAACCTAATCATTCAAGTGTTAATTTATATTTTTTGAAATGTGTGAATGTGAAAATAATCAAAACTGTATTTTGGAAAATTGTTTTGATGCTATAAAGTTTATATTTACAAGATTGTTGACTGGCTTAAAGATTGCTTATTAGTAAAAAAATTAATTGGAATTCAAAATTTTAATATTTAATTCTTGTAAGGCTTAAAAAATATATGCATGTACTCGTACATACATACATATTCGAAATATGTATGTATGTATTAGCAAAAAAAATGAGTAACAACTTTCATATGGGTTCTAATAACAGAAAATAATTTGATTGTAATGCATTTTTATACCTGTTGATAATATAAGCCATACATAAAAGCAAAATGAAGAAAAAAATATTCAGATATGCATACACACACATACGAAATTATTGAGCAAGGTAACACTAAACAAGAAAATTTAAGACTTCAAAAACGTTAACACAAAAAAATATTAGACAAAAGTAATGTAATGCTGGCTTTATATACAGCAAAAAGGCTAAGAAATGAAAATGATGGCTATAAGGAAAACACTATTGACGTACATACATACATTTATAGTTAGAAGATTCTGACTGATAACACATGTTATGATAGTATGGTTAGTTATATGCAACTCAAAGTATTTCTATTTTACTTACATATACATTTAAAAATATGTATTCTGAAATTCCAATCATTATGGCCACACTGATTAAAGAATGTCTGTAAATTAGTACTGCGTATGATTTTCTATTATATTAAAATACATCAGACAGTTATATGTGTGTTGTATAGGGATGAAATTTGTTTGTATACATACATACATTTTTAACTTAAAATAATTTACTCAAGATGTGGCATTATAAAACGAAACTAGTTGGATTTTTATATGCCTTTTGTTCACTTATTCTATTTACCTGTTCCCTTGGGCTACTTTTTCCAATATTAATGGCATATTTGTCCTGAAGTTTATTTAAAACTATGAGCATCATTGATTTGTCCATGTTTTTGATCATCTGGAAAGTTTTCTATTGATGGTATAGAGCGTGACGTCGCCGCCGTAATTGTAGAAGAAACATCCATAAATTGATACTTTTTTTCATCTCGACACAAAAATGGATAGCACATAATACCATAATAGAATCCTAAACACGCAACAATGACGACAAATATTATTGCTATAATACCAAAAGTTGAGAAGCCAGATTTTTTATCCAAATATTCTTTGGGAGTGATTTCGGGGGTTTGAGTAGGTTTAACAGGCTGCTGTGAGCCATAGTAACTACGCCTGGAGTTGTAACCACTTGAACGACCTCTCACACTACCTGCTTGACAATAAGTTATGCTCAAGGTAACTGCAATTAAGTGAACATAATTATTAAAAACAAATTTGTCTAGCATTATAAAATGAATTTATGTATATATATTATACCCATACGTAATACATATGCACATGTAAATTCTTAATTATATAGAACATGCTTATCACACAAATAAATCTCTTTTATTTCTCATATCAAAATAACAAATCACATACCAATTAGAAAGGTCATCATTAACTTTTTTCTCATCTTTAGTCTTGTATAGCAAAAAATTTGAGCAAAATGAAAGAAAAAACTTAGTTCCAATAATAAATTTAATTTCTTTAATTAAATCTCTTATTTCTATATTGTTTTTCTTTCGTCTTCTTTTAATTGTATGTATGTGCTTCTTTGTCTGTTTCCCTTCCTTTTATGTAAAAGTTGCAACAAAGAATAATTTAATGTTGGGTGCATGTACATGCATATATATGTACATTTATATTTATAATAATAAAAGAAGAAAAGTAGAAGAAAAAAACATGGCGCAAAAAGTAACACAGGGTTGTATGTTAATAAAATTCATATATATCAAAATTTAATCAGCAAATAGAGAAGCACATTAAAAATTTCTTTTTTTAATTAAAACCAAACTTATAAATAAAAATCATCAATATTTTTACATGAAAATAATTAATAGTTCATAATTAATAAGTAAAATTTAGCTGATATATATACAATTTTATATACAGATCAAGAAAATTGCAACTAGTAATTTATTGATATATGATTATATTATATAAAAATATTGAAACGGCTAGTTTATTAAGCTTGAGGTCAAATTTATTATAAATATTTATTTTAATATCAATATTGCCATCTAACTTTGTGTAGCTTCTTCAGGATATTATAATAATATATCACAACAAATATATACATAAAATAAATATTTTTAAAAAATACAACCTTTATCTTAATAAACTAGCCGTATCAATTTAAAAAGAAGAAAGTCAAAAATATTTATTAATTATTATTTTATGGAAATACATAAAATAGTAACTCTGTCAAATAAATACAACACTGAAAATGTTTACGGAAAAGGAGTAAGAAAAGGTAAGTTTAGAAATTTCACCACCAACCAAAGAACGAAAAATTCAAAAAGATAATGTAAGAAAAACGAGCGTCAAACCGAAACTAAACGAGGATAGGAAAAAATTTTAGCTGCTACAGATTTCAATTAAAATTAAATGAAACAACAATTAATTAAAAGAAAAGACTTGTAACAAATGTTATAATAAAAAGGTTGCATAAGATTTTTATGAAATATATAATATAGCCTAATTGCTATCAAATTTATATTACTTTTAAATAAACCCTGTGACAAAGGCGAGGAAAAATCAAGTGTGTGTATAAAAAAGAAACCATTTTTTAAATACTGAAAAAATCTCGTTTATAAAAAGTAAAATTGTAGTGAATCGTTTTATTAACAACAGAATATATTACAGAAATAAAAATAGAAAACTTAGTAGTCTTTTTTTAAGAAAAAAGATAATTAAAGGCAAACATTTTACAGAGAACTCAGCCAGAACTGATAAATTGGAAGTATAAAGAACGTAAAATAATCACTCTTTCATTATATGTGTATATGTACCTACAAAGTGAAAAATAAATGTAATCAACCATTTTTTTTTATAAAAATAACCAGAAATATTACAAAAACTACATATTCTGCGTTCGTGAGTGTATAGCAAAATATACGAATGTATTAAATTTATATTGTATGTATATACATTTATTTAAAAAACAGAACAACAGCGGCAGAAAAACATCTATTGTGTGGGGACTTTCTTTTTGAAAACGAGTGTGTAGTTTTTCTGCTAACGAAATCAATGTATGAGAGTAGTGTGGGATCCAAAAGAAAATGTCACATTTGCCGTTGGATGCACGCGCCATTTTGCATTATTTAAATGAATTGGGCTACAGAAATATATCAGCCACACAACTCAAAGAATTTTTAAAAGGTAATAATAACGAAACTTAATTATTGGGCATTTAATTAATAATAGTATCACAAAAAATATTGCATTATTTGTTTTATGTAAATGAGTGCTTGTGTTTCATTAAGCGAGAGCAAGTGAAAAAGCTAGTAAAAGAAAGAGGAAGAGCTATTTGATTGTAAACAAAAACATTTGTTTTTCATTGTTTGTTTATTTCATTTATTTATGTTCATTTTATAACCTCAATTATTATTATATATATATAGTTTTGTACAATTCGAATAAATTTATTTTCCATAAAATGGTACATGCATGAGTATCACTAAAAATTTATAACCACTTTTTTTATTTCCAAGTGACTAGCTGTGTGTATCGAATAAACAAGTATATATTTAAATGGTTTTAGCTTTTGCAACATTCATGTGAAGTAAATACGTATGCAATATATAAATATGTACATTAATATGTATAGAGTAAGGTTAAGCCAGCTAATGCTTGTATTTTTTTGGATTTTATTTTTATATATATGTTGTATATTTAAAGCCGGCTGTTTTATATGCATTGCTTTGCTTTTGTGTGTATAGGTAACCAATGTGTATTAACTAACATACAAAAATAAATTACAATACTCGTACTAAAAACAAAGATATTATAACAGTAATACCAGTACAAAGTAGAGAAATCAACGTAAGCTTGGCTGTCTGACGGTTCACTAGCGTGTCGGTCGTACTTTTAACATTCATGTTTTTATACTTATATCTTTTCTAATAAACTAAACAAGCAAACCATCATTCAAGCAAACGTCCCCAAAAAAGTAAAGTAACTACATTTATTTGCTTGGTTTTATTTTTCTACAACCTTATAAAAAAATTTATATGTACCTACATATTGTTTACTCGCTAGATTGTGAAGTTTTTTGTTCTGTGCCTTTATTTTATTCTTTAATGCTTATACAAGCGACGTCAACATTTTTTATACTTATTTTTTATTTTATTTAAAATACACAGACCCCTGTAGCAGCCAAACGTTCTTACATATGTACAAAAAATATTCATTGGTTTTATTTTGTAAGTATAAATTTATGTATGTGTTTATGTACACACACAGTACTATTGTGGCATTTTTCTTTATTTGTTCATTCGCTTTTTATACATTTTATTTTTACCAATTCTTTTTCGTTGTCGCTTTTATCAGTTTTTCTTGACAGTGGTGTATTTTAATTTTATGTATATATTTAGAATAAGATGAAATTGTTTTATATTACTTTACTCATTTTTCAATGTTTTTTTTTTTTTAAATAAGCATTTTTTTTAAATAAGCATTTTTAAAATTTTATTTTAAAATGCTTAGTTAAACTTAATTTTTTTAAATGTTTTAAGTTAAAACGAACACGATAACAAAATTATTCCGGAGAATTGCGAACAAAGAATAGAAACAAAATTAAAAATGTAAACAATTTAATATTATTAAAAAGTAAAAAATAGTTGACTCAATAACTTGAATTAAGCTAGGCAATAACAGCTGTTGACAACGATTGTATGAAAGAGGCAAATACCTATGGAAAATCAGTGGAGGAAAAATCCAGAGAATTTTATAATAGGTATAATTTCATAATAAAAATTGCAAATTTAATTACAATATTGTGTTAATGTAAAAATATGTATGTTACGTATATTAAGTAAGAAATGTGTTTTTGTTATAGCAATATCTAAGTGTAATTAAAAATGTTGGAAATAGTAATTATATAGTATGTCATTAAATATAGGTAAAAACCGGTAGTTATAGAAAGTCAAAAATGCTTACTTCTGCTTAATTATTCTCATTTATGGACTATATGAGCTATAATTAATAAGATTTATAACAAAATCAACCCGAAGACTGTATTAAACTTAAAACAACTATACAGCAAAGGTACGTATAACGCCTCCGTTGGAGAAGAAGTTTCACTACACATTGCCAGCTTTGCCCTCAGAGACATCAGACAATCCACGATTATTTCTGATTTACTTCAGATAGGCTAAGACAGCATAAAGTATACTGGGTTCTTCTCACTGTTACAATTTTGTGCTTAGATCCATCAGTGAACGAATATTAAAGCATCCTTATGCTACCATGCTGGAGTCAACTCTGTCTGTTCATTTGTAGTTTTTGTATAGTTAGAAATCCTTGTAGATGTTTCAGTTCAGAAATATACAATAACCAGAGTGCATTTCTGCATGGCTCCTCTTGCATATAAAGCATAGCTCTTTAGATAGGATATGTTTTCATATAACTAATTCGTTGGTAAAACAAAAATATGTGGTACACCTTATCAAGATGAGCTCTATCTATCTGCTCCGTCTTATGCCGCTACACTGAGCAGGATAAGCCAATTTGAAAGCAATATCGATTTATTTTAATGTATTGATATATTATATTGTAGTTACATAGTAATAGGTATTTATAAGTTTGTTTTGTAGCATTATACATATTATTATATGAGATATTTATAAATTTTATTAAGCCCATGTTGAATATTATCTATAAAACAATTTTTGTATGTATGTATGTACATATACATAGATATGTATCTATGCCTCACGAATTCAACTTCATAATAATTTTTATAAATGACCTGGTAACTAAAAATCAATATTATTTAGTAATAATAAATCGTCAATAACTAACTACATATGCACATACATATATATGAATGTATGTACATATATGTATATGTGTGTGCATTTGTAACATAATATGTATACATATATGTACATGTTTAACTACATATTTGCATATACACACATGTATACATTCTTATGTATACAATTCGTCATTTATATCAACTATTAACGATAAACGTATTTCATACCTTTGCTTTTGCAAACATATGCACGCATAACTTACATATGTATGTACATGTTTACACATTTAAATAAATGCATAAATATGTATTTACCAACAAGCATGTATGTATGCATACCTATCTATGTATGTACATACATACAAATTTTAATTTGTACATGCAACATTAATAGTACATGAATTCTAAAGCTTATTTACAGATGTATGTATATCTGTTTTTTTTTATTAATATCTATATATGTGGGTATGTTATATATACATACATACATATGTAGTTGGTTTAATTAATTGATAGCTTGTAAACAAAACTTAATATTTCGCAAATTATAACAGGATGCGAAATATATGTACATTCCTATATATGTATATATGATGAAATAAAAACTGAATTCTGCTTTTAAAAAGTCAGGTATATTTAAAAAAATTTCTAAAATCGCAGGATCTGTTACCTTTATTTTATGTTATTGGTGTTGAGTTTTAATAAGGGATGATCTAGTACATCTGCTTACTTATCATACTTTGTTTCTTTTTTATTTGCCTTACAACATACATACATAAGTTTTTAGTTTTCATTAAATTTTTCTATCCTTTTTTTTTATTTATTTAGTCCTTATTTTTTGGTTAGAAATATTGTTTGATTGTGAAAACTTTTAAGTGGATTATAAATTATTACTAACATAACATTCATACAAATACATTGATATCATAAAAATTACGATTTCTTTGAAAATGTTTTAAAACTTTGTAACTGATTTCGATTTTTTATATTTTTTGCTCTTCTTTTCCCAAAAACCATATGCGGCTTTTACGTACATAAAAATCTTAAAAATACGCCACTGTCATTGCAAATATATTGTTATAAAACAAACATATAATAAACGATAACAAAAACGTATGTGTCCTGTTTGTTTGTATGAGTATATGCTCGTTTCTTATAAAAAAATTAAACGAAATAGCCATATTGTGCTTAAAGGTATGCAACCACAACCGGAAATCAACAGTAAATGCAAATTTGAAAATCAAAAACAGCAGCAGCAACAATTACCAGCAACATCTACAATCAGAAACACAAAGCAATCAGCATCAACAGCAAATTTTCAACAAACTTCAACAGCCTCTACAACAACAGCAGCAATTGCCACTGTACATGAAGTTACAAAACGCAGTCCTGCTGTTAAAGTAGTCAAATGCAAGAAACCTCTGTGTCATTTCAAATTTTATTTAGACATATGTGATCATCAACTAACGAAACGTATAGAAGAACAAATAAAGCTACTTGGTGGTGCGCTGGAATTTTTTCTAACAGCTAATGTTACTCATTTTATAACTGACAAACAAATTGTACTGCCGGCAGTAGTATCAGCTGACAGCAGTACAAACATTGGCTGTCCTGTTACACCACAAACCCCAAAAACACCACAGACACCTCAAACGCCCTATTTGTTAGAACACTTAGCTGATTCAAGCAAACCAAATAATGGACTTGCCAACAACAAAAAACCAATTAGAAATTCAAGAGCCGATGCAATATTGAACAGAGCTCGTAGGCAAAGCACTATAAACGTCTCTACGCCAGTAACAAGTCATCATCAAAGCAAATTAGAGCAAACAAGCTGTCTTACGCCTTTAAAGCATAAAAATTCTTTAGGAAACAATGATAATGGCACTTCACAGGTGCCTTATGTGGTTTGGCAGTGTGAAATTGCTTTGAGATTTTTTAAAAAAGTACAACACGAACTTAAAGATTACTTGAATCATTCAAATAAAACGAGTAGAAAGTCTTATGCTGTAGAACCCATAACTCTTAAAGGTGGTTTTATAAAATTTGAATCCCTTAAGCGTAACTACAGGCCATACTATCATCTATTTAAGAAGCCACAAGAGTGGCCTAAAATTCAATTGAGCCGCGAAGACGGTGCTTTTAGATTATCTCCCAAGAAGGACTTACCCATTAAAGAATTAGAGGAAATAGAGAAAATTCCCCAAACTTTCGCACTTGGTGGGGTATTGTTAGACAATATGACACGTAAATCTCGTACAAAATCATCGCAGAACCATCATAATATAAAGAACAAAGATAATGAACTTTTGAAATCACCAGCAAAGTCTCAAAAGCAATCGACGAAGTGTAAAAATCTAACATCACAACAACAAAAGGATTCCAGCGATAAACAGTGTGGAGTTTGTGAAATATGTAAAATAGAATATGATGCTCTTACTATACACCTGAAAACAAAAGATCACGAATATTTTGCCAAAAACCCTCAGAATTTTATGGCTTTAGATTCCTTGATTCATTCTTCCGCTGATGTTAATACATTTTTGGAAGAAAATCGAAAGTTAGAAATAAAAACAGAGTTAGAGGAAATGGAAGTTGATCATGAAGATCTAACGATAATTGAACAAGATCCTTTGCAAAGCAGTGAGAATGAAAATCAAAACGATGATGTCGAAGAGGAAGAAGAAGATGATGATGAATCAGAAAAGTCTTCATCAACAAATAAGCGTAAATCTGTGGAACCAAAGATATTTTCTCCTACACTTAGGGAAAAATCGAAAAGATCCACTAAAGGCAAACACTCTTCAGAGAAATTTCAAAATTGTACACTCACTACAACCGCAAAAGCACCAAAGACCCCTAGTCCTCAAAAGCCATTAGCCGTCTTGCATGTAAAACCTGCTATAACAAGAAAAAAGCCTTCAACCACAGATGCTATATCACCGCCCATCCGCGCCATGCTTCCGCCTAACTCATTATATAAGGTAGTTGAAACATGCACCGAAGTAAATTGTACACCACCCCGAGGCAAAAGCTTAGCAGCTGGCTTGAATGATGAATCTAAGGGTGTGGGCTCTCCTATAATAGTGAAATTTAAAAAGGTGCGCACTACGGAACTGCAAGTTCTAAATGGCGAAGCTGAGAATTTTATGTTCCCAAAAAAGCGTTCTGATTCTAGTGAATTGCCAACGGATATAGATCGTCACACTACTTCTGAACGTATACAGCATACACAGTCGTCTCAGCAACTTTTGACATCATCTTCTTCTTCGGAAGAACAAGATCTTGATGAAGATTTTGAAGTTAGACCTAGGCCACAAAAGTTAGCAAATAGAAAAAGAGCTATTGTAAAGGCTAAAAGAAAAATATCAAAGGTGGGTCCATCTTCATCATCTAAGTCAACGTTTAAAGAGGACTTTAAGCAGAGCTTTCCAAAGACCCCCATCCAGCCAAATGAACAACTAAAAATTAAAAGTAAATCTACAACTGCAATAACAAAAAGAAAATCAGACACTGCTTCTCAAAATGTGCCAACGATTTTGGCCGTTTCTAACAAAATTGTATTGCCTGAGGCAACAAGGAAAAGTAGTCGGACTGCAACCGCTATTGTTACAGCAGCTACAACAAGTACTCGTTTGTTGCAGGCTGCTGTTGAAGCTGCCAAAAGCAAACACAAGTTGAAAACGCCAATAAAATCGAAAATGACACTTCCTACTCATCCTGCGGTGCAATATCAAACACCTAAAAAATTAAAATTAAAGCAGGAACCAAATGATTATGAATACAGAGAAGAAAATGAGTATCACGATGGCATTGCTGTTTCGGATAAATCAACATCTAAATCAATAAAATTGCGTTGTAGTCGTAAATCAGTTGTAAAAATGGAGGATAGGATGGGGGATGCAAACAAAAAGCCTCAAAATTTTTCAAATAAAAAAAAGTTAATATACGGTTTTCATGTCGATGACTATGAAGATGATGATATCACTTTTGATGGCGTGGAAGATGATGATGACAAAGATGAAGATTTTATTGTCCAATCATCAAAATGCAAAACAAAATTGCTAACCACATTAACAAAAAAACCTGTAACTAACAGTTCATATGCAGAGAAAATAACAGAGTCGTTGCCCAAAAGTAAGCGACCCACACAAAAGAAAACGCAAGTAAATTTGTCTGTGCGAGAAGAACGTTTAGCTAGACGTCAAAGCCGTTTAATTACACAGTTGCAATTAGAGCTGCAAACTGTTTCAGAAGAGGAGCATGTAAAAGAATTAGCAAAATGTAAGATGGTTGAAAAGAACAATTTGGGAAAAACTCTCTCAAAAAGTGCTACAAAATTATCTAAAAACGTAACTTCACCGAAGAAATGTCCCTTAAAATCACAATCAGCGACCAAACAGCAGTTTTCGCCGTCTTCTCGCAATTTTGATTACACAAAGAGTGAACGGCTAAAAGCCATACAATACGCCTTTGAATGTATCCCATCTTCTGATCTGTGGTATCGTGTCTATAAACGTCAAGACAACTGTGAAGAAAAGTATTTTGAATATTTTGGCTCAACAAAATATCGAAAATTGCCCTACGAATTAGGTCCGATAACATTTGATTCAACACTTCCGGATCATGGCAAACATAAAATGTGCTGCAAGCTTTGCGAACAAACTAGGCTGAAAAAAGAAAGTGAAAAAAGTCAAAAGTTACATGTGCGAAGGGATTTACAGTTTGATCTAAAGCTGGAACCTAGTGAGAATCATAACAACACCAGCGCTTTCGAATCTCAAAAAAACGATAACTGTTCGTCATCATCTAGTAGCGATAGAAATCAAGAACATAGTAATATTAGCAATGATCAAAACCAAGAACATTCCAAATTAAGTTGCTCTTCGTATACTATTGATACAAAATCATACGCCCACAAACATAAAAAACTGCATTTGTTGCAACGCTATCGCCAAGAATTGGAGCAGCAAGAGCTAATTCAACGTCAGAAACTAGAAGATCAGGCCAAAACTAATCAACTGGTGACTAATATATCCGAAATTAAGACGGAAAGTGCAACACAGGACTGTTTAATTTCGAGAAACGACCGGGCGGGGTCTACTCACAGTAATGCCAGCAGCTGTGCCAGCAGTACCCATACAAATTGTAAATCTAAGAAAATGCGCAACAAACTGCTTAATAAAGTATCATATTTGGCTAATTTAGAATTGCCACCAAGAAAATCTCCGCGGGAGCATGCTTCAACTTTAGCTTTAGTTAGTTGTATAATTAAACAGCGGCAAGATTCTCTAAGTAAACCAAACTCTGAGACTGATGAGCCTCCAACAACACCAATAGAAACAGAATCCAAAGTTCTAGCTTTTGCAGCAGAACAATTAAGTTCTTGTGAAGTAGCAGAAAACGAAGATCCTAAAACTCCTCCACCTACAACTAGAAAAATATCAGTGGAATCACCAGGTCCAAACGTAATTAACTCCCCTCGTACAAGATCACAAGCTGGCACGCCAATAGAAGAATTGCGCTTTGCTACAGAGATATCGGAGACAGTAAAAAAAATGAGAAGGGGACGCAATAAATATGATTATTCCCCACCGTTTGAGCAAAAAATGACCGCCAGAGCTAGTTCTGGACGTGGCCGGGGAAGGGGTGGATCGAATAGTGTGATCAATTTATTTGGAATTGAACAAAAAAATAAAAATTCAGCACCGGCCTTAGGTTCCTTAGCCCAACATAGATCTCGTGTTCCAAATACCAATATTCAACGTCAGATAACAGGCGCTACAGTAACTAGAGGGCCTCGAAAGAGAGGCCGACAAAAGGGTTACAATAACTTACAGAGAAATACTGTAAATGTTTTAACTTCCATACGTAAAACAGGTTCTAAAAAGGGAGTACTGGAATTCGATGTAGATAACATAGCTATTGAGGCTTTGAAAAAAGCTACCACTGAATACGCTGATCCTAAAGTATTGGAATGGCAAATAGACAAATTTCTCACATTGACAAATACTGATTTGTTATTGCCCGCGGTTAACGTCACAACGCCACCTGAAGATAATATCGACAAAATGGTCGATACAGAGTCTGCAGACAATGTGTTGTCGGCAAACGTTAATACAGAAAATGTTGTTTCCGCAATAAACGATATTGTTGCAATCACCCCGCCCGCCACTGACTACTTTTCAAGTGATTTTGACCTGTGTGATATAATTAACCAAAGTTCCAACCATTTGCAGGAAGAAGGCGATGATGTGAGCTATTTAGATGGTAGATCGAAGAAGTTCAGCATATTTAATAAGGTTCATTTAAACAAATACTATCGAAAGCGTAAAAATCCCAAGTCCAATCGTACGGGATGGCCAAAAGCTCCAAAAAAGAAAGCAGTGACACGTCACCAATCTACAGGAGATAAAATATATTTTCTTCAAGATGGCACTATAAGAGAAGAGAGTCGTGAGAATGCAATAGCTATAAAGAAAGAAGTAATTGATGACAATATTGCCATAGAAGATAATGAGACTACACAAGAGCAGACAAGAGAAAGCGGAGTTATCACACCACCAGATTCAGATAACGAAGTCGAAAATAGCAGGAAACAGCTCAAAAGTATAAATGACGAAGAGGACGAAGAAAGTTTGTTATTGGAAGAAGATTCTCAAATCGGTTTCAATGAGGATTCACAAACTGCCGATGATGATGATGGCGATGAATTAGAAGAAGAAGAAGAAGAAGACGAGATAGAAGAAGGAGAAAAGATTATAGAAGAAGATGATGAAACATTAGTTGATTCCATAGACGGTGGACAAAAGGCTGATTCCGATGCAGACGCTGATGTTGAAGAGGTTGACGAAGATGAGGAACACAACACAAGATCAGATCAGATTCAACACAAATGTTTAGACTTTAATAAGAAACTCAATAAAAAATCCAAAAGAAATATTCCCAAAATTGTAGAAAATGATGATGAAGACTCCTATGAGCCCCACGAAAAACAGCCACGGGTTCTTCAAGTTACCCCAGAAAACAAAATGCGAACAAATCTTCTAAATCCTAATTCTGCTCACACAACTATTGCCGCAACACCCTTTATGCGAGCGCTTCGACGAACACCGCAACTTAATGGCAGTTTAGGAAGTTGCATCAGTCCAAGCGAAAAGGCTGGTGATAACTCAGATATCTTTACCGTTTCATCTGATGGCTTAGATACAGATATGGATCTAAGCAATTCGCATTCGCAACTTCGATCAGCAACAAATTTAGGCGTCGATGATGATGACAACCACCACCATCATCACTATCACCACCACCATAGCTCATCTTTGCATAATAGTAACAGCACCAATGCTGCAACGCCCAGAAGAAAATTTGATATATCGAAATATGCACCTACAAATGCGGTCACATGTGCGGCAGAGGCTGCAACAGCAGCTGTCAAATCAATGGCCATTTCACAATTTTTAAAGAAAGAAGTTCGTGTCACCTGCAGGCGCTTGAGAGCTCCATTTCGACGATTTCGCTATCGCAGATAGGGTCAGGGTTATATTTTAATACCTATATTTGACTGAAAATAACCAATAGCAATTGCTATAACAAAGCTCATGTACAAAAAAATCTTACAGAGCTTTAAAAGACCACTAATAATAAGCAATGTTGTATTGTAATCATATACATAAATATATTTTCTAATTTAAATTATAGTTACAGAAAGAAAAATTTAAATATATTATGTATACAAAAACCAACAAAAATATTAATTAGATAACATTAACATAAGATAAAAATATACCTATATTATTTCTATTATTCATTTTACTTTGAACTACATACAGGCAGGCATCCTTTAATTTTTGTTTCCTTTTTCAGGTTTTGTTGAATTTTTTTTTTTATTTAAACATGTTAATTTTATAAAATGTAGTCACTTTGTTTCGAAATATTTGTTTGAGTTTTAAATAAATAAGAGGTATCCATTTATGGAAAAGAAAATATGTTTAGTTGTGAAAGTAATTCTGCTTTAACCTCTGAAATAAAATTTTTAAATAATGTCTTTGTTCTTTTACTTTGTACTAAATGTAAAGGGTAAACTTATTAAATTTCAACTATAAATAATAATTAGTTATAACATAATATATAGTTAATGTATGTTCTATAAATTTACAAAAACAAAACTTTTTTAAATAAATTCGTAAGTAGTGGTAGCAAATTAAATTTCTATTCTATTAATAATATCTTCATTTTTAATTAATTTTCAATTTGTGAACAAATAGTTGTCTTGTCAGCATCTTATTTTATGTTAATTTTCCCGTTTGTATAATTAAAATAAAACAATGAAAAATGATATATATTAGCGTTTCTTACATAAAATTTATATCGAAACAAAAAGTAAGAAAATTCTATTTATTAATATTATTATAAATAAATACTTGTAAAATTTCTTGTACTATTTATTCTAAAGTAATACATCTAAATTCATAAAAAAAATCATTTTTGTGTAATAAGGGCTTGTTAAACAAATTTCCTATAGATAATCTGCTTATTAACCCCTTATTAAACAAGTGTTTCTTTTTTATAAATTTATCCGATAATCTTAAAATATAATAATATATGGTAAATTTTTTTAAATGAGAACTAAAAACGCATGTGTATCATATATGTATGTATATCGCTATATAATATATAATACTTGAACATACATAAAAAAGCAACTAAAGAAAAATTATGTGGAAATTGTAACAATTTTATGTTACAATATTATTAATAAAAACAAATTAAAAATCTTATTAAAAATCTATTTATGTAAATTTATAAAATGGGAATTGTTCTTGTGACTACAATTAATTTTGCTGCATTAGAATTATTATGCGCGCCATGTAAGTTTCCGTTATGTTTTAAGTATGAAGTCTTGCTGTTCTCACGAACTGTATTTTTTATACCAAATTCAAACACAGGTATATCGTAATTTTATAAAGTGTCATTCGAGGTAAAGGAAACTAGGCAAGACAGGCTACAAACAGGTAGTAGTAAATAAAAATGTAAATTTAAGACCACAGCTAATACCATGGCTTTTGCTTATATGTATTATACTAACCAGCTTTTTATAAATAAGCCGAATACGGTTTTCTAGTATTGACTTTAGTTAAAAACTTAAACTAATAAATAACTACATTTCATTTGTGAAATTAGATAAAATATATTTTTTTTATTTTATTGATAATAAACGAGTTTTAAGATTATATTTCGATTCGTTTTAAAATTCATGTTAGATCTACGAAAACTAATTAAATATGAAGAGCGCTTGGGAGTTAATATGCAGCAAAATGACTACTACGAAAGTTTGTTTAGAAGAACAACAGCAAGTTACAGAGCAAAGACCGACAAAGAGAATGGCGAAAGAGGTTCACATAACAGGCAATCAGCACCATCAGAAAATCGAAAAGCACTTAGAGAAAGAAATCATAGAGAAACAACTACTACTTCTCATGATTTATTGAATAGCATTCCTTCTTCGAGAACTTCATCAGAGAAAAAAGTTGAAGAAATAAAAATCGATGCAAGATCTATTAAATTACTAGTAGAAAAAACTTTGGCTCAAGTTTTACACGAGAAATATTCTCAAGAATTTACTGAAAAAGATCATGATGCTATAGACGAAGTAAAATCCCCTATTAGAGCTATAGTTGAGCAGCTTCTTAAAGAGAAACTTTCCAACTTACGGCACTCTTCAAACGATAATTTAAGGTCAACCATAGAAGACATTGTAATACAAGTATTAAATGAAAAACTTTCAAGTCTCGAAAAGCAAGGCAAGAAGTATGAAAATCATAACGGAGTTAAGAAATTGAATCACGACTTACAACAAAAATTAAGTATATCTAAAGAAGAAAATATACAATTATCACGAGAAACTGTTACTCGTTATAATTCTATCAAGCCATTAGATTCTGAATCTTTAGTTCAGGAGTTATTGACCTTTGACGGAGCAGATAATAAAACTCACCAAAATGAAAATCTTAAAAAGTCTACAAAAGAAATTGAAAAGTCCAAAACTTGCATTAAACGTTTAAAACGACATCCAATGAAAAAGCCAGAATGGCAAGATCCTAGCCTGCATGATAAGGTTTTGAATAAGTCTCCTAGGCCAATGCGTTCTCAAAGCCCTGTAGCATCTTCAAGTGCACATAGTGGGCGAAGTAAAGGTGGTTCAAGTGTTTTAAGTAAGTTTTCTTTATTAATACATTTTATGTTTAATTGCTTAACCAATTTTTATTTTTTTTAAGTTCGTCGTTCAAAATTACAAGGACACAAACCTAATTCTGACCCAGTTGCGCTGTATCAGTATTACAAAAAGGAATGGGAACATTTTCGCCAACAAATTCCTGGAGAAACTTCTCATAGCACCTTACGTTGGCATGTGCGTCAGCGTTTGTTGGATCCCGAATAAATACATATTTAGTTGTGAATTACATACTTACCTAGCTCTTTACATATATATGAATTGAAAATGTAATTACATATTATTTCTAATTGACTAAGTTTTATAATACAATATTTGGTGAATAACAAAGAGTTCCAGTTTGAATTTTGCTTTAATTTTGTGTGTTGTAAAAATTCGTAGTTTTACGATGGCCATTATATAAGGTGGTTGAAAACGAACGAGCTACGTATGTGACGCAAATTTAATTTAATTGACTACTATATAAATTAATGACTGTTCGCTAATTCCCAATATGTTGGTTAAAAATTTAATCACATTTTATGAAACAGGCTATAATTTAAGGAATAGAGTACCTACAATTTCAATTCAGGAAGCGTATTGCTAGCTAGTACTTAATCTACCGCCGTCACAGAATGCAACGACTTTGATCTCTAAATATTATCTCGCACAGGTGACGAAACTTAATTTTTGCTTTGTGAAATTAAAAATATAACTATCAAAACGACGATTATTAAGAACTTTATTCGTGATATTTATAAAATATCAAAACGTCAGTTATATCTAAACATAGTGCAACGGACAACAAACGAGGAAGCAAACACTAAAGCAATGGTGGTACATCACAATGTTAAAGGTTACGATGAATTCTCAAAAATAGTCGAAGAATTAGAAGGTTCTGGACAACCAATTCATGTTTTGTTTTCCGGTGGTAAAAATGAAAGTGGTGAAAGTTGGTGTCCTTATTGTGTTAAAGGTAAGAGCTATTGAAAGAGGTAACACAACTGATTAATATGTTCGTACATATGTATTCTAACTCTAGCTGAACCGGTGATTCATGATGCTTTAGCTAAAGCTCCAGAAAAATCACATTTTGTGCATGTAGATGTAGGAGAACGTACTTAGTAAGTATATAAGCTATCATGGTGTAACTATATATATATATATATATATATATATGGTTACGGCATGATAAGCTATAATGGCTGTTAGAAAATGAAAAAACTGTTTCTTTTAGTTGGAAAGACCTCAATTGTCCCTTTCGTAAAGATCCCAACACGCACTTAGTATTCTTGCCCACTTTACTACGATGGAAATCGCCTCAACGTTTGGATGGAGAGCGATGTTCCAATAAAGAGCTAGTTGAAATGATGTTTGAAGATGAAGATTAAAGGCTATCCCAGAAACAAAAACGTATAATAAATCTATGTATCGTTTATTATTAGCTTATACACAAGTTTGCTTATACCGCATAATGGAATTTTAAATGTACATGTATTAAATTAACAAGTAATCATACAACATTTTCAATAATTGCATTTATATTTTTTCATTTCAACCATAATCACATGTATATTGGTCAATTGTGATCGGGCATTAGGTGTCAACAACTTGTGGAATCTATGATAATATTGCACTAAACTGGCTAAAGCTAATTGCAGTAATTGAGAACCAGTCAATAATGAAGGGAATGATAGTAATACTTCTCGATTTAATTCTTCTAAAGATTTTTTCCAATTCGTTGAGAAACTAGCCACCAGTGCCAGACTTCTTCGCTCCTGTTTGCGTAACTCATCCAACTGTTCTTTTTCATAATAAGATTCGCATTCTTTAACAAACTGTATTATGCCACCAAAATGTGGAGACAATATTTCTTCTACATATTCAGAGCTGCGAGCATTAAGTTGTTCACGAAACGCTTCAGCTTCCTTAGAATTATCACGTGTATGTTCCATTAGTACCCCTAGAACTAAATCGTAGTTATTAATTAAGTAGATAAGTTGTTCCTTGCGCGTAGGAAATATTGCTGCCATCCGTAATATGAAACATTCTACTTCATTTTGTAACTCCAATAATAAGCGACTTACTAGTTCATTCGGAAAATGTTCAGAAATGCCTACAATTGCCGCAGAAAATTCAGCGTAACGACGAGTTATCTGAAACGTTTTAAGATATGAATATACAAATTATTACTTATTACACATGTCTTAATTTAAAAGGAAAAATATACACAATATATCTAATATATATAAATATAATAAACGACTTGTTTATGTATACGGAACTCTTAATATTATTAACGTGACATGAATGGATGGATATAATGTAATGTTAATTATTTGTTATTATTTGCTATTTCGAGTTTTTACTCACGTAATGTGGACCCATTTCTTTATTAAATTTTGTGGGATCACAATCTCTTATACTTTGTATATTTAAGCGAAATACATGCTCGAAACGTGGCCAAAATACTGATTGCAGGGAATCCCAATATCTACAAAACAGTAAGTAAATCCCTTGAAAAATTTATGGGAAATTAAACTTACTTGTCTAAAGCTGGAACGCATCTTTTATGACACATTAACTGATAGCGAAATATTAATTGAATGCATAAAAACATGGCTATGGTGTCGTAGCAATCTTGTATACCAGTTTCAAGATTTTTCTATTTTGGAGAAAATTTTTACAATTGAATTTTAAAATAAATCAAACCAAAACTAAATAAATTCAAGAATTAACTTACTATCATGAGGGTTAATGTTTTGCCTAGTATTTGGTTAAACAAATCCTGTGCTTGAACACCACGTACCATAAAAAATTCTGTAACAAATAGATATTCACGGCAAGCATTGTCCACTAAAGCATATTGTTCTGATCGGAATAAGGCTTCAAATGTGTACTGAAAATAAAATAAAATAAATACTATATTTTATATAAATAACTAAAAAAAAAATTAATAGAGTAATTTATTAGTTTTACCCTATTTTTCATTTGAGCATGTGGTACTATAATTGGAGCTTCTAGTTGTTGATTTAAGATCTCTCCTCTTTTACCAATAGTAAAGATAGTACTTTTATTTCTTAAACTTGTTGTTTTGGCAAATAAGCCTTTGGAAATGTTATCCTCAATACCCATTAAATCATCTTTAGTGCAAGATTCTTCAAATTTTAAACTAGACAAACGGGATGAGTAGCTCTAAAATATATACATTTATTTAAAAAATGATGAAAAAAATTACGTTAAAAACAAAATGTTAAGATCACCTTAAAATAGCTGTAGTATATTTTGCTCATGGTATCTATGTATTCACTGCAAATTTCCTGTGCCACTTGGCGCTCATTTGATAAAATAAATTCGAAAAAGAATTTATGTTTTAGCATGGCATTTTGTGGTATTTGATAATTAGTCATGGGTTTGCGAAATTTATAGATTTGTTCTAGCATATACTGGCGTATTTTTGACATTGCTTTTAAGCGTAATTTGTGCAATATATCGGACACATCGGCTGTAGATTTGGATTCTTTAAAACTCAATTCTTTTACTAACGATAATTTGTGATTTAAAGTATTCAATTGCTTTTCAAATTCTTTATCAGTAACTGGTGTTTCCAATATAGATATAATCATTTCTTCCGATACGGCCATGTCTTCGATAAATTGGGATAATTGTGCTTTAACCGATTGCCTATTTGTTAATTGAACGGACATTGCTACTGACTTTTTTTGTAGTTGAGTTATTTCAGTACTAATATTACTGAGGACGCTTTGAAAGCTCATCAACATATTTTCCATACGTTCCAACACATTATCACATTCGCCAATTTGATTGTGTAAAGCAGCAATATTTTGTGATTCCTTAATGTAATCTTCTATTGATTTATTTTCAACTTCCTTGAATTCTTTTTCAATTTGTCGTGAATATTGCCGCAAGTCTGTAGTGTTCTTCAAAATTTCTCTTACTTCGTCATTGTCTAATTGCTCCGGGAGATTGGTTTCAAATTGTGCCATTGTTATTATTCGACTTGGCACAAAGTTTTTTTTTTATTTATTTACTGCAAATTGTAAGTTTATAAAAAAAATGACTTGCACTGCAGAGATCTAAGCCGAATGGGTGTTGCGGCGGTAACAGTTGCAGAAAAAATTTAACGGCTGCGGAGAGAACTGTTTTAGTAAATTTTATAGCGGGAAATCTCGAAAAAGTTTTGTTAAGAAATTTAGTTGAATAGAAATTTTATCAGAAATATGATTCGTTTTGCACATGTGGTTTGCGTGTAAACTTTTCCGTATAAAAATGGTGTGCAATTTTGTGTATTATAGGGAGTACTCTTTTTTTCTCTATGTGTGTGAAAAATAAAGAATTTCAGTGTTAACAGTGGTTTCCTAGACCATTACTTCTGAATCTAGAATGCTAAAAAAAAATATTGGTCAGGTATACGAATATATGCTCATGCGTTACATCAGCAGCATAGTAAATTGCAAGTAAAAATAGTTAAAATTAATAGCATTTGAATAAAAGAAAGTTAAATACTTAAATAAAATGTAAAAGAAGATAAAAATATGAAGTGGCTAATTGCAATATCACCAACAACTCCTAGGCCTGTAAAGTAAGGTTTTTTGTTTGTTAAAATGATAGTGTTAGAGTCAGAAGTGATGGTTGTTATTGTGACCGAAAAAAAAGAAATCAATCCAAGAACTTTATATCAAAGACTATAATTTACATTTAGTCGGGATCGCAGTATATAAAACTATTTGCACTTTATATTTTGCACAACAATATAGAGGATGATAAAAGCGGAACTATGTAAGTTTTTATATTATATTTAATATATCTTTAATTTTAAATTGAAATAACAATAAATCGGTAATTTGAATTAAGTCCAGTCACTGCGAGAAAAAATGTTATCATTGTCAAATATGCTGTAGCTTCTCACAATGTAAGGACCCGCCAATGAAGATATTCCCTTCTTCTCAAACGAAAACATCTATCCCCCTTTCGTTAGGTTTTTTTTTTTTTGAATTGAATTGAATTGAATTTAATTTATTTAGCAGTATTTCTTATACTTTAAATTTTACAAATTATTAAAAAATTTTGTGGAATATGATATTTGCTTGCATCTCTAGCTTGCTTAGTAAGTTTGTGTCATATACATAAATATACTGAGTGAAATTAATAAAGTTGTAAGAAAGCATTAACTCATGAGAAACTGAAACAAATTAAATTCAGTTGTGCCAAGTCTTATATACCGTTAACTATGTTAGCCAAATACTAATAGTTTTCCCTTTCCACATTCTTCTAAAATATAGAAAACATACAAAAAATTAAGTTAGTGAAGATAAATATGCTCAGTTTAATATGTTTTAGAGTACCCTAAAGCTTTTTAGTTTTTGTAAATATATTTTCAGTATTTTTGGCATATTTATCAAATACGCTTTACGTCTTTAAATATTTCTATATATGCTTTAAATAGTAGTTTGGCGGAGATCGTTTACATATATTCAGAAATTATAATACTTTGGATCATTTTAAATTATTTTTGAAATTTTCATATACTCCAGTGCTGTTGCTCTGAGATATTTTAGCAACTTCCGGAAGAACCATATTTTATTTCGGGAAGGGACACACATAATTTTAAAGTGGAAATTGTCTCCAGTGTTGTTGCTCTGAAGAGTTTTGGCATTTTCCGTTTTGCATCATAGAATAAAAACTACAAAATTTCCCGTAAATGTTAAAACACTTCAATTTCATTCCAGCTTGGTTTCAGTAAGTTTCTATTGCAAAATCGGGAATGGTACCTCGCCAAAATAGAGAATGTTAAAAATCCCTCAGAAGAAGAGTACTAGGGTAAAAGGGAATTTCAAAAATTTTTTTAAAATATTCCAAAGATTTTTCTGAGTACTTGGGCGATAGATTACAAATCTAGATCACCTCTTGTTTAAAATAATATGTGTACAAACCCGTAATATTCTATATTTAATTAAATACATATTTATTTAATATCAATAAAGAACTTAAAATTAACGGCAACAATCAAAATTTTTATTTTCATTAAGTTATCTGTATTCCTAATGATATTACATTCATTTAAAATGCACACTTACACGTTTGTATAAGACCGATGGACTGTTTTCGTGCTTGTGTGTACAAACATTACATACATGTACAGCTTAAAAATTTTCATAAAACACAAAACAATAACAAAGCAAAAATTAATAAAAATCAGATATATCGGTTAAATTTTTGATTTTTCTCTTCCATTTGTATAGTATAACTGTCGTTTCTGCGTATCATATTTTTCTGTCCGCTTTGTATTTTATACAAAATACAGTAAAAACGCTCTCTGAAAACTGGTAAAAATTATAGATCGACACGGTTTTTGACTTATATTTATGCCATTTATGAACCGGTCGAGCTGAATTGTAATAGCAACTGAAAGGCAGAAAAAACTGACAAAATTGTATGCTAAACTCTTCTGTTCGCTGCCTAAGGAGCTCAGAAAGTTGATTTCAACAAGATAGATAAAAATTATTAAATCGACTCCGCTATTTTTAAATATCCAGAATATATATACATATAAGGTGCATATATCATAAACTTATATATCCTTCTCACTTACAGTGAAGGTTATAAAAAAAAAGAATTTAAAAATATTGAACTAAAAGTTTTAACAACATTTACTCATCAATAAATATCAAAATTAAATACTGACATGGAAATACTAGTGAAAATTGAAGAGGATATAACGCTGAAAATACGTCAAGTGCTAGCTATTGACGCTTTCATACCATAACAAACTTCCTTTTCCGTCACTTCGGACTTTAAAGAAATAAATAGTAAAATGCGCCTGACACTGAATCAAATAAAATAAAATGGATCGAATTTTATTTTTTTTAATTTTAAATTTATTTGATAGATAACTTCGATGATAAATACATAATAATTTAAGAGCACTTGGACGGTAACGTACACATAGAGCTTTTCGGGCAAAATAGCAAGCCTTTCGTACAACTCATCCTATGGCCTTTCATTTGACCTTTGGCATTTTTGTAACAAACAAAATAATTATAAATAGAAGTTTGATCCGCAATTTTATCTCCCTCTTTGCAATAGTATTTACGTTTTTTGACCGTGGGCGCTGTAATTTGAGGTCTGGGAGTTGTTGACGCTGTATGTTGCACATAAGAGTTTAAAAAGTTTTGTTCAGAATTATCTTGATTAGATGCTGTTAAGGCATTGTTGTTAGATGGGGAATAAAATGAATTGTGTTGCTGGAGTAAATTGGCTATGTTTTGTGTTTTTATAGCTTGTTGTTGTTGTTGCTGTTGTAACATCTGAATGCGTTTAGCTTCTTGTATAGCTTTAATTGCTTCCATTTGAATTCGTTTGTTTTCAGAGATTGAATAGCTTGGAACTATGGGATCCGGGCTGCATAAAGCATACGTTTTAGCATTACATATACGAGTATCACTATCAAAGGCAGTGTAGGGAGGACAGGAATAAGATAAAACTTTGCCATCCTTTTTACTGCACACGTAGTAGCGTGTGCAGTCGGTGCTATTAGGTTGTCTCACGCCAGTCGCACAAGTAATCATTTCAACATTGTTGAGAGTGGAAGAAATGCCTGTCGGATTTTTGCCCAGTAAAGGAAGTATGGAATTTCGAAAAACCTCAAAGCTTATAAAATTACCACCAATATTTACCAGTTGTGTGCTGTCTGCATAGGATGGGGTATGACTGTATTTGTTTTTAGCTGATAAGTAATGAGAATTAGAAGAGGATATCGAATTAAGGCCACTCGATTGAGTTTCAGATATATAAGGATTGTTGGTGCTAAAAACAGTGTTAATGGCAGATTGTGAATCTGAGTCACCATATTTCGAAAACTGACCTAGCTGTTCTGGTTTCTTTTTGATACCATATGAGTAGGTAATAAGAGGAGGTTCATCATCATTGTTATCAACTGGATAATTATTTAAAACATCATTTTCATAGCTTTCTAAATATTGAGAATTTGGTGATACATGTACTTTATAGCTATTGACTTGAGGGAATAGTTGATTCTGAAAACTATAATCAACGTCCTTATCTGTATATTGCTGAGAATTCTTGTAGCTTTGAAGATTTGGTTTTTTATCTTTGATGGGCCTGGGGATACTGCCAAAACTATTTACAGATGAAAAGACAGTGTTAACATTGTGATCACTTAAATGCTGACTAGGCGTAAAGTAATCACTAATAGTGTTTGCAGTAGTTTGGAATTCTAACGGTTTAGGTGTAGAGCCGTACTGACTAGAGATTACTGGTGTTTTTGTGGTGGGCACCGAATACTCTGCATTTTGAAAGCTCAAGTTAAAGCCATCGTTTGAATTGCTGTAATGCTCTAAACTTGAATCTGGATTTTCTTCAAAGGATGGTGGATATGAAGGTACATTTTGGCCGTAACTATTTAAGACTTCTTTCTCTGCTGAGTTTGAAGCAGATACATGAACTGGTATAACGTTATTATGTATAATCGTGGTGGCCGGTTTGTTGTTGTTATCATTATTGTAATAGCCATTTTTAACAAGATTCAGTAAAGGTCTTTTAACTGGTTTTTTATATTTGAAATTTTGATTATAAGCAGCATCAGTGTTATATTGCCCTGAAGTGCCTAGGCCATTTGAGGCTGGATTAATATAATTAGTAGAGAAGGGGCTATCAATATGTGATGTTAGTAGAATGGGTTGCATAATGGGTGAAGCAAAATACGTTGGATTTGGTATGACTTTTGGTACATTTTGTTGGGCTATCATTTGTTTAGACAATTCCAAAACCGTTCTTAAAGTTTCTTCAGAGATCTTGGGACTATGGTCGGAAAAATATTCAGTATGTTCCATATTGTCATGATGATCTGGTAAACTAAAAAGCACAGAGCCCTCTGGTCGATTGATAACAATTTGTGAATTTGAATATGCAGTCTGGTCATAATGCTGAGGTAATGGGCCAGATAAAACTACTTTTGTCTCTGGATTTAATCTTATATTTGATTGATTATAAGAGAAAGTTTTATTCAGGTTTAATGTGCTTTCGCTTGTACTGATAATTTCGTTAGGATCTAAGGAATCAAATTTATTTTTAATATTAAAATGAGCTAAGAAAGCATTTAATTGATCTGGTCTTAGATCCTGCTCCTTTTGAGGCATAGCTTCAGTTGTTTGATAGGTTTGTTTTAAACCATCTATGAGCTGCGATAATCTCTGCAAATGAGCTGTTAACCTTGCATCTATGTTTGAGGAAGGTTGACCCATTTCTGATTTTGTTTTTATGCTATGAATCACCTCTTCCAGTTCTTCCTTTTGTTCAATATTTTGCTCTTCAGTCTTATTAGCAGCTAGATTGTCGTGTTTCTCATCAACTTCAACATTACGATTTTCTGCTGGCATAAAACCATCTAACTCAATTAATTCACCTCCATTACCGCTGCCATCATATAATTTTTCAGCATCTTCTTCAGTTTTATCCTCCTCACTTATGTCTGGCCCGATAATAATCTCCAATTTGCTATCATCATATTTACTACCAGCTTGGTCTACAGCATTCGATACAATATAAATATCAGCATCTACGTTTCTGGTTGTCTTCTTGCTATTTTCATCTAGATTTTTGTTGGTTTTAGGGTCACCCATTAAGCATTCCCAGTCATCGGCTGGTAGTACACATACAGCCAAACTGTGTTCGTAGATGAGCCCTTCTTCGCATTGAAGCGGCATCCAGACGTGTTTATTGTTAGTCAATTCAGTGCATTTATAGTAGGCATCACAACGGGTCCTGTGAGGTCTTGTTTGTTCGGGGCAGAGCTTACCTAGAATGAAATTAATTTAAAAAGAAAGCATTAAAATTATTAATCGTATTTTAAAAATACTCGCAGTATGAAGAACGTATAGTACGCGTTTGAGTAAATTTATTGGAAAATTTTTGCCAAAAAATGCTCAGATTATTTTCACTTTCTCTTTTGCCTTTTTTTTAAGTGTTAATAAATAAATCAAACTTATCATATCATAAAAAGATTAAAAATAAACAAACGCTTTTCTATGAATTGAATGATGATTATTTTATGGCAGTTACTTAAAATATAATTCTAAAGTTTAGCTTGAGAATTAATTGATTGAACTGAAGCTCTAGGCTTATATAAATTATTATTATTTAGGTTTTGCCGGTCTCTTCTTGTCCTTTACTTTATGAGTCAGGAGCCTTAAAATAAAGAGGGCATACGAGTATGCATTAAATTTTAGTGAAATTTGTTGAAAAATAGAATTTTATGCTTTTATCCAAAAAAAGTTGAAATAGACCTTAAAGTAAAATTTATGAAAAAGTTATATGAAAAATTTCGATTAAGTTAACTTTAAAGTCTGCGTTAATTTTTTTCGATAAAGGGGTTAATCTTTAAAAAACCCAATTACTTTTTTCTACGTAGAGTGAGCTTTAAATTTAATTTTTTTAGCGTTAAGGAGGGCATGGTCGATTCCTTGGAGTATATAAATTATATGTAATAAATTTTTATTCCGATTATATGTACTAAATTTGTGTAGCTTACAAATTAACAAAGACACCAACCAACAAAATAAATTCAATTTATATTGAAAAATTTAGAGATAGAAATCAATTCGTAAAGACTTATGGCGTGTAGAACGACAAAAACAACTCGGTTTTTTATATTTAAAAACAAAAATTTTTTAAATATTTTTTCACTTTGTTTTTTTATTAGGAAAACTAAATTTATCTTTTATTAAAAACAAAAAAAAAAGATGAAACAAGAAAAAAAAGTCCAAAAGTCATTTATGCACCACTGAATTAAATGATTCACGGTAGAGCCAAATTAAAAAAGTGAACATTATATAATAATTTTTGAATAACTTCACTTAAACATTTTTTTCTGTTTTTCCTTGTCTTTTTTTTTGGCTTTTGGCCCACAGTTTTTATTAAAATCTTATAGAAAATAAGCCATAATCATAGTCAAAAAAAAAAAAAAAAATAGAAATGCTTTCATTAAGAGCTGGCTTTTGTTTATAAGAATTTTATGAACTTAAAATGGTTTTTAAAAAAATACCGACTTTAGTGTGACTATAATTGTTGGCTAATATTTTTATATTAGTTTTATTAAGCAAATAAAATATTATTATTTTTTAACCTTAACTTTATTAGCTTAGAGTAGAAAACTGTTTTAAGTTTTAAAAAACTATTAAAATTTTTTTCTGCAAAATTTAATTTATTTCTTAATTTTTTTTAGAAATATGTATACATATTTTCTTTTTCTTTTTAAGATTAGACATTGGAAATTCTTTTCAACTTAATTTATTTTGTAGTCCGAAAAAGATCACATTTGAAAAAAAAAGTGTTAGACATGGAGTACACCAGTTTTTCGGCGAAATTTTCTCCCATATTTCTTTTAAAAACCAACTTTAACTGCTGTGTAGAACATACACTCATATGTATGTTCAGTGACCATTGTTCACACATGTAAAGAATAGTTTTTTTTTATTATTATTTTTGAAATTTTTAAGTTTTCTCTCTAGAAAAAGCTTCCATATTATAAATTTAACCAAATTAGTCGAGTTGTTCTAGAGTTTTTCGCTTGCCAATAGATAAAGCTTAGTTTTTACTTATATACTAAATTTGTTTTTTTTTTATATGTTAAAATTTAATTAATTTAGTTGGTTGAGATATTTGTTTGCTTAGTCAGTTTCTTATGGAAAACTTTTTTATTAGTCTATCGACTCAATTCTTATTCAGTTAATTGGTTTAACAATATAAGTATTCAAGTGTTTTCCCAAGAATTTATGAAACTTGGGACTAATTCACTGCAGATCGGAGTAGCTTTCGTGAAATGGTCCATATATGAACACTCTGCTTCTTATATTACTTATTGTTCGTTAACAATAATATATTTTTCATGAAAAATAATGCCTTTCGCAAACCCAACACTCTAATAAATAAATATTTTTTTTTTTTTTTTTTTTTTTTTTAATAATTTGATTAATTTATAATTATATCCTGAAGAAGCTACAAAAATTGGAGCGAAATATCGATATAAAAATAAATTTTTGAAAAATAAGACCTCAAGCTTAACAAAATAGCCATTTTAATATTTTATTATTTTTTAATTTGCATTTTTTTATATTATTTTTTATTTCTTTTAATTTCAATCTTTTTTTTTTTAGTATTTAAATAATTTTAATTTTAATTCATAATTTTAGAGCACAATTTTTATTAGGCTTATTTGTTTTCACATTTTTATTTATTTTTTTTTCCTATACCTTCTAAAAAAGAAAGTAATCCAAACAGCAAAAAGGTAAATAAACTGTAAAAGCTGCTTTTCATTTCGAATATTCCGTTAAACCGACTAAAATGTTATTTGTTTTTTGTTATCCTGTCAACTGATATTAAAATTCAAATCACAAAACTCAAAGAGAGCAAGAGAGTAGAGTAAAACAAACGATAAAAAATAGTTTCCGTTTAATTGCGATTTTCTTCCGTCTGTAACGTTACAACTACACGAGGTAAATGACTACGTTTTCAAATTGTGGCTATTGTTAAACAAAATTTTGTTTTAATTTTATATTGAATAAATAGAAACATTAAATAAAAGAAACAAATTTCACAAAAAAAAAAAAAAGTGTTACACATTTTCAAGTCAAGTCTTCGGCATACATTTCTCGTTGTGTTAAATGAAAATAACTAAATCAGAGAAATGAGTTAAAAGTCGTGTCTAAAAATCGAGCAAAGTGCTAAAAAGTTACTGCTGCTTCTGCTGCATACACATAGTAACATTTACAAACATATCATACATGCAATTAAAATTATGAACGTACATAAATATATACTTACTCGTACATACAAAGCAAGCAGAGTAAGTACATAATTTCCATTTCTTTTATGACCATAAACTGTTGTCACTTTTGTTGATGAAGTTACCCGTAATACACATAGAGAAATTATGCTTAGCATTATTACAAAATGGTGTAGGTATTTAAAACAGTTGTTGTAATATTTGCAAGTACTTTACGGAAGCCATACACTGAAAATAGGAAATCAATGATCTGTGTTTAAATTACTTTGAGGTTGTGTACTGGTAAGCTTTACCTACCTTAAATTTATTAGTTTTTTCTTAACTGTAAGAAGAAGTAAGAAGTCTGCTCAAACAATGCGTTTGATCAACTAGATTTTGTTTTCAAACTTAAAAAACTTAAACAATTTTAATAAATGAGATTTTACACAAAAAGGGAAGTCTTTTTAAAATGAATTGGTTGTTAGTGTTATTATCTCTCTAACCATCATTAATCAAATGGGCTGACAACTACTCATTGTTACTCTATAAAGTTTTATTGAAATCAAGTGATTTGCACAAATTAAAATGAGAAATGAGTAGAAGGGTGTTGAAAATAACACTTTGAACATTTCAATAATGTGTAGATTTTTTTAAAACTTTTTCTTGCTGTTTGAATTTCTTCGTGCACATTTTATTTTATTTGATTTGTGATCAAATAATAATTGAATTTATAGTGAGAGTTTCATTGCAGTTTAATACAGTTACAGTTATGCGTGACTTACAAATTATAATAAATAGTTAGCACTAAATTATGAAAAATTATAACAAAAACAACAAATAACATTCCATGTTGATATAAATAAGTTCAGTTCGGCTGTGTCTAGTCTTATATACCCTTCACTGTTGTAGCCAAATAGTTATATTTTTCACTTTCAAAAAACAAAAAAAAAAAATTTAATGTTATAAAAATTTTCATAAAATAAATTTTATCTGTGCGATCAGAGTTGCATTTTCTATGTTCAAGGCAGAAAAATAGCAACAATAGCAAGCTTGTGTTTTGTTTATACAAACATTTAAATTATTTTTCATTGTACATATTTGTAAAAACGATATTTTGCGTCAAAGAAAAAAATGAATACTTTTAAAAGTATTAAGGTGAGTAAACATATGTTTTTGCATCTTTTTTTGTATAATAGTGTGGCATAAAGTTCGCCATTTTAAAGCGATTTCTTCAAGTAGGACAGAATTCTGTCACACATTATTTCGACAAAATCGTACGATCGTGTAGGATAGTCAGTCAGTACCTTAACTGACATTGATACCCTAAACTTTTCAACTTCTACGCAAAGAGAAAGACAAACAAACGGACATCGCTTAAGCGCATATTTATACTTTATAGGGTAGCACATGTAGCAGAGAACGGAATGAATACATTCGATTTTAGTGTGCATTCAAATATTCATTGCTTTTGCCATGGTTTCATTCAAAAACAATAAGGAATGTTGTTGCTTGTAATTTTTATTGATAACCGTTTACATGCAAATAAAAAAAATCAAAAATATTCAAAACATTCGTTTAGTATTCGTTGTTAATTATTTTATTTTATTAAAAATGAAGTCTGTAGAAATTTTTTCTTATATATAAATTCTAATATTTTTCACAAAAAAAAAAAAAAAAATACAAGCAAAATTTGAAGTTTTTTTTATTTCAAAATGACACCCATTTCTCAACATTAAAATAATGCTAAACTTATGAAAAATAAACGATAAATTAGAACATCATACAGACACTAGAAGCAAAATTTTCTACAGAGTAATTTTCAGTTTCATGAAAAGTTAATAAAAAATATATGGCCTATTTTTTAAGGAAAAAAATTTGAATTTTATTCAAAAAACATAATAACTATTCATACCATTCGTTTTGTATTCGTTGCCTTTTGTGAGTGTTTTGAATAATTAATAGAAAATAGGCAACGCAATGTATAGTATTCATTACACTCACTTTTTTCGATTGTTGTCATGTATTGCTTATAGAAAATTATTTGAATTAACAATAATATGTTAATTTTTCATGATCGGATTCAAAGGCAAAATATAAAGCAGTCATTCCGTTCTCTGACATGTAGAGTGTAGAAATCACAAACGTTTATATGCCCTTCTTACTTACAGTGCAGGGTATTTGTACAAAAAAATTAGGAAAGTATAAAACGTTTTTATAAATTTCATTTATTTACTAACTCTGCCTAATTAATTTTATTTACTAAAACTACCTACCTGTTTTTCTCAATTTCTATACATATATTAATTTTTTTTTACAAAATACTCAACCATATTTTTCATTTAACCAAATGAATCCACTATTTTAAATGCTTTTTTTTTCAACAGACACGTGTTTAACATTTTCGCTTTAAGATTTATTATTTATATTTTCAAAATTACAAAAAAATAAAAAAATTAATTGTCATAATGCTGCTGTTGATATTTATAACCATCACTGTTACTCAATTAGCGAATACAAATTTTGTGGTCGTTAGCATCTTAATTGATGTCATCATTATCTCTAAGTGAAAAAGAAAGTGTCATGCTTTTTCCTTAAGCAAGAGAATACTTGAAGTTAGATCAAAACAGTTAAAGTTAAAAAAAAAATTATAATGTTGTGACAAATTTGTAAGCAAAATTTTGTTTTTATAATTTCTACTTCAAGTCTTTATTACACACAGCATAAGTGTTTGTTTATTGTTTAAAAATCAGCAGCGTGAACTGGAGGGGCATATAATTTTGTAACAAAAGGATCGAAATTGTCAGATTCATTAACGAAATTGTTTTTTGTATTATTGAATGTTTTTATCAAGACGTATGTATTTGAGTTTTCCTTTCAGTTTCTAATCTTGCTTCGAACATGATTTAATTAAATGTTGTGGACAATTTTTACTCAAATTGTTCATTAGTGTCGTTTAATTGAGTGTATATAAAAATTTTAAATCATGCACAATCAACTAAAAATTGCATTTTTGCAGCTCTCTGCTAGGTACTATATAGTTTGCAACAAACGTATATCTTAAGCAGTTTATGGTCTTCCACTTAGACATAAATACATAATAATGAGGGGTATGTAGATAAAAACTATGCGGTTAATATAGTTATAAAACATTTGAATAACTGCAATAAAAAACATGTTTCATTTCTGATTATAAATTTACATAAAAAATAAATAAACACTTAATTATGTAACCAAAGATACGAGTAAATAGATGAGTGTATGATTAATTTCAAGATATTTTTGTTTTAAACATTTTTTTTATTATAATATATGCATGTTATAATATCATTTTGAAAGTGTTAGTTTAGTGACTAAATTAAAATAAAGAAATTAAGTAAAAAAACGACAAACATTAAAAATATTTTATACAAAGACATGAGCTGGAAGCACAATTTGTTTTTATATTTTTGAAACCATCTTTGATTTTGTCATTTAAAACAATTTCTTTTTCATTAATGTTTTTAAAGAAAAATCCAATTTATACTAGTTTATCTAGTATATAGCAAAAGATAACAGCCTTGTTAACAATATCGTACGTTATAGTTCGCTTATATCTTGACAACCAAATACATAAAAAATATTTTTTTTAGTATTTAAAAAATTTCATATAGAAAATCTGCTTATTAGCCCTTATTAAACAAAAATATATTTTATGAATTTGACTGTAAATAACAAAATATTCTCAAAAAGTATATTATTATTATTCTATTATTCAGATCATTTGTACAGCACTGTTCAATATATAGGCTTCGTATGAGCCTTTTTACTTTAATCAGTGAAAGCTCTCCTGTTTCTCTAAAAAAAAAAAAAAAAAAAAAAAAAAAAAAAAAAAATAAGGCCGGATATAACATTATCTCCAGCATTTCTCCAGGCAACTCTCAAAATATTGAGAATCACGAAAGACTATCTAACTTTTACTGCCTTAATTTTAAAAGTTTTAGGGCCATTATTATAAGTTAGAAATAGTTAAAGTTAAGATTTTACGAGTATAAGTAAAATATCAAGTTTTTGGTTGGAAATTAAATTAAAAATATCGATAAGTTAAATATCAAATATAGCGTTCATAAATATACACCAAAATTTGGTTCCAAATTTTTAGCCTCAAAGCGTTTATTTGCCTTACGAAACCCTAACTCTAACTATCAAAAGTTACCAGATTTTTTATTTTTTTGATTTTTTTTTGGAATTTTCTATAGTGACTTGAAGAATTTACTACTAGGTTAAATTTTGACACTTTGCAACACGTTTTTGAATATGAGATACCGTTCTGAAATCTCTAAACTTCCCTCTTAGTTTGGTCAGATTTTTTTTATGCGTTTTTTTTAATTTTCTATATTAATTTTAACAATTTACCACAAGGTTAAATTTTGACATCCTATAACTCAATTCTGGTATTGGTTCTAATTATGAGATACAGAGTTCTTAAACAGCGTTGCCAGGAGCTAGAAAAAAATAAGCTAAATTTGCGTAAAAAACGGCTAGAAAAAGCTAAACCACTCACAAAATAAAAACTTAAAAAAAAGT
Organism: Thelaira solivaga; assembly: GCA_947397855.1. Taxonomy (NCBI): domain Eukaryota; kingdom Metazoa; phylum Arthropoda; class Insecta; order Diptera; family Tachinidae; genus Thelaira; species Thelaira solivaga. The sequence goes on along the minus strand of OX377611.1, from coordinate 16,845,525 downwards.
TAAAAAGCTATCGCTTAAAATACAAAATAATAATTATGATTTTTATAAAAAATCAAGAATAGAACATACACTAACAAAAACTAAAGAAAATAATTTCCTTTTTGCTCATAACTTGCTGTTTTTTGAAAAAATTTCGAATTAAAGCTTAGTTTTCAAGATATCGACTTGATTTCTATTGCGTTGGATAGATAAAAATATTGGCTTCAATTCAATTTTTTTTTGCGGATAGTGCTAGAAGCTACATTATAAATTTCAAGGCTAAATTCGAGAAAAAAGGACTAAATCTAGCCTAAAAAAAGGCTAAAATTGCCACGCTGTTTTCAAATCTCTGAACTCCCCTTTTTAGTCACAATAGTATTAATTTGGGCAGATTTTTTATTTTTATGCATTTTTTGCACTTTTCAAAATGTAGTTTTTTTAACATTTAAATATTTGTATATAAAATTGTAAAATTTTTTGATAGTGTTACAGAATTATTTCGATTTAAAAAATTATTTCTGTTAGTTTTTCAGTCTTTGAGAGATAGAAATGTTAAGAAATAACAGTGCAATGTTAAAAAGGAAGCTAACTGACGGAGCAATCTGCGCACACTTGTTAAAGATAGGATTTTCCGTAGGAAATAAACGGTTTTTTTATTTATAGTTAAGTGAAATAAGCTTATCTGTAATGTAACTTAACGGGAATTTTTAATTGAAGGTCGAATCAAAAGCCTGTTCTGTGGCTTACAAAATTCCAAGTTTTACTATTGGTAAGTTGTAGTATTAGGCTTTAACTCTTAAGTAATATTAGAGCTTACATACCGCTTTTGTCTTATTAAAAGCCTTTAGTACAAGTTACAAAAACAGTTTATGATAACTTAAGCACAGATCTCTCAAAATTTAACTTATTGGTATCTTACTACAGCCAGTGTATGACTTATAAAATCCTAATTTTTGCTATTGTTAACTTGAAATAATAAGCCTAAATTTTAATTCAAAAAAGTAGTGTAAGTTAACTTTTTAGTTTACATTTCTAGCATTAATTGGTGCAAAGAAAGTGTTTTGTTAAATTTTATTATTAATTTTAAAAATATTTTTCTTTAAAACAGGTTGGTTTGTTGTTGTGGGTCTAATTATGTTTAACATAATTTAATTAAATAGTCACAACAATAATAAAGTTGAAGTTAAAGCAAGTTTAAAACAATTAAAAGAAATATTTACTATTTTCTTTTAAACAAACGAATATATTTAACTACACAAGATATACAAATTATACTTTCATTGACCTTGCTTGTCACTTAGAGATTTTTGTTTGTTTTTAGGCGTATTGTTGTTAGTCTTGACTTTCTGTTGTTATTCTGTGACGAGACGTTCTGTTGCTCAATTTTTGTAGCCAGTTTTCTAACTTTGTCAACTTTTTAATGTTATAAAGTACCGAAATGAAGAGAAAACGTGTAAAAAAAAGCTACAATTTTACTTTGATTTAATAAAATTTAATATATACTCGTACTACTAGCTGACCCGGCAAACGTTGCTTTGCCTTCAAGTTTTATTTATATTGAAAAATAATTAATAAGAGAAGAAAAATAGCCCAACGATATCGGTGTAGAAGTTCTCCGAAAAATTTAAAAAGTGGGCGTGGTGATTGGCGTGGTTTACTTTAATATTCATAAAAATTAAGTTGGGTTATTACTAAAATATAAAATGTTTGTATATTTGATTTTCTTACTCTAAGAAATCTTACTCATAGAGTAAAGGACCGTGCGAGACCGGGTAAAAACAGGGAATAGATAAATAAGCCAGATACCAACTGCAGCGCCATTTGCCGGCCAGTTTTGTGACGCAAAACCTTCCAAGGCTTAACGCAAAGCAATAGGCTGAAATTCAATTAAATCGGTCCAGCCGTTTATGAGAAGTACAATGTTAATACGTACAGTCAAATTTTATATATTAAGATTAGTCTTGGGTATTCCCTCACATGAGCTGAAAGAAATAGTCCGTGTTTAAGATTCCCGTAGTTCAGTTGTTTGCTTTTTACTTTAAGTGAACGATCCAACTGAATGAAGAAGCGAATTAAACGAATGAACGAAAGTTTACTGATGCTGCCATCAGATTTTTTTCACAAAAAGAAAACCAATTTTTCTTTTGAAAAATATATAACTACGAATAGTAAAAATCGCAATATTTATATCTTTAATTAAATAAAAAAAAATTAATTTCAAAACCTGTATTGTGTGTTTTTTGGAATTTTATTTTGGTATTATTTTGATTTTATCTTCAGCCGTTTCTCACAATTAATTTACACATAAAAAACGTTCAATCACAATCATTTGAAATATATATAGGAAAACGAATCGAATATCTACTGAACTAAATGAGTGAAATATTCTCTCTTAATTTTTTAAAATAAATACATTTTTTTAATTTAATATTAAATTTGTTTTTGTTTTTAATGGCTAAACTCTAAAACTATTGAATCGATTTTAAAAATTGGTTCACCGATATATAATAAACAAATGACATAACACAACACCACGCCCACTTTTTAACCATTTAGTGATTAAAACTCTATTTTCCAATTTTATAAAATTACATCTTTTTACACACTCTAAGAATACCAATTCAATAAGTAAAAGTTTGGGTATAAAATAAACTTGAACTAAAAACTCTTGTCGCGCAAATATTTTTTAATTTTGCAGACTACAAATCTTTAAAAATATTTTTATTAATTTAAAAGTTATAATTTTTGCAAAGGGAAAATCAAAACCAGCCACTGTACTATAAAAAAATAATCAATTAAATTAATTTTAATCAAATTATAATACACATATGAAAACTAGTTTTACGATACTGTTAGTAGAAACTTGTTAACCAATTAAATAAATTAAATAAGTTAAATAAATTAAATAAGTTAAATAAATAAAATAAAATAAATAAATTATAATAAATTATAATAAATTAAATAAATTAAATAAACTAAATAAATTAAATAAATTATAATAAACTAAATAAATTAAAAAAAATTAAATAAATTATAATAAATTAAATAAATTAATTAAATTAATTAAATTAAATAAATTAAATAAATTAAATAAGTTAAATAAGTTAAATAAATTAAATAAATAAAATAAAATAAATAAATTATAATAAATTAAATAAATTATAATAAATTAAATAAATTATAATAAATTAACTAAATTAAATAAATTAAGTACATTAAATAAATTAAGTACATTAAATAAATAAATAAAATTAAATAAATTAAATAAATAATTTACTTAAATTAAATAATTTAAATAACATAATTGCCACATTAAATAAATTTTTAATTGAAGCAATCAAATATTTAATCTGTATAGATTTCTACATTGCTCTCCTTCAACTGAAAGATTTTCATATTAATGAATTATTGGAGCTGTTGTTAAAGTGGTATAAGTTCATTTTCTTTTCTAAATTCAATCGCGTCGAATAGAAGAAAAAAAAATAATCAGTTACTAATCTTCCCTCAAACATGATTTAATCAAATATTGTGCACCATTTTTACTCAAATTGTTCGTTGTTGTGGTTTGATTGATTATACATACAAATTTTTAATCATACACAATCAGCTAAATATGCCATTTGTATACACTAGCAAATCATCGTTATTCAGATTTATTTTCTTAAATCAGTCAATAGTTATAGCGCACATAGTCGTCCGCTTGAGTTCGTAAAACTTGTAAATATTGCAAAAGCCCATAACATATAAATAAAAATATAGAATATTTTTTCTAAATTTCACTTTACTTTTATTAAGACTTTTTTTAAAATTTTTTTCTCTCAACAACAGTTTCTCTTAAATAACTCTTTGTTTTCTTTCGATTTTGAACGTTATGATAAATAAGTTTTTTTTTTAATTTCTTAATTCCAACTATTTTTAATAATAAAACCGAAAACAAAAAAACATTTTTTTTTATAAATAACTTTTTACTTGCTGAGGAAATTACGTGGAAAAGGGTATTGTCGAGAGGAAAGTGGAGTGAGGGGAGAAGGATTATTGGTAATTATTAAATTAAAAATAATTTTTTTTTTTATAAAACAACCAGTGATTAAATCAAATTTTCAACAAATTAAATATTGCGTTGCGTAAGTTAGTTTACATTTTATCACAATATTTGCAGTTGATACGTTTACAATTGTAATTAAAAAGAATTATGTGTGTCGTTTCAATTTCAAAATATGTAATGAGTTTACTAGCAAATCATTACGATTTTTTGTATTTGCATACATAAAAATGTTTTCTTTTTAATGACCAATAAATATTTTCTTTGTATTTTTCTTTTTTTCCAGTTACGTATGTATTGCTTGTTAATTTTTTTTTCTTTCTTATTATTACACGATTTTTATAAATAAATACTATTTCTGTATTTAGTTTTAGTTACGAATTTTAGTCCTAGTGTAAGTTTAAGAGCCTTAAAATTTCTTACAGCGAAAAGAAAAAAAGCATTTAAGATTTTCCCTATTGTAAAATCTTAAAAAATTGTCTTGTCTTTGGTTTTAAGTTCTAAGTTTTAAAGCATTTTTGTACGCTAGTAACTACAAATTAAACTTAAGGAACACACACTTATTTAGAACTCTAAAAACGAGATCACAAATTCTTAAAATCTACTTCTCCTTTTCCATGCGCGATTTAAATGTATACTTTTGTTCTAGACCATGCCAAAACCCTCGGTACCTTCGCTAATGGCCAAAAGTAAGGCCTTTTCAAATTGTTCATAACTTTCGTAGTCGGGCAAACAAAGTTGATTAAAACTGAAAAAAAAAAAATGTTTTGAATTTTTTTGCGTAAAGCAGCCGTTATTAAAAGTGTTGTTGTCGTAGCGAAAACAACACAATAAAAAAATGTGAAGATTTGGCCTCAGATATATGTGGCAAATTCGACCACCACACTGCTTTCGTTACGACAAACATAACTCTTAATCAAGAGGAATTTAGAACTCACCAGGTATGCGCTGTAGGCAGGTTGCCAAATGTAGGAGCTGCTGTTATTTGAAATTGTGGATTCAATTCTTGAAATCCTCCGGGGGGCAGTTGTGAGCAGCCTGTGGTAAATTGCAAAAGTCTAGCCATTTCAGTTTGGCTGAAATTACTAACACCGGCCCAAAACCAAGCTAAAACTCGTCTAAATTCTGTTGAATTGCCATTGGCTATGTGATGGGCCTTAAAGTCGGCAATGGAATACTCCCCAGTACCACACATTAAGAGCTATAAAGCAAAAAATTAAAAAAATATTTATTTTATTATTGCATAAATGAAAAAATTTTAAGATTAAATCCTTTCTCTCTCACTGCAATCACCACAATCACTTCTTGGTATCCAGCAAGCTTTAGATTTTAACATAATTTGAGTATTTTATTTAGTGAAAGAGTAAGTAAGACTTGGAGACAAAAAAATAAATTGTTAGTTGAAATTTCTTACGTTACCACACTTTTCATTAAATAAAATTAGTCAAATTCGTTATTATTATTATAAAACCATGTGTGCCATGATCCAAAGGATATTTTGTACAGCCTTTGTGTTCACTGCTCCAGTTCTAGGCCTTGTATAAGGCCAATTACTTTTTTACTATTAAATTCGTTATATTCGCTCCCTGATTAAAACAAATCAGTTTCTTTTTGCCAGGTAATCAGTCTTATTACGAGTGCCATTGTCGTAGTAGAATTTGCGATAAGCTAAAATAGGGGTATGTCAGTAAAAGTGCGATTTTTCCTGTCGTGCTGCAATAAATCAATTGTTTCACAATCTGTGTATGGCAGGTGGAGCCGTCTTGCAGAAACCACATGTCGTCCAGATCAATGACGTCTAGTTGAGCCCACAAGAACTCCATTATCATGTTCCTGTAACGAATGCCGTTCACAGTCACCGCAATTTCATTCTCCTCTTAGAAAAAAAAATATAGCCTGGTCAACATCCGCACCAGCCAGTTGATTGTACTGGGTGAATTTATTTCTCATGGATTGCATGAGGATTTTCTGAGGCCTAAAAGCAACAATTTTGTGTATTTATGAAGCCATTCAGCTGGAAATGTGCTTCATCTGCGAAGATTACTTTTTTACGAAAAACTGGCATTGAGTTCACTTTGCTTCTTTATTTTTTTTAACGAATTGTTTGCGCAAATACTTTATTTCATATATAATCAGCACATGTCTTCTTTAAAATCCAATAAGAAATATGTCACTGTTTTCATCACAACAACGACTCTAGTAATCATGGCCAATAAATATAACAATTTGCTGTATTTAATAGAACAATTTGTTAAACTTACCTCTAGTTCATTTTCATCAAATATGCTCAATAGATTATCTGGTATTATGCTATTTAAGCCCTTCAGGAAACTATCCATTTCGTCTTTAACGATATTGCAAAGTCTTTGTTGTGCCAAAGCATCTAAATATTGATTCTTAGTGGCATTTGTCACTCTCACCTTTGAACCATTCGGTATGAGTTCCAAAGTTTTTGTTAATTGGCCAGTAGCATCATAGATTTCTTCTACAAAATATAATTCTAAAGAATCTGTAGCATCCAAATCGGTATCCAATATGTATTTGATTTTTGAGAGATACAAATCTGGATCATCTTGTTCAAAATACTAAAAGTGAAGAAGAACAATATAAAGACTTGACATAAAATTGTTAATACAAAACATACTTTGTAATGAACTCTTAGACCTATTAGTTGGGCTAAAAACGATCTGGTAAAACGGGCTCTAACCATTTGCCGGTAAATACCACCTAAAGCACTTTCATATAAACACTTGCCCACTATTTTGCCAGCAAATTCGAAATGCTTTAGTTTTAAATTGGCTGGTCTATGAGGATTTGGATGAACTAAAGCTTGATGCTTATCATGGAAGCTGCAAAATAAACCACCACGTGGATCAAATAAAGCACTACATATCAGTTCAAACCATTCACGTCTCAGTCCGCCCCAGTCAATGCCTATTATAAAAAACAAATTTAAAAAACTTGTCTTGCACAAATTCCATTTAAAATTACCTTGCTCTCCCTGAAACGTTACCTCAAAATTGCCACACCAATCAGAAATGGAGAAGTTTTTAGTTGCTTTCATGCTGCTTTCCAAAATTTTCTCTCGCTGTACTTTTAGCGTCAGCTTATCGTGATAATAATTTGCATGAAATTTACGTACTTCATGGTAAAAGAAATCCTGTTTGTCCTTGAAAGTTTCCGAGCCACCAATATTTTTCAGCAGAAAATGTGTAAAAGTGGCCGCTATAATATTGCGGTCGCGTGAGGCTAATTCTATTTTCGGTTGAGCTCCATCGTCTATTATGAAAATGGGTCCATGAACATGAGTGGGTAGTTGGGGTAAAAAACGAAATTTTGTTGAAGGACACAAACGAAATGTCGCAATACGTTTGGGTATAAATTTTAAAATCATTTCTTTAATTGTAACCTGAAATATTAAAGAGTTCTTTAAGATTTTACAACAGAGATCGACTGTTAAACAAATAAAACGTTTTAAGGAAACTCACTTGTTTGGGTCCAACATAACAAAGGACTTTGCGAGGCTTAGATTTGGCACAGCCAAATATACTTAAAAGTCTTGCTTCATAGCAAATATTATGCTTACGGGAAGCGATATTTTTATGCACCAATGTGGTGTCACTGCCTATTGATTACAAGAAAGTAAATCATTTGCTACAAATGAAAAGACAAAATTACACTTACTGCTTAAAACTATAATGTCAAAGTCCCCGTTAGGTAGCCTTTGCTCTAGATAACTGATAACTGCACGTAGACAAATGGGTTCTGGAAATAAAGCAGTTACAGCTATGCGGGCATTGACGCGATCATATGAAAAGGCAATGGCATTACGTAACTTTTCCAAAGGTTGGTCATTTAAATCATAAATTTCTACATTATAACCCTTAATGAAATAAAAGGAAATTATTGATTAAATACTCAAGAGAATATAGAATATAGAATACCTTGCCGGGATCTTCATTTTCCTCAAACTGACAGGCATTGCCAAACTCGTCTCTTGGCTCGATATGCATTAATGTTGGTGAGCCAGCACAGCATATCACTGTACTGGCAGGTCTTATAAATCTAGATCTGCGAGCATCTATGCTGCCCGGCACAAAATTTTTTGTAAACGGCGAGCCCGCAATATGGCTAGAACCAATCATTACGGAAATTTTATATTGGCCCGCTGTGCGTACGGTAAATTTAACTTTAGCTATATTGGCATTGTTGGGATCTGTCGGTGAGCCCAATTCGCTAATGGTGACCATCTTGCGGCTACCTTCGGTGACTTCAACAAAAAATTGATCTGTATCACAGATAGGATAAGGCTGGCCATTACGCTGAAAAAAGCGTACCACGAAGCACATGGTACCACCCACCGTGGCTGGATCTTTCCAGTCCCATTGCACTTTGCAATTGGCGGGCATTAAATATTTACCAGTTACATATTGCAACAAAGAATGACGAGCTTCTGGGGCTAGTGAAGGTTGGGTCATGGCCGCTAGTGTTACTAGACCGGCTACTGAAACAGAGACTACCAACATGCCTCCCCAAGTCCAAGCGTCCTGGTGTTGTGATGATTTTACTACTGTTGACCACAATTGAGCTTTTAAAGCATCCAACTGAGCCTTGGAAGTTGGTAAATTTTGTCTTGCCTGTGACCATACTTGCCAATCTTTACCCAATATTTTGCTGGCTCTTGAATCTTCCAGCCAATAGACATCTTCCAGGGAAGCTACTTCAACATTAAGCAAACGTTGATAATGATGTTGAAGACGATGGTCTTTCAGCCATTCACGTAATATAAGTTTCTGTTGCAAATGTAAAGCGGCTCTTTGGAGACGTTGCTCATCGCCAGGCGGCAGTTCTGGTAGGCGTTCCGGATCGCCACAACTTGAGAGGGATGATATGCCTGCAAATAAAATAAAAATAAAGCGTGAACGAAAAAAAACACGAATTTTTAAAATTCAATAACTAATTTTTTACAATTTGATGTGGCTTGAAAGCTTAAAAGGAATAGTTTATGAAAACCTTTCATCTTTGTGTGCTATTTGAATTTTTTATTGAGCATTGTGGCTCAACAAAAATGACATCGCACTCTACTCAAAATCCTAGCAACTTCCGGATGAACTATAAAAGATTATGGGACGGGAAACATATCATTTTAAAGGGGAGGTTGTCTAGATTTGTAATCTATTGCGCACATACTCAGAAAATTCTTTGGATTATTAAATTTTTTTTTTAATTCCCTTATACCTCAGTGCTGTTGCTCTGGGGTAAATTTCAAAAAAAAAAAAAAATTTTAAAATAGTCCAAAGTAACTTCTGAGTATTTGGACGGTAGATTACAAATCTAGACAGTCTCCCTTTTAAAATGAATTGGAATTGGACATTCCGCAATCTTTAATGGCTTATTGGCAAGTTGCTAAAATCACTTAGAGCAACAGCACTCCAAAGTAACGAACGAACCATTGAAGATTGCGATATGGGTGATATATTATTTTAAAGGAGAGGTCGTCTTAATTTGTAATCTCCCACCCATATACTCAGAAGTTACTTTAGACTATTTAAAAAAAATTTTTTTTTAAATTTCCATATACCCCAGTACTGTTGTACTGAGAGACTTTTACCATTACCCATTTTGCTGAGGTACCATTCCCGATATTGTACTTGAAAATTATAAAAACCAAAGGGGAATTTAATCTTTAGTTCTTAGCTTTAACATTTACGGAATATTTTGTAGCTTTTTTAATGATGCAAAATAGAAGTTGCCAGAACCTTTTAGAGCACCAGCACTTGTGTATATTTAAATAAAAAAAAAAGAAATATAAAAAAATCAAAGTAACTTCTGAATATTGGAACAGTAAATTACCAATCTAGACGGCCTCCGCTCAACTACTATTAAAAATATATAGAAATGTTTAGTGACGTAAGAAAGGATATTAACAAATACTAAAAAACGTAAAGGGTTACTTTAAAACATATTTAACTCGGCATATTTATCTTCACTCGTTTACCAACTGAACGTTAGTATAAAAAAGCAAGAAGGAACAGAGAGAAACAATTCTCTAAGTTATAAAACAGAAAAAAATTAACTTTCCGGAAACACGAGTATGAACTTTAAAAGGAAGTGTTTTAATAAGTCTTCCTAGTGTTGTTGTTGTGGTTTAAAATAAAAACAAAGTTTTATGATGACATTTTGGGGAAACTTCTTGACGCCTTGCATTTTCATGCATGTTTGCAAATAATTTTGAAGAAGGTGAGCGTGTGTCTGAAGGTGTTTTCATGACTTTGTGTGTATGTGTCGTGGAGTGTACGTGCTTTCTAATTTTTTTTTGCTGATGATGACGGTGTAGAAAAAGAGTTTTTCATGTCATCATGTCTCGTCCATGCAGTAGTGGAAAAATGTTAGTTAAAATTACAACAATACGAAATGTCATTTGAATTTCAAAGTTTTTCTTATAACGTTCCCTTCTGAGAGGTGTGCAATAAACAAAAACTCAATCAGTGTAACTGTTATAGTCAAGGTTGGTTGGCTGGGCCGAATTAAAATGCTTGCCAATATTCATAAGTACACGTAAAGAAAAAATATGATTGAATGTAGTCACCGCATACATACTCTGTTCTACCGAAAAATGTTTTTGTTAATTTGAGGCATATAAACATTATTATTGCCAGGTTCTCATCCAGGTCAGGCCTAAATTTTTTTTTTTTTTAATTTTTAATTTTTAAATTGAATTTTTTATATAATTTTTATAAAATAAAGTTTTTATGTAAATAAAATTTTTTATTTATTATTTGATACACTCAAAAAATTTTGTTCATTAAGCCAACCAACGACAAATTTTCTTTAAAATTACTGGTTTGAGGTCATTTATCTGTGTATGAATATTTCGTTTCAAGTTTGTGTAGCTTTTTCAGGCAACGAAATATGGTATAAAAATAAATAATTATAATCCGAACTCAAGCTTAATAAAACTAGAAGAAGAAAAAGGTCAAAAAAACTCACAAATAAATATTCTCTTAATTCAGTGAAATATTTGGTAATTCATTGAATCGCTGAAATTTTAACATTTGTCTAACTAAATGTTGTCATTGGTTGAATAATAATGAATTATACTGTCAGTGTATAGGAGAATTTGTTTGTATATGAGAGGGCAAATTACGGCATTCGATATAGATCGTAGTTTCAATGCAATTTAAATGGAAATTTTGTTTCTTTATTTGACGTAGCTGAGGAGAAGGACATACCTTTTTTTAATAATTAAAATTTTCTCCATAACTTTGGTATAAGACCCTCTTCCTAAAAGCTTAAACTGGGTCTGACTCTTTCTGCCAGTATCAAATGCCAGGCGTGTTAATTAATTTTTATTTTATATGAATGAAAAACGTACCATTAAGATATTTGTTGCGTGTTAACATTGACGTGGCAGAATTGCTTTGAATTTTGTATTGAGTTCGACTATTCCCTGCCTGCCGTCCTTTTTCAAATATAAAATGTTCTTTTTAAATATAAATTAATGACAAAAAATATGTAAGTAGTAACTGTAAGTGTGTGTATTGCGTGTTAAAAAAACGTGTACACACATACACGACAATGTAAAACGAACAACTTCCGGTAATTTTTATTTCCTACTCTAAAAATTGTGCTTTTTTTATCGTTTTACATTCGTACTAAGAAAAGTATTTTTTTTTTTTGTGTTTGTTTAGTTTAAATGGCAGAATATAAAAGTGTGTACTCAATGGGAAATGTGAAATGATAAATAGAAAAGGGACAGCAGGCGTATTAGGTATTTTTGCAAATGCAGAAAAATTACCTTTTAATTAAAGAAAATATGGGTGGGTCGTTTGAAGGTAGTTTGTAGATCTATTTAGTAATAATGTAATTACCTTTAGTAACTATTTAAATTTCATTAATTCTAGTAAATTAATAATATGAAAAATGGCTGCGTGTAAAGGTTTCATAATTTAAATTACATAAGCAAAACAAATCGAAATGTGTCCATGTAGTTAATTTCAAATTGTTAATTAAGTTTTTGTGCCTTTTAGTTTGTAAAACCCAAAGCAAAATAGTTTTTTTCTTTGATAAATTTGAATAAAATCTTTCAGTGGTGTTAATATATTTTTATTTTATCTAAAAATTAATAAGAATTAAATTTCTCTTAATTAAATTAATTAGCTAATTTAGTTGAGAGACTCAATAATCCTTATTTGGCATTGTTTCAAGAAAACTGAAATAGTTAAAACGAAATGATAGCAAAATGTTTTGCTTAAAAAATGTTATGGATTTTCTTTCTATTTATTTATTCAAATTAAGTCACCACTTTATACAATTATTTTGCTTTGCTAAATAGTTTTTGTGGGTTTATAAGCCTGCTTGGCTTGAAATGAATTTAAGCGTAAATGTTTTGTGTAATTAACGATTCATTTATTTAATAAAATAAAAAGCTTTGAAATTGGATAATTTGGATTAAGTGTTTATTCCATTATTTCAATTACTTGGATAAAACCACTCATTTGTTTTCAGAAAATTTTTTAGAATCCACAGCAGCAGCTACACTACGTTTTCTACTTCTAAACTGCTAATCAATTAGTTTTATGACTGGATTTTTTTACAATCATTTCAAGTAAAAACTGTTAAATTTTAAAAGAATATATCCTTTGAAAGCTTCTTCATATACATTTTTGAACGAGAACAATTGCAACCTGGCAATAAAATTAAAATTTTTACATCGATTGCAACGAAATATTGGTGCAACATTTTTTGGTGCAAATTTTTTTATATTTTAAAATAAAAAGAAAGTTGTTTAATGAAATATATAGCTCAAGGTTTTAAGTGCTACCACTAAATTGTGAAAGAATTCAGCAATTTAAAATAGATTTTATTGAAAAATGGCTAATTTTGTTAGGTTAGGTTAGGTTACACAGGGCGCCCAAATAAGAAAAACAGAAGCTGGGCTCACTTGGGTCCTCTGACGTGGTTCCTTTGTGATACCTGTATAGAAGGAAAAGAAGAAGAAGGAGGATAGCAATAGAAGAGTGAAATCAAAGAAGATAAAGAAGACAGATAGAGAAAGAAAGTGAGTCCCTCACCCCAACCAATCGTTACTTCTTACGAAGCCATATAGCATGTCGACCTTTATATTCGACAGCGCAGTGAAACACTCTCCAAAGTGAATCATGAGCCGCTCTTCCAGGACTGGACAGCGGCAGAGAACGTGTTCCACAATCTCCTTCTCGTCCTGACAACTTCCAAAGTAGTAGGTATATGGCAAAACCCATTATCCTAGCATGGTTGCCAAAATTGCAGTGTCCTGTTACTACAGCTACCAAATTTCTCAACCGAGCCCTTTGGAGTCCCAATAAATCTCTACTGCGATTGCTATCGAGCCTTGGCCAGATCATTCTCACCATATTACACGTCCGTTCGTCTCTCTATCTGGACTGTGCTCCTCGTAAAAATGTGCTCTCGATCTGCTTTTTACAGACATATAGAGTGATACCGCAAGGGCGAATTGGCATCTCGCTCTGGCAGCCTCGAGCCTTCCCTTTCATTAATAACAAAATTTTAAATTATATTTATTTTTGAAGCTTAAACATTTTTTTAGTTTTTTCTTGATATGCTATTTTGATAAAACTTTCGGAATATATAAGAAAGTCCAAGACTGCTAAAAAATTTATTAAAACACAGTTTAAAGATTATTTTATTTCTTGTGTGTTTTTTTTTATTTAATCCAAGAACTAGTTCTCAAGTTATTGCAAATTATATAATACAAGAATGATAGAATAGAAATACAAAGTTAAACCATGAGCCTAATTTCCCGTAAGATGACGTGGACACACTGTTTGAAGAAAAAATACATTTCTCTCTCTCGCTCTCTCTTTCGCTCTTTCTCTCTCTCTTTCGCTCTTTCTCTCTCGCTCCGCTCTCTCTCTCTCTCTCTCGCTCCGCTCTCTCTCTCTCGCTCCGCTCTCTCTCTCGCTCCGCTCTCTCTCTCGCTCCGCTCTCTCTCTCTCGCTCCGCTCTCTCTCTCTCGCTCCGCTCTCTCTCCCGTCTCCCCTCTCCCTCTCTCTCTTATTTAGCTGTAAATTATTAGCCATACTGCGTGACGTCATTTGTGCTACATGCACGGAAAATTTTAATTTTATGTGTATGATGGCGTAATCTTGCATTTCTATCATATTTGATATAACATAACCTACCTTCTCTTTTTTTGTATAGAACGAAAAATCTCGAGAAATACACGTAATTAGCTTTAAAAAACTGGGCATACGACTTGAATCAGGGTATCAAACATACTTGAAATGATTTTTAGTATGAGCGGCACTAAACTTATTATAGACCTGTGTTATTAACTAAAAAAACCGTTAAATTAATATTTTTTTTTCTCTAGTACTCGTACATTTTCAATTGTTTCTTTCCCCTCTCCTAACTCTAACTATATATTTTTTTAATAAGCTAATAAATATATTTTAATGATATTTCTCTAATGCTAATTTTCTCAAAACTTCAGTCATTTTAATATAATTAAATATACAAACATGTCTACGTGAGTATGTACATGGTTATGTGTGCTTGTGTTTCTGAATAAGGGTGTTGTATATGTGTATATGACGGTCATAATAACCCAGTAGGTCATGTTAAAACTTATCTTTTAGCTAGTCAGAAGACATGACTCTTAGAATAATTGGTCCAGCCATTTTTTCCCGCAGCAGAGAAAAAGTCATAATCATCAACGAAATTGAACAATAAAAAGAAAGTGTGATCAAATATGCATATACTGAGAAAACAACTTTGGTTGTGAGAACTGACTTTATTATCATTTAGTTTTGATAATTCTATCAATAAAAATTCGATAATACTGCTTAAAATATTATTAAGAAAACTAAATTTTTTTTAAACTAAAAAAAAATTGAATTTTTGTCGGGTGATAAATTCAGTTCTCACAACCAAAGATGTTTTTTTACGTTTTGTAACTTAACATTTTTCCTTGTGCTTAATTCCAGAATTGTGTTGGGTTATTTTAAATTTGTTGTTTTCCTCGTGATATTTATTCAGTAAAATAAGTACCGAAGAGGATAGACCATTTTATCAGACTCTATTCTGAATTCTCAGTAGATTACTCCCAACATTTCTAGGCATACATTAACCATTGACTAAATAAGAATTATTTATCAATAGTTCCAAAAATATTCAATCAAACTGAACTGAATAAACAAATTTCCCAACCAACATGGAAAACAAAAAATTTTAATATTTTGTTAAACTTTTGAATTCCAAATAAAATTGTTAGATTAACATCTTTCCTTTTTACTATCCTTCTCTTTCTTTTCTCTTTTGCGGACTCTGAAGTTGTGTAACCAAAATTATTCTGTATATTCTTAGACTTAAAATTTTTGGTATTATAATTATCAAAAAAAATTGTAACACCGAAAAAGTTTACTTGTTTTCTTTATAAAAAAGAACTCACTTTCTGTTTGTTAGTTTGTTCGCTATAAAAATTTTTGTTTTCCAATGGATTTCTCTGAAATTTTGTACAAATAGCCGCTTTACTGCTCATTTTCATGCACACTTTTCAACGATTTCCGCTAGCCCGTACTTAATTTAATCCTAAAATTATGCTTTGAAATATTTTATTTACCACTTTAGTGGGTGTTTCTGCTAATAATGCCAGCAAGGGCATAAGCTACTTTATAAAGTGGTGAATGGTTGTATATTTTTGAATGGGTTTCTATTGGTAAACCGATTTCTCTAAAAAATTTTAAGGATGCCGGGCGAGGCTGGGCAAAAACATCGAGTTTTAAATAAGCTAGCAGGAGCACAGAACAAAATATCTACTTATTTAACTTACAATTAATACACCAACCACAAAGGAAGATCACTTTAACATACGCACAAGTACACTAGCCAAAAGTCTCAGCAAATATAGAAAGACACAAATTCAGGATATAATAAAAAAAACTGGAAAACAAAAATCTGCAAATCGCATTCACTACAGATGTTGTCAAATGTAGAAAGGAATTTTTATTTCTTGAAAATAAAAACACACTTCTTTAATTTCAGTAGTCGAAACTTCAATACTTGAATCAAGATAAATTTTTTAATATCTTTTGTTTACTTATTGACTTAAATAACATAAAATTTAATAAGAAATTTTAAAGCTTTTGTGTTGTCCGTTATAAGCCACACGACAAAATTTATAGCTTCAATTGCGGACAATATTCTAAGCATTTTTCACTCATAAGGCCTAATTGAAAATATTTTTGTTGTCTTGTGGTCAATAAAGTTACACTAACTTGTTAGCATACTTTCCATCGAGACAAATTATAAAATGCCTTGTAGACATCATGTGACTTAAGAGCCCTGCTGGGAAGATAAGCCTAATAACCCATACATATAAAAGTACAAACAGACACATGCATAAACATCCCCAACGATGTCTCCTTATCGTTATCATTATGGTTTGGTGTTGTGTTGTTTAAATATTTGTAAACTTTTGCAAAAGTTTTATTTACTCATTCATGTTAATGTTGCTGAAAATATCCTTGCGTATTTGCAGCAGGATGTGTGTGTGTGTGTGTATGCATTTTATGTAAACAACTTTTAGCAATTATATAATATTAATTCTCGGCAACATGTTAAAATTCACAAGTGTGTAAAAAATTTACATAAATCGACATTAATTCGTAACAAAATTAAACGAAAAATAACAAGAGCGGAAATAGTTAAATCCCAATAAGAATCACACACATAGTTGTGGTATAAAATGCCACCACATGAAAATTAAATTTTAAAACAGAACATTAAAAGATTAGAAACAAATTTTATGGATTTCATTATCAACTAGCTGTCCTTTAATATACAGTTAGAATCCTTAAAACGTATGCATTAAATTTTGTAGAAATTCATTGGAAAATATATTTTGTTTTTCATTAAAAAAAAACCCATCTAACTTGTTATATGGAAAAATGAACTTTAGAGTTATCGGGGTCGATGACGACCTTCCTTGGAATAAACACATTATAAGGGTGTTTTTTATAGACGTATAGAACTTTAAGTTGGCATTACTGTTTAAGATGGCGACCGATTTAACAGCTGTCAAGTGATTTATTCTCAGTTTGGTTTGGCAATTCATCATGAATAGACTCACGCCTGAAAAACGCTTGCAAATAGTGCAATTTTATTTCAAAAATAATGGTTCTGTGCGGAATACGTATTTTACGAATTTTGTTTAGCGATGAAGCGCACTTCTGGTTGAATGGCTACGTCAGCAAACAAAACTGCCGCATTTGGAGTGAAGCTAATCCTCAAGTGTATGTCGAAACAGCGTTACATCCAGAAAAACTGACTGTTTGGTGCGCTTTATGGGCTGGTGGAATCATTGGTCCGTACTTCTTCAAAAACGATGATGGCCCGAACGTTACAGTCAATGGTGAGCCATGATTGCTAACTTTTTCATTATTGAATTGAACAACCATGATGTCCAGGAGCTGTGGTTCCAACAAGACGGCGCAACATGTCACACAGCTCGTGCCACAATCGATTTATTGAAAGACACGTTTGGTGGCTGCCTAATTTCACGTTTTGGACCTGTGAATTGGCCTCCAAGATCTTGTGATTTAACACCGCTAGACTACTTTCTGTGGGGTTATGTAAAGTCATTGGTCTATGCAGATAAGCCACAAACGCTTGACCATTTCTAAGACTATATTCGCCGTGTTATTGCCGATATACGGCCTCAAATGTTGGAAAAAGTCATCGAAAATTGGACGTCCAGATTGGACTACATCCGAGCCAGCCATGGCGGTCATATGCCAGAAATCATATTTAAAATGTAATGCCACAAGATTATCTTTCGGATAAATAAAATTCATGTCAATCGAATAATCCATCGTTGTTTTATTGCAATTTAAAGTTCTATACGTCTATAAAAAACACCCTTTATATCACTACTTTTCTCGAACAATGCCATCACAATTAAGTCAATTGATCACACAGTAAAAAAATCATATTTTATTAAAAACAATTATTTGCCGTATGCAGTCACTAGGGGTTTTTTTACGTGTTTGCTGGCACGTGTGATACTGCTGTACGCATGTGGCAATTTTTCACAATGAAGTAGCAATAAAACCAAAAGTTGTGCAACGATTTTAATAAAATATGACTCATTGCCTTTAAAACTGATAAAGTTTTTTTGCTATCACAAAAATAGAGCCGACTTTAATTTTGCTTTATTTTAAATAGTTTTGTAAAAACTAAAAATCTCTAAATTTTGCATAAAAAACTTGTTTGAAATTAGTTAATCAATTTAAAACCGACTTAGGAACGGCTTGAAGCAATTTTTGTTGCATAATTTCGGATTTTCTTTATAATCAAAGACAAAAACTGGTTTTAAAGTAAAAACAAAGGTTATCTCTTGAATTTAGTAAACAACGTTATATATTTCAAATTACAGCCACTTTAAGAAAGAAAGTTTAGATTTGACTTCCGGACGAAACAAAAAACTGGGGTATATGGAAATTTCAAAAATTTTTTTAAAATAGTCCAAAGTAACTTTTGAGTATTTGGGCGGTAAATTACAAATATAGACGACCTCCCCTTTAAAATGATATATGATCCCATCTCTCAATCTTCTTCGGTTCGTTCGGAAGTTACTTTGGATTATTTTGAAATTTCCATATACCCCAGTGCTGTTGCTCTAAGTGATTTGAGCAACTTCCCAATTAACCTTTAAAGATTGAGGGATGCGACACATATATATTTTTTACAATTCAAAGTCCTTTCGGTCTTAAGAATACAGCCGTTATTTGTTAAACTAATAGTTCAGAACAAGAGCTAGCACAAGGCAGCAACTAACAAAGTCGTGTTTTGAAAATTAAAAAAACGAATACTAAAGGTAGCAAAGCCTATTTTAAATACTTTCACAGTAAAACCTTGACAAACAGTTCACTGAAAATTCTTCTCTCAGAGCACCATCCTCTGCACCATGAGTATGGGCGATATGTATGTATGTGTAAATATTAAACTAATGAATGCTTGTATGCAATTACATTTTTAATAAAACCATGCGTTATACCACATGTTTGTTTGTATGTGTGTAGTGTGCTTAGCATATGAATCTGTGTATTTTCACCTGGAAAAACTTAAACAACAACACTTAAATAAGTAACAAATTGTAGATGAGTGGCATAAAGTTTATGAATAAGTAAACGATACAGGGTGGGTGGATGGCTGTTGGTTCTGTAAATGACAATTAAGGGGGTGAATAGTTAAATTTAGTAAAATTCGAAAGGTTATAATTTTGTATCTTGTTGACAAGACATATTAGTTTACGTTTTATTTATTACACAACTATTTTCCAAAGCAAGGGAAGTTAAACCCCTATAAAACGATAGCTACACCTTAAACAAGATATTCAAAAACACTTTCTTTTTTTTAAGACAGTAGTTAAGGGGTAGTTAAGGTGTTGAATTCCTAACAAAAAAACAATAGAAAGAACTTACTTATAAAAACCAAAATATGTATTAAGAAATTAAGCTTAAATATAAATTTAATATATTGAAGTAAGCTGCTGTCTTCCTAAACGTCTGTTCTTTTGCAATGCAACAACGTCATATTCAGTACAGCTTCTATAATCCGGACACTCGGTAATCCGGACAAATCAATGTTTCGGACAGTTTAGATATTTTACCTCATTTCATTTTCATTTAAAAAAAATATGAGAGCCAAGCAACATCGGATGACTTCTTTTGGCCCACCTGGTATTAGGCAAACTTTGAACATTTAAGTTTATTTAACTAACCTTTTACTTCATATTTATCAGCTTACTCTTCTTCTTCTTTTTGCTGCTGCTTTATATATGACCGCTCATGCTCAATCGTAAAAAATTTCTTCAATTGTTTTACTATTTTTAATTATTTTTTTCTTTAAGCTCAAGTTTTGCAAAAAAAAAAAAAAAAAAAAAAAACTGTGAATAACATTTTGTCTTATTTTATTTAAATGTTCCGTGATTATTTTAAATTATGCTAAATTGTCACCTAGAAAAATTTATTATTGTTTGTCTATTAATGCGACACTTCATATTCAATTGCAGCAGTGTTGGTTAGCCCTTAAATAGTTTGGCTAAACAATAATTTTGCCATAAAAATTTGTATAAAATTTGTTAAGCAAAAATTGTAAAATGTTTATTTATACAAACAAGTTGAGGATTAATGGAACTGCATACTGTTAACATGAACATTCTTGCATGTTTACAAAATTTATCATAACCCAGTGAAATATTTGCACATTTTTGTGCATAGAAAGAATTATTGTATAGAAATTTAGTTAAGTGATGAAATAACTTTTTAAGGCACATTAAAAGAGAGTTAAACTTAGGATTTTGCAATACAAGCGATCAACTAATTTAGAAAATTTGTATAGAAAAAAATTAAGTTTTTAAGTACTTTTTTTGGAGGTTTTTGTTTTTTTAATTTTTGCTTTAAGAAATAGAAGGCTTAAAGCTTAAATTAAGTATGTTCAGTTCCACATCACTATATTTTATTTGGTAGTAAAAATTTTTTACTTATATTATACAAGTATGACGCTTTGGACCAGAACAATTGAGAACTGATTACTGATTTCTTAATTTTGTGTTAAAAAAAATATTGTTTTGTTGCAAGTTCTTAGATATTCTGAAAACTACTTAGCAAATTTAAATACAATGTGGGTATGACTTAAAGAAAAGTGTTTTGCGGAATTTCGGATTTTTTTTTTGCGTCACTTCCTTAATTGAAAAATATTTGTATTTGTAAACTTGTATCATTTTAGCTACCAGGCGGTATCTAAATTTTTATTAAAATTTTTTTTTTTACTTTTTTAAAACTTTTTAAAATCGTTTAACTGGGTTATACATACCTACGAGTATTCTTATACAATAATAAAAATTCTGTATACGAATGAATACACATTCTTTTTTATTGGCTTTAGTACATTTAATAAAACAATTGAATTGAGTTGGATTAAAGTAAATTAAATAGAAATGATTTTACACACATTTATACGTTCATTCGTTCATACCACCAAACACATCTGTTCAACATTTTCTTTATAGACCAAAGCAAAAGTGAAAAGTAATGAAGAGACGGAAGGATTTCATTACAATATTTTTGTTTCAAACTCGTATCGTAATTTTTTTACCATGCAAATGTCATTTCACATATCCTTAGCATTTCTACGGCCTGTTCTGCTTGTTTCTTCTATTCTATACACTTGCTTGTACAAGACGAAATAAAGCACCAACAAAACCAAGCAAAACCGACATTTCCATTACACAAATATTGTTTAGCAAATACTCGTACGTTCGTTCGTTAGTTGTGTGTGTAAATATTTGGCAAAGATTTGCTTTTCATTCAGACATTTTATTGGTTTTTTTTTCTACTTGTAGTTGAATTCAAGCCAAATTTTTTGGAAAAACTTAAATTCATGTTTAACAAGCAAAAAAGAAAACTAGAGTGAACAGCAGAAAAATAAGTAAATTGAAAGGTGAGTGTAACTGCATGTGTGTCGGTGTAAGATTTTATAGATTTTTATTTTTGTTACTTGTATCTTATAATGTGCAATAAGAGATTTGTTGTTATTATGGCTTCAAATAAAATTGAAATTATTTGCTTTTCTGCAGTTCAATTATCAGCTCTAATTCATAATACTACTAAAAATCCTTATTTTCTTTTAGTTTAATCTTAAAACAGACCTTCTAGTATTTTTGTGCCCTTCATCTTTGTTGGAAATTTGTCATTTCATTTATAATTTCTACTTACTTTTACTTGCCAGCCTACTTAAGGTCCTTGTAGGTAGAGAAATCAATTTAGTCATGTCCATCAGTCCATCTATCCATGTACTTAGGTGTTGAAATTAACTAAACTATCAATTGCTGACAGTTTGCAAAAAATTAAAAATTTTTGTCTTTTTTTTTCATAAAACTGTACCTGTACCAGTTGCGGTGGGTGCCCTCCAAATAAAGTGATAAATAAAATAATTTCAGGCTTAAAATAAGTTCGGGCACACATCTTTGAATAGTGGCGAGTGAAAATCGTTAAAAAGTGGGCGTGACCGGTCCAAAATTTCAGACAAAGTCTTTGGAAAACAAAAAAATTTGTATAGATGTAAATATGTATATGATTAGGCTGTATTGAGCCACTCGTTCCGGAGAAAATTTTTCTACGCACAAAAAAATTTTTAATCATAATTTGAGCTCTTTCTTTTTTAGAGACACTTCAAATTAAACTTAAACAAAATTTTGTGAATACAAAATTTTTTTTTAGGAACAAGTGAGTCAACTCAGTCTTATTTATTATAGGCCATTATTACCACGTGACATTTTTTTAAATATAATTTTTAATATTAGAAATTAATTCTAAGATTAAATTTGTAAACGAGCACTGGTAACTTTGACCATCGGCTCCCAAGGTCTGGGCAGGTAGGTCACTAACCACCAGTATATAGAGGAAACCAACAGACGTTGGCTTGATGTAGTTAAAAACATAAATACCGAAATATTGTTGATTAAAGAAAGAGGAATGCCTGACCGAAATTTGTGGTTTATATATGACTTTTTTTATAAGAGAAATTAAAAATCAACTTTTACCTTTTTAATATGAAAAAAAAAAAAACTATTTTTGAACATTTTCTTAATTTTTTGATCGATGGTTTTTTTCTTTTAAGATTTACAAAAGTAAATCTTCATCAAAATCAGATACTTTCCACTAGTTTTACAATTTGGTTGAAAAAAATTTTTTATTTAAATTTTGCAGAACAAAAATAATTGATACGTGGGAGAACGTTGGTTTTCTAATTCTTTTAAATTTTCAATAATTTTTTTTATGACATGAAATTAATGTGCTCTTTACAGAAAATCCACTCGTCAAAAATTTTTTTATGGGAAACACTGTGCTGTTTCTATAATACAAGCGATCAACTAACAAAAGTTGTATGAGAAACAATCAATATTTTGAGTAAAATTTTCAGACGAGTTAATTGTTTGTGTTATAAAAACAACACATAAATTTTTAATGTGCTGTTTTTATAACACAAACGATTAACTCGTCTAAAAATTGTTTATAAAAACCACTCAGGGGGCCATATTAAGAGCTGGCTTTTGTTCATAAGAATGTTATGGATTTAAAATCGTTTTTAAAAAGATACCGACTTTAATGTGACTATAATTATAAGCCAATATTTGCAGTACTTCTCATATAAAATATCCGAACGAGTAAATTATTTTTGAGTTTTGTCCATAAAACTTTTTTTTAGACGATTGGATTATTTTCCTCATAAGCTTATTTATCGCCATATTAAAAATGTTTCGTTTGTGAAAGGGCGTGTTTGAAAATATTAAATCATTTCAATTTAAAACCTTTAAGAAGCAAAGTAGAACATGTGGTTTATTGTATATTTTTTTTTATTTTAAATTGAGCTCAAATGTAGGGCCATTTTTCAATAGCATTCATTCATTACTTTTCTTTTGCTCACAAGTGAATTAAATTTATTTGTCTTTTCTGCAATAAAAAATATAAAATTACATGATAGTAAAATGTTTGTGTGTTTACGTTGGTGTTTATGTGGGTGAAATTACATGAATAAAACTAAAACAACAATTGGGGGTGAATGACGGAATAATTTTCTGCACATGAATGTAAATGCTCATATTGTTGGGTACAAACTCTTTTACAAACATGCATACACACAAATGAGTACATGCATGCATACCCAGCGGTGAAAAGAAGTACTAAGCAGGCCTTCCTTAAACCCTTGTTTGTCAGGGACAAAGTCTTATTAAACCATTACATAATCATACATTCTTTACACAGGATGTTCTAGCCAGCCAAGGCCTTCTGTGTTCCCTTCTTCAACAGGACTGTTATTAGGCTTTATGATTGCATCGAACCATATATATTTTTAAATCAAACATATTAAAAATTCCTCACAACTTTACGAGTCGTGGACAAACTTTTTTTTAATTTTTAAATTAAATTATTAAAGCATTTTGACATAACTTTTTTAAAAAAGATTTTATGTAAATAAAAGTTTATTAATTCTATTGATTTTTTAGTTTTTTTTTTTTTTAATTCATATTTATTTATTTATTTATTTACGGCTGATTTGAATTTAGTTTCCAATTTATTTGACTGTACCAGGATTCAACTGCGTCAGCCAACAAGCACAGTTGAGTTTGAATGATTAAATTTTCGTTTTATACTTTATTTAAGAATATTTTTCTCATTTAATTAAAAATAAGAAAGAAATTTAGAAGGGAGTAGGTGGGCTATTTAAAATTTGAATCGTCTACAAGAAAAAGCACTGATTATTTTTTAAAATTTCTGTCTAGTTGACCCGGTAAACGTTGTCTTACCTTAATATTTTTATATATTCAATCTTCTTACACTAAGAAATCGTACTCATAGAGTAAAGAACTGGGCGAGACCGGGTAAAAACAGGTAGTAGGCAAATAAGCCGATACCTGCTGGGCGGATTTGTAACGTTAAATCTTCCAAGATTATACATATAAGCCTTCCTCTTCAATCACTCTATCTATTAAAAAACCGCATCAAAATCCGTTGCGTAGTTTTAAAGATTTAAGCATACATAGGGATATAAGGACAGAGAAAGCGACTTTGTTTTATACTATGTAGTGATGTTGAACGTTGTCATTTAAGAATGGAATACAATATCATTTATAGGACTACCACGACATGAGGCTTCAGTTGTTCGAACAATTAAACGTTGTAAGTCTTTATACCGAGGGCTTTATACGAAATTCTTCACAAAGAAGGGCGAGAAATGTTCAGTTCCTGAGAACGATGACGAGTTGATGTTGATGGAAGTTCTTGCACATTCTCAAATTCGATTGAAGACACTGGACGAGAACGTGCACGGGTTGCTTTGTCCAATAACGATACATTTTCATGAAAAAATTAAAAATTTTAAATGGCCCATCTTATCTAGAGCGTCCTGGAGAAGGCAAGCGAGCGTGAGTACTGGATCATAAAGAAGGTCTTAGAAAAGGCTTTATAAAGGAAGGCCTCAAAAAGTTTGCCGCAGGATATGAATGAACGCTTATATACACACATATGTAGTAAATAGATTACATAGTACATACGTATCGGGTGTTTTTTTAAGTGCGACAGAACTTTAGACTGCAAAAAAAAGAACAAATAAAAAATGATGTAGCAAATTATTTAAAATGAAAAAGTTTAACATTTTTTTTTAATTTTCCCTGAGAATATCGTAGATTAATTAAATTTATAACCCAAAATAATTGGAACTAACAACAAAAAAGACTAACCTATCAATCTGGGGGTCGCAGGTTCGATCCCTGCCTAGATCTTTGAGTGTTTTCTGCAGACAAGCCAAGAAAAAAACTTAATGAAAAAATTATATGAAAAATATCTTTAAAGTAAATTAAGACATTAATTGTTGCTGGTTTACAAACTTAAGCCAGTGACTTTATGTGTGGCCCCTAAGGAAATAATCGAATCCCATTACGAAATCAACTACTCCATATTGAAATAAAAATCATGAATGGCTTCTTTAAAAAAAGACTCAATGCTGCCACTAGCATTTAAACTGCATGTAATTAACTCCCTAGGGTCTGTTCCAAATTGATTTTATTCTTAATGCGGCAGTTAAGTTTATTATCAAGCACATAATACTAAAAATCAACCTCATCGCCCATAATAATGCAACTTGTAGACCTTGTAATCAATACTAAAAGAATTTTGTTCATTAATTCAATGAAAAATGAATGACAAATTTTTCATTAGTCTAATGAAATATTTCATTAATTCAAAAATATTCATTATTTGCATAAGCTATTTCATTACTTAAAGATTCAATAATTAAATAAAAAATTTCATTAAAAGTTCATTAATTAAATGATACATTTCATTAAAGATTCAATGATTAAATGAAAAATTTCATTAAAAGTTTATTAATTAAATGAAATGTTTCATTAAAGATTCAATAATTAAATGAAACATTTCATTGCATCAGTGAAATGTTAACATACGTCTAATGAAACTTTGCCACTGGTTGATAAAATAATGAATTATTTTTTAAGTGAATTTTCAAATTAAGTACTTTTGTTGGACAGTCTCATACATCATTCTTGATGTCTTTCCAGAGAATGCTGATGCTAAATGTAAAAAATTTAGCGCGGTTCGTTTGACAGTTAACCCTTTTGTAAGTTCTAAATATCAGGCTTAAAAACACAACTTTTAGATTACAAAGTATACACAATCATACACGTATGTAGGTTTATATGTATGCTTATGCATACATTCACACAATCCAATATTTATATAGTTCAAGGTTGTCATTTTGCACATTTTAGGTAAAAAATGGTAAAAATGAAGACAAAAAAATAGAAACAATCTCAGCATTGGTTTTTCTTTTTTTAAATACTATTTTTGCATAACAAAGAAATCATAAAATGAGAAGCTTTTACTTATATTACAACAACAACGAAAAATCTTCTAAAGACTCGCATAACAAAGGACAATAACTACAATTCAATGAGAAGGATAACAGAAAAAAACTGTTGATGGGTTTTTAATAAACTTTTTATGTATCCTATCTGCTGGTTTGTTACTCGTACATTGTTACATTATAATTCTTTGTTTGCCAAATAATAGCCACAAAATAAAAACAAGTTTAATAAACAAAATGAAAAAAAAAATAAATATTCTTCATAGTTTATGAATCCACTTCAATGCAAAAAAAATTTTATTCGTTCTCATTGTGCAAATTTAGTTGCAATTTTGATTAAAATATAGTTTAATCAAGGCGTTTTCTTTGAAATTGTTGTAAGTGTATTTAAATATTTAAGCTTATGCGCTTGAATCATATTTGCAACTTCATTAATTATGAAAATTTATAATCAAAAAAGCAATTAAAGTTTTTTTAAAAATTAAATAAATTGTAAATTCTTTTTTATCCTTAAAAAATTTTTTTTGTCAAAATGGACTTACATCATTTAAAAAAAGATTTTAAAATTTCGTAATATTTTGCAAAAAAAAATTTTTTTTATAAAATGGACTTATATTGTTTTTAAGAAAAACGGCTAAGTTACTGAATTTTAAATTTCGTAATATTTTAAAATAAATTTTTTTTTTATAAAATGGACTTACATTGTTTTTAAGAAAAACGGCTCAATTGATGAATTTAAAATTTCATATTTTGCACTAATTTTTTTTTTATAAAATGGACTTATATAAAAAATATATTCTTCGTAGTTTTTCATTCGTTCTCATTGTGCAAGTTGCAATTTTGATTAATAATTTAATTTCTTTGAAATTGTTGTAAGTGTATTTAAATATTTAAGCTTATGCGCTTGAATCATATTTGCAACTTCATTAATTATGAAAATTTATAATCAAAAAAGCAATTACAAATTTTTTTAAATTCTTTTTTATCATTAAATTTTTTTTCAAAATGGACTTACATCATTTTCAAAAAAACGGCTCAATTGATGATTAAAAAAATTTTTTTTTATAAAATGGACTTATATTGTTTTTAAGAAAAACGGCTTAATTGATGAATTTAATAATAATAATTTCATAATATTTCACATTAATTAATTTAAAATTTCAAAATAATTTGCATTAAAATTTTTTCATAAACTAGGTTTAGATTGTCTTTAAGAAAAACGGCTCAAGTGATAAGCTTAAAATCAGTTATGTGTACAAATTTCTTGAGAATTTTAAAAAATTTTCCTTTTTTGCTATGATAAATGCAGTTTCTCCAACATGAAGATTTTTTTCTCAAATACAATTTTTTTAGTGAATACAAAAGCCCTATTTGGCGGAATCTAAAATTCAAATAATTAGGAAAAATAAAAAAATAAAAGGGTTTACATAAACATTATTTTTGGAATCATCCAAATAATTATTTTAAAAATTATTTACAGTTAGTCTCTCTATATACAAAATTATAGTCAAATGCATCAACAATAATTCATAATTGTGTGAAATATTCGTTACAAAACATCTGCTTTCTTTTAAAAATTATGTTGTTTGAACTTTTATTTAAAAAAAAAATAATAAACAAAAAAAAAACCTAAAAATAAATTTTCAACTTACCCGACGATGATGATTGCGAATGACGCATTGTAGTCGCCATTGCAATTGAGTTGATTTCAGATTCAGGTGACCACATTTTTGTTCGTTGTATTTATTTAAAAAAAACTGCTCTAAAAATTGATTTTTTGAATTTTATTTTCACACTTTAACGGCTTGGCGTGCTGGTTGTAATTTTAACATTTAAAATACTTTTTATTTTAATAAAAATGTTTTGTTGCTTTTAATTGTTTCATTAATTTGCATAAAATTTATTAGTGGGGTAATCATTTTGTTTCAACTTTTTTTATGTTAAAATTTTACTTGAAAACCTAAAGAAATTTTAATTAATTAAAATAAACCGACCTCGACTAAAGTCGGTATGTTTTAAAAATTTAATTTAAATAAATAAATTCTTATAAAAAAAATCTAAGCTCAAAATAAAAGCCTACTTTTTTTGTTAACACTATTGTGTATCATGTGAGCATTTTGAAAACGGATGGCGTCATTTTTTCTCTGGGTGTAACCAAGAAAATGTTATTTTTTTTTAATAACACAAGCGATAAACTCGCTTAAAAAATTTGTATGGAAAACGCTTAATATTTTGAGCACTTTTCATGTTAAATTTCCAAGCGAATTGATTGTCTGAGTGTTTATCATAAAAATTTTTTTTTTTTAGAAAAATCGATCGCTTTTGTTAAAGCAACAGAAGACTGCTAAAGGTTATAAGAGTTATATCACTAATAAATACAATTCTTCCTCTGTATGAGTATGTACATACAACATGCATGTTGCATGTGAGTCCAACATCATACACAGCACTAGAAAGCAAAAATCAGGTATCAGATTTAATCAACTGTTAAATTTTAATGGAAATTTCTAATTTTACATCACATCACACACAAATTGCCTACAAGCATTTATTATTGCAGATTTTATAACAAATATGCTAGAATAAGGATGTAGTTTTTATACTAGTGTGTGTATGTGTGTATATATTCTACTCTGTTTAATACTAGATCCATCATGCATTTTGCATTTTGTAATGAAAGTGATTTACGCGCCTTTTCTTGGTTTAACATAAATTTCAAAAAACAACTATAACAAAAAATCAATATTGCAAAAATAAATGACCTGACTGAAGAAAGATTAGATTAAAAATTAATAAATAATTTAATTTGGCATGATGAAACTTGAGACCGCCACAAGAACAAGCAGGCAACCAATGATACTCACGCAGTAACTAACATCAGCCTTTATGATACTAAAACAATAACAATAACAACAATAATAAGCATACAAAATAAGAAAAGTAGTACAATAAACAGCACAAACAACTTTTACTTTAAAAGATAAATTCAAAGCACGTGTAAAACACAACAACAACAAATTAAAAATATTTAAACGTAGAGTATCCTTAACTATTTATTTATACTCTATATGCGAAAATGAGAAAAAAATTTTGTCTAGGCGTTTGTTCATAAACCACGAGCGAAAGGAACAAACAATGAAAAAGAAATTTTTACCTACTTCTGTTTAAAAAGAATAAAAAGAGGATGTGTGAGTGAGTTATTCGTATATTTATACAAGGTAGTATCTATCAAGAGTGATAGAAATATAAGATTACGCCAGCCTGCACATGCAATTGCAATTTTCTGCGCATATAGTACAAATGACGTCACGCCATTTGCTTATATTGGCTAATTATTTACAGCTAAATACATTATTTTTTCTTAAATAGTGGACAATCTACATCTTCTAACGGGAAACCATAGGCATGGCGTAATCTGGTAGTTCCATCATTCTTGGTATCTATAGTATTTACTTGTACATGTGGTTGCTGCATGTTTTTATCGCCTGCCTAAGGAAAAAGTAAAAGTTGATTCATTCAAATATTCCAACATGTTCTCAGCAAGTTCATACTGATTCATGACGAAAATGTATGTAGCGTTAAAAGGTAACTAATGTTGCAATTTATAAAACAAGATGGAATTTCTTTGCTTTATTTAATAGAATTGTTATAATTGGCAAACTTTTTTAGGGTAAATTAAAATTTTACTCTGAAGTAACTGGTAAGCTAAAAATGATAGTGAAGATCATGGAAAGATATTTAATGATCAATCACTCAAATGAGTGTTTATGTTTTAGTATGTAATAATAAGGTCCTAAATGTTTTTCTTATAAAATTATTTTGATTCTAGCAACCAATGTTATTTTTATTGAGATTTCATTAAATAAGGAATGGAACGTTCTCCCTGCCCTGAAACACCATCATGAAATTATTGAGTTAATTGCGCCAGTAAGTCAATATTTGCTTAAGTCATTTGTCCACATTAGCCTAGAAATATAGGCTTAAAATGTACTTCCTTATTCATACCAAAGAGTTGGTAGCCCATTAGCCCGAGTCTATAACAGCGAGCTGCTAAGACAAATTGGCATTTTAGCTAGCAACTTATTAAAGCCAGAGACTAACAAACTGTGAATTTTTTTGTTATGAATTTTAAGTTATGGTTCTAACATTGATTCAATTGAAATAATTTGTGACTTATGAGCCATTCAATCATCTAAAATATTTTTATTGAGAAACACTAAAAAATATTTTTAAAATTCTTCGTTTTTTGTAAACAATATTATTGATACTTGCGACTGTTTTGAAAACTGGAATCTTGAAATGAAAGGTTGGCCAAACCAATACAGTGTTTAAATGTCAGATTTGGTTTTTTTTAAAACCTTTCATAAAAAAAATTTTTTTTTTTATTGATTTAATGAAATATGGTACTTTACAAGTAATATGAATTAATGAAATATTATCAGTATAAAAATGAAATTATTTCATTTAATGAATGAAATTTATAATTTTCATTCATGATAAAATTTCGTTACTGTATTTAATTATTTCAATGAATTAATGAAAAATTTCATTAATTTAATGAATTAATGAAAAATTTATAGTTATTGAAATTTTTTCATTACTCAAATGCAAAATGAAATAAAGAATTGTTTAATTGAATTAACAAAATTAAGAACAGAACTCTTCCAGTGCACCATCTGCTAGATCTGATAAACACTTAAAGAACTAGTTCTTTTAGAAACTTAGTCATGGATTCTTAAAATTTTATAATAAATGTGAAAAATAATTTGTTATACAAATTTTCTGGCAAACCAAAAAATCAGGTAAAGAAAAAAGAGGAAAGGTGGAAGGGGTAAAAATGATGGAAAAGTTCATATATAAAACTGGCGAGAAGAAACACGTATTTAGCGGATAAAGAAAATAAAATAAATGCAAAAGCCTAAGGAAATAAAAGATAAACGCAAATTATAAAAAAAGAAACTGAAAATATGTTTTGTCCTTTTTTCTTCTTCTGTCAATATTGAATGTGTCTAAATATTTGCGCGTTTTTCTTTGTATTAAAAGTTAAATAAATATTTAAGTTTGTTTTTCTAGCTGCAAAATGTTAAGCAAGTTTTTAAAGCAAAACAGAAAAATAGGTTAAACATGAGCTGCAAAACATTTAAAGCACGCAGACGACACACTTCAGTTTGCCATGGCAAAACAATTTTTGCTTTAGCACAGGATTATTGTATAAGAAACAAAAGAATAACCACAAGACAAACAAAACAAATTCCGTTTAATTTTCTTAGTCTTTCAGTTTTCATTTATTATTATTGAGTCGTCATAATCACAGCATGAAAAAAAAACATGTTAAGCCCATAACTATAATCACTTCCTTAACAACACATACAGGCATACATACAGTCACACATACATAAATTGGTATTATTATTTAGTTTTTTTATAATTTTTATTAGTTATTTGAAGTAAAGTATTTTGGTGTGTCTTAAAGTTTACTTGAAAATTGGCTGGCATGACAGGTAACAAATATTTAATACAAAAAACACATACGCACTACACACATTTAGTATTAAAAAAAAAAAAATTATGAAAAATTTATACTCCATACATATTTGTGTAAATGTTTGTATGTATGAGAATTTATTTTTTTGATGTGTAACCGACGGCTGAGTATATAAACGTTTCGGAAAATATTTTTAACGTTTTAACGAGCCAAAAGAAAACAGAAAACTAAACCTTTAAGGACACAAGTTCATAGGTTTTGTAATAAATAAAAACCAAAACAAGCAGTCAACCAGCCAACCAACCCAGAGCAAAACAACTCTCATTACAAAAACCAACTCAGCAAAAAGTTGAAAAGTTCTCTTTTAATATGACTTTCACTGTAAAAGGATACACTGTTTAGCACAACAGGGATGAATGTTACAAGTACTCAATTTTAGTACTTTTTTTCTTAAAAAATTTTAAGAGTTTAAGACAAAAGAAAATATTATTTTATGAGGTTTTATTTATTATAAAAATTATAAGAATAAAAAGTCTTTAATAAGAAAAGATTTTTACTTTAGTTATGGATTTAAGATTAATATATTGAATACCATAAGGACATTATTAACAAGCTTTGAGTTTTATAAGTATAGCAAATGGCAACAATACCAAAACCAAAAGTTTTGCTGAATTACTAAACATTACTAAAGTGTGCCAAAAACTGTATTCTATTTACTGTGTCTTAATAAAGTGAAAAGTTATTATACAAAATAAAGACAATCCTTGTGGGTTGAATATACTGTATTTGTGTAAGCACTGATAAAAATTCATTAATTTAAGTAATGAATTGAATTTATTAAATGTTCTTCATTATTTTAATGAAAAAAAAAATTATAAAATATAAAATATTATTAAATATAGAATTCGTAGCTAGAACTAGTCATCTGTAATGCGATTCAGTAACTTTTATTACGAACATTCGAATTGAAAAAAAAAGTATAACGATATTTTATCGAATTCGGTATTTATTTAGTAACTTTCCGACAAAAATATTCGGTACGATAAAAATCGTTATTTACGATGCACATAAAAATTTTAGACAAAGTCGCCGTAGAGTCGATTTCTTTTTAAAAACTATTTTAAATCTATCTATCTAGTCAATAACAGTCTTTCAATTAAAAATTTTTTTGACTTTAGGTAAAATAATATGTTTAAAAGAAAATATAAGAAGAAGTGAGTTAAAAGAGGTAAAAGTTGGGTACACCAAGTAAAATTTTTCCTAAAGATGTCCATTTTTTGATCTTCTCATTTTTTCTTTGATATCTGGCAAAAGTTGATTACATTCTTTGTACGCCATTGTTTTTATACTGAAAACACATACAGAATTATAAATATTGAAGTAAAAATACTTTAAGTTTTCTCCTTTTTTAGCAGATGTATTTGGTACATACGAAAGACCTGTTTGTTGTAGGGAAAATTTTATCTGGTTTTCTTTTGTCATAAAAGTACCATTTTAAATTCATCTGCTGCTCATCTCTAATACACAAACATGGCACAGAAAATCTGAGAGAGCAAGAAACAGCATATTGAAATAACTTTGGCTCTCATTTAACTAAAATAGAAAAATAATTTTTTTTTTAATAAGACAACAAAAGTTGCTTATTATATCCAAAGAGTATTTATTAATTTAATGTATTTTTCATGTTTTTTACTCTTCTTCTCCTCACTCTCTGTGTTAATACCCACACTCTCAATTTTAGTTACACATTTTTAATCACATTTTAAGGTCCTTTTTTTATTATTCTTGTATATGACAAAGGACCTACTGGTGGCTATTCATAAATTATTTCCATAAAAAAATACAAATACAAATAAAAAAATTAAAAGAAATCAATTGTATTTTCATTAAAAAATTAATAATTCAGTTTAGGTTTCTAATTTGAAAGAAAGTTAAAGGTTAACAAAGGATAAACCCACCACAAACAAATCAACACTCACAAACCCAAACACAAGCACACGAATTAACACATAATTTTTTAAATAATTATAACTTCTCATAATTAAAGTAAAATGTTAAAAATCATAAATGTAAGATTTTGTATATAAATAATTAAATAAGCTGTTATTTTTCAAAGTGGTGTAAGTTCACTTTCAAAAATAACAGCTCGCATATACATACATATGCAAGTTTCTACATACATACAGAGTTAATTATTTATTTAGCGAACTTTTTTAATTTTTTTTAGCAAATATAAAATTCATAATAGGTAATTAAAGAAAAAGGAATTAATTAAAATTTTTTCTGGCAATTATATTTTTATAACTCATAATTATTTTATAAGTTTTTATCTTGTTAAAAATTTATTATTATAAAAGATTAAATATCTCAAAATTACATATCAAATGTACTCGTACAAGTGTGAATCATTTGTTTGGTTTATATCACGAATGAAATTATTTCAAGTTTTAATTAAAATAATAAAAAATAAAAAAAAACCTTAAGTACAGCTTTGGCCAATGAGCAAGCTAACGGTTCCATGGTGTAATGGTTAGCACTCAGGACTCTGAATCCTGCGATCCGAGTTCAAATCTCGGTGGAACCTAAGATAAAATTTTTTTTTATTTTTATTTTTACTATACGATTAATTTTTATTGAAGACTATTAATAAAACACATGTAAATTATGAACATGTGTTAAAAATGCAAAGAAAGAAGCTTTTCGAATGCTTTTGAGTTGCACATTTCCAACAATAATTTTCATAGAGGGCTTGCTGAAACAAAATTATTTTTTCAAAAAAAAAATGTTATTGAAATTAAAATTAATTAATTATAAAATTAAAATTAATTAATTGAAAAACTAAAATTAATTAATTAAAAAATTAAAATTAATTAATTGAAAAATTAAAATTAAATAATTAAAAAATTAAAATTAATTAATACTAAAATTAAAATTAATAAATTACAAAATTAATTGATAAAAAAATTTAAAAAAATTAAAAAAAAATTAAAAAAAAATTAAAAAAAATTAAAAAATTAAAAAAAATTAAAAAAAAAAATTAAAAAAAAATTAAAAAAAAAATTAAAAAAAAATTAAAATTATAAATTAAAAAAAATTAATCTTTTTTTGGTGCTTAATTGCAATTATGTACGTTAGTTGGGTAAATTCCTTATTTACCATGATATTCTCATGGAAAATCCAAAAACTGTTTACTTAATACGATAAGGGATATCATATCTATATAAACCACTTCACGGAAGCTACCCCGATCTTCAGTAGATTACTCCCAATTATAAATTAACATTCGCTAAACTTTTATTTGAAGCAAGAAAAATATTAAATAGATAGAATCACTTTTATTCCTTTTAGCGTCAGCAAAATCCTCATCAATTTCAAGGCATCATCACTTTTTATCCATAGTGACATCAATTTGGTATTCCTTAACCCTTATCGTAATGAGATCGGATGTTTGTAGATAACTTTAATACAAATATCTAATATTTTAGTCAGCCGTTTTACTTTAAGTACAATTTTTGATAAAAAAAATTGTTTTCAACTTTAATTTATAAAAAAAATACTGTAATATTGATTCTTACATAATACCAAATTAATGTTGACAGTCATCTATATTTGTCAATATTGAGAGCTGTAATAGCCATTTAAGAAAACGGTTAAAAGTGAAGTAGTTTTATGGCAATGACGCCTGTAGTTCAATTCAATCAAAACATTATTTTCTCGTAGCTCAGGAATTCGGCAAAATACTCTGTCCGATGAAGATGATTGAGTAGTAAATAATAAATCTAAGAGCCAATGGGATCGCTAATTTTAAACAGAGCCAATCATGTTTATTTATCCATACACAGTCGCAACACGAACTAACAAAGAATGATTTTATACGTGTTGCGATGTGAACAACGCCATATGGAATAAGGTAAATAATAAATTTTTAAGAGACTAAATTATTTCAAGGTAAATATGATTAATTCTCTCTATAAATGTCCATCTGCATCCATATAAAGCTAGTTTTAATTTTTTTATGGAACTAAACAACAGATTGTATTAATTATTAAGATTAAAGGGAAAGGAAGGTACAAACGAAAGCATTCTTGTACCCACTTGAAATTTGTTTTGATCTCAAAATCACACACAGCCCATAAAACATAAACAAAAATTCAGGCTTAAGACTTGTGCTGTGGGAATGACAAGAAAAGTTAAAAAAATGCTATTTTAAGTAAAAATAAATTAAAAAAAAAACGAATCTCCAACATATGCCACCAAGCCTGTCTTATATTTTACTTTAAATTCATACTTGCGGTTGACAATTTGACACTAATTTGACATCTATAAAATAGCTTAATTTTTCCATCTCTTGTTATTAAAGTAAACATTATAACACTGTGGTAGCTCTAACGAAAGCTTTTTCGAAAAAAGAGCAAACATTTTACTCATTCTCAATTTAACGCTTCTTCACGAATGGAAAAAATTTATGGGGGGGGGGGTGGATAAGGTACTCACAATTATATGGAACAAATAATAAGAATGACAGCAAACTTGACAAGCTAAAAATTCAATATTTTTCTCATAAGAGAGAAAGAAAAAAACGGGAAAAATAAGCAGCACACAGATACTTACTCACCTTTATCTTGAAATAGTTGTATGTAATCCGTTAGATTGTTCTGCTCCAACCAAAGGTCGACTGTTGGCAGTGCGGAGTCGTCATAAAAGCCATGTTGTAAAAACGCTGGATAGTCATTCCAAAACAATAGCACAAGTTTGACAAGGGATATTGTGAACATGAGACTCAAAATCAAAGCAATAAGTATTTTCATTGTACTAATTAACATACTCGTTCGTTCGTAAATACATACGTACACTTTAAACAACAACACCAAAATTACAACAACGACGACGGTAATAGCAGCAAATAATTAATATTAAATTATTGAATGACCCGACCGACCACTACAGATCGAAGAGCATGAATGAATGAAAGAATGTTTGTTTAAAGCATGTAAATAAACAAAAGTACGATTACGATTTCAGACAGTGATTGCAATGTAAACAAAATCAACGTTTAATATTGGAACGGAAAAAAGCAACAGTCGGCCAAGTAAAAGGCAGACATACAATCAGACTGCTGGGGTGAATAATTTGAATATTAAATGCTGGTTTTTGGCAGGTAAACTTGTTTGTATGTGCGTTACAACATATGAGTATATTTTATTGTTGCTTTAATCAACTGCAGTTTAGAGGCAGAAAAAAGTCTGCCTGTCTGTTGAATTCTTTGTATTGTTTGCCAGTTTGCACGCGATTTCCACTTTCTTAGTCAATTTTGTTGGATTTTTTTTTTACTTTTGTTGTTGTTGTTGTTATAAGAACAATAGTAAACGAAGTTGTATTTATTGTGTAGTTGAAATCAGTAGTGTTGTTGCTGTTGGCATTGCTGCTTTGACAAGTTGGTCAAATAATAAGAAATGCGAAAGTTTCACTGTCGTTATTGCTTCGTTTTAATTGTTGTAAATTTAGTTTTATTAACTTTTAATTTAATTTTTTTTTACTTTTTTTATTTCTTGCGTTTTGTGTTAGTTATTTTAAGTAATTTTTTTTTATGGCAATAATCATTAACAAGAGCATTTTTATATTTTGTTTATATCTATTTAGGTACCTAAAGCTCACACCTGTACAGGTGCAAAAACCAAAATTAAAATAATTGATTTTTATGTTTCTTAATTTTTTTTGGGTTTTGTTTGTTTTTATCATTTCATTTTATGTTTTGAAGTCTTGCTCTTTGCAATAATTTATTTTACACTATTCTGTCACTTTTGACATCCGTTCTCCAACCGTTACAATCCGCATGTGTTTGTTTATTCTCGTTGCTTATTTAGATGTGATGGTTTGTTGGTTGGCATTTGTGTAAAATCACTGAATCTTCTCTCAAAATGCCAAGTGATAAGGAGTTGCCACACTAGCTTTTTAAAAGTAGAAAAATTGTAGGTTGGAGTTTCTTTTAATTCTTCTAGAATTTTTTTTTCTTTTCACTAAGATATTGAGTCGTAATCGTAGTCATAAAAAAGTAGGCTTTTACTAAGAGCTTTCTTATGTTAATAAGAAAAGATACCGACTTTAGTCTATAATAATAGCAAAGAAGATTCGCCTTCAACAAGTTATCTTTCTGTTTACAAAATTTAGCTGTCCAGATACATATAACATCTAGACTTATGCATACACGTATGCGATTAGATTAAAAGAAAAAAATCTTTAATTGGTTCTTTGCCTGACGTGTATCTAGACAGCTGAATTTTGTAAACAGACAAATAAGTTCCTGAAGGCATAATCTTCTTTTCTATTGATCTTGAACTTTAAAGTGACTATGATTATAGGCAATTAATAACAAAACTCATAATAATGTATTAGAACTTCAAAATGTTTTAGTTACTGTCCACACCATGCAATTTTTGTTGCTGAATAGGTATCAACATCCAGGATGGATAGCCTGGCAAGAAAATTGTCGAGGCTGCCGGAGCAGAATGCCGACACGCCCTGCAGTATTCCTTTCTTGATTTGTATTTTTGCGAAGAGCATAAGTCAGATGAAGAGACGAAAGGACGTGCATCACGGCGATGATGATCTGGCCAAGGCTAGATAGCAATCCTAGCAGAGATATACTGGAATCCAGATAGCTCAGTTGGTGGCTGTAATAACAGGCCACTGCAAATTTGTTAAGAATACTAGGAGAATGGCTTTGCCATCAAAAGACGAGAAGGAAGAGGAGACTGCAGAACACCTTCTGAACCGATGTCCTGCTAAGATCCACTTTGGAGAGCGCTACCTTCACTGTCTCACTGCGCTGTCGACTATAAGGGTCGATATGCTATAT
This sequence comes from Thelaira solivaga, assembly GCA_947397855.1. Taxonomy (NCBI): domain Eukaryota; kingdom Metazoa; phylum Arthropoda; class Insecta; order Diptera; family Tachinidae; genus Thelaira; species Thelaira solivaga. The sequence goes on along the minus strand of OX377611.1, from coordinate 16,806,717 downwards.
GGCTTCGTTAGGAGTAGTAATTGGTTTAAGCGACGGACTCATCGTCTTCTTCTACCTGTCTTCCTATTTATTTCCTTTCAATTTTCTTTGTCCAGCCTTGGAGGAGCGGCGCATAATTTACTTTGGAGAGCGGTGCCTGCAGGGTCTCACTGCGCTGTCGAATATAAGGCTCAACATGCTATATGGTTTCGTTAGAAGTAACGATTGGTTTAAGTGACGGAGTCGCATTCTCTATCGGTGTTCTTATTTATTTTCTTTCCTTTCACTCTTCTTCCTCTATTGCTTCTTCTTCTTCTTCACTTTCTCTTATACAGGTATCATAAAGGGACCACATCAGAGGACCCAGCGGCCTGTGTAACCTAACCTAACACAATTTAATTTATCTCTAAAGCACTCGTAAATCTTAAATTATTTGAAAATTAAACTAGAATACATTTGATATTAAGCAAATGCTTGATAAAAAGAGCGAAACGACACTGTTATCTACGTACACTTTAACATATTTATTTTTAAAAACTTAGACCTCAAATGAAGTCAGTTTTGTGGTTTAGTGAGGGCACTTATATATTTATGCAAGTTAACAAAAAGTTTACCAAAAGTCTTGACTTGACACAGTATTAATTTTGTAGTTTTATTACATAAACCTCAGAATCTGGCTGCGATAATAATACTTTTTATCTTATTCGGGTGATACTTATGTAAGACACAATTATTTTAGGAGTCTTAATGTTGAGTACACTTGCTTACTGAGATGTGTTCCGCTACAATTTGCAATAAGCCAGTTTTCTGCTTAATACTGCTCATACAGATGCCAAAATAAAAAAATAAATCCCTCTGTTGGCCAATCAGTCTGCTAGGGCTCCTTTTCAATTAATTATGTATTTAGTTTAATGAAGTAAAATAATTGTTGGCCTTAAAAATCCTGCTTAACATCTGGCATCATAGCATATTGCTCTCTCTCCTACAAGTGTAATTTTCTATAAATACGAGCACATTCAAGCATGCATTGTTAAAATACGTTATTTCTCTTAATGGGAAGCTACATTTGAATGTATGTTTTTTGCAGTTCAAGATTCTTGGTATGGAGACAATGTGTATGTTATTTTACACTGCATAGGTATTGTCCTTTTCCTTAAAAAAAAGCAACAATTGCATTGTGTATAATTTCAAACTGAGAAAGCAGACTGTTTGACTTTTCAATGAAAAAAAAATATTTATCTGTCATTACAAGATGTGGCAATGAGAAAATGGAAATTATATGTTTATATAGTATCAACATATGTATAACTTAAGATAACATACTTTCTTGTCATTTATACAAGCATGCTTGTCCAAGAAAAAGGAAAAAAAAGAGTGCATATGCAATTAAATTAAAGAGGATTTTCATATGTATATGTAAGGACTCCTCTCATAAATAATTACAAATGAATACAAATTATAATATATTTGTTTGTTATAAGGTAATTATGTGGCTCCACAGGTCTATTATAAAAGTTGCGTATGTATGTGTGCACATAGTACATTCAGTTGTATAAACGCATATATTGCAATTATTTCAATAATTCTATAAAAAATAAAACAGTTTTTTATTGCTAAAATTTTAAGTATACAAACCTTTTGAATAGAATTTTATTAAAAAAAAATTATTTATTCTGGGAAATAATAAAAGTCTAAAATTTACCACAAACATTTTAATTTTAAGTTGCTAATAAGCATGGAAACCACAAATATGCAATTGCATGTTTTTTCTAGCACAACAAAGAGAGTTGTGAATGATTTATTTGTAGGTACCAAAACTTTTTACGAATTTTGGCATAGATTTTTTAATGCATATTTTTGCATTTATTGTTCATAACCACATTTTATTGCATATTTTCGTTTAAAGAGCATGTTTTAATATTTTTTTTATTTAAAGAGCATATATAACAATTTTAGAGCATATTTGTTTGTTTTCTTTACATATTTTAATTTTTCCATGTCTTAACGCGAAAAACAAAAATATTTCTCAATCTTTAATTTACAAATCAATTGACATACATAAATGCAAATTCAATTATAGCGATTTTGAAAAGATTATATTAGAAATCATTACGCAAATGTTTGCCTTTTTAATATTTTTGAAAAAAGTTTCTTGTAAAAGCTCCAAATAGAGTAGACATTTTAAAAGATAAAGGAAGCCATTGCCACTAGAACCAATTATAACTCGTTGTTTAACATGGTTTGTTGCCGTTAATTATTGAGCCAACAATTATAAACAAATAGTGGAAGTTCTAAGCGCTTTATAAGCGGCAAAATATTAAAAAGTGTAAGTGAAAAAATTAAAAATTGTATAAAAACTTACAAACAAGTAATCTCACATATTAACTGAAGCCGTTAAGAAAATTGAAATGAGAGATTATAGCACAAAGCTTAATATTAAAGCTAAACTTGAGCAAATTATATAAAAAAAGACGGACTAAATGAAATTTAATTTATACGTGAAAATCTTTCCGAAGAGTATAACGCATCCTCCTCAAAAAAATTTAGAAATATGATGTTAAGGAAATATTATCGTGTAAATATGCTCCTATCACATTAGCAGACGATGAAAGGTCAGTTTCATTTGTTTACCTTGATATATAAAATACGTCTGTACGTGTGTTTGACATTTTACTCCTCTTAAACGGCTGGAACACTTAAATTAAATTTTTGTATTTGTCTTTGAGATACGCCTTGGTAGGTTTAGAGTCACAAATCTGCCAGGCAGCTGGCGCTTCAGTCGGTATTTGGCTTAATTATCTACTACCTCTTTTTACCCGGTCTTGTACGGTTTTTTACTCTATGAGTAGGATTTATTAGAGTAAGAAGATGGAATATAAAAAATATTTATATTTTCATCAAAACCCAACTTAAATTTTAATGAAAATTAAAATAGACTACGCCCATTACCATTCCCACTTTTAAAATTTTTAAAAAATCGTAGGACCGATTTGGCTAATTTTTTATTATATGTTCAGCGTTACCCATCTTATATTTTAATGAAGAGCAAAATTTACCACGCCCATTACTACGCCCACTTTTAAAAATTTTCTCAAATAGGAGGACTTCTAGACCGATTTGGATTTTGTTATATTCTGTTGTGTTTCTTGTTATATTTAAGTTTTCTAAAAGAATTTGTTGAATACAAATGTTGATTTTTATTAGCGAACAAACTGTATTTTTAGCGCATATTTTGAGGTTTTTACAGCATTTTTAATGAACACACACTTTTTGGAACATATGTTTTGTTTCCGTTGAATAAGTAGGGGGTAACTATCAAAAATTCTCCAAAGAAATTACTTTTGATTGGCAGTTTTTTTAATAATTAAATACCTTGGCAGTCCTATTAAACTATTATTTATTTTTAGTTTGCAAAAGCTTTTGCTCTCTTGTTTAAAGCTTTTCTAAAAAAAAACTTTTCTCTTGCAAAGACATTTAGTAAGGGCATTAACCACTTGTTTAATGGACAAAGACCTCAAACAAGTAACGAATGTTAGATGTTCATGGCAAACATCTTGCAACATGTTTACTCAAAACATAACTGGCTTATGTTAGTAGCCCCCATATATATTTTTTTAGTTTTAAGTAAATATTTTCATAACTTTTTATTTATATGGATTTTTATGAAAGTAAATTTAATCGGTCTGAATTATATAAAAAATAATAAAATTTATTAAAGCTTAAATGAAAAAGAATTTGATTCGTCTTAGGTCCCACCGAGACTTGAACTCGGATCGCAGGATTCAGAGTCCTGAGTGCTAACCATTACACCATGGAACCCCATATCTGCTCCATGGCTAAATGACGACAGCACAATTGTTGCAATAATTTATTTTGTTAAACAATTGCAAGTTTCTTTTTGTAATAAAAAATAATTTTTTTTCCTCAATTTAAATTTATTACAACAAAATCAATATACAAAATAAAATTGGAAGAGTAAGTAAAAAAATTAAAAAGTAACAATTTAAGTTGCATATGCCAGCATGCATTGAAAACAATTTTCCATTTAAACATAATTAGCAAATACAAGAGTTTAGTTTTTGCCAGTAATTTTAACCGTAGTAAACATAAGGAGAAGCATAAGGTGCAGCATAGTAGCCACCACTGTAAGCATAAGGCGTATAGTATTGGGGAGCTGGTTCAGCGCGGGCAACAGGCCTTGGGGCTGGTGCTGGAGCAGGATTAGCTGAAGCCATGCTAACAGCAAACAAGGCAATGAGTGCAAACAACTAGAAAGCAAATAAAATATTAAAGAAATATTAGTTTTTTCAATATAGTAAAATTTATATAAAAATAAATATGTAATTGTAATCCGACCTCAAGCTTAAAAATACTAGTAGTCTTAATAAGAAAAAATATAAAAAAAAATAAATTTAAAAATTTTTTATTTATCAAACTTACAAATTTGAACATTTTGAAGTTTTTTATGTGCAAGTGTGTTGCTTAAAGTTTTACTAACGAAACGTTTGTGATAACATCTCCTAACATATCCAGGCTTTTTATACTAATCAGTTGTGGGGGCTTCTATTACTTGTTTTTTTTCTTTCTTTATTAAAATTAAGAGAAAAATCTTAATTCTCGGTTTACTTGTTATGCATAAATGTATACTGATTTACATATACAAATTAAAATTGTTTTGTATTTTTACTTTTATTTTCAAGATTTTTTAAATTTGTGCTTAGAATTCATAATATTTATTTCAGTTCTTGGCTAAAGTAGTGAAAGGGTGTGTATTTATTCTGTTTCATATACTCTCATCTTAATTGGATTTAAGTTACAATTACAAATGTTTACAAAAAAGTTGCAAGAAAGGCCATAGAAAAGTTAATTCTTTTTTCATCATCTTCTTCTTTTTTCTTGATGTTTTCTCTCTATTTTTTAATTTTTTTCTTCTTCTGTCTTATCTTCTTCTTTTCTTTTCTTATTTTTTCTCTTTTCTTTTCTTTTCTTATTTGTTCTTTATCTGTTTCTCTTCTCTGCTTTTCTTTTCCTATTTTGCTCGTTTTCTTTTGTTCATTTCTTTATCTTCTTTTTTTCCTTTTCTTCACTTACTCTTTTTCTTTTCTCTTGTTTACTTTGTATCTTTTTTCTCTTCTTCATTATTTTCTTTCTTCTTTTGTCTTCTGTTCTCTTCCTATTTTTCCTTTTTCTTTTTTCTCTTGTTCCCTTCTTTAACTATTTCTCTTCTATGCTCTTCTTTTCCAATTTTGCTCGTTTTCTTTTTTCTTTTATTCCTTTCTTTATATTATTTTTTTCCTCTTCTTCTTTTCTTTTTTTACTTTTTCTCTTTTTCTTTTCTCTTGCTTACTCTTGTATTTTTTTCTCTTCTTCATTCTATTCTTCTCTTCTTTTCTCTTCTGTTATCTTCCTTTTTTAATCTTTTTAACTTGTCCCTTGTTCCTTTCTTTATCTTCTTTTTCTTCTCTTCTTCTTTTCTTTTTTTATTTTTTTCTCTTTTTCTTTTCTCTTGCTTACTCTTGTATTTTTTTCTCTTCTTCATTCTATTCTTCTCTTCTGTTTTCTTGATATTGTAATTTTTTTAACTTTTCTCTTGTTCCTTTCTTTATCTTCTATCTTTTCTTGTTATCTTTTAATTTGTTGAATTCTTTACTTGTTTTCTTTTCTTGTTTTCTCGCCTCGATCCTTGCTTTTCCTATCTATAGTATCACAAAAGGACCACATCAGAGAGCCCACGTGAGCCTCCATCTATCTTCTTCCTTGAGGGAAGTGGAAGCAATGAAAGAGTGGCTTTCTATTTCATTATAAAAAATCTATGCGTGATAGAAAATAACTGAAATCCTCTAAATTTCTCTTTCCAAACTCTGAGCTGTTATTTTTAAAAGTGATACAACTCCACTTTAAAAAAAAATTAGTTAGCGGTAGTTTTAGAAAGATATATTAAAATTACAACTGGCTCAATTTTTTAAAAAATCCGGAGATGTACCGCTTTAAAAAATAACAGCTCATATATTTTAGTAAAAAATTGCATTGAAAAGCTTGTCCATACCTCTCTGCACAAAAAATAAAAAATAGTTTACACATATTACATATATGCCATTTGCTTCAATAGTGTCATAACTCAAAAAATTTTTTTAAATCTATTTTTACTTCACCATAAAATATTTAAAATTTTTCTGATAAAAGCGTCACTCTTACAAACTTTAAAAGGCTCCCCTATAAAATCATATTTCTTGAATTATGACACTATTGAAATGAACAAAACCATAAATTCTATCAATTATTTAATTTTTAAAATGTGTAGGCCAGCACCAAATATTCCTTAAAAATTCGCAACATTATTTTTCAGTCTAAGAGTTGGTTTGTTCTGCATTTTAATTAAAAAAATCTACAAACTCTTACTTTTTTTTAAACAAATTTAAATTAAGAACAAACACGTTTAAAAAAGAATTGCTGAAGCGTGTTAGGAATTTCTAATTGACAATTTGTTCTCAATTTAATAAATAAAATAATTATTTGTTTATGGACAATTTTTGTTATAAATTTATATGATGACTTAATACATTAAAAAAAAAACTTACAAATAAATGAAGTTGAAAATTTATTATAAAAAAATTTATTTTCTTATAACAAAATCGAAGTCACAAGAATGTAATCGTGAAAATCAAATTCAAAAGACTCTGCTGAAGCTTTTTGTATTTGTATTGAATGGAAAAATTATAGTATACGTTTTAGGAGAGAAAGTAACCGTTAACATGGATAGCCGGCTGACACATTAAAGATGATGAGTGACTCTAACAAAACCCAAATCAAGCTGCTGATGCACAACTATGCTGGGTTCCATGTTTTTATAATATTTAGTAAGATTAGAATGGACAACGTAGATCACTGAAACTGCTACTACTATAGGGAGTTGAGTAACTTGTTTTTAGATAGATAGAATAAATGAAAATGCAATGAAATTAACTGCAAGTTTCTTACTAGTGCGAAAAAGATCTAACTGCATCTTGATCTTGTGGTATTGCGCCAAATTAAAAGTAATTGCAAGATCTGTAAAGATCTGCCCATTATTAGTTCGAAATAAGTTTTAACTACACCGGAGTTGAGAATTCGAGCAGGAGCCCTAAAAAATTTAATAATGATATAGTGACAATAGGGAAAGATCTAAGTAAGTCAGAGTGTAGACAGCAGAATTCTTGAAATATTAAAATAAAAGGTAATAGAGTTGATTGCAAGATTCCTAAGAACATCTAGACATTATTAAATGGCAAAAGATTTAACTATGGTAGAGTGCATACATAAGGGATCTTTAAGTATTAAATCGAGAGGCAATAGAGGGGATTAGAAACTTTGGTTATTATATAGGAAAAGTTCTAACGTCACAGTGTAGATACTAGAGCTCTTGGGGTATTGAAGTAAGAGGAACGTTAATGGATTGTAAGATCTTAAAGGATATTTGGTCATTATTAAATAGAATAAGCTAAATTCGGCTTTTGCTGAGTTTTATATATCCTTCACTATGTTAGCGAAATATTCATATTTTTCACTTTTCACATTCTTCTTAAATAACAAAAACATACAAAAATGAAGTGAGTGAAGAAAAATTTACCGAGTTAAATACGTTTCCATGTAACTTCTTACGTTTTTTAGTATTTGTTAATATCCTTTCAGTATTTATGGCATATTTATCAAATACGTCTTACGTTGTTAAATATTTTTAAACATGTTCTTAGTAGTAGCTCAGCGGAGGTCGTCTAGATTGTTAATTTACCACCCAACTACTTAGATTATTTTAAATTTTTTTTTGAAATTTACATACATCCGAGTGCTTTTACATATCTAAACGGTCTCATCTTAAAAATGATGTGTGTCCATGCCGTAATCTTCTATGGTCGTTTGAAAGTTGCGCTGGGTATATGGATATTTAAAAAAATTTTGTAAAAATAATCCAAAGTAAGTTCTGAATATTTGGGCGGTAGACTACAAATATAGACGACCTCCCCTTTAAAATGATATACCTCCCATCTCGTAATCGTTTATGTTTTTTTTTCGGAAGTTACTTTCCCAACGAACCATTAAAGATTGTTAGATGGGACATATATCATTTTAAAGGGGAGGACTTCTAGACTTGTAATCTACTGCCCAAATACTCAGAAGTTACTTTGGACTATTTAAAAATTTTTTTTTTAATATTTCCATATACCCCAGTACTGGTGTTCTCAAGGATTTTGCCAGTTTCCGTTTTGCATCATAAAATAAAAACTACAAAGTTTTCATTAAATGTTAAAGCACTTCCAGAAAGTTTAGAGTCTACAGATTAAATTAATTTTTGATTTTGGAAATTTTAATGGGCAATATCGGAAATGGTACCTCGGCAAAGTGGGGAATGATAAAAATCTCTCAAAGCAACAGCCCGGGGGTATTAAAAATTTTTTTTAAAAATAATCTAAAGATATTTCTGAGTACTTGGGCGATAGATTACAAATCTAGACGACCTCCCCTTTAAAATGATATGTGTCATGCGGATTCATTAAATATTTTAAGTATGTACTAAAGAGCTGGGCTCTTTAGATATTAAAGAAAAGCAATAAAGCTGATTTTAAATTTCTAAAGCCATTTGGCCATTATTAAATAGAAAAATATCTAACTTAGTCAAAATGTAGCCAGCAGGGCTCTTCAGCTATTAAGGTAAGAGTCAATACAGAGGATTGTAAGATCTTGAAAGTCATCTGGGGAAAAGATCTAAACAGTAAACATCTTTAAATATTGAAGCAGCAGGCAATAAAGGAGTTTATAATGATGTGGAAAGCCATTTGGCTACGTCAGAGTGTAATTAGCAGGGCTTTTGATATGTAACTGCGGTGGCAGGGGCTTTATGAATGCACATATTAATAACTAGTCCGAGCATACCAAAGGTACAGAAATTTTACTCTTTTATTCTATATGAAATGGAAGTACACACAACAGACAAATTGAATAAATTTAAATATTTTCTAAAGATGTCATTCCTTTACAAATTTAGTCATCTTCATGCCTTTAGATAAAAAAAAAATCATGATATAATGTTGATTGTTAAAAGATGAATCAAATTAGCTATATTATAGTGATTTTTGGAAGTTGACTGAAATGTTGTCAGGAATATTAAGTGGGTGAAGTGAATGCAGTTAAAATTCAATAAAAAGTGTGCTTAAAATACACAGAATGAAAATGAACATAATCTTGACTGTGAGTATTTATAAACAATTGATGATGATGACGATGAGCATGATAACAGTTTAGACGGGGAAAGTAACGAATAAAAAAAAAGTGGCACTAGAATTTTAACTAAAGACCGGTAAAGAAAAAAAAAAACAAAAAAAATTATTTGGTTGTACGCCGGGCGTGTTTGAATAAACAATGAAAATAAAATGAGTAGAAACGTTATTCTTGAACAAATTCAATTAGAGCTGATTTAAAACAGTTTGTCTGACTGTTGATGGTTTTATAATGGGGAGTTAAGAATGCATGACGTGATGGAGTGTGATGCCGGTATATTGTGAGTAATTTTAGTTAAGCTAGAGGCAACAATTAAATGAGAATTGAATAGAAATGCCAGCGCCAAAAATATTGCAGGCATATGAATTGAATAAGAAAACGATTTTTGTTGTTGTTGACTCTTGTTTTGAGTTTAAAAATATTGAAAACTAAAGAAGAGCAAGTGATACTCTTCACTTACTCGTATTTACTTTTAGTTTAAGTATTTTATTTTTATTAAAGAGAGCAAGTTATTTAAAAAGAATTCAAATTTTCAAATGGTGATTTTTCTTTAAGATATTTTTTTTGTTTCCCCAATTCTTCACAAACGTATAAATAGTGCGTGCTAAATGTTGCCAGCATTCATTCCTGTAATACACTTTAAATCAGTCTCATTTTAATCAAATTAAATTCAATTTCAAAAGAAATGTTCGAAATTGTTAGTATTTGAATTGTATTTTGCAAGAATAACCGAAAACAGGATTACGCCTACAGCAAATTATTTGTCTGTTTGGAAATTGATTTTGGTCTAGATGTAACGTGTATCTAGACAACAGAATTTTGTAACCAGAGAAATAACTTGCTGAAGGTTTAATATTCTTTTCTATTATTCTCCATTGTCTTGTGTTGTTTTTGTACTTGTAGTTGGTTTTGGCATTTGCCGCTTTATTGGCTTTGGTTACTGCTGCTCCCTCGCCAGTAGCTTTTCCTTATCCGGGAAAATTTTAATTTTTTTTTTAAATTAACAGATTTTCATGGTGTTGAATGGCGAATGTGAATTTTATTTTTTGTTTTTATTGAAGTTATTTTTTTTAATTAAATTAATAAATAAATTAAAATGGCTATTTTGTTAAGCTTGAGGTCTTATTTTTCAAAAATTTATTTTTATATCGATATTTCGCTCCAATTTTTGTAGCTTCTTCAGGATATAATTATAAATTAATCAAATTATTAAAAATAAATATTTCAAAAATTTTCTTGACAAAATTAACTTAGGGTATCCCAAACAAAATTTGATATGTTGGACTGCAGATAATCCCTCCATACCAAATATATTATTGACATTCTTGGTAGCATTTATAATAAATTTCGGGATAATACCTGAGTTTCTGCAACGAATAAGAAATGTAATTCCAGCTTTGGTCCTTATAATTTTATTCCCCATTGTCCTATGCTTATTAATAAGTATCTTGATTGTATTATTTCTTTTCAAATCCCTGTATGACATCATTTAATATTATTTGACCTTTTTCTTTTTAATTAAAATGGCTATTTTGTTAAGCTTGAGGTCTTGTTTTTCAAAAATTTATTTTTATATCGATATTTAGCTCCAATTTTTGTAGCTTCTTCAGTAATGTTTTCTGTTTATTAAATAGACAAGATCCCTTGAAAAAGTGAACATAAAATTCACGAAACGTCGGGACAGTATGAAATAAAATTTGTGTTTTATTTTCATAAGGAAATGTAGGCCTAAGAGCTTGAGAAAAAAATCATCAAAAGAATAACTGTTTTAGTTTTTTTTTATTAACTCTCAAAATAACTGTTATAAAATAATTTTTTGATTTAGATAACTGTTATTTGCGGTCCCTGGAAAATGTGTATCTTATTAAAGTGCACTCTCTCGCAGTGACTCATACATACAACCACAAACGTTTAAATATCCTTGCTACTCCTGCCCACTAACTGAGCGGAACCTTTACCATCATAACAAAGCCAAAACAGTGGCACAAAAGACAAAACCTTAAAGATCAGCCATTCGTCTTTTTATTTCACTTCACTAGGTACTATTTGCGTAATGCGTTGAAGCGTCGTGGCAACCAATTCTTCAAAATAAATTTTACTGCTTAAAATGCTTGTGCTTGAAACCAAACTAACATTTTTGTGGTATTTGATTTTATAGATTTAAGCCATTAAATTATTGATATATTGAAGTATTAGTGAAATATTCCTGCCATTTAAAGCAAAAAAAAAAAAAATTAAACTGGCTTTTCCTCAAAATCCATATAAAATAAATAAATGCAAAACCATAAAATGTGTTGCTGGTTTTCTGCTGTTGTTACTACACTTGTTATTGTTGTTTTCTATTCATGTTAAAAAAAAAGAGAGAAAAAAAAATAAGTATTTGAGTTTGTTGTCCTGTGGAGTGGCTGTTATTGTCTTTCTGTGTTCATTCATTTAAATTCAAACTGGTGGTTGTGATGCGACTCGATGTGATGGTGATTCCGATTGCATTGGTGATTCGTAATCTCATTTCTATTTGAGCACATTTTATGAATTTTAAAATAATTCGCTGTAAAACAAAAAAAAAAAAAAAAATAACAATTTTTAATAGGGATTTTGTAACATGTTAGTGAGTTTATGATTTTGATATGGCATTCATAGTCACATGCAGCGAGAAAAAGGAATTTAAAATTTAGTAATTCGAAGCCCAATTTTTCAAATGTGGCATAAATTTATAATTTGCATGCATAAACATGCCTCATCATCTAATGCACTGACTATTTGTGTGAGTGTGTTTGTGTTTTTCTTTATTTGCTTTTATTTTATTATTTGCATTTTAACTGTCTTAATCTCTTATTTCAATAGAACGAATTTTAGTATGTGTGTGTGTGTGTTGCTGTGTGCAAATTGCATGCAAAAACCACAAAAATATTTTAGTTGTGTGCTTTAGTATTAGTTAGTTAGTTGTTGTTATTGTTAGTGTTCTGTGGCTTGTTGTTGTGAATTTAAGGTAAGCAAAAATCATTCAATGACACGTAAAACTGTATGAGTGATTGAACAGAAATAGCGTGCCAAAATATCAATGAAATGTTTTGTTTTTATTTTTTTTTTATTTAATATTTTTATTTACATTTGTTTCATGTAACACGTACCAAAGCACAGATCGCTGGCTGTAATGTGTCCATTTTTAGCCCACAATACTTAGGGCACAGCATGCAGCACGAATTACGCATTACAATTTGCAATTATTAAAATTGCGATTGTTATTTTTTGGGCAAATTGTTATTTTGTTGCCATTAAATTTTGCTGTATTATTTATTTAGCAACTAATAAAGCATTAGAAAAAAAATTACTAAAATAAAACCATTAGAGGCAGCTAAAAGACTAAAATACTGAATGTAAAATAATGCTTGTAAAAAAATTTGTAATGAATACAATTTTACCAATATCACTAGCATAACATTTTTGTATTAGATTTATTTCAAATTCATTAATTTTCATTTATTATTTTAAGGGTATTCACACAAATTTGTATTTTGCAAATATTCTGCCCCAAATTTTCCAAATTACAAAACCACCAAAAACATCTTACAACTTTAAATTTATCTATCAATTTTATATGTGTTTGTTGTTTACGATTTATTTAAATTTAAGCAAATATACACAGCGATATTTGCTCAAAGCGTTTTTAGAGTAAATCTAGGAAAATGGTGCAAAAGGGATATTTCTACTTTTTGTTGGTGTGTTGAGCAAACGTCAGCATTTTTACACTCATTTCCATCTCAGTATGTAAAACTGAAGGGAAACGTTTCGTTCAGATAATGAATTTTCTCATTTGGTTAATGAAATTTGGATTTCTGCTGTTCATTTAAGAACTATTTAAATGACAGCATTTCATTACCAAAATGAAAGAATTTTCTTTCAATATAGAGTGTATAATTTACCAGCAGTTTTAGTTTGCTTATGAAAAAAATGGAAGGCTTAACTGTCATATGAACTACTCCTTTTTTTTCATGTTTCGGCAAAGGGAACAGCAGCAATATTGATTCGAAACAAAAAATATCAGTGTGATGAAAACATTTCTACTATTCCATTTTTCGAAGAGAACAATAGGCTTACTGAGCCTGACTCGATAAGGAATTGATTTAATTCATGACTGCAGTGAGCCAAAAATCGCTTTGCAATATCAACAACGTTTGTGGTCATTTTAACACCGTCTCGTTGTCTATTTTGTTGCTAACGAGTGTTTTCCATATTTTAACAAGCGTGTATAAATCGACAACAGTTGGGTTGGTTGTCAACTTAGAAAAAAAAGCTAAGATTTTACTTTTTTGACAGCACACGTTGTCGACTTGTTAATGAACGTTGTCGAATTGACAACAATACGTTATCAAATTTCTAAGTTATTAAAAAACATTATCAAATTGCCAAAGCATGTTGTTATTTATACAATCATATTGTATCATTTCGACACCAAATGGTATCATTTTGACACCAGGTGTTGTCGATTTATCACCGGTAAGACCAGGACTCCACACAGCAATTTTAGCTGGGCAATTCTAGATTTTGTAGGAAACAAAGGAAAGAAGAATAAAAAGGTGTGCAAGCTTGCTCGTAGTCAGCAATTGCATGTTGTTTTCTCTTCGTATCTTTTATAGAGATGGAAAAAAAGAAGAGGCAGCTTGAAGGCTGAATGAATGACTGAATAAGACTGTTAAAATTTCCGAAACAAAAAGTTTGTGTGTGGAAAAAACGACAATTTTAAAATAGAATTGAAACTAAACTTGCCGTGTGTGGTCTTGGTCTAAGGCATTAATTTGACACTATTCGTTGTCAATTCTGCACCATGCGTTATCCAACTGAACACAAATAACAACGCAAAAAAAACATCAAAAGAGGTAGTTCCGATTTTTTACTTATAGCTCTTCTATTTATGGACCGATCTAGCTGAGTTTTGGTCCAGATATTACGAATATGATGCAAAAAAAAAAAAAAAAAAAAACAAAGCCAAAATTAAAAAATATAAAATTTCAGTTTTTTTTTTATTTTTCTCGGCCGATTCTTCTGATTTTTGGCACAAACATTATGACAAACATTTCTGACAAAGCTATATATCATTTCTTTTTGTTCGTTAAGACAAAAAATCACTCAGAACAGTGCTCAAAAATACAGGTAGAACCGGCTGCTCCATTTAAATCGGAGCTGGCTAAATTGCAATAGAAAGAGTCTGACAGAAACAAATGACAGATTGGTTATTGCAGGTCTTTTACGGGCTTCAGAAAGTTGATTTCAGCGCCTTGACCGACAGACAAACATTGCTTATTTGACTCCGCTATTAATAAGAATCCATGTACGATGTAGAAATTACAAACGGAATTACAAACTTATATTTACTCCTCTTACTTACAGTGAAAAATATAAAAATACCCAGAAGGCCAAATTTGACTGCAGCCATGACTGATTTGCATATTTTAGCCGTTGTAGTGACTTTGTCTACCCTGTACTATTTAAACCAAAAATTCCCTATTTTAACGACTTAAAAAAAATCTACCACCCAGCATGCCAGTATTTTATTGGTGTTTGTTTTTACTAAAATATTGGTTATAACAGTTAACGTTGTGCTATAATAATTCAACAAAAAAGTCCTTTGAATTATTTGTCCTGTGCAAGTAAAAAGAAAACTTTAGCCGTTAGGTGGCTTAAGTAAATTAGTACCTTTTGTTTGTTTATCTGTTATAATATCCTTAAAATAAATAAAAGTCTGTTGAAAAAACTTTCTACAATGATAAAGGATATTTTGTAAAATGTTTTTTCCACTACAATTGTAGCTAAACACAAGGACGATTAATGAGTAGGCGACATGACATGTTGCTTAACAATAAAATTGAGTAGCGAGCGGAGAGCAACTTTGAGTGTCTTAAGGTTTTCTCTGAAACAGCAATGACAGTAAGATGTAATTTTGTATATACGAGGGAGTGTGTGAGCATGTGTTTAAGATGCCTTATACAACACAACACAGCAAAACTGTGTCAGCATGCTTATTTGAGTTAAAAACAAACAAAAAAAAGCAAAAATGAAGGTATGAGAGTAAAAGGACTTACACGCATACACAATGTTTAACGCATTAACATAATTTGTTGGTTAGAGATTTTAAAACTAAAAAAAAAACAAAAAATTTGTAGGTTGTTGGGCGCGTGAGGGCGCTGCTGATAACATGATGATTTGAGAATATTTTTAATGACGTGAGAATATTTTCTTATTTTATTCAAGTTAATGTGTGTGTGTGTTTGTGTGGTTAAAATTTTTGGCAGCATCAGTTATAGCAACAACATTTAAAGATTTTACAGGATTGTAAAATAGTTCAGTGCAATTTTGACTTTGTTGCGATTTGTACGCATTTCGCGAAGGAAAAAAAACTAGCCTGAACGCATTTTCTGTTAAGTTGAAGTACAAAAACAAAACACATGCCAATAACAATAAAATTTACAGGAAGAAAAAAAAAAAAAGAAAAAGGATTCGTAATTCGTGAAACTTTCGTTCGTATGCGTGCATGTTTGTGTGCGTGTTTTTGCTGCTTTCAATAAAAGAGTTTAATAAAGGAGACCTTCATATTGAGTTCATTTCGTGTTTTCCAAATCAGTTGCTATTAAACTTTTGAACCATCATGTCTGAATTTGCCAAATAAAACGGTATTCTTAAAGACATGAATATAAATATTCTACGCTTATTGGCTAAGTGTGCTTTTTTTTCTTCTGTTACACCAGTAGTGTTTTTTAGGAAAAAAAAATAAAATTTTTATACTCGTACACTGACAGTTGATGTCATTTATTTGATTTTATTTGTTAGTTTGTTGTTGCTATTTTTTTTTTTTGCTCTTGCCTGTAATCTAGAAGGCAGTGAACAGTTCATGTTTTCATGTGGCAAAAAATGTTGTTTATTTTTTTTTAGATGAGAGTGTGCAAATTAAAAGTGGCTGCAAAAAAAAGCAAATATTTATTGCCGGAAATGTTGACATCACTCATGTGCTTGCACTTAACATCCGTGTAATGTAGCGCGTTACGACTGTTTCTAATGTTTGTTTTTCAATTATTTGACAAACAGTATGTGGGGGCTAAAAAATTTTGTTAAATCATAAAAGAATGACTTGAGTAGTCTTGACGTGAGTGCGAAATAAAAGTGATGTCATGACACACATCAAACTACATAAATGAAGAGTAAAAGGAAATTGAAAAAGTGAAAATAATTATAAAATTTACATGTAAAATAACACAAAAAAAAAAAATCTTAAACATAGAAAAATAAAAAATGAAAGTAAATCTTGCTAAGTGTCACTGCAAAAATAACAAAGTGATTTGCAAAATGTTATCATTTTAATAAAATTAAAGGATTAAATAAATTGATTTAAATATCGGAAAAAAAACTATAATCAAATTTTATTATGCGCCTATTAAATATTTTAATTAAAATCTTTATTACATTAAATAAATTTAATTTTGCTTATAAAAATTTATTAAAAGTGAATTCGCCTTGCTTTTATTAAAAAAAAATTTTTTTATTTATTAAATTACAAAAAATTAAAACAGCAAAATAAAAATATTGAAATTTAATTTGAAAATTAAAAAAAAATTGAATTTCCAGTTCGCAAAATTTCTTAAACTGTATGCTGATGAGAGACACAAAATTAATTTAAATTGCTGACAAAGCTTTGAACAAAAAAAAAAAAATAAAAAAAAAAAAATAAAAAAAATAAAAAAATAAAAAAATAAAATAAAAAATAAAACAAAAAAAAAAAATTTTTTTTGCCAAGAGCTTTAGGAACGTACACATTCTTTTTGTAAAGCCATAAAATTCTTTGTTTTATGGGTAAAATCCATAATCCTTAAGAAAACTTTCAAGATATTGAAACTTACGATACTTGAAGACAGAACATTCACGCAACAAATACTTCTAGTATCTATACTAAATAATCTCAATGTTTCCATACATGAACTGATAATTCCTGAGGCTATAGAGCCCTTTAAAGTAACAAATATAAGTCCTCTAGTACAAAAATTAACTTTTAAGCTCATAGCAATAAAAACTAATTTAAGCATAGAAAAACAAAATGCTTCTTCAATCAAACATTTAATTGAATCCATTATACGAGTATATTTAATTAATATGATTACTTAATTTAATTCAACAAAAAAGATCATCACCTTAATTACATATTTAATAGAATCAATTAATATTTTAATTTTTAATCTTCTCATAATTCTTTTTTCTTTGTGCAAGATGAGAGCTTCAGTGATATCCCAAAGAAAAATTATAGGGTGCCCCATAGGTAGATGGGTAGTGTACTAAACTAACAATTTGGGGGTCGCAGGTTCGATTCTTGCCTCTATGTTATCTGCAAAGAAGGAAAAAGTTTTAAGAATTCATTTTATTAAAAACAAAAAGCAGAACACTAAAATCATTTTCTTTTCTAACAGAAATGTTCCATATATTCTGCCATACAAGAATGTTTGTGTTCTATTGTAAAAAAACAAAATCTTAAAAGTAAAATCTTATTTCTTTCTCAATATGTTACATGTAAAAGATGCAAATATGGCACATGTAAGGGTAAAATAATGCCCTTTTTTACAACTGTGTCAACTAGTTGCTCATAACTACAAGGAAGCAAATTATTTTATTTATGGAAGAAGTATTAGAACGAAAAAATTCATTAAATCTATTTTTATTTTATTTCAGACCCAAAGTTTTTTTTATACCAACTGTTTATCAGTGATGCTAATGTAATCAGATATCAAACGCTAAATATGCATTAACATTAAATGTGAAATGGAAAACTTATTTTTGTTGTATTGAAACCATAAAAAAGTTATCACTTTGTGCAGCTTTAGGTAATTTGTTTAAAATATTAGATAATTTAGAGGCAGAATATTTTTTGAGAATAGAAAATGCCATAAATGATTTTTTTGTTGTTGCAAAATTAGAGCTTATGACAGATAAAGGTTAGATGTTTTTAACCCAGAGAATCATCTGAGTAATGAGTAGTAAGTAAGCTGTTAGTTAGAATGCCATTTTCCAGTAGCAGCTGTTAGCATAGAGTTTATCTATAACCAGGGCAAGGAAGTTCATGGCCTTAAAATCGCAAATTATGAGCATAAAACATGCACTAAAAATCGCAAAATGAAATTTAAAAATATGGTTTTAAAATTTATTTATTTAACCGTTTTTTGGTTAAAGAAAACATAAATAAATTCTTAAAAATTAAAACACATTTTAAAAAGTAGTAGTAGATAAAGACTTATTTATATAAATAAAAAAAGTTTTTTTTTATTTAAAAGTGATAAATGATTTTGTAGAATATGCATTTTCTACTATAGTTTTTTTCCTGGAAGGTAAATTAAAAATACTACCAAGTTTGGCTTTAATTTTTTCGCCGATTTGACCTTCTCTACTTTTCTTATTTTAATAACAGCATCATTAACGAATTTAAATCCCTGAGGCTTAGCTATTGCTTCGACTAGTAACCCATAGTCAAAGTAAGCAGATTATCCCAGCTGATCCATTGACTATACCTTATAAAGAACTCATCTTGAACAGAAGGATATTTCTAAGCAAAATACTAAGAAAAATGCAAAATTTTTTTATAAATATTACAAAGTATGATGAAAAATTTACATTTATAACAAAATATGCAGAAACATGCATTTAAGGCAATATATGCAAAAATATGCACTAACAAATTGAGGCAATTTTGCTGGAAATATATTAGCTTTAGGTGGGTCTCAGAGTAACGACAACAAACATGCTTTTGCATGAAGTCCTTGCCCTGTTTATAACACATCTTTGAGAGAATCGTCTCTGAATTTTAATGATGCCAGATTGTGTTTGCAAAAAATTTTCGCAATATTTTTTATTTTATTCATATTTAAAGACTTTCGACAATATTTTTTAATACGTTTTAGTTTCTTTAGTTGGTAGCACTGCTTCACAGCTGGCTAAAATGTCTGTAACAGCTAGTTGGCAAAGAGTTTAGAATGTCCATTGCAAATAAATTTTGTACTAATGAGCTGCCATTTTTTGTTATGAATAAAACTGAAGTTGTCTATTATTTTACAGCTTCTCCGTGTCAAGCTAAACGTTTGAAATAATTTTAAACTTTTCTTAATTCAAACCCGATTTCTCTCAATGATAAACCTGCCTCTGTTTCAAATTACAGCAACTTTTTGCCTTTAATTTATGGTAAAAAAAATTAAAAAAAAGATGTAGCGCTCGCATAGAACTGCAATTTGAAGTCATTTGCTGGTTATTACTATTTGAGGCTGCTTTGTAAATTTGCTTAATTTTAATGTTTCATATGAATAAATTGATAATAAAACAAAGATTATATAAAGCAAGTTTACATTATTGCTTAAGCACATTTTCTTTTTTTTTCTATTTTGAATCCTTTTTAATTTTTCTAAAATAAATAAAATAAAAAATGAGAAAAAAATAATAAAATTCTATTAAAATGGAATGTTTTAAAAATATAAGGAGTAACACTGAAACTGTTCTGCTAGCAGAAGGATTCAAATAAAAATAAAATATGTGCAACATAAAAAGATATTAAAAAAATGCAAATTATGCAACGCTTGTATTTCTGCAAATAAATAAAAATGACAATAAGGCAAACTGTGTTGTGCAATGTCAATCAAAATTACCATTTTAATTACACTTGTGATCAATCTCGACTGGCATTATTTATGTTATTACTTGTATATTAAAACTAAATAAAGAAAAATATGGAATTGGGTCAAACAAATAAGAAATTAAACCGAATTTTATTGTTTGTTGTGGCTTAAGTTATAAGAGAGAAATTATTGGGGTGATAAATAGGCTTCTGTAAAAGAACAGGCATTTTTCTAGAGACACTAAATAATTTTTATTGCATTTTAAGAAATATATTTCAAACTTAAAGTTTAAATTAAATTAAATTTTTCTTATTTATATTTTCCAGAAAGCTTTGGTGTTTTTTTTTACATTTTTGTTTGTTTTGAATCTAATTTAGTTTTCTATTAGTATAAAGTGATCTAACTAAAACGCGGGATGTGAATTGTAAATAAAACAAAAAGATTTTAGGAAATTATATTAATTTTTTTATTATGATAGCTGTGAAATAAAATATCGCCTAAATGCTGGCCACGGTTCCGGTGGCAAACCTCTATCTGATGTTCCCTATTTTCAATAACACTGAGACATAATTTAGGTTCAAGGTCGTTAATGTTGTGAATTATCTCATTCTTTAGCTCTTGAATTGTTCTTTCTTTTAAATATTGCCAAAGAAAGAAGTCAAACGGTGTCAAATCACACAGTCACTTTTTGTGAATGCATTGGCTTTTCAACAATCACTCGTGGATTTTAATTTGCCCAAATATGGCAATTCTACTTGTTAACGAATCACCTTAGGTGATTATACTGAACAAAAAAATCAGGAAGTGCACAATGCTCAATTGTATCCTTTTCCATGATTGAATTTGTCAAACACTTAAACAAAGAAATGTCAAATTAAATTAAGAAAAAATCTTGACTCATAATCAATATCGTGTGTTATGGTTGGACCACCCTTTATTATATAACATAGAAAAAAGTTTTGAACAACAACTATTTCTTTCTGATGCTCTTTGGCCACTTAACTCTAAAATTTATACAAATTTAACTTAATCTTTATTTGTGCTTAATTCCAGAAACTGTGTTGGGTTGTTTTAAATTTATTCTTTTACTCATAATATTTTCATGAGTTATTTATTTAGTACAATAAGTAGCGAAGGGGATAGCATATATTTATAGACCATTTCATCTGACGCTACTCTGAATCCTCAGTAGATTACTCCCCACTTTTCTTGCAAACATTACAATCTTTATATTGTTAAGACCATTAACTAAATAAGAATTATTTGTCAATAATTTCAAAAAGACTAAAATATTTAATTTTTAAATTCTATCAATAAGCATTTCTAAAATTTTTTTTTTTTTTTGTAAATTATGAGACTTTGAGCAAGCACAATATTTGTTTCTGATGGTTTGGATTGTGATAGCTTGCCTAACTGTAAAAATCATAAGTTTTTCAAATTCTATGGGAAAATAGGAAATTTTTTAAAAGGCTGATGCACACATCTTATCATAAGTAACAAGCGACTAATACGTTTTGTTTATGAAATATATAAAAAAAAATTCTAAGTGACATGGAGCTTCAGTTATTTTTAAACAACTAATTAAAAATTTTTTTTTTTTAAATTATGAAATTTTTGATTTTTAAAAATTACTTGTTAGTTTTGTTACTTAGTCTCAAAACCACATATAGTAAAAATAAATTAAGCCATAAATCATCATCAACGTTGCCATTTTAGAATTTTTTCTTGCTTTTTCATTTTCAAAATATTTTTTTTTCTTTTTTTTATTTTTTGGAAAAATTAAACCAAATCACATATAAACGAACTAAAGCTGAAGAAAATTCCTGAACAAAAAATTGGACTGGATTAAATTTATATATTAAGTTGCTATTTTTTCCAAAATCAACTAAAGTAATATTTTCCATAATATTTTGATGCTTAAAGTACTAAATTGGTCGAACGAAAGGTAATTTCAGCAGAAAAGTATTTGGCTTCTACTTCGTCAATCGGAGCTTTACTTTTCAAGACACATTTTTAGAAATGGCTTAATAATTCTGCAGAAAACTATTTTCCAAAAAATTTCGCTTAAATAAAAAATTAAAATTAGATCAATATAGTATTTAGTTGTCTAGTACTATTGTCCTGCCTTTTAGCAAGCTCAATGAGTCTTGAAATCAAAAAACTAAATATTTGCTTAAAGAAATTAAAAACTGAAGTTGAAAAATAATTGGATTCACTTATAACTAATTAAAGCATGTGGAAAACGAATTTATTTTCTTTAGTTTTTGTCTTTGAATGTTTTCTTGATTTTTTATAAAAATTATAATTATTATTTTGAATTTTAAGCGATAGTTTTTTAACTTTTTTCTAGCTTTTTTTTAAAGAAAATTTAGCTAATTTTTTTCTAGTTGTTGGCAACATTGATCATCATTATCCATGAATAAATACAGATTTTATTCAACCTAAAGTCTAAGTTGGGCAATTCTTTCTCAATTCTCTTTTAAAATTGTCGTTTTGTCCACACACAAATTTTTTGTGTCGGCAATTTTAGCATTCTTATTCAGTCATTCATTCAGCCTTCAAGCTTCCTATCTTCCTTATTTACATCTCTATAAAAGATACGAAGAGAAAAAGCAAGTTTATACCTCTTTCCATTCTTCTTTTCTCTCTCTCCTACAAAATCAAGAATTGCCCAACTAAAATTTCTGTGTGTGGTCCTGGTTTAACTATTTTTCTTATGATTTTTCGCAATTTTTAATTTTAATTTATTTCTAAGCTTGGCCTAGACATCATGCCAATATTTGACTAGTTTTATATATGAAATTTAAAGCAAATTTTAATTTCACATAAACATCAAGTTACAACATTTTCTAAAGCTTTATGTTTCTAGTTATTATTTAACTAGTCGTGCATTTACTGAATATCAGATTTCTTTTTTTTTAATAAATCAAAAACATTCTAATGAAATTAATACAAACTATGATGCAGTTGGATTTTCAACTAAGATTTAAACGAATAAAGTTTTCAAATAAAACTAAATTTTTTTAATTGAAATTTTCATAAATACATACATACATACTAGTAATTGGCTAAACTATTTCAATGAAAACTTAAAAAAAAAATACTTGATATATAAAATGTATAAAAACCAAAAGTTTATAAATGAAATAATTGAATGAGATGAAATTGCAAAAAAATAAATAAATAAAAA
Organism: Thelaira solivaga; assembly: GCA_947397855.1. Classification (NCBI taxonomy): domain Eukaryota; kingdom Metazoa; phylum Arthropoda; class Insecta; order Diptera; family Tachinidae; genus Thelaira; species Thelaira solivaga. The sequence goes on along the minus strand of OX377611.1, from coordinate 16,783,659 downwards.
TTTAAAAACGTTATTAAATAAAGGAATACATTTCATAATTATTAATTGTATATTTGCTTGCATACAGGCGAGTGCATTTAAATAACAGCCAAATTTTAAGTTTAAAAAGTTAAAAAAAAATATGAGAAAAAACATTAAAAAAATTAAATTAAAAGAAGAGAAGAATGAAAAAAAATATATATTAATTAAAATACATAAAAATAAAATAAAAATATAAATAGAGTTTGGGAGAGCTTCCAATTAAATTTGAAATCACAGTATCAATAAATAAATCAAGTAATTTTTATCCATAAATAAAATTAAAAAAAAAATTCTTCAATTATAATAAACAAGAATAAGAAACGAAAAGTGTAAAACTTTTAACTCTTTATGCATCTCATATTCCTTTCCGCTGCTGTAATAACAATTTGAATGTTTGCATAAAGTCAATCTCTTCATTAACATCGACAGCATAAAAATAATTTTTGCCATTAACAACAACAACTGCATAAGCAACAAATAGTCAACAAAGTATTAAATATAATAGCAGCAGCAACAGCAGTAGCAACTAGAGTAGCAGGACCATCATACACAACTATGGATTTATTATCGTTTTTATTGTATTTTCTCTTGACACGAAATGGTATGACATTTGAAATTTCTATTACTTTTTTTTCGAGCATTTTATAATACATTTTACTTTACTCAGCAAATGATGACAGAAGAATGTGTGGAATTACATTTATTATTTTAAAAATTAACTTAATCCATTGTTCAGGATTTTTTCATTAAAAAAAGGCTTCTACCTTCTACATTTTAGTGGTTAGTGGTAAGCCTGGTGTATTAGAATTTTTAGCTGAAACTTGTTTTATTATTATAAAAAGTGATTTATACATTAACTTAAATACCTGTTGCAATCAGCGTTGCCCGGAGCTAAAAAAAGGTGAATTTCCCTAAAAAAAAACGCTCGAAATTCATAAACACTCTTTGATTGTTTGATTTGGGCATTTGACAGTAGATCTTATAGGTTGAGCTGCTATTATGAGCCATACAAAATTAGACTGGATACACCATGTAGCTCTCAAATACGCTCTCGAACTTATTAATTGTACTTGTAAAACTGTAAAAACTAAGGTTTGAATTCATACATTTGTATTGAAAAAAATTTTTTGATCAAACAAATTTTGTCGTCAAAAAAATTTTTTTTCACATTTTTGTTCGCACAAATTTTTGTAGAAAAAAAATATTTTTTTTCTTACATTTTTGTTCGCACAATTTTTTACGGCAAACACATTTTTTTTCTATTTTTGTCTGCACATATATATATTTCCGGCAAAAAAAATACTTTTGTCCGCACAAAATATTTGCCCGCACAAAAAAAAAATTTTGTATGTACTCGTACACACATAGTTTTAAGGGATTGGATGAAATTATAAACAACTAAATATGAAATTAATTACACTTCACAACACAAACAAAATAACAAGGTTCTGAGCACTGAATACACTGAGCGTCAAAAAAAAAAATTACCTTGGAAGTGATATTATTTTTTTGGTAGCTGCTGTCGAGTACAACAAGAATCTGTTTCTAAAATTTGCCAAGCACTTACAAAATCTTGAGTTACTGGTAAAAAAAACGGCTTTTCTTACCTTTTAACTAATAAACCAGAAACTTGGGTGAATATCAACCAATTTTAAGTTTGTCAGGGGATTTAGAAAGAAAAACCTTCAAGTGAACTTGTTGCACTATGTGATAATTTTCTTGGTAACGGCGACTATATGGTGATTGTTAATAAATTTTTAAGTGCCTATAATGAAATTGGCTACAATAAGTATTGAACAACACCTACCAGAATAATAATATCACTTCCTAGGTATTTGCACTTCATTCTTTTTAGTATCACTGTGTTATGGTTGAGGGAACCATAAAAACGTACACATGTATCGGTGTTTTGAACGTTTACATCTGGTTCTATGTCAACAGAAAGTTTAAAATTTTCGTTTTTTTTTCAAATTGTAATTGGGAATCGGCGTAGAAAATTATGCGAAGTTTTCATTTTAAGTAAATAAAATTCTCAGAAAACTTGTGTAAAACACTGCGAGGAAAATTTTTGTGGAACCTTTCAACCCTCTAACTCTTCAATTAAAGGGACTTTTTTGAGCTCTAATTTAAAAAGAACAAAAAGAAATAATTATTAGTTGTAAAGTTAGAAAGTTAAAATTTTCAAGAAAAATTTTCCTCGTGAAATGCAACAACAAGATTCTTAACACTCTAATAAGAAAAATTTACACAAACGACAAGTTTCTTAACACTCTAATAACGAAAATTTTACTTAAATGTCAGAAGTGAGTCAAGAAGATGTTAACTTTCAAAATGCCGGTATATTAGTGGTCATAAAAATTTTTTATTTTTTTTTATTTTGATTTTTTAGCACAGTGTTCAACTAAATGTTTAATTAATTAGAGTGTAAATAAAGTTTTTTATATAATTTTTTGTTTGTCAGTATCACCATTTGTTTTTGAATATGAAAGTCAATAGAGAAGCGATAGTGTTAAAGTTGACAGGAGTCATAAGTTTACATATAGAGTTTTATATGTTTATATTTTACCGATAACATTTTTTTTTATTTGCTTCTCTTGTGTGTGCTATAATTTGTTATGACATGTTTGGCTTTACTGAGAACAACAAACAACAGTTGTCATTATTTTTATTGCTTTATTATTGCCATTATAATAGAGGATTTTTTTTTTTTTGAAAAACAGAAAAAAAAATTTTATTTAAGTTTTGTAACTTTTTTATATAAAATAAATGATTAATATTTTTTAATTACATGTTAAATTTAACGAGGAGAGAGTATTTGTTATTTGTTGAAAAAAGGAAGAAAAAAATATCAAGGGCCAAATAAAGCATTCGATTTGTAATCTATCAAAATTCTAGTCCTTCTATATGAAATAATTTCAAAATTTCGATAGAATTTGCTCGTTAGCGAATAAGCCAATTTGGCTTGAGCATTCGAATTACGTAGAATAGTGATCGAAATATGTGTTTAGAATGAGTATCTTAATTTTTAGGCGCTTTGTAGCCGGATTATGTACATCAAAGAGTGATCATAATTTCTATTCTATTAAAATTTTATACGTTAACGAGTACCATAATTTTCCCTCAGATGTTAGTTTGGTGTTAAAAAATTTTTGTTTTTCTTTTAAACTTGTGCTTCTTCTTAAATTATAAAGTTTTTTTTTTTTTTTATTTTTCTTAATTATTATTTGCCTCAATTTAGTTGCATTAATATTTAATTACATGCTTGAGTATTTAATGAAACTAAGTAAGTTTGCACAAGTCAAGTTGTTGTTGCAATAAATAATTACTTGTAAAAGTAAAAGTTTATTCCTTCACGCCCTTATTAACAGCCTCTTTTGATTGCATTGTTAAACATTTTTTGTTTATGTTAAACATTTTGTTACAATTTCAATATTTATATAATAGTTTTACTAAATTTAATTCCCGCTGTTTTCTTTATATTATTTATTTAACTCACAGAGAACTTTTTAACTTCGTTGTCCTTTTATTATTTTGTGCAAAAATTTATGACATCATTTTCTAGTTGATTATTATTTCCGCTTTGTTACTTCAAACTGTTCTATTTTTTCAACATTAATGTTGTCATTTGATGAGGGTGTGTTTTATCTCTGGAATAGAAAGAGAATGTGGAAACCCAATAGAAACAGTAACTGAAATAATGCTTAAACATTAAATGTAGCAAGTGTAGTAGCAGCTTATTACTGCAACAGTAGACTGAGTTTATAAAGCACATTTTGATGAAAAAGTTTATGCTACATATGTGAGATTTACTTAAAAAGAGTTTCTTTTGTTTGTTAAAAAATAAGAAAAATTCAATATTCTACAACAAAATTTCTTTTAAGTTGTACCTATAACATTTTAAAAACTACTCACTCAGTGCTTTTAAAATAGCCTAAAAGTTGTTACAGAAAAAAATGTTTTTTTTTTTTTCAAATTAAGAAATTTTTAATTTTCAAAAAATTATTTAAAATAGAAGAATCAAAAAAATCCAAAGTTTTTCTATACAAGCATATAGACTCTTAAGTTTCAAATAAAATGAGCCATATTTTATTGAAATCGATGCACAACTTTTGATTTTATTCACAATTACGTCAATCTATCGCTTAGTAAGAGACACTATTTATTCAGAAGCAAATGTTGCAGTACGCATGTGTCTGCTTTGGTCTTTATAAAATAGATTCATTTAGAGATATTAATACAACAAAACAAAAACTAAAAGTAGAATATTATCGAACAGATAAATGATTTTTGGTTATTATAAAGAGACTTGAAGCAAAAAGTGTATGATAAGCTAAAGGCCTGTAACTTTTAACATGAACTTTAAGCATTTAAAGTGTTGGAAAAAATAATAAGAACGCTTACTTGTGCGGCTTTTACTTGCTTTGAAAAAAAAAAAAAATCAAAAGCTGTGAATCGATTTCATTAAAATATATCTCGTTTTCTTTTAAATCCATAAGATTAAACCAGTTTTGACAGTTTTGCAGACAAAACGATGGAGTTCAAACAATTTTCAGTTGCTTTATTTGCTTTACCGTTTTAATTCTGCCATGGTTGCCTTGATTTATTTTAAATAATTTTTTTTTAAATTGAAAATTTCAAAATTTTGCTTAAAAAACTCTTCTGTTTTATATTTGAAACTAGTGGGCCAATTTGAAAACAATATATACGAAATTTAGCATTTAACACACGGTTTTTAAATAAAGCTTACATATATATGTCGTGTCACCTTCTGAATTTAGAAAGCTCGTATTATAATTTAATATCTGTATTAGGCATTTCATTTGTTCTTTAATAATTAATTGATATACACGCTTTACTTACATTAAAGATTCCAACACTGAGCCAAAAGTCGTATTGCAATATCAACAATGTATGACACCGTCCCCTTGTCTATTTTATGGACAACGAGTGTTTTCAATATTTTACTAAGAGTGTTTAAATCGACAACAGTTGGTTGTCAACTTAGAAAAAAGCTACGATTTTAATTTTTTGACTACGCACATTGTTAACTTGTTAGCGTTCGTTGTGAAATTGACAACAGTATGTTGCTAAATTTCCAATTTCTTGGTATCATTTCGACACCCAGTGGTGTCAATAATACGTCGTTAAAATGACACCATATGTGTTGTTAAAGTGAGCACAAACATGACTGATAGACTATTGACACCGTTTGTGGTCATTTTGACAACGGATGGTGTCATTTTTTCTTAGGGTGAAATCGTAGATTGAAGATCTAATCAAAACCGAATGAAAAATATTAATTTTTAAATAAATTTTATTAAATTATTCGATCTTATAAAATTATTATTATTTAATATTAATTAATCTTAAATTCAAGGGAAGAAAACCTTTAAAAGAAAGTCGAAATATCGAAAACTTTAAATAAAAACAATTTCTAAGATCTTAAGCTTGATTAATATTAAATAATTTTATAAATAAATTTTTATTCTTCATTTGCTGATAGGCTTTTTATTTACATAAATAAAATTGTTCTTTGAAAGACATGCAGTTGTTTAAGCTTCCAACTATTCACGATAGCTAACTAACACCAAGTTTGGGCACAAGCACATGCGTTTATATTTATATTGTGAATCAGTCGTTAATGTCAAAATTTGTGTATTTTGTATATTATTGTTTGTTGGTTATGCTTCCTGTTTTCTTTCAGCTACATTTGTGTGTGTGGGGAATAATGATTCAGAGTGTAGTAAGTCAAAAAATAAGCACAGTACGATAGTATCAATCTTAAAAAATACACCTTCTTAACTTGAGAACTCATTTCTACTGTATATGAAATTAGAATGAAATGATTTTAAAAAAAATATATATCGAAAATTTTTAATTATATGAAAACTGGGCGGAAAAGTAGGTGTGGCTAGACACATTCCTTGGGGCATAGAGATCGTATATAACAATATTAGTGCTTAATAGCATGAAGTAAAACTCAAGACTCGCTCTATATTTTTCTTGCTCGTGCTTACGAGTGAGCATAACAAAAAAATTAAAAAAAATTTTGCTCTTAAACTCAAAATAATGCCAGTCAAAATAAGATTCCAGCTGGTTATTTTTGTGTTTGTTTTTAGCTCGCGAACACGAGTTTTATTTTGTGCTCATAAGCACTACTTGTGCACATAAGCATAATGTTTTCCTTAGGCTAGTTTGTTTGGTTTAATTATACTTTGACAGTTTCATAATTTTACTCTTTAAACTGTGAAGGCTTGTTGACACAAAGGCTGTTCAGTTAAATTTAAACATTGTGTAAAATTGAGTAAGAAATCTTAGGCTGATTGAGAGATAGTCCTTAAAATAAAAAATCACGTTTTTAATGAAGCATAATGAATAAGTGAATATTTGGAAATTTTTACAAGAGATTTTTTAAAGGATGTCTTTTTTATTATTAAAATTTTTTTTTAAATTTCCTTGTGGGGTCATGTATCTGTATCTGTATGTTTTTGTTCCTACTATTTGATGCTTCTTAAGTTTCTAATAAATATAATTCCACTAACTGTTTAAATATTATTTTAAATTAGTTCTTTCCCAAAATAAAAACAAAATTGTATAATTTTGTGAACTGCCACTTTTAGTTTCTCTTGTTCTACTTCTTGTGCAACTCAAGACTCTTGTGTAACTTTTTAAAAGCAGGAGTCTATCTGTGTGTGAGCTTGTGTTTGTACATGTTAATGTGTCATTTTATTGCCACTATTTGGTTGCTACTTGAAACATGCTCAAATTAAGACTTGATATGAATTGTGTTTTTAATTTTTATGTTTGTTCCATTTTCAAAATTTTGAAAATTATGATTATTTCACTCTAAATGGCACGTAAAAACATAAATGTCTTTGTACGTGTGAATGGAGAGCAGTGTATGGGCTAGACAGAGGGAAAAACAAGAAAGAGCAAACAAATTTCATACTTGCTGTCTGTTTGCCTGTGTGTCTGACTGGCTGGCTGTGTTGTTCTTATACAAATTTAATACATTTTAAAATATTTAAATTTTATTTCCGTCTGTTTATTTTGTTGAATTTTTCAAAAGTCATTTAGAGTGTAAAATTTATATTTATTTGAACATGTTCACAGGCAAACATGCAACCAAACATTTCATGCATAATACCACTGTATGTTCACAGGAGTTACATGTGTTTATGTGTGTGTGTGTGTGTGTGTGTTTGTTTAATTGTAAATTTATCTGTTGGAGTGTATTCATTGTACAAAGTGTTAGTCTTGTGTACTTAATTTGTTTATTTAAATAAATTTTATTGCTTGTTTTAATTGTTGTTGCTGTTATAAGTGAAGTACACATGTCTGGAGTTCTAATACAACATTCGTTTTGCTTTTTGTTTTTGTTATTTTTTTCCTTGTTTCGTTTGTTACTAATTGTCCTAAATACTGTTTACACATTTGTAACTTTGTTGATTTTAATTCAAGAATGTATTTCTACAATTTTGTGTATTTATTTTGCCAATTTCAATTCAAGTATGTATACTTTTGTATGAAGCTGTGTGTTGAAAGATGTTGAGTTGAATGATAAATATAAATTGTCAGTATTAGTAATGAAGATGTTTTCTTAAATAACAATTGCATTATGTAAATAATGGCTTAATTCTGCTAACATTGTACAAGAAAATCCAAGTAATAGACAGGTTTGTTAAAACGGAAATGCCTTAAACTAAATAAATACTTGATAGACTGGATGTGTGCTAAGCTGCCATGTTATATATTTAATGTATACAAGGAGTCCCATCGATTATTACTAGTTAACTGAAACCTGTTTTTAAAATATTTAGCAGCTCTGATTTCAAATCGGTAGTTGGCTTTTTTTTTAATGGCTCCGGTGTCCGAGATACTTAATTGAAGAGTTAGAATAGGTGAGATTTACTTGAAACCTGTTTATTCTAAAGAGTGGTTAAATTTTAATAAAACACAAATTATTTAGGAAATTATTGTCATTTCTTTTTTATATGATAATATGTTATATTTCAATTATGTATGGAACAAAATATCAACGAAATGATCGCTGCGACTTCGGCGGCACACCTCCATCCGATGGCCCAAATGTTCGATGACGCATGGGCATAATTGAGGTTCTATGCCGTTAATGTTCCGAATTATCTCATCCTTTACCTATTAAATTGTTGCTGGCTTATCGAAGTACACAAATAACCCCAAAGAAAGAAGTCCAACGGTGGCAAATCACATGATCTTGGCCGGCAATTGACATCGCCACCATATGAGATAACACGGCCATTGAATTGGTCGCTCAAAAGAGCCATTGTTTGGTTAGCTGTGTGGCAATTGGCATCGTCCTGCTGAAATCACATATCGTCCACATCCATATCTTCCAATTCGGACCATAAAAAGTTTGTTATCATCTCACGATAGCGTACACCATTCACAGTAACTGTCTGACCGGCCTCATTTTTGAAAAAATACGGCCCGATGATGCCGCCAGCCCATAAACCGCATTAAACAGTCACTCTTTGTATGTGCATTGGCTTTTCGACAATCACTCTTGGATTATCATTAGCCCAAATGCGGCAATTCTGCTTATTTTCGAATCCACTGGGGTGAAAATGTGTTTTTTCACTGAAGATGATTTTCTTCAAAATGGTTCAAATTGAGTTAGTCTGAAATTAAGAAATATCAAATGAAATGCAGAAAAAAACTTGATGTTTAGGTGCGGTTCACATTCAACATCTGCCCTTAAAATTTAACTACACTTTATATCCTAAAGAAGCTACACAATTTGGAGCGAAATATTGATATAAAAATAAATTTATAAAATAAGACCTCAAGCTTAACAAAATAGCCATATTAAATAAATAATAAAAAAAAAATAAACTTTGATTGTGTTCAATTGAAAAGCACGATTTCTCTACTGGCCAACGATAGTTTCTTTCGTACCTTTGTATTACAAATAAAGAAACTATCGTTCACTTATACCGAAATTTCATATTACTTTTGAAATGTAATGAAAAAATTGTTTTTTTAAATAATAACATTCATTGATTTAATGAAATATTTCATTAGTCCAATGTAAAGTTGTCAATAGTTGTAAAATAATGAAAATTTTCATTGAATTAAAGAACAAAATTCTTTCAGTGTAACATGAAACTTTTACCTCTAGATATTTTATTTTTATTAAATAAAATTTTTAATGAAAATTTAATTTACTTAAATGAATGAACATTTTCAGCATTGTAAGCCTGACATTTAAACTCATCATCTGCAACAGCTAGTGCTTACTTTGATCATAATGAAGATGTAACTTGTAATAGTTTTCATTAAGATATTCATTTTAATAAACCACAAAGTCTTCTTTGATAAAGTTTAACTAACAAAAAAGTTATTACTACTGCTTTAGCCACATATTACTTTGCAATTAATGGCTGAATTATTCAAAATATTTACTAAAATTTAAACAATAAATGTTTTAAATTATAAAAACCACTTTAATATAAAGATAATAAAACCATTTAAGGCCAACTAATATTCTTACACGCACACATAAAGAAGAGTAAATGGATAACTAAATAGTATAAGCATAGCTTAAACGGCTTGCCAGCACTTTTTGTTTTATAAAATATGAGCCGTTATTTTCGAAAGTGGTATAAGTCCACTTAAAAAAATTTTTTTTTTTAAATTAATTTTAGCAGAAAAGTGATGTCTATATCTTTTTTAAATTATCATGAACTAATATTTTTTTTAAAAGTGGACTTTTAGAACTTAAAAAATAACAGCTCATTTGTATGTTTTGAAGTGATTTGTGGCTTTTAAAACATTTATTTTGTGCAGCTTGGTGTTTTAAAAACGAAATTTTCTATTTGAAATTTTTAATTAAATCTAAGACTTCCTTAGTACAAAACATTCGTAAAGTCAGCATGATGAAAACATTAAAATTAATTTTTTTTTTCATTAAGATGCCGTATAAATGAATTTCCTTAGCAACCATAAAACACTTTTAATTCATTTTATATTTCGTGCTTGTTGCCTTGCCTTGCTTGCGTGCCCTTCTCTTTGCGTGAATAAAGTTAAATGATTTCACTTGGTAGGTAAGAAATAGAGAAAAAAAAAATATAATTAAATAACATTTAATATGAATGCACAAGTTTAATTTAATTTGAATTGAATTGAAACATTAAAGGAATACCCAACATCGCTATCACTCTAACTGACGTTCAGAAAAGATAGAAGTTGCAACAGTGAACACTTGAAACAAGAAAAACTTGTTTGAGCTCTTGGTAGAATGAAATATCAATTGATTGAGTTCGCGTGTAAAAGCAAAAAAAAAAATAACATTTCTGATTATCTATGTTGGTATAAAAGGTAGTAAATATTAATAGTTTTTCGTTCTTTTTTTTTTATTTTATTTTCTTAAGTACATAAACATGTTAAGGGTGGGCCAAATGCCTGGAAGGTGTAATAAAGTTTAATGAGCCGTAACATTATGTGAGTTTTAATATTTTATAAAACTCTTAAGCGTTTAACAAAAATGTCTTTTATATTTATGAATATGAAAATAGATAAAACTCTATGGGACAAACAGACATACTTAATATAGAAATTAATTTGTATTGATGTTTAAGTTTCTTTCTTATTAATTTTTTTTATTGAGTATAAAAAAATTTAAATCATTCCCTGATATTGGTTTGCTAGAGCGATGCCTTTTTCCTCATCGACAGCATTAGTGTATTAGAACTGTGTTCTGGGGATTATTTAAAGGGAGAATTTTAAAATAATAGAGTTAGCTGAATATTACAAAATACTTGCTTGTTTTTCACTCACTTTTCGATAGTTAAAATTAGTAAAATCTGTCAAAATCATTATCTTTGAGGCTTGAAGAATGTTACTTAATTATTCAGATTTGCTTTGAGAGTCAATTCTCTTAGCATATAAATGAGTTTGTGATTTTTATGGCACACAAGGTCCTTTTAACAAAGCTTATGAACAATTAAAAATAGCTTTCATGCCCAATAATTTCTAAATCACGCTACAGCACTGAAGAGAGTACTGAAGAGAATATCCCCCGCTTTAAAGGAGAGTGTGAAATAAAATTGCAAAAAATTATCAGATATGTTCTGAAATCATAAACAATTTTAGAATCCTGTAAAGGGGTTTTTTAGTGTTCTAGAAATTACGAGATTTCAGTAGTGAACTTAAAGCTCTTATGCTTTTTTTTATAATAAAATTTTGCCTAGAAAAAGAAAATCAAGCAACAAAAATCTCAGAAAAAAAAAAAAAAAAAAAAAACAAAAAAATTAATGCCCTGTTCAGTGATGTCACAAGAAAACCAAAACGAACGAAAGCAAAGCTCATTTGTATTGAAAACAAAAACAAATTTTAGTACATTGTTTTAGCTTTTAATACAAATTTTTATTTTGTTTCGTTCGCTTTGGTTTTCTTGTGACATCGCTGAAACGGTTATAATTGCTTTTTAAATTAAAAAACTTTATGGTTCCATATGGTGTAAAATAATATATTTTTATACAAAAATTAATAAAAAACAATTCAAATTACGTGTATTTAATCATTCAAAGCCTAATTCTTAAAATGCTCCAAGTGATTTGATATCGTAAGGCAGGCTGGCCGGTTTTAAATCACGAGATTTCAAATGATTTTGGTTGCAGAACTCATTTTCGTTATTTAAACTCGTTTTGAGAAAAACTAATTTTCGGAACATGCCTGTATGATCTTTGTCGAAATTATAAAAATTGAAAGTGCAAAATGGGCTTTATGAAGAAGAGCCACGGTGGTCATATGCCTGAACTTAGTTTCAAATGAAAATAAAACTAAGAAGCAGCCTAAGCAGCTCTGAAAGTTAGGCTAAGAAGCTGAAAAGACTATGTCGCCGTAATTGCCTAATTTATATCCATTTTTGTTACTTAGGACATCACCCAAATAAAGTACACCGAATTCTCTTTTTACAAGAATTTTTTTTAAAGCGAATGTGATTTAACACCAATTAAACGAACTGTTTTGTTTTAACAGGATGATAAACAAAATTATTCTGGTGATGGCACTGATATTTTTTTTTCCGAATTTAATTTATTTTTTTATTAATTAATTAATTAAAATGTGTGAAGTGCACACTAACAAGTACTTTGAATAATTTTCCTTTTACACGACTTTTTTTTTTATAACGTATCTATCGTCTAAACAGAGAATTAGGGTATTTGAATTCTTAATGAATACTAGACTTAAGGAGAGTTAGCAGTACCACAATAGGTCTATTGTAAACGCAGTGACTAAATGACTAGTTCCCGTTTCTGGGAATAACACTAACACGTTTTGATCTTTTAAATTAAAAAAAAAAAAAATATTAAATTGAAGCAAGTGTTTCATGGTGTCGTACAGTTTGAGAATCTATTTTTATAAACTGAAAATATGTATTCGTTCGTAACATAAATGAACAAAAAAAGTAAACTTTTTTTTCAATTTATAATGAGTAACCAAAAAAAAAAAACATGAAATTTTAAATCACAAACGGTTTTAACACCACCTAACTGATTTTTGGGTATTCTGGAATTTTGCTAGATTTTTTATTTTTTATACTGATTTTTATGGTTTTAAATCTTGAGCTTAAAGCTCTTATGCTACAATTAAATTTTTCTTGTTTAATATAATAAATAAATTAATTAATTTTTACAAAAAACAATTCAAATTAATTGTTATTTTTTACGAGTCATAAAAATATTCTTAAAAAACTGCAAGTAGATTTTTGAGAGCGGAACATTTTTTACGTAATTTGAAATCCCTTAGAAAAAAAAAATGTTTTCTTCTGTTATGCGGCCCATACAAACAAAAGTCCAAAAAGTATGTCAACTTCTGGCAGGTTTGTGCCGTATTTGTTGATTGATTAATTCATTGAAGAAAATCAAAATTTCCAGTTTTCATGTTGCTGGACCTTAGCATTTAGTTTGCATTTAACCTGAGTGTGTATGGACCGCATTACATATAAAAAAAATAATTTTATAACAAAAAGTAATAAAAGAAAACTGTAGAATATTTTATAAAAATCTAATTTTAATTAAATAAAAATTTTTTTGTAAGTTTATTTACATTTTATAAAAACAAGAGGGGAATTTATTTATTGTAAAATGTAAAATTCATAACTTAGCTACATCTTTGTTATATTTCTAAACATTTTTTTTAAATTTTATTTTGTATATAAAGAAATGAGGGGCTTGAAACAATAAATTGAATTTTGTCTTAATAAAAAAATGATTAAAATGTAATACAAAACAGGGAGCAATTATTTCTTTTTCAGCATCGATTATATTGTAGAATTTTGTATTTACGTTTTTCAATAATGTTTCATTAGATTAGAATCTTAAAATAAAAATAGAAGGCAAACCAGTGGTTAAATAGAAATTGCGTGTTATAAAGACATAAAAGGAACTTCCGTTCCTTGTTATGCTTCTTTAAAAGTGAGAACAAATTAAAAAGCAAAATGGGAAAACTAAAAGAAAGTAAATAGACTTATGAGAAACATAAAATAAAAACTAGAAAAAAAAAGAAAATGCAGGGCGTGTAATTCATTTTAAGAAAGTTAATAAAACATTAACGTAACTAATCAGCCAGCCAAACGGCTAAGCCGACAGCAATTTAGTTCATCAGAGTAAAATACTAAACTTGAAAGGGGTGTTACTACAAATGACTATTAAAAATTTAACCACTATAAAATTCTTCTTCAAGGGTTTTGGAAATCTTTCCCTAAAACTACACACATACACACAAACATTTTGGCAGTTAAAATTCAACAACTTAATAGTCCTAAACAAGAATTTAAGTGTTCCAAAAAACCAAAATTTGGAATGAAAAGCACCCAACCACTAGCAGCAGCAAAAGTATTAAAAACTAAAAGAAAAACTTTAAATTTTATTTGTGTTTGGCACACAGCCCATTATAATAAATAACAATACGAGTGAGTATAAAATTGAAGATGTTGCAAAAGATGCTGCTGCAGCTAAAGATGAAGACTATGAAAATAGGCAGAGCCACATACTGACATTTCAGCTCACAAATTTAATGAAAGAAAATCTACAGGAAGTCAAACTGCAACTTGATCTCTCCACACACAACTCAATTCGTCTTCTCAACTCAAATTCTTCTTGTTCACAATTCTTTCTTTTAGGGGATTTTTCTTTTCAAAAAGTAAAAAAAATCAACAATTGGGTTTTGTTGGGATACAATGAATATACGCAAGCCAGTACATGATATTTGGGAGACTCATCTAAGTCTATTACACACTGAGAGAAAAAATATATTCTGTTTTTTTATTTTATTTTTTATTTAGGATCAGCACTCAGAAGATGACCTCTACTAATGCAATGCATTGTCATGAAACTGGGAAAAATAGGTTATGGGAAGGAGGATAGAAATAGTAGTGTCTGTGAACATTCGATTTGAATTTTCCCAAATTGTAGGATTCAGGAAAGTCGTTAGCAGGAAGTTTATTTCACATACGAACTGTACGGCTAAAAAAAGAACTCTGTGTGTAATGCGTAGTGCGATCCACTGGCCAATCGACCACAAAGAGATGTGCCCTTGCTGAAAAACAAGTGTAGTAATAATGTTAGGCAGAAAATTAGAAATATTAATTCTGGTCTAGAAATGAAAACGAAAAATTAACAAAATTCCACAATATTTTCAATTCATCAAAAATATTTTACTGGATAATTTATATAAAAAGTAATTTAAATGTTAACTTTTCTCCCAGTGCATACATTCATCAGGACATGCATGCATTTATCTCTGAGTTAGTTTGTTGGCACTACTAACTAGTTTAGAAGAAAAGGACTTATAATAAATGAATGATTGTATAGTGACTAGTAAATGAAATGAATGCATTACTGAATGCTGATTCTATTCGCAAAAGCCACAATATTTTTCTTTTTGTTGTTTTTTTCTTTTGTAGAAATATACGGTTCAGTACAGATGAATCGTTATGCTGGAATAGAAAACAAAATGAAACAAATGTTAAAGAAAAATGGGAAGAAAAAAAAAATAAAATAGAATCACAAAATGCATTTATTCTTCTAACAAAAACACACCAAACACAACACACACTTACGCTTACATACTTATAAATGATAATACAAATGTGTGTGTGTGTGTGTGTGTGTAATGGGAAAAATAGAAAATAGTGTAGAAGAAGACGTAAGACTAGTCCCCTAGATACTTGGGAATGCAATGCACTGCATCTGCAATGCGCAGTATAATTTATGTTACAAATATTTACCGAGATTTATGACAGGATTTTCTTACTTCATTCATTTATTGTTCTACTTCACATCTTTTTGTAATGCACGGAAATAAAACGTACAAAACTGTAAACGTAAATATTCCAACACAGCATGTTTGGAATATTTACTTAATTTTCTACACAAAATACTCGCATACTCAACATTAACATGTGTTTGTGCGATGATGCCAAGACCTTTTAAAGCTTTTTTTTTAAGTTATTGTTGTTTTAGATAATTTTAAAACTTAAAATAATAAATATTTTAGCTTGAGCCCACTTTATTGCTTGTGATACCAAGTGATATTGTTAAAAATGTTTCTTTATTTAAAGCAATTAGTTTGAAAATTACGCTACAAGTTGGAGTGATATAGAGTGCGATAACTTGTGTGGGGTGGCTCGACATCAGTAGTGCGATTCACTAACTTTTATTACAAACATTCGTATCGACAAAACAAGTATAACGATATATTGAATTCGGTATTCAGTAACGTTTCGACAAAAAAATTCGGTACGAGAGAAATCGTTATTTGCGATGATTATTTATGGGCTGTTACGATGAAGTAAACTTCGAATATTTTTGTGGGAAAATTACTGAATACCGAATTCGATATGTCGTTATACTTCTTTTTTAGTTACGAATGTTTGTAATAAAAGTTACTGAATCGCAATACGCAATATATATTAGCAACGTGAGAGCAGACTGTTTGGCCAACAGGGGACCTTATCGTACATGCATAGGACTAGAACTATACTTTCGCAACTCTCAATGATACATTAGGGAGAAAAAAGGTTCCTATGTCGTATTAAAATTATTAAAGTATTAAGAATCTCTGACTGGACGCAAGTAAGCGAAAGGCTTTATCATGCTTTCGAGGTATACAGCCTAGAAGGCACTAACATCAAACTCCTAACGAAATGGTTGACCCAGAAAAGCAATCTTAGACATCATCAATTTAACATAGAAAATGCAGATTCTCTAGCTTGACGAAACATGTACTTTGTGACAATTCGGCCTAGAGTCTGGTAGGGCCAGATTTTTGTTAAATTTTTTTTACTCCAAAAAAAAAAAAATAGTAGCGGTCTCACTGATCAGGATAATTAGCTTTACTCGACGCCCAAAAATTTAGCAGTGAACTTATAGGCTGCACAAATGATTCTCTGGATTGCGGTGCATATTGCATATGACCTCTTTTCAGTAATAAAATTTATTTTTATGTGTATTTAAGTGGCAATAAATTGTATTTTATACTAGATGTTTTTAGCCGTTCTCGCCCCAACCGGTTCTTTATTATGTGGGTCGGTATTCTTAAAGAGCGCATGTATTAAATTTTAGAGAAACCAGCATAAAAAAAGAATTTTAATAAAAACAGAAATTCACTACTGTGTTATTATTATTATTATTATCACTATGGGCTTTAGTCACACCGCGACCTTTAAAATCTATTGTGTAGCTCAGTTCCTAACTACAATCCGAGACTCCTTACGAATCTCGTAATTGTTGTAGGACTAATCTTGCCTAGATCTCCTGGGACTAATGCCCACTATCCAAGCAGCTTATTCTGCATCTTGCTACCGCTGGGCACTCACAGAGAATGTGTTCCGACGTTTCCCTTGTTTCGCGACAGAAACGACAGGAGTCGTCTTGTACCACACCGATTTTACTCATGTGTAGCTAAGGGTAGAATTTAATGTCATTTCTGCTGACGTTCAAAACAACATCTGCCCTAATGTGCTCGGGATTGATGAGTTGATCTTGTTTTTGCTAGTACTATTATTAGAGGCAAAAACCAAAATTTGGAATGAAAAGCACCCAACCACTAAAAAAAGTATTAAAAACTAAAAGAAAAACTTTAAATTTTTTTTGGGTTTGGCACACAGCCCATTACAATACGAGTGAGTATAAAATTGAAGATGTTGCAAAAGATGCTGCTCAAATTAAGTATTTTCACACATCTTTTTGAATAGTGGCTAGTGAAAATCGTTGAAAAGTGGGCGTAAAAATGGGCATGGCTGTTTCATGGCCTGTAGATATCAAATTTCATTTATATAGATAAAGCCCAATTTCTGGCAATTAATATCATTAAATTGTATTTAATTGCATTTAACAAAATACTTTGACTTTTTGTTTTAATTTTTACATTTTGGTTTATTAATTTTCATCTAAACTGAAATTTACTTTCAGTTTTTGTTTGAAATATGTTTTCTTTAAAAAAGCTTTTGTTTCTTGACAAATCTTTTAACTGACTTTTAAATACTTTTATTTAATTAATTTCTGAATAGAAATTCTTATGCTTTCTTTTTTTGTTAAAAAGTTTTTGTTTTAATACAAAAGTGCTTCCCCACTGTGCAATCATGATATGTAAATGACATACACAATCGTTAGACATAAAAGTACATGAAAAGATTAGACATTAAATATTCCAGTGTAAGCGACATTTACATTTTTATCATTTAAAATACATTTTCAGAATTGTAGGAATGGAATTATTTTTTTTCTTTCTTTCATCTTTCACTGTCTCCTCTGATTTATTTTATTTATGGAACAAAAAAATGTATTCATTTAGTTTGTGATCAACAATAGATTTTGTTTGTTTGTTGGAATTTCTATTATTTCAATAGTAAACGTTGGTAGCAAATGATTTACATTTTTGTTTTAGTTTGACTTAAAAGAAATATGATTTTGCAAAATTAACGTAAATAAAAAAAAAAATTAAATAAAGTTTTTATGAAATTTAAATTCCTGTTCCTTCTGGTCTTTTGTGTGTACTCGTATTTTAGTTTTAAGATGGCTGAACGAAATTCGCTTTATAATAATTTCTACAGAATATTTAATTTGAATTTTTTTTTAAAGAACGTAAAAAGTTTTGCATTAAGAATAATGTAGTAATCATATGGAAATTAAATTTTATAAATTTCTTATTGAAAATATTTATGCATTTTGTTTTTATAAAAATTAAAGTTTTTTGTTTTTTTTATTTTTCCTTTAAATTTCATGTTACAGTGGCAGTTTGGGCTCAAAACAAAAATGATATTTTTATATCAACCACCATCAGCACCACCAACAACTTTAGCAGTTTCAGTATCAACAGCAAAGCACAAAATTTTTACAACGAAAGTAACCGGCCACGACGACACAGCACAGGAAGTAGCAGCGCCAACAATATTGCCACATTTAGTGAGAACAGTTTGTTGTATTTAACACCATCCCAACCATCTATACCACATTTTGTGAATGCTTCCTTTATTATATTTTGCAATACAAGACAAAGAACGTCTACTACAACAACAACGGCAGCAGAAGCAACAACATCATTGCCTACAGAGAAAGCTTTATTATCAGCAGCTTTAATAAATTCAGTACAAACAGATATTGTGACCAAATGGAAAGACCCGAGTGGTACAGTTAGAGAGAATACCAAAGGTCGAGTGCATGTTGAAAAACGGGGAGGTAAGAAATTTTTTCTTTTTTTAATTTTAAAATTGAAAACCACTTTGGAAACTAGTGCCGTGGAATTTTGTTGTAACAAATAACAAAATTAAATGCTTAAAATATTTGTTTACATACAAATATTTACTGAGTATAAGTCCACTTAAAAAAATAATAAACGTTATTTTAAGAAGATATAGTTACCATTTTACTAAATATTTTTTAAAGTGATAAAAACTAGTTGTTACTCGTACTTTAAAAGAATTGTCATCATTAGACTTGTGCTCTGTAGTTCTTTTCAGTGAGCGTTCTTCTTAGTTTAAAAATTAACAGGGAATAGTTTGTTCATTTGATCTTTTGTATCTTGATCACTTATACTTTTGATTGTCATTGAACGTTCTTTATTATGTAAAATGCTATCGAATAGGGGTTGAAAGGAATTTTTTTACGAAAATAGAAAGCAAAACTTTTTTTAAATTTAGTTTTCGATTTCTTTTTTATACTGTAATTTAAAAAGAACTTTAGTCACTATGGCTAAAAAAAAATTAAGTTTTAATTTTAAAATCTTAAAATTAAGCTTTTTAGCACACATAATACATTTTCTCTTCTTCAGTTTATTTGTTTTAAATACCGATTTTGGAAAAGAAAATAATTTCCAACTTCCGTTCCTTCATCATTGTTTTCGTTTAAGTTTAGTTCGTTCGTTCATTTAAAATAAAGAAAAAAGGAATGCAAATTGCGTACTAGCTCGTTCATTTCAAATAAGTGAATAGTTCAATGGAAATAGTTCGCTCGTGTACTACCTAATAATAGTCATCATACAAGCTGCTAATCCTGCTCTCTGCTTGTGTTGTATATGTACATATAAACACACATATAAGTATTTTCTTTTTCAGGTTCGTTGGCATTATTCTTTGAACACATTGCACTAGAGGATAAGGGCAATTGGACATGCGAAGTTAACATGAAGGACCTAAAGGAAACAATATCATTTGAGTTATTAGTGTATCGTATGTAACAGTTTTATATCAAAACAAAAAAATTTTTTGTTTTAACAAATTATTGTTTGAAGTTTATGTTGTGTGTATGTATTTCTTTTTATTGTGTCATTTTTATTTTCAATTAAAATTCATTTTGCTTTGGAAAACTTATATGAAATCTCGTATGATGCCATATAACATTGCAGTTTTAATAGCTTTTTTGGTTTATAATTTCTGTTGAAATCCTAATACTGTTGTCAATTTGGCTTGGTTTTTTGTATAAATGTAACAACAGATATACACACACACATATACACAATCCTTTTATTTATATAATCAGCCAACCAAACAACCAACAAGTCAGCGAACCAACCAACCATCCAACCAACCATCTATCCATCCAAAATAGTCATTCATTATTTTGCTTAAAAAGTTGCCATCACAACCAACACATTGCACATTTGCAATCACATGCGGAACATAATTTGTTTTGTTTTGTTCTTCGTTTGTTTTCTTTTATTCTAAGTTTTGTTCTAATCCTTGCATACTGTGTGTTTGTTTGTTGCTGCCACATTGTGTAAAATTTTTTGTTTTTGTATTTTTTTTTTTTAGAAAAAATTTCTTTTGGCAAAACGGAACTAGTGCAGTCAGCCAGAGAAGGTCTTGATGCCACTGTTCATTGTTTGGTAAAAGGTGATCCAGCACCTGCTATTTCATGGCTATTCAATGGAGAGTCCATAACAAGTAAGTGCTATATTGTTTTTTCGCTTTTGTTGCTGTTATTTATTTCTCTATTATCTATTTATATATATTTTTAAGAACACAACTTGGATTTTGTTGTTTATTATTAAAGGATTGTCATTGTTATTACAAAACACGTTGTTAAATTAAAAAAAAAAAAAGAAATAATTCTAAATTGAGTATTAAATACTTGATGGCACATTATTAATTTAAACATTTAACAAACAATTGTATTGAAAGTTTTAAATTAATTTATGAATTGCTCGTAAGACTAGAAACAAAAAAAAAATATATTTATAATTATATCCTGAAGAAGCTACGCAAGTTGGAGAGAAAAATCGATTTAAAAATAAATTTAAAAAAATAAGAACTCAAGCTTAATAAAATAGCCATTTTAATTAAAATCAAAAACATAAAAGAAGGAGAACCAATCACTCACTTTCAAATCAGATCAGAATTTGTGAAGGACACTAATTTTCGGTTGCTTACATTTTCAATGCTTGGGTGGTGTCAGCTTAAGGCAGAGAAATCAAAATCAGTGTTCTTTCGATTAGTATGCGAAAAAAATATTTTTTCTCTACAAGAATAAAACAATTAAAAAAATGGCATTATTTTTATTATGGGCTATAATTTTCCTTTAAGATCTATTGAGCAGGGCAATAATCAACTAAAACAATTGAAGACTCTTCACGAAACTTGTAATTCTTGTGGCATTTATTTTACCAAAGTCTTCTATGGCCAGTATGTCACTGCCTGGGTAGCTCATCCAAGGCGGTATCTTTCCAAGGCGGGGCAAACACATAGAATATGTTTAGAAGATTCTTGTTCTGCTAGACAGAAACTACAAGACCACTTTAAAACGCCTGAAGAAGGCCAATGTTTCTTTCATCCTATCAGAAACGTTGACACATAGAGAGTTCTATACAGACTCTGGAATTTTCTCATAGCCCATAAGTTTGCCTTCTCTAAGATGATAAAAAAATGGGTAGCCTTAAGGCTGCACTGCAAGCAAATGTTGCCCTTAAGCCTTTGCCCGTTATGTATAGTAAATATTTGTTATAAAGAGAATCTTTTACAGAAATATCGCTAATTTCAAAATGATGCCCCTATTATGGTTCACAACTCAACTTAGTTCATGAGTTGTCATTTTTGTATGTGTTTCTCAACTGCACGAACTCAGAATTGTAATCAGTAATAACACAAATAGGCTGGAATATTAATTTTAGAACTAAAGTAGAGTTGAGTTGTGGACCAAAATATGAGCATAAAGTTTTGTCCAGCTCAAAGTCTTGAAATTAACGATATTAAAAAAGAAGGTCGAAAAATGATTAATAAAAAAATATCGCATAAGTATTTAGATATGGCATCTTCTCAGACAGTTTTAAGTTAATGCCCCTCAGTTTTAAGGCCCTTCTTACACTTTTCTTTGTTGTTCTAGTAAAGAGAACCACGTTTGTTTTATCAAAAATTCCGCTCTCCTGGTACCATTTATAAGTGATCTCAAAAGGCGATTGCATTTGATCGGCAACCATAAAGTGGAAATTGCCTTTTATCATAATTGCAAAATCGTGCGAGATAATCGACAGTCTACAGTAGCCCATCGATGATTAATAGCCATAAGAGCAGAGTGCTGGCATAAAAGACAAATTTATGACAGCTACGTCATAAATTTACAGTTAAAGTTTTTTTTTCTATTTTTTTTTTAAAGAAATTTGCTTTTTATTATTAAATTTTTTAGTGACACTTAACACCCAGAGAAAAAATGACAACATCCATTGTCAAAATGATCACAAACGATGTCAATAGTGTTTGTGCTCACTTTGACAACGTATGGTGTCATTTCAATAACGCTTTATTAACAACATAGTGTTGCAAAATTGTCAACGAATGGTATAAAAATGACACCATTTGGTGTCGAAATGATACCATACGATTGTTGAAATGATAACATATTGTTGTCAATTCGTCTATGCTCGTTAACAAGTTGACAACGAACATTGTTAGAGAAGTAAAATTGTAGCTTTTTTGACAACCAACCGTTTCGATTTGCACACGCTTGTTAAAAAATTTAAAAACTCGTTGT
The DNA here is from genome assembly GCA_947397855.1 of Thelaira solivaga. Lineage (NCBI taxonomy): Eukaryota > Metazoa > Arthropoda > Insecta > Diptera > Tachinidae > Thelaira > Thelaira solivaga. The sequence goes on along the minus strand of OX377611.1, from coordinate 16,761,130 downwards.
CAACAAAATAAAAAACAGAATGGTGCCAAAATAACCGCCTACATTGTTGATATTGTAATGCAATTTTTGGCTCAGTGTAGAAACAAAAATAAAGTTCGTTTTGAGAGTTTTTTTTTGCAAAAACCATTACTATTTTAAGCAGCCACCGTATTAGTCCCATTAAAGTAAAAAAATAAAAATTATTTTTTGAAAATATTTTTCACAGTGTCCTTAAGCTGGCATTAAATCATGCATGCTCAAAATTTATATCTGCTTTTGCATAACAGGTTTATAAGAAAAAAATATATCGCGTGCCATTTCTATAATTTGAAAGCTTAAAAATTTTGTTTCCGCTTTGTGTCGAGCTACAAAAGCTAAAATACAATTAAATGAAAGAGAAAAAAAAATGCATTTCCTTAAAGCAGATATAAAATATCGAAGCGAAAAGAAAACTTAAAATAAATCCTCACTAATACAACAACCATTTTTATTTTATTTCTTATTTTGGCTAAAGTGAATTTTATATCTCTTATAAAAGATTTTGTTGACAATAGAATGACTGAGCTAACCTACTTAAAATGCAATACATTTTCCAATCGACATCAAATTCTTCACACACACGCATAAACACATAAATCAATAGACTTTCTTTCAGCAAGTTTTTCATTTAAAATTTTATTTATTTATGTAGACACACATAAATGCTCGTAAATTACTAAATATAAGAATGCAGTTGTTGTTATGTGAAAATTAATTAAAGCAGTTTTTCTCTTAATATTTTATGTCTTTGATTGATTTATTTACAGTAACGAATAATACAAAATATCGACCGATTTCAAATGGTCTTTATATTAAAAATGTGGCACAAGCAGATGCTGGCGAATACACATGCCGTGCAATGCGTATCACATCGACTTTTGCTGATTCTGATCAGATAACGATACTGCTGAGAATACAACGTAAGTAGAAAAATACATAAAATATTAGAAAATAGTCAATAACAAAAGTGGCAAAACATCTAAAACAAAAATAAAAGTCTTAGAAAAGAAAATTAAAGGAAATATTTTTTATTTTATTTTTTCTTTTGAACTATAGTTATTTGCTTATAGTATTTTCCAGAATTGTTTCAGTTACTTGAAATATTTATTAATTTTTAAGTGTTTATTTACTTTTGGCAAGACGTGTAGTCGTTTTATGCAGCTATTGACAGAATAAGAACAAAAATTAATGTTATTTTCAGTAAAATAGCACATAAAGTCAAATGTGTGCTATTTAAACACACACACGCTCTTATTCCCACTTTATTTTTGTATGTGTGTGTTATTACTATTTAGTTTTCAAAGTTACAAAAAGGATTTTCTTTAAACACGCACTGCATCATATTCAGTTGAGTGCATTTTTTTCTTTAATTTTGTATCTCTTCAAGTGGCCTCATCTCTGTTTGCTTCTTTCACTTTCATGTATGGAAAACTTTATTGTTGTCATTCTAATGTAAAACTAATTCAATGAACATTTGCTTAAGCATTTAAATAGAATTCATTCAAATAGTCATCGGCACTACTTGCTCGGCTAACCTCCTCTAAAAGCTCGTTACTAAAGTCATACTCATACACGCAAATAAAAAAGATGTTTGAATATGGTCACATAAACATAATTTGTTCTTCACAAAAATATTATTATAAAATTATTCAGCAGATTTAAATATAACCAAGTTATGAATTAGACTAAATTTGATAGCAGAGTTTCGGATTTTCTTTCTTATCAACTGTTTTCAAGTAAATCTCTCAAAAAAAAAAAAAAAAAAAAAAATGAAATAATTATTGAAATTTAAAATTAAGTAAAATCATTCTATTAAAATGGATAGTTTATAAAGGGTGTCACAACAAGAACGCAAGATTTAAATTTAAATAAATGACCGATGCAGCAATTGAATTGTTTCTCTGGCTGTATGACATGTGGCACCGTCTTGTTGAAACCACAAGCCCTCCACATTCATTTCTTCAATTCTAGGCAAGAAAAAACTGGTTATCATTTAACGATACCGACCACCATTGACTGTTTGCTCTTGACCTGCCTCATTTTCATAAAAAAAATGTCCAATGATTCCTCCAGCCCAAAAACCACACCACACAGTGACACGTTGAGGATGCATTTGCTTCTCGTGAATCATTGGAGGATTTTCCTCACCCAAAATGCGACAATTCTGTCTATTGACGAAGCCATCAAAATGGAAATGGGCCTCGTCACTGAAGATGATTTTATCGGCAAAATCATTATTTTCATGTTGTCTCTCCAATACCCAATTAACGAACTCCTTTTGCTGTCCATGGTCATTTTTTACTAACCTCGTACCTTCTACTAGCAAACAATAACAATTGTTCAAATGTCAAACAATGACACTTCGTATGGCGCCAAATTTAAATCTTGCGTTCTTGTTCGGACACCCTTTATTATGATATTAGAACTAATGTAAGGAATTAACTCAAATAAATAAGAGATGGAAACGAATTTTATTGCTTGTTAAGGTTTAAGTGACAAGAGAGAAATTACTTGGGTGATAAATAGGGGTCTATAAAAAAACAGGCATCTTTTAAAGAAACAAATTAATTTAAAATTTTTATTAATAAATATTTTCCGAGCTAAAACTCTTTATTAAATTGTTCCTACTTTTATGTGCTTCACCAGCAATCAACTCGTCTGGAAATTGTACATGAAAACTACTTAAAATATTGAATGTTTTCCATTCAAGAAAAAAAAACAGCATATTATTTTCCAATATTTCATCTATCCTTTGGATGTTAGCTTAAAAATAAAATATTTTATTTGACAGTGGAAAATGAACCTGCCAGCCATTATAGCTGTCTCTGTTCCATTTCCATTTCCATTTATTTTGTTTTTGTTTTCATTTTATATATTCTTAATTAAAAATAAAAATTAATTTTCCCTGTTTTAAATTCCATTGGGAAGAGAGAACAGACGATAATTGTTTTTGTAACATTTTATTAATAAATTGTGTTCATCAATTTTATGGATACTAGTTTTGATCAACTGTTTACATTCTTAAAATAAAACCATAAAATAATAATATTCGAAAGTAACTTTTAATTAAAGTTGCAAGTAAACTTGATGTTGGGTAACATAGAGCGTATGATTGATTAGTATATTTTAGAATAATTCGTTGCTTATACGTACCTACAGACGACCACACAAGTGCCAACAGGCATACGAGTACATATAAATTTTGATTTAAGCAATTGAATGATTGCTTGATTGCCTTTAATAAATAATAATATAGCCCATTGCTAAAATATTTAATTTATAAGATTTTCCTTACACAACAAAAAAAAAAAAAAAATAAAAAAATAAAAGGAAATTTTTTTGATAAACAAGTTGCTTTACTAAGTAGAGTGTAAATCGAGAGTGAGGTAAGCAAGCAAACATTGCTGAAATAACTGTCTGCCTTTCAAAAGCACTTTACTTTGCTTTTAGTTTTGTTTATTTCTTTTTTTGTGGTATTTGTTGAGTTATTCACTTTTCAAATGAATTTAAGATTTCAATTACTTATACACATAAAAGTTTATATAAAAAAATTTTTTTTCTAAGTTTTTAAAAACTTCAATCAATTTATTTATTAAGATTTTTTATTTTTTTAATATTAAACGTTTTAAAAAGTTTGTGACAAGTTAATTCGTAAAAAAATATTGAAATTGAAATTTGAAAAAATTTGCATTTATTAAAAAATATTTGTGGCTAACATTTTGTTAAACAATCTGCAGCATAAAAAATATATTCTAAATGGTAACAATTTTAATTTTCCAATACTTTGAATGCAATATTTTAATGTTTGAAAATAATTTGATTAACAAAATCCTTAAAGAATTTACCAAAATTTAAATGTGTAAGTGATTTTTTTTATTAAGAAATTAGATTTTAACAGCCAAATTCATAAAAAATGTTTAAACAAAATTTCCCATAGAAAGTGTGCTTAATAAGACCTTATCAAACAAAAATATTTTTTATGAATTTGGCTGTAAGATAATAATAAAACTTGAACTTTAATTTAATATAAAAAAATCTTGATAAATAAGTTGACTTTAATTTTGAGATTTTATTAAAAAAAAATATTTTAAAACGTTACGTTACTTTTACCATAAATTAAACAAAAATTGCTACTTTTAGATTTTTGCTAGTTACCCAAACAGATCTTTAAAGACCTTTTCAAAAGCTTTAATTAAATTTTATTCTAAATCCCTGCTTAATAAAGTGAAAAAAATCAAATAAACACAAATACTATTAAAAGTCATAAAAAATATTTACTTGCTTAAACTCTATCTATCGTTCATAATTTTTTTTTATAAAATATTTGTTTTACGCAAACTCACATTCCTAAAGTGAATGTTTTACACAAACTTAACATGTAGTATGCAAATGAAACTCTATATTATATTTCTCTTAAAGAAACCTAATATTGCTTTTTATAAGTTGTTTTTTTTAATTGTAAGCCTCCAACCATTCGTTGATACAAGTATGATAAAAATTTTATTTAGTTTTATATCCTGTTCGTATCAATTCCCTAACCTTGCCACTTTGTATTTACCACAATAACTTTGTCTTTTAACTTTGTTGCACAATTATTTTAATAGTTTTGTTATTTTCCCAGGCGACAGTGAATTACTGGCCAGAGTTGCCAGATAAATAAATATTTTTTTTTTCTAAAAAATTCCTAAACAAAATATTTTAATTTTAAACAAAATCAACTAAAATTACGAATATAATAAATTAAATCTCTTTACGATTTTTAGCTACATACAGTCAAAAAATTTTTCTTTTAAATAATATGACTATTTTATTAAGCTTGAGGTCTTATTTTGCAAAAATTTATTTTTATATCGATATTTCGTTCCAATTTGTGTAGCTTATTCAGGATATAATTATAAATTTATAAATTAATAAAATAGTCACATTATTTACAGTCAAAAATTTTATAAAAAAATTAAACGGTAAATTACACAGCATTTTAAGCTTTTGTTACAAAACGTTTCTTTTCTTTTTATGTAAGTCACAAATAATTAATGCTGCAGAAATGTTAGCTGTCATCACTTTCACAAAATTCCACTGAAATGTAAATTTCCATTACGTAACGTAGTTAAATTCTGGCAGTTAGCTGTCTTAAGTTAGAGTTTCTTCTAGTTTTATATAAAAACATAAATGGGAAAATTTACTAAAACATAAATTTCTGTTACGTAATTTTTCATGTTTACGTTGTTGAAATAAAAAATTCCGTCACGTAGTGTTTGTTTACTTTTAATATCTTTAAATAAATAATAAATTTTATACAAATGCTATCTTCTCTAACGTAATTAAAATTCTTCGGAAATATAAACTTACGTCACGTAATCTTGTCTTTAAAAATATAAAATAATGTAATATAAAAAAAAATAAACGTAACATAAATATGGGCAGTTACAGCCTACAATAAAATTAATTTTGATGAGACAAGTCTGCTGTTAATATAAACAAATAAAAATAGTGGCATAACGTAGCTGAAGTGTACTTTTCTGTTCAATTCAACATTTATCAAAAAATTATTATTCTTCTGTTTTTTTTATTTTAAAATTAAAATGTTTTTATTAAATTTGTAACTTATATCAATATTTCGTTCCAACTCATAATTATAAATTTATAATTATATCCGCTCCTGCAGAGCTGGACACCGGCAGAGAAGATGTTCTATAGTCTCCTCTTTCTCCTCGTCCTGAAAACTTCTTCAGTAGTCATTTGATGGCAAACCCCTTCTCCTAGCATGGTTGCCAATATTGAAGAGGCCTGTTACTACAGCAACTACATTTCTCAATCGGGCTCTTTGGAATCTTAATAAATCCCTACTGCGATTGCTATCTAGCCTAGGCCCGATCATTCTCGCCGTATTGCACGTCCTTAAATATGGAATTAAGTTATTCAATTTAAAATGAAATTTTTTGAGTTACGCTACTCTTCAAGCAAATGAACGATATGTATTGACCTTTTGGAAGTATTTTGTTTCTATAAAAATAAGAAATTCCTAAAAGGCTGATAAAACACTGATCTGGCTCAACTTTTTATTGCACGTACTTACACACAATTAAAGCGGACTTGTGTATTTTTTTCTATGTTATTTTTTTTTTTATCTTAATGAAAGATTATATAAGTGTCGTCAGGCTAAATGCAAGAGAAAAAGAAAAAAAAAAAAACTAAAGTTTCTTTCGACCCTTCTAAATGTCCAACATTGTAAATTGCTTAAGACAGAACTTCTAGCAAAGAAAACAAAATATTCAAGTTTTATTTTTGGCAACATCATAAAAACCCAGCACAAGCACTTGTAGGGACTTGAAGTAAATCCATAAATTATGCATGCCGAAAACTAAATGAATACAAAATTACAGTCATTTAAACAAAAATCTGTAGGAAAACTTAAACCAAATTGTTTTAAAATACCCATAAGGAAAGAACTTCATTAAAATGCACTTTGTAAATTAAACATAACAATAGACGCAAAAGAGAATAACTAAAAATAAACAAGAGAAAAAAAATTAAAACTAAAACCATAAAATAAAAAAGCAGAATGATGATGAGGATGATGTTGATGTTAAGAAACAAGATACACAAACTACTTGTAGGAATACATGGTGGTGTCACTAGTAACAATAACACACAATCAAAGAAAATTAAAATTACTTTATAAGAGCCAGTGAGTTAAATAAAACGAAACTAAAGTACACTAAAACAAAAGTGGAAAGAAAGGAAAAACCCTACACCAGCTACTACAACCCCACTTATTTGAAAAGCAATGAAATGGAAAAAACAAGCCAGAGAATAAGTGACAGAGTACAAAAGTGTATTTAAGAATGAGTGAATAGTGTTTATACGTGTAAAAACAAAAACTTGAACGACAAACCATATAAACACGTAAACGGATGGGCAGTGGGAAAAGGAAAAGTAAAAGAAATACCGCCAGACAAACAATCTGCATGGCTGAATGACAGATATTTAACTACTACTACTACATAAATACTTGTGCATTATTGTTGCATACACACACTCTCAGAAATTAACACAACAAGTGGAAGCTGTAACAATGGATGCTACGAGCATGTAAAACAAGTGAAGTGAAATTAAAATCCATAAAATCATGGTAATCGTAACAATGTCTACACTATTTCTTCAATAGTTTCTTTAGTAAAATATTTCAGCTTAAGATTTTTTCTTAATTAAAATACGCAGCCAAATAAGGAATACTAATTTCTCAAGAGTTTTTTCTACTTTCTTTTATTATATTTTTTTGTTATAGAAAATACGAGTAATCTGAATTGTGGAATTTTTTTTTAAACTAAAATTTTTCTCTGTAAAAAAATTGCTGGGAAACGCTTATGATAGACTTTCAAGACTATCACAGTGCCCATGATCATTATGGTAGCCAAAGTTAGAATAAAACATGCTCAGATAATCTTCAACAATATGCATCGAATAGCCTGTTTGAATGTAAAAAGGTCCTTAAGAATGATCATTGGGCTTACTCCTCTTTATAATGGGATTAAGGGAGCGCCAAAGCTACCCAACTTTCCCATCTTAGAGATGGGAATGTGAAAATTCTATAATTTGTCTGGAATTCTCTAATAGGATGTATAAAACATTGGTCTCCTCCAGGAGCTTTGAAGTGGTCATCACTCTGCTTGAAGAGACACTGCAATGTCATTGAAGCGATACCACCAGTTCTACTATTCACGGAAAACCACTTCGATTCTGAGTAATAAATTTTGTTTACAATCAAAAATTTAGTTGTGATAAGCAAATTTTTTTATTATAGCAATCAGCAGTCGATAATGCTGTCCAAAATATAGTTCTCTCAAAAATATTTCAAGCTGTATGACCGATTTTCTATTGCGGCGATTAACAAATTCGATTATCACAACTTAATTTTTGATTGGCAATAAATTTAGTTCTCACAATCGAAGTTGTATTCTCAGTGTATACTGATGGGTCCAAAGTGGTATGGAATGACAAAAAAGGAGCAAATATCCTTTTCATAGGGGTAAATAACCACTTTATTTGTGGTGCCTTACTTTACAAAACCGGAGAAACAAAGTCTACAAAAACTGTTAGAATAGGGCTGTAATTATTTTGAACCTCAATAGAAATGGCGAAAAACTCTACGTTGAATTGCTAACAGGACTCAACTACCATATGAGTAAAATCGATGTGATAAATACAAGACAACTTCTGTTGTTTCTGTCAAGAAGAACAACAAACGTCCGAACACATCCCCTGCAGTCTAACAGCAGTGGCAAGACGCAATATGAGCTATTTGGGCAATAGGCATTTAGTGTTATTGTATTGCTTTGCTGTCAGGATATCAAACAGATTTTGATATTTTGCTGCTAGTACCAGCACAACACCAGCCAAAATTAGCTGAGAAAAAAAGTTTCATAGAGCAAAAATCGGAAGTAAACGCATCGAAAACTATTTTTTCTTTAAATTTTTGCTCGGTATTTTTTTTTTTTGTTTATTAAGATTTTAAATAATTTTATAATTCATAGCAAAAAATTTCTTTATTCATAACGATGCTTCCAGTAGTTTTTTTTTTTTAATGAAATGTACGAGTATGTCAAGCTAACCCTTATAGTCGACAGCGCAGTGAGACAGTGCAGGTAGCGCTCTGCATAGTGGATCTTACACCGTTTCTCCAGGGCAGGATACCGGCAAATTCCACAGTAGTAGTTTGATAGCAAACCCAAATTGCCAGTATTACAGTGGCCTATTACTACAGTTACCACATTTCTGTACTGAGCTCCCTGGAGTCCCAGTAAGTCTCTGCTGCAATTGCTATCTAGCCTAAAAATAGATTATCATCGCTGTATTGCACATCCGTTCGTCTTTCCATCTGTACTGTGCTCGATCTGCTGTATTCTTCTCTCACAGCCTCGATCATACCCTTGCCAATTTATTCATCCTACAGTTCCCTACTGTGGTCTTATGTCCCATTGTGGGTGTGTTTATTGGCGCTTTAGTGGCTGCCTAGTTTCTTAAAGAGTCCATTATTGCTAATATAATTTAGGCTCCTTTTCAGTAACCAAATTGGAAATGGTGTAAGCATTTACACCCTTCGTTCATTCATTCGTTTACTCTGTTGTAGTGACAAAAAGATAGAGTGTGTGTGAGAGAGAGAGAAAGCGAGTGAAGAAAAAGTTTTTAAAACTTTTTATTGTTTTTTTACTTCACCGATTTAAATGTGTATGAATTGTCAGATTTAATGTTTCTTTTTATTTCTTATTTTTTAATGCTCATTTTTCAAAATCTCTTACAGATAAGCCTCATTGGTTTGATAATGATACGTCATTGATACAGTATGCCTACATTGGTGGCAGTGTCAACATCTCTTGTGATGCCATGGGTGAGCCACCACCATCCTTTACATGGTTGCATGATGGTCATGCAATAGTTGGCAAAAACTATCATTGGTTTTATGCTGATTATGGTTCCACTTTACAAATACACGTATTGAATTCTTCACATTTGGGTGATTACAAGTGTAAAGTGGCAAATCCATTGGGTACACTGGAACGTGTTATTAAGCTAAAGAAGGGCCAGAAGCCAGCAGGTATTTCATATTTTCAAGTTAGACGTGTATTTACGGATGGCTTTGATTTGGATATACGTTCGGTGAAGCCTTCAAATGTTGATGATAATATGCATACGTTGGGCTATCGCGTAGAGTATATGAGTGAGCAAGAATTCAAATACAGTGCTGGTAATTGGAGTTATGCAAAGCGAAAAGATTTTCTATTTCACAGAGGTAAATATGAAAATGCAATTGAATATTTTAGAAAAAAGAATAAGTGTTTCAAAGAAAGTGTATGAAAGTGGTGTGAGTGTTGGGTTTGGGTAATGTCTTTTTAAGTTTAAAAAAGTTTTAAGGTATTAAAAGGAATTTGCAGCTAAACGATGCATATAAAACTTTAAGCAGCAGCAGCTAGAAACTTGCAAGTGAATTGCTAAAATTTAGTTTGAGTTTTTAATATGGGAAACAATTTTATCAAAAATTTATTTGTTAAATTATTTAAACGTTTTCTTTTTAATTAAAGCGGCTACTTTATTAAGCTTGTAAATTTATATTTTATAACATAATTAGGTAAGATCTATGATGAACGAAAATCGATAAAATAAATTCAATTTTAGAAATGCTTAACGGGCCGCATGCTGCTCATCCCTGTTCTAGACCTATGTAATTTTATAGATTTTCTCCTTTCATTTCAGATGGCCGTCGCTTCTTGATTTCTAATCTTAAATCGAATACAACATATTTAATGCATGCTGCTTCCCGGAACTTAGCCGGCTTAAGTGATTGGAGTTCGGTGAAAATATTTCATACGCTTGTTAATTATTCCATGCCCACTGTCCAGCTGCTGCTACAACATGTCATAATGATTATCACTTTAGGCTTAATTGTCAATTCAAACTTGAAACATTTCTAATTTACATACCATGTGCTTTTAAATAGTTTTTTTTTTTTAGAAATTTTTTTTTATTTAAATTTGCAGTCGTTGCCTTCCTTAAGTTTAACGAAATTTTAATACGAAAAGAGAAATCAAAGAATTAGAAAAGGAAAAAGGAAAACAATTTATAAAGCTAAGCTTTTTACTAAAATGTTTATATAAAAAAAAAATTATGAATCAACATTTTATTAGTGAAAATTAATTTAAAGTTAAAACTAGTAAAAAAAAATAAAATGTTGCTTATAGGAAATTTTAGCTAAATAATTTTATTTTTAAACAGTTTTATGTTTTCATTTCAAAGTACCTGTTGTTGAGTGAACTAAAGCGAATTACGGCATTTTATATCGAACGAAATATCAACGCAATTTAAATAGAAATTTTATTCAACATCGAATGCCATAATTTGACCCCAGTTTTTTTTTATTTATTTATTTTCTTGAAAAAACAATTTTTAATTTAAGCATCTTCAAACATTCTATATGTTCATAAAACTCCTTAAATAAATGAAATTTTTCTAACTAAAGAAAAGCTCAAAATTACTCTCTCCTTCACACAATTTTGCTTATTTCGCATTCCATTAAAGGCGTTTTTAAGTCAAGAAAAAAAAATCAATAAATTTTACAGCGCACTTTAGTTTTATGACCCATTATAAAATTAGACTTTTGTCAAAAAGCCAGGCAGCACTCATTCTTCAGATTTAAGTGCTGGCGTAAAAGTCTACCTTCATATAGTTTTTTTTTTAATGAGAAAGGGGCTTCGGTTGTATTAATTAAATTGGTTACCATCCAATAACTCAGTTGTGCTTTTAGAATTTGTTGATTCAGTTGCAAAATATTGTTAAGAGAACAAAATTTTCGACTGAGCTATTGAATTTTAGTTGTTACAACTAAAAAGTTTGATTTCTGCAATTCAATTTTTGACTGAAACGAAATTGAATTCTCACAATCAAAATTTTTTGCTATGAGTTGATGTTTTTGCTACATTGAAACCCATTTGGTTGGTTTACGTGGCGGCCTGACGACCATTAGCTAGAATAGCAAGACAATCAATAAGAAAGTGCTCTAGACACAACCTGTGGTATTAAGAGATTTGAGAAGATTCCTATCCAAAATATCTCAGTTAGCGTGAGTGCCTGCCCGAAAGCCCTAACTCACGGTGCTCTTGACGCACAGGTGAATACCCTTATATGTAACACATATGAGTAGCAATTTGGAACCATGTTATTGGGACAAGGCCTCCCTCTTAAGTAGAAGTGGAGCCTATCTAAACTCCTTCCGATCTAGGGGTCATGGCACCCAGTTGCAATGCAACTTCATACCGAACTTATGCCTTGGGCATAACCACAATGTACAGCGCGAAATTTATGTCTGTAGGCCACAAGAGCTAGGCCCTCCCAGAAAAAGAAAAAACTTTTTACTTGCTCTTAGGTGCCCGGCAACTCCGATAGCTTACATTAAAGAGTAGTCTTGAATTGTTGGCTTGCATACCGATCTCTAGTTATCATAGTCAGCAGTCTGAAAATATTCTTTCTATTTCTGCTCAATAGCTGAGCGAAGAGAGACCATATTTGACGTGTAAATTGAGACCTTTAATATATTGTATCTGGTAATAAAAAATACTAGAACTATCCGGAAAGTGGAATGAGAGTTTAATATAAATTTTTTTTTGCAACAGACGCAAAAGACAATCAGTGTATGAGTACATCCTAGTGTCATAACTGCAGGCATATGTGCCCCATTTTCACTACCATCTGGAAGAAAAACGACCTTTAAAGACTCATGAGGGACACTACATGGATTTAAGATAATGACGAATCCAATTTAGGATCTTAATGGGCCCATATACATCAAAGCACACATTTACATTTGTATCAAAGAAACGAAATTCAATTGTGCTCGTAAAGTGTGTTTCGAACAAAAAATTTTTTAATATTCCAAAAATAATGAGCCATAATCATAGTAACAAAAAAGTAGGCTTTTATTAAGAGCTGACTTTTGTTCCTAAGAATTATATGAATTTAAATAAATTTGTAAAAAAATGCCGACCTCAATGTGACTATAATTATGGCCCAATGTTTTTAGTGTTTACTGTCTCGTTGTTTTTTTATGAGCTTTTGTAATTTTGCTATACACAACACCTTGATGCCGTTGTGCAATTAATATCAGCAAAAAATATAAAAATCTGTTTGTTATTGCTATATCCACTTGATTGCACATGCTGCTGTCGTGTATGGGCCGCTTAAAGTCTGTTGTTTTTGTTTTAGATAAATGGTTTAATTGTTAATAATTTCCTTGAGCTTTAAGCCTGCATTCAAAAACGTTATGATTTAAATTTTAGTTTAGAGAACACAACCATTTTGAAATTTAAAAAAAAGTTTTATAGAAAATCAATTGCGTAAAGAATTTTTATTTGCTACATACATACAGACATATATCAATGTTGTTTATTAATTAAATAAAGCACAGCAATATGTGTGCTTAGAAATTATAAAAAACAGTTTTTTTTAAATGAATCAAAATGGCCAATAATTTAAGGATAATGTGCATGTTCAGCTACAACCTATACAAATCGCTGTAGTAGAAACTATTACAACGAGCTACAAAACTAAAATTTTTAGGATTAAAACTTATGAAACCAAGCATACGTGGCTAATTTTTTTTGTGCTCGTATAATAAAACCGACAAACTAGTAAAAATTTTTATAATTTTTTTTATATAAAAAAACCATTTTTTAAATAAATTTTTTTTATAAAAAAAATCTTTTCTTATGGTAAATTTTTAGCCAAACTTTTTTATGGTATTTGACAATTTTTTTTTTATTTTCATAAATATTTTTTTATTTTTTAAATTGTATTCCATTGCGAATATGTATGTCCAAAACATGTTTGATTATATTAAAAAAAAAATATGAAAAAAAAACAAATTATAATAAGTAAATGTTTAATAAGCGTAAAAATAATATAAAGCAAAAAATGATTAGCTAAAAAAAAAAAAAAATATTTAGTTGTAATAATAAATATAAAATGAATTAGTTTAAATGAATAAATACAATTATAAATAATAAAATAAAATAAATTTAATTGTATTATTGCAACTACAAAAACATATTAAGCTCACAGACATGAACATGCATGCACATGTTAAGCCGCCAGTGTAAGTATTCATTTTGCTATTAAAAATTTACATTTACATTCAACAATATTAAATATTAATTAAAAATTAACTAAAACACAAAAAGCAAAAGCAAAGAAAAAAATTAAATTTAAATAAATGCTAATTAATTATAAATATGAAAGAATTATTTATGTAAGTATGGGATTGTGTAATGATAAATATCGTTTTGTTTTTAGTACAAATTTCAGTAATGCTGTTACACTACGCTGAGTTGAAAATTTTAATTATTTACAAGTTTCGTTGAAAGGAATTTAACAGCTAATGTATGAATATATTTTACATGCTTGTAGTGATGTGTGTTTTCCAAGTTTGCTTGTGTAGCCCTTTAGTAAATATCTTAAATATTTTTGATCACTCGATGTATGGAGTCACGAAACTATGGAATATGTTCTTACAAATAAAGAACTTAAAGTTTTTTCACACATTTTAACCATTTTACTGCCAATTAAAAAATTTTTTTTAGCTTTTAAACCATTTTTAGCATAAAGGATATATGAGAGGTGGGCGTGTCTCTGAACCGAATTGAAAAAATTTCATAGACACATTGAGTTTAGTATTAGTGTTTTGTGTAGGGAATTAGAGTTTAAGAAATTTTCTTTTTTTTTTTTTTATTTTTTGCAAAAGGACATTTTTAAGCTTGGCTTGCTCTTGATCTGATTTGAATAAAATTTGTTCAAACCGTTAAGAATGGCATATGTAACGGTAGTACAAAACTTCATGAAGCTTGAACTTTTTTTCTTACTTGTATAACATTTTTAAATTTCAGGATGTATGGGAAAGACACGAATCCTTGCTCCGAAACTTTACAAATATTGCATTTGCTAATGTTATATCAAACTGAATATGTGTGCCAAATTTCAACTCTTTACAATAACTCCTTATATTTATGGCCTTCGTTGTACGAAATCATGACACTGTGCGACGCCTCATGTAGCAAATGAGAATGTTACAAGGCGAAATTTGGAATGATTGATGTTGTTTATAGACGATCATTTTTATTTATCAAATAATCCCACAGTCAATATTTTTTTCTTTTTTAATTACTTGCGATCCCGTACTTTACTTTGGTATTACAGCAGAAATTGTTTCCGTACACAAAATTTATGGCAGTAAGACAGAACTTAAAGGAATAATATTATTTTTCTCACTGGAAACACCCAGAACTTTTTTGGGCTGCTTTGGTGTGAATGTTAAAAGCTCGGTGGTTAAAAAAACAAGAAAAAAATGAAAAGAAATAAGAAGAAATGAAAAGTAACAAGTTTTACATAGAGTTAAAATAGCAATATTATTATTTAAAGACGTCCTCAAAAATGTCCTTTTGCAAAAATTAAAAAGAAGTAAAATTTTTTAAATTTTAATTCTGTTCACAAAACACTTATTTTTTCAAAGACACGCCCACCTCTCATATCTCCTTTACGCTAAAAATGTTATAAAACCTAAAAAAATATATAAATTGGCAGAAAAATGGTTCATATTTTATATATTTGACAAAAAATACATTGAAAAAACTTTAAGTTCTTTATTTGTAAGTACTTATTCCACAGTTTCGTGACAAGCATACTTGAAAAACACACATCATTACCAGCATGTGTGTAATGTGAACATTTTATAACTTTATGTGTTTTTTACAGGTTTAAATGGCTTTCCCGTACTATTACAATTTTTGTCTCTAATTGAACGACAATTTTCTTTACTTTCATATTACCGCACTTTGCAAAAAAAAGTCCGCGATCAGAGCTATTAAATAGTATTTTGATTTTTCATAAGAAAGCTTTTTTAGGATTTTTTTTTAAGCCAGAGATTTAAAAAAATTTGAGTTAAGGATTTAAAAATATGTATGCAGATTAGTAATATGTAACATGTGTCTATGCTGTTGAAGGGTATAAATATAAAATTTATATAATATTTTAATATAACGTTTTTTTTTTTTGATTTTTAAATAAAAATAACAGTTTGTGATGCAAGCAAAGTGAGTTGCTTTAAACTAAGTTAAATAAAATATTTATAAAGAATTACAGTTTTCAGGGAAATTTATAAATGCCATAGTAACACAAAGAAACGAAAACAACAATAACAAGAAAAAAAACAAGCAAAATAGCATAGCAAGGACAACAAGTGAGGGTAATAAAAAAAAAACATCTGTACTAAAGTTAAGGCAAAAGAATTTGTTGAATAAAATTTTTAACAAAACGTGCTGCTGCTGCAAGTAACTACAAAAATAACATATCGTTGAGATAATTAAAAAATATATACGAGTTTATGAAAATTCTGTAAAAAAAGGGAAAATGTAAAATAATCATTAAACATATTTTTAAGAAAAAAAAAGAAACAGCAAAGAATGCCTGTACCCAGCAGAAAGGCAAAGAGAAGTCTGCATATTAAAAATTATTTTAAAAGAAATTATTATTATTTAACAACAACAATATTAATTTTATATATCAAAACATTGTAATAAACAGCAGGAAAATATAAGTACTAGTACGCTGAATGAAATATTTAAAATCATAAGTTTAAGTAGTTAAAGTCATAGCTTAAAAGCAACCTAAGCGGTTACAAAAAGCCAATTTTTTAATAAGTTAGAAGCATTACCTTATATGCTTTCAACAGGACATATTTAGATTCTTTATTACAAATTTTACAATTTTTTAAACTAAATAAAGTATCAAGTTCAGCTGCTATTCGCGGATGAAATTTCACCACCGTACAAACAACAGTTGCACTAAAAAAATTATAAAAAAATTAATTTAAATTAAAAATTTTTTGTTTATATTCATAATAAGATGTATGTGTAAGCAGACTCTTAAAAAATCTCATAAATTAAAAAAAAAATTCTCTTGAAAAAACGTATCCATAGACTTTGAAATACTGATGCCTTTAAAATTAAGTGGTGGTCGAATAATTTATCTTAACGAATTTAATTATTAATTTTTATTTTATCATATCGTATGTAGGCAGCAGCGTTGCCATTTTAGCCTTTTCTTGCATTTACCTTTGAAATTTATGATTTACCCTCTAGCTTTTTTCTTAGCCTTTTTTCTTTTTCAAAATAGCCTTAAATAGCCTTTTTGCTTTTTCTCAATTTTTTTTTTTTCGGATAATGCGAAAAAATTTTTTTTACCTTTTTTTTTTAAAAAAAAGCAAAGAGGGTAGTCCATGATAATTTTTGGCGAAAAAATTTTTTTTCGCACTATCCGCAAAAAACAAATTTATAATTAAAGCCAATACGTTTATCTATTTAACGCAATAAAAATCAAGTCGATACCTTGAAAATTAAGCAAGTTATGACCAAAAAGGTAAGCAGTTCTACTACTGCGTCTTTCCGGCCACTTTTTAGTAGAACTGGTTACCTTTTTGGTCATAATTTGCTTAGTTTTCAAGATATCGACTTGATTTCTTTTGCGTTAGATAGCTAAGCATATTGGCTTTAATCCGATTTTTTTTGCGGATAATAAAAAATTTTTTTTTATAATTTTTTCAAAAAACAGAAAGTTATGAGCAAAAAGGAAAGCATGCTTCAAACGACCTTATTCTTTTTACTTTTTGTTATTGTACTCATATGCTGTCTTCTAGAGTTTTTATAAAAATCATAATTATTATTTTACGAGTAAATTTTAAGCGATAATTTTTAAATTTTTCTTAGCTTTTTTATTTGTAAGTGATTTAGCTTTTTCTAAATCTAGCTTATTTTTTGCTAGCTCCTGGCAAGGCTGGTAGCTAGTAATGAATGCTAATTTCAATGGAATAATCACATGCATTTTAATTACGTTACAGCTAGACTAACGAGAGTCAAAATGGCATTCAATAACTGTAGAATGACAGCTTGATGCCAACAAACTTTGTAAACGACATTTTAGTGTAACTCTACCATCACAATAAAATAAAAGCCTTTGCACTTTAGCAAAACAATTTTCATTAATAACAAAATCCTTTGTCCTATTCCTATTCAATTTTATATTTCTGATACTAAAAGCAAATAAACATATACATCACACAACATGATACAGCCGCTAAGGAAACTCAAGAAGAAAAAATATTTATTGTAATAACTCTTAATGGTTGTATATTTAAAACGGAAAAGCAAACCGTATAATAACAAAAAACAGTTATCCCTTTTTAAAATACTGTTCTGTGTGTTAACTATCGTATCGGCTCAATCAAAACAAATAGAAATCCTTTTTTAAAGTTTATAATATCAGAAAAAAGCGGGAATTATGTGTACTTTAGCTCTAACTACCAAGTAAACCATGTCTGTTGAAAACTCTATAAAAGAAAATTGTATTCGTATTCGGAAACAAAAAAGAAAATGGTTGCTTGCCTGTCACAATAAAATCTACGAGATGTAGTATTTTACCAGGAAATCTATATAACTACAATTAGTTTTCTTTTAGTGTGTTTGTTGCGTCTACAAATTTTTATTTTCATGTACAGATTTCTATTGAATTTTATACATTTAAAAATTTATGCTGTAGAAAAGGTTGTTGTATACTATTGCATAGAACACGCCCCTTTTCCTCTAATTTAATGATTAAAAGTTTAATTTTAAAAATATTTATTTGCAATTTGATACATAGGATTCCGGCTCATAGAGCACTAAGGAAGAAACAGTTAGTGTAATATAGAAAAAGATTAAAGGCCATTATTACAACTTACTTATAAGGTCTCAGATAGCTATCATTAAGTTTAGTTAAAGTAGCTGATAAAGTGATCAATAAATTTTTTTCATTATTACAAGTTCTTAATAAGATAAATATTATAATATATGTTATGTGGCACCACTGCTGTGAATACCGATTACTTTTCGTTGTTATAAATACATAATGGCAACGACATGCCTTTTTTTGTCGATTATTTTTCAAATAATTAAGAAATTCTTTACTTTTAAAATTTTATTTCAATATTTGTTATTTTATTGTGTAATTGTATTGTTTTATTTTTGTGAATTAATAAAAAAATTTTTAAATGTCTATGGAAGCTGAGGTTGCCATATCTAAAATCGAAAATATGGCAACTTTAAAAGCTATGAGCAACACAAACCTTTTTTTTAGCTTATTACACACTTTTTAGCTAAAGTATGTTTGTAATAACCAAAAAGCATTTATCTCTTCGATAACATCCTACTTTTAGTTATTGTTTAGTTGTAATAATGGCCTTAAGTGGATAAAAATTTAAAGAGCAAATTTATAAAATATAATTTAATTTTTTATTCTATAGTTTTTTCGATACTTCGCTACCTCTTTTTAAAATTATAAAATATAAATAAGAAGATTGAATATTAAGTTATGAAAAAAAAATCCTTAGGGTTATTATTGAAAATTGAAGCTCATACTGGGCATTCTATTTTACAGCACTTGTTCGAACATTCCTGGCCATATATCAAGAATAATCCATATAAGGGCCAAATTTTTGGCTTTGATGTTTTCTATTCTAGTTCTGGACATTAAATTTTGAGCCACTTATTTCAGCATTGCTGGCTTTAATTGTTTTCTCACAGTAAACCACTGACTTTATACGATTTTTGGCAAGTCTATTTCTCTAAATCAACTTTTAGACAAATTTTGATTTTAATAACTCCATGATTTTAATTATGGTACGCAGTGTAAAGAGTATAAACATTTAACCCCTTATCCTAAATAATTAACGTAGACTTTAATGTCAACGTTAACGAAATTTTTTATATAATTTTTAAAAAAAATTTACTTTAAAGTCTGCGTTAATTTTTTTTGGATAAGAGCTTTAGAAAATATTCTAAAAATAATGAGAGCCGTACGACTATCAAATTTCTGTTCGTATTTTTTCACAGAGCATTTTCATTTATATATATAATCAGTCTGACTCCCGTTAAACTCAAAAGTTTGGTCAACTGGGCTCAATCGCTTATAGTTTGTTTTTTAATGTATTTATTTTCACACATGTGAATATAACATTTAAATAACATATACAAGCCTTTGAAGTGGGTTTATAATAAAATAAACAAACGAACGTGCAAAACCAACGAACGAGCACAGCAACGATAAATAAATAAAGAAAAAAAAAAAAAGAAACAAAAGATGAAAGCGGATTAAAAAATTATTTGCAATTGTTTGTGCATGTTGCAAATGTGTATTAAGTTTATAAACTTTATTTAAAAATAAAAATATGTAGAAAGGTATGTGTGTATTGTTTATTAAAAATAAGGATTGAGCAGCACAAAAAAGGCTTTAATGCTAGAATATGAGAGAATATAAATAAATCCATTAATCTGCAACATACAATTGCGTTTAAAATATTTACGCCTGAAATAATAGTTTATGCCGTTAATGGCATTTTTTTAAGCGAGAGGTTATAAGCGAAATATTATTTCAGCAGATCAGGAGAATATTAAAATTCAATAAAAAAAATTACAATAAGATGAACTAAATTTATTTCTTAAAAACAAATATCTATTATTTTTGGCCACAGTGGCCTAAAGTGTTTTAAGCGTTTTCAAATATACATACACACACACACGCTCAAAAAAAATATTTATTTATTTATGCAGTGACTTCAGTCATATTATTTCTTGTAGATCACTAGCTTAAACTTTGTTCAGAGGTTTCTTTTTACCATATTTTACATTAAATGTTACATAGGCATATCCATGCATACACATTTACACACCCACACTTCTATAGATGCATGTTTGTATTACAAGTAGGATTGTGTTTGCATAAACGAACACTTATTTGAGTTGTCACATCTTTCAAGACTTTTTAATGACAAGACATTAAACGAGTAAGTGGGAAATTAACATTAAGTACTTTACTTAAATAAGGCCACACAGTTGGTTGTTGTTGAGAAAAAAATTGGTTTAATTTCTGCTGTAAATAATTCGGTTGCCAGCAATGAAACTGTATAAGGTTTTTGTAAAAAAAAAATTAATAAAAACAGAAAAAAACTGTTTGTATCAGTTGAGTTGTTAAGAGTGGTAATTATTGTCAGGCTCTCTATTTCGATTGCAAATGTAAGCGCAAGAACATCAGCCACTCATATTCTACTGCATATCCGGTTCGCTAACTTTTGACCTATCCTGCGTTTGGCTTTACTTTTCTTAATGTAAGCCGCCTCAATTCAACATGTTGCCACAACAACAGTTTCATAAATTAATCCCCAATTTCAAAGAAAAACCTTTGTAATGTGTAAATGTACTTTGAAAAACACAACCTGCTTAAGTTATCAACAAATTTTAGTAGAAAGAAAAAAAAAAATTAAATACACATTCAGTAAATCAAGCTTTTTTAATTAAAAAAAATTTATGGCGGCTGTTGAAAACTCTATTTCAGAAAATAAAAAAATTTTTTGTAATTTTAGAAAAAAATTTTTTTTTTTTCACGGCACCAAATAAGCAAGTGATTGATTTTGAAATTTCTTTTCGTACAAAGAACAAAAATGTTTTTACTGAAATTCTAATGTTATGGCTTGATTATCTTTTAATTAGAATTAGAATGTATTTAGTGAGTCGATAATCATCTGTTTGCTTTTAAACTGGAAAAGAGTGATAATTTTCTATTAAGAGAGCCTGGCTGTTAAATGTTTAAATTAATAAAATTAAATTTATAATTTAATTTTTAAATAATTTATAAAAGTCTAATAATTTTATTAGCAAAGCAAGGCAGGCATATAATAAACAGAACTTAAGAAAATATGCAAAATTTCTAATTTTTAAAACGATAAAACTTAATAGTTTTAAAGCGCACTATTTTGTATAAAATTGTCTGACCCAAATTACATATAATTAGCACGATTGAAAACCATTATTCATTAATTCCTAGAGATAGAATAATTAATGATTTTTACACAGAATTACATAAAAACCTAAAATTTTTTTGTATGAGTATAAGAAATATTAAGTCACGATCATGATAATTCAGGAAATTAGTATTAGCAAACATATTTCTGTATTTTTTATTTATTTTTGTTTTGCTTGAACAAACAAGTCCATTTAGATAACCCGCAGAACTTCCCATGCGCCACAAAAGGTATAATTTTTATTATCATAAAGTTCGATAAAAATAATTATAGAGATTTATAATATTAGAACTTGACTTCTTCTTCTCTTACTCTTTCTCTACTTACTTCTCTTTGTCCTTCTGCTTGTTATTTCTTAGCTTTTCCTCTTATACAGGTAACATAAGGGCCCAACATCAGACTAACGAAATGAGTTCATTTCTGTTTTTTATTTGGAAAAAGTTATTTGTTAAAAGTATATTTTTTTAAGTTTATTTCTATATAAAATTTAGCATCTTAGATCTTTATACAAGCAATATTTGATTAATGCTCAGGAGCTCCCATATATGCTTGAACATTCTTTTCGGTAGTCAATTCCTAACAAATTGAAAATTTGACTCTAAGCTTTGCTGATTATTAAGGAAAAAAATTTTTTTTTTAACCTAAATTTTAAATTGTTCATTCCTTCCACTATCGTACCTGAGAATTTAGGAAAAAGCTAATGTGCTCGATTGGCCCCTTAACTGAAGTATATCAGAAAGGAAAAAAAATATTGAAGTTTTCGCTCGCTATTATTTAATTTGCGTTTGGTCTCTGTTCTCGGTTAGATGGTTTACATCAAACTTCCCTCTCCTTCTATTATATTTTAGGTATCAGGTATTTTCTGTTTACTCGCTATTTTCGTTTTTCTGTCTCTTGTTATTATTGCAATGGGTGTTGCAGTGATTTTAGTGTTTGTCCGCTCGTTTTACATGTCTGCTGTAGATCATAGATCTATACATCATAGATTAAGTATAATTATAATTATACTAGGTCTTGCCTATCAATCTGGGGGTTGCAGGTTTAATTTCTGCCCAGACCCTGGGAGCCGTTAACAAATTTAATCTTAGAATCAACTTTTAATATTAAATATTAATAATAATAATTATAATAAATAATTATTACGTCTTATTCTTTCTTAACTTTATTCCATTAAAGTCAGATTATTTCCCTTTAATTAATTTCTCTCTTTTTTTTTAACACATACAAATATTCAAGTAGCAGCTTTTTGTTTAAGTTTGCTTTTTTCATATCTTAAACTGACATTCTCAGTCAATCATGCATCATGTCAATTAATTTATCAACAGATAAAGTTTTTGTGTCATAAAGTTCCACACTTGGAAAAAAAACAAGTAAAAATAAAAAGAAACGAAAAACAAAATGCTGCTTTTACTGTAAATGTCATAAGTGGCAGGCAAAATGTATACAAACAGACGCAATATTGGATAATTAAAAAATAACCAAATTGATTCTTTTAACTGTTTACAAGTGCAACAACATGCAAGTTTAATCCGGGACAGGCAGAAAAGCGTAAATGTCACAACATCTGCAACTGAAATGAAAACTTGCTGTCGTATATAAAATTACTTTTGTTTAAAAAAAAAAATACACACACACACACACATACATATACATTTATTATTTGTTTATTAAAACGAATGAAGGCTTGGGCCTGCAATAATCAGTCAGTAGTCTCTCTCATTAATTTGTGTGCAATATGAAACTGAAAGAAAAATAAATAATCTTACATAAAATGATTTTATGAAAAGAAAATTTTTATAAGAAATAAATTTCATAATTTATTTAATTAAGCGAAAATTTCACTATATTTATTACAACGGGTAAGTCAATTTTTATTTCACTAAAGTGCAACTTTTGCTAGAGATTTTTGCTCCAATTGACATTTAGATAATCTAAAGTTTTATTAATTTAATTTCAGAAACTTAACAAAAAATCACACAGAGAAAACAACTTTGGTTTTGTAAACTAAATTTGTGAAAAGTCAAAAACTCATTTGTCACAGAAAATCCGTGTTAAAATTTGAAATACGGGTATATTGACAAGAACTACCCCTTAACCAAAAAAAAAAAAATAAAAAAAAAAAAAAAAAAAAAAATTAACGTAGACTTAAAGTCAACGTTAAAGAAATTTTTTTTTCTTCTGGAGAATAAAACTTTATTTTGTATTATAAAATTCGGGATGCTAAATTAAAAAAAAAAAACTTTTTTATCACAACTGAATTTCTGATTGTTAACAAATTTAGTTGTCACAACTAAAGTTGTGTTCTCCATTCAAATTTTTATATTATGAGCACTAAGCAACCAGAGATGAAACTTTTGAGGTTAGAATTTTGAAAAACTCAGCTTTTTATTTTGAGTTTGTATAAAAGAGACAGATATAGTGTTTTAATATTACGAATAAGAGAAAATAAGCAAAATGAAAAATTTTTTGTTTTAAAAAACATTAATTAAAAAGTTATTTCCGTAATGAAAATGCACATGCCGGAGATTTTTATATTTACGTTTATTGTTATGAAGTATGTAATTTAATGTAAAAGTGATAACAAACACAAATTTTCATGTTTTAAAATTCATGTTTACGAAATGTAAATAATGAAAGTGTAAATTTTTTAGAAATACCTGAGCAAAACAAAATAAAAATTTTGAGTTCGTGCAAAAAAGACAGAAAGAAAATGTATACTATATCTGCACTCTGACACCTCTGGTTGCTCGGTGATTATGAGTGCTAATAAGGGAATAAGTCTACTTAAGAAGAACTTAACTTGTTGTCGCAATTAACTCAATAACTTTATTATTGTGCTTCAGATATGGTGTGGCAACATATTAATTAATTAGCGGGATGGCATTTACATCTTGCTATAATCGAAATAATTTTGAAAATTGAGGAAAACTTTTAGGGCTTCTAAAGTTGTAGGCTGGTATTCAAAATGCTCAAAAACGATTTCAAGTAAAAATCATGACAAATTTTTCATACAAACTTGTCACAATATCGATTTCAAGTCTACATTAATTTTCTTTGAACATAAGCAGTAGTCATTTGAAATGACTTGATAAGACATACGAGTTTTTTAATAATTGCCACAGATTCAAATAAATATGAGCTGCTCACAGCTTACGATTATTGTTAGTAGATCATCCATGTCAGCACGGTATTGCCATTATGCTTGAGTAATAGCAAAAAATTGCTGCTTGACATGACTCCCATAATGGCTTTCAAATTTTTTTGATATTTTCATTCTCTCTCATCATACCGTGCTGACGTGCAAGATCTACTAACAGGCACTTTACACATAAACCAAATGAGTGTCAGCATAAAAAAGATGTAAAAGAATTAGTGAATGAAATGAGTATGTGTTAACTTGCATTACACATTTCTGATAGGGTTTCGAATAAAATATTCAAATTTAGAGAGCAAAAAAAATTTTTTTTAAATACCAAATTACAAGAAAATAATTTTTAAAACCAATCTCGTTGCTGCATACAATACTAACACGAGCAGTTGGTATTTTATTTTTGCATATTTAAACTTCATTTATTAAAATTTACACTTGCATACTTGAAAGCCACACATTCCGACAAACATGTGTAATATTTTATATTAAAAAATACTTGTAAGCCATTTCAAGCATGCTTGTGCAGCCCTTTATTGCATAAAAGCATACACACTCATATTTGTAAGTGTGTATGTAAGTAAAAAAAGTTAAAACACGAAAATTGTATAAAAATTTTAAGCTTAAGTAAAATCAGTTGTCAAATGCTGAAACCATAAAAACATGAAATTTTAAACAAACAAAAAATTATATAATTTATTATAAGTTTCCTCTCACATACATACATACGAGTGCTCATACCATACCAGCTTACGCATTTATTATTACAAGAGCAGATTTTTCGATAAAAAATATTAAAAAGTTAAAAAAAAAATTTAATTTATTTGTTATTGTTACTCTGCAGGTCATCATCAGAAGATTCGCTTAGGAGTTGTATATTAAACACAATCGTCTAACGAACAGGCTTTGCTAGCTGGGTATGTATGGAAGCTCGTACGCTCGTATGCGCGTATATGTGTGTGTGAGTTTATTTGTGTATATGTGTACATGCATGTAATATAATTGGGTATATGGATCTGTTTGAGTTTCTTTATTAAAATAATTGCATTTCAATTGGAATCTGAGAGTTACGTGAATAAAGTTAATATTTGCCAACGATGGAAAACACAATATTTATATGAATTGTATTGAACGAAACAAATAATCATAAGCCAACTGTAAGTTCTATTAACCATAAGTATACGAGTTCATAGTTTGGGACCACAGCAACTAAAAACTGTTTCTTAAATGTCCCAGATTTCATATCAGCACTAGCAATTATTTGCAATAAATACTTTTAACACCTTAAATAAAGGAAGTAACATGATATACACAATTATTTGGTATTTCGGGAAAACCGTTTATTCCATTAAAATAAAAAAGCAACCGAAAATTCTGCATTAAAATTTTCGTTAAATCGTACCTACTTTGTTTTTAAATCTGCTCATTATTTTCAAAGAAGTAAAAGAATTCGCCATGAAAAAACTTATTTTTCAAGCACAAATTAAAAAATTTTTATTTAAAAAATTTTTTTTTTTTAATAATAAATTTACATCTGCATACATTTAATAAAGAAGAATTACAATTTTTTTTAGTGGGAACAAAATGGAAATGGTATGTTTCAATTCCTTTTCATTCTGGCCCGTGTGCATTTAAATAAATGACTCAATAACGTTTTATTTCTAATTTTTTTTATATTTAAAACAGCAACGTAACTTTAGCCATTAAAGTTCCATTTTGTTTCTATTAATTTTTTTTTTTTTTTGGTAGCAACAAAATAAAAATTCCATGTTTTAATTTTCATGCGATTCCAATTTGTTCTTGAAATAATTAATGATTCATTTCTATTTTATTTCTATTTAATAGAACACCATTCCGTTAAAAATTAATTTTTTGACAGGAACAAAATGGATATGGAACATTTCAATTCCTTTACGTTCCAGTCTGATTCCAATTTGTTCTTCAAATATATGAAATATAATTTAAAATTTGTTCTTGTTTAATAAAGCACCGTTCCCCGTTTCACTTTCTTATGGAACGAAAGTGTTGTCAAGCCATCACCGTTCCCTGAACAGTCAACTTTGGATTTTGGTTTTGTTTTTGTTAAAATTGACAGTGTTTTAATTTGAACAAACAAACTTTAATCACTGAATTGAACGTTTTAATAAAATTAAATCTTTTGCACTGTAACTTACTTTTTTATTTTTATACTGCCGCTCAAGCTTTAATTGCAAATTGTTAAAAACAAATTTTATACATCTCTGATTTACATTAATTTTTCCGCAGTTTTAACTTACCAACCTTTTGGCCAAAGTTTTTTTACAGAATGCTATCAAACTCTTGTGCTAAATTATTTTTCACAATACTTATTAATTATTAATTCAATTAAAAATGTTGCAAAAGACCACAATACATATAAATAATTATATATTCGTACATCATATAGAGCATAATTACTTTCAGCTGAATGTATTTATTTATTTTTTTTAAATTTTTTTAACATATTTTTAAGTAAATTTGAATTCTACTTAAAAAGTAATTTTGTACACTTTAAATATTTAAATGAAAATTTGAGTAGTACTCTTACCCTTTTCTCAAAGCTTTGAAAATTTAGGCAATTTTTCATTCACCACAACGCAACACCATTTGCCTAAACAAAACCGAAATTCATTATTGAGTTTATGTGTAGCAAAATGCCACCTGAAATAAAAAATTGCTCTTAACCACAACGACTTCATTTGATAAAAAAAAAAAATAAATATGTTTTTGCTTTAACCAGACTAGGGTTGAAAAGAATTGATGCAGGTCCCTTTTGACTGTTGTAACAGCCACTTATTCAATATATATTTTTACCTCCCAATATTTTTTCAATCATTCGTTATTTATGTTTTGCGTGCATTTAATACAAATAAGGGAATGCATACGTTTGTTTATATTCATGACCTACATTTGCACTGCGTTTGTTTTATGTGTGTATGTATTTGTGTGCACGTTTTTTTCATAAACGAAATAAATGATTAATTAGTGAAGGTTTTAAGTAGTTCGATCTTTGGAGAATTTATGTAATTAATTATTTTTATTAAAAAAAAATGTTGATGGTTAAGCTGATAAATTGACTTTTTTCGGATTTGTGAAATACAAACAGAAAAAGTTTATTTAAATTTTCCCACAGCAGATTTTAATTTAAATTAAATATACAAAAGCATATTAAAGAGTAATAACACATTTTTAAAGAAACTATTTATTAAAAACAATTTTAATTATGCAAAAAAAAATGCTCAACATTTTCTATGTAATTTACATTTACACAATTTATTAAAGGCATTCTTTTGAAATTGTAAGGACAAATTATTTAAAAAGCAATAAAATTTTCAAACAAAAAAAATTTCTGTTTAAAGCTTTAGTGTAAAAATAGTAACGATTTTTTTCAAAGATCCCAGAAGAAGCTCTATACCAGAGTAGGCAGACAAACGTACTTTAAATATGCTGCACAACTCTGAATTGAAGAATGTGAATGTGTTGGGATATTTTACATTGCTTTTTCTCTTTATGGACAATATCTTCATCAGAATTACTGGCTAAAAGAGACCTAATCTAGTGATGCAAAAGCTTGATAAAAATGCAAGGGTCTGAAAGTTGCCAGCTTAAAAGCGGTGAGGAGAGACTGAAGCAGCCATTTGTGTTTGGGATTTTGGGAAAATATACAACAATCTCTAAGGGCTTGCTTATTATTGTCAAGAATGAGCAGAATGACAAAGTAAAGGACTAAATATGTACTTGTGCTTTTATCAAAAAAAAAAAAAAAAAAAAAAAAAAAAAAAAATAAAAAAATTAATAAAATAAAAAAAAAATTAAAAATTTATATAAAAATAACGACAACGTTGACTTTAAAGTCTACGTTAATTTTTTTTGGATAAGGTTAATGTTTAATAACCAGTATAGAAAATACTTATTGGCTTCAGACAAAGTAGATTCTGTGATTTGTCTAATGAAAGCTTACACACAGAAAACAACTTTGGTAGTGAGAACTGAATTTAGGGGGAGTCAAAAGTTTAACAACCGCAGTTGTTTTCTTTTACACCCCTTGGTTTCTTTTGGCCCACCCTGTATAACCACTACAACCTGGATCCTGTTGTTACATAATATTTAGTTTCTTTCTAAGTGTTTTCATATTAAATATTTCCTAGGTATATAATGCTGTCTTGCTGGCAGTGAATATATGTAGAAGTGACTTTTAATGGTGTCTCCTTTAAGTTCTGTTCTAAGTCAAAGGTCCATAGCATGTGTTTTGCTCTGAAAAGAGGAGTTCTCTAAGCCCATGCTAAAAAATAAGCTAAACTTAGAGAACATATTTTTCAATATTGTATTTAAACTTTTTTAAATTTAACAAAATATTAATCTTTATTTGTGCTTAATTCCAGAAATTGTGTTGGTTTTAAAATTTATTCTTTTACTCATGATATTCTCATGAGTTATTTATTCAGTACAATAAGTACTGAAGGGGATAGCATACCTATATGGACCATTTCATCAGACGCTACTCTGAATCCTCAGTAGGTTACTCCCAACGTATCTTGCAAACATTAGAACCTTTATA
Source organism: Thelaira solivaga (assembly GCA_947397855.1). Taxonomy (NCBI): domain Eukaryota; kingdom Metazoa; phylum Arthropoda; class Insecta; order Diptera; family Tachinidae; genus Thelaira; species Thelaira solivaga. The sequence continues at coordinate 16,731,961 of OX377611.1, read as the reverse complement.
TTGTAAAAGCAATTGACTAAATAAGAATTATTAATCAATAGTTACAAAAAGATTCAAATATTCAAACAAAAAACTCAGTAAGCATTGAACCGAATAAATAAATAAATTTCCCAACCAACATTTTAATATTGAAAACTATATATTCTATTTTTATTCTTCTCTTCTCTTTTACATTTGAATGCCAGGTGGGTATTACTGAATGTAATTAAAGAGTATATGAAAAACAAAAACAAAAAGCGTCTGATGAAATGGTCCATCCCCTTCAGAACTTATGCTATCCCCTTCAGTACTTATTGTACTGAATAAATAACTCATGAGAATATCATGAGTAAAAGAATAAATTTTAAAACCAACACAATTTCTGGAATTAAGCACAAATAAAGATTAATATTTTGTTAAACTTTTAAATTCCAAATAGAAATTATTACATATACAAATACTTTTTTAAATTTAAAATAATTTTTTTATTTTATAAAAATTTTTTATTGTCAAAAAAATATTTTTTTTTTTTTTTTTGAAAATTAAAATAAAAGATTAATTCTATATATTTAACACATTTCTGCAAATCATGAATAATAAAACCGCAAACAAAAACAGTCAAGCAACTGGTGTTTATGTTTATTAATTTTTTTAACTTAAATTTTTTTCTTTTTTAATAAATTCACTTGGGCATGTCATACAATTAAACTTTACTAAATAAGGTTAATAGAAAAGCTTGACGTTTTTAAGCACACATAAATTTTTTTTATCAATTTAATTATATATATTTTAAAATAATAGAATTTTATGTATGTAAATGGCTTATGAGAAAATTAAAAAAAAATTTTTTTTTGGGCGAAGCACTAATTTTTTTAAACGCCTCATGGCTAACAATGGAAAAATTTATAAAATATTTAGACAACAAAAAAAATTAATTAGCTTAACATTATTTAATTTTAAAATAATTATTTTTTGTATAAACAAACTACACAAAGACACTCAAAATAATTAAATAAAAAATTACACAAAAAAAAAAAAAAACATTAAATTAAATTGAAAATAATATAATGAAAAAAGTAAATAACTGACAAAAAAGATAAAACTTTTTTTTTGTAAATTGTTGTTTATCCTGTGTCAGTAACATTTCAAATGCAGAGCCACAGCGGTTTCCGCTTCATCGAGTGTCAGGCATAATTTGATATTAAATTCATTGTTCGAAACATATACCTACAAACACGCACACACTCTTACTCTCTTAACCATTCACACACAGTCAAACACTCTTATGTAGTTTTGTATCAGGTAGCTGCTTTAGCGTAGACTTCTTTTTATTAAAAAAATAAATAATCAGCAGCCAATTAGTCTTGATTCTTTGCTTATTTTCTCGAAGCAAAACCAAAATTATTATCAATTATTTTTTAAAATTATTTTTAAACAATTGAAATTATATAAAAAAATATAACTGACCTTCTGAAATGTTTTCCTTTCATTTTAACAATTACATTTCCACAATTGCATACTTAAATATATCAAACAGTAAATATCAATTAACAGTATTTAAAATTTTTTGTTATTCAATTTTTTTTTTTGAGAGGTGGTAGGTGGGTTAATTGTTTTAAGTACATACAGCAGCATGTGTGCATTGCATTTTTTAATAAATAAATTAAAAAAAAAATAATACAATACCCTCTTATTCATTTGAATAGAATCACATTAATTCTATTAATAATTTTATTTAATTAATTTAATTGCAAAATTAATTTGTCTAGAAATTTTTTATGAAAAATAATCAAAAATTTTGGTGATCTGAATTTGAGCCAAATCTCGTACTTTTAGATTCCTTAATAATAAAATAGCAATAAGTACCAAAAAAATAATAATAAAAATTAATATTTGTTCCGTTAATAATTTTTCACTTTGCTTATGTTTGTTTGAGAGCAATATCGAACTGCCAGGTTCGTTTACACTAAAAAATCAAAAAGTATCATTAAAATATTTAAAAAGTACCAATTGTGTTCTAATCATTTTTCACTTTGACCTGAATCGTTTTATCCCAGTGTAGTAGTTCTAGGGTTATTAATACTAAAAAATCAAAAAGTACCATTGAAATCAATAAAAAGTACCATAAAGTCCCTTTTACTATTCATTCAGTACAGTTAAATTTTACTGTCATAACTCTAGGTTTGTACATAATATAAAAAATTCCCCTAAACTTATTTAAACTTAAAGTACCAATCATATTTCTCCCTTTTTGGTACTTTTTTCACCATTGATTTTTATTGCATGTTACAAATTAGTAACAAAATGTTTATATGTTGCATGATATTACATAAAAGTACATATTTAGAAATAATAGTAAAAAGGGGTACATATTTTACCCCTTATTTGCTCGCATTTTAAAAATTGCAAATATATATTAGAGATCTTATTAAGTAGAAAATAATACAATTGTTACTTTGAAAGATGAATGCAGTTAAAAAACGTATCAACATAAGTGTTTACCCTTTTTATCCCGCAAATGTACAAATATCGGAAAAGTACCAACCACCTATCCACTTATTTTTTTTAAAAGAATGTTTTGGAGTTTGAATTTTAGTTCTATCTGTAGTAGTTCCGGAGATATAAGAAGTACGATTTTACCCCTTTTTAACCTCTTAATGTTGAAATTTCAAAAAAAATCCCTTCCCTATATATTGGCACAGGAACCTGGTTACCGAATTTTAAGTTCGGAGGTTTAGCCGTTTGGGCTGGGCAATGATGATAAGTCAGTCAGTCAGTCAGTAAAGTTAATCTTTTATATGTTCTATTTACATAGATTTGTAACTAGAACTAAAATAATCAATAAAAAATTTTCAAGCCCAGTTTTTTGAAAGGAATTACCTTAATTTATCTTATTCACAACCCCTTAATTTAAAAAAAATATTATTTTGGCGGAACAACTAAAATAAAAAAATTCATACGCTTATTCTGCTTATTATGGTCTCTTCTATTTTGGCCAATTTAAAAACTGGCAAAGAAAAAGCATCAAATGAAACACTAATACTTAAAAGGCACAAATTCGAAAATTTTACACCTAGAAAATGTTAAAAAGCACTAAGATGTCATTATTGCTTCCTCTCATGTTTAAAAGTAAAGCCTGAATCATTTACTATTTAAAGTATCAAAAAAAGAAAAACAAGGCATACCGCCAATTATGACCTTTTTGCTTTAAAATTAAATAAAAAATTAGTAGCTTTAAGCAAAATTTAAAAATATCCCCATCTGAACTGCCGTATGAGCTGTTATATTTGACAGTGGTATAAGTCCGCTTTTTTTTCTTTAAATGAATCAATATTAATTTTAGTTAGACGGCATCCTTATCTTACTAAAATCACCGCTAACTCATTAGTATTTTCTAAATGGACTTATACCACTTTCATATATAACAGTTTATATATTTATGTTCGCACTTGTATTTTTAATTAATTTAAAATTCCATATGTGGGTCGTAGTTTTGTCTGCTGAAATATTATTTTCATTTTTTGTTTTGCAAATGTTTTTGTATTTAAAATCGCATTAATTTTTTTTTCATTTCACTTTTTTTTTAAATCTTTTGTTTTTAACCGAAATAACGTAATTTGTTGTCCGGTTTCATTATGGTTTGTTGATTTTGAATTTTCAATTAATTTCCGTCTGTTTTTTATGTTTTCGATTTGTAGTTGTCGTATTTTTAATTTTTATTTTGCTGCATTAAAAATAACTGCAGCCTAGGTAAACACACACTTTTATACATACACACATATACACAGTGCTTGTATGTGTTTCTTTGTAAGTTTGCATATTTGTTTTTGATGCTCTTGCATACGACTACAGTTTTTTTTCCCTGTAAGTGTTTAAGTATGTGCAACTACATTTGTTTGTCAATCGCCATAACAGGAAACAAAATTATGAGCATTAAAAATTAATGAATTTTTTAAAAATATTTTCTGTTTTTATTTAATATAATTGAGAAATTAAAAAAAAAAAAAAACAAATTAAGAAGCATAAACCACTGACAACTAAAAACGCTTTATTTATGTAAATAATTTCAACACATTTAATTAAGAAAGAAAACAAGAGTCTTAGTGGCCTTTGTCTTTTGTAAATATTTTTGTAATTATAACTTGGACTGTTTTACAGACAGATAATCTGACTTATTACCACCAGTTTTGTCCTCTTAGTCAAAGCTAATGGAAAACAGGTGGCTGTTTTTACTGCAACATTCAGCCTTATTACGAGTGTCGTTGTCGTAGTCGAATTCACGACAAGTACATATAAAAAATATGACCGGCGCTACCACATATCACTGTTTTCGCCACGACAACGACACTCATAATCAGGCCTATTATTATCACCAAGGGCTTTAATCGAACCGCGATCTTTAAAGAGCTATTGTGCAGCCCAGCACCCAACTACATAGACGCTCATAACTATATGCAGCAAATAAGAAGAACTTTTGTTTTCTAATACAGTATGATCGGCTAACTGTTAAAAGCATCAGTACTGCAAATTCTATGAATGAAATTTTGTTGTTATCACAACTTTTAAACGACTTTTCTGATTTCGTTATGAAATATCTTAAACAATTTTAAATTGTAGTGACTTTAGTTTTCATGTAAAAATTGTTTTTTTAGTGCAGTTATTATTTCTCGAGTTATTGAGAAAAAAGTTACCAGAAAAATTATAAAATTTTTTATTTTTAAAAATTTATAAAAAAATATGTATGAAATGCTTAATTTTTTATTACTTAGCCTTAAAACCATATATAAAAACAACAAATTAAATCATAAATCATCTCAATTCATTAATAAATACTAATCTCTATTTTGTAAATTGCCGACAAGTATCGACGACAGGGATGACATAAAACTGGTATTAACAAAGTTGGCGTTAATGGATATTTAGTATTATATAAGACGCTTTAAAGTTGTCGTTGAGTTGAAATAGTGACATAACGAATAGCCCAACGATTTTAAAGCCGACTGTAAGAAAATTACTACAAAATTAAATTTGAGTTGTTCACCAATAAGAATGTTAATGGCAAAAAATAAATTTCAAAAACTTTAACGATGATACTGGTATTCTTCACGCATTTGCTATTCTGCAAAAAATATGTCCAACCTTTTTTTTGCAGCCTAACATATTTTTTTAAATTCTTCATTATTTTTCCTCATATAAAAATATGTTTTATTTTATATTTAATAAAAAATTAGAAAGCTTTCCCAAAATATATAATAGAGATAACACTTATTTCATCGCCGACAACACAATTCCTTAGATAATGCCTTTTAACATCGAGACAACAGTATTGTCTCTCTTGACAATAAAGTCAACAGAAAGTCTCCGGCGACTTACATAATAAAGGTGACTGATTTTATTACTTTTAAAATGAATTACTGCCAAAGTGGATTTTGTTGGCGATATTTTTGTTGTTGTTGCTGTCTTCAATTTACTTTCTCTCTTTTTATATCTGAAATAAATAGCTGCTGTAGCTGTTTGTTGTTATTTTTATTAAATATTTTTATAAAATGGTTTTAATAAAAATTTATCCCTTTCATTGCAAAGCTTTTTCAGATTGTTTTCTGAATTTTTAACAAGAATGTAGGAGTTTAAAAATATGAAGGTATATTTGTGTGTTTGTATTTGTGTATGAGATACATATTGCTACTTAAGCGGGTTTCAGACTATTGTATTTACTATTAATACAAGGTGGGCCAAAAGAAACCAAGGGGTGTAAAAGTTTAATAACTTTTTTGTTTATTAATTTTTTTTTATTTTTTCTTTCAGATTATATAGACAACACTTGGAGAATTTATAATGGAGAGGTTCACAACTGAACAGAGAACCAGAACAATAGAATTTTATTATTTAAACCAGAGATCAATTATTTTAACGCAAAGAGCATATCGTCGACATTTTGTTAACAAGCAGAACTGTAGGTTCTGGGGTTCTCAAAATCCAAGAGCCATTCATCAACGTCAATTGCACCCCATCAGGTGTACAGTATGGTGTGGGATCACATCTGAAATGTCATTGGGCCCTACTTCTTCGAGAATGAAGATGGAAGTGCTGTAACCATAAATGGAGAGCGGTATCGTTTTATGATAGAAAATTTTTTACGTCCTGCTCTTGAAAACAGACCTGGTATGTGGTTTCAGCAGGACGGAGCCACTGCCCATACTGCCCGAGACACAATGGCACTTTTAAGTCAAATTTTTGGAGAGCGAATAATTTCTCGAAATTCGGAAATTATTTGGCCAGCGCGATCGCCAGATTTGACAGCACCCGACTATTTTCTTTGGGGGTTTTTTGAAGGAGCGAGTATATGTGAACAAGCCAGAGACAATCCTTGAACTCAAGGCAAACATTGTTGCAGAAATTCGAACGCTACAGCTACAAGTTTTGAAAGATGTTATGGAAAATGCTCTAAAAAGAGCCCATCAGTGCGAAGCTGAAAACGGTGGTCATTTAAGAGACATCATTTTTCATACTTAGTGTAAAAAAATTTCCATTTTGTATATTATATAATCTGAAAGAAAAAATAAAAAAAAGTTAATAAACAAAAAAGTTATTAAACTTTGGTTTCTTTTGGCCCACCCTGTACATGTCAAAAATTCGTGTATTAAGTAAAAATCCAATAGTGTGAAAACAAAATGTTGAGCAAATGTGGTGAGTGTGGTGAAATACTTAAGTGTTTTTGGCAGTATTATGGTTTTTGTCATTTTTAGAATTTTTTCTAAGCTATCACACTCCTAATTTTATCAGGGTTGCTTTTGTACAAGCAACCAAAGAAAACACTAGAAATCAGCTGTGGAATTATTTGCCGCGTTTTGTATTTTGCTTGAAGTGTGATGGTATGAAAACAGAAATAAATTTCCTTTAGATATTTTGACAGTCTATTTGATTTGCATCTGATTTCGGTCTCACTCGATCTAATGAAAATGTTAATACTCGCTTTAGTGAAAGAAGAATTGGCATGACGTTATTTAATTAGTTTAAGGGTCTGTTCAGCTAAATGTGAACGAAAGCTTCGGCTCTAATACTAATGTATTGCGCCCCAGATTATAGACTAAAGTTTCGACCAATATCTTTGCTTTCTAATAAAGCTAATTGTACTAAAATATAAGATAAATTGATTTATCTGAATTGATTTTTAAGCCTTTTGTACATATTGTTAATTTACTTCCATGAAGTAATTCGTGTAAGCCCGAGGATTTTTTTATTATTTAAAAAAACCAAATTAGTAATTTTATAAATACAAAAATCCTGCCATAAATTTATTTTCCGTTCACATAATGTTTTTCTTGTTTTCTTTTTTTTACCCTTTAATGGTTTTTTAATGTATAATTTTATATGTGCAAGAGTGTGTGTGTGTATATATATTTATTAAAGATCTGAACTATAGCTTGAAGGGCTTACAAACACGTTTTATTTTAAATAAATTCATATGCAGATGTGAGTGTTTTTTACAGCCTTCTAACAAATGCACATGTGCATCATCTATAGTTAATGTGGTTTGTGTACCGACATTTGAATGTCTGTTGTGGTTTTAGCTTTAAAATGTAATAAAAAATTAAATAGTTTTTTTTGTTGTCAATTTATTTGCTTTATTGGTTTTTTTTTGTAACATTTATTCATTTTTTTTATTATCAAATAGTTTTATTTGTAAACGAAAAATAAAGAAATTTTTTCCAAATGAAAACACCAATTGTTTATCTCTGTACCGTTTTAATAAAAAAAAACAATAAAAAAATATGACAACACCAGCAATTCCATCAACAGAATATTGTTGTTACACATGGAAAATTAAAAAAAAAAAAATAAAATTAAATTAAACGGATATTAAATTTTAAAAATTAGTAACATTTGAGCTTTTGTTTTTTAATATTAGTATAAATCCACTTTTTTTTTTTAATAATTAAATCATTAATTGGTTAATACTACAGGGTGGCCGAAATAAGACCAGCTGATGTGAAACACAAATAACTTTTTTATTTTTTTACATAATTTTTTTTTTCTTTTTGCAGATTATAACTGAACTCTTGGAAAGTTAAAATGAATACGTACAGTCCACAACAACGCATTAAAATTATCGATATTTATTATTCTTCTCAATGATCAATTGTTCTGACGCAGCGAAATTATCGCCGTTTTTTTTTTAACGTAAGATCAGCGCCCACATCTTCCATGATTACAAGTTTAGTTCGCCGTTTTGAGGAACTGGGTTCAGTTGCCGACCGTCCAGGAAGAGGTATTCATCGAAACATTCGTACTGAAGACAACGTGGAAGCTGTGCAGCAGAGTGTTGCAAATGATCCATCTGACTCAACTCGTCGCCGTTCCGGCCAATTGGGTATACCCAGAACAACATTACAGAGAATTTTAAAGCTGGATCTTAAGATGTATCCATACAAAGTTCAAATTGTGCAACAGCTTCTACCGCAAGACCCCCAACAACGACTACAATACGCTCACTAGGTCTCATTTGGGCCACCCGTTAGTTAAGAGTTAAGTTTTTGTAAAAAATAGAACTAGAAGCAAAATCACTGCATTCGATATCGAGTAACTCGTATCCGAATTTTAAAAATTTTTTCATACAACAACATTAAATTAAGATAATTTTCATTTAATATCGAATACGGTAGACCTTAAATTAATTGTGGAACATTCTATTGTTAAATTACCATTCGATTTTAGTGTAACAGTTAGCTAAAAAGAAATGTGGCGAAAAGTTTCTTTCTACAAAGAGAGGAAAGAAAAATTAAAAAAAAACGGAGGAAATGTTATGCAATTTCAAAAAGCAACAAAAACCTTTGAAGATCACTTTCTATACCCGGATAGCGATTAATAATTGAGTTGAGTTTTTGGAGAAGGAAAATATTATAGATTTTTAGGCTAAAAAAATATCATGTATTGAATTCAAACCCGTAGTAGGTTGTGTATTAGGCTGAGAGCCGCAGATGCGATTCTTATCTAGACCCTATAAGAAAGATCTTTTAAGCCGCTTTTAGTAAATACTTTATTGAAATCTCTTCTTTCCCTTTCTCTTACACCAACAATAAATCATTCCCTCAATTATAAATTATCAAATAAAATAAATTTTAAAATTCTAATAACTATTCAAAATTCTTTGTTGCTTTTATCAATTTAAAAATGTAATTTTTTTTAATAAAATATAAAAAACAAAATACTTGTAAGCTTGGGAATATGTTGCAGCAGCAAAAGTGCCATCAAAATATAATAAATTTTAAAATGTATTTTTTTTTTTCATTTTTTTTTTGTGTCCAAGTGTACTTTTAGTTTCTGATAAGCCGATTTTAAAATACGCTTCAATATAATGAGACAACAAAATAATTCTTAAAATAAATTTTGTTTCAATAAAGTTATAAAAAAAAAAAATAAATGCGGATTTTAACTTCACTATTTAAAAATATACTTTTATATTTATAAATTCCTATATTCATGTTAAATATTCAGAAAAAAAAAATTAAAAACTTTTTTTAAATAAAATTATTTTAAAAAATTTTTTTTTAGAAAATTAAAAACAATTAATTTCAGATATAGAAAGGAGGAAGTAAATTAAAGACCACAACAACAAAAATATACATAAAAATTCTACTTTGGTATACCCATTACTATAAGCACTAACACTCATACACACATAAATACAACCACACAGGCTCACTTCAGTTGTTACAATCGTATCATGCTTTATGAATGATTTATTAGATAATCTCTACTTACTTAATAATTAATGTAATCATGTTTCCCTGTATTGTGAAAGAGTGTCATGGCTCAAACTGCTATAGTAACCGCTTCTCCTGGCAGATAAATCTTTTATGATTAAAAACTGAGCTCGTTGGTAATCAAAAACGATCGTCACAAGATTTCCATTAGAATCATTTATGATCTTTCATTGTTACCAATTATACTACCAGTAAAGAATTTCAAAAAAAAAAAAAAAACTATAAATTACAATTAAGGTACAATTGGCTATTACGATTGTGAAATCGGATAAAATTTCTTTTTGTGCTTTTTGTATTTCATTCAATAATCACAGAAATCTCTCTAAAAAATTTTAAAGAAAATAGTTACGATATTAATTAGCTCTGAAGGTATTAGAGCAGAGGTTATTCTTACCCTCAGCAGAAATGACGTTAGTCTCTACACTGAAGTTTTAAAACGAAGACTTCAGTCGTTTCTGTCTAAAAGGAAAATAAATATCGGAATACATTGGGTGCATTTGCATAGCGGTGGAAAAACATAGAAGGCAAAATACAGGTGCCAGACGACTGAGGAGTCTCGTTGGTGATTGGGCTGCAGAATAGATCTTACAGATCGCGGTGCATTTATGACAAATAATAATAATAAAATTACAATTACAACGTTGTAGAATGGTGAAGGGTGCTACGCCCACCCTGTTGTATTGAAATATCTCTTATTGGTATTATTATTATTATCGCTAGGCTACTACTAAAATCTTTTGTACAACCTAGTCGTTCTATATTCCAGCTCTCGCATTAAAACAAAACTAATTACCTTATTAAGTGAGAGTTTTTCTATCTTTTCGTCATTTAGAAGTCTTCCAGAGATATCTAGCCTAGATCTAGACTTGAAAAATGTGTGTTTTATGTTATGAAGGAACTTTAAAAAAAAAAAAAATTAATCAAATTCAACACTTATACCGCTGGTTCTTTTCCAAACTACATTATTGCTCGTAAAATTTGTAGAACTTACAAAAGTTATTACAAACTTATTTGCCAAAGCTGAAGGGTACAACAAATTGATAAAAAAAAAACCATTGATGGTTAAGGACTCACTGAAGAACAAGTTCAACCAGTCAAATTTCCAGTGGTATTAATAACTCATGTATGCATGTAACCTGCGTATGCCACTAGAGTGTTTCAAAAACTGAAAATTCATTTAGTGCAAGACTAAAAACAAACATTGAAAATTTTAACTGTAAAATAGACACAACTCAATTTGCTCTAATACAACCACAAAACTAAAAAAAAGGAAAAAATATAAATAAAATGTAGTTTTTACTTATACAAACCTGTAACACTAACACACACGCATACACACAAAATTGTTTGCATGTATTAGAAACAGTGTAAAGATTCATTAGAAATCATAGTTAGCTAGATGCACACACGCGTAAAAAGTATTCAAAGAGCACACAGTAGGACAAGTCGATTGGTAACCAGCAATTGTATGCGATGGACATAATTGAAAACGTTTGCATTCTTTTTGTTTTGTAGTTTTTAGACAATAAAACAAAAACAAATACAAAATAAACAAAGCAAAACCAAAGGAAACTTAATGAAAATCTAAAATATCGGTTTTATTTATGATATTTCTCGACCATTAGTCGATTAGTAAATAGGTATCGTATTAGCCTACCAGCCTGGAGGTCGCAGGTTCGTTTCCTGTCTAGACCTTGGGTGTTTTCTATAGGCAATCCAAGAAGCTTCTCGGATTTATTATTACATTTGTGGACCGGTTGTTCTCATGCTGCACAGATATTACGACTGTTATTTCTAACAAAACCGCCTATCAAATTTTTTTTGTCCGTTTTGTAGTTAAGACAAAATAAGCAAAAAAACTCACTCAGAAAATACTCAAAAATCGTGTTAGTAGTGTTATTAGAATCATAGTTTTATCTACTATTTATAAGCTAATCAGGCTTAATTTCAATAGTAACTGAAAAACAGAAATAACTGACAGATTTGCTTATTATACTTTTCTGTAGTTCTTCTAAGTGATTTAGATAATTGATTTCAACGACTACACAGATGGACAGACAAACGAACATCGCTTGGCTATTTATTAGGTTTCAGAATATATTTACTTTATAGGGTATGCCATATACGATGTAGAAATTACAAAAGGATTCACAAATTTATAAAAACCCTTCTATAAAAAACTACTCAAAAAATTACTCAAAAAATAATTCATTGCCCGAAGCATTGTGATATGCTGTTGCTAGTAAAGTAGAGTAGCTGATACGCACTTCATATGTCAATATTAATCATGTATTTGTGTGCATGCAAGCCGCATGTATGGGTTGTGTGTGACTAATAACGATCTAGTGATGAACATAATCAAAAAAATTTCTTCATTATTTCGCTGTCTTGGCGCTTAGCTGCTTCAAAAAAAAATCTTGCAATTCTAATTGATGGTTATCAGACAGCATTAATCTACCAACCAGCTTACTAGTGATTCAAATACTTAAAGGAAAGGAGAGTTTATTATATTTTGATGTCCTAGCAAGGGGCGAGAGACACAATATATATTCCAAGTCTTTATTAAGTCAGTGTAGTTTTTAATTTACTTCATTTCGTACTGGAATGCCTCCTGTTGTACGTTGAGGGTTTCTTAAAAATTAGTAGAAAAAAGCTGATTGCAGTTTTCAGTAAAACCTCTCAACAAACTCTCAATTAAAATGTATGAAAACTGTTAATAACAAGTACATTTCTAAACACTGTGCTACAAAATCTAAAAAGAAAAATTTATAAAATTGTTAAAAATCTAACAATTTTTTTTTATATGCAAAAACCAATAACTTTTGTTTACAAACAGATAAAACATGGTGGAATAATTTTTAAATTTAAGAATAAAAAAAATTAAAAAAAAAAAATGCTGCTAAATCAATGACAAATTGACACCAAAGTAAATAATTTATGGTCCCTTTAAAAGTATTTAATATTGAAAAATAGTTTGAAATAAAAAAAGAAACATAAGCCAGCCATATAACTCAGGAATAAACTAGTATAAAAATCGATCATCTTAAAATATGAATAAAAATAATAAAACAAAATTGCATTTTATTTCAGTCCCCATTATTGGTGCCAAGTGCACCAACAAGCAATTTAAAACCAATTGCAAACTTGAAAAAATCTGCACAATATTTTTCTTGTTTTATAGAAAAGAAAAATCGTTTCTTTTTACAAGTATTCTTTTTTTTATTTCTTTTTTGTTCAGCTGTTATTGCTGCTTAATAGTAAATGCACCTTTCTGTTGTTAGAGAAGAAATGCCAGTAGAAACTGTTTGTTGCTGCTGGTGGTAAAACCAACTAGTTTTTGTGTTTACGTTCATAACTCAAAAATGTCAGCGAATACATAGCGAGGGTGACAAAATTAAACGCTATTACCTTTTGCTATAAGACATTTATGTACATAAAAAGGGAGGGCTATACAAAAAATTCAAGTCAATAAGGAATTTGTTTCTGTTAAACATTTTTGTAACAAATTTTTAACAAAAATTTTACCTTAAACATGTAACGACTTACGTACAGCCATTCCATACCATCTCACAAAATAGAAAAATAAATAGAGGCCAACGATAAAATGGCAAGAAAAACTTAATTTGAAAATGCAACAACAACAGCTACAACATCTAGCAATAAATACGATTAACATCAATTTCACTCAATTCCTTGCAAGTGGAGAATAAATGCTTTAGCTAACGTTACTTTCCTGTTAAGTTTGCTGGTGTTTCTCAAAAGACCTTCTCACGTCTAGTAATTGAATGGCTGTCATATTAAAAGACGATAACGTTTAACTCTAAACGGAAAAATAAATGTAAAATAAAATAAAAATAAAAAAACTTCTTATAAAAAAGAAAATTAAATTCGCTAAACGTTTGAAACAAAATAAATGACAGGAAAAAAATTTTAAAATATTAAATAAAAAGAAAAAGAAAAAAATTTATATTCAAGAAAATTAGTAAGTAAAACTTTAGGAAATAAAAAAATTTTCTTTACGTATAAGCAATATTTGTCAAATTAAAAGTCACTCATACGTAAAGGAGAACAGCATGTCATGCATTGTTTTAGGAGCATACTTGAAAAACACATATGATTACAAACATGTGTAATATTTTATACTTGAAAGTGCTTGTAAGCCATTTTATCTTGGCAATGCTGCCAACTTAGTGCTTTTAGCACCGTTTAAGGTATGTGCAATGCTGAAAATTTTCCAGTTAGTACTTGGCATTTACTAGTTTCAGCCCAAACTAAATGAGATGCTGGTAATAAGCAAAACAAGCGTATAGATTTTTTAATAATTTCGTCAAAATAACTTTTAGTTGAATTAATAAATAGACTGTGAATAAAATATCTGATGGTGATTTTATTTTTTTTAATATTTAAGGGTTAAATAATTTTTAACTGATTATCTTAATTCTAATTTAGAAATTAAATTTTTAATTCGTGATTATTCAATTTGCAGTGTTTTTTTTCACTTTGGTTCTTGGTACCGGTGCTTTTCTAAATTCCAAAGTTGTCAACGCTGACCTTGACAACTGACAACTATGACGGTTTGAGAGCCACATTGCCAAAAAAATATATTCTAAAATCAGTTATTTACTAGCACAGGAGAGTTAAATTTATGCACAAAACTCAACTCTATTTTAGTAGTAATTTTGATATTACAACCTGTCGATATTGTTACTGATTACAATCTGTGTTCGTGAACAAAAATATAGTAAATAAAACAAGTTAAATTCGGCTGTGCCGAGTCTTATATACAATTCACCGTGTTAGCCAAGTATTAATATTTTTCATTTTCCACATTCTTCTAAAATAGCAAAAACATATAAAAAAATTCGTCTTACGTCATTAAATATTTAAATATTAACAGCGAAATTCATAAAAAACATTTTCGTTTAATAAAGGCTTATTAACCACATTTTGTATGGGAAATTTGCTTAATAAGCGTTTAATAAACATAAATAATTTTTATGAATTTGAATGTTAATGTTTTAAACAATAGTTTAGCGGAGATCATCTATATTTGTAACCTAGCAACCAAATATTCAGATATTACTTTGGATCATTTAAATTTTTTTTTTTTTTAATTTTCATATACCGCAGTTTCTCTGATGTATTTTAGCAACTTCCGGAAGAACCATAAATTATTTCGGGATAGGACGCATATCATTTTAAAGAGGAGATCGTCTAAATTAGTAATCTACTACCGAAATACTCAGAAATTACTTTGAATTATTTTAAAAAAATTTTTGAAATTTTCATATATTGCAGTGCTGTTGATCTGAAGGATTTTAGCAATTTCTGTTTTGAATCATAAAATAAAAACTACGAATTTTTCAGAAAATATTAAAACACCAAAGTTTAGAGCCTACAGATTTAATTGCTTTTTAATTTTAGTAATTTTCTTTACCAAAATCAGGAATGATACCTCGCCAAAATGGGGAATGATAAAAACCAGAGGAAGAGTACTGGGGTAGAAGGGAATTTTAAAAATATTTTAAAAATAATGCAAAAAATTTTTCTGAGTACTTGTGTGATTACAAATTTGGTGATGACCTCTTGTTTAAAATGATATGTGTCCCAGCCCGTATTATTCTACGGTTCGCTTGCAATCTCTTAGAGAAATCAAAGTATTTATGCACATTTCATTGATGTAATTTAATATTTCATTAGTTCAATGTAACGTGTTATTGCTTTTAAAATAATAAATTTTTTTTTTAATTAATGAACAATATTTTCTGAGTGTAGTATTAGTAAATAGAAATAAATTGTATTATTCATGTAGTAAACATATTTTAAATAATAAATTGACATTAACCAAACTTATTTTAAATTACTATACTAATACTAACACTCATACTCAATTTATAAATTTCTACAACTACATACTGACTTTTAAACACAAAAAAGAAATTTGTGTAATAAACTTGAATTTTAATTCAAATGCAGAAACGTTGATATGCAAAGCTTTCATTTGAATTTGTTTGCATTTTATTTATTTTTCAAAATATTTTACATTTCATTTTAATTTTGTGCATTGTGTTTGGCAATTAGTTATTTATTTAAATATAAAAATCCATTATATTTCAAAATTCTAATAGCGTTTTCATTTACTAAATATGACATTTTGAAATTGTTTCTAAAAAATTTTTTACTTGTGCTTTAAATATTAAAATAGACAATTTAAAGATAAAACCAAAATGCATTGTTAAAATGAATAAGTAAATAATAAAAATAATTGAGAATTTAGTGAATGAGTAAATAAATTTTTGGTCAAATAATAGTAGAATTTCTTCTCGTATGAATACTTTAATGTGTGTTTTTTTGTATGTATTAACATCAATACTTATAGACACATTCTATATAACTTACATATACATATGCAATTGTGATTGGGTGTTGAAAATTATTTAATGGAATTAAATAAAATGAAAATTCATTTAAAATTCTTTGATAAGAATGGTCAATATAAAATAAAAAAATACTTATTTTGAAGTACTGTAGGGTGAATTCGGGAATTTACTGTACGTACAATATCAGCGTGCTTGCAAAGAAGCGAAGTTTGGGCTAAAAAAACCAGACAATCTTTGGAGTTCTCAAATAAAGTCACTGACGATAAGTAAAACACCACATTCAACAGAGTCCTAGCGCTGTGTGATATTTGTATTTTGAAAAACTTGTTTAATTTTTTTAATGTGGACGGTCGTATTTTATATTAAATAAAATCAAATCAAATCAAATAATAAAACACTGACCACAAAATACACCTGGCTGTAATGAAAGAAAAGGTTTTTTACATAAAAACAAATTTTTGTTCACAGTGATCAGTGATATTTGTCAATATTAGGACCTGTACTGCCTATTTACCATAACGGCCTTTTGTGTCAATGATGTCAAATGAAATAAGTTAAGGGTTTTAAATAAAACATATTTTCAATTTTTATCAACAAATCTGTGAATGTCCGCTTCAGAAAAATAAATAAATTATTAATATGAAATTTATAAATTATTTTTAAAACATATTTTAGGTTTTTGCATTAGTAAATTGTAGTAATTTTTTATTATCTTCTATTTGGTCATGCTTTAATATAAATTATTTTTATAATTCTATTGTTGACATTAATTCAGTTAATTATTGTTTATAAACTTTTGCATTTAAACTAGAGAAAATATAATTTTCAGCAAAATTAGCACATTATTTTTTGGTTTATTTACTTTTTCCTGTCCATCTTGTTTATATTTATTTCTATATGAACCATAAATTAGTTGTTTTATTGGTTGCTGGTGTTGTTTTAATTTTTTTCTTGTTTTTGTTTGTTTATTATGTTGTTGTTGTTGTTAAAAATTTTTATAAAAATTAATGTTATGTTATTGTTTTTTTTATATTGTTTGTTTTTCTAAAAATACTGCGGCTAAAATGTTAATTTTTCTCCAAATTGGTTATTTAGTGTCTGCATTAAAATTAAAACGATGGTATTCACGTGGTTAGCATTTATCCTAGTATCTATTAAAAATGTTTAAATTATAGTTAAAAATAAATTTAAGGGCGTTGGATAATAAAATTTATTACTCAAGGGCTTAATTAATTAATTGGAATTATTGAGAAAAAAAAATATAAAATATTGTGCATGAAATAAAAATTTAATTTAAAAAAGATCAATTTTTAAGCAACAAGATTTTGAAATAAAGAGTGTTTCAATTTATTATCATTTTCTGGCGCAGTTGGCAACTCTTAAATTTTGCCAGCTGTCATATATAGTTTTTTTTTTTGCTTTCCGAAAGAACAACGAGTTGTGAATACAGTAAAGTTGTTGTTAATTTCTGTAAAAAAAACCTTCTTCTGCTATGAAGAACATTTAAATCTGTATTCAAATAGCTACACAAAATTATCTAATTTGAGGCTTAGAAAATTTTCATGCAACACAATGAGCAACTGCTTGGCGTAGATCTTGGTTAGACCTTAGTTTTTTCAAAATGACACCGAAATTGTAGGGCATGTGAACGGCACTCGTTACAAGAATATAATTCCTGTGGTCTCATCCGGATGGCAGGGATCTGGACGACACTTGCCACACAGCGAGTGAAACAATCTATTTATTACAGTAAGAAATAAAAAAGTCTTTTCTTACTGGGAAGTCCTTTATTTTTGCCTCTTCTTATGTAAGAATAAAAAAATGCTTGATTTTGATTGATCGAGATTAAAATTGAAGAAGAAAATCTGGAAATGTGAATTATTTGCTGTAGAGTCAGTCACCTCTAAAGAAATAAAATTTAATACTAGAACTAGAATTAAAATTAGGTGCACTTATCAGTCATGACTCTAATGCTAAAAATCTTTCCTAAGTCTAGTATTTATTATGAAAGCAAAGACTTGCATAGGTGATGTGTCTGCCATATCAGATGGCTGTAGATAGAGCTACGCCATTAACTTTTTATCCAGCCCTGCTCTAACTTCCTGTCAAATGTATTACCAACACCCAACATTTTTTTAATTAAACATTTTTTTAAGAAACAAAGTTCTATCTTCAGCCATTCAGTAGGGTATTCTTATAAAATTTTTTTTTTTTAATTTTCATAATTTTTTATGCAATTGTGAAGTTGCGCTTTTCTTTGTGTTTATAAAAGCTCCTGCAATTAATTTATTGGCGTGCATTTTTAAAGACATTAAATTAATGGCCTTTAACAGATACCTATAACAACTTAATTTTTATTAAAGAGAACAAAACAGCAACAGCAATATTCATTAAGAAAACCCGTAAGAAAATGCGGGAAATGAAATGAAAGAAATAATATAAAAACGAAGCGTGGAAATACGGGATGAGAAAAATGGAAAATTTTAAAAAGAAATTAACAAAGTTTATTACAAACTACTTAAGGATAAATTTATTTTATACATTGTTCATGAGCGAGGATGCTTTTGATGGATTCATGATAAACTTTTAACGCGTTCAATGCTTTGTTTTTGTTTTTTTTTTTCTATTTGGAATTGTTGTTATTCCTTTGTTTTGTTGTTGTTTATTTACTCACTTTTCTTTAGCACTTAACATTGCCAACTTCTCTTAGACAGAATATTTTTTTTTGTGCTGGGTATTGTGTGCATTGTTGTTGTTTTTTAAATAAAGCTTTCATGGCGTTCACTCGTTTTCACTGGTGTTGACAAGACATTAAGTATTGTTGCTAATGGTTGTGCTGCTACGCTTTAGCTGCTGTAGCTGTTGCTACTGACGTTTTTTATATTTTAGCGACATTTTTTTTTTAACTCATTGTTTTTATTCTTAGTTTTACTTTTGTTTTCTGCCATAAAATACAGTAGAAATTTTAGTGTAAAGACAGAAAATTTTTAAATCAAATAACTTTTTTAGTTTTAATTTAATTTTTTTTATAAATTTTTAAATTAAGCCCTAACCATCAACTTCCATTTTTTGCTTTTATGTATAGCTTTTACTGTTTTTAGTTGAGATACATAAATTTAAATGTGATGTCCTGTTTTTGTGCTCTTTTCTCATATCTCCTTATTTTTTTTGCTTCTATAGTTTTGCTGTTAGCCAGTTTATACTGGTCGGCTTATCTATTTAAAGCTGTCCGTCTTTGTAACTCTTATTTGTCTAGTAGTTTGTTGCGTCTGTTTTCATTCTTGATTAATTACTCAATGGCTGCAATTTGAATATAACGGCTGTTTGTTGCATCCTTCATTGGCAGCAACAGTAGCAAAAAAAAAATTATTATCAGCAACTGCAATTGCCCTGCTATAATTTCTAACTGACAACAAAAACTAGTTGCTACATTAATATTATTTAAGCAATTATGTGTTTTATTATGAAGTATTTCTTTAAAAAATGTTTTCACTTTAGATAAAGGATCCATTTAAATATGAAATTGAGGCTCAATGAAGCCAAGCATGAATAAATAAATAATTTATTGCTTTAAATAAGCAAGAGCACTAACCAAAGGGAAAAGAAAATTAATTATTTAATTATTAAAAAAAAAGTAGCTTATCGGTTTTGGTTTAATCTAAAGTAGAAATGTGGGCCTGTCAGCGATATCACAAGAAAACCTAAGCGAACGAAAACAAAGCACATTTGTAATGAAAACAAAAATAAATTTTCGTTCATTGTTTGTGCTTTCGCTCGCTATTAGAATTTAATTTTTTAATTTAGTAAAATTAAACAACTCAGAGATAAATAATTCTGTTCTAACAAGAAAAATTGCATAAGTCGAGAATTCGTTATCGCAATTAATTTAATAACTTTATTTTTTACTGTGGCTTAGGGATAGCTAAGCAATATATTCTACAATCAACTAGATGGCAATACCGTTGGCTAGAATGGAAATAATAAAAAAAAATAATGTTTGAAATTGTGGTTCTCTAAAATAACTTAAAAGAAATTATCGGTTTTTCCACATTGCCAGAGAATTATTAGTATTGATGAATAGGCTCAATTTTTTTGTTACTTACATTCCTCTCTAACTCGTTTCTGTAAAAGATTTGCACATTGAACCACAGAAATTTTCTGGAAAATTGTTATGAAAATATTCAATTAAAAAAAATAAATTTAGGTTTCCAAAAAAAGCGCAAAAGCTAAATTTTCTTTGAATTTTGATTTTATTTTAATTTTATTATGCCATTAAATGACTGGTTCTGTGCTATGAAAAATTAAATAAAAAAAAAAAAAAATATTGAAACCAAAATAAGACGACAAAGTTGAGTAGCTTAGCATTTACACCAGACATGGAAAATTTAGTATTTTTTATTAAGACAATTATCACAACGACAACTGTGCTAAACATCGTTAACAGGAGCTAAAAAAAAATAAGTTAAGTTCGCCTAAGCCGAATTTTATATACCCTTCACTGTGTTAGCTAAATATTCATATTTTTAATTTTGCCCATTCTTTTTAAGTATTTAACAAAACATAAAATTAATAATTAAATTACTGCTGAAAATAATTTTCTTTAAACAGGTAGCTACTGCGTATACGTGACAGCATTTTTGCCAACAATATTTTTAAAATGAAGTAAGTAGTGTTTTGCGTTTCGTAATGAGTTTTCAGACTTAAGTTAAATGACGTCACCGATGTTGCTTAAAACAAAATTCAATATATTTTATAATTTTGTGTATGTTTCTATTTAAATATTTAAAATAACAATTTTTTCAAGGGAAGCATTCAAACTGCAATTTATAAGAGTAGTTTTAATCCTTACTAATCCATGGAACAGCAACATTAGCATCCTGATGTGTGTTTTTTTTTTTTTTTAAATTAACCCTTAAAAAGTTCGTGTTCACCTCTGTCATTTAAAAATGTCTAATCATATATTTAGTTACCCAATTATTATTAAATTAAATTATCATCTTGCCTCAAGTAATTTTAATATTTATAATTTACCTTTAATTACATTTAAAAAAAATCAACAAACTCCTGTAATTCAAAGTAATTTCTTGCACATCATCCATTTTTGCACTTGTCCACCAATCAAATTCTCTTGTAATGACAAATTATGGAAACTCATGGATTTGTTTTTGCTTAGTTTACTAAAAAGTAACTGTTTATTAAACACACTAATAATGTAGTCATTGTATCAAAAAAAAAAAAAAAAAAAAACAACAAAATTTAAAAAATGTCTCCCTATTTCAAAAGAGAACAAAACAACAGAAAAAAACTACCAATAGGCATGAGTTATTGCTCTATACTGCTTTTTAGTATACTAACTCTGCGAGCGAGAGAGCACATACACAATTGATATTGCCACATATAGAGAGAGAGAGAACTCCCTCAAAGAAATAAGTTGGAACAAACACACACACAAAGAACGAAATCATGCAAAAATGGCCTTTCATTACAAAAAAAAAAAATTGTATTAAAAATGCTCAAGCCCCGTTATTGAGAAATCATTTTTATACTGAATATTTCTATGAGGGCTTTTGTATATTTTTCACTTGTGGCCAATCAGATTTATTTGTATGCAATTACAAATTATGACACAATTTTAAGAAAGAAATAGATACTCACAATCAAATTTTTTTAAATAAAAGATAGTTAAATTCGGCTGTGCCGGTTCTTACATACCCTTCAATGTGTTGGCCAAATATTTATATTTTTCACTTTCCACATTCTTCTATAATATCAAAACCATAGAAAAAATTAAATGAGTGAATATAAATATGTCGCGTTAAATATGTTTTAACGTACCCCATTACGTTTTTTAGTATTTGTAAATATTTTCAGTATTAATGGCTTATTTATCAAATACGTCTTACGTCATTAAATATTAAGTATTTTTAGTAGTAGTTCAGCGGAGATCAGCTATATTTGTAACCTACCAACTAAATATTCAGACAGACGGACATCGCTAAATCGACTCCGCTACTTAGAAGGATCCAGAATATATTTACTTTATAGGGTATCCCATGTACGGTGTAGAAATTACACACGTAATGACAAACTTATATTCATACCTATACCCTTTTCACTTTTTTGTGAAGGGTGTAAAAATAAACTAAATTTGCTTTATAAAAAGGCTAGAAAAAGCTAAATCACTCACAAAATAAAAAGAGCTAGGAAGAAGTTAAAAAAACTATCACTTAAAATGCAAAATAATAATTATGATTTTTTTAAAAATCAAGAAGAGAACATATACAATGACAAAAACTAAAGAAAATAAGGTCGTTTTAAACATGATTTCTTTCTTTGTGGTCATATTTTTCTGTTTTTTGAAAAAATTATAAAATATTCTAATTAACACAAAAGAAAAGAAGTCGATATCTTGAAAACTAAGCAAGTTATGACCAAAACGTCAACCAATTCTACTAAAAAGTGGCCATGAACTACCTATCACCCTTTGCTTTTTTTTTAAAAGTGATAAAAAAAATTTTTTCGCACTATCCGCAAAAAAAAATTCTATTTAAAGCCATTTTTAAAATGAAAAAAGCTAGGAAAAAAGCTAGAGACTAAATCATAAATTTGAAGGCTAAATGCTAGAAAAAAGGCTAAAATGGCAAGGCTGGTGATAAGTAACAATGCTAGTTGCAAATTTACAACGACACTAGTAACAAGGCTGAATAAAATACTAAAATTGTTTTAAATTTTTTTTTTAAATAGGTTAGGTTAGGTCGCACAGAGTGCCTCCAATAAAGAAAAACAGAAAAACAAAAAGATTTTCAAAATGTTTAATTGCTAAAAATCTAACTTTTGTAAGTAAATTTTTGCTACGTATTTAAAATTTTTACTTTTTTATTTTTAATTTTCATTAAAAATTAAAGTGAGTGATACTCTTCTATATTTTTAAAATTTTCCCTCCCTGACACACATACAAACTAAAAGGAAATAAAGTTTGATAAATTTAACTGTAACACTACTGACCTCATCTAGAGAAAAATATGATGATGCTGCATACATACACATACACATACACTTTAAAGAAATATTGTTACTCTTAGTTTAAAGCTGCATAAGTTTTTGATGACTGACTGCATTTATTGTCGGGTTTATATCAGTGTCTACATTGTATTGACATATTTTACCCAAGATGACAAATTGTTTGGCCATTTGTTTCTAGTTAAAGATTTAAATGACACTTTTGTAGGCATTTAATGAATATTAAATGGAATTGTTTTTATCCCATCTCTTTATATGGCTGAATTTTTTATATAAACTTAATTAAGAGAGAACAAAAAGTGCAAAATTAATGTTTTACTTATTAAAATGATATTATTTTAATTATATTTAATGTTAATTCTAATTAAAAAATATTTTATCTCTCATTATTTTTATTTTGTTTGTATAGGTCGGTCACAATTTGTTTGCTGGAATAAACGTGCCATCGAAATTGTTGGATCGAATTTTGCAAGCCAGTTCTGGCCCTGGCATACTGTCAACACATCTTCTTCATTATCCATGAGTTACTTTCTTTCTAGTTTTAACATTATTTTTCCCTTTGCTTTAGTAAAAAAATAAAATATTATAAAAATGCTGGTTATTACTCTCCATCAGCCAAAAATTTCTAAGTAGAATTAATTAAACTTTTTCACTTACAAGCCTTGTTAAAAAAGCTCTCAAAACATATAATGATTATGACCCTTAAGTGTAAGGTTGGGCTCAAAAAAATACAATTAAATAATCTGTCAGAGGAAAAAGAATTTACTTTCAGAGCAACTCAATTTTTTAAGCAAAATGTGGAAAAAAGTATATATTATTAATTAAAAAACTACATTTTTATGAGATGCGACTTTGTTGCAGTAAAGAAGCCAAATGCTGATATGCTCACCACCTTCTTACCTGTCAAGACTTAATTACAAAAAGAAAAAAATATATATCATATTACACATGTGCTCACTTTAGTTTCACTGAGTAGCGCCCACATTTCTTCAAACTGAAAACAAAACAACCAACAAATAATATCAAATAAAAACGCCCCAAGGAATTTAATGTTGCAGCACTCAGCAACATTTGAAGAAGGTGACAGCCTCAGGGGGAATTCATGCATGAGAACACAACTAGAATGCATTCACAACTCATGTGAACTTTATGAAGGTCAACTCAACCATCCATTCATTTGTCAACACTTTAATGTGAAGAGCTTTTTTTTTTTTCTTTTCACGTCTTGATGTTAAATTTCTTTGAGTGTTAAAGGTTTATTGTACGTATAAATCTGTGTCAAATAAAACTAAAAATATAATTTCACTTTTTTTCTACTTCTCAGGCTTCAGAGATTGTTTGATTTAAAAGTTTTGTGCATAGAGAAATGTGTTTGTTTCATGGCATAAAAGTATGTAAGAAAATTGTATTTGTTTATCAATAAAAAGTTACACATTATTTAAAATTGTGTTATAAAAATAAAAATACTGTTAATCGCTTGACACTTGTGCGGCCAATGCAATTATAGTGCAAAATTACGTCTACATGTGGCGAGTGAAAATATCTGTTTTTTTAATTGATTGAAATTAATTTAATTTTTTACTTATATTGCATTGAGTATGTATGGGCTGCATACCATTTCAATTTTTCTCATCAAAATTGCGATTCAGAAAATTTTATTACGAACATTCATAACAAAACAAAAAACAAGTATAACGATATTTTGTTGAATTTAGTATTCAGTAACGTTCCGATAAAAATATTCGGTACAATAGCAATCGTTACTTGCGATGATTATTTATTTGCTGTTAACTTCGTCGCAAATTTTAAATATTTTTGTTTAAAAGTTACTGAATACTGAATTCGATAAAATATTGTTTTTTTTCCATACAAATGTTCGTAATAAAAGTTACTGAATCGCACTACAGAAAACTATTTGTACTTGAAAATAGGCTTACTATAGAATAGATCTTATAGTTCCCTTTGCATATATAGCCCACATTATAAGCTGTGTTGCCGTGATGAAAACACTAATATATTTCAAAGTCGGTCATATAATAGTGTAGTCGGAAATACGACATATCTTTGTTTTCATAACGACTTTAGCTAAAGTAATAAGTCAGATTAATTATATGCAATTTAAAAATCTCATATGCTTAATAATATAAATTAAAATCAATTAGAATTTAAATTTAAAATTTTATTATTAATTATTTTTCTTGTTGACTTGCACAACAATATACCAAAGAAATTAATTAACTAAAATTTTATTTATTTTATTTTAAAAATAAATTCTGAATATTTAATGAGTTTTAGTAGTTAATTTTTTCATTGGAAAAAGCATAACAGTGAATGTGAAAAATTAAAAAAAAAAATATTTTAGTCATGAAAAATGATGCATTTTGCAAAAACAAATTAATTAGAATTAATTAAAATTTTTTATTTATTTTTTCTTATGCAAATGAATAGTGTCTTCTAACTTGCCTTGTGTGTAGTTGTTTTTCATGCTTCATAGTAAAAAAAATAGTTCTTATTTATGCGTCATTGAGTGTGCTTGCACTAAATACTACATTAAGCAAAACAACAACAATAAAAAATTATTCAAAAGTACTTCATATCAGTTGAGTTTGTTTCTATTAGCACTTGTAGTATGCACTACCACAAACTAGTTAACTTGTTATAGAGACAACTTTGTTAATTCCAAATATTCTAAATAGATTACAACAACCCACACACACACATACATACAGGCAATATGTACGCAAAAAACATGTGTCACTAAATTTCAAAAATTCTTTTTTTTCATGAATGTATGTGTCTTGTTTTAAACCACAAAAAACCATATGAAAATACACAAACTACCAGCATTGCACAGCTCATACGAACATACAGGATAATATACTTCTTTGTACTTGCTCCCTTGGAATAAAGGAACTATGTGTGTATATGTGTATGTAGGTATGAATGCAATCATACACACACAAATTATATTATCTTCTGGTTCAAGATTTTCTTTCTAAATTTCTTCTGTAAATATTCGAACAATAAACTAAGATAGAAGACAAAAATAAAAACTAAAAAGTAACTGAATAAAGAGACAGAGGAATATGCAAAGAAACCTAAACTGCAACAAACATTATATTGCAACAGTTGTTGTGGGGCCACAATTAGGAAAGAGGCAACAAAGTCATATGATAGTGACAGACTGACGACAAACAGAACTGTGTTTACAATTTTTAAGCTTCATCATCAAAAGAGCGTAACTAGATGTAGACATAACAAAACACTGTGGTAAAAAAATAGCACTGAAGTCAAGGTTTCATTTTTTTTTTATTAATTTTAACTTTGTTTACTTGTTGATACAAGCTTCTGACAATAATTAAAGTAACAAAAAAAATTATCAAAGCTTTTTTTGCAAATTTTTAATATATATATATGTTATAGTCAAAATTTGACAAGTAAAAATATAGCACTAGTTTTGATAAAATATTTTCAATTGAACAAAATTCCGAGCTGTCCATACAAAAATTTATTATTTATGGCAATATATTAACTCTTAGCCTTTGATGACATCAATGGCAGCATTGCGCTTCGACTTGGTGCTATTCAGAGCTTAACTACAGCCAAAACTTTTGCGTTTTAAGTTTACACAAATTTTGCTAACTTCAGCAACAACGCAAAGCAGTCTTTGACTTTAATATTATTGGCTAGAAACCACTAACCAAAACCATTTTTTTTATCTGTTAATAAAACCTCAACGTAGAGATTTGTTCCTGTGTTGGTTTATATCATAAATTGCTACTACTCGACAATATGAAAAATATGCCTATACTATTTTGCTTCGAATTCTGTGATTTTTAGTTTTTTTGAATTTTACTCTGCACTGACAGGTCATCTAATAAAGGATCCGTCATCGAACTTTTTTTTTCAACTAGTGCTTATTTCGTGAATGGTAACACTTAGCTCATGTCTGATTTGATAGATAATTAGTTTTATCCTTCCGCTGAAAGAATATGGTGTTTTCGCTTCGCTAAGTGGGCCTGCGATCGACTTACAGAAGATGCCGATTTTGCCAAAAAAATCATCTTTTCAGATGAAGCTCATTTTGATCTTGGCGGGTATGTAAACAAGCAAAATTGTCGCATTTGGGGCACAGAAAACCCGCACGCATGCATTGAAAAGCCGACGCACCCAAAACGAGTCACTGTTTGGTGTGGATTTTGGTCCAGAGGCAAAATTATGCCATTTTTCTTCGAAAATGAGCAAGGAGTGGCCGTTAGTCAATGGCGATCGTTATCGGGCCATGTTGAACGAATTTTTGTTCACAAAAATTAAAGAGGAGGATATTGGCAACATTTGGTTTCAACAGGACGGCGCTACGTGCCACACAGCCGAAGCTACACTCGATGTTTTTATAGCATTTTCAGAAAAAAAAAAGTTATTTGGCGGATAATCTTTTAGACAATAAAAAACAACTTTAATCTCATGTATTCATAAAATTTTCCTCCATTTAGTTAAAGCCAGAGTTCATAAATAAATTATAAACGTTTGCTGATATGCTTTGCAGCCAATAATGGAAACTTTTTGGTACTACAAACTTCTATATTGTAATCTCACAAACGCTTATGACGGATACTTTATCTGCCATTTTTTTTTTGTTTAGCTCTGTAATTGGTTTAAAGTGGTCCCTCTTAATATGGCTAGTCATTAGTTTTACCAATAAATGAACCATTGCCGCTTCTGTCCTAAAAATTTTTATTTTTAAATAGGACCATTGTCCTATTTTTTGCCTTCTAAAATCATTCTTTAAATAATAATTCTTTTTTGGTCTATGTAATGCTTTCACCTTCTCTTATTTGTCATTTAAAAAAAATAATTTTTTGTTAAAAAAATTTTTACATATAAAAATATGTGCTAAAAATAGCTAGGCATCGTCCGAAACTATTTTTTTGACCGACAGATGTTAGTAAAGAAATTGTTTAGCGGCTATTAGACGATCATGCCTAACAGTCAGCACGGTATGATAAAATGCCATTATGGTGAAAAATTGCTGTTTGACATGCCGGGCATTGATGGCTTTCAAAATTTTTTGATATTTTCACTCTCTCTATCTCTCTCTCTTATCATACCATGCAGACATGCCCTACATGATCGTCTAATAGATGTTTTTGATATGAGAATAACCATTAATTTTAGGAAATTTTTAGGGAGATCCTTTTTATTACTTTATGTTACACATTGTTAAAAGATCTGAAATTGATAATAGAAATTTAATACGGCTATTGTTTTTATCGTGACTACAAAAAAACATATAAAATTTTTTTTATACAAACCGCAATTGATTTGATTTTCGTATTGTATCTAAAAGTAAATAGAGTTTAAAATGTGAGAATGTATACGAATACATATGTACTTTTTGTACATAAATAAATATGTGTCAGAAGTGTGATGTAAGTAAAGTTACGGGAGTTTAATTATATAATAATTTTTGCAATTTAGAAAGGGCTGCGCAAGCATATTTGAAATGGCTTACAAGCTCTGTTTATTAAAAATTATTAGACATGTTTGTAGTAATGTAAGGCTTTCAAACCTTTAGTATAAGTATTGCATATGCTCTATCATGTGTAGCATACAAAAGTTTAATTTTAGTTAAAATGTTTTTTTTTTATTAAGTTCGGGGTCTTATTTTATAAATTTATTTTTATATCGATATTTCGCTCTAAAGTGCTAGTTCTTTAGGACATAATTAATTATATTATTTTTTATTAAAGAAGCTACGCAAGTTGAAGCGAAATATCGATATTAAAATTAATCTATTAAATAAGACCTCAAGCTTAATAAAATAGCCATTTTAATTAAAAAGAAAAAGGTCAAATAAACTAACAAATAAATGTTTAATTTTAGTTTAATTACAAAACAAGTTTTTTTTTTAATTTTTGTAAGTTTTTTAATGTTTGCAATTTTAATTTTAAAAAGCTTTTGACTACATTTAGAGTGCACCATCTATTGCATGTTACTCCAACATGTATTCCTTTTTAGCAAGTTTCACAGCCATACCGTTTTTGGAATCAAGAAAACTTTGAGCATAATTGGAACACGTTATTTCTGACTGCCGGCAAATATTTGAGCAAAAACAAGCGGCGGCGCTAATTTTAATCGACTTTGTTAATAAAATTTATTTACACTGCCTTACCTCGGACTATTTGTTGTTTTTTTTAACAGCTGAGTGGAACAAAATTAACAAACTTGTAAATTTCTGTTGAAAAACATTTCATTAATAAAAGTTAAGTATTAAAAACGACAATTACTTGCAACTAATTTATAAATAAATTCTAATATGCTTGCAGAACGACTAAATCATTAAAGTTTTTATAAACAGCACAAAGCAAAGCACTAAAAAACCAATTTAGTCTTGAGCAATGCATCAATTGATGTGCAACAAACATTTTGCCAGTACAAACAAAAGATTTTAATATATGTATGAGTTTAATTTTTTGAAAGGTTTTAATTCTGGAATAATGATTTTTAATCAAAATATAATTAAAAGTATAAAGAATACTAGTTAGTCTGAAATATTTCATTCAGCAAGATGTAGACTAGTACTGCTTATGCTGGTCCTTATGAATCAGAGATGTACATGAATCCGATTCAAATGACTTTTTTTTATTTTTTAAAAATGTGTATTGAATCGTCACTAAACAATAATTAAATGAATGGTGTCATAGCAAGATTCACCATATCAAGTAGTTTGTTACAAAATGCATGTCATGCTTGCATTTTGTATAAGCAGCTACTACAGGGTGGGCCAAAAGAAACCAAGGGCTGTAAAAGTTTAAT
The DNA here is from genome assembly GCA_947397855.1 of Thelaira solivaga. Classification (NCBI taxonomy): domain Eukaryota; kingdom Metazoa; phylum Arthropoda; class Insecta; order Diptera; family Tachinidae; genus Thelaira; species Thelaira solivaga. The sequence continues at coordinate 16,702,002 of OX377611.1, read as the reverse complement.
AACTTTTTTGTTTATTAACTTTTTTTTATTTTTTCTTTCAGATTATATAATATACAAAATGGAAATTTTTTTACACTAAGTATGAAAAATGATGTCTCTTAAATGACCACCGTTTTCAGCTTCGCACTGATGGGCTCTTTTTAGAGCATTTTCCATAACATCGTTCGAATTTCTGCAACAATGTTTGCCTTGAGTTCAAGGATTGTCTCTGGCTTGTTCACATACACTCGCTCCTTCAAAAAACCCCAAAGAAAATAGTCGGGTGCTGTCAAATCTGGCGATCGCGTTGGCCAAATAATTTCCGAATTTCGAGAAATTATTCGCTCTCCAAAAATTTGATTTAAAAGTGCCATTGTGTCTCGGGCAGTATGGGCAGTGGCTCCGTCCTGCTGAAACCACATACCAGGACTGTTTTGAAGAGCAGGACGTAAAAAATTTTCTGTCATAAAACGATACCGCTCTCCATTTACGGTTACATCACTTCCATCTTCATTCTCGAAGAAGTAGGGCCCAATGACATTTTCAGATGTGATCCCACACCATACTGTACACCTGATGGGGTGCAATTGGCGTTGATGAATGGCTCTTGGATTTTGAGAACCCCAGAACCTACAGTTTTGCTTGTTAACAAAGCCATTCAAATGAAAATGAGCGTTAAAATAATTGATCTCTGGTTTAAATAATAAAATTCTATTGTTCTGGTTCTCTGTTCAGTTGTGAACCTCTCCATTATAAATTCTCCAAGTGTTGTCTATATAATCTGAAAGAAAAAATAAAAAAAAAATTAATAAACAAAAAAGTTATTAAACTTTTACAACCCTTGGTTTCTTTTGGCCCACCCTGTATTAACAAAAGCAGCGAATCAATTAATAATATTAATGCTTTTTAAGTAAAGCTTATCAAGGCTGTTTAAGTAAAGGCTTTTAAGTAAATATATTTTGGACTGAATTTAGTTGTATGTACGATAAATAATAATATTTTAAACAAATTTCGGACATTTTTCAGATGTTAAGAGAAGATATAAGGCAATACTTCAAATTCAATATATTATTATGTTTTTATTATATATTTATTATAACTATTTTATTTAAATTTTAATCCCAGTCTTTTATATAAAAAATTTAAAAATTTATTTATTTTTTTCTTTCGCTTTATTTCGCTATTCATCTAATAAAATCTTTAGACATTTTTTTATAACAACAAAATTTTTATAAATATAAAAAAATTAAAATTTTTCTTTTGTTTTGTATATTTGTTATAAATTGAAAAACACAATTTTCAATATTTTTATTATTTTGGAGTTCATTTTATCATGACAAAACCAATTTTGTTTCTTAAATAATTAATGCACTGATATTTTACTGTGTTCAACTTATCATTAAACTTTTATGAATACGAGTACTTTGCATAAAAATAAAAAGCAGTAATCATTTTTGATGTGTTACTGCTAACGGCATATTTAAAAGAGAGTGAACAAAAGGCAAGCAGTTGTGAGAATGCAACCACTGAAGCAATATTATTAGTATATGTTGATGATTGAAAACACAATAAAAGCAGTGAGTACATTCATAAAGGGTGTCCCAACAAGAACGCAAGATTTTAATTTTAAATAAATGACTGATGCAGCAATTGAATTGTTTCTCTGGGTGTATAACATGTGACGCCGTCTTGTTGAAACCACAAGCCATCCACATTAATTTCTTCAATTCTAGGCAAAAAAAAACTGCTTATCATTTCACGATACCGAACACCATTGAATGTTTGCGCTTGATCTGCCTCATTTTCATAAAAAAAAGGTCCAATGATTCCTCCAGCCCAAAAACCACACCACACAGTGACACGTTGAGGATGCATTTGCTTCTCGTGAATCACTCGAGGATTTTTCTCACCCCAAATGCGACAATTCTGTCTATTGACGAAGCCATCAAATTGGAAATGGGCCTCGTCACTGAAGATGATTTTATCGGCAAAATCAGCATTTTCATGTTGTCTCTCCAATACCCAATTAACGAACTCCCTTCGCTGTCCATGGTCATTTTTTACTAACCTCGTACCTTCTACTAGCAAACAATAACAATTGTTCAAATGTCAAACAATGACACTTCGAATGCCGCCAAATTTAAATCTTGCGTTCTTGTTCGGACACCCTTTATAAGAAAAAAGGGAATCAACTCTTGTACATCTCTGTTATGAATACAATAAGCATTTAATTACAAAATTAAAAAACTTCTACTGCAAAACTTAGAAACACTTTTAATACTACAATATTCGTAAATAGTTAAGTTGCCAGTTAGTCTCTTTTAAGCCTTCCAGGCGCTGAGATAAAATACAAAATTATTGTGATATATTTCAATGAATGAATAAAAACAATGAATAAAAAATAAATTATTATAAAAACATAAAATTTTTGTCTATTGAATAATTTCAAAATTACACACTTACTTACCGCTCATTTGCTTTAATAAATTTGTACGTATCTTACTAAACCTTTTAAATTCCAATATGTTTTTAAGGGCATCTGTACGGTGTGTAAAGAAAATGACAAAACCTCTCAGTTTTGAATTCATAAAATTAATTTGTTTTGTAGACACGTACCTGCATTCTAGAGTTTTAAAATAACTTATTAACCTAAATGTTTTATTACTTTAACAATGAACATTGTTGTTTGCTAAAATATTTCACTGAATTAAAGTCTTGTCAAAGTAACATCGGCCTTTTTTTTAAGTGCGCGGTTTTACTTTTATGCCAAATATGTGGCAATTGCTTTGTTAAGTTTTTAGCTTCGAATTCAATACAATCTTTGTTACGATATTTATTGTTTGACCTCAAGCGACATTATGTTCGAATTGTATTACATTGAATTATTCATTTGTTGCAAGAGTTGCTTACATTACTTCAGGTGAATAACACTGGTTTATCTTATGTTACAAGAAAGCTATTGAGGGTGGTCTTACACTGTAATACAAGTATTTATTATTGTTATTACCATGGGCTATAAGACCTTTTGTGCAGCCCAGTTGCTAGCTACAATTCGAAACTCCTTACTAATCCTGAGTCTTGCCACCGCTGAACAATCAGACAGAATATGTTCCAACGTTTCTGGTAATGCTTAACAAAAAAGAAAAGAGTCGTAACGTTCCTCAACAACTTCGCTAATAAAAGGGCTAAGATTTGCATTTGATTTTGAATTTGTCAACTGCTTTGCTTATTTTTTTGTTCATTCGAAATTATAAAAATTTAAAAAGTCTTTAAAAATAATAATTGAGGTACAAGTGTCAAATTTCTATATGGATCTTTTTACTCAGTACAATTACAATTACAATATTCTTATAGTCGATGCTTGGACTTCGGTTTTGAATTAAAAAATAATATCACCTTCATGTGTACTCGTATTATTTGAATCATCATTTGACTAGTGACACATTTTTTGTAATTTCGTTCTGTATTGAACTCATTTAAACAAAAAAATAAAAGCCTATTGTGCAGGTATACTTTATGAACGCTTCGGTGTCATTAGAGGTCGTAAATTTAATGCGCAAATTTAAGGTTTTTTGTCTGCCACAGTTTATTTCTCTTAAGACTAGCTTACATTTGTGCATTCAAACTTTATTTTAAAATGAACTATCAATTTTTGTCTGCAAAGAGTCGCTTTGAAGTAAATAGTTTTTTTTTAATAAAAACAGGTTGTTTTTCATTTTGTTGGCCTACATTTTATACAGCAGAATACAGTAATGTTTTTTGCGGCTCATTCATTCATTTAAGTTCATTGTTGTTTTGAGGTAATAAAAGTGTTTAAAAAAAAAATTAATTCTTTTTAACAGGATTTTATGTGTGTGTAACATACATATATTCTCATTAAGTAAGCAATTAAATCTCACCGCCATCGATAAGCACAGTATAATTTCTTTATTATGTCTAGCTCCTCTGGGGTCAACGTCTCGCTGTCTAGGTAGCTCATCCTGGTTCGTGCACTGGATATATTTCAACTACTTTTGTCCTCAATATAACGCATTATTTGCTGACTCCCTTGGAAAAATTTCTGTATTGCAAAAATGCTCTAAAGCTATACCGAAGAAATTCCACGCCTCTATATAGCGAAGTATTCTTTCAAAAGCCTCTATACCACGAAATCATACTTGAGAAATATAACATTTTAAGTATCTAAGTCGTTAAATCCAATTTATCAAAAGATTCTACATAATGAAAAGTTGATTTTATAGCTTTTATACAACGAAGTATTTAAATTTTTATTTATTGCACAGAAATTTAAAAAAATAGAGGTAATATAACTAATTTTTTTCGTATTTCTTCAAATTTTGTTTTACCAAGAAGTGTTTTTCGATCCCCTTTCACTGTATATCACAAATTAATATACTATTAACGATCCATTTTCTGCTTTTGCATTAAATAATTTATAAAATAAAAACTTTAGACACAGAAATATTCTATGATAAAGAATGAAAAATTTATTTAAGAAAAAAAAAGCAACATTAAAATTACATACATGTATCGAATGATAAATAGTGCAAACGTATTTATAAAAATTAAAACTTATACTTAAATAATAAAATATTAAGGGTACATAATACCCATTTTCATTTAATCATGAGTATACTCGTATTTATGTATGTATAAATATGATGTTCATTTTACTATGATGAGTGAAATAATTGTTTAGTGGCATTTTCTTCAGGATTTAGGCTTCTTTTTCTAACATACAAGCAAACACACAAGTAACTGTGTTTTATGTATGTTGGGTGTGTTGTTTTTCGTTTCTTTCTATCTTAAAACATTATTAATCTTTATCACATATTCTATACTATGTTTTATGACGACTTATTATTATTTAAATTTATTTATATTTTTAAGTAGGTATTTTATAATTATAATACATTTTTATATATAATTTAATATATAAAATATAAAAAGAAAAAGAGAAGTAAATAAAAAATATAAGATTTTTACAATATTTTACAATAAAAACATTTACGAAATTATTTACAAAAAATTATTTTTTTTTTATACATAAAAAATATTTTTTTTTTAAATAAATTTTCTATAAATAGAAAATATTGTTTTATAATAAAAAATATATTTTTAATATATAAATCTTTTTTAACAAAAAATATTTTTTTAATAAAAGATACTTTGTAAATTTTTTTTTGTAAAATTTTTTTTAAATAAAAAAAATACTTTTTTTATAAATAAAATTTTTTTTAATTTTTTTATTAAAAAAATATTTTTTAGTATTTGTATTAAAAAAATATTTTTTATTAATTTTTATTAAAAGAAATATTTTTTTAATAAAAAAAATTTTTATAATAAAAAATATTTTTTTTATAGAAAAAAATTTTTATAATAAAAAATATTTTTTTTATAGAAAAAAATTTTTGATTAAAAAAAATTTTTTTAATACAAAATATTTTTTTTAATAAAAATATTTTTTTAATAAAAATATAAAAAAAAATTGTTTTTTATAGAAAAACTTTTTTTTATTAAAAAAAATTTTTTTAATATATAAAAATTTTTGATAAAAAATGCTTTTTTTTTATAAATAAAACATTTTTTTATTAAAAAAAATTTTAAATAAAATATTTTTTTAGTAAAAATATTGTTTTTTATAGAAAAACTTTTTTTTATTAAAAAAAATTTTTTTTATAAATAAAAATTTTTAATAAAAAATGCTTTTTTTTATAAATAAAACATTTTTTTATTAAAAAAATTTTAAATAAAATATTTTTTTAGTAAAAATATTAAAAAAAAATATATATTTTTTATAAATAAAATATTTGTTTTTAGTAAAAATATTTTTTTTTATAAAAAATACGTTTTTTAATAAAATATTTTTTATAAAAAAATTTTATTTTTATTAATAAAAAATACTTTTTTGTATATAATGACGCTAAAATTTTGTTATTTGTTTTAATGCTAATTTTTTTAGAGAAAATATTAATTATTTAATACTAATATTGCGCTTAAATGTGGCCATACTGATGTTTGTTCTTTAACATTACAAATAGTAACTAGTAAAATTTAAAATAGTTTTTTTTTCTTTTTTTTTTATTCTGTATTGTATTTTTGTTTGTTAATTAAATTAAATTGTAATGGCCAAATTTAAAAAAAAAGTTTTTTAATAGACTTTTAATTTAAGCAAAGATTTTTTGAGTTTTACAAATTTGGCAGTTTTTAATTTACGACTAAAAGTAATCAAAACTTTGAATAAATAATTTAGTTAAAAAATAAAAATAAAAAAATTCCGCTAAAAATCGTGTTAAAAAATTAGAAAAATATTATGTCGTCATTACAACAAAAATAAAAATAAAAAAAAATATTTATTAAAAGTTATTAAGAGCTGAAGTTTTCTAAAAGGAAAATAATCGGTTTTTAATAAAAATTTTAAGTAGAAATTACGTGTTAAGTTAAACACAGATTAAAAATTATTTAACTGATCTGTAAAATTTTTTAATATAAAATCTATACAAAAGCTGTAAATCATATAGATTTAATAAAATCTTACTTTAAGTGTTGTTAACTTGTTATAAAAGGCCTCAATGAAATTAATGACTTAAAATATATTAAAAAAGAAAATTATTAATTTTCATTATTTTTTTTTCTTTTCAAAAAGAAGTTTTCTCAATCTGGGCATTTTACAAAACCAGTAAGAGCTTGATTAGTTTCACCAATGGCTCTAGAGCTTTAAATAAATCAGCAAATAAAGTCAAATTATTGCTAAAAGTAGTTAATTTTATTTAAATTTAATTTACGATTAAAACAGCGAAAGTGTTTGTTGTTTTGCAGTCAGTAAAATAACTAGTAGTGGGCCCAAGTCAACTGAAGCCACAGTGACGTAGTGTGGTACTATTCATGTTACAATTACTCCCTTTGTCTGGAACTCACTAAAAATTCAGAGACTTCTTTGTGAGTTTTATCTGCCATGTCAGACGGTTGTAGGTAGTGATGCCCTAAGTAATGAAAACTGGTCCAAATTAGAACTGTACATTTTAACTGAGCAAACTAACCAACATTGTCAACTCTATGCTTTCAGTACGATTTTTAATATTTTTGATGTTGAAGGAAATTTTGGGAGTTAGTGTCTTTTTTCCTACGTAAAAGTGTTTTTGCTAAACTTTTTTTTGTTTTCAATGCAATTATACAAGCGAAGCTTTCGTTCTAGCTCTTTAACCAAATTTCAAACGTCATCTCTGGTAATAAGCTACAAATGCCCAATTCAGAAAAAATATATTTTTGATTAATTAAAAAAAAAATTGAACAAGCTTATCCAAAAAAACTAACGTAGACTTAAAGTAAATATTATCGAAACTTTTCTTATATTTTTTTCACAAATTTAAATTTAAAATCTACGTTAATTTTTTTAGTTAAAAGGGTTAAACTATTTTTTAGTAACTTTTGGGCTTCAATAAGTTTTAAGACAAATTAAAATAATATTTTTCTATAAACAAATTTCTTAACTAAATTATTATAATAGAAATACATGATAGTTTTTTTTTTGTATCTTCCTTAAAAATGTTATAATTTGTGCTTGATATTTTACTACATATTTTATCGTATTCTCTTTGCAGGAATCATGTTTTCAATTTCTATTTATGCCATTAAATTTTGAATGTAGTCTAAATGTTTTGTGCCATTTAGGGTTTTTGTTTTCTTAAATATTTCTTTAAAAATAAAATTGAACATTTTCTTTCATCATTTACGTTGTTGAGTCTTCAATGTCGTTGTCGATGCGTGACGATCGTATGCCAGTCTTGCCAGTCCATGGATAAATATCTGGACAGGGTTGACAGGTCTTCATGTAACGTACGCCAGATTTATGCCAAAGATTACATACTTTAGGGTTGTTACAACGTTTAGGACGATCCTAAATAACAAAATAAAATCAATTAATAAGGAAACAGGCATAAAAAAGGAAAATATTATTTTTAGTGTTCATTAAGGGAAGAGTCATAAAATCTAACCGCAAACCGATTATAAAAACAAGTTTATAAAAAAATAATTTTGCTATCGTTACTAAAATTTTGTCCATATGGAAACTCGTTGCATAATTAAACACATGTGGATGCTATTGCCTTGTGTTCAAAATAATCAAATTTTAAAAATAATTTCCATATTAAAAATTCTAACAACAAATCTCGTATTGCCATAATGCAATTTCTAATCCACTACATAATTTATACTTAAAAAAAATCTGTTTGCTTTGTAATAGGTGTCTCAGTAAGAGTGACCTGTTTCTTTGCATACTGCAATAAACCGATTGTTTTATGCGTTGTATGGAGCTGTTTTGTTAAAACTACATATCGCCCCCATCCATACCGTCTAGTTAAGATCACAAGAATTTCGTTATCATATTGCTGTAACGAATGCCGTTCATAGTCACCTCAATTGCGGGCTCATCTTCAAAAAAATCCTGTTGTACGTGCACTTGTTTCTCATAGATGGCTCGAGAATTTTCTAAGCCCTACATTCTACAATTTTGCTTATTCCCGCAGCCATTCAGTTGAAAATGCACTTCACTGGAGAAGTTAATTTTTTTTTATAAATTTGGCATTGACTTCACTTTACTCCATTACCAATTTAAACAATTTGCCGGTGGGAATATTTTATTTCTTCTTTACAATCCAATAGAAAAATCCCAACTTTTTCAAAAAATACGTGTTTTCATTTTAAAATGAAAAGGGCACTCTTAAAGTTACACTGTATCTTCTAACACTTACTGAATAATCGCATTGGAAGGGTTGAAATGAATTCATTCTTGAAATTGGTGTGGGATCTCTGACCCATTGCAGCGCTTGCCAATTTGTTACAATCCAAACATCAGGCATTGCATTAATAGCATCCAAAAATTTAATGAAACCTTCTTTGTGATGAGGTTGTGTAAACCAGGCTGCATGATAAAACAAACCAAAAGGGGCTCTAAAAAAACAAGATTACAAAAAAAATACAAACAACTTAAAAAAAATTTTTTTTCTTTAAAAAGAACTTATTAAGCAATTTTTTTATGTGAATAGTATTAAAATAAGCCCTTATTTGGTCTTTATAATTTTAAACATTTTTAAATTCAATTATAGAAATTAAAGCTGGTATTCAAAATGATTAATAATGATTTCCAGTAGAAATTGTGACAAATTTTTCAGACATATTAGTCACATTATCTCTCACCTGTTTGTCGTATAATGTCTTTCAAAATTTTTCATAATCATTTTTGTAACACCTTCTGCATCTGATGGATTTGAGCAAGCATCACCCATCGAACAACGACCTCCATTTAAATCTTGCCACATAACCATAGGCACTTGCCAAACTCCAGGATAACTTTTTGTGGGACACGGTGGTATCATGCAATCATGGAAAATTTTATAGTCAAGCGTATAAGGCCATGATGGTGGACGATTTTCATAGACAGGCATAGATGAGTCATAAGTGAAATTGGAATCGTATAACATTTTGTACATTTTATTGCCACCCACGGATAAGAAAGGAGCACGCATGCCTCTGACATCAGATAACTTAACACCACCATAAGCCGCTAAGATTTCACGTTGTCCAGCTACTTCACGAGTCCATTTCTTTTGTGAGAATTGTTCACCAAAACTGTGTCTGTATTTGTACGATTTACATTTTTGTTTTAGTTTTAGTTTAGAGTTAAAGGAAAAGGAAAAAAATATTTTGATTTAGTTTTTGTTTTTTGGTGCAGGTTCTTATTAAAAGTTTTTATAAAAACGTGATTATTTAGTAAAGGGTGTTTTGTAGTGAAGGATTTAGTGCTGGTTGTAAGAAGTAAAGTTTTTTTTTTGTTAATGTCTACTGTGTAAATGTGTGCATACAAACCTGGTGTTAAAATCTAAGTACTGTGAGAGGCTGCCACTTACCTGCAAGCACTTTTGTGTAAGTTTTGTGGAATGAAAACCTAAACTTAATTTGCATTGTAGCATATGACAGCTATTGGCCTAACTGATGAATTCTTAATCGAGTAACTTGTATCGAAATTTTTTTATTTTTTTCATATAAAAAAACTCAATTTCATTTGATTTGCGTGTTTATAGAAAACGATCAATGCAATGATCTAAAAGGCTGTATGAAAAACACTAAAATTTTTTTATAAATTTAACCTTTTCCATACAAATTTTTCAGACAATCGGATTGATAGTTTTTTTACTATAAACAGCACGCTACATTTTTGTGTCAATTTGAAACAAAAAGTAGCTAGAAAGGATTAGGTATTCGTTTTGAAAATTCCCACTAAAACTACACTCTTTAGCACAGAAGAAAGTAATATGGAAAAAAGTTTACATGTGCCACATTAAGGCTTAAAATTTTGTTCCTTTTTCCGATTTCAATTGAGCATCAGTGTATTAAATACGACGAATATTTTATAGCCTTCTAATTCATCAATTGATGGGACTAAATTTGACTCCTATTAGAAGAAAAAAAAGAACTACAAGTTGTGGCCTTAGAAGGTTAAAATGTTACTCTACTATAAGTTTCTTACTAGATTTTCGTTTATTCTCTTTGCAAAACGAAGCTACAGAAATAGCTGCGTTTTCTGCAAAAAAAAAAAAAAACTCTACGAATAATAATTTTGTCGAATATTTTAATCTTCTATTTCATCTATTAATGGTACTTATTTGGCTCCAATTAAAAAAAGAACAAAAAAAGACCCATAAGTTGTAGAGTTAGAGGGTGAAAATATTCCATAAAAATATTTCTTGTTAAATTCTACTATTCAACTTTTAAGTTTCCTACTAGAATCTAGTATATTTATTTTGACTTTAATTTAAAAAAAAAAGGACAAAAAAGGCTCATAAGTTGTAAAATGAAAGGCTTGCTTGTTATAGCTCATAATTTTTAAGCAGAGCTCTCTTAGACCATTAGGTAGTGTATTAACCTCATAGTCTTAGGGACACTGATTCAAAATTTGCCTAAGCTTTGGGTGTTTTGCTGTAAAAAATACCTTCTGGGTGGACCTACAAAATTAATTTTTATTAAGATTTTCCTAATTTTTCGGAATTTATTTTTAGTGAAACAAAAAAATCGGTTACTCAAAAATAAATAAAATTTTGCTTTTGTTTGTTTTAACAGAATATTATTACGAAAAGTTATTTACAACATAAATATATAAAAATAATGAAATAAAATAAATAATATAAAAATAAAGATTAAATTTTGAAAAGTTATTTATTTTGTTAAGAGAAATTTTATTTTTTTTAACGCTAAAATATTTCTTAAAAGGAAAAGAGAACAAATGACTTAGTGGGTCTGTCCTAGGTTAGGAATTTGCATTGTTATGGTATTCATGACTATCTCAAAACTATTTCTTCAAATTTTATAACGAAAACGAAGAGACAGCAGAACATATATTGCGCCACTTTAATGATTTCATTATTTAAGACATCACTACCTTGTAGCCTACAACCCTCTAACATGTTGGACAAATTAAATAAAAAAGTTTATGAAGTCTTAATGAATACTAGACTTTGGCAGTATTTGTAACATGAGATTAGTACCACAATAGGTCTATTCTGGCCGTAATGTCCAGGTGACTTCTTTCTGCTTCTAGTTGTAATTCTAGTTTAGTTATAAGCTAAGACTTTTGGCTTAATTAAAATATTATACATATTATATTATATCCAGTTTAGTTATAAGACATCTTCTGAAAATTTCCCCCCAGACAAAAATTTGGTTTTTGAGCAAGAAATCTAATCAATTGAGCTTTAATTTCCTTAACTAATTATTCTTGTATGAGCCGATTCCGTTGGACTATTTATAGAATTTCATTATTTTAGAAGAGGCTGAAAGTCTTTAGTAAGGTAAAGACTTTTGTGAATTCAGATCTGGATTATAGGGGTTTTAGTAAAATTTTATTTTGTTATTTACTGAAGACAATTAAATTATTGTCTGTACTACTACTACTTGTGCATGCGGTGTTTTCTTTTATTAAAAACAGTGTTTGTGCTATCATTTTAAACATAGAAAAAAAAGCTACAAGCATTTTTAGAGATACGTCTTTTTATAGTGTAAACAAAACACAACAAGAAAATAAATAATACTTACGATACCGTATGTGAAGCCATTTCATGACCATCCGAATATAAATTCTGTACTTGACTGTAATCAGTCCATTCATGGGAAACATAAAATGTGGCTGTGATGGGACAACCATTTGGATTAACACGACCCTTTTCGAATAAATCAATATACAATTGTTTATTCAAATCATTAACAGAATCATCAAAAGTAACCAAAACAATTTGAGGAACTTGTTCCACCGGCATATCACCTTTATTTTTTTTTTTTTTGGTTTTTAAACAATTTCCAGAGAAGGGTAACACAACACATACAACCATTTAACAAGGCATATAAACATAAAGCAGGAGTGGGCAATAAAATTTTTTAATAATAAAAATAATGATTTTTTTAGATTTTAATATGACGTTAAGCACATAAAAATAAGGGGAGAATTGTTTTTTTTTTTGGTTGCAAAGGGGTTTAAGGATGTAAATGATGTAAAAGCACATGAAAATAAAAAGAAAAAAATAATAACAATTAAACTATTAAAAAAATAACATAGAAAAATATAGTTTTAAATAAAATATTAAAAAAAACTGCTCATTCTCCTTTCCTTAATTTTATTTTTGGATGTAATGATGCTGAATGATTAATTAAATTTGTTATAAACAATTTTCCCAAAAATAATTTTTTTTTAAACTTACGATACGGTGTGTGAGGCCATTTCATGGCCATCCGCATATAAATCTTGTATCATACCATAATCGGTCCATTCATGTGATACATAAAATGTGCCCCTAATAGGACAACCATTTGGATTTTTGCGTGTTTCATTATTAAAAAGTTCCTCATAGTAATCAATATTTAGTGTACTAACAGCATCATCAAATGTTATCAATACAATTTGTGGAACCTCTTCTACTTTTAAATCTCCTAAACAGGTATTTTGTGTTAAGTTTCATTTAAAAGGCAATTACGAGTACACAATAACATAAATTTTAAATTTAATGTACGAGTACAGTGGGTAGCAAGTAATCATATTTATGAGTATTTTGACTTTATTTAAAAACAAACAAAATAATGTCATCAAATTTTAAGGGTATGATGTAATTGGAGCACCAACAATTTAAATGAATTGTGATATATAAAAATTTTCCATATTTAATAAAATAATTTCATTTATTAAAAATTTTTAATATTTAAATGGTAAATCCAGATTAACATTTTTTTTTTTTTTGCACTGAAAGAATTTGTTCTCTATAAATGAACAAATTAAAAAAAACGGTTTTCATTTTGGAAGAATAAACAGAAGATCTTAGCAGTTTCCTTGGAATTGGTCAAAAAAAAAAAAATTATTTTTGTTAAACTTTTTGATTCGGAATAATTTATTATGTTACATGAAATAAGTTTTTTTAAAAATATGAACAACTTTTATTCATTAATTTTTTTCATTCATCTACTGAACAATTTCATTGAAATACAACCAATCAAACTGAGACACAAATCAATGCATACGGTAGCGACCAACTTGTAACAAAATTTTAAAATTATTAAAAAAAGGTTAACATTATAATCATTTGGTATCTAACGCGACCATTTAGACCCAGTATTTGCACTAAGCTATCTAATGCAAATATTTAATTTTAATAATTAATTTAGTGAAACTATTTTATTTCATAAATATTATTAGAATAAGAAGCTATTTCTTTAGAATTGCTACAAGCTTCTTAATGCTTTGGTAGAGAGAAGCCCCTTTACTTGGTTATGGATACCGGGACACAAAGGCCATGTGGGCAATTATGTGTTAGACTATCTGGCCAAAACGAAAACTTTTCATTATTTTAGAGAAATATAAAATTTTTTCAAATGAAATGTGGTTTTAATAAAACTAAATAATCATTTTAATTAAATATTCAATTAATACAATAAAATATTTCTTTAATGAAAATATGTCATCAATTTAACTAAATATTTCATAAATTCAATTAAATATTGCATTAACACAATTAATTATTTAATTCATGTAATGAAACAATTCATTACTTAACAAAAATTTTTCATTATTCAAATAAAATATAAAATTTTTTCAATGAAATATTGTTTTAATGAAAATATTTCATCATCGCATTAAATATTTCATTATTTCAACAAAATTTTTCTTTAATGCAAGTACCTAATTAATTTAATTAAATATTTCATCAATGCAATGAAATATTTCATTAACATAATGAATTAATTCATTGCATTAACGAAAATGTTTCAATGTTTAAATGATATATATCTCCATTAAATTAAATATTTCATTAATTTAATAAAAAAATACTTTTATGTAATGAAACTTTTTCATTTTCAATAAAATATTTTTTTAATGAAAATATTACATCATTTCAATGAATTCTTTCTTTAATGCAATGAATTGTTTCTTTAATGCAATGAATTATTTCATTATTGTAATGAAAAAAATAATTTATTTATTACAAATATTTCATTGTTTCTATGAAATATTGTTTTAATGAAAATATTTCATCAATTTAATTAAATATTTCATAATTTCAATAAAATATTTGATTATCGAAATGAATTTTTTCATTAATATAATGAAATAAATAAATAATTTAATAAAAATGTTTCATTATTTCAATGAAATATTCTATTTTTTCAATAAAATAATGTTTTATTATTTCATTAATATAATGAATTATTTCATTAATGCAATGAAATAATTAATTAATTTAATAAAAATGTTTCATTATATAAATGAAATATTTCTTTAATACAGAAAATTATTTCTTTATTTTAATGAAATAATGAATTACTTCATTAATTAATTTAATGAAAACATTTCCTTAATTCATTAGAAATTTATGCAATATTTCATTTAAGCAATGAAAAAATTTTAATGAAATTATTTCATTAAATTTATGCAACACAATTCTTTCAGTATTTTCTATGGCAAGGACACTCATAAATTATGAAATTGAATGCCACCCATTGTAGCTCTAACAGAGTTTTTTTTTATACCCCTTTTGAAACAGAGAAGCACAGTAAAAATCATAAAATTGCAGATATTTTGCCCTGTCTAAAAGGGGCATTACAAATTGTGTTCTGTTTTTTAAAAATTTTTATTACTCACCGGGTATATCTCTGCCGCCACAATAACAATCAGGCAATAGACAAACATCTTTGCGGCATTTTGCTGCTGTTTTATCAGGTTGAGGCTGTGGATATAGAGGGTCTGGTCGGCTGGGTAGATTTCTATAGATGTCGACAAACTCTTGGGCCTTGCTGACAATCGTACCAGAAGGTTTCAATGTAGGACGTGTACGTCTATGAAATAGAAATCATTTTTTTTGTTTGTAGAAATTATTTTAGAAATTGGGGACAAAAGCTAATATTTACATAGGGAGAAAAAATTATGAAAACAAATTATATTTTCAAAAATTTTAATTAAAATATTGAGGCGACTTCATTTGCTTGCATTTAAATAAAGTAGTTGTCTAAATATTTATCAGTATGTATTTAATGCAATTATACTTACGGTGGATGTGTGCCACGATTGTTTGTCATTGGTGCTGCCTCACGATCGCTTTGATATGCTGAATTGCCGCGGTTCCTGTTGCTATTCGAATTGGTTCTAATTATTTTTAATTTTATATAATTTTGTTTGTATAATTTAGTTTAAATTAATTAATAAAAGTTAGAGAGAAAAAAAAAAGAAAAAAGACAAGATTTTAGAAACAAGACAGACACAGAGCATAACATTTTTCTCAGTAACGAAATTATTTAAATAACCAGACTGATAAACAAAACGACACTTTAAATTAAATTCATTAAACCACAATTAAAAACAAAACAAAACAAGTTAGTGACAAATACATGCAAACTAATATTAATAAAATAGCTGTGTAATTTACAAAAAAAGAAACAAAAAAGAAAAGTAGAAAGCCCAAAACAAACACCTTTTAAGCCAAAAAAAATTATAAAAAACAAATTGTGAAGAGATCCCCAACAGTGACAATATTTCTTTTAAAAGAAATTTAAAATTAAATATGAAATATTCTTTATATATACAGTGAGAACCAAAAAAAGTGAAGCAGACTGCTGCTTAATGAAATAATATGCTTTGATTTATATATACATTCTTTTTTTTAACAATTAAAAGTGGTTGGGTTGATTGGTGGCTGGTTGGTTTGTTTTATTTGATTTTGTGTAAAGTGTAGCATGTCTTATTTTGCTTGCTTTGATTTGATATCTTTCGAGCTGCTTAAAAAGTGTACAAGAAATTTTGGATGGGGAAGTAGGTTGGTTGGATTTACTAGGGAAATTTGTTGTTGGTTAGAAATTGATTGGTTGTTGATTTTTTGTTGTTTTAAATAGATCGACGTTTAATAAACGAAATTAATAAAAAAAAAAAAATTAGGGGCACACAAGGGTAATGCTTAACTTAAGTTCTATTAAATTTCTGCTACAAATTATATTCGCTGCAATTATAGCTAAAATTTTGTTTAAGTGCGTGGTAGAGTTTGTTTCTTATTAAATATGTAGTTGCTTTGCCTAATAAAACATAAATTTTTCATCAAATTCAGAATGTACGCTAAGTAATTTTTAGATTTAAATTGTTGTAGATTGTGCTAAAAATAAAAGTAATAAAAAAGAAATAAATTCTTTGTCGGAAGCACATGAGTACTTTTAAATATTTTACTTGTAGCATTTATTTGTTTTATTTTCTATTAAGGCTGATAATCAAAATAAAAATTATGACAAATTTTTCAAACAAAATTGTTACAATATCTACTTAAAATCTACTTTATTGTTTATTGAATACCAGCCTTAAACGTTGGTTGTCAGTAAGTTATGTTTCTTTTCAAAGAAAATTTAAGTAGACTTTAAATCGATAATATGAGAAATTTGTATGAAAAATTTGTCATAATTTATTATTGAAGTCGTTATTAATCTCTTTGAATACCAGCCTTAATCGTTAATTTTTCTTGTCAACACTCATTTCTAGTTTAAGTTTTAACAAACTTTTTGTTATAAATTTAACAATGAAAATTAAGTAAAATGGCGCTCCAAATGATGACAGGTTTAAATGGGTTGATGAATAATTATTTAGTCCAGTCAATATATAATTACAACACTTAGTAATGCACGGCTTATAAATAGAAAACGAACATTCAGATACTCTATAAAATATGTATGTCAACCATTTAATTATTTAGTGTGCTGTTTGTAGGAAAGGTACAATCCAATCGATTTAAAATTTTTTATATAAAAGACTCATATGCTGTGTGTATGAAAAACATTAAATATTTTGAAAGAAAAGTCGTATAAAATTTCCAAATAAATAAAAATAGCCCATTAATTTTAAAATATTTTTTAGTATTTCTCATACAAAATTTTTATAAAATTGGATTGTTTGCTTTTTGGAAACAGCATATAAATAATTTTAAATAATTTTCATAAAATTTTATTAAAAAAAACCCATTCTCAGCTCTTCTAATTCTTCATGGTTTTCATATGTTTATACGAAAGTCTTAACTTGATTATATTAACTAAAACTTAAAGCGTTTGTGCTATTCCTTTTTAAATTATGCTACAAAAAAAAATATATAAAAAGTGTTATCTAAAGGTGCAATTAATTTCTTTTAAATACAATTTAAATAGCTAATGAAAGGAGTGCAATCAACTAAAAGAAAGGGACCTTTTTCGGTTCTCACAATGAACAAAAAAAAAAAAAAATTATACTTTGTGCGATTTTAACAACCAGTTAGCAAAAAATCAATTCTAAAAATTATATAAAAAACAAAATCGAATTTTACCACCACCTGAGATTTTTTCTTTTTGCCAAAACGAATACTTTTTTTTTTGTTTTAGTTTAGTGAAAACAACAAATCTCTAAATAATTACTCAGCGTACAAAGTGAAAAATAAAACAAATTGCTAAAAAAATATTACGCAATAATTAATCTTTAATTTAAATGTAGTTTTTTGTTTGTAGTTGGAGTTAATAAAAGAAACTAAATTTTTAAATGGTGAAATTTACATTTTTGTTGTTGTTGATAAAGTTTGATTTTTTTTAGTAGTAAAAGTTTTTATTTATTTTCTTATTGAAAATCCCAATAGACAAAAAAAGTGCACAAATGGAATCAAGATCAACTTTTGGATATCAAAAAAAAAAAAAAAAAAAAAATTATGTGATTCAATTAAATATTCCATTTTTTTTATAAATTTTTGTTGTACATATTATTCAAGCTTAAGGTCTTTGTATTTTAATTTTTGCTTTTCAAAATTTCGATTATAATTAATTTCTTGAATTACAATTTGTTGTCACAAAAAAAAAAAAAAAAAATTTGAAAAAAATAATTAAAATGTAGAGATCTTTATAATAAAAAAAATATATAAAAAATAAAAAAAAACGCAATTTAATTATTCGATCTTTTTATAAATTTTTACTATAAATATAATTTTAGCTTAAGATCGACTTTCTTGTAATGAAACTCTCTTATTTAATTGAATTAAAATTTTTTGTAAAAAAAAAATATTACAAAATAATAATTAAAATATAAAAATCTTAAACTTGAATAATATTTATAATAAAAATTTATAAAAAGATTAAATAATTAAATTCCCTGGGTGCCCTGTAGATTGATGGGTAGTGTACTGGCCTATCAATTTGTGGATCGCAGGTTAGATTTCTGTCTAGACCCTGTTCAAAATTCTTTAACAAATTTAATCTTTGAATTAATTTCTAGTATTATATATTTAATAATAATAAATTACATAAATTTTTTTATTATTTTATTTATTGTTTTTTAATAAAAATAAAAAAGTATGTAAAAGAATATTTCGTTTTCAAATTAAGAAGGTTGAAAATTATTTATTTAAGCTTTTCAAATGTGCTTGATATTTCTTAATCGATCCTGTTCTGTAAATTAAAGTGCTTTGAAAAACGAAAAAACATTTTTTAAGCCCAAAAATCAGCTGTTTGCTGTTCTACAAATGATTAATTTTGATATCATTCAAAGTTAAGTTCGAATTTTTATTTAAACTTCAGAAATGTAAAAGTGGCTCTTATTGGGATGACCATAAAAATTTGGCCAAAAATATTCATACTTGGAGTGAAAATTTTTAAAAATTTAAGAATATTTTTTTTACATCTTGTTTTTTTTTAACTTAAATGTGATAAAATGCAAGCAATTTTACTAAAATCTATAAAAATGTTTAAAGTTTTATGTGTTAATTATTTTATTTTTGCTTTTTTTAGTCAATTATGACAATAAAAGTCCTTTCGATTTATTTTCAATAAGTTTGTTTATTATGGTTTTAAGCCAATAAAGTTCGATATGTAAATTCTGTTTAGAAAATATCAAAAAATGTGAATTCGTTTTAAAACGAAAATTTTTTTCGAATTCGCTTAACAAAACAAGGCTGACTATTTAATATTATAGCTAAACTAGAGAATTTAATTATGAATAGATTATCGCTTGAACAACACATTCAAAGTTAATTTCAGAATCAGTTATCACTTTGCTTAACTTATAAGCGTCTTCATGAGTTTTATGGCTCATGTCTGATTAATATAGCATTGAAGGTAATATAACTGCTGGAATCAGATTTAAGTTCATCGCACATTGTTTATATTATTCTTGACATCTAACCAGAAATGGTATAGAAAATGATTTAGAATTGCAAGTTCAGAATACGTTTCTTCAAGAACACCATGAAATCATTTTAAAAATTTTGAATTAAAATTTTCTGTGTAATTTTTTACCCTGTAAAGGTTTATCGGGCCTAAAAAAAACCTTTTATAATATCGGCATATAATAGATGTCTCTATAAGAGTGTACTTTTTTGTTGAAATGGTAGCTCTGACATTTAGTAACTGTCACATATGTTTACTCCGATTAGTAAAAATGGATCGCTTTATGAAAGAACAATGCTTTGTAAATGTGATGCAGCCAAGTGAATCCAAAAACTCTGATGAAGCGCATTTCCATCTCAACAGCTTCGTGAATACACAAAATAGTCTAATTTGAGGCTAACAAAATCTTCTTGCAATCTATGAGCAGCAAATGCACCAACAACGAGCAACTGCTTGATGTGAATTTTGGATAGGACTTACTTTTTTGTAGATAAGGCATTCGTAATAGAAACATGATAAATGAGTTCTAGTAGCCTCAACTGTACGGCATGAATCACGTATACATGTGGCTTCAGTAAGACGGCTTCACATGAAACATTTCATTTATTGCAGTATGAAATGAAAAAGTACACTCTTACTGGAACATTTTTTATTTGTCACAGGAAATAGGCAATAATTGTGAAACACATGTAAAAACTAGCACACTTTAAATTATGTTCAAAGAAAGTATTAAATTATTTGAACTCAATAGAAAATCTTAAAAAATTTTGACAGAGTTTAGAATATTTCCCTAGAACTTAATTCATAAACTTTCATGCGATATCCTCAAGTGATCTTTAGATTCCCTACAGTTCGGTTTAATTGTTTTTAAGCCAGTGAAAATATACGTTTAATTTTTATTTTTTTTTAATTTACTTAAAGTGGTAGAACAAATAGGAGGTTTTTGTTGTTGGTTTTGTTGTTGTTGTTGAAAAAAAAAATAGTTTTTTAATTTTATTTGATTATTAATACCTCGTGGGGATTTCATTGCACTTAGCATTAGACGTAGTATCGGAACATTTAACCGTAGAAGCCAAAGAGAATTTATTATTTGATTTTCCCGCTGCCGCTGAGGAAGTATTAGGACCAGCATTATTGTTACCATTGAGCGAGGAGGAAGAAGAGGAAGGGGAGGCAGTAGCAGATGCCGCAATTGATGATTTAAGAGCGTTATTTACTCTTGAGACACGAGCCGGTGATAAATTAGCCGAGGAAGATGATGATGCTGCTCCGGCTGTTGAGTGTTTATTTGTTTGACTGGAGTATGCGTTAGCAGGGGATGGTGATGATGGTGGTTGAGGTTGCGGTGTTGTTGTTGTTGTTGTAGTAGTTGTTGTTGATGTAGTTGTTGTAGTAGAGGAGGAAGACGAGGAAGTTAGAAAACTATAGGTTGAGGAAGGAAATTTGGGATAGTATTTAGGTGTGGTAGTGGTGCTTGTCAGTAAAGTGCTACTAAATAAATTTTTTTGTGAGACGCTAGGATTGGTAGTGGTTTTTGCTGTTGTAGCTGTTGTTTTAATTGTTGTAGTGGGTGTAGTAGAGTGTGTGCTTGCAAAATGTATAGAATTAAGTTTAGATGTTTGTAGTGCCGTGCTAGCGGTAATGGCAGTGGTAGAGGGTTTAGGTGTTGTCGTTGGTCTAAGCGTCGTAGTGGTGGTTGTTGTCCATGTTGGTCTTTGTCCAGTGGCAGCATATAGATTCTTAATTTCTTGTACTGCTGCCTTGATTTCAGGTTCCGAAAAGTCATTGACAAATTGCGGAGAAGCTGATTCATTCTCATCACTATCCACACCAGCCAAGAATAACTGCAATTGTTCAAGTACTGAAGATGCAAGCAGTTTAGAATTTGTCGGTTTCGTTGATGATGTTATATAGCCAGCGTTTTGTAAACTTTCGGCCAAAGTATGCTCGCCAGTTTGTTGTCTATATTTGTTAGAGTAATAGTATTTTAATGGTCTATCTGTTATGGCCACCACGTGTTCTTTTTCTGTAATCTCAGTTGATTTTGTGTTTTCAATACTGTTATCTTGACTATTTGGCACCGGGGCAGATACCAAAGCTTCAGCCCTGGGATGTTGATCTATTGCTTCATTTTCATAATGTTTTTTTAGCTCTTGCTTAAAGCTTTGATATTTTTCTTTTGTCTTGACAGAATTCACCGGAGGTGCTCTTTGATTTTGTATAGACGCTATGCGTGCTCTTTGTATTTTACGTCTACTTTGTAGTTGAGCACCTGGTGCTGTTGTGGTGGTATCTTCTGCAAAAGGTTTGAAACGATATTTTGGTGCATATGTGGTGGCTTCCTCTCTTTCCAAAACATTTGTAACTGTAGCAGCTGTATAACGCGATCTACCTCTTGGTCTGGACTTCTCCGATACTTCATTGCGACTATGAATGCGCAAAGAAGATGTGTTTATTATAGTGGACATTGTTGTGGGAGTGGTACTTTCAGTGGTTGGTGCAGTTGTTGTGCTGCTGCTTAAATTAATTTTGTTGTAATTGTTTCTTACATTTCCTATGATAACATCACTTATGCTAAAGTTACGGGTATTTGAGGCCAAGTTGGCAATGAAAGTTTCATTGAGATTTTTTGGTGGGGAAGTTATTATAAAGTAGCTTCTTAAGGGCTTGGTAGTCGTTTGCAAAAATGGATGTAGTGTGCTCGTTTGTGTGAGATATTTTGGTTTTACTGTGGATCTAGCCGAGGAAAAAGATGATCTTTCTTCTTTTTGCAAAAGGTTTTCTAAGCTTTTGTAAGGTGAAACAAAGCGTTGGCTAGAAGATGTGGTGGTTTTTTGTAGATTGTCTTTAAATAGTGCAGATCTTGCGGTAAATGTTTGTATAGGTCGTTCAGAGGTAGTGGTGGTGGTCGCCGTAAAAGGTGTTGTAGTTCTGGGTGTAGTGGTGGTAGTTGTAGTAGGGGTAGTAGTCTTGGGCGTTGTAGTAGTTGTAGTTGTGGTTGGTGTGGCGAAGGTGCTCACTACTGATCTGGGCAAATATTCTTTAGCCACAGATTGTAGTTTGCTAGACTCTGTTGGTATTCTATAACTATAATCGTAGAAAGCTTGTGCTCTTGGGCTGAAAGTGGCTGTAGCTGCTGTGGGTATAGTTTGTATTGTTGGTCTGCCACTACGCCAGGTTCTTAAAGAAGGAACGTATGTCGTTGGCTGTATGTCTTCATTGTAATAAGTCTCAACGTAAACTATTTCAGTGTGAGGTTTAAATGCTGGTTTCTCTGTAGTGCTGGTGGTAGTGGTGCTAGTTGAAGTTGTGCTGCTGCTAGAAGGAGCTTTTGTGGTGGTTGTCGTTGTTGTACTCATTGTCGGTGTCGTCGTTGGTGCTGCTGTTGTTGTTGTTGTGGGTATTATTATTTTGCCTGGCGTTGAACTTACAGCTGGTGCAGTGTAGTATTGAATAGCAGGTCTTCTTTCATATAAAGGCTTCGGCGTGTCTTCTGTGAAAGGTAGTTGTTGGGCTCTTAAAGTAAAACCATTGCTACCTGTTTGTAGGCTATATTCAAATGGCTTGGCTTCAGTTGATGTTTTGAAAGTTCCCGGATATCGTAGGGTAGTTGAAGAACTAGCTTCGTTTAAGACCTCGGTATCTTCTGCAGAGTCCAATTTATCTAAAGTGTTTGTTTCTCTAGAGGGCGCCTTAAAACTTTGTGGAGACACATCCGATATAACATAATTTTTAATCTTTGTTTTAACATCTTTTAAAGATGATTTAGATTTTTGATTATCGAGAAATTCGTTGCTTCTTTGCCCACCACCATAAATATCATAACTTTTCGATTTGAATTCATTATTTTCATTAGACTTGTCAGTTTTTGTACGTAACAGGATGCCACGCGCACTGGTGGCATAGGTATCTGATGTATAAGCACCTCTGTCGTTGGTATTTGATTTATAATAAGAACCCGAGTTGCGACTTTTTGGCGGCTCAGCACTTTGTACTTGAACATTTTGGCTCTCATCAAACACTGTCTCCACATCCTCTAGACTTTGTAAGTTTGCATCCTTGTGATGTCTACTACCTTTGGATGCTAGCACCTGTCTATTTGAGTGTGGACGTGTTTGTGCAATTATTCTTGGCGTGGAAATTTCTGGTTCAATAACAACCGTTTGAGTAGAATATTTAAGGAGTTTAGGCTTGGGAGTGGTGGTCGTGGATGGAGATTGACTAAGGTTTTGGGCTGCTGGGGTTTCGATGGGGGTGGGAGTTGTTGTCTGGAGTTGTGTGATGGGTTCTGGTCTAATATGTTTATGTAGTGGTAGTTGTGATTTTGGTTGTAGTTGTTCTGGTTGTTGTTGTAATAATTTTTGATCTAGATGCGTTTGTTTGGATCTGTTGGAGAAATCCACATTTTCCGTTAATAGAGTTAGTAAAAACTTTTCAGTTTTATTGGCCTTAATTAAAGGTAGAAATTTATATTGTTGTTGTGGTTGTTGTTGTAGTTGTTCTTGTTCTTGTACAAGTGATGTAGTGATTGTAGTTGTTGGTATTTGTAAATTTTTTGATGACTTTAAATTAATCAATTGCAATTGAGGCTTATGTTGTGGTGCATTTCTATTGTAATGACTTTTATGATTTCTTATTTTGCCAATATTAAATATGATTTGCTCATTATCATTCTCTTGAGAATTGTAATGATAATCTAAAGACTCTACTTGATGCTGATGGTCATTGTTATTGTAAGAAGAGGGTGGTGAAGTCTTATGATAAAAACTACTTGATAAATGTAAACGATTGTTGGGTTTTGCACATAGAGAAACAGTTGGAAAGAAAGTGGTGAAAACACATTTAAGAGATAAGACAGTTTATAGAATATAAACATAAAAAAAACAGATTAAATGGTGGGGACAGGACGTAGTGGTCATGATTGATTGATTAAAATTTTTTTTTTTATAAAAAAAGAAAACAAAAAAGAAATATGTTGGCGGTTAAAAAAACTTAATTATAAAAGTTCTTATTAAAAAAAAAATATAATAAATTACAAATTTATTTATAAACATTTGCTTGAGTTCTCACTGACTATTTAAGTTAAGGCTTTGGCGTAATGTTTTTAAACCCAAAAAGGCATGCATTTTTATTTTTTTTATTTATTGTTTTAGTTAGAGCTAGTGGTAAATTAAAATAGTACATTGAGCATGCTCGACACATAAGACATGCAACATATAAACATAAATTCACATTTATGATTTAGTTGAGTTTGATTGTAATCAGGTTCGGTTTAACTCTAGCACTGGGAGGCAGATAATATTTTCATGCAAATATAAAGTCAGGATAAAAAAGGATATTTTAAACTTTTTATTGATTGAACGAACACTATTTTAGAATATTAATTCTGGTATTTCTCACTATTGAAACCATGAAACCATAATGATTTGATATTTGAATAAACGATCGTTACTTGCTTTCTTCATCAGAATTTCTTATGTTCATGTATTTATTTCATTATTTATGATACAATATTTAGGGGATTCACACAGTGGTGGGAAAGTCATATGTTGTAAAAAATAATACGAACATCACATAGCTTAGTGTGACATATTTCAAATTTGGGTCAACTGAGTCTAATGAGCACTTACGAAAAAGTATTAAACACAGTGGGAAAAGTCTTATTGATTTCGCATGGAAAGGAAAATTAAGCGGAAAGAAATGTCGATCGATATTCAAATTGCTATTATTCATACCTGCGGAATTATTTTATTATTTTGAATTACTTAATTTATTTGTGAATTTAAAAGTCTATTGTGAATGAATTGTGTTAATGTTTCAGCTGTTGGTGATGAGAAAAAAACTGCATTTTTTTTAGAAAAGAAAAAAAATTAAATTTCAATAAGTAAAACGAAATTGTTTTTAAAAAATTAAACAATTTAAGCTAAAACACATTTTAGTTTTGCGAAATTTTTTATTTTTTCTTACATATTTGATCTTTCGGTTTGCTTTCTGTGAGAAAATTTAAGCATAAACAAAATTTAAACATTTAATTATATTGCAGAATTAATGATTGCAAATTTAGCTTACGCACAAGAAATGATTTCCGAAATCGCGGAACGGAATGAATATATATACTTAATATTTTAGGACTCTTTTGTTTGAAGCACAAAGAAACAATTTTCTTTAACCTATCATAACATAATATGACTCTACTGATAGGATATCGGTGTGAACTAATCAATTGAGTTTCTGCCTAGATAACTTTATATGCACTCACTCTTATTATAAAATAATTGATTGCTCCTTTGTGTGAATGTGCATAATTTGAAATCTTTTCTTTATTATAGCCAGTGATTGCCATAACACTAGAAAAGTAGTCATTCACGCAGGTCAACGAACCCACGATCGTAAGTAATCGTGATGAAATTTAGCAGCTATCATGAGTGAACGTCAGTGATTCGTTAATCGCATTAAATAAACTGCAAAATTGTGATTACCTGTGTACTGATGCCGGTTTCAGTCCCACTACAATTTGAACTTCATTGCTTTAACAAACTGAAGGGTATGACCATCAACAATCTCGCAATTGTAAGTGATCGTAATGGTATTTAAAAGCTACCATGCGTGAACGTCAACGAGTTCAGGACTGTATCGGGAATGTCAGTTATTAATAAACTCAGGTACATTAAATAAACTGAAAAATTGTGTCTATTGATGCGAGTTTAAATTTGAACAACAGTGTTTTAACAAACTAAAGTGTGCCGGGATTATAAATGATTATGTTGTGAGTGTCGGGGGTTAAAGAATTAAATTTTACTTTTAAACTAACTTGGTTACCTGATTACGGATTTTAGGCTATATCCCCGTCACACTCTTTGAACTTGAATATAGTGACTTTTTTATCTAAAAGAATTTCAAGAATGGCATCAAACATCAACTTTCTGAATGACAAGATTATCCAAAAAATGTTTCAGTGCAAAAGTTTCCTTTATTTATTATAATTAAAAAAAAAAGCTTTAGAAAAATTGCAATTCTCATTACAAAAATTGCTTGATACCTATTTGTTATCTAGAAGTTGAAGTTCTCTTAAGAAATGATGGTTTCATTATGGTTTCATTTCGAGGGATATTAAAATTTACATACAAATACATGCGATCTTAAACTATTCAATACGTACAATCCAGAATGATAAACATGCAAAAATATATTTATTTCAAAATTTGGTTGCTTTATGTTATTTCAATTTTTTTTTTTTTTAATTTGCCTTATTACGTGTGTCGTTGTCGTATTTAGTTAATCACGACAATGGCACTCACGCTAAGGCCTATTATAACTAAGGTTGGCTATTGTCAAACAGATCTCTCCTTCATGTTTGGGAGCGTATTTCTATTTGAATTTGTGCTGGATTGATGGTGTCAGTTGAGATTGTTTGCTTGGATTGTGTAACTGTGTAATGTATGAGTAATTTATGAGTCAAGCCAATCAAATCTACAGAGACAGATAGATGAATAAAGTATGTATTTACTTTTTGCATGTACTTCATCCATACATACAAAAGTTATTAGAGAAAGAAAAGAAAAGGCATTTAAGAAAAACAACAGCCAATTTTTTTTTGTTTTAGTTTTAAAGCAAAAAAAAAAATATATTTTTTTTCTTCAAATAAAGAATGATGATTTTGTTATAAATAGCATAAACAAGTACTTAGAATAAACCAGGAATATGACAAGTTGGTATTCAATTCTGGTCAGAAGTACTTAGTAGCTGTAGAACAGAAAGGAGAACAAACAAACAAAAAATACCTTGATTTTGTTGTGATAGTTGTAGGACTAGTACTTAATTTTGTGGTTGAAGGTTTGGGTTTAGTTGTAGTGGTAGATGTTGTTGTTGTTCTGGTAGTAGTAGTAGTAGTAGTAGTGGTGGCTATAATACTTGCTGTTGTTGAAGCTAAAGTGGTATGAGCCTTTGGTATGGATGCTGGTGGTGTAGCCAATATAATTTCTGGTCTGGCATTTAATCTATGCTTTGATTTGGAGCTCAAAGTATTTTGCAATTTTGTACCAATTATATTGTAGTTTTCATTATTATTATTTAAAATTGCCTTGACTTTAGGTTTATAAGCGGACACCGGTGTATGATGATGCACTTTATCATTGTAATAATAATCCGGTTCATCCACATATTCGGTTTCATAAATGTACTCCGTGTCTTGATCATTGAGACTTAAAGCCGGTATTGGTGTCGTCAAGGTACTATAATAATTACGTTTATCATTTCCATTAATCAGAGTGCGCACAGTCGATGAGTAACCACTACCTAAATTGTGTACGGATACTTGTTCTTTCCTGTAAAGTGTTTTTTTGGGGGTTGAGGGAATTTTCGTTTTGTTTTTGTTTATGATAGTTTTAACAGTAAGATTTTCAAGGTTGTTTGTTGGGGGAAAAGAAAAATAGAAATAGAATTTTGATGTTTCTTTTTATTAGTATTTGTTATGATTTGTATGAGTCTGTGTGTTGTTGTTGTTGTAGAAGTAGAATTTCCTTGTTCAAATTAAACAAAAAAAAAATCTATCTGCTTTAACCTTGATTAGGGGGAGGAGGTTTGTCTGATTTTATTGTTGGGCCTAAGTTTGTTCTTAAAGTTATTTTATTTATTTTTAATTAAAATTTAATAAAAGCATGCCTTTTATTTACTCATGATGCCTAAATTAAATCATATTTTTTTGTTTATTTAGTTTTGGTTTTGGTTAGCGTCATGTTATTTATGTTTCATTATTCTTAAAACATTTAGTTAAATTTTTTTCTTTTTTTTGTTTGTTGAATGCATGTTGTTTGAAGTATTTTAATTATTTCATTAATATATTTTCGTTTACAAATGTTTGTGTTTGTATAGTTTTATTATTATTATTTTTTTTAATTGTTCATTAGCTTGATCTATGGTAGTAGGAAAAATGTTAAACTTACCTTGAGGGCGGTGATCTAGTGGGTTGATCGTAGGCATTATCCTGTTCAATCTGGAAAGTAATTGAAATTATTACAATAGAATTCATTAATTGCAAAATAAAAACAATTTCAATTAGTTTTTCCACGCTAAAGAGCGGCTTAAGTCAGTTAAATGAGTTGTTATTTAAAAAAAAAAAATTAGTTATGCTGAGTAAAACGCCTTGTCAAAAATTAAAATAAAATAAAAAAGCAAAAAATATGGATTGAAAATTCTTTAAACTTTTATACTTTTCATTGTATCTGGACTGTTTTTGGCCTACGAAAAAAAAATAGCAAAAACAGCTGACAAAACTCAATCAAAAACTTAAAGCTTGTTATATAGAGTAAAAGCCCTGAATGATTTTTCAACAATCCTAACAAATACCATTTGATTTTACTCTTTCAAAATCTAATGAAAATCTTAACTCTTTTATTATGGTGTAACAACCGCCTTAGCGATTATTTTAGTAAGACATAGACGCCATTTTATACTAAAACTGCCGCTAATTGGTTTTTTTTTTTGGAGTCATATTAATCAATCATCAATTAAATTTTTAATTGACTGACTGTTTTATTATGAGCCCAGCCCATACGGCCAAAGCTTGGAATTTAATTTCTTACGACAGTTTCTGTCACAATGCATAAAGAATTGTTCTTACAAAATCCACACGCTTTACAACAGCAACACTTGAATTTAAAAAAATGTTTTCAAAAATATTCATTGTTATGCTTGAAAAATATGCACTTAGTCAGCAGTTACTTATTTGTAAGCTTGGTTAGCCATGGAAAATAAAAGAAAAAAAATATAGTGCACAAAAAGGTTGAAAGTCTGACAGGGTCAAGTGCAAAAAAAAAATATTCAATTCCAAAAACGTCTAAAAATAAAATTTCGAAAACATATAACCAATTCTTAAGAACAGATTGTAAGTAAAAAGAATAGAAACAAGTTGCTAAAAGAAGCCCAGTGAATATAAGATATAAAGGGTGTTTTTTATAGGCGTATAGAACTTTAAGTTAGTATTACTGTTCAAGATGGCGACCGATTTAAAAGCTGTCAAGTGATTTATTCTCAGTTTGGTTTGGCAATTCATTATCATCATCATTCATCGAAAATAATGGTTTTGTGCAGAATACGTATCCCGATTTTCATAAGCGAATTTTGTTTAGCGATGAAGCGCACTTCTGGTTGAATGGCTACGTCAACAAACAAAACTGCCGCATCTGGAGTGAAGCTAATCCTCAAGTGTATGTCGAAACACCGTTACATCCAGAAAAACTGACTGGGCTTTTGTCAAAGGCACATTAAAGAAAATTGGGCCTGTTTATCATTATGTCTTAGGGATGATGGGTCGATATGTTGCACAATTTACGAGTTAAGAAGAAGTTTTATTGGCTTTAAATTTACAGTACTTTGAAATGGCTTGATAAGACACAAGCAGTTTTTTCATATTGCCACAGATTTCTTTTAGACGTTTTCTATTTATAAAATTGCCGACATTAGCAACAATGTGCTTGCACGAAATGTTGCTAAATTTTTTTGAGGAATATAACATTTAGGCATTCATAGTCTATAATTACTAGTGTAATTTTCTTGAATGAGAAATAAATAGAATAAAGAAAAGTAATGGAACAATACCATCCATCGTTTAAAAGAATTTGTAATGATTTTATTCAAAAAAAATTGATGTAGACTTTAAAGGAAATTTATGAAAAAATTATAAGAAAAATTACGATAAGGTTGACTTTAAAGTCTGCGTTATTTTTTTGAATAAAGGTGTACATTTTAAAAACAATTTAAGCGGTTTTTCATACAAGTTTCTTGAGACGACTGGACTATTCGTTTTCTATAAACAGCACCCTGAATATTTTCTATAAACTCTGTTATTGCAGTCGATTTATCATTTTACTTCGTCAAGGAATTTTTAAATGAATTAATTAATAAAAATTAATTAGCAATAACAAACTAAAAATATGTGGTAAATCGATGGAATTGAAAGAGTCTTTTTGCTCTCTTTTTTAACCTCTTATACAAAATGAGCCTTAAAATTTTTAACAGAGTAAATAAAATACTTACCTGAGCTATCAAATCATCATCATAGTCGGCATTATAAACTAATGGCTGTTGATTTGACTGATAAGTGGGTCTCTCTTGAGGCTGTGCCAAAGGTTTAGCTTGTGGCTTATAAGTTTCTCGTAGTGCTGGCAGCTGTGATTGCGGTGTCGGAGTGGTAAATATTTCTAAAGGCCGATAAGTCGATTGTTGTGGTGCTTGTGATCTAATTGGTTGTTGATATTGCTGTTGTTGTTGTTGCTGCTGTGGCTGTTGGCGGTGCTGTTGTTGTTGCTGCTGATATTCTATATCCCTATACAAATCAATATCATCGTCATAAACAGAATAATAAGTATCATAAGGACTTTGTTCAGATTGTTGAACATTAACGTTTTGTTGTGTTATTAATGATTGTTCTTGTTCTTGTTGTTGTTGTTGTTGGGATTGTTGTCGATTTTGTAATGAATGTTGTAAAGGTATTTGTTGTTGTGGTATATAAGACACAACATCATGATTTTTATTTTGATTATTATTGTTGCTGTTGTTGTCATTATTATTATTATTATTATTATTATTGTTGTTGTTGTTGTTATTATGATTACTAAAAGGGGTTGATGAGGCATTATAATAATTACGATTTTGACTAAATGGTTGGGGCTGAGATAATTTTGGTAATGGTTGTGATAATTGTTGTTGTTGTTGTTGATATTGTTGTTGTTGTTGTTGTTGTTGTTGTTGACGATTTTGTGTTTGTGTTGAAGGTATAGTTTCAACAATAACTTTTGGCTGCTGTTGAGCCTGATGATGATTATGAAGGTGTTGTGGTGTTGGTCTAGCCGTTTGTATAAAAATTGCCCCCGGTGTAACCGATTGGGATTGTATGGATGATGATGGAGATGAGGTTTCAATACTACTTATTTTATTTTTATATATTTTTAGTAATGTTGTTTGATGTTTGTATAAAATGTTCCGTATTTGTTTGTTTTTAGTATAAAAATGTTGATTAATAATTTTTTATTTAAATTTTAAGTCCCATTTATTATTTACAAAATTATTTTTTTTTTGGCAAACCAATAATTACAATGATGTTTTAAATTAAAATGGTTTATAACAATGATATATTATTTTTATATATTACATTTCATACAAACAATTTTGGTTTTTTTTTTTTGGTTCGATATATACAAAGAAAAAATGAAAAAAAAAAAAATATAAAAAAATGTTGAATTAATTTTTGTACAATTTGTTTAGATTTTTAAAAATGTGTTAGAGTAGAAGATGGAGTTAGTAAAAGCATTTACAGAGTAAGAAATAGATAAAGTATTTTAAAATATGATTTGAAAGCAAAAAATAAATAATAAAATAGTTAACAAGAGAATTGAAGAGTTGGAAAGTAACAAAGGGATTCTCAAAAGAAAGTAGTAAAAATTAAACGAATACGAGTTGCTGTAATAAATATTGAACTAAAGAAAGATATTAAAATAAGAATCGATTTACTTGCAGCAATCAGAAAGGGATTAGATTAAAAAAACTACTTAAGCCTTCATCCATCTTTTTTGGTGGAGTGGCCTGTTCAACCTAAACTAATCTTGCTTTTTTTAAAAAGCCCTAAATACCCTAAGAATCTTTCGTTCATTAATCTAAAAGGGCATCCTTTTCTTAAGTTGAACATCATTAGCTAATGGGCCATATAAAGTTTCTACAATATATCGCCTTAAGATGATTAACTGATTGGGCTGAAGTATTTGTTCCTGTAACGATTTCAAGCACTGCAGTTTCCCTTAACATTTTCAACTTGAAATGCTTATCACAGAGCTAAAGTTATTCTAAAAGAACTTGTGTCAAATGCTAAGCTTGTTTGAAATATAAATGTTGTTCTTCTCAATAAATTTTTCTAAATATTTAATACAGCAACTCGTGTTCTTTTTTAAATAAAAAATAATAAATTTTTTATTTTATAAACTGATTATCTTTTCAATTGCTAAAATTTTTGCAAGTCATACACAAAGCACTTTCTTTGTCTTCCAATCTCTGTCATGAGGTGTACAAGCGTCCCTTAAATTAAGTCCATGTTCTCCTTTTTTTTTTTTCTTTTTTCTTATTTTAGTTTTAGTTCAGTTATAAAAGAAATCTCTGTACAGGGTTTGAATTGTATTGATTGGGTTAAGGTTTTTTGATTACTAAATTGCACACACTAACAGTATGTATATTCACTTAAGCCTATAAAAGGTATTTACAGTTTTGTTTATTTAAAAAAAGAAAGTGTCGTTTTGTTGTTGCTTTTATTTTCCACACTGTTTTGGGGTAACAAACGAGTTAAAACATTCCTTTATGCATAAAACTAGGGAACCACCAGGTTAAAAAACACAATTAGTTTTATTCTTTTTTTCTTTTTTTTTTGTAGTTGGTTGGTTGCTTGTACAGGCACACATACACACATATAAAATATTATTATTAAATTTTTTGTTTTGTACCTGTTGCTATTGCCGTTTGTTGCGTGATTGTGATTTTGTCCGCCAGATGCAATATTGGAGCCCACACTACTACTAGAAGCTAATGTTGTAGGACGTTTTCTTATGCCTAAGGGTTTTTCCTTCAAGTCTAAAGTCAATGTTTTTATGGCCGTACTGCTGTTGTTGTTATTAGTGTTAATGCTGTTATTTGCTGACGATTGCCATCTATTTTGTCCGCGAAAACGATTTGGTCTTATGGTATAACGCACTCGAGGCGTTGTAGCCGTTGTGGTGGCCATAGTTCGCGAAGTTGTGGGATAAACGGTTGTGCTACTAGAAGTCAGTCGAGTTGTGGCCGTGGTAGAAATCGTTGGCTTAACACTTAATTGAGGTATTTGTGTATTCTGTGGTCTTGTGGGTAGCTTCTGTTTGATTTCTTGGAAATAGTCTGAGGGAAAATTGATGAAGGAGGGTATTTGATTAGGGTTGGCTTGTATATTAGTTTGAGGCTGATATAATTGCTGAAAGTTGTTGGTGTACAGGGGTCTTCTGGTTGTTGTGGCCTGAAAATAGCCCGTGTTGTAAGTCGATGGATTTTTATTGGGATTTTCTGTTGGCTTGGGACCATTAGGCATCATTTGTGATCTAGGTGGAGCCATAGTCTCAGTCATGGGTACATATAGTGGCATTTCTGAAGGTGGCTGGACATCTTCATCAGCATCATTACCAGCAGACTCTTCTTCCTCCTCATCATATTCATCGTAATATTCTTCTTGATTTAATTTGACGGTGTAGGGTTTCTTGGTGCTGGTGTTTGCCAAAACATTTTTATTTAAACTATTAAGAAAACTTTCATAACCTTTAATGGGTCTTTGGGTGGTAGTGACAGGCTTAAGCTGCACCTCATTTATATTTAAATACGATTGAGGTGATGATTTAATTGTAGTGGTTAGAAAACTGTCTTTAGAAGAATCCAAGGGCTTGTTAACGGCCTTAAAATATTTCAGCATATCAACAACAGTGGGATTTAGATGAGCCATGTCCTTGGTTTGCAAATTGGAAAGGAAATCGGGTAAATTAAATTGTAATTTCAGAGGCTTTGAAGAAGACGATTGAACAGTCGTAGAATGAGGCGTTCCAAAATTTTGATTAAAACCTGCTAAAGTAGAGGAAGTGTTGTACAAAACACTATTTGGATATTTACCAAAATCTGCAAATGCTTCTGATTGCAAGGACAGCTTAGGAGCATTAACCAGTTTAAAGTTGGAATTTAAGAGAGGCGCTGGTGTGCTGTGGTAGAATGTGGGCGTTTGAGTCTTCAAAGTGCTGTAGTAATTCTTCATTTTTTGGTTACCTATTAAATTATACTCAAAGTAGTTGCTTTCTGTAGTGGAGGGTATAATGTTGCTGATATAGGGATTATTGTTTTGATAATTTGGGTTGGCTTGTTGCTGATGTTTCAAATTTTTGTTGTTATAGAAGCCTCCCACGGTGCTGATTTGTGAGAAGTGAATATGAGGTGTAACCTTCTGTGTAGTGGACTTGTAATCACTTATGGGCCTCAAGGTAGTAGAGGGATTGTCCAGGTGAAAATAACTGAAATTTTCAGCTTGAGTTTTCTTGCGCTGCTCCTTCAACTCCTGCAGAGATTTTAAAATGTAAGGCAATAAATCGGTATTTTTTAAATATGTGGGAGGCTTAGATGTGGTTGTGGTAGTGGAAGTGGGCTTGTAATATTTGCCAACCACAGGCCGAAACTCATCATCATCATCACTGGCTGCAGCTTTGGGTGGTGGTAAGGATAAATTATAGCCAGTGTATACAATCTTGGGCTTCTGTTGCTTATAATTGCCATTGGGATGGAAACTGTGCTGATAACTATTGGGCTTGTATTGAGAGTTAACTGAATTCAGAGCAGCGTATGAGGGTGTGGAGGGAGGGGAAAGATAAGGATTAAAAGCTCCAAATGAAAATGAAGGTTGAGCTTGTTGAAAAGGATTGGCATCAATAGAACGATAGTTGTTGCCCGGTGATCCTGGCACCCAGCGCGCTCGGCTTTGCAGACTACTAAAAGGTCTCAGTTGTCTTATGGTGCGTGTAGATTCTGCTGCGGCATTATCACCGGTATCCAAATACTCCAAGTCTTCTGGTTCACGGCCATGTGTCACAATTTCTGTTTGAGTCTCTTGATCAGTAGTGGTTTTCGGTTCTAGACTTTCCGTTTTCTTGGCATTTCTTTGAGTGCTTGGTGGCTGCTTAGTGTCTGAGAAAATTTCTTTATTAGTCACTTCATTTACATTTTCATTTTCGGTTGTGGCTTCAGTTTTATTTTCTGCTGTTGTTTCTTCAACTGGGGATTGTTGAGTAATTTGAGTTGTGGTTTCTTGTTTATTTTGTGGCTGAACGACTGTTTTCAAAACTTTTAATTCTTGTTTAACTTTTGTTTGCACTAGTCGCATTAAATCTTCAGTCGTGTTAACCTTAAGATTCGTGCCATACAATTCTTTTACCAAGCTTTCTATTTGCTGCATGGTTTCATCTGCATTTGAAGAGAATTTTGAAGAGTATTTTACCACCTTTAAGTCTACTTTTGCTTTGCCAGCATGTTTATTAACATTCTGTTCTTGTTCTTGTGCTTTAGTAACATTTTCATACTCAGCATTTGTTGTGACTTCATTAGTTTTGTCTGTAGTGGCCAACCCTAAATCACGTTTAACACGTTTGTGAACATTAAGGTCAAGATCTTTGTTGTCTATAAGAAAAACGTTTTCTAGTCCATTGTTGAGCAAGTCAAGGTCTAGTAACATGTCAGTTCTAATGTGCGGTAGTGTAGAGTAACATAGACAAATTTAATTTTATATTTTGCGTTTGCGTTGTATGTAACAAGTTGTTTATTGCAGTTGTTGTTGTTGTTGTCAGTTATCATTATTGAAAAAGTGCAGTTGCAAATGCATTTTATTTTTGTTTAGTTTAGTTTTTTTTTTTTTTGAGCGATGAGAAAGAATTTTGAAAAAAGAAATGATTAAACAGTTTTTGTTGTCGAATTGTTTTTTTTTTTTGGTTTGTTTTAATAATAAAAAATAGAAAATAGAGCAGTACATTTAATAGAATTAAGAAAGAAATCTCTAAATTAAAGCGTATTTTCTACTAAATAATTGTTTGAAATTTTTTTTTTTTTTTTTTTTTTTTTTTTTTTTTTTTTTTTTTTGTAAAGCCAAGTGAAAACTAAATAGTGAATAGTGAAAATTGTAGTTTTAAAATATTTATTATGATATTTGAATGGTTTTGAGATCGTGAAACCTGTTTTGAATTTGAACTCACCGGTATTGGCTACCAAAGTTGTACGAACTAAATTTATCATTGTTGGGTATGGCATTGATGCTGGCTTGATGTATAATTCCATCACGATCCTTTTGCACTTGACTAACTGTGCTCGGCTGCCCGCGATAAACACGTTGCTGGCGGTCATTTTCTTCTTCTTCAACGGGTGGCAAAGTATCATGGGCATCAGCGTAAAGCTAAAATAAAAAATAAGTGTTTAATTAAAAAGTGCAGATAAAAATAATTAATTTAATGCTTCAATTAAAAGTCTTTAACTTTTATTCTCCATAATTGCCATAATCCTTTGGATGTCTTGTTCACAGTGAAATTAATCTAATAAACTACTAAAGGAGTAAAGCAGTCTCTTCAAAAATATTATTTATATTAAAAGAAATAAAATTTTTTTCTTCTTTTTAGTTTCGAGTTAATTAATTGAAATAAGATGAGATTATTTTTATGAATAAATATTTCTCATTCTTTTTTTTTAATTTGTATATAGTTTTTTTATTTGTAAGTTTATTTGACCTTTTGTTTATTGAAACTCTATTTTATTAATTTTGCAGTCGTATTATAAAAATAAAGCTTTTTATTTATATTTATTTCCCTTCAATAATAAATAAATAAGTTTTTATTAAAAGATTTCAAGCTAGTCGTTTCCAATATGTAATTTGTGTGTGTGTTTTTTTTTTTGAAAATTATCGTCTAGAAATTTTATATGAAAAGTATTCAAAATATTGAGTCTTTTTGCATAAAATATTTTCGTGTTATAAAAAAATCAAGGGAAAATAATAAATATTTGACTAACACAGTCAAGTCTATATAAGGCCCGACACAGCCGAATTAAATTTGTTTTTAAATAAATTTCTTACCTTGGCAATTTCCTCTTGAGCCTCTAATAAATGTTTCGGCTGACCTCTTGATGTTATAATTGGATTTGGTGAAACTTTTAACTCTGGCGGTGGTGGTATTGTTTGCACCTGAGCCTGTATAACCTGTGGCGGTTGTCTGTGGTATTGTGGTGGTACAGTAGCTTTTAATATTTGTGGTGGCGATTGGGTGCGTATTTCTTGGGGACTGGTAAATGCTGAACCAAAACGCACTCTACTTGGCACATGTTGATTAGTTTGAGTATTTTGTTGTAGTTGTTGATGTTGCTGAAGTTGTTGGTGTTGCTGCTGGGGACGACGTTCATTACTATCAACCACTTCACAGCCCACATTTCTAGGCCAATCACAAGTTTGTAACTCATGAGAGTACATTAAGCCGCCAGTGCAACTTTCTAATAAGGCACCACCAAAAACACAAACATAATATTGAGTGCAATCGGTAGGATGGGGATAATAGCCAAATTCTTCGGGGCAATCAAAATTAACACCATTCGCTGAAGAGCCAACTGATGATGAAGAAGAGGATTTGATATTAGTACCAAAGCTGGTTCGTGAACTGGTTATACGGGAGTTTCTCTGTGATTGAGCAGCTGTAAAATAAATTAATAAATAAATACTTTTTTTTATTGATTTATTAAAAACAAAAAAACAATTAATTTTTATTTTTTTATGAAACTTAAAGTTGTCTTTAGTCATTTGCCTAAAATCTCAACACAATTATAAAAGGTTAGTTGCTAAAGCTGTTTCATTTGGGTCTATTCCATGTTAATTAAATGTAGATGCTACATTGTGTGTATTTGTGTATTACACAATACACTACTGAACATGTGCTTCTAAATGAACATGCTGATGCTTCATTTTGCTGTGCAAAAGATCAACCAATCAATTGATCATGTCGTGTTTTATTGATGACACTTGTTAAGCTTCTAGTCTTTTTGTTTCTTCTTCTTTTTTTAATGCTCTATTGTTCTACTGCAAAACTAAAATTTGATTTAAATCTTCTTAACTTGTGTTATTCCCATTGTTCTAAACTAGTTTTCAGGTTTTTTTTTTAATAAATGTTTTACAATCTTCTTGTTACCATGACATTTATGATTTTAATGATGAAATATTAGTTGAGTTTCTTCTATTTTTTTTTTTTTTAAATAAGTTTAAATAGACATAATCAATTTTTAATTGAACTGATTTATGACCGTTTTTCATTAACATATTTTGTTTTTAAATAAAATTTATTTGTGTGGTTTAAGTGAGAAATTGTTTACAATCTTTTATAGTTTACTTTAATATTGTGAATCATTATTTTATTTATTTGTATTAGTTTTTTATTGTTTTTTCTTTTATTGAAAAAATTTTTTGATTTTTGCCTGAAAAACATCTCAAGTTTATTAGCACAGGCTTCCCAAAAAACACAATGTTTAGGTCATGCTTTACAAACATCAGCTTGTTTCGACCAAAACCATCTAGTAGTTTCCTTACGTTTTATTAACATCTATTAAATCCACTGTGCTTTATATTTAAAAGACCATCATGTCAATAGAAAACCAAATGAAATGGAAATATGATTTTTAAATTAGAATTTCAAAAATAACATTTTAGCATTTAAAACTGTTAAGGAATGTTTTGGCATTTTGTTTGTAGCTTTTATAAGAAGCCAAGTCATGGGAACAAAAATTAGAGCGTGACAAGTGCAAATTTTTTTAACAGAAATATTAAACAACAACAATGGCAACAATAAGCTGTATAATGCATTGGTTGCTGGTAAAGTTAAGAACTTTAGAAAAATTAAAATTAAGCATTAAAGAGTGTCCAAAGTTGAAGTATCATTTTAATTTTAATAAAAAACCTTTTTTTTTAGATATTAAAAATATTTTTAATTCACTTTAATAAAAATAGCTGCCGGTTAAATATGAAAAATTATGTCGGTCAAGTGACCAGCCCTTTTAGCTCGGCAGGCTTTTAATCTTTTACCAAAACTAATAGGCTGTTCAGACATGCACGTTAATTGAGCAATTAAGCATTTTACGCAATTATCGCCTTTATTAAGCTCAATTTACCATACAAATTTAAATTCAATAATTGCGCAATTAAAAATTTATTGCGCATTAATGAAGTCAAAATCAAAATGCAACTCTTTGTTGTGCCCTTAAATATCAACTCAAAAGTGAGAAAAGTTGATATTTTCAGTATTAAATAGAGAAAACGTAAATAAATTTAAAAATAAATGTCATAAAAAGGAAATGGCAGCCGAAGTAACCGGTAAATAAATTTTATAAAATTGTTATTGAAAATAATTCTTAAATAACTAATTTCTTTTAATCAATAGCTTGCCTTCAAAACATTTTTTTTTTTAAATTCGACTTTCTTTTCATTTTTATTTTATAAATACTCAAACATATTTTCAAAAAAAAAAAAAAATGTCACAAATGCTTAATTGCGTAAACTTAATTGAATATGTGTGAACACCCAAATCAGTCACACAATTTAAAACTTAATTGACTTCATTAACTTTTATGCTGAACAGGGTATAACAATTACGTTTTTCAATAAACTGTTGCTGATATCTTGCTCAATAATGTTGTTTTTAGGCTCTTGAACTGTTGTGGCATTATTGTTGTACACCTTCGATTTCAAAAAAAGCCAAAAAAAAATTAAATTTGTCAAATTGTATGATCTTGGGGACCAATTTACTGCTGCTCTACGAGAAATAATGCAATTTTCAAACTATTTTTTTAAAAGATTCATTGTGTGACAAGTAAAAACACATATTTTCTACATCTCTCTGTAGCAATTTCCTACAAAATATGATTCGATGACTTTTCCGGACCACAAACTATACCAAACCATAACTTTTTGGGTATGTAGCGGCGGCTCTAAGATAACTCTTGGATACTCTTTTTCTTGAAATGTGACAATTTTGTTTGAGCTGGAAATTGGCTTCATGGGTGAAAATTATTTTGTTAAAAAAAAAAAAAATTCTACTTTTCTGCTTGTTTTTTTAAAATATATTTTAATAATAAAAACACACTGCTTCTTAGTGCAAAATTCCATATAAACTAACCGGAATGTATTTAGAATTAAAAAATCAAAATTAAGAATAAAAATTACAAGTAGAAAAAAAATTAAAAAATGATGCCTCAATTTCTCCTCTAGACCTTTTGCTTCTTATAGGAATTTATAAAAGTTAATTTTAATTTTTGTAAGTTTCATTTTATTAATTTTTTAGATACATGTTATGGCATAATTTTGTAAACATTTCGGACAAGAATTTAATAACAAAAGAAATTTGTTTTAATCTTTTTTTTTAAACAACACAAATTCGTGAAGCTTTTTCGCTTGTCTGCAGAAAACACTTTTGCAATTAATTTAAATACAAATTACACATTATTAACATATTTTAGTCTTGCATACAAGTTATTAAATATTATTTGTTTTATATTTATTAAGCAGAAGTAAGAATAATTTATAATTCTTTGTAATGTTTTCTTATTTTTATAAATTTTTGTTTTCTTCCTTGTAAGTTAAAAATTTTTTTTAAGTTCGTTCTTATTTTAATTTTAAACTATGCAAAATTATTTCTTTAACTTATTTTTATTTCAATAGAAATTTATAAAAATTATTTTTAATAGTGGCTTTTGTTGCTCTTTTAGTTTTTTAATTGATAATCATGATAAAACTTGATGTTTTTTTCTAATTTTGCAATACAAGTTTCATTCCACCTTCTTCTATTGATAAGTTAGAGTACAACTCTTAAAACTATTAAAAAAATATTAGTCGGTTACTTAAAACTAACAAGTAATTTAATCTTCTTCATAAATTTAATTCCTAGAGAAACAAAATTTATTATTTTTAAGATGGAGGAAAAAAAGAAAAAAGCTAGTTCGTTAACTTAAATATAAATATATATCCATTTGGACACCCTGTATTTTTGTGGTAGTTAGACATTTTTTTCTAAAAAATTTGAGAATATAAATTGTTAAATCCTGGTCTGTCTAAAGTTTTTGTTTGGTGGTTTGTACATTTTTTGTTTTCGTAACAATATTTAGTGGTTACAAATTGTTTTGGCAGAGGAAGTTGTAGAGTAGAATTTTGCAAAAGTGTCTAGTTAAAAAAAATATTTCTATAAAAATTCTTTTAAAAAACTCTTAAACAAATTTTATAAAAATTTTCACTTGTAAAATAAAACAAAATTATGCAAAAACAAAAAAAATAAATAAATGAAAAAGCAAACAAAACCAGTGTTAAAAAAACAAGTTTCTTGCTTAAATCTTTTGTTTTTTAAGCAAATGAACTGCTAAACAAACTCTTGTAGCAACCAATTATTTAATAGTCGTTAATTTAATATCTATTTTAATTTTTATATTCGCCAGTGTGTTTTTAATAGTTCTAATTTTGCCATCAGTTTTTTATTTTTAATTTTGCAATTTTGTAAGAAAAAGATTTCGTAAAACATTTTGATTTATGGCAAATGAACTTGCATCGTTTTGTTAGCCAGTAATTTTCTACTTTAGCATTATGATTATAAAATTATGTGTAATAAAATTTGTAAATGCTATAAAATTGAAATTGAATTGCTAAATACTCGCACAAATAGGTTTTTCTTAATACCATGTATTACATCATTTAGCTTGTGTAAGAAGAAAATAAAAAAAAAAAAAAGGAAAAGCATATTTATATTTCTTACACTGTAGAGAAAATTGATCACTGATTATGGTACAAAAGACCA
Organism: Thelaira solivaga; assembly: GCA_947397855.1. Taxonomy (NCBI): domain Eukaryota; kingdom Metazoa; phylum Arthropoda; class Insecta; order Diptera; family Tachinidae; genus Thelaira; species Thelaira solivaga. Next base: position 16,659,946 of record OX377611.1, on the reverse strand, counting down.
AAATATATAAATAAGGTAAAAGAGTATTAGATTTATAAAGAAGGTCATAAATATCTCCTTCTATTTTGCAAACACCGATTTAAGATTCTGTTTGCATATATTTTTTTTACAAATTATTTCATGTATTATAACTTTAGATGCAGTATTGGCAGAATAATATTCTTAGCTTTAGCTAATGGGAAATTTAAAGTGTTTGCCCAGGGTATGCCAAAACATCCCTGCTATTTTGGTAAATGGGATATTCTTCCACCAAATCACTAAAATCACAATGTATGGCCATGAAATATTTAGAAAAACATTTTAATTGTCCCTTTAGTTAAAGCTAAGGTTGCTATTCTGAGAAACTTAAAATAGTTTGATATGCAATTAAGTGATTAAGTGCGTAAAAGTACAAAAAACCAATTTTTTACCCGTAACTTAAGATTTTGGAGGTGTTTGGCAAATTCCAAAAATAGAATCTTTTTGTACTAGGCAGCACATTAAAAAAAAAAAAAAAATTAATAAAATTTTGCACGTATTTTTTACAAAAGCAGGTTAAGATTTACAAAAGTTACAGACTTAAAAAAGGTTTTAGAAATCTGAGCCAATTTTAAACCACCTTGTGTTGGCATAGGGTGCTTCAAAATATAACAATCTAAAAGCTTAAGTCCTCTACTTTGAAAGAAAATTGGCTTCATCTTAATCCATTTTCAGCGTTGCCATTTATGATTTAGCCTCTAGCTTTTTTCCTAGCCTTTTTTCATTTTCAAAAAAGTTTCAAAAAGCCTTTTTTCTTTTTCGCAATTTTTTTTTTGCGGATAGTGCAAAAAAAAAACTTTTCTATAGGGTCCGCCATCGAACGTTTTTTTTTTTCAACTAGTGCTTATTTCGTGAATGGAAACACTTAGCTTATGTCTGATTTGACAGATAATTAGTTTTACCCTTTCGCTGAAAGAATATGGGTATCGACTTACATAAGATGCCGATTTTGCCAAAAAAATTATCTTTTCAGATGAAGCTCATTTTGATCTTGGCGGGTATGTAAACAAGCAAATTTGTCGCATTTGGGGCACAGAAAACCCGCACGCATACATTGAAAACCCGACGCACCCAAAACGAGTCACTGTTTGGTGCGGATTTTGGTCCAGAGGCAAAATTATGCCATTTTTCTTCGAAAATGAGCAAGGAGTGGCCGTTAGTCAATGGAGATCGTTATCGGGAAAAGTTGAACGAATTTTTGTTCACAAAAATTGAAGAGGAGGATATTGGCAACATTTGGTTTCAACAGGACGACGCTACGGGCCACACAGCCAAAGCTACACTCGATGTTTTTATAGCATTTTCAAAATAAAAATTTATATGGCGGACCCTATATAATTAAAAAAAAAAAACCAAATACGTTTATCTATTTAACGCAATAGAAATCAAGTAGATATCTTGAAAACTTAGCAAGTTATGAGCAAAAAGGTAACCAGTTCTACTACTGTCCCTTTCCGCCCACTTTGTAGTAGAAATGGTTACCTTTTTGGTCATAACTTGCTAAGTTTTCATTAGATGGACCTGATTTCTTTTGAATTTAATGGATAAACGTATTGGCTTTAATTTGAAATTCTTTTGTTGCGGATAGTGCAAAAATTTTTTTTATCATTTTTTGGAAAAAAAGCAAAGGGGGTAGTCCATGGTAATTTTTGGAGAAAAAAAATTTTTTCACACTCTCCGCAAAAAAAAATTTTTAATTAAAGCCCATTGGGTTCTCTATCTAATGCCATAAAAAAGATATCTAGAAAAGTAGCCAAGTTATGAGCAAAAAGGTAACCAGTTCTACTAGTGCCTGTTTCTAGCTACTTTTCAGTAGAACTGGTTACGTTTTTGGCCATAACTTGCTAAGTTTCTTAAATATCAACTTAATTTCTCTTACGTTGCATAGCTAAACGTATTGGCTTTAATTCGAAATTTTTTTTTGCTTATAGTGCGTAGAAATGTGTTTTTTTTATCAAGGAAGTTATGACCAAAAAAGAAAGCATGTTTAAAATGACTTTATTTTCTTTAGTTTTTGTCATTGTATGTTCTCTTTTTGAAAATCATTATTATTATTTTGATAGTTTTTTAACTTTGTCATAGCTTTTCTTGTGAGTGATTTAGCTGTTTCTAGCCGTTTTTAGCTTATGGCAACTATGTCCGTTTAATATTTATTACCTTTATTATTGCCGTTATAAAACTTTTTTTTAAACTTTTTTTGAAATATTATTTTCGTAATGAACATTTCAATTTTAAGTTTTTTTTTTTTTTTTTTTTTTTTTTTTTTTTTTTTTTTTGGTTGAAGATACATTAAAAAATTTTTTTATTACTGCATTTCTAAACTATTGACTGACAGTATTTTTTCTATTTTTAATTTCGCAGTACTAGAATATTAAAAATATTTAAGAACAAATAAAAGAGCATAAAATTATTATTTTTTTTTCATCAAAGCACAACTGTTACAGAATAATAAATAATTTGTGGAATGTTTTTATAGCCAAAATGCTTATAAAAATAATTTATGAAAATAAAACAGTTATAAAAAGGTGGTTATAAATTTGCATAAACAGTTAAAGCTCTTTAAGACCTTTTATTTCTCACATAAAAAATTTATTTTTTAATTTGATTGATTAATGGCTGACATTTGACTTTTTTTTTAAACAAAATTAAATGAGAGAAACAGTGAACAAAATAATAAATAAATAATTTTTTTCACTTTTGCAGTTGCGAGCCTTTAAATAGAGTATTTCTTTTTATTATTAATGAAGCTGGCTTTTAAAATTAATTATAATTTAAAAATTGTGTTCCAAAGGCAATTATTCACGAATTAATGCCTAATGGCTATTAAAAGTTTTTCCAAATCTCAAATGACTTTTTAAATAAATTTGATTAACATTTTTAAAATTTTATTACAAAGATGCGCACGTTATTTTAAAGCATAAAATTAAATTCCAAAGTATGACATTTAATTTAAGGTCAACCGGGTAAAATGTTGTTTTTAAAACAAAAAAAGGAAAAATAAAATAAATAAAAAATTAAAAATTTTAGAATTAAATGCAATAAACTACCACAACTTGCTGCAGTTCAACAATAAACGTTTTATATAGAAAATAAATTTTGAAGAAGAAAAAAATATACGTTTTGCTTAACAGTAACTTCAAACAAATCTATTAAAAGTTCAAATAATAAAGAGACAAGCCTCTAAAACGAATTACTGAAGCTTGAAGTAAAAACAACCTACCTTTAGCGGTTAAATAAAGCGTGCCACAAAATTTATAAATAAATCGATTTAAAAAAAAAACCATATTCTTGCGAACTTTTTATTAAATTGTAAAGAATAGAATTTAAAAAAATATGTAGACAAAATTGTAAAAATTTTCTAATGAAAACTTTCTGTTGGGTAAAGTTGAGCGCCTGTATATACTGCACAGGAAGAAATCAGTCTTTTTTAGTAGAAAATTTGTTAAATTTAATTTTAGTTAATAATTTTTGTATTTAAAATTTAATTTTTATATTTACAAAAGCTGGTTTCCAAGTCGATTGACTTGGATCATCAGGAAATTTTATACTAATTGAAAAAAAAAATCAAAAATAACACTAAAATTGATAACAAGCTGCTGATAATTCATCATAGTAGAGAGAATCAGAAAAGCATACACGTGTATCGGCGTTGGGAACTACATCTGATCCAATGCCAAATTGTGCTTTAAATTTTACCCACTATTTTTAAATTTTACATTCAGATGACACTATTCTACTTAAGATAACAAAAAGCTGACTTACGGCTCACAAAAAAATTTTTATAAGACAATTCTTATGAAAAGAAACTTGAACAATAACGCAAGAATTTCAATATGAAAATGCAGGCCACTAAAAATAGTCTTTCAATTAGTACGAATAAAGATACCAAAATCGCTCATTTGTTTGTTAGAAATATTTTTTTCTTTCTTCTTCAAGGATTTTTTAACTTGAAATTGGCTTTTTAATTAAAAAATTTAATTTAAAGCTTTATTGTTTACAATTTGTTTTTTGTAAATGTGTGTCTTTAATATATTTCTTTGTTCTCTCTTTATATTCGGAATATTCGCATTTATAACAACAGTTGGACGCCAATCAGGTCCTTAGTGGGTATCCATTCGACATCCCAACTGGTCCAAGAACGCCGGACATCATTAAATAGGATGGCAGAACATTCGGTGGACCCTCATGTGGGTGCGTGTACATGAGACTACAGTAGGGAACTGTAGGGCGGATAACTTGGCAAGGGAAGGATCGATGCTGCCAGAGCAAGATGCCAACACGTCCTGCTGTATCCCTCTCTCAGCTTGGAAACAGCATATCTAGAGCATATTTTTCCAAAGAGCACAGTCCAGATATAGAGAAGAACGAACGTGTAATACGGTGAGGATGAACTGGCCAAGGCTAGATAGCTATCGCAGTAGGGATTTATTGAGACTCCAAAGAGCAAGGCAGAGAAATATGGTGGATGCAGTAACAGGCCCTTGCAACAACTTTGGGCAAATTGCCCAAAGGCAATTTGGGCTTGCTATCAAACTACTACTGCGGAAGTTGTCGAGACGAAGAAGAAAAGGAGACTGTAGAACACCTTATCTGCCGGTGTACAGCCCTGGAGGAGCGATGCATGATTCTGTCAAATATAAGGGTCAACATGCTATATGGCTTCGCTAGAAGTAGCAGTTGGCTTAACTGACAGACTCACATTCCCAATCTGTCTTCTTATTTATTTCCTTTCCTTTCACTTTTCTATCTCTAGTGCTATCCTTCTTCACTTCCTTCAGTACAGGTATCACAAGGGGACCACGTCAGAGGCCCCAGCTTACCTAACCTTCTTCTCTCTTTTGTTGACAGTTTAAGTAGTGTACGAGTATCATGTTTTTTTTAAGTAAATTTCTAGCTTAAACTGACGTTTAATTTAAGAAACTGTTGTTGTGCCAACATGGTATATTGAGCAGGCTTGCGGTCAACAACATAAAATTAAACAAGCGATAATTCAAAAGTTAGAGAGCCCTGTTTTCAGTTAAAAATAAGGAGCCTGGCAGTTAATTGTGAATCGGCGTAGCTACCCAAACGGATTCTTTTATTTTAGGTACATAAAATGTACACCAGAGCTTTATAAATCCCTACGAGAAATATTTTTGTTTTGCCTTTTAAAAAAGTCATATTCATGTATAAGGTAAAAGCAATTCTATAGCTGCTAATTTTTTTTCGTTTGTTGTACTGGGAACTATCAAATTTTTTACTCAATAAACCATGTAATAATATTGAAAATTCTGAAGGTAATTATTATTACTTATTTATGAAATATAAATATATGTCTGTTATAAATCAAAGTTATTTAAAATTTTGCTTAAGGCAAAAATATTTTTTTTAAATGATTTGGTTTGTTGGGTATTTAATTTTTCTTTTTAACTACTACAGGCATATAATTCTGACTTTCCAAAGGTAAAATAATTTGTTTTTATGTTCTCGCAGTTACGTTGTAAATGAATACTTTTACTCTTCAATTAGTAAAATTTTTTAAACTCCTAATTTAAGAAGGTATTAAAGATCTTGGCTGACTTTGGGTTGAAATTGTCTACAAAAATATTTCTCATAAAATTCCACTATAAGTCTTGGAACACGCCACCATTACCACTCTCAGTTCTCATAAACTTTTTATTTTTTTTTGGTTTTTTGTGTTCTATAGTGTCATTTGGCTTCTCTTTATTAATGAAAATTACGTAAATCAATCAATTTTTTACTAATTTGCTGCAATCGTTTATTTTGTCACACCCTTTATTAATGACCAACAAACCAAGAAATCTTTAAAAAAAAAATATACAAACAAGTTGTAAAGTTAGAAAAAAGAATTTGTTGCACACAGCACATCTTTTCAAAGTTTGTAAATTATTTACCAGCGAAGTCTCTTCGGGTTTGTTTGTTTTCATCTGCCATTGACTAACTCGTTAACGGCTTGTTTTGTTTAGCTAACTTAATGTTGTTATTAAACTTTTGCTTAAAAAAGAAAAAAAATAAATAAAAATAAAAAAACCACAAAAGAAAAATATATTTCTTCAACATTATTCAAAGTAGTTTACTGAGATATTGACCGTAGGTGACTGACTTGTAGTAATTTTTTTGTTTGTGGTTTTCAGTACTGCCTCTTCTAACTACTATTTTTGGTAGATTATTGGCACAAGTTCATCATCATTTTTTTGTTGTTGTAGTTGTTGTAAGCCTCTAAGCAGTTTCTTTTTAATTTTTGTTGCTGCTGTTGTAGTTATTTACTGCTGCTACTTTTTTTTTATTTATAGTGGCAGCAGTCAAAGTGTTATTCGTGCCACACTTGCTCGCCAGCTAAGGCGTCTTGAATTTTTATTTTTTTTTTTTGTGCTATTGAAATACTAGTTTTTGTTTTAAACTAAAGATTGAATGAAAAGTTAATTGATGAGTTTTGCTTTTTAAATAATTAATGATTTTTGAATGAAGCTTAAACATGAGCATGCGTTGATCTTTTAGTTATTTCAAAGTGCATGAGCATAAATAATCTAAAATAAAAGAAAATAAATTTTTTTTTTTTTTTTTTTTTATGTAGAATTAAATTTCTTTATTTCTTGAAAAAATTTTATTTTAATATTTTTATATGTTAAAAAAAAATAGTTTAATAATCAAATTTAGCTTATAAAATTGCTGCTAACTAACTTTTTTTTTTTAACTGGACTTATGCCACTTTAAAAAAAAACAGCTCATAAATACTTTGGTTTATTTAAAGTAGCAGATTAATATTTTTTCGAAGGCAGAAATTTATTTAAATTCCTTTAGAAGAAAAGTAAAAATAAGATGTCCAACTTACTTGTGATTTCTCTATCAACAATTCCTTAAAAATTCTTTTTATTAGAAAACTATCAAATAAAAAAACTTTATATAAGTTGTGTTATTTATTAAATCATTATAATAAATATTAATAAAAGATGTCTCAATAAGAGTGCACTGTTTTCTTTTAAAATAAAAACACGTATTTTTTGAAGGACATGTTCCGATTATATGGGTAACACAGCCAATTTTTTGATAAAAGCCATCTTTTGCGATGAAACATTTCCATAAGAATTGCTTCTGTTATTTGGCTTAGAAAATCCTCACTCAATTTAAAGCACCCACAACCAACATCTGTTTTTGACGGATTGTCATTGGACCTCTTTTTTGAAGGCAAGGCCGAAATTGCAGTAACTGTGAACGGCGTTTGTTATTTTAGTTTTTGTGGCCTCAACTAGACCTAAAAGACATGTGGTTTCAGCAAGATGACTCCATCTTGAAATAATCGGTTTATTGCAGCATGAAAAGAAAAAGTGCGCTCTTACTGGAATACATAATAAATTTAATTAAGCTTTCAGATGGGCCCTGGTTGTAAACACTCAAACTTGTCTTAACAATTTAAATGTGCAGGAACTTTAGTAGAAATAAAGATGTCAGCAATCTGATGGTTGCATTCAAGAATCATACAAAATATTTTCCTTGTGTTATTGCTCTAAAAGTTTTTTTATTTTTTTTTTATTTCTTTGTGAAAACATTTTTTTATCCCACATGCGTTGACTTATTTATCTGAAGAAAAGTGCACCTAAGTCAAGGTCTTTAACACACAACAACAGCAACATTAAAAAAGGCAATATCATGTAATATCTTGAAGCTTATTTATTTATTTTATATTTGAGTATGTTTGTATGTTTACATAATTTAATTTTTTTTATTCATTTTTTTACACAAAATCCGTTAATGTTTTACACAGGTGTGAGTATTGTGTTGATGGATTAAAGTATAAGTTTATGATGCAACAAAACAGTTATGAACGGACTTTTTTAGCTTGCAAGAAATAATAAAAGGCAGCAACCGCTTCATTTGTCTGGCAACTTAAAGTATGACTCATTTATTGCAATAGTGTTATAACTCCAAAATTAATTTTTTTATGAAACGAAAAAAAAAAAAAAATTAAAAAGATTTATGCGCTGTCTCTATTCGGCCACTTTTTAGTAGAACTGGTTGATTTTTTGGTCATAACTTGCTTAGTTTTTAAGATATCGACTTGATTTCTTTTGCATTGGATAGAGAACCATAATGGCTTTTGTTTTTTGCGGATAGTGCGAAAACAAATTTTTTCGCAAAAAATTACCATGGACTACCCCCTTTGCTTTTTTTTCAAAAAATGATAAAAAAAATGTTTTGCACTATCCGCAAGAAAAAAATTTCTAATTATAGCCAATACGTTTAGCTTTTTTTTTTTTAATTTTTCGCACTAACCGTAAAAAAATTTAAAAAAAGAAAAAAAGGCTATTTAAGGCTATTTTGAAAATTAAAAAAGGCGAATAAAAAAGCTAAAGGCTAAATCATAAATTTCAAGGTTAATTGAGAGAAAAAAGTCTTTATCTAGAATAAAAAGGCTAAAATGTCAACGCTGCTTCCAAATTTTAAAGTTAAAATATTTTTTTTTTAAATCAAAAGAGGGCCCCAGCGAAACAGCGCTAAAGTTGTAACGTTAATCGTAGTATATTTGTACTACCTAAGTCTAGTATTCATTAGGAATCCAAAAAAGCTTTTTGTGGAGATTGTAGTGATGCCCTAAGTAGTAAAAACGGATCTAATATATGTTGTACTGTCTCTTCGTTCTCATTACATTATATTTATCAACATTATCATCATATCGGGTAAGTATTTCAAAACTATGCAATGCCTAAACATAAATTACCTAAGAATGCGTATTCCAGTTCAAGTCTGTTCCAATAAGAAATGTATTCTCCTCGGTATTTAGGCTTTTGCAGGCTTAAGATAATTTAACTCTGCGTTTTCACATTGATTGACAGATGACGCCTGTGCTTATACTCCAAAAATAGAAAGACATTTTTCCACCACCTTGATATGTTACGTTTCAATCAATAATTGGGCGATTCCCTTTACAGCCATTTCATAATCTCAAGCTTAAAAAAGCTTAGTAGAACTAAATTTATTCTGAATTTCGTTTCTTATAACCAGAAAGTTTGATTATCACAAACGGATTTTTTGACGAAAAATAAATTCAGTGCTCACAACTTAATTTTATTTAAAAAATTTGTTTATTTTTCAAGGTGGTCAATTTGTTTATAAAAAAAAAAATATTTTTTTTTTAAAGAATAGTCATTGAATGTGGTAATTAAAAACAAAACTCTGTTTTATTTTTGTTTCTTTTTTTGATTTTGTTATGAAGAAATGGACTGTATAATACCTTTTTATAAAAAAAAACCAAACAATCGCTTTGAGTAAAAACGTGTTCAACATAATTAAATCACTTCCGATATCAGTAGACCGATTAACCTCCCCCTACACATATTCCTTTTGTTTTTTGCTATGTACTGTTACACTCTAAAATGAAATTAAAATAAAATAAACTGTTTTCATAGACAAAAATGAATATAAAAGGCAGTAGATAGTGTCAACTTATGTCACCACGCATAAAAACGACTATGAGAAATAGCAACAGTTTAATAAATATAAAAAATCTATTAAAAATAAAATAGAATCGCATGATACACCCACCTTTTTTTTTTTGTTATGTAAAATATTTTTATTAAGGATTTATAAATATTCATTAATTTCAAGTAATGGGAAAAATTATTGTAATATCTGCTAAATATCTAGATTTTTTTCTTTGTTTTAATTTTATTATAAAAACGTTGTTTTTTTGCTGAGCAGGAGGACTGAAAGAATGTTTTTATAAGATTTTAATTGAAATAGTTCTCGCTTGAAAGGTGCTGCTGCTCTGTTGTAAAGTAAGCAAAACTATTTTACACGTGTTGCTGTTATTTTTTATCTAAGATAATTTATGGCTTTTTTTTATGTGTAATTGCACGGAATAATGGATTGATGTTTGTTGACTGGTATTTAATGGAATTTTATTTGATATGTTGCCAAGTGACAATTTTTTTTTTATTAGCAAAAAAAGTTTATGTATTATATTATTTCTCAAATTAAATTTAATTGTAAGGAACTTTTAAATATCTGTGCAATAAAAAAAAATATATAAAATTTAAAATTGTGTTGATTTAGTTCAGAAATTTTTGTAACTTGTGATATATTAAAAAACGGCCAAGAAGCCATATCAAAACCAGTGTTAATAAATCCTTAAAATTTTCATAATCTAACATAAGATTAAGACTGGACATTGAGCATTCTAAAGTGTATCTCAGTAAGAGTGCACTATTTCATTTTAAAATAAAAACAAAATTTTTTTTAGGTTGCTGTAATTTTTTTTATTGAATTGTAAGCAAAACATATTCTTATTTAGTACGGCTAATGGCAATTTTCTTTAATGAAGTACATTTTTCTCTGAATATTTTCGTGAATATACGAAATTGTCCAATTTGGCAATCAGAAAATCCTGCTGAAATTCATGAAAAACAAATGCACTCACAATAAGCAATAGTCTGGTCAGACCATTTATGGCAGCATCAAATGAAAAAGGGCTTTTATACATTATTCACATTTAAAATTTTCTATTAGTTAGTTTTATTTGAACTTTTTCTTTTAAATAATATAACTACTTTATTGAGCTTGAGGTCTTATTTTTAAAAAATTTATTTTTATATCGATATTTCGCTACACAAATTGGAGCGAAATCACTACATAATATAAAGCAAAGTCGCTTCCCGCGTCTGTTTGTATGTATGCTTAGATCTTTAAAACTACACAATGGATTTTGATACAGTTTTTTTAAAGATAGAGCGATTCAAGAGGAAGTTTTATATGTATAATCTTGGAAGATTTAACGTTACAAATCCGCCCAGCAGGTAGCGGTATAGTCGGTATCTGGCTTATTTGCCTACTACCTGTTTTTACCCGATCTCGCACGGTTCTTTACTCTATGAGTACGATTTCTTAGTGTAAGAAGATCCAAAATATAAAAATTTTAAGGCAAGACAACGTTTGCCGGGTCAACTAATATCGATATAAAAATATATATTTTTTTAAATAAGACCTCAAGCTTAATAAAATAGTCATATCATATAAATTTTCTTTAAATTAATACTCAATTTAATTAATTAATAGTTTTGTTGTATAGAAATTTGAAACCCAATTGAAATATTTTCCGCAATTCAACTTGTATAAACAAAAATTTAAGAGAAATTAGTCCCCAAATTGGGGAACAGCATTGCCATTATAGCCTTTTTTAGGCTAGATGTAACTTATTTTTCTCGCATTTAGCCTTGAAATTTATGATTTAGCCTCCAGAATTTTTCTTAGCCTTTTTTAATTTTCAAAATAGCCTTAAATAGCCTTTTTTCTTTTTCGAACTTTTTTTTTTTGCTGATAATGAGAAAAAAATTTTTTATAATTTTTTCAAACAAAAAAAAAAAAGCAAAGGGGGTAGTCCATGGTAATTTTTGGCGAAAAATTTTTTTTTCGCACTATCCACAAAAAACCAAATTTCAAATTAAAGCCAATACGTTTATCCATTTAACGCAATATAAATCAAGTTGATATCTTGAAAACTAAGCAAGTTATGAGCAAAAAGGTAAACTGTTCTACTACTACCTCTTTGTGGCCCCTTTTTAGAAAAGCTGGTTACCTTTTTGGTCATAACTTGTTAAGTTTTCATTAGATGGACCTCATTTCTTTTGAATTTAATAGATGAACGTATTGGCTTTAATTCGAAATTTTTCTTTTTTTTTGGATAGTACGAAAAACTTTTTTTTTTTCATTTAAAAAAAAAATTTTTTATGGTGTTCTTTTCTTGATTTTTTATAAAAATCATAAGTATTATTTTGAATAATATCTTAATTATTCGATCTTCTTATTTTTATTTTATGTAAAATTTATTTGAGCTTAAGATCTTTTTTATTAATTATTTTTTTTATTTTTATTTCGATATTTCGAATAAATAAATTATTATCGAGGTAATAATTTAGAATTGTTCATTTGACAGAATGTATTTATATACATGTATGTATGTTTTTATACATATGTATGTGTATATATATTAATAGTATGTTTTAGTTTTTCTTTCAATTAAAAAATAAAATTTATATTATTTTTAAAAGAAATATTTCCTGCAGATGCTACACAAAGATGTAGCGAAATATCAAAATAAAAATAATAAAATTATATATTTAAAAAATAAAAAATAAAAAAAGAAAAATAATTAATAAAAAAGTTCTTAAGCTCAAATAAATTTTACATAAAATATTATTTTGAGTTTTAAGTGATGGTTTTTTAAATTTTTCAATTTTTTTTTTGTACGTGTTTTAGCTTTTTCTAGCCTTTTTTTAGGCAAATTTAGCTTCTTTTTTTTTGCTCCTGACAATGCTGTTGGGGAATGCCTTGATTATTAAATAATAAAATCTTATTATCAATGGGTTAACGTTGCGTTAAATCTAGATAGCCGAATTTTGTACACAGAACAATAATTTCTTTTGTATTTTACTTGGATTGTAATTTTTTTTTTTGCTCATGTAAAAACCGATATAAAAGTTTTGAAAAATATAAAATTTTTTCAGCAAGCATTTGTGAAAAGCTTCGTTTGTTTTCATAAACTGTTTTTGCTTACAAATTTCTAGACTGTTTGATTGCTTGTGTAATGGAAACCACAAAAATGACTTTTCTTTAAATAAAAAGATTTTAAAATTAAAATAGACAAAAGTATACAGCAGCAAGAAAATCACCTGAAAACAAATGCTGTGGAAATAAATTTTGCATATAAATGGTTAAAATGATTATTGAATTTATTTTCTTAAAAGCCAGTGTGTGGTGGCTTGTGTATTTATTTATTAAAATTATTTTTCTGTCCACAATTACACAATTTGCTCTAAATTTTTTTTTTCTTTTTAAAGCAACACACAAAAATGGGTGCAGTTGTCAGACATGCGGCATAAGTTTATACTTTCCATATTTTTGTCTTTAACTGAGGGGATAATTATGAGAAAACATTGTAGTGCAGGCGTAGGAGCAACCACAAATTTAAGTGCATAAATAAGTTACAAAATTCTAAACAGAATTATGAATTATTATCTGTCTGTCATGGAAATATTTTTCATTTTCATTTACTGTTTAATATTTTGTAATACTTTTTTGGTTTATTAAATTGTTTTGGTATGTATGTTTTTTACATGATGATTTATATGCGTTTAAATGACATAGTTTTACTGTTGGCAAAACAAAAATGCATTTTATATGCTCTTGTAGTGTTTGTAATTGGCATTTAACTAAAAATAATTTGACACCACATAAAGTTATGTTCGATTTTGGTATGTGTTTTTGTGTTAATAAAAAAAAACGATACTTAACGTTCAACTTTAAAGGAAATCTCTTTTTGTGTCTTAGGCTGTCAACACATTTAAAAAGTAATGTATCATTGCAAAACGGAAGTTGACTAAAGAATAAATTTGTTTTGAAAATGGCCAGAATGGTAACAGTTGTGTAACAAATTAAATGTTAAGCGGCAATTGCCAGCTTTAAGTTTTGATATGTTGTTAACTTCAAAAGAATAGCACTTTAAAATAAAATATTTTAATAATAAACAGAATCAATAGATTTCTCATCATGTCAGCTGCAAATGCAACCACAAAAAAATCCCATATTAAGCAATTTCATTTATCTATTTTTCATTTATTATAATTTTAGTAAATTATTCGATCTTATAAATTTATTATTATTCAAGCTTAAGATCTTAATGAAAAAATTGTTTTTATTTTAATTTTCCAATATTTCGACTTTCTTTTGAAGGTCTTCTTTAAGGAAATTTATTTCTATAATAAAATAAAATTTCATGATATTTGTAATAATTTCTATTTGGAATTTAAAAGTTTAACAAAATATTAATCTTTATTTGTGCTTAATTCCAGAAATTTTATAATTTTGACTTATCAAATTTTACTTCCCTGAAGAAGAAAGTCGAAATATTGGAAAATTAAAATAAAAACAATTTTTTCATTGAGATCTTAAGCTTGAATAATTTTTTCCTTTATTTTATACAAAATCAATTTTTTTAATAATTTTTTTTTTTTTTTTTTAACTGGAAAGTTTGTACTGCATGTACAAGCCTGCTGCCGTATGCTTAAAGTATAAAATTTTGTTGTTGTAAAGCTCATGTCATAAAATCGATTAAATAACTTTCCACTTGAGTTTTATCTTAAGCAAATTAAATTATATCACAAAGTAGTGATAGTTGCTTGTTGTTATAACCAGTAATTATAGAGCATTAAATAAAAAACAAACAAAAACATTGAAAAAAAAAATACCTTAAATGTTTTACTTAAGCAAAACATTAAAATAAGATTTTTATTACCCTCTCAAAAGCATTCACATTTTGTGCTCTAACTGAATTCCCCCATGAACCCAATTGAATGTCGCTAAATTGATTTAATTTTTGCTTTTACAACTAAAATGCTTTCCCTTTAAATATTTTTTGTAAGCACAAGACACTCTTAAGTGGTTGAAAAAAGAAACAAAAACAAAAAAAAAAAAAAAAATATTTAAGAGTTTGAAATAATGCCGGTAGAAATAATTAAAATTCAATTAAAAGTGATTGTGAGTAATTGACCATGAATAAAGTGTTACTAAATCATTGAAGAGGAAATACAATAAAATTGTTGCTAATTTAGTTATCAAGAAAAATATTTGAATTCATGTTATATGACTGTTACAATTTGTATTTTTTCTGTGTGAATAAATAAGTGACTGTCACTCTATATAACTAAACCTTTTTCCTTCAAATTAATACCTTTAAACATGTACGATTTGTCAGTTTGTGTGCTTCAGTTTCATTTTAAATAAAAACAAAAATTTTAATTTGTTTATTTATTTACGTTTTGTTAGCAAATAATTTTAGTTTGAATTTTATTAACTCAGAGCAACTATTTAACCCATTTACGAATAATTTGTTTTTCTATTGTAATTGTTTAAGCAAAAAAATAAATTTATTTTGAAAGATTCGAAACAAGTCAAGGTTGTCTGCTGGTGTGATTAATTTCCTCTCCTTAAAATTCCAAGCACGTCTGTGACATCATCAACAATAAAAAATCAATAACATCCTAAAAATTAAGCAACAATTGCACTTGTTTGTTTGGCATATTGTTTTCTAACAAAATTAAGTGCACAACCTTTTAGGCAAATCACGTGCCATGATGTTATTGCCACAATTTTGTTTTTTGCTTCGTTGTATAGTTTTTATTTTTATTTTTTTACCTGACAAATACTTTATTTTCTAGTTGAAATTGAATTTAATGTTACAGAAAAGAGCAACACACTATAAGCGGTGTCAGAAAAAATATAAAAATAATTTTAACCAATAAATACAGGAATAGTTACTTAATTAAAAATAATTCTATGTCTATTTTATTATTTATTATATTCTTTGGAAGGTCTTCTTCAGGGAAATCAATTATTATAAAAATTTTAACAATATTTATTAAATATATTATAATTTTATTTGGAATTTAAAAATTTAACAAAATATTAATTTTTATTTACGCTTAATTCTAGAATCGTGTTGTTTTCCTCAACTTAACACAATTCTGCCACGAAACAGAAATAAACATTAATATTTTGTTAATATTTATTAAATACTAGCTGACCCGGTAAAGATTGTTTTGCCTTTAAATTTTATTTATAATGAAAAATAATTAAAAAGAGAAGAAAAATATAATTGGACTTATGCCGAACATATAACAAAAAAATTAACCAGCCATTCTCCGATTGCAGATAAATTTTAAAAAGGGGCGTGGTTATTTTTATTTTCATAATAACCTATGTAGGGTTGTTTTCAACATATACAGAAAAAATTAGCCAAATTGGTCTAGAAGTTCTCCGATTTTAGAAAGATTTTAAAAGTAGGCGTGGTCTCTTTTAGTTTTCTTAAAAACTTAATTTTTGTATATTCCATTTTCTTACTCTACGAAATCGTAGATTAAAGACCGAATAAAAATAGGTAGTAGATAAATAAGCCAGATACCGACTGCAGCGCCCGGGCGAATTTTTGATGTTAAAACTTCTAAGGCGTAATCCAAAGGCATACACATAAATTCAGTTAAATTGGTCTAGCCGTTTAGGAGGAGTCAAACAGTCGAATTTTATATATTAAGATTAAATTTATAAGATCCAATAATTTTATAAAATATTTATGAATTTTTTAATTTAAAAAATTTTTTTTTTTTTTTTTTTTTTTTTTAACAAAACAAATTCGCAGAGCTTTTGCATGCAGAAAACACCCGAGGTCCAGAAAGAAATCGAACCTGCGATTTCCAGATTAATAGGCCAGTACACTACCCACTAATCTACTGTCATTAGCTGTTTTACATGGAGGTCAAAAACCAATAATTTGAATCGAGAGATTCCATTTTGAGTTACATACTTGCACTCACATATCTAAGAGGATGACCCTTACCTAACCTCTGATAGATCTGATAGATGGTCTATAAACAGTATTTCAGAAGAGCTGGGCACCAAAACAGAAGCTGAAAGCTTGTATTTTTATTCTTGGGTGCCTGACAGCATGCCTTGACGGTCAAGCCAAACCTCTCTGATGCCTGTAACCGCAGTCACAAATCCAAAAATATCCTTCTTATTCTTGCTTAATAGTTGAGGGATGCATTTATTATAACAGCGGGAGCATATTTGCATGCCTCAAGACTGTGTCATTTAAAAATTATGCTCCTGACACTAGAAATATACTGGTGCTTAAGGCAATATACCGTGTGTTGCAGAAAGGGAACTTATTACGTACCAGTTTGTAGGAAGTATACAAGAAGATGAATTATTTTTTATGCTTTTTCTGTTTAAAGAAAAATAAATTAATTTAAAACTAAAATTTTAATAGTAGAACAAAAACCAGCAACTTAAATTTAGAAAAATATATTCCACCACTATTTTACTTCTAGGACTATTACAGTATTAGTCATGGAGTATTTATGTAAAGAGTTGCAATTGACCTTTACTTACAATATCGTAATATTAAAGTGATTATAGCCCATGATAATAATAAAGTCATTAGTTTGTTACACTAAATAATCAAAATAAGAACTGGTATTTATACTTTAAGGGCTCGTCAATTGACATGTTCTATGACTTATTATTTTACTCTTGGGTAACAAGAAATATTTGTTATTTTTAATATAAATAGATATATGGATCTCTCCCATGTAAGACAACAAATATCTGCTTTTATATTACGGCATTCGATAGCCAACGAAATTTTAATATACTTTCTATTCTATTCTATTTCAATCGATATTGATATATTGACACCATTAATTGTCTTCTATTGCTAGTGTTGTTCTTTTTTTTGTGTTTAAAATTATAATTTTACTTTACTTTATCAAACAAACTTTTAGTGCAAACTTTTTTTGGCCACCACTGTAATTACAAATAATTTTTTTACAACAAGAAAAACAAAAAGACATGATTACACATGTATTTAGTGATATTGACATTTTGGCAACATCTTTTTTTATTTTGTAAACAATCGATTTTGATTTTGGTTTACTTTCAAACTCATTGACTTGTTGTCAGTCAATTTACAATTTATTGTTAAAAAACATTTATTTGTTAATTTTTTTTTTTTTCTTTAACTAAAAATAGGTTTTAGTTTCTGCTCCACTAAACTATAAACACAAAAATAATTGTTATACACCAGTAGTTATGCAAGATTTTGTGTTTTTTATTTGTACATTCAGCTATTTTATGTCATAATTTTCTATTCAAAACAAAAATAATACAGTAGCTTGCTTTTTGTTTAAAGATTAAAAAAAAGTAATTTCTATGAATATTTAAAAAAAAAAATTTGATATTTTGTTTGTTCAGACTTAAATATGACAATAAATGAAATTTTGTAAGTCAAGTTGCTAAATTAATATTAAATAAATTAAAAAAAAATTTTTTTTTGGAAAAATATGTGAAAAATTATTATTTAATATTAATCAAGCTTAAGATCTCAATGAAAAAATTATTTTTATTTAAATTTTCCAATATTTCGACTTTCTTTTAAAAGTTTCCTTTTATTCTATTTAAAAAAAAAAATTTCCTTGAAGAAGACTTTCAAAAGAAAGTCAAAATATTGCAAAATTTAAATAAAAACAATTTTTTGAGATCTTAAGCTTGATTAATATTAAATAATAATAAATTTATAAGATCGAATAATTTACTAAAATTATATGAAAAATTTGTAGTCAAGAAAAATAAGTTTTTAACCTCTAAAGCAAGAATAGTTTTCAATTTATCATAATAAAAATAATTAAGTTTGCTGACATATAAATCGATTGCAATATAAATCTGTAATATTCAGCAAACGCACAAGCAAAACATACACTCAGGCATAATAAGCTTTAAGAGAACCGAAGGGCCTGTCATTATCTTTTTTTTTTTGTTCACCAAAACTCTTATATCACTTCGCAAATCGCAATAGCTCATTTTCATTTTATAAGAAAAATTTTAAGCGCTGTAAAGTTGTTAGTTACTTGCGTGACGGCTTAAACAACTTCAATTAGGATTGCAAAATTTGGTTTTGAGCTGGCAAAATATAGTTATCAAAAATAACTTTGTAACACCTAAAAGGTTTTACAATTATTGCCAGAAAAATAATGAAATAAATGTGTCTTACAATTCATAACTAATTTTTTGTTTTTGTCGAATGCGTTCTCTGCTTGTACAGTGACATCTCACGGCCATTGATTTATTTAATTAAATTTGATTTCCTTTAAAGGCCTCATGAATTATTTATTTATTTACATAAACAATTTAACAAATTGCTGAATCTTCCTAAAATAACTTTTCCCCTTTAAAGGTTTAAAATTAATTTAAATACTTTATTAGTGATATTATTTTCATATAAATTTATTTCACAGCCTGTTTATTTATGGCTCATAAAAAATGAAGTCTAAGAAAAAAAAAAAAAATTAACGATAATTTACTAGTTCGCACATTAATTTAAGGAAAGGTGTCAGATTTGATACAACGGTAGCTTAAATATTTAAATTTTATGCTAATAAAATATCAGACTTATTTTTAAGAAATGACTTTATTAATGAATTGTAACTTAGCTAATAAAATACATTAAAAATGTTTTTCAGAGAAATTTGATACAACAAGTGATAAATTACGGCTTCTGATGTTAATAAAAGAGTCCATACACATTTTATTTATATTTTGATCGCTATGGATAATCTAAAAAAATAATTATCATATACTGGCTTTTACCCCTACATCATAAGGAGTGAAATTTTTATGAAAATAATAAAAATTAAGTATAAAGCTTTAGAAAATAACACAAAAATTTAAATTTTCATTAAAATTTTTTTTTTTTTTTTTAAGAAAAGATTATTACAATGGCATTAACACTTCTGCATCAGTAAACGATTGTAGGGCAAAATATTTAAGCAAAAGTATTTAAAATTACTTCCTATGACCGGCAACGAAATGTTAAATTTGGCTCTTCTTGCACACTTTCATTTAAAGCCCGAAATTCTTTTGAAGTTATTGCCTCATACAAAGTGCTTGTGGTAGAATTAGAATCAGAAGCGGCAAGAAGTAACCTGGTCATTGCAGTCAAATTCTTCCTAAGTCGAGGATTCATTAAGAATTCAGCCATTTTCTTGAATGATTTATCCTTTGTATCACGCGGTTGTACAAGATTAGGTAAAAGTCCCGTTACCCTTTTGATTGCGCGCCATTTTGGCTATGTAACGTTTAGCTCAGTTTCGTTTTAATCATTGTGTTTTAAAGACGTCCAAATTTTATTATGGATAAATGTACGCCACAAGAACGAGCAGAAATGGTAACAACATTTATTGAAAAACAATCGTTTCACTATTGCCACTCAGCGGAAATTGCGTTCAAAATATTCTAATCGTCCAATGCATCACAAAACCACAATTTACCATTTACATACAAATTTTCGACGGTACGACAGCAGACAGGTCTCGTTCTGGAAAACAGCTGAAAATGTGGCTCTAATGTTAGTAAGTTATGCATCCAGAAACATCAATTCGGAGTTCAGCTGCACGCAGTTTAAGGCGAATTTTGAAAGCTGATTTGAATATGTTCCCGCACATAATTCAATTAGTCCAAAAATTGCTACCGAGAGATCTTGATCAACGAGTTGAGTAAAATAATGCAATTTTAAGGCTGTCTGGTGAAATTGAAGATTTTTTGTCCAAATTGCTAATGATCGATGAAGCAAAGTGGCCACGTCAATAAATAGAACAGTCGGTTTTGGGGAACACAAAATTCTCAATTAATTCAGAAGTTGCAGGCTGTCGTGAAAAATGCCTTAAAAAGAACCGAAAGTTGCATAGCGAATCGGTCACCATTTAGCTGATATAATTTTTTAGTCATAGCGAAAAAAAATGTATGATAAAGACCAAAAAACTTACTTATCTTTTCTTTGAGAAAAGTTATGGCAATGAAAATGGTAGCGGGATTTTTGTTCCACCCGTTAGATAGTGATGCCTTCAGTTATAAGAAGAAATCCATTAAAGTGGCACTATATACTAGTATGTTCTGCTGCCTTTTAGTTTTCATTACATAACTTCTCCTCATAACTTTCCAAGTGCCAGGAATACAGTTCAAATCAAGGATTTGAAAAGCAGCAGGTTCTTGAAAAATTGTTTTTGAATTGAATGCCTAAATTTCATGTGTCTTAATAATAAAAACTAAATTATTTTCATTTCAGTTTTGATTAAATGAACATAAATAATTAAAGATTAATTAAAATGTTTTTTAATTATAATAATTAAAGCTGTGTTTTTCCTTTAAAATTAACTTAAATGTATAATTCTCTCAAAACACCAGCCTTATAGAAAAATCTGTTTGCTTTGCTTGAAATCATACATGAGTAAATGATTTCATTTAACATTTATTTTTTAACAATTTAATTAATAAAAATATTTCTGTAAAATAAAGCAAAATTAATAAATTTTGGAAAGCTTTAATTTATTGTAATCCAGCCTTCCATTGCATGGCGTATTTTCAGTGAAAGAAAAGAAAAAAACTACTACAAAAACAATCTTCTTCCTTGACAGGTACAACACATAATAAGAAAACATACATAAATCAATAACTACAAACAGTTTAAACAGTTTTTCAGTTTAATCACTGTTGTTTGTTAGCAAATGAAAACAACATAAAAAGCGTAAACCTTCAATTAACTTTGTTTATTGAAAATACAAGAGTTACTTTAAAACCCTACTGGTATTTTTTAAGACAGGAAGTATTTAACTAATGTAAAGGAAAAGTGACTAGAGGTGAAGGAAAAGTTTTCTAATTTTATTCTATTTAACTTATGGATGCATAATTTGTTAAATAAAAAGACTCATGCAGGACAACAACATCGAATAATTAGGTAATTAAGTTAGGGGTCATTTGGGCATTTTATGTGATTGTACTCTTTGCTGCAGTGATATCTATGAAATCTTAATATTTTGCTGATGATACCAGTTTTCTAGCTAAATTAGCTCATTCTTCCTTTTTTTTTTTAATGCTTAAGAACAATTTTTCAAAATTAAGAATATGAATAAGTGGGTACCACAGTGAAGGGTATATAAGACTCAGCATAGTAAAATTTACCTTATTCTTTTATGAAATTATTTAATATTTTGCAAGTTTGGTGTTCCCATAGACTGTTACTTACCAGTACCAACCTATCAATCTGAGTGATGCCAGTTCGATTTCTGAAGACAATTAAAAATAAGTTTTTTAATATATCGTGGGGTTGAAGCTTATTAGCTAAATCAGGTTGTTGAACGTGTTTTCTGGTAGCGTAGGTTTTTCTAGTTTATGCAACGGCTTATGAAAATTAAAATTACTTTTTAATTTGTTTAAAAATAAATTTTTTTATTTCTTTAGAATCTATTAATTTTTATTGCTTCTATGAACTTGAACAGAATTATGAAACGGCTTTCGTGTTATTATTTTTTTTTAAACTTAAATCTTATGGCGCAGTTCCTTACACTCTGTGGGCCACAAATTCAATTATTGCCTGGACACTGGGCATTTGCTTATACAAAAAATCCTTTGGATTGTGGTACACAAAACCTTTAAAAAAAATCATTTTTTTATGAACCACATTTTTTTATTTTTGTATTTCGTATAACCAACTTTCATATATAAATTTACAAATGGTCTCATTTGCATTATATAACTTTACATATTAAGAGTTACAAGTGTTGGCATATAATTTTAAAATTTAAATCTTTTAATCCATTCATTTTAACACTAATAAAACACACGGTTAAAGCTTAACAATAAAATTACACAAATTTAACACCATCAAAATATTAAAAGAAAAAGAAGAAAAAAAATTAAATTACTTCCTAAAAAGCATTACTAAATATAGTATAAGCATTCATTATTTCATTATAAATCTCAAAAGTAGACAAAAAAAAATGAAAGTTGGTTGTGCTTTTTTATCTAAAGTCACAAATAAAATTAATACGATAATGGTAATAATAATACAACAAAAAAGAAAGAATTGTATTATACCTATTTAACTGCTGCATATTATAAAAAGCATCAATTTTCTTAAGCATTAATTCAGGCATTAACATTAAAATATAATTTGAAATAAAAGTTTTCAAACGAAATTTACAGCAGCCACAAACGAGTTCAGATTTTTCTTTTGTTTTATTACAAATCATCTAAAGCTTAAAGGTGACGGTGAATGTGATTGTGACTGTAATACTGTGGAACTTTTAATTTTTAAATAAAAAGCCGCCAATAATATTTAAATAGCAAAACTTGTTAAAAAAAAAAACCATTTGAATGAGCAAACTAAAATGCATTATTAAATTAGTTTTCTCATTTAGAAATAAAGCACTGACAAACAAATTTTTAGTAAGACTTTAATGAATAAGAAAAATCATGTTTAGATTTCAATTCCTTATTACTTTTATTTATTTCATTATGCGAACATACACAAAAATATTTACGTTAATAAAAATCAAGCTAACGATTTGCGTTTACTGGGGGTCTATAATTAATTGTTTCTGATTTATTTATTTATTTTTATAATCGTTTTTTTTTTCTATAAGAGAGCAATAAGGAAATACTACACTTTTATAGTTGCATGTAAACATGTTAAGATTTTTGTTGGGGAATTTTTAATTAAAATGTTGCTGCCGCCTGTGTTACAGTTACATATTGTTAACACAATTGTTTTTAATTGCTTAATTTAATATTGATAAATCAATGAGCAGGTAACGTGCCACTAAAGTGTGGCAAAAAAGAAAAAAATTAGTATTTGATAAAAACAATTAAAAGTTTAATTAGTTTCACATGGAAATTTTATTAAATGTATTAACTGAAAAAGAGTTGATTCATTTAGTAATCGCTAATTTTAAAAGAAAAATAGCTTAGATGTGTAAATAAATGTATTTTGAAAAACTCTACCCAACGCTATTTAAAATAAAAGCAAAAGTAGAAAAAAATTAAATTAATTAGTCTAATTAATTAAATTCAAATTAAAAATTAAATTGATACAAGTACAGCCAGTCATACATCACACACACACCCATTTAGCTTAGAACAAAACAAGTTCCAATTCAAGTTCGCCTCTTCAGTCTTTTGTTTTTTTGCGTTATTGTTCTTTTAATTGAGGAATCGCTATAGAAAATGCCTTGTTTATATAAAATCTTATCAAAAGATTTTTTTAAAATTATTTTTAGTGACTTTTAAGTCACATTTATAAATTAATTAAAATATTTATTTGATAGCCAAGAAGGGTATTTAAAGTATTCCTAGTCTGCATTTTATACTATGACACACAAAAAACACACATACTCGTATATAAAAATGTACTTACACACATTAAAATTTTTGCTTTTTCTGTTTGGCGATTTTAAATGAAGTATTTTAAAAATATCAGAGTGGGATGTTTAATGTCAAAATTTATTACTTGTTGCAGCATATGAAGAAAAATGCCTTAGAAAAGCATAGTGAATTGCAGTCACCATTTAGCCGATTTAAATTTCTAATCATAACGAAAAAATACATGTAAAAATCAAAAAAACTTTTTATGGAACCCAAACTTACTTCTTGAGCAAAGTTATAGCAGAAGGATTTTTGCCCCATCCGTTATAAAGGTGCTGTAAAACCACATGTTTCTTACATTTATGTGTTTTTTAATTTTAAAATATACATGTTTCTTCATGTCTGTCAAAATTTGTTACTTTACAGAAAGCTTATAATTTTTGAACAGCTGATTTACTCAAAAATTTTAAAATTTTCTGACATTGATCTTTTTGTATTATAAGAATTTGTGTTTTAATAAAATAAAATTGGCCATAATCATAGTCACAAAAAATCATGCTTTTATTAAGAGCTGACTTTTGCCAATAAGAATTTCATTAATTTAAAATATTTAGAATAGAATTTCTTTTGATTTCTATTTTCGATTGCTTACAGCCACCTATGGTGCGATTCACTATTCAATTTTAACGAAAAATGTTTGGTTAAAAATAGTTAACAATAAAATTAAAGAATTTGTGATTCAGTAAAATTTTTAATTGTCAGCTTTGTGGTTAAATGAAAGCCAAAATTTTTTTGTGGTGTTTATTTTATCGAAAAATATTTAATGAAAAAATATATTGTCATTTTTGGTTGGTGTACATGGTATTCATATTAGTGGTGAATTTTCAACTACTAAAATAAACCCAAAATTACTGAATCACACATTCGTTAGTGCAAACAAAAAATATGTAGTTAAAAATAATAGCATGTTGAACCTTTAAAAGTTACAGAATCGCACTACTGGGTTAAAAAATATCATACGACATTTGATTATTTTGTATAATGACTTATTAAAATATTTTTATTTATTTATTTTTTTAATAAGCCTTTTGCATAAATCAAGTTTCCTTATTTCATTTTAGTAACATGACATGGATTATAATAACCATGCTGTGTTTTGTTTTAAAAAAAATGGCCATACTTTGCCTTTACAACATTGTAGTTTTGGCTTTGCCAAATTGTGCTTACATTCAGCTGAAAATAAAATCGTTTATTTCAAAGGCGGGGGCTGTTGTTGTTACAAAAATTTATCATTTTTCCTTATTTATTCATTTGAAATCAAAATTATTTCTGTGCAAAATGTTTGTGTATTAAAAAACATCTTGTTTAAGCAATTATTTGTACGTTTCTAATTATTTTGCTTTTCAATCATAGATCGTCATCATCAGCTGCAGCAGCAGCATCTACAGCAGCATTAGTAGTAGTCATGATCATCTTGTCTATTGGCAATATTTCCTTTATAAAACGATTTACACCACTTTATCAATGTTACAACCATAAAGGCACCTGCTATTTTTATTACAGTTTTTTTTTTTTATTTATTTGTTACACATATTTTTTTCTCTCTTTTTTGGGTAAAACAGATTTAGATTTTGTTGCTGTTTTGCTTTTGACCGTTAATGCTTGTTGTTCAACATAAAAACTAAATTCGTTGTTTTTATGATTATTTTTTTCTTTGCTTGCTGTAGTAAACACAAAATGTATTTGTTTACTTTTTGTTTAAAAAATTCACCAAAAAACAAAAAAATTTTTTTTATGTTTTAAAAGTTTAAAACAAAAACGCATTAATTACTTCCTCTTTTGGCGGATTGTTAATGCCATATAGTGTTTTTTCAGTTAAATTTTAATAAAAATATTTACATGTTTCAAGAAAATGCATTAAATGGTTTTTTTTCTAATAAAAAAACTAAGTTACTGCAGATATAGTAGTCGTTCACTTTAAAGGAAATTTAGTTTACCTTCAAAATACCTAAAAAAGCTTTTGCAGGTAATTAAATTTAAAAGCTGCTTTGACATAAATTGCCTGAAATTGCCAAACACACAACGTACCTGCAAAGAAAAAGCAAAACAAAATAGTATCAGAATTTAATATTTAAATGAAACCGAAAAAAAAAATTATTACAATTTTTATAGACGAGAAAAGATTCTATTACTTAATAATAATTAAATAGACAAGTGACATTAATTGTTTTAATTTCATTAAGTTAAAATTTGCTATTAAAAGTCAAATAAGTTTGTAACTGACCAAGCTAAAACTGGATAATTTGGTGATATTGTTCATGCGTTAATCTATTTAGAAAAATTTTTTAAGGTATATTTATTTTAAATATCAAGAAGTCAGCGCTCTAAAATAGTTCTTTTGAGAGTTAGTTTGACTTATGGATTTAAGTTTTTTCTTTAGAGAAGCTTATGTTCCATTCATATTCATTTCTAAAGTAGAAATTACATCCAACTCTACTCTCAACAAGACATGGTAAACTCAATTACTTTATGAATAAAACTGGTGTGATACAAGACGACACATATGTTCTGTGCATTTGCCCAACTATGGGAAGAGGGCACAGAAGTCTTAGGTACAATTAATCCTACAAAAGTTATGAGATTTGTGAGCAGCCTTGGACTTTTTTACGAGAAGTTGGGAGCTAGGTAGAGATCCTACAAGCCTCATTGCAATTGTAACCCATAATAATATTATTTAATTAAGTCAAATAAAAATTTCATCAATTTGAAAACTTTTTTATTTAAAATATTAAATTGGCATATAATATTTTTCAGTGTATTATTTTTTTATATTAAAACATTGTTATATTGATTAAATATTTAATTAATTAAATTTATTAATTAATTTAGTTAACTAAACTTTTTTAGTTTAATTAATTAATTAATTTATATAATTCAATTTGTTTAATTAATATAATTCATTTATTAAATAAAATAATTTAATTCATTAAGTAATTTTATTTTCATTTGGATAATTTAATTAATATAATTAATATAATTAGTATAATTAATTTAATTAATTTATTTAATTTATTTAATTTATTCAATTTAATTAATGTAATTAATTTCCTTAATGTAATTAATTTAATTAATTAAATTAAATAAATTAAATAAATAAATAAAATTAATTATGTAGTTATATTATTTAATTTTATTAGTTTAAATAATTAAATTGATTAAATTAATTGAAATAATATAATTAATTTAGTTTGAATTTTAATAAATTAATTTATTTGAATAATTTAATTAATTTTATTATTTTTAAAATATTTATTAATTTATTCCTTAAGTAATTTAATTAATCTAATTAATGTTATTAATTTAATTTTCATTACTTAATTTTAATTTAAATAATTTAATTAACTTAATTATTATAATTAATTTAATTTATTTAATTAATTAATTAAATATTTAATTAAATAAATTTTTTGTGTTTAAGTCGTTCTTTTTTAGTATTTTGTTTCAATAATTTAATTTGTTGCTTGTGTTGCCAACTACACATTTTCATACTTCGAATATGATTTTTAGACCTGCAAAAAATTAATTATGATTTAAACATTTCGTTTACAAAATGTTTATAATGTTTATAAATGTTTATTTTTAATCTATGAACGTTTTTTAATGAAATTTTGTGCGGTGCCGTTAAAACATAAATATTTATTTAAGCTAACAAAGTCACGCAATATTAAACAAAAAAAAACATAAACATGAAAAATAATAATTTGTAATGAACTGTCGAAATATAATAAATAAACAGCAAATGAATTCTCTAAAAAAATTATGTTTTTAGACTAGGAATTTTTTTTTTGTAAAAAAAATTTGTGATGTTAAGAAATTAAGCAAAATGTTGAAATTATTTTTAAAGATTTTAATTATAGTTTAACTTTTTTTGCCATTAAACTTTTCATTTAATTATAAAGTTATCGTCAAATATTTTTGGCATTACTTACATGCTTAACTCATTTAAGGACATATTGAGGTTATCATTTGACAGCCATCGCCGACTACACAAATTTAGTTTTTCTTGCTTTTAAATAGTTTTCAATTATCAAAGCATCATTTCATATGTAACAAAGCATTAATAATCTGATATATTGAGAAATGTTTCGTGTAGTAAAACTGTTTTTTAACTTAAGTGTGTGTATTAAAGTTTAGTTTAAAAAAGAGACTTTTGTTGGCACTCTTTAACGTTTTACCTGTCATAGGCTGTAACTCTTAAGGGACTTAAACGAAGGCATTTTTTAAACTTTTCATTGACTACTACATGTGGCTGATTTACTTTTTCTTTACATTTTTTATTTACTTTGTGCGACAATTCATAATAAAGCTATTTTGTGTTGGAGTTATTTATTATGGTCTAGAAGTGACACTTTTTTTTTGGGTTTTTGCTTTGTTTGTTTTGCTTTTCTGAGACGTTTCTGTAAGTTTTTGTGGTTACACAGTTTAAAGTCCCAAGAGACAGTAGCCAGTCATTGTTAAGAAAAATTGTTTTTTTTTTTTTTTTTTTTTTTGTAAAATTATGTTTGTTAAAAATAATGGCTAAATTAATATGGCCAAATAGATAATTTTGACAGAAAATAAGTAATTACAAAACGTAAAACAAGTGTAGTAATTGAATAATTACAAATTGAAATAAGACAATTAAGTACTGAAATGAAATAACTACACCCAGAAAATAGCTGCTATTGTGAGAACTACATTTACTTAAAAAAAAAAAATTCAATTTTTTGTTGTAAAAACCAGAATTCAGTAATATGGACCAAAATTTAGTTCTCTTAAAAATATATCCAGTTGTAAGAGTTATTTTTTGTTACTACGAATATATATTTGACTATCATAAATTCATTTTTAGTTGATAACAAATTCAGGTTTCAAAGCCAAAGTTATTTTTTTTTTTGCTGTAGAATTTAGTTAAAAAAGCTTGAGGGAATTTATAAAAAAAAGCATGCACAAATAAAATACTTTAAATTTAACTGTAAAATTCTTATAAAGAGTATCTCTGACCAATATGCCTTCTAGATACACGTTTATATATTTTGAAGAAATTTTCGCTTAAAGCAGCTTATGAAAATACAACGTACTTGCATTATCATATTATTTAAATTAATTTTATGTAATGCAAGTCATTCAAGAAAATATAAATATTTGCTTAAAAATAGTGGTTACGCTTATTTCGACAAATATTTGTGTAATGTGACCGTAGCTTAAGAGTCCATATTTTCATTTTAAAATAAAAACTTTTTTTTTTTTGAAGAGAGTTTTTATTTTTTTATTGGATTGTGAAGAAGACATACTCCGATTAAATATGAAATAAAATATCTGCGCCGACAACTCTTTTAATAGTCAATCAAGTGAATTGAAGTCAATGGCAATTTTTTGAAACAAGTCATCCTCTTCGATAAAGCTCATTTTTATCTGAATGTCTTAGTGTATACACAAAATTGTCAAATTTGGGGCTCAGAAACAGATTTTTTTATTCTAAATTTAGCAATTTTTTCTCGCATTTAGCCTTAAGTTTTATAACTTAGCCTGTAGCTTTTTTCCTAGCCTTTTTTCATTTACAAAATGGCCTTAAATAGCCTTTTTTTCTTTTTCTCATTTTTTTTGCGGATAGTTCGAAAAAAAATTTTTGCCAAAAATTACCATGAACTACCCCCTTTGCTTTTTTTCAAAAAAATGATAAAAAAAAAATTTCTCACTATCCGCAAAAACCAAATTTCGAATTAAAGCCAATATGGTTCTCTATCCAACGCAAAAGAAATCAAGTCGATATCTAGCAAACTATGCAAGTTATGACCAAAAAGGTAACCAAATCTACTGAAAAGTGGCCGGAAAGAGGCAGTAGTAGAACTGGTTACCTTTTTGGTCATAACTTGCTTAGTTTTCAAGACATCGACTTGATTTCTATTGCATTAAATAGATAAACGTATTGGCTTTAATTCCAAATTTGTTTTCGCCTCAAGCTTAACAAAATAGTCATATTATGCATTATTTTTATAATAAAATTTATGGGAAAAAAGAAATCATTAGTTTACTATCTTAGGCACATGACTAAGAACAGAACATGAAAATGGCCAATGAAAATTGAATATTTTTTACTGATGAAATTTAGTAAAAGTATGGAAATGAAAATGCAATTTTGATTTAAAAAGTAAAATGCCACTTCTTAAAATTCGTTTTATATAGACGAGGGAATACAAAAAAAAAAAAATATTGGAGCTGAGAACAGTAACGAAAATTTTTTAAAAACCGACCAAACTTTTAGAAAAGTTGTAAGCCGTAATAGTTACATTTAATAAAGCAATTTTCATTGAAACCTCTTGTTGAACGTAGTTTCATCCAAATAGCTAAAAATTTCTATAAAATTTTCCAAGATCTTATAATATAAAGCTTTAATATTATTTAGTTCTTAACTCCCTTAACCGAGATATAAAGGTGTGAGTGCAGTTCAGTAGTTTTTATGGGTTCGACATACTGTTATTGTTACCACTGTTTCTAAAGAATGAGTTAATTTTAAGGATTAAAAATACACCACTAATATGGATATTGAGTCCAAAAATGGCTTTCTTATTATATTTCTTATTTTATTTTAATGAAAGCTAACGATAACGTTGTAGATTTTCATAAAAATCTTATAGAAATTATGTGAGTTGCTTTTACATTCTTATATCACTGAAAAACAAAAGACTTGTGACACAAACTTTATTTACATTCTTTGCAAATTTCTTGTAATTAAAAAATTAGCCGCCAACTATAGGGTCCGCCATCGAACGTTTTTTTTTCAACTAGAGCTTATTTCGTGAATGGTAACACTTAGCTTATGTCTGATTTGACAGATAATTAGTTTTATCCTTCCGCTGAAAGAATATGGTTGTGTTTTCGCTTCGCTAAGTCTGCCTGCGATCGACTTACAGAAGATGCCGATTTTGCCAAAAAAATCATCTTTTCAGATGAAGCTCATTTTGATTTTGGCGGGTATGTAAACAAGCAAAATTGTCACATTTGGGGCACAGAAAACCCGCACGCATACATTGAAAACCCGACGCACCCAAAACGAGTCACTGTTTGGTGCGGATTTTGGTCCAGAGGCATAATTGGGCCATTTTTCTTCGAAAATGAGCAAGGAGTGGCCGTTACAGTCAATGGCATTATCGGGCCATGTTGAATGAATTTTTGTTCACAAAAATTGAAAAGGAGGATATTGGCCGAAGCTACACTCGATGTTTTTATAGCATTTTCAAAAAAAAAAGTTATTTGTCGGACCCTATACAAGAGTACTCACGCGTACTCTTACTTTAATTAAATAAACTTAATTTGAACATAAATAAAAAATAAAAATGAAAATATTTTAAAAAATCAGTCCAAATGCAAGCACTTGGCTTTAGCTACCGGAGAAATAAATATTTATCCAAAGAAGAAAGAAAAAATATTGCACAAAAACTTTTTTATTCAACAACTTTTGTTTGTCTGGTCAACGTTTAAAGAAATAAAAAGTGTTTTAATGAAAAGTAAATGTTTGCTAGTACAGAAAATAAGATAAAATTAGAGCAATAAAAAGTTACACAGAGAAAATAAATTCATTACGATAAATGAATCTGTTGTTAAATACATTTTGGTGTTTGTATAATTTATTCTAGAATTCAAGAGTACCAATTGAATTAATTTTTGTGAAAAAAAAACTTTTATTAAAAAAATTTTGTAAAACTTACTAAAAAATTATTATTATTCGACAGCTGAACTTTACTTTAAAAAATAATTTTTCAACTAGATTCTGGTATTAATTCTGAATATAAATGATACAATTCTGAAAATTCTAAATTCTTCTTTTTTACTTTTCAGTAACATGGCTTGGAAAAATTTTTTTATTTTAAGCGGTTTTTTTTTTTCAAAAAAATTTAAATTTAGATTATTAATGTATTTGCGGTAAGTGTGCCCCAAAAACTGATAGGTAGTGTGCTGAGCTATTAATCTGTGCATTGACGGTTCGGTTCTTGACGTGACTGTTTCTGCAGACAAGCAAAAAAAACTTTACAATTTTATGTTGCTTAAAAAAAAAAAACACATGACCAGCAATTCTCAAAAATTCTTCCCATAATTGTACGAACATTTTCTAGTTGTAATCAATTTGCTACCAAATCTTTTTTCTATGTGTAAAAAGATATTTAGGTTATAAAGAAAATTAATAATAAAAAACGACTGAAAACATGTGGCTTATTATTTACGTGTGCAACAGCAAGCGTTGCAACAAATATAACATCAAGAAGAAAACCAAAACAAAAAAAGAGAAAACAATGTGAAGCACACACACATTATTTTCAAGATGTCAGATAATGGATGGCAAACTAAAATCATTTCGCAACTAACGAAAGCTTTACTAGATTAAAGTTAAGCAAAATTAAAAGTAGATCGCATAGGACTATACTCGTACACACTGTCTAGTCTATCTGTGTTTTCTATGTGTTTTTCTCACACAGGCCAACAGTTAAAACTGGAGCACATTCTTTTTGCCAGCATGAAAGGCAAATTGTAAAAACAAAAACCAAACAAAAATAAAAGTTATGAAGAAAAAAAAATATAGTTATGCGGGGCCTTTAAGCATTTCTTATGCAATTTTTAGTTTTTCGTTAGTTTCTTTCCTTTTTTTTTGTTTCTTTCAAATAAAGAAAACAAATCGATATGAGTGTAAGCATGCAAGAAAGAAAAATGCAATTCATAATACCCAGGTAGCCCAGAGAGACTCTAGTCCACATTATGCACATTAAATAAAGTCTAAAATATTTCCTGTTTTGTGGTTTATATGTTGATTTTTTGCTTGTTTTTGCAGTTTATTGTGTTATTTTAAATATTAGATATTATTTGTTATTGTAGACTTTGTAACATTTGAATACTTAATGTGTTTTGACGGTAGTTGGTTAGTTGGCTGATATGTAGTTTTTTCTTCTGGTTACTTTTTGTACTTGTTTTCTTTAGACTATTTAAATTGTAATGATATTTTTTTTTTTTTTTATCAAAGAAATTATGTTGAAATTAGTTTAATGTTGTGTTTAATGCTTGTCACTTTTATGTGTCTGTGACGAATTTTTTGCCCATAGACACCAAACGAAAATTCAATTGTGATAATAAAATTTTTTAATTTTAACAATAAAAAATCTTTGTTGCATTTTAACATTTTCTTAAAGCCCCATAAATTTAGTTAGTTTGGTGCGTTATTTACCGGTTTCGCCCGGTCGTTTTAATTAAATTCTCTATTCAACCCAATTAAAATCAAATAGATTACTAGAAAAGTAAGCAAGTTATGACCAAAAAGGTAAGCAGTTCTACTACTGCCTCTTTCCGGCCACTTTTCAGTATAACTGGTTGACTTTTTGGTCATAACTTGCTAAGTTTTCTAGGTATCAACTTGATTTCTTTTGTGTTGGATAGCTAAATGTAATGGCTTAATTTAAAAATTTTTTTTCTTGTGAATAGTGCAAGAAAATTTTTTTATAATTTTTTTGAAAAAAAGCAAAGGGGGTAGTCCATGGTTTTTTTTTTTTGGCGAAAAATATTTTTTTTGCACTACCCCTTTTGCTTTTTTTTAAAATAATAAAATTAAAAAAATAATTTTTTCTCACTATCAACAAAAAAGAAAGAATTCAAATTAAAGCCAATAGGCTAACTTAGCTTATTTTTTTCTAGCTCCTGTCAAACGCTGGATATAATAAAAGCAACTTCCAAATGCAGTTTATTACTCTCAAAGACTTTTTTTAAGTATTTTTAGTTTTACTACAATTTATAAATAATACGATTTATAAGGTTAGACTTTTTGAGCTGAAGGCCTAAGATGCCATTGCTCCCTCCTTTTTGTTCCTTCTAACCTTATAATTTATAATTATAATTTAAGAGAATTAATAAATAAAATAAATAATTTAGACTTTTAAATTTAAAATTTTTTTAATATATTTTTTGTTATTGTTGTTGTAAAAAGTGAATATTTTTAAGTTTTTTTTTTTTTTTTGATTAAAATTAATCTTGAGAAAGACAAACGAAGGCGTGTCGAAATATTTCCAATTAATTTAATAATAATTAAAATATATAAAAAGACCTAAAAGCTTCAAAAATATTTATTTATTTATTAAATTCTTGCTATTTTTTAAATAAAGTGTTTCGAAATGAACACTAATCAAAACAATTCATGTTTATTTAATGGATTAAATATTCATTTAAAATTTTCTTGTCTACAAATATTTTATTTTTTGCTTTTGCAAAAGTTGATTTTTGTTATTAAAAATCTTTGTAGAGCCTATGAAATTTTTGTCATACATTTTGTTGTTGTTGTTTTTTCATCAATATTGTTTTAATCAACATTTTAAATTACTATAGTTTACACATTTTTGGTGACAGGCGCATAGTTGTATAAAATAAAAATAAAATAATTCGTGTTCACCCGTGTCTTCGTGTTAATAAATATTTTCTGCTCTACAAAATTAGTCAAAAGCAATTTTCTGGTAACAGGGGCAGGCATTAAGTTTTTTTGTAAAAAGATTAATTAAAAAAAAATATTTATTTTGGTATATGTGTGTGTGTTTGTCAAGTAGGTGTCTGATTGAAATGTTGTTGAAAAATAATTAAGTAAAATAAAATTTCAAATAGCAAACTGGCTGTGTGTTTCTTACACTGCCATCCATTTGAGTGATACTCTTGTACTTTGCAGATAACGAATTTTTAAGTCACTTAATTTTTAATTCTGTAACATGTTAACATAGCTCTGTTAAGTTAACATAATAGCTCTTATCCAAAACAAGTTGATGGAGGCTTTAAAGTAAAATTTATGAAAAATTTATATGAAAAATTTCGATAACGTTGACTTATAATTTAAAAAAAAACGTATAAAATCAAAAGCTATATTTCAAAAAGTATGCACTCAGGATATTTTACAGCGAAAATCTTTGGGTTTAAAAAAATGGGGCAAAATCGAGATGATGTGGTTGAATGGATTAGTGAAGATAAAAACTAGTATAAGTTTTTTGTTGAAACGATTACCTCTAAGCAAATTGAGTATTTTCCAAATGAACTTTCTAAGCAATCAATCAGTGTTATGAGAACAAAAAACTGGAACGTACGAGTTTTTTAACATTGAAGATTATAAGACTCATTTATGAAGTTAAGATCAATATCGAATTTCTACCGTCACCATAATTTGTAAGAAGAAATATTTTGTTCTATAGAGCAGTTAAGAACTGAATTGCTGATTTACCGATACCCGTATCACTTTATATTTTTTTATGTTAAATAAACTAGTCACTTACAAGCTAAGCAGGTCTTAAAGGCTAAAAATGACGCCACTTAGAAAATGAAGATAGAATAATTTTAAAATTAAAACAAAGTTTTAAACCTCAGCAAATCATCATCATGATTACGGACCATAATAATCTATTGTATCCCAACTACAAACAGAGACTCCTTACAAACATCATGACTGTTGTAGGGCTCATTACACCTAGATCTTCTGAGGTCAGTGTCTCACTGAGTAGTTAGCTCTTTACGCATCTTGCTAAAAATTAATTTTTTTTTAAAAGTTGCTTCTCCACTTCATTAAAAAAACAATTTACTCTTATTAAAATGACACCGACTTAAATTACATACTTAAACTAATTGAGTTATTAACATTTTGAAAGAAATTTTTGCTGCCAAACTACATTCCTTAATGTTTTTTTAAAGTGTTGAATATTCGTTTCTTGCATTTAAAGCCTGAACCATCAACAAATACTTGTGACAAGAAGTTACTGCAGCAGCATGTGTAGTAACAGTAAATTGCAAAATTTGCATATTTTGTCTCTGGAGGGGCTTGTTTTGTAGAATTTCATCACAATTTCTGTTGCGTTTAACATAAACTCATTTAACACACACACAACTTAGCAATCCTTGTGGCAAACGATGAATAAATACGACTATAAGAAATTTAGAGCAGAGCGGAGATAAATATTTCTTTACAGAAAACTAAAAATGATATCACGAAACTTGCTCTAAAATAATGCCAAAAAAAAAAAAAAAAAAAAAAAAAAAAAAAAATTAGTGTAAGAGTGCAAAAAGTGAATGTAATTTGAAAAAAAAAAATTAAAAAAAAAGAAGTGGGTTATTGGATTGCATAATATGATTTTCATTATGTCGAATGTTAATACCTGCAATTTAAGCTTGTGTACGCTTTAAGAAATGAAAAACAAACTTTGTAAAACCTGACCACAATATGCCGATTTAATATTTAAAAGATTTTATAAAACTAATTCCAGCACTTTCAAGTGATCTTTGGTCATGCTATAAACAACACAACTTTAAGAGTAAAATACCACGCCCCACATAGCAACAATTGTAGTAGAAGAACCATTACAATTGTTGGCGGCGTGGTGTATTTAACAATAAAATCGATTGCTTTTATTTAAGCCCCAGTAAAAAACAAAAAACAAAATATTCAATCATTTTCAAATTTATAGCTTCACATAGACAATTTTAAGTTAAGCCTAACAAATTGTTAAAAGCTGTGTCATAATTGTTTGAGTGGAACAAAAAAAAAAAAAAAAAAAGAAAAGAAAAGAAAAATTATGCTGATAACTGCTGCTAACAAAAAAGCAAGAATTAGACCAAATTTCCTGTAGCTTACAAGGCTTTAGAAAAAAATTAAAATAATTTTTTTTTATTGCTGTTGCCCCTCACTTCTTTACATTGTTTAGCAACCGCCAGCTTTTAGCTATCACGAAGTGTGAAACTTAATAAATCAATTATTTTGTATTTAAATTTTTTTTTTTTTATATGCCTCACAAATTTTTTTAATAACTGTTACACATACACTTACGCAGCAAAAAAAATTATGTGTAACTTAAAAATTTTAATTAAAAAAATTCTTCAAATCGATTAAAATTTTAATTGAAGCTATTAAATATTTCATTAATGTGACAATTTTTTTAATTCAGCGGAAAAATGAATAAATAATTACTCCTTTTATTAAAAGTTAACGTTAGTTAAAATAAATAAATATTATGCAAGCTTAAGATCGCATTAAAAATATTTTTTTTTTTTTTTGGTATTTCCAATTGTTCAGCGTTGCCATCGCGCTATTTTGGTATTTCCAATTGTTCAGCGTTGCCATCGCACTATTATGGTATGATCAATACATTTTATATGGGCATGAGAATTTTTGCCAGCCCCTCTTTAGCTACAACTTATTTAAATAGAATGTGATTCCATGTATGACTTACCTAAATCCTTAAATGATTTTTTTTTAAATCCCAAAATCGTTAATGAAGTCACCTTGTTGACTGCTTTAAAAAATAAATCTGGATAATTATTAGCCTTGTTCAGACAACCAATCTAATACTTATAAATTGCCAGAGATTACTGATCATAAATATTAAAAAAAGTTCGTTTGAAATTTAACCCTTTCTTAATCCATTGAGTGCCACGTCGTACATTTGCGTACAACAGTAACTGTTTCTTCTTAGAGCCTGTCGTTCTTTTATATACGACTCTGAGTAATTTTTAAATAAAGAATTCTGCACTGAAAATTTTTGCAAAAGCAGTCATGGATCTGGAATAATTTTTGAGGTTTTATAAAGTGAAAAATGAATTAAATGTATTTTTTTAAACACCTTTGACTTCCTATGAAGGTTTTCGTCGAAACCACTTGGCACTCAATGAGTTAAGTTCTATGAGCTTCATTTTAACAGTTTTCTTCACACACTTGCAAAACAGTCTTGGTTGTGAGTATCAATTAAAAATTCAATATAATATTGTTTAATTACAGCCAATGACCTTTAGAATAGCAGGATCAGAAATCTACATTTTCGAGATGCAAAGACTACTTTGTGTAAAGGCTAATTTTGCAGCATAAGAATAAAATTGCAATTTCTAAAATTTCACTTTTTAAAAACAAAATTTTCTTAAACAAACCAAAAATATTATTTACACAACACTTTCCTCTCTTGTCCTGTGAAGCCTTTTGTTTAGATAGATTTTTATTATTTTTTTTTTAATTAAATTCTAGCTGAATATTAAAATCACTTAATAGTTTATTTTTTCAAATTAATTTTTACATTTTTTTATGTGTCATATAACTAAGATCTATTATGTGTTTTATTTATAATTATTCACCAGTTAGACAAGGTTTGTCTAAAAATTAATTTTAGTTTTAGTTTCAATTTACCTGATTAACTTCAAATGAAAAAAAGATTAATATTATCTCAGTATTTACAATGGACTCTTGATAAATTGAAATCTATTAATTTGAATTTCTATATGCTATTTTGAATTCTGTTTCAGTTGCTTTGACATATTTTGAATCACTTGAAGATAATACCTGTAATTTTATGCTGTCAAAAAATAATTTAAGGTTTTTAAAATTGCACTCCCCTAAAATGATTTAATGAGACATATTGCAACATAATTAGAATTTTTTTTGCTTCTGCGCTTAATAATTGGAATAATTTTAACGTGTTTTATTTAAATAAAAAATTAACAATAAAACTATGAAATATTTATTAGTTTTATTTGAAAATTTTCTTTTTAATTAATATGGCTATTTTTTTAAGCTTGAGGTTTTATTTTATAAATTTATTTTTATATCGATATTTCGCTCCAGGATATAATTATAAATTAATCAAATTATAATTATTAATTTTTAGCGAAATAACGATATAAAAATAAATTTATAAAATAAAATCAATAAAATAGCCATATTAATTAAAACTTTTATTTTTTTTAGTTTATTTTTACTGGAATAGATACAATCACCAAACTAAAATTCAAGCCGCACAACTTCGACATAAAAAATTAAGCCGCAAAATGTAAACTGTCGTTTTTTTTGAGTTTTTTTTTAAGCTTTAAGTTCCAATTATTAAGAGTCTACTGTATTTGTATTTACTTAATTAAACTTTCTTTCAAAATTTTTCTAGAAAACAAGAAAAAACCAAAAATTAATAATAACTAAATAGTAAACAAAAGGTGAAATGCCATCACAATTTACTGGTATGATGAATGCATCATGCATGACGAATATAAAGAAAAAAAAAGAACTTTAATGTATTTCTGAAAACATAATTAATCATTTTAAGCTGGAAAAAAAAAAACAAAAAAAGTTTACACATGCAGAAATGTTAAAAATCTGCATTTAATTAAATACCTTGACCTGTGCTGCACTTTTTTAATTGTTTTAGGGGCAAAAAACATTAAAAAAAAAAATTTGATTAAATGGTAAAAGTTTTCATGTGTGTTGCTGTTTGGTAGCTTGAAGTTTTAAATCATAATAATTTTTTTTTCATTTCCTTTTTTTTGTGATCAACTAACGAGTGATATGCAAATCTGTAATTGTTTCTTAAACCATAAAATGCATTGTTATTTTATTTTATGCCTCTTTAGAGAGGTTAACTAGCCAGAAAAATTTCTTATTCAAATACAAATAAACAATTTGTTATAGAAATGTAAAGAGTAGCAGTGCAAATTTGCTTTGTTGTGTTTTGTGGTAGCATCCCATTTAAATTAAAATAAATAATTGTTTGCTCTTGCACTAACTCATGGTTGTTTGTTGTAGAGAGCAAACAAAAACATTCACATTGAACTGTGGCTTAAACTATTTTTGTGTTTGTTTTGCATATTTACTGGAATTTTTTTTTTGTCAATTTGTTAAAACAGTATGACCAGTAAGAAAGGAAACAGCAAAAAATTTAATTAAATTTTCAAGGCTTTTTAGAGAAAGGAAATGAGTTATTTGTAATTTCCAGCATTAAGATCGAGGATTGTTCGGTTATGAGAACTAAATTCAAGGTAGAAATTATGGCATTCAATATTATTAAAAAATTTGAATTTATAAATTGTAATAAAATTTTGAGAGTGAGTAATCGCTCTTACAGATCAATATATTTTTAAAAAATTTAAAGTGCAGACTTCATTATAAAATTGTGGTTGTTGATTTGCTTTAAAATTTTTGTATATTGGATCTTTTTACTCTAAGACATCGTACTAATAGAGTAAAGGACTGTGCAAGACAGAGTAAAAACAGGTAATAGATAAATAAGAAAGATACAGACAGCAGCGCCACCTGCCGGAATGTATTGTGATGCTAAGCCTTCCAAGGCATAACCCAAATGGGCACACAGAAATTCAATAAAATCGGTCCAGCCGTTTATCAGAAATACAATATCAAACACACGTACATTCGAATTTTATATATTATTAGGATGTGTATTAACTAGAAATTTTAGCTACAAAGCATGACCGATTATTTTTTTTTTTTTTTTTTTTTTTTTTTTTGATAATTACAGAGTAATACAAAAAACTGTGATGCTAACATATAACATTTTTCAAAAATTAACAAGTAAACAACACGTTTTATCTCAAACTAATAGTTGACAGCATTCAACGACAGCTGTTCTACACAATTGTAGAACGAATTTACATTGGGTTTTTATATTGGGAATAAAAGTGTGTTGTTTTATTTAAATTAATAATATGAAGGGTTGGTTGTTGTTTCGTAATTGGGTTTTTTATAAAAGGTGTTTTAACAAAAACGCAAGATTTAAATTTTATATAAATGACTGATGCAGCAATTGAATTGTTTCTCTGGCTGTATGACATCTGGCGCTCTCTTGTTGAAACCACAAGCTTTCCACATTAATTTTTTCAATTCTAGGCAAGAAAAAACTGGTTATCATTTCACGATACCGAACACTATTGACTGTTTGCGCTTGACCTGCCTTATTTTCATAAAAAAAGGTCCAATGATTCCTCCAGCCCAAAAACTACACCACACAGTGACACGTTGAGGATGCATTTGCTTCTCGTGAATCACCTGAGGATTTTCCTCACCCCAAATGCGACAATTCTGCCTATTGACGAAACCATCAAGATGGAAATGGGCCTTGTCACTGAAGATGATTTTATCGGCAAAATCAGCATTTTCATGTTGTCTCTCCAATACCCAATTAACGAACTGCCTTCGCTGTTTATGGGCATTTTTTACTAACCTCGTACCTTCTACTAGCAAACAATAACAATTGTTCAAATGTCAAACAATGACACTTCGAATGGCGCCAAATTTAAATCTCGCGTTCATGTTCGGACACTCTTTATAATTTAAATTTTCTTGTTTAGTTTAAAATTTGTATTGTAAAAAAGGCAGTTTAAGTGAGTAAAGACGAGTTATTTAAAATTAAAAAACATAACTATTCAACAATTAGCTGATGGGTTCTTGAGAAATTGAGAAGTGACATTTTTTTAACTTTTCGTTAACTTCATTTATCTCGCTTCTTAATTTCTCATACTTTTCAGCTATATGCTCACATTGCTTCCAACTAAATGAACCTTAAAGGCTCATTTACAAATTTATTAAATAATTAAAATTAATAACTAGTTGAAGAATCTTTTATTTATTATCCAAGTGAACTTGGACATATTGCATTTCTGTAAAAAATAATAGGATAGTGCATTTTGTTGTTGTGTGTAAAAATATTTCTAGATTTATTTTATTTTTATATTTGCATACTCGATACTAGGGACCTTAAATTGATAAGTGAACTCCGCTATTATTTCTCACTGTTTAAAGAAAAACTCATTTAATTTTCTTCTCCCATAACATCAGTTAAATAAATAATAAACGTTTTTGCTTAACTTTTTTGTTGTTGCTAACAATAGACAGCGAACACTGAAAATTAGCTTAAGATGCTTGATTTTTATTAAGCTGTTTTACATAAGTCAACAAACCTTATGCAAATATTTGCAATCATTAAATATTTACATAAAAATAAAAAGAAAAAAAAATGATTGATTGAAAGCAAAGACGTTTAAAGTTTACAAAAAAAAGAAGTAGCATTTCTTTCAAGCCTGACTTACGGCTGTAGTTTCAAAATACGTTAACACCATTTTTTTTTTTTAATTTACATAAGGATAAATATTTGTTTAAATGTTTTGTTAAAAAGGGTAAATATTTGTGTAAGTAAAGTGTGTTTTATTTAATTTAATTTGCGTTAAAGCAATTTTAAAAAATGTTTTTTTTTTAACCGATAGAACTAAAACCAGAAACGGTAAATCGGCTCATTCGTAAGTGAAACTATTTAATTTAATATTTAAAGTTTTTTTTTAAAGAAAAAAACTAAAATTTGTCGAGTTTTGAAATGTTTTGATTTAGATTAAACAATCTTTAGATAATCAGGCTTGTAGTCGATTGATTGCATTTGGTATCGAATCTAATAATTTGTAGCCCAAGTAAAATCTTCCGCACATATTCCCTACATTTTTGCTCTTCTCACGTTTTCTTTGGTAACTGTCAAAATTTTCTTTACATTGTCTGCACTATATTGTTCTAATACAAAGAGAAGTGCAAGTGCCTTAGTGCCAATACAAAATTTTTCTCCTTTAGTAGCAGATGTATTTGTCAGCTTAGTACTTTTAGCCCAGTTTTTAAAACTTTTAAAATTTTCGAAGCAAACAATTTAGGAATTAGTGACTTTTTATTATATTTCTTACTCATTAGTGGCATTAACTATGTGTAAAAGTTGTCCAAACAAAAAAAAAAAAAATACATGGTAACAAGCTAAATAAACAAAGAAAAAAATTTCGGTTGTGAGAACTAAATTTTTTATCAATTAAAAATTTAGTTGTTACAATCAAATTTTTCTGTTGTAGCAACCATTGAATTTAGACTAAAATTTAGTTCTCTTTAAAATATTTTCAGTTGAAATATTGTTATTCTATTATCACAATTAATAAATTTGATTATCCCAACAGAATTGGGCATTAGTAACAAATTCAGGTCTCTTAACTTAAATTTTTCTCTCTCTCTCTGCAAACCTATCAATTTTAGAATTTTTTTCGCCAAATCAATTTTTGGTTGAAGTATCAGCTTTCGAGCTGTGTAACACATGGAGAAAACATCATCAGTTGTGAGAACTTAATTTGTTATCAATCAAAAATTCAATTGTTATAATCAAAGTTTTTTATTGTTGTAACCAAAATTCGATAATATAGATCAATATTTATATCGAGTTGTATCACGAATTTTCCATTGTCACGATTAAACAATTACAAGGTTTCAGCTGAATTTTTGATTGGTAAAATATTTAGGTCTCATAAACAAAGTTTATTTATCAGTGTAATTAAACTGACTTTTGATTAAGAAATAAACTGGAAATTTAAGCTCAGTGCCACTTATCGTTTTTA
Organism: Thelaira solivaga; assembly: GCA_947397855.1. NCBI lineage: Eukaryota > Metazoa > Arthropoda > Insecta > Diptera > Tachinidae > Thelaira > Thelaira solivaga. The sequence goes on along the minus strand of OX377611.1, from coordinate 16,616,971 downwards.
TATGAACTTGAAATCCATAGCAATCTTACGCTGTGTGGGGTATATTCATTCTTGCAGACTGTTTGGAAAACAACGGGGGGCCTCATCGCATTTTAAAAAATGCAGAATCCTACTTTGGTATCTCTGCTGAAAATTAGTTCCCAGGTAATATTACAATTCGCAAAATCATTACCGGACTCATACAGAAGAGGCTATCGTGTATTACTTACCAAAAAAAAGCCCTGATATTCAATAAGAGTAATTTAAATTTTCTAGCTGGTTAATCTTAGTTGCCATCAGAGCAAGATAGAAATATTTATTGAAATCTAACGATGCTATGATGAAACCGCAGAACATATGCTTTATGACTGCTCTGTCTGAAGGTTGTTTAAATACATTTAAGCGCATGTTAAGTGCTACTGTTTTTCTAATCAATCACGGCCTGCAGCTTATGGTACTTAGTATACTTAAAAAAACTTGTGGAAATCTTCCTATTGCTCAATGAAGTAATTTATTTCATGTAAAGCCTACAAGGAACTTAAAAATGGCACAAAAAACCGCTGCTACGAACATAATTATAAAAAAAATAATGAAATTTTGACTTGACTTGAGTGCAGCAAAGTCTTTTCTTCTACAAAATATCATTACAGAGAATAAAAAAATTCTTGAAAATTTAATATTTTGTGTTATTCTTTTAATTAAGAGTTCTAGCGCTACTAAACAACTTTTGATGCAGCATAATAAAAACCGTGAGAAATGTTTTTCATAATTTTTTTGTAAAATAGAAAAAACTCTTTTTAATAAAAAATTCTTATCAATTAATCAAATGATTAATTAATGGTATTATTTTTATGATACAGCACAGCATGCCTTCAAATTAGTTAAATAATTGCAGCTGATTGATTTGATATGCTTTCTTTAGTCAGTGTAAAAAGTTAAAAACAAACAAAAATTATATAACAATTGACTCTAGTTAACTCTAGTTATCTGTAATAAGACTTGACTAGTATGAGGTACTATTTATTAAATTTTAATTTTAGTTGACCGGGCGACTGGCTGACTAGCTTGTTCATTTGTTGTTACTTTTCATATTATTTATTGTACTTGAAAAATTAAACACACGCGTCAAATAAACTATACAATATTATTTATGGAACTATTTATGTAAATAAATGGTAAATACCCTAATGAATGCACTGTGTGTGCGTTTACCTTAGCAATACAACACACATGTCAATTTTGACTTTTGATGGAATATAAATCATGCTTTGAAAAGCATTAAAAAAGGTAAAACCAACAAACAAACATTTTGTGCATATAAATTGCAAAAATATGAAAAGAAAAATGAAAACTTAAGTAAACTGAAACCTTTCACTTTTCCATTAATTTATTGAAACACACACACACACAAAACAAAAAATAATATATAAACAAAAGGCACTCTTATAAAAGTGTATGACGGTTTGATCAAATGGGTTATTGGCTCGTGTTGGGGTAGTTAAAATAACAACAGAGAAAGAAGCTTTATGTTTTATTCAAAAATGTAATTTCGTTTAATTTTTTTATATTTTGGTAAATTATTACCACACACACATGCACACATACACACACACACACACAGAAACTTTATTTACTTTATAAAAATTTTGTGAATGTCTCACAGAAATTTCAAATCGTATTCTTCCATTTCATATGTAAACGTAGAAACGTAAAGTAATTATTTGCTGACTTAGTACTTACTTGTGGCAAGTTACCATTTGGAATTTTCTTGATTATGAGTACGACTAATAAATTTCAATGAATTTGTTTGAAAGTATGACTTTGTGCTCATAATGTCGCTTGCATATCTACTAATGAAAAGGAGATTAATGTTTGCATTCATATACATTTTTATGTACGAGGTTAAATTTAAAATTCATCTCTGCAGCAAAAAGAAGAGATCGAAGAGAGACAAAAAGAAAGCAGCTTCTTTTTAATCCACGGTTTTGTTTTTTAACAAATCTTTGGATAAACCATAAAACGCATTGTGCATTGTAAATAAAACAAAAGGTTTTTAGAGAATTATCTTAAATTTTTTTATTATGATAGATAGAAGGAAGCATCTATGGCAATTATAAGTGAAACAAAATAACGACCAAATGCTCGCCATGTCTTCGGTGGCATACCTCTATCCGATTGCCCATAACTCTAAGACATAATTCAGCTTGAATGTCGCTAATGTGCCGAATTTTCCCACCTTTTAGCTTTTGAATTGTTCTTAGCTTATTGACGTACAGTTTATCTTTTAAATATCTTTAAAAAAAGAAATCCAACGGTGTCAAATCACATAATCGTGACGGCTAATTAACATCGCCTTGATATGATATAATATGGAAATTGAATTTCTCTTGGCAAAAGATGCATTGTTTTGCTGGTTGTATGCATCGTTGCCATTTAGTCTTGAAATTTCTGATTTAGCCTTTAGCTTTTTCCCTAGGGATTTTTTCATTTTCAAAATAGCCTTAAATAGCTTTTTTTCTATTACACAATTTTTTTTTTTGCGGATAGTGGAAAAAAATTTTTTTTATAATTTTTTCAAAAATTTTTGGCAAAAAAATTTTTTCACACTATCTTCAAAAAAAATTTCTAATTAAAGCCCATTAGGTTCTCTATCCAATGCCATAAAAATAAAAAAGATATCTAGAAAAGTAAGCAAGTTATGACCAAAAACGTAACCAGTTCTACTACTGCTTCTTTCCGGTCACTTTTTAGTAGAACTGGTTGCCTTTTTGATCATAACTTGCTTAGTTTTCAAGATATTGACTTGATTTCTTTTGTCTTGGATAGCTAAAGGTACTGGCTTCAATTTGAAATTTTTTTTTTGCGGATAGTGAGAAAAAAAATTTTTATAATTTTTTAAAAAAACGCAGGTTATGACCAAAAAGGAAAGCATGTTTAAAACGACTTTATTTTGTCTAGCTTTTGTCATTGTATGTTCTCTTCTTGATTTTTAAAAAAAATCATAATTATTAATTTAAATTTTAAGCGATAGTTTTTTTTAACTTTTTCCCAGCTCTTTTTTTTTGTGAGTGATTTAGCTTTTTCTAACCTTTTTTTAGGCAAATGTAGCTAATTTTTTTCTAGCTCCTGGCAACACTAATTGTGAGAACTATTGCGACAGGTGAATTTGTTAATTGTAAAGATAGACAATCGCTCGAAATATTTTTAGTTTTTAAATTTTGGCAAAAAAAAATAAAATAAAAAGGTACAGCTTAAAATTAAAAATTTTCTCAAATAAATATTCTGCAGACAAAGTAAAAATTTAATCCAATTCAAGTTCGAAATTCATAGAAAAAACTCGATGTTAAACAAAAATTTTCTTTAGCCTGAAATTGTTTATGTACTCGTATGATTTGTTTTCATTTACAAAAAAAAAGCCAGGAAAAAAGCTAGAGGCTCAATCATAAATTTCGAGGCTAAAAGCGAGAAAAAACTTTAAAACTTTGCTCGCAACCGAATACGTTTGCTCAGTGTATGCTGTATATGCTTTGCTTTAAAATACATTTTTTTAAAGCTTTTCATGCAGCCTGCGTTTTTTAAATTTTTTGTAATTTTAAGACACACTCTAGTCCACAGCTTGTGTTAAGTTGACCACATTTTGATTTGTTAATGTTTGCTAGTAGTGGTAGTGGTAATGGTAGTAGTGCTAGTATTAAATTTTCTTTTTGTTGTTGTTGTTGTTGCATTTTATTGCCACATATTAATAAAAGAGCACATACAAATGCCGGAAATGTGAAGCAATCGCTTTTAAATTGTAATTTTTTTTTTGTTTTTTTGCTTCATGCTCGCTCAAATTCAACCAAGTTAATGCAGCAACAAGCTGCTTTAACAATGGCTAACAAAGCAGCAAAGTACTTGCTAGCATAGTTAGTGTTTTTAGTTCAGTAGCAAATAAGCTAACAAAAAAAATAAAAAATTGCTCCAAATACGAGTATCAACTACACGTTACTTGAAAATATAAAAATTAAAAAAAAACTTGTCTTTTGTTTTTCTTGATTTTTATTTAAGTTTAGATTGTTTGAAAACAAAACGAAAAATTGCCAAATATTTTTAAGTTGAGCTTAATATGCGTGTTTAAAATAAACATTAAAAAAAAAACATTCAAAACAAAAATATAATCCTAAAGGCAAAACTTCTTTTTGCACCTTGTGCTCTAGTTTTTCCAAAACACTTTTCGATTTAATTTTTTTATTATTGTTAATTTCAAGACACTTTTACAGTGTGGTCACTTGTTGTCCAAGCAGCAAATAGAGAGGATAAAAAAAGAAAACAAAAAAAAAATCCTATTAAATTTTTATTACTTCATAAAAAATCGTTAATGTTTTTATTTTCATTTATTCAAACCGGGCATACACACAACAACGGCTAAAAACTAAGCTACTGTTATATTAAAGTTAAAAAAAATAAATAGGAACACAAACACAATTTAGCTCTACACTATCAAGCAGTAGGTTAAAGAAAAATGCTAAGCTCCTTGTTGCACCTTAACATTTTTTTTTTAAACAAGCGTTACAAAAAAAATTTATGTTGAACATTTTTAACCAAAATTGGCAACAACTGTTGTTACTGAAGGTGTCAATAAACTTAAACACACAAACACTATTCGTATGCACCACAGCTAAAGTTAATGTCATGCAATTCCTTCATAGAGCCTGTGTTACTAACACAAAAAATTGATTTAGTTTGCGTTAAGCACGCGAATTTTACTCTTTTCATTAAGTTAAAGAAATATAAATTTTTTTTTTTTGAATTTTTATTATTTATATTTACCTACAAATCTAATACTTAATTAAGTGTTGCTCTACATATGCTAGTTTGTATTCGTATTGATGGAGGGAATGATTCAACAATTATAAATTAGTTTTGTTTAAAAAGTTATGCTGTGGGCATTTAACAAATTTAAAATATTTTTTTTTTTTATATTTTGTACTAAAAAAATTATATTAAAAATTTAATTAGTCACCTAATTCCATCCAATTATATGAAGATTAATGTGCTGTTTCTATAACAAAAAGGCTCAACTCATTTTAGAACATTTTTATGAAACACACAAAATTTTTAAATAACAAAATTGCAAGACAAGTTGATCGCTTGTATTAGAGACTTCAAAAACACACCGGCCAAATTAAAACCTTCTAAAAAGTGTTTTTTATAGACGTATAGAACTTTAAATTGCAATAAAACAACGATGGATTATTCAATTGACATGAATTTTATTTATCCGAAAGATAATCTTGTGTCATTACATTTTAAATATGATTTCTGGTATATGACCGCCACGGCTGGCTCGGATGTAGTCCAATCTGGACGTCCAATTTTCGATGACTTTTTCCACCATTTGTGGCCGTATATCCGCAATAACACTGCGAATGTTGTCTTTCAAATGGTCAAGCGTTTACGGCTTATCCGCATAGACCAATGACTTTACATAGTCCCACAGAAAGTAGTCTAGCGGTGTTAAATCACAAGATCTTGGAGGCCAAACGTGAAAGTAGGCGGTCACCAAACGTGTCTTTCAATAATTTGATTGTGGCACGAACTGTGTGACATGTTGCGCCGTCTTGTTGGAAACACAGCTCCTGGATATCATGGTTGTTCAATTCAGGAATGAAAAAGTTAGTAATCATGGCTCTATACCGATCACCATTGACTGTAACGTTCTGGCCATCATCGTTTTTGGAGAAGTACGGACCAATGATTCCACCAGCCAACAAAGCGCACCAAACAGTCAGTTTTTCTGGATGTAACGGTGTTTCGACATACACTTGAGGATTAGCTTCATTCCAAATGCTGCAGTTTTGTTTATTGACGTAGCCATTCAACCAGAAGTGCACTTGATCGCTAAACAAAATTCGTAAAATACGTATTCCGCACAAAACCATTATTTTTGAAATAAAATTGCACTATTTGCAAGCGTTGTTTAGGCGTGAGTCTATTCATGATGAATTGCCAAGCCAAACTGAGAATAAATCACTTGACAGCTGTTAAATCGGTCGACATCTTGAACAGTAATGCCAACTTAAACTTATATACGTCTATAAAAAAACACTCTTTATATCAATCAAAATTAATAAAGTTACGGGCTTTGTTATCCATAAAAATATCCATTCAAATTGTATTGAAATTTCTATCGTTATCGAGTGATGTACTGTGGCATCAAAAGCAGAAATAAGTCACTTGGTTACTGTGGCCATAATAAGCCTATTGTAAAACTACTTTCAAAATACAAATACTTCCTATTTCTAGTATTGATTAAGACTTTAAAAACTTCCTTAAGAAATTTTTTTCGCTATATCAGACCGGCTTTACAGCGATCAGTACTTGGCGCTGGCTTTTTAATAGCAGCTTTGCAACACTTCAAAGGCAAATTGAGTTGCTTTCTAACAACAAAACCTAAATAAGAAACTAAAAGGCGTCTCACTAAGAGTGCACTTCATACTCAGAATCAAGTACAGGGTGTCAAAATTTAAAATGGTGGTAAATACTTACAGTCGCTTTAGGACGTGGTCTAAAATCATTAAAAAATAAAATTTAGAAAAAAGGACACTCACGACCTATTTAAATGTACTCAGCATGTTTAAAAAAAATGCAAGGTTTGGACTTCTAGCGCAAGAATGCCATAAAACCACTACTTTTACCAATTTTATGCAATTGATGAAAATTAATTTTTTTAAAGTGCTAAAATTCATAGGCGCATGTGAACTTAAATAAATATATTTAAAATTAAAAATTTTTAAAATAATTTTAACTAACAGAAATCAGTTAACTTTTTTTTTTAGTCATTTTAGTAATACCAACAAGAGCACTATTTAAATCTGGCATTTCCATAGATAATTTAATGAAAATAATTGCAATTTTGGAATGCTTTTGTTACGTTTTACTACTGTTTCTCTGTTGCATTTAACCTCACGCATATTATATGACCATGTGTGCTCAAAGAAAAAGCAAGAATGCGGCATGTGTTTTATAGCTATGTCTGCCTTTTATTCACAGATCATTTAAAACAGATAAGAGCAGCATTTTTGGCGTGGCTTTTCAAGCACTTTCACCTTTAGTGTTGTTTTAATAGTGTTTTGCTTTTTTGTGTTTTTTTTTTTCTTTTGCTGCACCATTTGCTTGGTAGCTTAAAATGTTGACAGCCCGACAACAAAGTGACAATATTATCTCTTGTGTAAATGTTGAAATAAATTAAGATAAATTATGGATCTTTAATTTGTTTAACGTGTTGAGAAATTTAAATTAAAATAAACTAATGATTAGGCTTAAGTTTGTTTGTTTTTCTATATATATTTTTTTTAATTTGTTTGTTTTGTGTGTGATGGATTAGGAAGGGGAAATATTTTTTTAGTAGAGAAATCAATTGTAATTTAAATAAATTAAAGTCAAGATTGGCAACAGGTGAAGCTTGTTAATTGTTTAATATTTATTTTGTTTTCTTTCCTTTTTTTTTGTGGTCCAAAACAGCGACTGTTTAGATAAATCTGCAATTGTTTTTGGGGTAAGTGACTATAAAAGCTTGATTTTTAATTTATGTTTAATTATATAATTTTATGCAATTAAAACCGTTAAAAAACATTTACTTAGAACTTGTTAAAATTGTTTAAAAAATATTTCATTTTATTGCTTTTAAGACACTTAAACAGCCAGCTTGTTTCGTTTTGTTTTATTAACTTAAAAATAAAACTCGTGATATACTTTTGCATGATTAGATAACTGCCGGTTTATTAAATTGATTTTATTAGAAATTTTTTTAAAAAGATTTAAATTTAGTTCCTCATTTCACCACCAAAAAAAGAAAAAAAAACGAAAGACTTAAGCCACATGCGTTTCAAGCAATTATCTATTCGTCTTGTACAGCGTTGCCGTTTTCAATTAATCAATGTGTAGCAGCGTATTTCCATTTTTGTTACTTCTTTTAAAGCGGTTTTAGTCGTTGACCTTTCCTTTATTTAATTATAATTTTTTAATACTTTAATTTATAAAAAATAATAAAAAAAAAATTTTTTTAAGAAAAATCTCTTACAAAAACAAACTAGGAAAAAGTAAAAAAAAAAAACTATCGCTTGAAATTAGAAATAATAATTACGATTTTTGTAAAAAGTCAAGAAAAAAAACATCCAATGACAAAAACTAAAGATAATAAGGTCAGTATAAACATGCTTTCCTTTTTAATCATAACCTACAGTTCTTTGAAAAAATTATAAAAAAATTTTTTCGCACTACCCGCAAAAAAAAATTCCAATTAAAGCTAATACGTTTAGCTATCTAATGCAAAAAGAATCAAGTTGATATCTTGAAAACTAAGCAAGTTATGACCAAAAAGGCAACCAGTTCTACTAAAAAGTGACCGGAAAGAAGCAGTAGTAGAACTGGTTACGTTTTTGGTCATAACTTGCTTACTTTTCTAGATATCTTTTTTATTTTTATGCCATTGGATAGAGAACCTAATGGGCTTTAATTAGAAATTTTTTTTGAAGATAGTGCGAAAAATTTTTTTTTTTCAAAAATTACCATGGACTACCCCCCCTTTGCTTTTTTTTGGAAAAAATTATAAAAAATTTTTTTCACTATTACCAAAATAAGTTCTTTTAATTTAAAGCCAATATGTTTATCTATCGAAAGCAATAGAAATCAAGTCGATATCTTGAAAACTAAGCAAGTTATGAACAAAAATGTAACGCATTCTACTAAAATTGACCGGTAAATGTTTTGCTACCTCTGCACCTTCATTATATTTATATAAAAATTGCCAAAATCATTTCGGATGATCTTTAATGGTTTCAATACTCCACAATGCCCAGTATTTAATCCAGTGATAATAAGAATTCCTGACCTGAGCTTAACAGAGCTCCAAGACAGTGCTCAAAATGCTTCTGGGAAAATGAAACTACTAATTGTAACTTTTCTTGCCAATGCGCTTTCTTTCTCAGTGGTTACATATCTACTATGAACTGCCTCATATAAGTTGAATCCTAAGATATGACTAAAAAAATGGGAAAAAAATTTTTCGCCAAAAACTACCATGAGCTACCCCCTTTGCTTTTTTTTTTTTTTTTGAAAAAATGATAAAATAATTTTTTCACACTATTCGTAAAAAAAAATTTGTGAGAAAGGCTATTTTGAAAATGAAAAAACCCCTAAGAAAAAAGCTAGAGGCTAAATCATAAATTTTAAGGCTAAATGCGAAAAAAAGGCTTAATCTAAACTAAAAAAGACTAAAATGTCTACGCTGATGGGAAATGATATGAACATGTTTCCAACAGTTGAATCTTAAACTTCAGTTTTGTCAACTTTTGAATTTCAGAAAGCATCGAAAAAAAGAAAAAATCCGATATTAAAAAAAAAAATTGAATAGAAGTATTTATTTAATTATTTATTTGTAGCGGGAATTAAATTAATAATTTTCAAATATTTCCAAACCTTTTGCTCTAAGCAAATTACCATAATATTTACATCCTTTCAATACCACCAAACAATTAAAGAATTCATACGTTTAATTTGCTGGTGATTTTTTTTTATTTATGTTGGACAGCTTACACACAAATCTAGTTCTGCAGATGAGTAAAAGAAAAATACCAAAGAAAGCACATTGAAACAAAGCAATCATTGGCCTATAATCATAGTCAGACTGAAGTATCTTTTTAAAATCGATTTCAAATTTATTAAATTCTTATGAGTTAATAAAAGTTCTTAATAAAAACTTATTTTTTTGGCACTATGATTATGGCCCATTATTTCTAAAATTGTCAGCTTAGAAAATATTAAAAAGCCCTAAAACCAGTGCTAAAAGGTGTAAGAGCGTAGAAGACTATGGCGTTAATTTGCTTTAAAACCTCATTCAGGCAGAGATTGTTTTAATCTCCAGCAAAAATGATATAAAACTCTACGTTGCGCTACTTACGAGCCATTGTAAAATTAACTATCACATGAGTAAAATCTGTGTGTTGTAAAACGACTACTGTGGCTTCTATCAGGACAGTCGGAAAATGTCAGTACATGTTTTGTGGGAGCAGAATTAAGCTTCTTGGTCAGTGGGATACTGATCCCAGAACACCTAATCATGATTAATTCTAAGATCTGTAAGGAGTTTCAGATTGCAGTTGAAAACTGGGCTGCACAACAGATCCTAAAGAACGCGAGTCCATTATAGCCCATGATGATGCTATGTGTGTTGTATGTTTTGTTGTTGTAGCTGTTTTTTAATTGTTGTAGGCTGTGTAGTAGAGAGTGTTTTTTGTAAAATGCATAGAATTTAGATACTAAGTCAATACACACATTGTCTAAAAAATAAACAATTTTCTTTATTTATTTAAACTTAAAATTTTATTTAATTAAAAATTTATTTAAATTTTTTTCAGTGTATTACTTTAATTTTAAATACGTTTACTGTTTTAGAAAATTTGTATTTAAAAACTGGTGTCGTTACGCTTTTCCTTTATTATGAGTTTGAAAATTTTCACACAAACTCTCTACCACCATCACCCACTCAAACACACACATTAACACATAAACTTTTATTAAGATTTTTTTTTATTTTGAAAACATGCCACATGAAATTTTATGAACCAGAAAATTATTTTAAATTACCCAGATTAACATCTCGTCATCAACTTTATACACTTGAAAATTAAAACAAACAGTAAAATAGTTTTATAATTCATGCCAAAATTGTTTGTTTGTTTGTTGGTTTTGTGTTTATAAATTAAAAAAAAAAAATAAAAAAAAAGGTTTTATTAAAACTTTAATGAATATCGTTTAAATGGCATTAACAAACATTAACGTTACGTTAATTTAATGATGCTACACAAGATGTTTGTCTATCAGTCTGTTGGCACAGTAAAACAAAAATTATATTCAACTACTCATAGCCATGCATGTATTTACTTCATTGAAACAACCTACGCATATTATGAGTTTTAGTCTTGAAAATATATTTTTTCTAGCACAAATAGCTTAAAGTAGTCAGGTGCTTTTGGCTGCAACAAACAAAATGAAATAATAAAAGGAAGTATAATTTGTTTGTGCTGCTACAAGCCCCACAAGAGTATAGTAACACAGCACTTGCATACAGTAATTTGTCAGTTTTAGTTCAAAACTATTCAATCCACAAAATAAAAAACACTCGTGCATGCATATTTCGTCTCACATTAGGGCAGTCAAGTGAGTGCTTGTTTGTTGCAGTAGATATCCGCAAACATTTCAAATTAAAAAAAAAAATATATTAAAGCTTTTGCATGAGTAGCTTGTGCCAAGTTTATTTGCATATTAAAAGACACATAATTTTTGTTTTGTTTTGTGACTGCTTGTGTGATTACATCAGCATAAAATTGCTGTCTTCAGAGTGGGTGGCAAGTGAATTACTTACTTTGTGTGTTGGCTATTTAAAGGAGCGTTTCTTATGTGAATTTCGTGGTTTTAACTTTTAAGCAAATAATTTAATTCACAATTATTTGACAGAAAATTCTTATTTAATTTGAATTTTATTTTTGTTGGTAAGAAATTTAAAATTCTATAGTTTTACCACTTTTAATTTTTATTATTTTTATAAATACAATAAAAAAGACTAATTGATAAAACCATTAAATTTTACTTGCTTAAGAGGTAGTAGACCAGCATTAAAATCCAAATAATTATTTCAGCAAAATTTTAGTTCTTTTAAAATTGTGATTCTCTGTATTGACATAATAAGCAATAAGCAGGATTTCCTAATTACCACAGCAATACTTAAAGCAAAAATCACATGCTTTATCAAAATTTTTGCCATTAGTTCTTTACCAACGAAAGTAAATTGCGAAAACAGCTCTGTCAAGCTATAATAAAAACTATTTAACATCAATCAAACTATAAAACTCATTGAATCACATTAAAGCTATAATTTTATCCTTCTCTAAAGTGTTCAGTTGTTGTAGACCGCATGTGAAGCAAACTGTCTTTTAAAACGATCTCATTCATAAACGAAAATTTAACATTTTGACAATTTTTCAAAGCCATTATACACTTCTATGGAAGTAACTAAAAGAAGAAAAAAAAAATTGTTTTACATGAAACACAGCAGGTTATTTGTGTGTACAAAATTTCCTTTGTCGTTGTTTATAGCATGAGCCAGTAATTTGGAATTCTATAAATATAAAAAAAAAGAATTAAATAAAATTGAAAAAAGTTCCATAAATAATACAAAAACGAAAATGATACACTTTTGCTGCGAAGTACAATGGATTTAAGATTATGTGTTTCAAAGCATATTTAAATAAAAACTATTTTTATGTGTCTTTATAATTCGTTGCAAATTCAATAGAGCTGTCTAAATGACAATTTAAATGTCAATTTCATTTCGTTTATTTGTGTTATTTCTTTAATTTTCATCTTAAAAACTGCAAATCTTTTGGTTTTTTTCTCTTTAAGCTGTCATTGTGCTGTTTATTTGATTTAAAGTATTTTGTAAAATATTTTTTTTGTATAAAAAATTATTTAGGATTCCTTTGAAAATTTTCTAAAAAAATATTTCAAATATTTTTTTACGCTGTAGAGCAAAATGAAATTTTTTTTGCAAAATCACAGGGTTCAAATTGCGGTAGAGTTTACCACAAAAGCTTATCGTGTATTGGTGTTTCTTAAGTTTACTCAGTCGAATAATATATTTTAGTTACACAAAATAATCAGCAAAGTAGAAGTAAAATACTACGAGGAATAGTTTTGTGAAATATTTAAACCCTCTAAGTCTTTATTGTAAAGAACTTTCTTAACTCCTAATTACAAAAAAACCCAGAGGCCTTTAAATTAAAGAGTTAGAGACTTAAAATCTTTTACAAATATTCTCCTCCTGAAACTTTGTTACATGTCTATGACTACTTTATTTATTTAAATTTAATTTTACTGGCAGAAATAAGTCAAACTTTTAAATGCTTTGAAAGATTAACTTGTTGCTTTTTAGAGATGAAACAAAAATTATACAAGACTTTAGGTGGTGTTTTATATAAAAAATATATACCCCCTTATCCTAAAAAATTAACATAGACTTTAATGTCAACGTTAACGAAATTTTTCATATAATTTTTAAAAAAAATTTACTTTAAAGTCTACGTTGATTTTTTTTTGGATAAGAGCAATATTATTTTAAATTAACTTATAAGTCACCTCAAAACAGAAAGCTATAAGTCTAAAACTGACAGAGACTTTTCTAAAATAAATTTAATTTTATTCACTTTTTTAACTAAATCAAAAAGTTCCAGAAAAATATTCCGCTTGCTGACCATTTCATGTAACTAAAATGTAAGATTGTTCTGAAAGAAAATTAGAAAAAAAATTTTAAATCCAATTAGCCTTATCAAGGTCACATTTCCACAGAGGGTTAATTAAGAACACAATACAATATGTATGTTACATAATTGGCTCGAAAACGGTTAAGGGGTATTTGGTAAAAATCCCAGGAAAATATTTCATATCAATTTGGGTCGAGAAAACTGAGTTTTTCAAAGAAGACCTTTAAATAGATAAAAATAAAGTCACATCAGCACTCACTCTGACAGCAGGGCGGCATTACAGGTACTCAAAGACTTTAATTACCAGACTCCTTATTTCAATATGAAGCAAAAGCAGTCACACATTTTCGACTGAAAACGAAGCTCACTAATTTTTAACTTATCGCTTGCTTTACTTTAAAGAAAAAATAATTTTTAGTGAGCCCAAATTTCATATAGAAATTCTAACGATATTGTTCGATTTCTTTTTCATAAAAATTATCGTGTAAAATTTTTTTAGGAGACGCAAATCAGCTGTTTGTCGTCTGAAGTAGAAGCTAAAGACAGTTTTCTTTATAGAGAGTCTGGCTCTAAGATTATTTCGAAACTGGTCTGGGATTGATTAAGGCTTCTGGAGAGAAAAGCCATTAAAAACAGGATTCACCTGATATGACAGCTATGCAGCCACTGAGAAAGCAAGCGAACTGGCAAGAAAAGTTACAATTAGTAGTTTTATTGGCCCATAAGCATTTTGTGGAATGTCTTGGAGCTCTATTAAGCTCAGATTTAGTCAGTGACTGGAAAGAAAATCGTAGCAATATTGGTAAGAGCCAAGAGGGTAGTAAAAATATTCATTATATTCTTATTATACCTGACTCGGCCAGGAATTCTTATTACCACGGGATTAAAGATTTGGTATTGTGGAGTATTGAAACCCTTAAAGATCATCCGAAACGATTTTGGCAAGTTTTATATAAATATAATTAAGGTGCAGAGGTAGCAGAACATTTACCGGTCAATTTTAGTAGAACGCGTTACATTTTTGGTCATAACTTGCTTAGTTTTCAAGATATCGACTTGATTTCTATTGCTTTCGATAGATAAACATATTGGCTTTAAATTAAAAAAACTTATTTTGGTAATAGTGAAAAAAAATTTTTGATCATTTTTTCAAAAAAAAGCAAAAGGGGTAGTCCATGGTAATTTTTGAAAAAAAAAAATTTTTTTCGCACTATTCTTAAAAAACAAATTTTGAATTAAAGCCAATACGTTTATCTATTTAACGCAATAGAAATCAAGTCGATATCTTGAAAACTAAGCAATTAATGAGCAAAAAGGTAACCAGTTCTACTACTGTCTCTTTCCGCCCACTTTGTAGTAGAACTGGTTACATTTTTGGTCATAATTTGCTAAGTTTTCATTGGGTGGACCTGATTTCTTTTGAATTTAATAGATAAACGTATTGGCTTTAATTGAAAATTTTTTTTGTGGGTAGTGCGAAAAAGTTTTTTATAATTTTTTCAAAAAACTGTAGGTTATGATTAAAAAGGAAAGCATATTTATACCGACCTTATTTTCTTTAGTTTTTGTCATTGGATGTTCTCTTCTGGATTTTTTATAAAAATCATAATTATTATTTTGAGTTTTGAGCGACAGTTTTTTAACTTTTGTGAGTGATTTAGCTTTTTCTAGCCTTTTTTAAGGCAAATTTAGCTTATTTTTTTAGCTCCTGGCAACGCTGCTTATTCATATTTTATTATACATGGAGACTTACAATAACTCAATAAATAATACCTGCAACTATCTAAAAAGGTGGACAAATCATCCAGAAAGTCTTTGATTTATAATTATTACTAGACTTAGAGGCAATTGGTTATTTCAGAATAGTGTCACTGTACGACTTGTTCTCTCTCCTAATTCTAAACAATAATTTCACATAAGGGCCAGATATAAGCTTTCAAAAAGTCAATTCACGTGTAAGTTTTTTTGTTCCCCTCAGTGATCAGAACCTTTTTATTAATTTTCTTTTTGCGTTTTACAGTGTTATCGTTCAAGCATTTACTTACTATTTATTTCGTGGTCTTTTACTTACTCACTAGTGTTGAAGCTTAAGTTTAGCTTACTTTTTCAATACATTAATAACCATTAACCAACCTGTAATGTAAATAAAAAAAAAAAAAATAATTTCAATTAGTTTATTTGCTTGCTTTTGTTCAAATTATAGAGCATGTCTGTTTTTTTTCTAAACAAGTGTGAGATACAAATTTTGTTTTTGGTGAATGTAAGCCAACACGTACAAGTGCATAGTTAACCTTTCAAATAATAAAGATTTTTTTGCACAAGTAATTTTTTTATTTTTATTTAAATTGACATTAAAAATGGAGTAAAATTTTATTTAAAAAAAAATACGGTTAATATCACCTAATTTAGAATATCGTTAAGATGTTGTCTTGTTTAAAGTTTATAAAAAATAAAATGTCAATATCATATGCCACTTTTTTTTATGAAAATTGTATTTTTTTTATAAATTTAATTTTGTATTTTTTTACTTCTTTATGATAGTGGGATCTATAATTTTTAAAAGTAGTACAAGTCCATTAAAAAAAAATTAATGATTTAAAGAAGTCTCATACTAAATTTAGCAAAATTGTAGTAATAAATTAGCACTTATTTTTGAAAGTGGTACAAGTCCATTTTTAAAAAAACTAATTTGCGGCAATTTTAGTCTATCTATTTTTTTTTTTTTTTTTTAGTGGACTTATACCACTTTCACAGATAACACTCTTTTATTACTCCAAGCTTGTTAAATTAAGTAAGAGACTTATTTAAATCATTTTCCTGTTTTTCATTATTTATGCTCGAAAAATAATGGCATCCTTCTTTTTTTTTAATTTTTTAACCAGAAACAGTTTTTTTTTTCTTTTGAGAAATTTGGCATAAAGTGACATTTGGCTGCTCATCAAAAAAAAAAATTTACAGTTATTATTTATCACAATTTCACCGGCACAGCGAATTGATATTAAACAAAAACAATTTTATATTTTAACAATAGAAAGCCATCACCACAAAATTATTATGATGCCATAATAGGCGTAGTAAAAAGTTGAGAAATGTTTGTTTAAAAAAATTAAAAATAAAAACGTGAGAAAATTTCTTAATTTATTACATATAATTTATTCCAAGAAAATAAATTTTTTTTTATTATTTTTATTGTTATCACCGTGTTTGCTCAAAATGTACTACATGGAAGTCATACCCACGAAGACTCAAACAGTAGCAAATAAAATTTGCTGAATGACGTTATGAATTTATATGTGTTTTCCTATTTGAAGGTATTGAACTTGTTGCTGAAGTCATTTCTGAATGAAATTGTAACGTAAAAGTGAAATACATAAATGAACGTGCCTAAATAAATATTTCATAATTTTAATTTTGTTTTTTTGCCACCCATTTATTTATTAAAGCAACACGTATTGTAAAGTCTGTTTGGCACACAGCTCACAAGCGATTTTTATTTTTGATAGACACCTGTGAAAGAGGAACATCTGTATTTCAATAAATCTATGCTAATAAAGAAAAATCGCTGAAGGTGATTTAAGAAAAGATTTATTTGTTGTTGCAATTAATTCAAGGGATGGTGGGGCGATATTTTTCGTTATTAAAGAAATGGCATTGGAAACAATAATATTTTGCTAGAGTTAAAAAAAATTTTATAAGAAAATTTTTTAATTCTTTTAGTCCTTTAAAATATCACAAAGGGACCACGTCAGAGGACCCAAGTGAGCCCAGCTCTTGTTTTTATTTCTTTCGGGCGACCTGTTAACCTGTTGTTAGTCCTTTAAAATAACTAAAACAGAATTATAAAATTGAAAATGATATGGAAAAGTTTTTAAAACATTTAACAACAACATTTTTACTTCAGGGAGCGCTACCTGCACTCTATCACTGTGTTCTCGAATTCATAAGAAGTGGCAGTTTCAGGCTTAGGTAACGGACTCATATTTTTCTTCTTATTATTATTTCAATCCTATCTCTCTACTTCCTTTCACTCTTCTACCTCTACACTTTTCTTCTGTATAGGTAGCACAAAGAGATCATATCAAAGGACGCAAGTACGCCAACTCTCTGTTTTCCTTGTTTGGGATGTTCTGTGCAACTTAACCTTAACTAACAACACCATTGAAAATCTAAAACCGATTAAGAAAACCCCCAAAATTAATTGATAGTGTCAATGTAGATGTCACATACTCGATTCCTGCCTAGACTCTAGGTATTTGGCTGTACAAATGATCATTTCGGTTCTTTTTTTTTTGCTTTTACAAAAATTTTAGCCCTCATCTAATTAGACAGACACGGGACAACTGTAAGGCACTGTAAGCCAAATAATCTGCCATGAGATATGTAAAAATATCGACATGCCTTGTGGCATCCCTCTCATTACACAAAAATTGGGCTAGTCCATGTCGTTGTACCCTCATCTAGTTACGTGGGCATGATACCACTATAGGGCAGATAATCTACCAAGATGTGGGTAGCTCTGCCAGAGCCGATTATGGGCATGTTTTACGTAGTTTTTTTCTCGGTGTGCAGAATGCTCTTTCCTATACTGCACAGAAATCGCAACAGAGATTTAGTAAGACCAAAACTAGTCTATTCGATATAAGTTGCTCAATTTGGCATGCAACGACTTGGCGTCTGATTGTCAAAAAAAAAAAAATTATAATAAATTTCCCTGAAGAAGACCTTGAAAAGAAAGTCGAAATATTGGAAAATTAAAATAAAAACAATTTTTATTGAGATCTTAAGCTTTAATAATATTTACTAATAATAAATTAATAAAATTATTATAAAACTGGCAATAATTATGAAATAAAATTTTGTTCTTATAATATCCCACATGACAGCCGCTTCCCTGGTTCTGCTTACTTTATCTGAATCTGCGACTAGAAGCTGATGTATCCCTACTATAGATTCCTGCACACAGGAGCTTCATTGTTAATAAGAAGGTGGGCGAATTGGCTTTGGCCAGTCATACTATTTAGTAACATAAGTAGCGATATTTTTAAATACTACCAAGGACAGGCGGGTACCAGATGGCAGGGTCTCGAAACGTATTTTGCTGAGCAGAATTATCAAATTATCAACATACTGCCGATATACTGTGAGTGAGGAGACAGTTTTTCATATTCTCTGCTAGTTTCCGATTCTGCTGGCCTCGAGATTTCAATTATAAGGAAATGCGTTAAGTTAGTCACTTAATACTACAAGGTAGATCTAAATCACTTTATTATAAGGTGAACGTGGCGAGTGGTGATTCAAAATGAAGTCTAACGATTCTAATTGATGGCCGTCACGTCGCTACATAAACCAACCAACCAATCCCACATGAAAAATTGTAACACATACAAAAAAAGTTTTCAAAAAAATTTCATTCATGTTATGCGTAATAAATTGATTTCACGCTTTTAGACCTGCTAAGTTGTTTTTATTTCCTGACACGTTGCCAGTATTATGGTATGAAAAGGTCTTTACTATTACTGTTACTACTTCAATAAAACAATTGAAATTTTTCATGAAAAGTTAAAGCTGATTTTTAGTGTCATTACAATTATGTGTGTGAGGGGTCTGTCTAATTTTCTCTCTTTTATTAAAATTCAAAGCAGCCTGCTTTATCAGTTTTTTTTTTTTTTTTTTTTTATTTAATAATTTCATTCTGCTGTTGCATGAGCGTGTAAATAAAAATCAAACAAGTACACAACACACAAAATATTCATTCATTGATGACCATTTAACACGTTCAATGATGGCAAGAAACTTTATCTAGCGTGTGTCTTTAGATTTACAATCATCTATTTGGCTCATTAACTTGCACCTCCAACTGTTGACTGTTAAATAATATTTAATTCGAAACAAAAACAAAAAAGAGAAAAATTTTCTTTAAAATTATTTTTCAAGTTTAAATTAATAAAACCATTTGTGGTTTCTGTGGTGAAAGACAGCCATTTCATCAGCAATTGTGTGATGATTTATGAAAATTAACACAATATTTTTCAAACAAGCCTTTCTTTTGTTTTCCTTTTTTTTAATTTCATAAACAGAAAGCCTACTTCTCTTACAGCATTTTTTTTAATTTAATTTGATGTCGTATTATAATGAAAATTATTTCCTGATTTCCTGAAATTAAGCACGTCATGCTAATTTGCAAAGACAATGTCAGTGTCAACTTATTAAAGTGAAATGTGAAAAACCACAGCAACTAGTAAAATTAAAATATTTGCAATAGAAATATGATCGTATGATCAACGTCTTAAAACTTTGAATTTAATTTTTTTCTCTTTTAAAACAGTAAAGGTAAAAGTAAAGCTTGTTTAAATTAAAATGAATAATATTTTAATCAAAGTGTAGAGCACAAGTTCTTAAAGAAAATTAAAAAGAAAAATAATTAAAAAATGTTTAATTTTGCTTTCAAAATAACAAAATGGAATATCACTCGAGAAACTCTAATATTTTTATTTTCTTTACACTGAAAAATATCTCTTACGACGTTTAAGTTGATATGCTCTCTGATTTTAAAATACTGCAAATTTAGATTTGCTGTGATAGTTTATAAAGAACAAGGACAAGAACAGTTTTTTAAAGCAATATTTATTAACTTAGAGATTGACTATATTTCTCACAGATAGCTAGTCGCCTGCCAATCTTTTAGTATATTCAGCCTAAACCGTAAAACCGAAAATGTTGTACATCCTAAAATAACTAAAACTGTCAATTCTAAACATCGTATGTGAAATTTATTTGAAAATACAGCATCTACACTCAAAGTAAGGTCGCCTTGTACTTTTATGTCAGCCATTTCTACTTTGAAATAAATTAGTTTAAATTGTTAATTTTTACTATTTAAAAACCTATAAGAAATCCCTGTCATAAAATAAAGAACCAGGTAAAAAATAGTTAGTTTACGACGTAAACAGATCCTAAATATAATTGAAGAACTATTTATTTTATTGAAGTAAATAAAATATGGAGAAAATTCGATGATAAATATTCATTTTATAAAATGAAAATGAAGATCTTAATGTTAATTTTTATGTAATAAAATCTAAAAATTTGGAAGGCATCTACATAACAATTATTGAAAAACATTTTGTTTTTCAAATAAAAAGTAACATTTTGTGCACCATAGTGCGTATAATCGTTATACAATTTCTTTTTGAAATCAGACTACGAGTATCAAAATATTTATATTGTATGTTAATGTTAAACGTTTTAACAATTTAATATTTTATGTGAATGAATGCTTGAATTTGTTATGTCTGTTAGCATCTCTCTCCAAATAGACAACATAATCATCTTAAGCTCAGGAAGCTCTTATTACCTGACTGCAAGCAATCTTAAAAAAAAAGTAAACTAAACATTAGCATACGCATTATAGACCCATTCCCTCTTCAGCGTATTAAAAGACAATAAAATTGTAACATCTTCCGCATTCAGGCGAAATGCAAATGCAACTTAATATGTGACCAGCATCCACAAGTTAATGTAAAAACACACTTGATTTGCACGATTTGCAAATGGGCTGTCAGTTGGACTCCTTTTTTTTTTCTCTCACAAAACAAAATCATAATGCAGATACTTGCTGCTATTTAATATTACCTGTGTGTGTGTGCTTACTTGAATGAAAGTAACTTAATATGGTGCTGATGGCCTAAAAATCAACTTTTAGTTTCAGAAAAACAAAGTTTTTTATTTGTTATTTTTTTGCTGTCTTCTAATTGAGTTTGAGTATGTGAAGATTTAAGTAAAAATTTATGTGTTGCAAAATGCGTTTGACAATTGAAAGTCATAAAACTAAAATGTTGCAAAATTTATAATAAAAACGTGACTTTTGATTGGATGATGGCACCTTGCTGTGTGTGTGTATATGATGCTGATGAGTTTTTCGTTACAATTTTAATAGACCTCTGTTTTGTGTGTTTCTTTTATAAACAAAAACCAAAACTTCCTTGTATGCAAAATATTTAATTGAAAGAAAAGTAATTTTCATTTAAGCACAGTTTGCGTTTTATTTATTTTTTTAAAAGCAGCTTTTTTTCAAATTGTTCCAAATTAAGACAGCTATATCGCAACATGTACGAGTATGTCGGATCGGCTTTTATTTATATAATTTTGTTCTTGGGATAGCGCTACCTGCAGGTTCTTATTATTATCATTATGGGTTATAATCGCACCGCGACCTTTAAAATCTATTGTACAGCCCAGTTTCAAACTATAATCCGAAAGTCCTTACAAATCTCCTAATGATTGTACACTCAGAAAACTATTTCGGTTGTGAGAACTAAATTTGTTGCTAATCAAAAAGTCGAATTTTTTAATTGTGGCAATAGAAATTTGGTCATACAGCTTGAAATATTTTTGAGAGAACTAAATTTTGGACAGCATTATCGAATACTGGTTGCTACAACTAAAAAGTTTGATTATCACAACTAAAGTTTAAATTGAAAATAAATTTATTTCTCACAACCGAAGTTGTTTTCTGTGTGTAGTACTAATCTTACCTAGATCTTCTGGGACCAATGCTCCACTACCTAGGCCGTTAGACACTTGCAGAGAATATGTTCTGACATTTCCTTTTCTACCCGACAGGAGTTGTCTTGTACATACCATACCGATTTTACTCATGTGATAGTTAAGTCTACAATGGCCCGTAAGTAGCTCAACTTAGAGTTTAATGACTTTTCCGCTGAGGTTCAAAACAACATCTGTTGTAATGTGTTTGGGGTTGATGAGTCTCTTCGACTGCCACAAGCACTGTTAGTACCTAATAACCAAGTTAAGTCATTTGTCAACTTAATTAGGCCAATTATTAGTAAAAAGTCCTGGGGAGTTTTTTTTTAATTTTTTTTTTCAATTTTTTAAAGTTGAACAAGAACCTTGTGGGGTTTTTAAAGTTTCCTTGTTGATGTTTTATGGCTCAATAATTGTAGATTTTATTAACAGATTTCATTGTTATTTTTAATTCTTTTGGTGCTTAATTTTATTATTTTTATTGTATTTGTGTCGTTCAAAAAATTTGTGTTTAATTATGGCATTTCAGTTGCCATTTAAACGTGATTGTTTAATTTATTACCAACTTAAAATTAAATTGCTTGTTGTTGTTTTTTTTCCTGTAGTTTTCTTTGGTAGCGAATGTAAATTTTTTTTTAATTGTGCTCAAGTGTGAGTTAAAAATTTTATTTGTTTTCGCGGTGAGAAAAAATAAAAACGCCTACAAGTTGAGTTCAAGCGTAAAAGCAGCTACACTACAATTATGTTGACAATCTTAAGTAAAATTAAAATTTTAAGTAATAAACAAATTAAGTGTTGTTTTGATGTGGATGTTTTTTTTTTTTTTTTTTTTTTTTTTTTTTTTTTTAAAGTAAAGGCGTTTTTGTCATTGCAAAAACGACTACATGAATCACATTTTGTTCGATATTTTTTTTTATAAATAAATTGTTAAGATGTTACAAATTATTGCTTCAATTAATTTTCTTTTACACAAATTTCTTCAATAACCATTTTATTTTAAAAAGAAATTTTTTTAGAAAAAAGTTTTATTATAAAAAAAAAATTAAAAATTAGAAAACGAAGACATGATGAATATAATAATTTGTTCACTACTTTTCTTAAGGTTTTTTAAGGCCGCAACTTAAAAAAAAATTTTTACAGCCAAACCCAAAGTCAGATTGTGAAGAGCACAGTTTAAAATGGGTTGACATAGCTTTGAATAAATAACAATAATTTTGGTATTAAGATTTTGTTATTAAAGTTTACTTTAAAAATAAATTTATTTTTAAAAAAATTACACGTTTCATTAGATTAATAAACATTCCATTACTTCAATGAAATGATTCATGAACAAATATTTCAGTGATTTAAATAAAATGTTTCATAAGTTCAATAAAAAAGAATGAATATTTTTATCGGCTTATTAACGAAATTAAAACGATATATGAACAAAATTCTGCAAGTGTATTTATCAATTCCCTTAACTTATAGGCGACTTGGGGACTTTTAAGAAGCACATAGCCTGATTACACTAAGCAACAGCCAAAACAAAATCTTTTTGTTGTGATACAAAAGCAGACAGGGAACATAATGCCTATGGAAGAGACTAATTTTAGACGAGATCTATGCAAACCGGGCAGGAAAGATAGAACAAGAAAACAAAACTCTGAAAATGAGATCAGATATTGGGAAATAAGCGGAAGACATGGGGACGTAAGCTATTACCTAACGCTAATGCTATCGAGTTATGGCTACTTCCGAAAATACCTGTACAGAATGGGTAAATGTAAATCACCATATTGTTTATATGAAAACGAATATGAAATAGATGACACTGAGTAGACTTTCTTCAGATGCAACCAATGTATTGAAGAATATAGAGAACTGAAGAACTTGGTGGGGGAAATATTTACCTCAAATGTTACGAATATATTCACAAGTCAAACAACAACTGTAAAAATCATAAGTATTTCAAATTCTATGGATAAGATTTTTCTGGTTTTTTTTTTTTTTTTTTTTTTTTTTTTTTTTTTTTTTTGAAAATAATAGATTTTTAAAGAGGCCCCGTTACACATGTTATCACAACTTAGATTTTATTACAAAATATCTTTAAAAAAAAATTTTAATCATACTGGCTTTAATTTGTTTTTTCAAAATTTTTAAGTGCAACTATTTTTTTTAAATTTTAGAGAAATATATTTTTTTCGAAAAATTAACAAAAAATAGACAGCCTCCAATACTTACCAATTTTAGCATTCAGTCTTAAACCACATGTATTAAATATAAATTAAGTCATAAATCTTTGTAATTCATTGATAAATGTTGATTTTATTACCGTTAAAATGAAAGTACAAGTTTGAAAAAAAAAATTTTTTATGTATTTTTGGAAATTTTAAAAACAGTTCATCTACAGGGTGGCCCAAAAAAGACCAGCTGATGTGAAACACAAATAACTTTTTTATTTTTTTACATAATTTATTTTTTCTTTTTGCAGATTATAACTGAACTCTTGGAAATTTAAAATGAATACGTACAGTCTACAACAACGCATTAAAATTATCGATTTTTATTATTCTTCTCAACGATCAATTGTTCTGACGCAGCGAAATTATAGCCGTTTTTTTTTAACGTAAAATCAGCTCCCACATCTTCCTTGATTACAAGTTTAGTTCGCCGTTTTGAGGAATTGGGTTCAGTTGCCGACCGTCCAGGAAGAGGTGTTCATCGAAATATTCGTACTGAAGACAACGTGGAAGCTGTGCAGCAGAGTGTTGCAAATGATCCATCTGACTCAACTCGTCGCCGTTGCGGCCAATTGGGTATACCCAGAACAAAATTACAGATAATTTTAAAGCTGGATCTTAAGATGTATCCATACAAAGTTCAAATTGTGCAACAGCTTCTACCGCACGACCCCCAACAACGACTAGAATACACTCACTAGGTCTCATTTGGGCCACCAGTTATGTAGGGTGTAGTTGATATTTTTAAATTATCAAAGTAAAGAAATCTCTAAATTATGCAATAGCACAATTTAGAAAGAATTTGTCTACTGAAATTAATATTCCAGCTTTAAATAATAGTGTGGAAAAAACTCCAAATTTATCGACGGGTCGTTGACCAAAACTTAGGCTCTAAATTAAGTACGCTACATGACAAATTTTATTGAAAGGTCTTGGTGTACATGGATTTAAAGTCAAGCTAGAGCAAGAATTGCAATAGCATTCTTTAATCGTTTTATTAAAAAAAAAATTTTGTTTAATTGAAATTTGAGTTTTTTTTAAATTTTTTACCATCTAAAATTCTAACAAGTTAAAAAACGTAATTTACTTTTATATTTTTATTATTTTTATAATAAAAAAAACCTCTTTTATTTTTTTTTTTTTTTAAATTGAGGTGTATTTTTGCAAACTCAAAAAAAAAAATATTTAACACACTTAAAGAAATTCACATGACGAGTTCAATATACCCCATACAACCTGCCACATGTGGTATATTAAACATTTTTCTTTTCGCTGGGGGTTTTTTTTAGGTTTTCTTTAAAGAAAACGAGAGCAGATTTTTTAAAAAAATTTTCTTCTTTGTGTGAGTTTGCATGTAGTACTACCACGAGTATGTGAATTACAAAATATGATACAATATTTTGTTTTGTTTTTGCTTTTGCTTTCATTATAATTTTTTGTTTTTATTTAGAGTTTGTTTTGCATTTTAAAACCATTGTTCCCAAATAAATAGTGTGCCTTGTTGCATGATATTGTGGCAACTAACAGAAAAATATACATGCGATTCAAGCATACATACAGTTAGTTGACATGTTTAAGCAGTTTTAAAAACAACTAAAATTGCTAGTAAAACATTGAGAGACTGAAGTTAGCTTTGCTTGAAAACACACTGTGAAAATTATTTAAGAGCAGTAGCAGATATTGGAAAAATAGTAATAATAAGGCAATTAGTGAAATAAAAGAGAAAACCGAATTTGCCAAAAAAAAAACAACTTAAGAACTTAAAAATTACCTTAGAGCTAAAGGATTTATTAGTTTTAGTTCTTCAATTTCAAAACAGAATATCACACTATTGTATTAAAAACAAATACTTCTTAACGTATTTACAATGTTAAAGTGACCAGTTTGTTACACGAAAAAATCAAAACAAGGGCTGTTTTTAAATCGTCAGAACTAGCCCAGTGAAATATTCTGTAACTAATTCCTTTTTCCCTAAGGAAAAAAAGGCTTAATACTTAAAACAATTTTTTTTAAACCCTAAATTTGACTAACTTTGTTTTCAGGCATATTTCTTTCAGTGCATTTTATTATTTCTGCTTTTAGCAGTTAAATTTTTCAGTTACATTAAAGTGTTGCATTTGGTGCACAAAAGAAATTATTGCAACATTGCATTGTTTGCATTAAAATAAACTATAAAAATGAAAATGCAAAATTAAAAGCAAAAAAAAAAGAAAAAACAAAAGAAACAAAAATTTAAACAAAAACATGAATTTTGTAACACATATTTTTTTTATAAGTTTGATGCTTAGGAATAGGTTGAAAATTGGGGTTTTAAAATAAAAATCAAAGAGAAAAAAACAAGTCAAAGGTTTAAAATATGAGACTCTATCAAATTAAATACAGTTGTTTTTATCAACAATAACATCTGTAACAGATTTTGAAATATAAAAAGTTTTTTTTTTTTCAAGCACAAGCAACAGAAGCTGTTAGATAGATGCCCTAAAATGAAGCATAATTTATTTATTTGAACTTTTTATTAAAATATAATAGCTAATGCTGCTCTTGTGTGTTTCATTTTAAAACAGAATTTGTTG
The DNA here is from genome assembly GCA_947397855.1 of Thelaira solivaga. Classification (NCBI taxonomy): domain Eukaryota; kingdom Metazoa; phylum Arthropoda; class Insecta; order Diptera; family Tachinidae; genus Thelaira; species Thelaira solivaga. The sequence goes on along the minus strand of OX377611.1, from coordinate 16,590,355 downwards.
TCAACATTTCACTAAAGGCATAAAATTATAAAAATATCATTATTATTCAAAAAAATAAAAAAATTAACGTAGACTTTAAAGTGGATTTCAAGAAAAAAAATTTCTATAACGTTGACTCTAAATTTTACTTTAAATTTTTTTTTAATAAAAGGGGGTCAATTTTTAAGAATAAAATTAAAATATGTCTGTACACCGTACACACAGAAAACAACTTCGGTTGTGAGAACTAAATTTGTTGCCAATCAAAAATTTAGTTGTGATAATTAAAATTTTTAGTTGTAACAACCAGAATTCGATAATACAGTTTAAAATTTAATTCTCTCAAATATATGTCAAGCTGTCAGACCGGTTTTCTGTTATAGCAACTGAATTTTTGATTGGCAACAAATTTACTTCTCACAATCGAAGTTATTTTTCTTAATGTATGCTTTTCTCCATTGCTTATGCAAACAAGTGCGAATTGTCCGACTTTGGTATTTATGTTCCCGCATTTATAATCTAAGCAAATTGATGACTAAGTCAGTCATTATTAGTATCAGGTAAGCCATATGTGCTGCGTCTCAGAGAATTTTTTGTATAGACCATAAGTTAATTTTTAAAAATTTAGGCCTAGACTAAAGTCTATTAATTGCCACGTAGAACGTTTCCGTACGATACAACGTTCATTTCCGTTTGACAGTAATTTTTATTCTTAGAGCCTGTCGTTCTTTTATGTACGACACTGAGTAAAATTTGTTGTGATTTTTAAGTACAAAATCCTTTATTGAACATTTTTTTAAAAGCATTTACGAGTCTAGAATGAGTTTTTGAGGTTTTATAAAGTGAAAAATTTATGAATGGTGTTAGTCAAAACTGCTGGGCACGAAATCTGTTAAAAGTTAAGCCTCTTATAAAGAGCATTTTCTTATACAGTGAAAGTTATTCTAACTATCTAACAGCCAACAAAAAGTCTCCCCAAAATCTTGCCCTACAAGACAGTCACAAAGTACAAGAGCTGAGATTTCATCATGCCAACCACAGAATTTATAATGGCTGATCTTGAATAGAATTTATATTTTTGCGGGTAGGTCATTGAAAAGCTTAAGTTAATTTAACTCTGCAATATTGCATTGACTGATTTTAATATTTCCTATCTAGTCCTGTTAATATCTAAAAACAAAGTGCCTAATAGAACACATCTTTTAAAGTCCTTAAACACTCTTGTTAAGTGCCATTTGTGCACAAAAAATTTATTTAATTATTTTAATGTTATTATTTGATAATCAATTTGAATTTCAAATCAAATTCAATTGAAATATTTTTGGTTCGTCTTGTTATTACTTTTGTTACGCCTTTTATATGTTTCTGTTTTATTTATTTTTCGGCTTGATTGTTCATGCAATGTAGAGGAATTTTTATTTTATTTTATGCTAAATATGAGAATTATGTTATATTTGTATTGTGTATTAGAAAATTTTACTTAAAAAAAATTAAAAAGAGCATATTAATTGGTGTAGCAATATGAGCAAAAAATAAAAAAAAAACACACAAGTTGCTACCCTTCACAAAACTTAATTGAAATTTATCTGTTTGTTTGTGTGTGTTTATATATGAGTGAGTTTATGCATGTATTTAGTTAGTTTAGTGGGTTGATTTAAAATTATTAATTGCAAAGACCTTAAAAATAAATTTTTTCTCTTATGATTTTATGAGAACTAAATAGTGTAACAGTTTCCACGGGCAATTTTGTAAATTTGAATTTTTAGTTTTTTTTTTTATAAAATTTTTTTTAAATCAACACTATTTGGTTTTAAATTGATACCATTTAGTGTCAAAATGATATCATATAGCTGTTTAAATGACAACATGCGTTGCCAATTTGACAATATATTGTTATCAATTCTACAACGTTCGTTAACAAGTTGAAAACGTGCGTTGTCAAAAAAGTAAAATCGTCGTTTTTTTTTCTAAGTTGACACTGAACCTTCACCACTTGTTAAAAACTTAAAACACTCGTTATCAATAAAATAGAAAAGGGGATGGTGTCAAAATAACCACATTTCTTGTTGATATTGCAACGCGATTTTTGGCTCAGAGCAGCTTAAAAAAAAATAATTCACGTTTTTATTCGGAAATTTTAAAATCAGTTGGGCCTTCTATTAACCAAAAAAGAAGTACAGCTGAATACTTTAAAGACCTTAATGAAATAAAATTTTTAATAAAAAAAAAATTTTTTTTTTTTAATTTTAGAATTTAAATTTCTATTGAACTAAAACTAAAAGACTGGAGTTGAATCGCAACTTGTGATATCAAAAACTATTAAATTATTTCATACAAAATGTGGTGATTTTGATTGCTTTCACCTGTAATCGAATAAGACAATTTATGCCCTGAACTTGCTTACACTTCATAATCAAGATGTAGGTGCTGCTGCCATAAGACAATCAATCAACTTGTCTAGAAATTGTGTATGAAAGAAACTAGACTAGTTGATTATGTGTTATGGAAACAGCACATATAAAGGGTTTCCCAACAAGAACGCAAGATTTAAATTTTAAATAAATGACTCATGCAGCAATTGAATTGTTTCTCTGGCTGTATGACATGTGGCGCCGTCTTGTTGAAGCCACAAGCTCTCCACATTAATTTCTTCAATTCTAGGCAAGAAAAAACTGGTTATCATTTCACGATACCGAACACCATTGAATGTTTTTGCTTGATCTGCCTCATTTTCATAAAAAAAAGGTCCAATGATTCCTCCAGCCCAAAAACCACACCACACAGTGACACGTTGAGGATGCATTTGCTTCTCTGGAATCACTCGAGGATTTTCCTCACCCCAAAATGCGACAATTCTGCCTATTGACGAAGCCATCAAGATGGAAATGGGCCTCGTCACTGAAGATGATTTTATCGGCAAAATCAGCATTTTCATGTTGTCTCTCCAATACCCAATTAACGAACTCCCTTCGCTGTCCATGGTCATTTTTTACTAACCTCGTACCTTCTACTAGCAAACAATAACAATTGTTCAAATTTCAAACAATGACACTTCGAATGGCCCCAAATTTAAATCTTGCGTTCTTGTTCGGACACCCTTTAAATAAACCATTTCATGCTTTTTATTGCAATTAATTTTTGAACACAATAAAAATTATTATTTAATTACAATTATAAAAAATGAGAAATCATAAATAAAAGACGATTAAAAAATAAAATCAAATAATAACAAACCCAACTCAAGAGACCCCAGAGAACTTTATAGAAAAACCAAAAAGTCATTAATAAAAAACCATAAAATTAAATTGTGTCTATAATGGAGGCCAACCAAAATAAAAATGTAACAAAAAGAAATATGTAGTAACAATTACTAAAAGTCCACTTAAAGTAAAAAAAAAATTTAATACAATGATTTTTAAAACTTAAAAAAGAAAAAAATTTTTTAGTGTCAGCCGCCAAATTAAAAAGGCTTAACATGAATATGAAAACAACACACATAAAGGAACATATATTACAAAAAAAAAAACAAAAAAAAAAAAACATGATAAACAAAATTAAAAACAAACAGAATTAATAGTCATGTTAAAAGACAATTATGTTTTTAGCCAAAAAACCATGAGTGGAGGTACACTCGTATGTTTTTATTGCATTTTGTTAACGTTTAGTTTAAAAATTGCATATACAGGGTGGGCAAAAAGACACCAAGGGGTGTAAAAGTTTAATAACTTTTTTGTTTATTAATTTTTTTTTTATTTTTTCTTTCAGATTATATAGACAACACTTGGAGAATTTATAATGGAGAGGTTCACAACTGAACAGAGAACCAGAACAATAGAATTTTATTATTTAAACCAGAGATCAATTATTTTAACGCTCATTTTCATTTGAATGGCTTTGTTAACAAGCAGAACTGTAGGTTCTGGGTTTCTAAAAATCCAAGAGCCATTCATCAACGCCAATTGCACCCCATCAGGTGTACAGTATGGTGTGGGATCACATCTGAAAATGTCATTGGGCCCTACTTCTTCGAGAATGAAGATGGAAGTGCTGTAACCGTAAATGGAGAGCGGTATCGTTTTATGATAGAAAATTTTTTACGTCCTGCTCTTGAAAACAGACCTGGTATGTGGTTTCAGCAGGACGGAGCCACTGCCCATACTGCCCGAGACACAATGGCACTTTTAAGTCAAATTTTTGGAGAGCGAATAATTTCTCGAAATTCGGAAATTATTTGGCCAGCGCGATCGCCAGATTTGACAGCACCCGACTATTTTCTTTGGGGGTTTTTTGAAGGAGCGAGTATATGTGAACAAGCCAGAGACAATCCTTGAACTCAAGGCAAACATTGTTGCAGAAATTCGAACGCTACAGCCACAAGTTTTGAAAGATGTTATGGAAAATGCTCTAAAAAGAGCCCATCAGTGCGAAGCTGAAAACGGTGGTCATTTAAGAGACATCATTTTTCATACTTAGTGTAAAAAAATTTCCATTTTGTATATTATATAATCTGAAAGAAAAAATAAAAAAAAGTTAATAAACAAAAAAGTTATTAAATTTTTACACCCCTTGGTTTCTTTTGTCCCACCCTGTAAAATGAGAAGGCCAAAAAAAAACTAATGCTACACAACTAAAAACATATTTAATTTATTAGTCATGATTTTAAATGGGTCTGTAAGTTTTTGAAAATTAAAAACAGCAGAAACTCATTTAGGTTCTTATGACTCTACTGGTAAGTACGCCTTACCTTGTTGCATTTAGATTAAGAAATTGATAAATAAATTGTGGCCCAAAATTCACCAACTAAAAGTTTAACTACTTTCGGCACACTCAAGCAAACACAGTCAAAATTTGGTAGCGTAGGTTTTTTTTCTTTCTTTGTAAATAGTTTCAAGCTAAAGCAAACAGTGGTGACAAAACATTTTGCATGATAGCAAATATTGTTTATATAATAAGCAATAGTAAATTTCAAAAAAATTAGGGCTTACAAAGCGGATTTTTCAAATTGCACATAATTTATAATTAAAATGATTTTAATTTTTTTTTAACAAATTAAAGTACACCTAGTCCTCAACATAGAACATTAAAAAAAAATTTGTTTTAATTACATGTGAAAATATTTTAATAAAAAAAAACATAAAAAATTAAATAAAACTCATTTAAGTAACTGTTGCACACATTAAATTAAATGCTTAAATGTATTATTTCCGTTCACATTTTGTGTAAATGACCAGCAAAACCGAGTGGCAAACTTTTGTTTTTTTTTGTTAATTCTTGTGGAAATTGAAACTTATCACGATTTTTACTCATTCCTCTAACAACAAAACGCTTTAATATTTGTATTTTGATGATGGTTTTATGATTTTCTTAAGTTTCATTAAGTTTTGTTTAAAGCTCGCACTCAAACGAAACCACAAATAAATAGCAGTTAAATTTTATGCCCCAAATATGGTCAGAAATGTAGTGCTGTGCAATCCAATTTAATTTTAGTGGCCTAATGTAATGTTTGTATGTCTATTTATAAATATAATTGTTGGTATGTAGCCACCAGAGTAATAACTTTTAATAACAAACTTTAAAGTTTTAAATGTGTTTATGTACGGAGCACCCTTTTTTATATAAGCTGGCAATACTCTCTTGCTATGTTTTCTTTCGTATGAATTTTGTATAACCTTATTTACTTTTACTTACTACTGTGAACACCGAAGAGCAAACACGTCGCCTTAATAAAATTTAATTGAATATTAAAAGAAGAATATAACCCGAAATCGACTAGATTTTTTTTTATCAAGAAGTTGTTGGAACCCCCGTTGACATTTTGGTCCTATCGATCCAGATACTCCGATACTCCCGTTTTAGAAAAATAAATTTTGGAATAATTAAAAGCAAAAGTATTACCCCTACGAATAAAGGTAAGCCTTGTGCCTTTAAGTTAATGTAATTTTGGCTGCTGTTAAATAAATAAATAAAGTGATAAAAATCAGAAAAAAAAAAAAAAAAAAAAAAAAAAAAATAATAAAGGGATATCAATTGAATTTGTGAAACAAAAGACCCACCACCCGATATATACATGTGTTTAATTGTTCATATTTAATACCAATAGGTTGTATACATATATGTACATGTCTACATACTTATATATGAACAGTATATTTAAATATATGAACAGTATATTTAAATATATGTATAGATATATATGTATTACTTATAGAGAAAAGTTATAAGTGATAAGCAAAAAAAGTTAATACCGTTGAATTTGTGTATACTGCTCATGTAAAATATTCTGACTCTGTTAACAAATAAACTTAACAGAACAGACCCAATGCTTCTCAAACTGTAATTCTGTACTCACCCAATGCTACAGTAGGTATAAAAGAGAGGATAAAGTGAACGTGTTGTTTAGGTATAATATTTTATATATTTATATACATTGATTAATGATTAAAGTGATTAATTAATATTTTGGAAGTGATTAATTAATATTTGGATCATAATTAATTATTGCCTGATTTATAGTCTTTTCTTGCTGTGCTTCGCTCATAGCGATCGTTGCTGTTGTGTGTGTATTTTTTTAATACGGTAATACATACATACATGTACATAGTTGCATATCAGCGATTCCCAATCTTTATAGACAGAGTTCCTTTTTTTAATTCATACCTATAAATAAATATATAAAATTTTTCTGATTTATCGAAGTGCTATTGGACAAAATTTATTTGTGCACAATAGCTAAATAGGCTTGAGCAATATTTCTTTCTTCACAAAGCAGCTTCTTATACCTATAACTTTCTCAGCCATTAGTACTAGAAGACTACTTTGCACTCAAGTGATTGAATTCACATTATAGTGTTGTTAAGCTACCTTTCAAATTATTTACCCAAATTCTACTCGATAAATTGCTCAACTATATTTTTGTTTGAAATGGCAAGAGATCTAATTAGAAAGTGCGATGGTTTAGCTGATTTTGAGGCTTATCTCAGTGACATTCCACCAACGGATCATAGCGTTGCATCTCTAGTCACTCATGAAAAAGAAATGCATCGTTTATGGGAGATGGTTATAGCCTCGTATGAATCTTTATTGGTTCTGGCTGAATCTGAGAAAATTGATATTATTGAAATAAAGAAAAAGTATAGAAACTCTTATGGCACATACGTTCGCGGCTTGGCTCTTATTACGGATAATTTGGAACGGTTAAAGATAGCTAAAAAAAATGAGCGAGCTGAAGACTCTCCATTCATACCTTTTGCTCATCTACCCCCTTGTCAAATAGACCCCTTTTACGGTGATTATTTGAAGTGGCCATCGTTTCGCGAATCATTTAAAAATATGGTCGCGGATAACCCTAAATTGGACCCAGCTTCAAAGATGTATTATCTTTTACAATATACTAAAGGGGAGCCAAATAAAATGATTCGTACGTGTCCATTGACCAAAGATGGTTTTCCTACCGCCTGGAAAAATCTTATGGACAGATATGAGAATAAACGTGTTCTCATAAATGCTCAATTGAAAATTCTTTTTAATATTAACGCCATAACTCGTGAAACAGGCCCTAACATAAAAGAGTTACAAAGAACTATTAACGACTGTGTCACTAACCTTACGTTACTCAATGTAGACACTCAGAGCTGGGATGTAATGTTGGTTTACATTGCGTCTACGAAACTGCCTGAGTCTACCTTGAACCTGTGGGAACAAGTTGAAAAGGGTGATGTCGATTTGCCAACGTGGAAAGAAATGGATAGATTTTTAACCTCCCGTTACAAGACTCTTGAATCGGTCTATGACATAAAAGGGTCGCATGCCACATCTGTCCAAAATTCGAGTGAAGGTAAAAATGGTAGCAGCTTAAAGAAGTTTTCGAACGACTCTCGAAAAGTTAAAGCATTTGTAGTAAAAACGAATTCTGGTCAAAATATGACTCAATGTGTTCTATGCCAGAATAAGCACCCTCTTAGGTTGTGCTCTATATTTTTGGGACAGAGTGTTGATGAGCGTCTCTCTACTGTTCGGAAATTTAACTATTGCTTTAACTGCCTGGCTTCATCCCACGAATACAAAACATGTAAAAGCGTTCATGTTTGCTTCATGTGTAAGCAAAAACACCATTCCCTTTTGCACAAAGAATCGAAATCAAATAATATACCACCAACGCGAAATTATTCTCGTGCAGACAGTTTTTTACCCAATACCAATCAGTTGACTGTCTCTCACAGTCGTTCTCATGATAATGAACTCAAAAAATCCATTGACCACGAATCAAATTACAGTCCACTCCAAACCAACTCTGATGCAATCCCTTCAACTTCAAGTGGTACTCGGTCGCTTCAGACTTACACGTCATCTCTTACCACAACCCCGTATTCCACCGTATTACTAGGTACAACTGTGTGTGAAGTATATGTCGGTGATATCAAATATCCAGCTCGTGCATTGATAGACCCAGCTTCACAGGCCACTTTTATTTCACAAACATTGCAGCGTAAGCTCTGTTTGCCTACTCATTCGTCGGTTAGGGCGAAAATTACAGGACTTAATAATAGTCTAACGGCTACTTCTACAAATTTATGCTATATTTCACTTGGTTCAAAAAAGGATGCAACGTTTAGACTCGACTGTGAGGCATATGTTGTCAGAAAATTGACAGGTAATTTGCCATCATGCTCTCTATTTAATTATAATTCAGGCAAGTTTCCTAATATCGACTCCCATGATATCAAATTCACTCGCGTGGATATCTTGTTAGGAGGAGATGTGTACCCCAACGTCTTATTACCCGAAGTTGAGAAACACCCAAACGGCAACCTTATAGCTCAGAATACTGTATTCGGCTGGATTGTTACTGGCAGAGTCACACATAATAATCCGTTAAATTCCATTCAATCTTATTTCAATCATATTGACTTGAATCAACAACTGTTGCGATTTTGGGAACTTGAAGAAGTTCCATCAGCTAACGAACCTACTGACATTGAAAGATTCTGCGAGGAGCATTACTTAGCGACAACTTATAGACAGTGTAATGGTCGATATGTAGTCTCCTTACCCTTTAGAAGGGAATTCCCAAGCAGGTTATCATTAGGAAACTCCCGTAATGGCGCCTTGCTTCAATTTATGAAAAATGAAACTCGCCTTTTGCAAAAACCTGCATTGAAATCACAATATGATCAGGTAATTACTGAATACGCTAAGTTAGGTCACATGCATGAAGTCAACCCTTCCGACTCAAAGGAAACCCCGTATTACCTACCCCATCATGCTGTATTCAAACCCGACAGCATGACTACTAAACTTCGTGTTGTATTTAATGCTTCCTACCCTTCATCGAATGGGGTAAGCCTTAATGACCTTTTATACCCTGGTCCTGTACTGCAGGCAAATCTGATCGTCTTAATTCTCCGTTGGAGACTATACCGTTTTGTATTTAATGCTGATATTGAGAAGATGTATCGGCAGATATTAGTACACCCCACTCATACCCCCTTTCAGCGAATAATCTTCCGTGAAAACCATCAAGATGAAATAAAGGATTTTGAGCTTAAAACGGTCACGTTCGGAGTGAACTGTGCACCTTATCTTGCCATTCGAACTTTAATGCAATTGGCAAAGGATTGTGAAGCTCAGAATCCTACGGTGTCTGAGATATTACGCACTCAAATGTATGTCGATGATGTTCTGGCTGGCTCTCACGAGCTAGAGGAAGCAGTCATACGTCGTACTGATCTAACAAATGTTCTTGGTTCAGCTGGGTTTGTTCTCCGAAAATGGACGGCGAACCACGAACGTTTGTTAGAGGATGTACCCTGCAAGGACCGGCTGAATGCTGACTTCTTGAAATTCTCAGACACTAGCACGACAAAAACGCTTGGTCTACGCTGGAACGCTAATTCTGACAGTTTTTATTTTAACCCCGTAGCGCAGCCAACTAGAGATCATGTAACGAAGCGTGCCGTGTTGTCAGAAATTGCCAAGCTGTTTGATCCTGTTGGTTGGCTTTCCCCCAAAATTGTAATTGCAAAAATGATAATGCAACAAATTTGGCGGGATAAAACTGACTGGGATGAATGCTTAAACCCCTCAACCCTTAAAAAATGGTACACGTTCTTAGAAGATTATTCGTTTATTGAGAAGATTAACATTCCAAGATGGGTTAATTTTCATCCCGATTACAATATACAGATTCACGGCTTCTGTGATGCCTCAGAAAAGGCATATGCAGCAACTCTATACCTGCGGGCTTGTACCCCAAATGGTAGCACAACATGCCACTTACTTGCTGCCAAAACAAAAATAGCACCCGTGAAATGTGAGACATTACCTCGCTTGGAGCTCTGTGGAGCAGTATTATTGGCAAATATGGTCGAATCACTATGTGGCCAACTGAATCTGGCGTGTGAAAGTATTCACCTATGGACTGATTCGACTATAGTTTTATCCTGGCTACAAAAGCCTCCTGGCCATTGGCCTACTTTTGTTGCTAATCGAGTTGCGCTGATAGTAAAAAAAGCCGGTATAGAAATTTGGTCTCATGTCGACTCTAAGAGTAACCCAGCCGATCTTGCAAGTCGCGGAGCTTTGGCTCGCGATTTAATCGACAACTCTTTATGGTGGCATGGACCACCTTGGTTAACTCAACCTAAGGAAAATTGGCCATTAAGTCATTTTGCGTACCACACGAATCTCGAGACGAAGGCAATAAGTACTCATTTATCCCAGGTAACTAAGCCAGATGACTTGCTTTCATGTTTTTCCAACTTACCTCGAGCTATGAGGGTTATGGCTTATATTTTTAGGTTTTATAACCACTCACGAAAAATAGGCACCACTCCCGATTCGCATCAACTGTCTCGCTCTGAGATAGTGTTTGTCAAAACACGATTGACTATTTTATGTCAGCAGTTGTATTTACCCGAGTATTTAAATCTGTCCAGCGGTGGGAAACTTCCAAAAGGAAGTAAATTATTATCGTTGAACCCCTTCATCGATTCCCAAGGACTCATGCGTGTTAATGGCCGTCTTTCCCAAGCCGTAGGATTGACATATGATGAACGTTTCCCCAAGATTCTGCCGTATCATGCCCCTTTCACCCGATTATATTTGGAATACGTTCATACATATACACTACATGGTAGTAACTCATTGCTCATACGCATAGTTCGAATGGATTGCTGGGTACCTAAACTCCGGAATTTAGCTCGTACTATAATAAACAACTGTAAAACCTGTGTCATCTACCGCCAAAAGGTCAGCTCCCAAATGATGGCAGCATTACCACCCGAGAGAACTTCGATAAGTGCACCCTTTACACACACTGGTGTAGACTTTGCCGGCCCATTTGATATTAAATCCTATAGTGGACGAGGGTGTCGTATTTCGAAGGGTTATGTTTTGGTATTTGTCTGCTTTGGCACTAAAGCAATTCATTTGGAGGTGACTGAAGATATGAGCGCTGAAGCATTTTTGGCAGCATTTAGACGTTTTATTTCCCGTCGTTCAGCACCTCGTCACATGTATTCCGATAATGGAACGGCTTTTGTAGGAGCCGCAAAATTACTCGCTATGGATCGGAAATTGTTTCTGCAAGAGTTACGGTCTAAGATACTGTCTCTTGATTGTGAACAACCCCTGGAATGGCATTTTATTCCACCTGGTGCACCTCATATGGGTGGCTTATGGGAAGCCGGGGTCAAGAGTTTCAAGTCTCATTTGAAGAGAATTTCGAACTCGCAGAAGTTCACTTATCCTGAATTTGAAACTATGTTGATACGTATTGAAGCGTGCCTTAACTCTCGACCCTTATGCGCAATGAGTGATAGCCCTTCAGATTTGATTCCATTGACCCCGGGACACTTTTTAGTTGGACGGCCACTGCTCGGATGTGGGGAACCAGATCATTCTGAACTACGTATTGGTCTTGCCAACAGATGGCAAAAACTTAAAATTCTTCACCACCAGCTAGCAGTAAGGTGGAAAGAAGAGTACTTGAAAGAACTCCATAAACGCACAAAGTGGAAATACCCGGAAAGAGACTTTGCGCTAGGAGATTTAGTTGTCATTCGACAAGACAATTTACCCCCGAACCTATGGAGATTAGGTCGAATAGAAAAGGTCTACTATGGTCAGGACTCTAAGATTAGAGTAGCTGATGTGAGAACAAGTTCTGGCAATATTACCCGACCCATTGTCAAACTAGTTCTCCTTCCTAATGCGAATTCAAACTAATTTGCCCTTTTTCCTCTCTCTTGTAGTTTGTCCATATCCCCTAGCTGCAGTGATGTCCAGGTCACCCGCTCGTTTTGAAGTGCACCGTCCTTCCACTGACCCAACAGAAAGCCAAGTACCCGTCAAACAAGCACGGGATGAAGAATTGCGAGATTGTCGGCTTTGTAAAAGCGAACATGCTATCCGAAAATGTGAAAAATTCTGTAAGATGTCGGTCGGTGAGCGGTGGAGGGTGATTACAAAATATCGGTATTGCTTCAACTGTCTGGCACACTCTCACATGAGAACCAACTGTACAAGCAGAGAGCGCTGTATGGAATGCTGCTCAGAACACCATACTCTGCTTCATCGCTTCAAAGGCAAAAATTCGACTTCTCGGAAAATAGCATCTACCTCTGGAAATCAAGCCGGCGTCCAAAATCGAAAATCAAAGGGCATAACCAAGAAAACCCGTGGACATAACCACAAGAGTAAGACGAACACTCAAGCTCTCCATGCTCGAATACAACAACTGCAGCAACAAATACAACAACTACAACAACAGTCACCACAACTTCAACCTAGAGCTAAAATAACACAACCACGTCAACATCTATCTGATCAGAGAGACACTGCTACAATTGTCATCAATGTACAAAATGGACATATTGATTAATTTTTGATTAGTTATAATCCTTTTTTTTAATTGTCTTGAAGATTATATTAAGCAAGATTTGAATTTATTGAGATACACATTTATTATTTAATGAATTAACACTATATTTTAGAATTGTTATTTAGACTAATATATTATTAATTTTTGCTCCACTCCTTAACCTCAATGGTTGCACCCATGCAAGGGGGGCGGGATGTTTATGTACGGAGCACCCTTTTTTATATAAGCTGGCAATACTCTCTTGCTATGTTTTCTTTCGTATGAATTTTGTATAACCTTATTTACTTTTACTTACTACTGTGAACACCGAAGAGCAAACACGTCGCCTTAATAAAATTTAATTGAATATTAAAAGAAGAATATAACCCGAAATCGACTAGATTTTTTTTTATCAAGAAGTTGTTGGAACCCCCGTTGACAAAATGTAACGCATGATTTCTTGTAAAAAAAAAAAACAACAAACTATTTCAAAGTTGTTTTAGATTATGAAGAATTTATTAACAAACAATTTAACAACATTAACAAAAAACTAAATTTATTAACCTTTTATGGTTATGTAAGGGAGTGCTTTACACAGCTAATTTTGTTTTTAAACTTATGATTTGGATTCTGCCTGAAAGACTCATGCACACAAAAAAAAACGCTGTCAGATTTATCATTAAAGGCGCTTTAATTTCAAAAGAAATCAATCAAACTTGTCCATTATTTCTTTTATAAACTGTAATAAGTCGTACAATACTGTATATACGTAACGTATACGTCATGGTGGTCTGTTGACTTTACTCAGACAAAAATTAAGCCAACAAAAACAATGGAATGTGGCGCACACTTAGGTATTTAAATGATAATTAAATAATTTTATTTTATACTTTCAAAGAGATACCGATACAAATTTATTGATTTATGGCAAACAAAGAAATGGTTCTCATGGTTTTGCTTTAAAAAGTTTCTATTTTGAAATGAAAATTGTAAATGTAAACAGGCTTCAAATAATATAAGAAAATTTAACATTTAAAAAAAATTTTTATTAAAAAGCTGCTGCCAATTTCAGTCCAAGAACTGCTAGAAGATTCTTCAATATCGTTCAATATTCATCGTTTTAAGCAAAATTTAGGGCACAACATAGCTGCTTTGTTATGCTAGCAACCCATGATGTTTTTTTTTTTTTGTCTATTTTTAATAATTCATTTTTGAAATTATAAAATTTTTTTATAATGGTTTTTGTCACAATTTTGGCACTACTGAGTAGATTAAAAATGAAGTACGAACGACTTATTTTAAAGCAAAATTTTAGATTTTTCTTTTAATCAAATAGAACAAGCAGTTTTCAAGTGGCTGATGATTTAAAATAAAAATTAGATTTTCTTTTATCTCGTGGAATATCGTTAGTTTCCTGCAAAGTTTGTTTTTTTAGCAACTCTGGAGACTTAAGTTACGGTCACATTACACAAGTATTTGTCGGCTTATTGTTCGATTTTCTTTTCATAACAATTTTTTTGTAAAAATTTTTTAGGAAGCCGCAAATCAAGTCAAAGCGAACGATAATTTTCTTCATACGGAGAAAAACGCTCATTCTTGTGCACGATTTTTAGTCCTCTCTCTCACTATCACTCAATTGTGCCATAGAGTGCCATATTGTGCCATAGAGTGTTATTTCCTCTTTGGACGAAAATTGATTTTGTCGTACTAGAAAATGTTATAAATTTATAAAAACAAAATTCAACTTTTCTTATTTTTTTTTATTTCCTTCTTTATGTAATTTTTTTCTTTTGCTAAAAACTATTTGTTTTACAGAGTTTTCTTTTATAATTTTGTCTCTCATTTCAGTTTCTTTTTATTTTTTCTAACCTAAATTTTTTTTATGCTTTTAAATAATTTAATTTTTAATTTTAAAAAATTTATTGTTTACCAGTCTCTGCTGTCTCAACATTTTGTTTAGCGATTTATCTGTTTTAACCAAATTAAAGCATTATTTTTTGCCATAAAAATTGTAATGCTCGTATCTAAGCATATGGTTTACAGTAGATAAATTACAAATTACAATATGGATAAACGGTTTACAACAAAAGCAACAAAATACGAAAAATTAAATTACAAAATGTATTAACGTGTTGTGTGTCATTCTGTAATGTAATAAATAAGAATTTAAAAGAAAAAAAAAAAGCCATAAACAAAATAACAATTTAGACAAGAATTTCATTATTAGTCATTCACAAGGCTTAAACAAACACATGTTTGGCGTAGCCGGCATACGCTTAGTTTCATAATTTTTTTTTTCTTGTCACTATTTCAGAAATAGTTTCGTTGGTTGTAAACTAGTTACATAAATGTTTTTGAAAAATAATTGGGTGGCACCAAAAGAAGGTAATTTTCACTTACCAAAAATCTTTCCAATTACACCATCTAATAGGGAAATATTTTTTCGACAACCACTACATAGATGTATATTAAACAAAGTTTGTGTGTTAAGTTTTTTGTTTTGAGTTCTAAGTGCTTTACTTTTGTTAGATATTCAAGTTTAATTCTTGAGTCTTTCGATTTTATAGTACTTAAAAAACTGCATTTTTTATAGAATTTCGCTCTCCAAAAGGTTAAGATTTTTAATTACTTTATAAGTTTTAATTTTTTTTTTTAAGCTTTTATTGGAATTTTCAAAACAACAAAAAATGCTTTTTTCAATACTTATTACTTAGACTTTAGCAGTAATAACATTCAGGGATTCTGGTGATTTATTCTAGTTAATACGGTTTTAAGATTAAATAATAAAACCAGTTAATATTGAAGTTTTATTTGTCTAATATCTTCTTACTGCCATTGAGGTTAGGGCTGATAATAGACTTTAATCTGGCAATTTTCGCAATTCAAAATTCAAATTTAATTTAAGCGAATTTTTTTTTTTTTTTACTGATTCGTACAAATGTTATTTGTTCAGGTTAATTTTTTTAAATCAAAAATTTAATAATTTCTTAAAAAAATATTTATTAATTTTTTTTATTAGGTTTCTTTCAAGAACTTGAAAAATAAAAGCTGCAGAATTTTATGAAGAATTTTATGAATTTACAGTAGTTTTAAAAAAAATACCGACTTTAGTAATACTATGATTATGGGCTAATATAATAAAAAAATTTTTTTTAGATATTTCGTAACAAAATTGCATAAGTCGCTTGAAAGAAATGATAAAATGTTTGAAGTTACCTCTAATCAAATACGTAATATTTTTTATGATGTTTGTTTTTCAAGTCATGGACTTTAAGGCCTTTAAAAAATAATGACAATTTAAATTTAAATTTTTTTGGAGAAATTTTCCAAAAAAAAAAAAAAAATTTTTAATATCACGCTTCGCATTTCTTTCTTGTCCTTTTTAAAAAAAATTAATTTTGAATAATAAAAAAAATTTTGAAAATAAAAAAAAAATTTTTTACTGCAACACCGGAAGTAAAAATTTCGATTGAGTTTTTCAGAAAATTCAATATTTTTTTATTAATTTCTTTATTTCAAAAACTAGATCAAAGTAAAATCTTAAATGTGCTAGAAGTCTCATAGTGGGCTAGTTGCTAGTTAGGAAGAGAGTTAAACTAAGGTACATGTATGCTACGCTGAGTGTGACGTATTTATTTTCATACCCACTAGAAATACAATTAACCCAAATATAAACAAATTACTCAAATTACTCACTTTTTTCGCTGCCCACTTCACGTAAAATGCCCCTAGTAAACAACTATAGTTGGACGTATGTCTTGCTCACATTGACGCTAATAAATATAGAACATAAAAATCACAAAGTCACCTACAAGTTGCTGATTTACACAGTAGTCTAGATTACTTCTTAGTTACACACGGTTCTTCAATAAAAAAAAAAAAAAAAAAAGAAGTGTTCTTTTGTGATAACTTTCTAAGAGTAAAACAGAAATAGAAAGATGTCAGAAAAATGGAGCCAGAACAACACAGACAAGCAGAGAAATAGTACGAGAAGAAGAATAGGGCTGAATCAGCTAAACCATATTGCTACTTCTAATAGAACCAGATTTCATGCTAGCCCTTATAGTCGATAGCAGGTAGCGCTCACACAAAATGTGGATAATTTGATAGCCTTTTTCCAGCTGTAATCTATTCATTATGATCATAATCATGACAGTTTATTCAACAGTTAGCCCTATTTAAAGTTGCTTGCTTAATTCTTGTTTTAAAACTTTTTCGATGCTGGGGTGTGTCATGTTAATGTGGGCAAAGTCAATTTTATTGCAGCTTGAAAAACCCATTTTTATTTTAGTTTCTTATTACTTTAATGTGACTGTTAGAGACCCAGTTACACTAGATCATAGATTGTTTACTTGTTTGTTTCTTTGCTTTTTTTTATTTTTTTAAGTTTTAATATAAAGTACGAGTTCGAAAATGTATTTATTTATTTATTTTATATTCAGTTGTATTTGTTGGCTAGTATTTCTTAAAATGTTTCTAAGCTGAAATCTCGTCATAGTATTTTTTAAGCTTTCAGTTGCTTATAAAATGTAAAATTAATGTTGTTTTTTTTTTTAATTTTTTTTAATGATAATTTGTTACTGTGAATATCTTGGGTTGGTTGTTGCTTGCTTTGTTTGTGTCTTTCTAATAATGTCATGCAATTAATGTTAGTTTTAATGCTTATGTAAGCCTTGTAAACCACTGTTATAATTATTTTTATTTTCTATACTATTATTATTTTGCAGTCTGCATTTTAATGTTGTTTTTATACATTTGTTTCTAATGCACTAAATTGCTGTGGAAAAAATACAAAAAGTGAGGGGTTTTTTTGTGTTTTTGTTTTTGAAACCAAAAGCATCATTATTTGTAGCAGTAATTTTTGTTTTGTATTTTATTTGTAAATCTTAAGTTTTCACTTACTTTAAATTAAAAAAAAAAAAGAATAACAAAAACAAAATAAAAATAAATACATTTACTGAATTAATAATTAACAGGCGTTTTAGCTGGCAAAGTTTTTTTTTTAGAAAAGCCTCTTTGTGAAAGAAAAATTTTATTGTTTGGGTGGGTTAGTTGCTCTAGTATGAGTGTTAAATAATAATATTGGTGGGAAAATTTATTATTTTATTATGTTTTCTTATATTAAAATCATTTTTAAAGTCTTATTAAAAATAGTTTTTATTAACAAAACAATTTTTGTTTTAAATGGGTTGGTGGTTTGTGTGTCTTTCATTCTCAATTTCAGTTTTTAAATGACATTGCAAGGTCACAAAGTGGTTTTAATTATATTTTCATATAAGTCTCTTATTAAGAGTATTATGTTTTAGTTACCAAGCAAAAAACCTTTGTGGCTTAAGGGCGGTATTTTTTTTATTTTTTTTTTTTTTTTTATTTAAACATGAAAAATTGTCCTCGAAATACATACTTTGTTACGCTGACTGCTTGTAAACTTTATAATTAAAATTAAATTTTTATAATTTGTACATACACGGCATTAGTTCATTAAATTGATTAATATAATATCGATAAAAAAATCTAAAAAGACAATTATTAACTAGGCAACAACATTTATTAACAATTATTAAATCTTATCATAATCGTTATGCCAAGAACAGTTTAGTTAATGTTAGTTGTTCATACATAAAAAAATATTTTGTTGTAATAAAAATTATATCAGCAGTTTCATTAGATTCCACTAAATATATTTTGGTACTTCTTTCGAATTATATTGGTTTTGCTAACTGCATTATTTACCATGACATTCTCATGCAGATTGTATTTTTTGTTCACCTAGTACATTAACTACGGGTACTTAGTAAGATATGGTATCTATCGTATATGGACCAATTCACGAAAATAACTCCGATTCTTTTTGAATTTTTTTAAGATTTTTGCCTTTACATTTTTCCTATTCAAATGCAATTGGCCCCTTTACTTAAAAATATTTCATTAAATAAATTGAAAAATTTTGTACTTTTTTTTTTCTTTTTCTCTCATTCAACTTTTTGTAAATATTTTGGATTTTAACAATATACCAAAAAGCTGCTGTATATGAACTGTTATATTTGAAAGTCCACATTTTTTTTAAAATGATTTAAATGATGTAATTCTAGTTAGTTAATTCTAGTTCTCCTTGCCTTAGTAAAATATCCGCTAACTCGTGATTTTTTTTAAGTGGACTTATACTACTTCCAAATATAACAGTTTATATATTTTTAAGACTTTTTTTTTTTATTAGTTTTTAATTTTTTTTACACTCAGAGCTGAAGCAGTGCCCTAAAAATTTGGTGTTACAGTCAATAATATTATTAATACTCTAACGGTCATTATTACAAGCTAACGATAGTTAAATTAAGGCTTAATAGCTCTGCATTAAATTAAAAACATATATAAGTTAAATAAAGCATAGTCTGGCTTTAACTAGCCACCTCAACTTGGCTCTAAAGTTCTAAACAAAAACTGATTATTTGCCCCACAAAATCCTAACCTTAACTATTGTAATAACAGCTTTAAGAAAATAATTTCAATTCAAAATCGTTATTGCATAAAAACTATTTTAATTTTAGTAGTTTTGTATGAACAAAACTCTAACAAATTCTTAGTTTTCCTTCAAGGTTTTTGTCTTAACTTATGAATACGATTTCAAAATTTATTTCTATTTTTTTTTTTTTTTTTTTTTTAATAAAATTCCTCATGTTTATTCAAGAGTCACAATTTTGTAAATGAATTTACAATTGATTTATAACAAGCAAATACAATTAAAATTAATTAAATTAAAGCAAAACAATTTTATTATGAAACTGAAAACAATAACTTTAAGTGTGTGAGTAACCCATCCCAAGTTTTTCCTTTTTTAAAGCAATACGAAATATGGAATATGAGTGCTAGTAAACTGAAGGCGTTTCAGAGCCGCTTACATAGAAAAATTTTTTTATTTATTTATGGCAGTGGGGCTGCCATGTCATGCCACCGTATTCATGATTTAAAGTTTTTGATTACCGGAATTATTTTTTTATAAAAATAAAATAAAAATACAACAAATTAAAGTGCTTTTAGTATGTATTTGGTACTTGTGTGTTACAAAATGTATTTCTTTTTTATTCTTTCAATTTTTATAAGCATTCATTTCATTCGGTTTAGAACAAAATTTTCCAAACTTGTGTGTGTGTTTTGGAAAATCAGAAAAGCAACAACATTATTTCAAAACTATTGTTCTGGTTTTGTGGGTTGAGTTTTTTATTTTATTTTATTTAATTTGTATGTGAAAACGTAATGCATTCTTGTAGATATAAACGGTTGTATGTGTATGCTTGTGTTGTTTATAATTTTTGTTACCAGCTTAGGTCGCATTTGCCTCTACTCACTCATGTGCTTATGTTAGTAGTTACATCTCTGTCTCCTAGCGAGTACTTGTGTATGAGAATGAAAACTAAACCAAGGTTATTGCAATAATTCAAATGAAACTAAAAACAAAACAACAATAACTATAACGTAATTGAAAAATATTAAAAAAAAAAAACATTTTTTATGCGAATGTTCATATGAAAATAATATTTAAAACAAAAAGTGAATTTATTGTAAGTAATTTACAAAAATTATTACAGTTTATTTTGGCCAATTTTAAAATAAAAAATTAAAAACATAAAATCTTTTGTTCTTTAGTTTATAGTTTTTTAATAAAAATTATTCATATTAATGAAAGCTCTGCTAATTATTTGCATACAAATTTATTGTTACTGGTAATGGCAAGTGAACTGAGGTGAGTAACCACTCCTAAAGCAAAAATTAATTGACTTAACAAATGTTGGAATGAATTTTAATTGTGACATTTAAAATTCTGCCAAATGAGAAAGTAAAAAAAAAAAAACAATTTAATTCAGTATATTAAAAAAGTTACGCTCTGCTGTTCGATGCTGTAAGACAATACAATGCAGGCAGAAATGACGACGTCTAGAACTAGAGCAAAAGTGGCTTAAATGTGAAATAAATTTAAGTAAGTTATTACAAAGATTATATTGGCCCTAAGCCGTGTGGTATTCGATAGCGAATAAAATCTATAAAAAATTTGAGGGTCTGTTTAGGTAAATGCGAACGAAAGCTTAGTACGTATAATTGAATTGGAAGCCAAAAACAAATTTTCGTGTATTGTTGTAATTTTAATTTAGCTGAAGAGGCCTTAAGTCTTTTCCTATAAAAAATATTTTAAAAATTTCGATTGATTATCGAATGCAGTGATTTGGCCTCTGACCATAAATGTCAGAAAGTGAACTCTACATAAGGACTTATTTGACAAAGTTTCAGCAAACTTCCAAAAAAAAAAAAAAAAAAAAAAAACACTTCACAATCGTTTAAGTACGAATAACAAACAGTAAATGTTTGCGTACAAATAAAACGAACCATACCTTCTGTATGTAACACGAGATTCATACAGTCCACACTTAAAATATTCCAGTATGTATTATGCTGAGTGTGCACTATCCCACACTTTTAGTGTTTAAGTATTAGTGTAAGTATTTTAAGTATTAGCTCAAGCTAGATTTAAGAACATTTTGTAAAATAATTATAATAAAGACACATAAATGATCGATCGCACAAGCAGCCGTTCACAAAACTTTTATTCTAAAGGGTCCGCCATCTAACGTTTTTTTTAACTAGTGCTTATTTCGTGAACGGTAGCACTTAGCTCATGTCTGATTTGACAGATAATTAGTTTTATCCTTCCGCTGAAAGAATATGGTTCTCTTTTCGCTTCGCTAAGTGGGCCTACTGAAGATGCCGATTTTGCCAAAAAAATCATCTTTTCAGATGAAGCGATTTTTGATTTTGGCGGGTATGTAAAGAAGCAAAATTGTCGCATGGGGCACAGAAAACTCGCACGCATACATTGAAAAGCCGACGCACCCAAAACGAGTCACTGTTTGGTGCGGATTTTGGTCCAGAGGCATAATTGGGCAATTTTTCTTCGAAAATGAGCAAGAAGTGGCCATTACAGTCAATGGCGATCGTTATCGGGCCATGTTGAACGAATTTTTGTTCACAAAAATTGAAGAGGAGGATATTGGCAACATTTGGTTTCAACAGGACGGCGCTATGTGCCACACAGCCGAAGCTACACTAGATATTTTTATAGCATTTTCAAAAAAAAAAAAAAGTTATTTGGTGGACCCTATATAAATTAGTTTCTGTTCAGTACCATGTTTTTAACTAAAAACACCATATGACTTAATGGAAACTCCAGAATTATCAAATTTGTCATAATGCCTTGACATTACAGATTCTAAATTTTTATTTAAATAACCTTTGATATTTTATTTAAATAATTTTTTTCTTTCAGATTTAATTATTTATTTTTAAAAACAAGTTGTAAAAATAAATTTTATTCAATAATTTGCTTTAAACAGCATCATCAAAAAAGTTTAGAAATTAACTGCCTGTTTTTTGTTTGTTATTCTTTTTAGAAAACCAAGGCGCTTTGATTTCTTTTAAAATACTTTTTTTTTTGTTTTTTACAGTCGTTAAAATGTTTGTGTTATCAGAACAAACAGAAACAAACAAAAATTTCAATTAATGTTTAAAATAGATTTGTTTTGTGAGCATGATAATTAATGTGCTCTCTGCCTAATTTTATTTTTAAAAGTAATTTAATTTTTGTTCCAGAGAGTTCTTTTTTGAAGGAAAAAAATTTTTTTTAAGCAAAAGCGATTTTTTTATCTCTTATTTCCATCATTCGGAACTATGATTTAACTTTTAATTTTATTACATTTTTCTTTGCATGTAATTCTGTACTTTAATTGGCTAAAATATGACTACCTGTTGTATCAATTGAAGTCAATTAACAACTAAGAAAGAATTAACTAGAAAACGTAATATTTTTATAGAATTAAAATTAAATCATTATTTATTAATTCTCTTAAATTACAATTATAAATTATAAGGTAAGAGGAAAAAAAAGCAATGTCATCTTAGGCCTTCAGCTCATAAAATTAAATCAAAATAAAATGAATTTTACTGAATTAAAATTAAAATAATATGAATTTATTTGTTAGTTTTATTTGGTCTTTTTCTTTTTAATTAATACGACTATTTTATTAACTTGCAGGATATAAATAATAAAAAGATAATAAATAATAAAAAATATATTTATAAATATATCCTGAAGAAGCTTTACAAGTTGTAAGGAAATATCGATATAAAATAAATTTATAAAATAAAACCTAATTAATTTTATTTATTAAAAATTAACACTTCAATAATTTCACTCTGAAACTCTCGTACAAGACATTTATTGCTTCTAGATATCTGGCTGATTTTATATTTTTTTTTTTAATTCCTCCAGCTAAATGAAAACTTTTTCAGTTACGATTTTAGTTTCAGTTTCGTTTTTAAGCGATTTTATTTGTTTTAAATTTTTGTAATTAAAACACAAGTCAGCATAATTTTTTTTTTTTTTGGCTAGCCTGCAGAAAACACTCAAACTCTAGACCTTAATCACAGTTTAGTACATCATCTAAGAGGCAAATCAAGAAGAAAATAAATTTTTCGCTCCTAAAATTGCATAAAAAAAGTGTGTGAAAAAGCTTTTAATAGAAAACTGAATGAAAACAATAGCGTTTGCTAAAATGAAAATAATTAAAAAAAAAAAAAAAAAACAATAATATGGCTATTTTGTTAAGATTGAAGTCTTATTTTTCAAAAATTTATTTTTATATCGATATTTCGCTCCAATTTTTGTAGCTCCTTCAGGATATAATTATAAATTAATCAAATTATTTTTTTTTTTAATAATTTGATTTAAAACTTTCTTTTCTGTAGAATTCGCTTGCTAAAATTTTTTATATTTATGTTTGCTGTAAATCCATTCAAAAATTAATTATCACTGACAAAATATCAATATACTTGAACCACTCCAAGTGAAAAATAAATCACTGACAGAAACAGACTTTATACGTATGCGATAATCAGCCTTTTAGGCCCAACCATAATATACGATATTAATTTTAAGTCACGTCAAGTTTTTTGCTTAACTTAATTTCATATTTCTTGGTTTCAGTGTTTGACAAATCTTACCAAAATAGGCAGTCAAATCAAAATGCATTTCGTGCACTTCGGGTTATTTTTTGTTTAGCATAGTCACCAAAATGTGTGAACAATCAGTAGAATTGTGCAGAAATTTCAGCAAACTGACTATGTAAAAAATGTGAAAATTCCTGTGATTGCTCACCCAGTTGGCTCTGCTAAAAGCATTGTTCACGATAGTGTAGCAGAAGAGCCATCAAGCATTTCATTAGCACAAGAGTATAATGAACTTCTTGTCGCCAGAAATTAAAGATATAGACCTGAACCATATTTTTCCAACAGGATGCTGCCACATCCTGCACAGACAATAAAACAATGGCTTCTTTGTGCAAGAAATTCGGTGGGCGTGTTATTTTATGTCATGGCGATGCTAATCGGCTTTCATGTGACTTGACACCGTTTGATTCCTTTTTTTAAGTATATTTAAAAGAAAAAGTGAACTCAAATAAAGGATCAGATAATTCGGTACATTAACGACATTGGAGCTCAGGATTGCAGAGTCATTGAAAATATGGGCTTGACAAGCATTTTATATATATTTTGTTTCACATTATAATAAAAAATATTTAGATAATTCTCTGAAAACTTTTGTTTTACATCGTGCGTTTTGGTTAATCCACCCTATAGCTTCTGTTAAAATTTCGGACTCTGTATTATTCGATATCTAATAAAAATTTTTTTAACTTTAAATTTTTTTTTTTTAATTTTTGTTTAACTTTTATTAGTCTGTCATAATACATTCTGTGAGCACGTGTTTTTATTGTTTTTTCTCTTTCTTTTTATTATCAATAAACAAGTTTGTTTGTTAAGTCTTTTGTTTTGCTACACAAAAAACCACCGACTGATACAACAACTGCTACTGCTGCTGCTAATTGCTCCGCATAAAATCAAAAACAAAATTTTTCTTTCATTTATCACTTTGCTTGGTTTTTGTTTTTGTTTTTAATTTTTTTGTAGTTTTCACTTTTTAACTAAATTAATTTTGCAACTAAAACAGCACGAGTATGAGCTGACAGCAAGCTGGTATAGATTTGATTTATCTTAAGCATTTTGGTCAATAACATTTAAAATAAAATGAAGAAAAATAAAAATAAATAAACATTAAAGCAGAAGATTTTAATGAAAAAATTGAAAAGAGCGAGCGCAACAAACTCTTTAAACGTATGTTTTTTGCCCACACCAAGATCATTAGCTATTGCAAGTTGTAGCGGGATTTTTTATTTTCATTTATTCAATACTGATATGGCGTAAAGTTGTCTCCCGGTATATAAACGTTTGAATGTGAATTTGAAGCAAGAAAACAAAAACTTGAAGCAACAAGTACTACAACTTTATTAGCAACAAAAGAAAGAGTAAAGAAAGCAAAGCATCTTCGGTCATTATCAAGCATGTGAAGAGTAAATGGTGGTGTTGGAGTATATAAACACCGGTTAGCAAACTTTCAAAGACTTTTTACTACAATTTTTTTTTTTCGTTTTAGAAAACCTGTCAGCTAACACGTTTTGTTGTGCTGCTTCTGCTTAAATATTTGTTAAAATATTGAGGTAACGATTGTTTGCTTATTTTAATATTTTGGTAAACTTTTGGAGTTGTATGTTTTGGTTTTCGCTTTTAACCACAAATATTGGTTCAAGTTCATCATTAAAAAAGTCTTTTTTTTTGTAGGTTTTCCTTTATTATGGATTTTCTTTAGTTTTCAAATGTTTCAAAGGCGCCAACAAATTTTTTTATTTCTACAACAGCAAAAAAACACAACCTTAACCGCGGCTTAAAAATCGAAATGCATAAAAATCACAGTAACTGCACATTATTTTTAGCATGTTGATGCACACAAACATATTTATGTTTGGTTTTGGTTTCGTTTTAGAGGATGATTCGTACGTTACGCCTTTAGTTTGTTTTTCGTGGGTTTTTGTTGTCTATTTTTGTTTTTTTTTTTTTTTTTTGAAAAAAATTGGCAAAATTGCAACTTTGGTGACCCACTTGAAGCATTTGATTTGTTTTGCTTTATTTTGAGTTTTTTCTTTTTGTGTTATTGCTGCCAATATTTTACCTTCGACTTTTAGGTTTTAATATTTCTCAGGGTTAATTTGCAGTTTATTGTTAATGGAAACATTTTTACCAGCCAGGTTTAATTTATCATAAAATAATTTTTTTTTTATTAAAGAGAAGAAACTCAAGGTGCAGGGGTGCATTTGTTAACCTTTAACCTAAAATTTTTGATACCATGTAACAGGTTTAAATGTTTTTAATTCAAACATTTACTTTTTTTCTTTTCTTTTCAGCTAATTTTTTTTTAAATTTTAGATTTATTTTTCCAAAAAATACATATAAAAATCACGTTTTTCATGTTAAAAGCTTTGAAATGTTTAGCTAAAATGTAAAATAAAATATTTTCTTGGAAGCAGTTGCAATCATGCTGCAGTTGAACGATTTTTGAAACAATGCAAAACATGTCATTAAATAATAATTTTGGACCCAAAAAAAAAGAATAAAAAAACAGATTTGTGATTTAAATAAAAAAAGTTTCCTTTTTTATATAAAAGACTTTTTTTTAATTTTGTAGGTGCAGTTGTTCACAGTAGAAAAACTTGCTGAAAATAAATCATTTTTCAATAAAAATTCCAATTATAAAAGCACTCAGAGTCACGGTTAGTGATATATATGATTTCATGGCAGCTAAAAAAATAATAGAGCATCAACCAGTAAACTGAACATGGCGCTATCTTGCACCAATGACTTAACCATTTCATAAGACTTGCCAATCATTATTACTTCCACTTCATACACCCGTGAGCTGCCGTCGTTTTCTTTTCTTGCCTTTTGGATTACTTTCTACAGCATCTTGACGTGGTCTTCCAAATATCCCAGCTAATTCCAAATTTTTTCTTCTTAATATCCGTGGCTCCCACAGCTATTCTTGCTTACAAGATACGTAAAATCTTTCTGAGCTATTTAATAACTAATACTTGGATTCTTTGTATTTTGCGGAATTCTATGTTTCACTTCCATAAATTTAAGTGAATTTTACACTTGTTTTGGAGATTTGAAGTTTAACACTCTATGAGAGTGATGATGAGGTCTCAATTGTTTGAATGGTTGGCGTGTTTTTTTGACTCGATTATCGATGTTCTACAGTAGTGAGATTTACTATTAAATTTTAAAGAAAAAATTTTTTGGTAAAAAATAGTTAACACTAAATTTAAAGAATTTTTGATTCAGTAATATTTTCAATTATCAGCTGTGTGGTTAAGCAAAAGTCAAAATTTGTTGGGGTGTTTATTTAATCGAAAAATATTTAATGAAAAAAATATATTGTAATTTTTGGTTGTTGTACATGGTAATTTGTAGGCTTTTTGGTTGTTGTACTCGGTATTCATATTAACTCCTACAATAACCCGAAAATTACGGAATCACACATTCGTTAGTGCTAATAAAAAAATATGTAGTTAAAAATAACAGCATGTTGAACCCTTAAAAGTTACTGAATCGCTCTTGAGTACCCAAATCACCGCATGCGATAGCCAGCAATTCATATCCAAATTTAAAAAAAAAATTTTTATACAAAACACTAAAGTTACGACAGTTTTCATTCGATATCTAATGCGGTGATTTAAACTCAGCATTTTGTGTGGGTTTACTTAAACGCAAAATAAAAGTAAAAAAAAAAATTAGGCTTTCATTAAGAACTGACTTTTGTTCTTAAAATTTTTATGAATTTAAAATGGTTTTAAAAAATATACCGATTTTAGTGTGACTATGATTATGGGCCAATGACTCTAATATATAATAAAAAGGCCATTTTTGGTTGTTGTACAGAGTCCGCCAAATAACTTTTTTTTTTTTTAAATGCTATAAAAACATCGAGTATAGCTTCGGTTGTAGCGCCATCCTGTTGAAACCAAATGTGGCCAATATCCTCCTCTTCAACTTTTGTGAACAAAAATTCGTTCAATATGGCCTGATAACGCCATTGACTGTAACAGCCACTCCTTGCTCATTTTCGAAGAAAAATGGTCCAAAATCCGCACCAAACAGTGACTCGTTTTGGGTGCGTCGGCTTTTCAATGTATGCGTCCGGGTTTTCTGTGCCCCAAATGCGACAAATTTGCTTTTTTACATACCCGCCAAAATCAAAAATCGCTTCATCTGAAAAGATGATTTTAATTGGCAAAATCGGCATCTTCTGTAAATCGATCGCAGGCCCACTTAGCGAAGTGAAAACACAACCATATTCTTTTGGCGGAAGGATAAAACTAATTATCTGTCTTTATGGTTTTTGTACATGGTATTCTTATTAGTGCTGAATGTTTAACTCCTAAAGTTATCCAGGAATTACTGAATCACACATTCGTTAGTTTAAACAGAAAAATGTGGAGTTAAAAATAACAGCCTTTACAAGTTACTGAATATCACTATAGTAATCTGTTAAATAGGAAAGGAGATATTACCCAACCTCAAACTCCTGTTACCACTTTTGTTCTTTAATATGACATGCTTGATACCACAACAAGCGTTCTGGTAAATAGACCTAATGAAAACAATTAGTTTCCAAATTTTATTATGATCTAATTTATTTAAAGCTTTCTCAAAATCATTAAAGCACTTACACTTATGTATTCGAAAATTTTATTTGTTTTTATGAAAAATTCTATTTGAGTTTAAAACAATTATGAGCAACAGAATCAACAACAATTTTAAGTAAAAAAATATTTTCAATTTAGTTGAATTTAAATTCAGGTCATTCTTTAAAAATTTCTTTAGATCTGCTAATCTGTTGGCAACATTTTTTTTTATCTTGGTCATGTAACTAGTTAATTTATGTTTTAACATCAAATTGCTTGGCCATTGGTTTTCAATTCAATTGAAGTTTTAAATTTCAATATAAGATTACAAATTGAATTAAACTAATTTACAAAAGAAAAAAATATATTCTTAATCCTTAATTAATTAATTAATCTTAAATTTTTTTTCTTTTATTTTTATTGTTTTTCAGTTGGTTGTAATAAAAGTGAGCTGTTTAAAAAAAAAAAAGTCAATTAATGTTTTCATTGGGCTCATTTGTGTTCTAACTCTGGTAAAGTTTAATATTAAATTTATTTTGTTATTTTTTTTTTTAATTTCTTTCCCACACATTATTCATATTTTATGAATTTTAGCTTAGCCAAAACTCATTTAGTTCTACTTTATTACGATTTGTTGCAGTTCAAGTCATGGTTTGACTGACCTTGTTAAATGTCATTACCCTAAATTAATTATTTTTACTTAATCACCATTTTTTTCTTTTTAATTAATAAATCTACTCGTACCTCTTGTTGTTTAAGAAAACTTATTTGTAAAAAAATCTCTCACATTAATAATTTAAATACGCTTAAAAATTTTATTCACATTCATACACATGAGTAATTTGGTTTGTGAGCTGACCTGCCAGGCGTTGGTGTTTTATTTATTGTGAGAGAGACTTCAATTGTTTAAACTCAAGGTGGAGGTTTATTTTGCAATTTGTTCTTAAAATTAAAAGAATCTGACAATAAATGAAACGAATTTTTTTTTTGTTTCAATTTGGTTAAACACAAAACACACATGAGATTTAAAAAAGAAATAACAAAACTATTTTGAAGGTTACAGAGAACATTCTCAAAATTATTCAAAAGAAAAAAAATTGTCACAGTTAATGAAAAACAAAAAAAAAACAATTTTTTCTTAAATTCAACCAGACAAGGAAGGTTGTTTTTCAATAAGTTGTTTAGCATGACAAATAAAGAATAGACATTCATTTTGTAGTTTTATTTTATTTTTTTTTTTTTTTAATGAAAACTTAGTTTTCATCTAATAATTTTAATTTTAAATTAATGAATTTATTTGATGAAAAATAAATATCTATAGTCACAAGGAAGAAATTAAAAAATTTGGTATAATTAAATAAGTATTCAAATATTTGGTCAATAATTTAATGAGACTTGGGTAGCATCTGCTTTCCTGCTTTCCTTCTTAGTACTTATTGTACTAAGTAAGCAATTTTTTGAAATTTTCCCTGAGAATATCATGGAAAATAATGCATTTTCCACAACAACATAATTTGGAATTAAGCACGAATAAAGATTAAATTTTGTTAAAAATAATTTCAATTACAAAATAAGAAGGCAGTGATTAAGAAAAGTTATATTGTGCAGCCTCATTCCCCACTAACACAATATAAGGCTCTTCACAAATTTACAAATGTTGTTTTATTTATTTTAACTGAATCAATTTCTTTTTTTTTTGTATTTATTTATTTATTATTAATTCTTGTACAATTATAGTGTAGGATTTTTGAAAAGTGTACAATGAAAATATCCTGGGCAACTCATTTTGAGATTTCCCATTGCTGCAGCATGCTGGTCAAACGACTAGAATACATTATGATATTTTTTGGCCGTCTTGACAGAAACGAGAAGGGGAATAAGAAAAGTTGTAAAGGACGTGTTAAATTTTTTTAAACTGGTCATTGCTTTGTTATCAAATACACACATACACTAATGCATGTACGTCTGTGAAGGCACATAGAAAACGTTTCTACTTATGAGATTTAAATTTATTACCAATCGAATTTTTTTTAATTGAGACTATAGAAAATTGGTGTTATAGTTCCGAGTAAAGGGTGTCACAATAAGAGTGCACTTTTTTATTTGATGTTGCAATAAATTGTTTTTTGTGACAGGTAGCCACATCCAGATTCCTATTATCCAATTGACTTTACCAGAACTCATTTTCCTGTAAGGAATGCCTTTCACAATCAATACTATTTCAGCCCTGAACAAAATCCGCAACAGACAATTGCACTTTTTTTCTCATGGAATGCATGAAAATTTTATAATTTTATTTGTAATGCGCTTCGTTGGAAAATAAGAATTTTAAATGAATTTCACTTTGCTCTATTACCAATTAAAAGATTTTACAATGCCGATATTTTATTTTATATTTAATCGGAGTATGTCTTCTTTACAATCCAATAAAAATCGCAAGCTTCTCAAAAAATATGTTTTTTTTCGACTTAAAATGAAAAAGTGCAGTCTTGCTGGGATACAGATCTACATTTTGGTTACTACAAGCAGAGTATGAGGATCTTTGCAGGTTTTGTAACGAAGATAAAGAGACACTGTAATTGACTAATTTGGACTCATTTTCGCTACTTAGGACAACATTAGCTAAAACCCTCGGACATGGCGAACAAATCATATAAAGAAGTTTTTAAATTCTTAATAAAAACTAGACTCTGGGAGGATTTTAAACTTGAGAATAGGAATAGTGTCACAATAGATTTATTTTGGCTACAGTGACCAAGTGACTGGTTCTCACTGCTGAGTTTTTGATTGGTAACAGCTTTAGTTCTTTTTTTCAGTGTGTTTTACATGTTATGTAAGCCATTTGTTGTAAATCTTACAAAAATTCCTTAAAGAAAAAATTTAATTTTTCAATCAGCTCTTAATTTCAATGTCATTATGCTTGTCTGCTGACACTTATAAAAATTGACAGTTTTTGTTAAGACTAAAACCAAAGAAATAATTTAAAAGAAATCCAATCTGTTAAAAATGTCAATATTTATTTGTTGTTTGTGACTACTAAAAATACAATTTCACTAACAATTGCAACAGACAAGCAGTCAAACAAACGAATTGCAGTAAATAATTTTCAAAATTCAAAATACTCAGTCATATGAAAAATAACAAGACAAATACGTATAACAATCAACGCCTCCTCTTTAATATTTAAAAATAATTTTAAAGCCAACTGTTGGATATGCTTATAAATAAACATCATTGTAAATCCTTTTCTGTGAAACCCTTATAAACTTGTTAAACATGACAAGGCCTATACATTATATGGATTTATGGCTACTAGATTAAGCCAACGTCGTCAGCAGTCAGCTGAAAAAACTCCACAACAACCTAGACAATGAATTTTATAAAAAAAAGAAAGAAAGAAAAATTATAGGAACTTTACCATCATGTGCTTGTTACTAGGAAGTGATGGCATTCGTAAAACACACACGTTCTGTCTTACAGGCTGACATTAAAAATGTCAGTTGAAATTTATTTTAACATTCTTTAAGAAGCTTTTTATTTTAACAACCAAAAAGCTAAAAACTATTTACACGGTTTTACACTTTTCGCTAGAAGGGATTTATGGCTTAAAGATTGTGGCCAACTATGGCAAGATCGAAAGACGGTTGAGTTAAGCGTCTTATATTGAATATTCTATATGTGTGTGTAAGTTTGAGACTATTTGTTTAAACATCATAAATTTGCAATATTGCCAGTTGCTGGATGGCTGCTGCTGCTGCTGCTGCAACTGAAGGCGTTGGAAGTTATTGCAAATAAAAAAAGAAACAACTCAACTAAAGAATGCGTAGGATTTTTTCTTACAAAAAAAATTTTTTTTTTTTCGGTTTTATGTACTCGAGTACTTAACAATGTTGTTGTGTTTAATGTTTGTTGATATGTTTATTTGCTGTTGTAAATTTATTAAAAAAAAAAAACAAAAGTTTGAAAAAAGGTTAAAAAGATGCTTTTGTAATGATTGTAAACTAACAAGTACAACAACAACAAAAACCAAAATGTTGTTGATGTTATGGAACTACAGGAATGTTGTTTATTTAGTACGCACATGATTAAACATGATTGTAGTAAGATAGTGTATGGCAATTGTACTCGTATATGTGGTTGTTTGTTGTGTCTGGTGTATGACATCAAAAAATTGCAAATTGAAAATTGTTTTTTTTTTTTTTTGTTTTCTTCTTACAATTTAATTTTCTTTAGCAGTTTTTTTTATGCGCATAATTCAACCGCCTTAATAAAAAATGTTTTGCTTAAAATAAAACAAAAACAAGAATAGCTTCAAAATTAAATTCCATTCATGCTGAAAGAAAAATATTTCAAAAAGATTTTAGAATTTGAAATTTGCAATTTTAAATTGCTGTTTCAATCATTCCAAAAAAAAAGTAAAATTAAAAAGAGCAGACCCAAGCCCAAGCACACAAACACGAAAGCAGTTGGAGGTGTTGTGGCAGAGGCATTTGGCTAAAATCCTAGGAAAAGCTTAGTTGCCAGTAATGCTCGAAAGAACTAAGTACTTCAGGTCGAAATACTAGTTAAAGAGCTGTGCTTAAAAGCCGAACTTGAAGCAGATACTACTAACAGGGACATCTTTCAATCACTTAGACAGCAGGCCGGCATTTTAATCACTCAAAGCTTTTAAGTTTAGATCGAAACTTGTTTAACAAAAAATAGGCATTAAAAAATTTATTTTAATTAATATTTTATATTTCATTAAAAAATTTTTTTTTAAATTTCATTTAAGAAAAATACGGAAAATAAAAAATATGAATATTTGGCTAATACAGTGAAGGGTATATAAGGCTTGGCACAGCAGAATTTAACTTGTTTATTATTATTTATGAGCGAGAAGCCGCCACCTGGTTGGTCACTGTAGTTAAACTAGACCTATTGTAATATTTTCTATTTTTTTTTTTGTTCATTATTATTGTTCTTTTTTTTAAACTAGTGTTTTGTTTTTATTTCGTTAATTTTAAATATTAAATAAAATAATTTAACTGGTAAATGCGCAACGTGTTACTTTTTTAGTGAGACAATTTTTTTACCCTTTCCTAAAGGTGCCAGCTTAATTCATTAACCAAAAATAATTTCATTATTTTGTAAAACAAAATACTAAATTTTAATAAATTTAAATTGTCTTGCCTTTAACTTAAGCTTATTGCTAAATAAATTAAAAAAAAATTAATTAAATGTAAATGTTACTTTGTGTCAGATTTGCTTAAAGCTTGTTTCCCCATAAAATTTTTTTTTTTATATTTTTTATTTTGTAAAAAAAAAATCCAAAGTCAAGGTCATGCATACATTTAAATATTATGATGGGAACATTTTTGGCTTAATACCAAAAAAAGATTCAACTTGTTTAACAAAAATTTTAAAAAAATGAGACAAATTTCACTTTCCACAAAAGCAAAAGATTATTCATCTGTTGCTTTTGAAATTTTTATTTTTTTGAGTTTTTTTAAATTTGATAAAATTTTAATGAGTCACACGCGTTATGCAAATTTTTCTTCTTGTTTCGCTATGGTTTTGATTTAACGAATTTTTTTTTTTTTTGTAATTACAAAACCTTTCAGAAATTATTCAATTTTGCATGAATACACAGAGAAAATTCTTTTTTTTTATAAAATTATTTTATGTGCAGTTTTTATAACACAAGCGCTCAACTCAATATAAAATTTCTAGACGAGTTAATTGCCTGTCTTCCAGCACATTATTGTCAATTCAATTATATTTTTATATAAATTTATTATAAAAGGTACTAAGGACCTCATAAAATTTTTTCTGTAGCTTATAGGTTTACCCCCTTATCCAGAAAAATTAACGTAGACTTTAAAGTCAGCGTTATCGAAATTTTTCATTTAACTTTCTCATACTTTAAGATCAACGTTAATTTTCTTTTGGATAATGTTTCAGTTTAAGTCGTCGCATAACATCATTTCTCTAAACAGTGTGAACTTTCTTAGTTTCCTGCCGATCAACAAAGCGTATGCGCTGATGTTTTGTCGTGCATACCACACCCCCTGCATTGAACAGACCATCCTAATATCTTATGCTGATTATATGTAAAATGATAATGCTTGATAAATCATTTCATTGGTAGTCTGAGGTTACTTTTATTGAGTATCAGTGCCTTAAACTGTTTTAGTCCAGTAATAAAGGATGGCTCAATAAGAAAGCTATTTTTCATTTTAAAATAAAAAATAAGTATTTTTTTAGAAAGTAGTGATTTTTTTTATTGGATTGTAAAGAAAACAAGTTCCCATTAAATATGAAATAAAATATGTGGTCCGGCAATTCGTTCAATGGATAAAAGAGCAAAGTGACTTCAAGTACATGCAATTGCTCTTAAAATATTTTTTAAAGTATTTGTGCTCCAAAAATAAACTTCAGTTAATGCTTTAATTGGTTATATCAGATATACAGTATTTTTTGATCTGTTACTTTTGAAAGTGGTATAAGTCCATTATTTAATGGTAATTTTAGTAAGAAGGTGTCTATATTTTTCTAAAATTATCGCCAACTCTTTTTTTTTTTTTAAGTGGTCTTATACCACTTTCAAAAATAACAGCTCACTTGTTACGCTTTTAAAGCATGTCTCAGTAAGAATTCCCTTTTTTTATTTAAAAATAAAAACAAATACTTTTTTTAAATTTGTTTCTTTGGATTATAAAGAGACATAATCCAATTTAATATAGAATAAAATATTGCTTCGGCATTTTTGTTCAATAAGTAAAGGTGTTCCCGCACATTGTAATTTTCTTATAAAAGATTCAATAAAAAAAAAAGAAAAAATAAATAAGTAAAGGAGCAAAATAAAGTCTATGCCAATTGTTTGTAAAAATTTATTTTCACAGATAAAGCGCATTTCCATCTGAATTTGGTATTCAGAAAATTCTAAGGCAGCCCATGAGAAATTAAAGCACCCACAACGAGTAACTGTCTGTTGGGGATTTTGGTCAGAGGTTAATCTTCTGAAGATAAGGGCGAAATTGCGATGACTGTGTACGGCATTTGTTACAAGAACACAATAACGGATGGATGTCTCCATCTGCTCTTTAAGCAATCCATATATAAAAAAGTGTACTCTTACTGGTATACCTTTTATAAAGCGGAATAGTTTCTTATGTTATGAGATCATTCTACATTTTCATATTTAAAACTTCTTGTTTATTAAACTATTTGTTTATGTATATTTTCTGTGTTCTAAATTGTTATCTGAAAGAAATTAATTATCAAAAAATATAGTTCCTTAATACTTTTATTTACTTATTAAATTAGGTTTAACATAATAAATGCAAATTTATTGTTATTTTTTTTTTTTTTTTTTTTGGCATAAAGAAACTTGTTTTTTCCCATTTTTCTTTTCTTTTCTAAAATAAATTTGTTTTTTCTATAGCAAAAAAAAGCCAGTTTAAAATTTAAAAATCATTATTAAAAAAATAATATTTCCTATTTCTATTTACTAAAAAAAAATAATAATAAATTTCTATTTAATAAGAAAAACACAGAAAAATATTTAAACGCTAAACTTGATTGTCAAACAAGATGAAAAAAATTTGATTTTTTTCTAAAAACAAAAGCATAACCTGAACACTTAATTGAAGTGCCGTGTCATTATGGAGCTTAAAAAAAATTTTTAAAATGCTAATGTGCTAACAAATATTGTCAGCATTAATGATTTAAGCCAACAACAACACATCAGCATCAGTTAACAATAACAATCAACATTAATGAGCAGAATAAAAGAAAAGCGTGCAAAAAAAAAAAAACACTGAAATATTCAATGTCAATATTACTTATTAAGGAGTTGTAAATTTTAACTGGTTTAAGCAAACATTAACAAAATAAAAAAATTATTTGAGAGGCGTACTGCTTTAAGTTGGTTAAAAAATAAAAATAAAAGAGAGTGAGAAAGTAAAAGAGAAACTTAAATCAAGCAGCTCGGTAGAGAGAGAGAGAGAGAGATGTTGTCTGGCTAAAATATAGATATAAATAATTGGTAAAAACAACCAGATTAACATTTAGCTATGGCCCGTTAAGTGCATTTTAGCCAACATCTGACAAAACAAAAGTTTGATGACACTTTTTGCAATAAAAATCCAGCCTTGAAGCCGCAATGCAATAAAAACCACAATTTAAAAAAATACACACAAGATTTAACAACAAAAATAACAACAAAAAACTACAAGTAAAAATGCTTTAATGCTTTTTTTTTATGCAGCCTTAGCCAGTCACGAAAATATTTATTTTTTCTGTTTTATTTTATTTTATTTCATTATTGTGGCGATTTGTTTAACTGTTTTCCTTGTTTAATTAAAACGAGTAATTTGTTTAAGCAAATGCAATGCACTTCAGAGACTAGTTTGTTTTTTTTTTAATTTTTATTTATTTTAAACTCTCTAGTTTTGTGGTGGTAGTAAAAATATCCTTATTGAAATTGATAATATAGTCCAGTAAATAAATAATAAATAACTTGGGTTAAGAGGGTTCATGAGATTAATTGGACAAGCTGTATTTACTTTTTGCTGACAAAATTATGATTGTGAGGTTCAGTGTTGTCAACATTTTTTACCGGGAAATTCACAAGCTAGCGCATTTTTAGTCTTAGTGCTTTTTTTACTAAATTTACTAAATAAGCGAAAGAATTATATGAATTTCTTAATTATGGCATTAAAACAATTTTTGCTGAAATTGACAGACTGTACATAAAATACGTGAAGGTACTCGTAATTGGCTTAAATAATATTATGTGGGTTGGAAATTTTTTAATTGATAATTTAATTGGGCTTAAAAATAAATAATGACATAAAGACCTTAAAAAAATGTACAGCCACAATCATAAAATTTATTATTAAATAATTTTCACATAGAAAATGGGCTCAAATAAAAATATTTTTTATGAATTTGTTCATTAGTAACTAGTGCCTGTTTATTCTACTTAATTGTAGTCTTACTAGTTTTTCTTGGTTTTTGTATTTCTTGAAATTAAAAAGTTGACACCTCTGTAGTGCGATTCAGTAATTTTTATTACGAACATTCGCATCGAAAAAACAAGCATAACGAAATTTTATCGAATTCAACAAAAATATTTGTTACACTAAAAATCATTATTTATGTGTTTGTTGAAGTTTGCGATGAAATTAGCAGCACATAAATAATTATCGCAAATAACAATTTCTATTGTACAAAATATTTTTGTTTCTGAATAGGCTTCAAATTTTTTTTTTTTTTTATTTTAAAATTGTTAAATTTTATCAATTATTTTTCATCCATAAATAGAACAACGAAACAAAAGTCCACTTTATAAAATTTTCCAGAAAAATTCTATTCGTTTTCAATTAATATAAGTGTGCAGATTACAAAAATGTCTCTGTTGTTCTCTAGCAGGGTAAAGGCCCATAAAATTTTGCAATAACTCGAGATTAAACTTACAAAAACATGTAAAGATCGGGAATGAAAATACTTTTAAATTATTTTATTAACAATTTTTTGTCAGTTATGTAAATAGTTTCTGAGGTCCTTGCAAATTTTGTTTAAAAAAAATTTTTTTCAAGAAAATTAAAAAAAAAAATTATAATTATATCGTGAAGAAGCTACAAAAATTTAAGCGAAATATCGATATAAAAATAAATTTTTGAAAAATAAGACCTCAAGCTTAACAAAATAGCCATTTTAATAAAAAAAATTCTTTTTCAAAAATTTATTACAAATCTAATATAAACAAAATCTATAAGTTTGCTATTAATGTTAATACGTGCATTTGTTACAAATAAAATAAGCCCTGTTTCATCAAAATCCAATTAAAAATTCTAAATTTATTCAAAATTTGTGGTAGCACCAAAAAACCAAAAATTAATTAATTTTTTCATTAATTAATTTGTAGTGTGAAATTTTCATATTAATTTTGGAAGAATTTATTTTTGACAAAAGAATTATAAAAAGCCAATAGATTCTCTAACAAGAAAAAAGTATTTAATAGAAGCTTTGAGAGCTAAAGCTGTAAAATATTATTAATGTTAAGCACAAATAAAGTTTAAATTTTATTAAACTTTATAATTTAAAATGCTGTATATTATTTAATTGAAAATGTTTTTATTTTTGTTTAAAATTACAAAAAAATTCGGCTTTCCAATTAATCAAATGAAATAAAACAAATCGTTATAAAAATCAGATAAAATAAAATATTTATGAGTGTATTTGTAATTATTTAAAATCTTTAAAAAATAGTGTTAAAATGTATTTAAAAAACAATAAAATCCAAGGAAAATCTTAAATTTTTTTCAAAAATAGTTATAATAAATTATTTCCATAGTAATTTGCCAATGCCTGTTTAAAAACTAAAAAAAAAATATATTTTCAGAACTGCATTTTATTTAGTAATTTATTACATAAATAATTCAGGGAAAATGTGAACATCTTCCATAGGAATTAAAGCAATTAATTTTACTTTTAAGTCAAATAACATTTTTGTTTTAATACATAAAACAAGCCTACAGCGGTAAGTCTGCTTGCCTTAAAAGGAATTTATAACTGTTTTATTGCAACTGACGCATATTATGACTTTATGACAATCCCTTTTAGCAAGCAAATAAAAATTATAAATACACATACACGCTAGCAAGCCAGTCAGCTAATCAGTCATACAGCCAGTTTTATTAAAACAAAACAAAAACAAAAATACGAAAATGATAAATGAAAAGTTAACTTGAAAAAACAATATGTGCAAATAAGCAAAAACAATATTTTTTAAATTTTTATTTATTTTATTCATTTTTGCAAGATTTTTCAAGTTTTATGAAAAAGAGAAAAAAAAAATTTTTAAACCTGAATTTCATTAAAATTTAACTCTTCATGTAGATGAAGGGAGTTAAGCAAACGACCTTGTTAAACACTTTAAGAAGTCTTTATTTTGAAACATAAAAACACCAATTTGTTGCTACTGTCAAGTCAAGTTTTTTTATTTTTATTTTTTATGTAGAAGGTAATTTTTTAAGGCATGATTACAGTAAGCAAGCGGTTACTTTAAGGTGGATTTTTTTTTTTTGAAAAAATACACATGCAGTCTTACAACAGCAAACAACAACAGTAACAGAAAAATGAAGGGCTTCCAATGCAGTTTTGCCTGAAGGTCAGTGTACGGCTTTTTGAAACTTTTTTTTATTACAACATCAATATAAAACTGAAAAAAAATTAAAGAAAAATATATAAAATTCCGGAAATAAACATGTTGCATGATTATTTTTCTCATGTGTGCATATGTGTATGTGTGTGCTTTCGCTCAAAATATTCATCTGAATGGCTTTTGCATCTTTAATATTGTTAGGCCATTAAGTCTTTTTTTTTTTCTTCTTATTCAATTTCATACGGGGTATTCAATACAGCCTATTATTTCATACTAAAATGACATTGAAATTAAAAAAAAAAAAAAATACTAAAGAGCGGAAAGCAGTTATAAAACAAATTATACAGCTTTATAAAACTGTTTAATTGGTAGATAGTCCAGTCTGTCACAGGCAGCCAGGCATATTTAGCTTTTTCATTAAACATTTTTCTTAACATCTTCTTTTCCAAAATTAAGGAAAAAATTTATTAAAAGTGCAGCTTTTTCTAACTAACTGTGTTAAAAGCATTAAACAGTTTTACTCAAATATTTGTGACTTTTGACTCAAAATTTATTTTTGATGAACATCTGCTTAATGCGGAAATTTTTTTTAATAAAAACATTTAACTCATTTAGTTAATTAAAATTCGTAGAGTGTATTTCTTTGATTGCCTTCAATATCTATAAACGGCACTATCATTCAGTTATTTATTTATTTTTTTTTAGTTTTTAAATTAAGAAATTCTTAAAATGCTAATTGTGGTTCAAAACGTTTTATAAAAATAGTTAATAAACTGTCAAAAATAAAAATATGAAAAATTATAAAATTATGTAAATTTTTAGGAAACATTTTTTGTATATGCCAATGCTAACGAGATGTTTTGTGTCAAGGAAACGAAATATTTATCTTTTCATAATAAATTAAGAAAGAAAATAAATTTAATATTTTAATAAAAAATTTGCAAAGCCAGATTTCAGTTAATTTAATTATTCAATTCATTAAGATAATAACTGCTGACTTTGATAAAAATGTTAAGTCAATTTTATTAGTATTTTAAATTAGACCATTTGCACTGTGACCCAGAAGGTTTTTTGTACAGCCCCTACTATCAAAGTTTAAGATTTAGACTTCAAATGAAGTCAATTAAAGCACATTTACTTCTCCGAGAGTTAACAAAAAGTCTGCTCTGCGATATCCCTCTCTTGGCCTGCAAACAGCAGATCGAGAGCATATTTTTGTAAAGAGCACAGTCTAGATGGAAGGACGAATGGACGAGTAATACGGCGAGAATGAGCTGGCCTAGACTAGATAGCATTCGCAGCCGAGATTTTCTCGATTTTTTCACTGTAATAGGCCGCTGTAATTTTGTTTAGGTGAATGGGTTAGCCACCAAAGGATTAATGTAGTAGTTTTCAAGACGAGAAGGAAAAGGAGACTGTAGAACAACTTCTCCGCCAATGTCCTGCCCTGGAGGAAAGGCGCAAGATCCACCTGGGAGAGAGAGGGTTTCGCTCTCGGCCACAAGGTTTGACATGCTATATGACTTCGTTAGGAGTCTTGGTTCCAGTGACGGACTCATCATCTTTTTTTATATGTTTTCTTATTTATTTCCTGCTGCTTTTGCTGTTCTTCTTCACTTCCTCTTATTCAGATATCACAAAGGGTCCACATAAGAGGATCAAAGATAGCCAGCTTTTGTTTGTTAGCTGAGAGTCCTATATAACCTAGCCTAGCCTATGAAACGATGTCCTTGGTTTAAAAATAATTCAGTTCTTAGAAATACAAATAAGAAAAAGAATGAGTCACCTGGTCATGGAGGCCACTATTTTCATGTTACAAATACTCTTTAAGTGTTAAGAATTCAAAAATTTCCTTGGATAATTTGTCTACCATTTCACACGATTGCAGTTAGTGATGCCCTAAGTAGCGAAAACGAATCCAAATTAGACCTTTACAGTGATACAATATATGTTTTGCTGCTTCTTTGTCTTCGTTACATTATCCGAAGAGGTCGTTTAGACTGATCTTCGCCTAGAGTCTTAGTACTTTACAATGTCTAGTCCTTACCAAATCATTTGTCTTCTTCTGAGAACGGAATCGTATGAATGTTTTCGCTAGCCTTATACGACTTGTCTCTAGCCAAAATTGTTGCAATTCTCTTTCCATCAACTTTCTAATCTTGAGTTTTATAGAGCTTCAAAATAGTTCTGAGCTGACTAAATATATTTGGTTCAAAATTTGATTTGATCTTGAATTTGTAAACTTGTGAAATTAGACAATAATTATTCTCCCAATTTAATAATAACTTTTCCTAATTAATTTTGCCATTAAAATTAAAAAAAAAAACATTCCGGCCCTCAATTATACTCATTTAATCTGTTTTAAAAGCAACTTCATAATGACTTTTACAGATTTGGCTTACAATTTGCATTGAAAATTAAATAACTTTTTATATTTTATTTTCTGTGAATGTTTTAACACCCAAAATTCAGCTTTTAATGTTATTTAACGGGTATGGATAATTTCAGGTAAGTGAAAGCTTTTATTTTTCCTTTTTTAAGTTTTAAAAAAACATATTTTTTTGTCAAATTAATTTTTGTGAAAGTGAATGCTATAGAGACATTAAGCGAGCAAAAACTGCAACTGCAAAACCTTTTTACTTGTATTTTGAAATAGATATTCTGCTGTACTTTTGCAAATTTTGGAAAATTATTTACTTCTAACACTCAGTAATGGTGATGTAAAATTTATAAAAAATAAATTCTGATTTTCAAACTTTTGGTATTAAAAGTTAGTTCATTCTTATGGCCTTAACAGTCACCATGTTGGTCTTATTTAATCAACATCAATACCCCGACATGGGTATGTGAAATACCGTCCACTACGGTAATTTTTGAAACTCATGACTTATTGCAAGTGTGTTTCAATTCAATAGAGTCGGTGCAAAAACAGTTTTTGTTGTTTTGTTTAAGAAGTCTTATTAAACTTCCAGCATTAAAGAGCCGTAAAACAATGCTGAATGTGTTATTTATATTAAATTTTATTAAAGGTATTATAATATAAGCGACTAAATAATAATCAAATAAACACAAAACTGAAAATTTTCTTGCAGAGGCTCTTTAAAAAAGAATTACTTTTGGAAAAAAATTTTAAAATTCGAAAAAAAAACAAAGATGGGTTTGGTTTCATATAATCATGTTTGCATGACTTCATTTAAAATTTAACTGCAAGAACGCTACTCTTTTAATTAAGTCGAATTTATTATCCAACTAACACAAAACAATACTCCTCACGAATCTCGTTATTGTTGTGGCATTCATTTTTTCTAATTTCCTTCGACCAGTATCCCAGTGTCTGGGCTTCCCACAGCTGGATAAACTCAAAAAAAATTGTTTCCAAATTCCTTGTCCTTCTTGCTAGAAATAATAGGAATCGTTAAGTACTACAGCTGTTTTTTCCCATGTATTAATTGAGTCTACAATGACCTGCAAAGAGTTCAGTGTAGCATTTGGTGTCATTTCTGCTAAGGTTATGTCGGCTTAGGCTATCATGCAATTTTGTAGACTTCGTTTTCCTATTGTTCACCACACTGAATTATCAGTTTCGAGGTGCTTTTTTATTCTCTTTAAATAACATCATCTACCCGTTCAAAAACTTAATTTATGTTGAAGATTTTTTTTTTATTTTTAATTTAATTCTTGCTTTTATATTATTTTTTAAACAAACAATTAGCTTGATTTAAAAAGAGTACAAGTTAAAATTTATAAAATAAACGTGAAACTAAATTCGTTATGCATTCACTAAATAAAAAATGAAAGTCTTGAATTAAAGGGGGAAAAATCCCAATTGAACGAATTGTTAGTAAATCGAAATGGCCAAGTCAATAAATTTATAATCTTTTCAATAGGAATTGAAAATAAAAATTATTTTAAGCGGCAAACACGAAAACTTTTTTTGCCCAAAAAAGTTTTTGTTTAATGAAAAGGCAATTGAAAACCTTGAAAATCGATTTCTAGCAGAAATCGCAAATTAAAAGCGTAGAAATAAAATTGCCAAGCAAATTAAGCAATTTGTAATTGCGAGAATGACCATTTCAATTCAAACTAGTTTAAAAAGTCACATGAAGAATGGAGGCTTATAACAAAAAGCAGAAGAAAAACAAAGAGTCCTACTACAGCTAGTTTGGTTTGTTGAAATTATTTAATTTAATTTTATTTACGCTTTAGCTGCCCGTAATAACGAACACACTACACATAAAACAAGCAAAAAAAATCTGTTCAGCCTCGCTGACTTGAATTTTTTTATTTATTTTTCAGCTGAGGGAGGGGTGGTTGTTTGTCTTTTTGGCCGTTAATAGATTATCTTACCTTTATCAGCTTAAAATGTGTTAATTTTTTTATATCAAACTTGTTTATGTTACGGTGTTATGAATTTTTGGTCTCCAATTATTTTTTTAATATTTTGAAATTTATGTTGCCTACAATTCTTTACCTGAAATGAAACAAAAATGAAAGTAAATTTTTTTTAGCAAAAACTTATGTTGGCTTAATTTATTAATATTATTTTCTTATATAATTAAAGAAAAGTGTTAAAAATTATAAGAAATAATCAGAAAGAAATCAAATGCTGTAA
Source organism: Thelaira solivaga (assembly GCA_947397855.1). NCBI lineage: Eukaryota > Metazoa > Arthropoda > Insecta > Diptera > Tachinidae > Thelaira > Thelaira solivaga. The sequence continues at coordinate 16,546,133 of OX377611.1, read as the reverse complement.
CAAAGAAAATTTTCAATTTTGTTGTGCAAAAATTATAAAAGAAACTCTTCTTGTTATAAATGCTCTACACTGAAAGAAAATATTTTCCTGAGTTTATTAATGACATGTGTCGTAAAAAGTCGTTTAATAAAAGAGTTTTATTGCGGTGAATTAATTTATTTATGAATTTTTTTCATTATGATAATGAAATTTAATAATTATTTGTATGAAAAATTTTCATTAAATGAATGAATAAAATTTTTCAAAGTTTTTTTTAAATTAAATTATTGTTTGTAAGCACTTTTCTATCTATTAATTAATTTGTTTCATTATTTTAATGAAATTAAATCTTTAGTTGCATAAATAGAATTCATAACGTTTTAGTATTTTAATGAAATATAATCATTGTTTGTATGAACATGCTTCATTATTTTAATTTTTTTAAAAAAATTTTAAAAACTATTCCCTCCCAAGCAAAATGATAGTCAATATAGAATATTTACAAATATGTGGCCTTTTTAATCTTCTTTTGTGTGCAATTTTTAATCAAATCTTGCCTTTATAACCCATCTTGCCCAAATGCAGTTTTTCCCTTCTCTTTTTTTTTTAACAAATGCCTCAAACAGTTCTTATTGCATAATAAAAAAATCTAAAAATATTTGAATGTAAAACAAAATTTAAAAATTTATTTATATTTTTAGGGTTTGTTCAAAATGTATTTAGTGCCCCGAAAAAAATATTATGAAACTTTTAGCAAATTGTTTATTTCTTAATAAATTTTTTTGATTAAAAACCAATCAAATTCTTACAAATTAAACAATTAATCTTTAATTTTGCAAGCATAAGTACATTAATAAAATAATATTTGCAATAGAAAATTTTTAAAGTTTTAATTTAAAGCAACTACAACTTGTCACGCAAAACTTGTAATGCCAACCTTAAAACCCAAACATCATTAACCCATTGAAACTCACTCTACTCAATTGAGTACAGCTGTTTAAGATGTATTAATTTGTAAACAAAAAAATCTCATAAGTGAACAAAACAAATCTCCTGATGTTTTAAAATGGAGCTGATCAGTTTTCTGCCATATTAAAAAAATAATTACTTAATTTCATTTACCATTTTAGAGTTCTTTGGCATTTGTAAAAAATGCTTTAAAATATTTTGTGTCGAAACTCAATTGAATAGACCATCCGAAAAACTCAGCGAAAAACAATTATTTTTATGTTTTTTTTTTATAAATTTTTATTAAAAAATCAAGTTAAATTCAAAAAACTACCAGCGCTTTTCATTTGTTCTCTAATGGGTTAATAAAAAATATTTTACAAAACAACCTAACAAAATAAAAATAAAAAGGTTTTAAAAACAAACAGCAAAGAGACTTGCCAAAACTACAAATAATGAATGCGTTTCTATACAAAAAAAAATTAATAAAAAAAAGTTACACAATTTTGCGTGCAAATAAATTTAAAACCAATAAGTCAAAAACACAAGATAAAGATGAGGTGCTTTAAGACGACAACAGAAAGATCAACCAACAATTTAGTAGACAAAAAATATTTAAGCAGCCAAAAAAAATGATTTGCAAATCAAAAAAAAAAAAAAGTTATGATTCGTTTTCGTATTTTCGTATGTTTAACAAAATTTCCTTTCTTTTATTTCCGACACTGTTATTGATTTCAAAAAAAAAACAAAAGACTTTAGCAACAAACTTGATTTAAAATATGATGAAAACCAAGCCATTAAAAAAAAAAACTAAAAAAAAATTATAACTGCGGGTATGACGAATTTTATACTCCCTTCAAATATTTTTTTGACCTACAAATAAAACATACTTTCTTTATATTTTAATATTCATAAATTTTAATTGTAAAATTAAAAAAAAAAATCTGAAATCACGGTGACTTTAAACCACTAACGATTTTAAAATCACGTAAGTGATTTTTTAGTGTTCTGGAAATCACGAGAGTTTTAGCTTTTGAGTAGTGATTTTTACTATTTATTCTCAATCACATGCTTAAAGTTTTTATGCTTAGTTTACATTAAATTTTGGTCAGAAAAAGAAGAACAAGAAATGCAAAATTACGAAAAATATAAGCAAAAGTAAAAAATTGTCTACAAAAAAATAAAGAGTCATTTTCAATTAATAAATTTTACGGTTCCGTTGTGTAAAATAATAAATTTTTTCCCCAGTTTTAATTCAAATAATTTTGTGAGTAGATCACCTTTTTCGTGATTTGAAATCATTTTGAGAAAAAGTGATTTTCACAACATTGCTATTGCATTACAAAATACATCACATAAATTTTAATCGTCGTTAATGCTGTCAAATCATATTTTTTTTTCTTCTTTCAAATTTAAATTTTTCTTTGCTGGATGAATTATTTTGGAAAAAAAATATATAACCTCAGCTTTAAACTGCAATTTTTAGCAAAAAAATTTTATTAAAAGGGAATAGAGTTCTTGTAACGAAAACACTCACAAATTTATCCTGATACATTTGCAATTTTGTACTGCCGAAAAATTCTCAAAAGTCTAATAGCATAGAAACTGATGAACCACAAGCTGTTTTAATATTTTTTATTCTAAAGAAAAAGGTTTTTGAAAAAGTTCTCTCCCCTTTTTTAAAGAAGAAACTTTACTATATTGACCCAAAAAAAAAAATTTTTTTTTAATGATAAAATTTATTTCAAATCAGTTTTAATTTATAAGAATAAAAGTTTCGGCTTGAGTCGAATATTTAATAAATTACTTTAATATGCTGGACAAATTTTTGATATGTAGAAAAATAAATTGGTCAAATGCAAGGAATCCAAAAAAAGTACTTGACATCTACTTTATAAAATAAATGCATTTTATGCTTTGCCTACATTTTTCGAAATGTTTTAATAATGCTGCAGAAAACTATCATTAATTGACCAATTTAGTATTTAGTTGTCTAGAACTAAAGCTTAGTAATGCTAAGGTGACTCGATTTTTAGTATGATAAATCAAATTGAATATCAAAATAGAAATCGGTTTAAAATCAACAAACTAAAGTTAAAGTTAAAGTGAAAAATTAAATTATTTTCTTTAGTTTTTGATATTTTATGTTCCCTTCTTGGTTTTTTATAAAAATCATAATTATATTTCTTATAAAAAATTAAGAAAATTTTGAATTTAAAGCTGTGGCTTTTTAACTGTTTCTAGCCTATTTATTTTTTTTCCTAGCTCCTAGTAACGCTGATACCAGCCTTGATAAATACATTTAATTTTTTTTGGAATTTACTATTATTGTTTGATGCTATTGCACTTCAAAATGCAATTGTTTCTAAATCAAAAAAAAAAAAATTTTTTTGCTGGGTATGCTTGAGATTGCTTCCAGAAAAAGAAACAAAAGAAAAGCAGGTTTTAAAATTTATAAAACTTTTCTAATTTAAAAATGAAAAAGCAACAGTGACATTTGAAATAGTTGGCAAATATTTCAAGCGGAATGACAAACTTACACTGAAGGTGAAGGGTATTATGAAAAAAAAAAATATTAAATAAATTTTTTGCAGTTTAGAAAAAATTAAAAAAATAATAATAATAAAGAAATACATAATTAATAAAATTAGCATTTTAATCACACAAGCATATGTTTTCTTTTGCGTGCCTTAACTTTGCAAAATATTTAATCACACACACACACAAACACATACTTGCATACAGAGACATTTACTTTATTTATATTCAGTTATACATACGTGTGATGAAATGTTTTGTTTCACTATTTTTTTTTTTTTTTTTTTTTTTTTTTTTTTTTTTGTAGTTTTAGAGTTTGTAAAATGAGTGTAATTTTAAACCAATTCAAATGAGATTTTGTCATTGTATTTAAAATAGCAGTGACTGGCAATATCAGCAAGCCATATTCAGTTTCTCATCTTATTAAACACACATAGGAGTACTTCCACCAGAGTATTTAGCATCATCATGATGAAGACGCTTAACTAACGTTGTTAATGATTATGAAGTCTTGCTGCTGTTGTTGATTTTTTATTTCACGTTTTTGCATATAAAAGCAACAGTGTTGTGTCGTGCGAATTTAGTTGATTGACTTTTAACAAAAGCCTTTAAAAATGACATACACTTATACACACACACATATTCTTACATGCTGATTTTTTTTTAATTTAAGTTTTTCTTTACAATTCTTTTGTTTATTTGCTGGCTCTTGTGATTGAATTCACATAATATCATGTAATAATATCATTCTCTAGCTGTTTCTTTTTTTCTAACGAAAACAAACACTAAATAATAATAAAAATTATTGCAAAATATTTGTTGTTTTGTTTAGTCACTTAAATGCTAATCATGTGTATGAAATAAAAGAAAAACCCTTTTGAATAGCTGGTTGGCTGATTGGCTGGTTGGCTTTTCTTTTAATTTCAGTTACTTTTTTTTTTCAACTAACAGAGACACACGCTTCCAGTTGTCAATGCAAACTTTAAAAATATCAAACATTTAAGCATCAGTTCACATGCCTTAAATCACTTGTTAAACAAGTTAAAAAATTAATTCGCTTTTAAGTCATGTTAATTTTCTTTTTTGTGTGCAAAATGGAATTTATACCCATAAATCACTAAAGAAAAAATTAAAAAAAAGTTATATTACAATATTTCATGTCATCATTGTCTAGCTTAAAAAGCAATTATTTACATCAGTATTGTAATTGCGTTAAGTTTTGTCAAATAATAAAATAAAATTTATTTATTAAAACTGCTTTTCAAAATTATTAATAGTCTTGAAATTGAAATTATCAAAAATTTTTAAGACAAATTTATCATAATATGAACTTCAAGTTTATTTCATTTGTCTTTGATTACAAGAAGAAAACTTTTGTTCCTAAAAACTAAAACTGATTTGTCAATAAAAATATTTTTTTTTAGGCAATAGAGTAAAATTTCTTCATTAATTAAAAAACGGAAAGAAATAATAAATAAGATAGCAGATAGAAAGAAAATGAAAAAATATATTTGCTGTTAAACCAAGACCTCCGCAAGGACTTAACGAATATTTAATAAATAAGGAAAGAAATATTTTCAAAACAAATTTTTTTAAACAATAAAAAATGTTTAAACTGCTATTCTGAACTATCATCAGACTTATAAGAATTTTTAGACAGTACGAGATTGCAAACCGGTGGAAATGAATGAATGAAATGTTTACCTGCTAAGGCCAGTAATGTAGCTCTAAAAAAAAAATTATCTAAAAGCGTTAAAATAAACTGGTCACCAAATCGCTTCTCAATTGGGTAATTGTTTTTCCTAGTTCAAGTCGTAGCAAACTCTTTTCAAATTTGTAAAATTTTTTTTTTTTTTTTATATACAAAATTTAGATATTTTTAATTTTATAAAAATTATTTAAAATAAGGCAAAATACCAACTAACTAAGTTTTTTTTACAAGTATATAACCTAATGTGTTTCACAGAAAAAGAACTATCATTTATTAAAATTGATGCACAGCTTTTGATTTTATTTGCAATAAAGTTTATCTGCTATACAAATGTGGGCATATGCGTTCACTACTACTGCTGTAAGCATAACGCAGTGTTTTTTTTTACAATGAATTAGTTTTACTTAATTTAGAATAAAATCAAAAATTGTTTATCGATTTTATTAAGGCATGATTCATTTTTTGATAATTAAATTTTTCTAAATTTTGAAGACAAAACGTCAAAACGTAAGCCAATTTAAAAACGCTATAAATGTGATTTGTAGCAAATTTTGTAGCAGAATTTCGAATTTTCTTTTTTAACAAATAAAATCAACCGTTACGAAGTAATACTCATATATATATGGCGTTACGTTTTGAATTTAGGATATAACGATATATCTACGAAAGCAGAGCCATTTAAAAAGTAAACAAAATGCAGATTTGAAGTTACTGCTACAAAATCCTTTGTTAATAGTTTTCAGTTATTTTTAACAAAACCGTGAGCAGTTAATTGTGTTTTCCAAGGAAAGCTTTGAGAATTCGTCAACGTTGTTCATAATGATTTGCCAAAAAAGTGAGCTGAAAATGTCTTAATAAGTATGAATAATATTTCCCAAAAACGTTTTTTCTATGTGTGCTATCACATGACTTGTTAGTTTTTTTTTCTATTTTTTTTTTATTTTTTTTTTTTTTTTAATTAAGTCAATATACCATGACTTACTTGAAAGCAACGTACTTACTGCAACTCATCGCTTTAGAAAATATTTTTAAAATAAATTTAATAAATTTTTATTTCATAAGACATTTTTTTTTGTCTTGTGTTCACCTTTTAAAATTGTATTCATTTGCCGTATCGCTCTCTTTTACTTTTTTTTTATTTTTGGTTTTCTTTTTGCTTAATTTAATTATAACTTTTCATATGTTATTTATGTGTTTTTATGTTTAATATTTTCAATAAATAAATATGTACGTGAGTCTGATGATGCAATAACATGAAATTGTATGTTGCACATGTCGAATATTTTTATGAAAGTGTGTTTTTTTTTTTTAGTTTCAAATATGCGCGTTTACTTTTTATTTTATAGTTTCGCCAAAAACTGCTTTAGTTTTTATAGCCTTTGGCTGCACATATAATATTTTTTTTTCACTTTCAAGAGGTTTAACATTTCATAACTTTTATTATATTAATATTTTTTCTTTTCTAAAAAATAATAATAATAATAATGACAATTTTAATCCCCGCTTATGGGTTATGTTTTACCCTTTTTATAGTGTATCAACACTTTTTGGATTCCTTCTTGCAAACTAAATGCTCTTTGTGATCAGCAAAAAACTACCTGACTTGTAGTTAGGGCTATGAATCTCTATTCTACACAAAAAGTATGATTCTATCTCAAGAAATTCTGTTAAAAAATTTTTTCCATTTTCAAAATTGAGGTAGAAGAATAGAATTTACACAATAGGTTGTGATTTATGGGGGAAAGCGATCGTAAATAATCGGTCGTTAATAAATAATAAATAAAATTAGCCTACTTTTTGCGCATGCATCTTTGAGAGGGCGAACGACTAACAGTCAATCCTAAATTGGAGCTGCAAGCCGAGTGTTTTTGTGCCCTCTATTTATATTAAGGCGTCATTCCTAAATAAGAACGCTGGCGGTGAGTATTCTCTACAGTAGTGTTAATCATCTTGTTTATTAAAACCCACTAGGTTAGGTTAGGTTAAACAGGGCGCCCGAATAAGAAAAGCAGAAACTGGGCTCACTTGGGTCCTCTGACGTGGTCCATTTGTATAGAAGAAAATAAAGAAGAGGAAGGATAGTAATAGAAGAGTGAAAGAAAAGGAAAGAAGATAGAGAAGACAGACGGCCCACTAAAGATAAAGAAACTAGATTTAAGAACTTTAAATTAAAAAAAAACTAGCTAACATGTCATTACTGGTTCAAGATAACAAAACAAAAATAAAAAAAAAATTGTCTTACAGCCAACTTCACTACAAAATTTGCTGTCAAAATTAGATTTTCCAAGCGTATTAATAGTAAATTCAAAAAAGAAACTTGTTTAACCGAAAAATTACTGCTTGGGAAAAGCTATTTTATTATTAAAAAGCAATATTTCAAGGCAAACAAAACTATAGTTAAAAACGCTAGATTAAAAAAAAATGTGTCAAAATGTCATTAATGGTCACAAAATAAATTGTATTGCAGCCAACTTCACTATAAAACGCTGTCAAAATTGGATCTTTAAATTGATCAGCGTTACTGCCATGCTCCTTATATTTTGTATGGGCATGAGAATATTTGAAAGATAAGAACGCTTGTCGTCTCAATTTAGAATATTAAATGATGGTCACTAACGTTTAAAATTATTCAAAAACAAATTTGACATTAAGCTACTCGCTTGAATCACTAATTAACAAGCTTAAAGCAGTAGTTGTGGCACTTACTATGAAATTAAATAAATAAAAGGGTAACGAAGAACAAAGGATTTTTTATTGGTTTCAGATATATCATATCATTAAAAGGAGACTATTGTAGGAACCTAAAAATTTTAAATACATAAAACTGGTGGCCACTAAAAATATTAGTATCTCAGTAAGTAGTGGATTTTTTCATGCTGCAATAAATCGATTCTTTCATGCGCTGTGTGACAGGTGAGGCTGTTTTTTCTAATTATATGTCATGGATCTGCATAAGTTCACGTTATCATGTTAATGTAACGAATGCTGTTGACAGTCACTGAAATTTCGGTCTCATTTTCCAAAAAGTAAACCCTGACCGAAATCTGTAACAGTTGCTCGTTGTAGGTGCATTTGTTTCTCATGGACTGCATGAGGATTTTTTAGCCCCAAATTTAATATTTTTGTATATTCGTGAAGCGATTCATGCGCTTCATTGGAGAGGAAAAATTTTTCGAAAAATTTCATTGACTTTTAACTTTGCTTCATTAGCTATTAAACGAATTGCTGGACCAGATATTTTATTTCATACTTAATTGGAACATAACTTCTTTACAATCCAATTGAAAAATTTCAAACAATCTAAAGTATTACGTGTTTTTATTTTAAAATTAAAAAATTTACTCTTAGTGAGACATGTTATAATTCCACTTTTTAAAAAAATGAGTTGTCAAAAATTTTAATATATAAATTATAGTCACTCTTTTACTAAAACTACCGTTAACTTATTTCTTTTACCACTTTCAAAACTAACAAATCAAGTAATCAAGTTTCAGAGATAACAAATTAAAGTATTAACTGAAGACTGTTTTAGGGCCCCAAATTCGAAATAAATAAAATCAGGTTCCTTTAAAAAAATATTTCAAAAGCAATTCTATTCCATATAAATTTTCTAGGCGATTTTAAAGTCAAAAAAGCTATCGAAATTTTCTGTAAAATTTTTTTTTCGATCCACGTCGAGGGATCTAATTTCACCTCTAATCGGTAGCTAATAATTAAGTTAAATGGTACTTTAAATAAAAAGTGATTCATTTAATGAAAAATAATTTCCTGTAAGAGCCACATTATCCATTTCAGTTGATTTTTACTTTTTTTTTAATTCAATGAAAATTAAAGGTGAATTTTAAGCATACTACTCGCCATTTCCTCGACATTAAGCTCTAACCTGTAATTAATTAAATTTATTTTTATTTGATTTATTTACTAGACCTTAAGGCAACTTAAAAAAAAATATTTTTTACAGCAATAAAAAAAATACTGGAAATAAAAAGTTATTTTGTACTTTTAATAGCTGAATAACAAAAAAATATATAAAACTTAAAATGACACACATTAAAGAAATTATTTAAAAAAATTTAACTTGCTGAGCATAATTTCCTTTTCCGTTTTGAAAAACTAAAATATTTTCTAACTAAATATAAGCACCTAGAGCAGAGAACGTGCTTTTAAGTTAATTTGAGTTGACTAAATTCATGGCAAAATTTTTTTTTTAATTTTATTAATTAAAGAAAATTATTTACCACTTTATTAGCCAAATTGTAACAAAGACTGTAATTAAAGTGGTTTATTAAAAATTATTAGCTGATTAGTGTAGAGTGTTGTGTGGCTCGTCCATTAATAATATTTGATGTAGAGCTGGTTGATCTAAAAATTAAAAACAAGTTTCATATTTTTTTGTAAAAAAAAAAGCTATAAGCATATTAACAAATTTAAACTTAATTTGTACTTGTAGATAATTAATCGTTGAGCTTTTAAATTATATTTGATTGTGTTTTATACATCGATTTTATATGCATTTTGAAAGTATGCAGGTGGTTGTTATGTTGCTCAAGCTTTTTATTTGTTTTGTTACAGTTTTCAAGCAAAAGAAAATAAATGCTTTAACATAAATTTGTAACATACATTTATTTTAGTATAAAATATATCAATAGTGCCACAGATGGTTTTGATTATTTAACAATAAATCCTTTCATACATTTCTCACTGGGCTTCCATTTATAAAAAAAAAATTGTATTAAAAATACCGCAATAAAGCAGATACCACACCAGTCTTACTCATGTGTGTGTGTCTTGTTATTAGTTGAGTGTAGAGTTTGATGTCAATTCTGTTGAGATGTGGAATATATTTTATGTTACTACACTCAGAGTTAATGAGTAGGCTACCTGCGCACCTAAGCTCTTCAGCAAATCCTATAGACCTTCTCGTAGTAAAGCATGTATGTTGCCCTATAGTCGTTGCCGTTTTTGCCCTATAGTCCACCATTGCATTACATACAATACAGTAATGACTTGTAGTGGTTTACAAAAAGCACCATCTTTTATTTACTTTTTGGTCCCAAATTAATAAACCCACATAAAAGTAATCACGTCACCTTAGAAATTGAAAGTTATAAATTTCTTTCACTTTCATTTGTTTACCTTAATTAGACTTTATTGTCATTATGTGACAAAATTTGTATTTTGTTTTTTGTGCGGCAAATAAAAAATGTATTTCATTAAAATTTCATAATTAATTATTGGGGGAAATATTTTTTATAGCATAAAAAAAAATATTAATAAAAAATTTTATTTGTTTAAAAAGCGTGCACGTTTTTAAGGGGATAATTTTGTTATCAAGCAAGAGTTTTTAAATATTTTGTCTTACAAAGTAATTCATTAACACTTTCATTAACAAACACCAAAAAAAAAATTAATAAAAATATTTTAAACATGAAAAGAACGTTACGTGATAACATAAACAAATAAAAATTTTAAAAATTATTAATTTCTCCATATGAATTGCCACAAGTGCTTAATTAGTAAATTTTTCTCTTGGCTTTTTTTTTTGGTTTTTGTTTCAGTTTTATATAAAATAAAATTGTTCAAGTCATTAACTTTTATGTTATTTTAAGTTGGTCATGTGTGTATGGGCTGTTATTTTCGAAAGTGCCATAAGTCCACTTTATAAAAATAAAATTATTTAAGGGTATTTTAGTAAGATGGTGTCTGTGTATCTTGTTAAAATTACAATTAACTCTTTAAAAAAATGGACTTATACCACTTTTAAAAATAAAAGCTTATGTTTAAAAAGATTCATATAGAGATACACTTGGTGTGTAAGCTTAATAATATTTTCAGCTGTTATAATTAAATTAATGTGTCACACACATAATAAAAACAAAAAAATAAAAAAAGAAAGTAAAAAAAGTAGATGATAATCTCTATTTATTAATGTGCTGATTTTATAACACAAAACATCATCATTCGTCTCAATATTTTGAGTACTTTTCATAAAAACTTTTTTAGACTAGTTGCTCTCTTTTGTTATATATTTTTTAAATTTTTTTTTACTAATTTTAAAAAGGTACTCAACAATTTAAAAACGAAAAAAATTTTTTTCTGAAAACTATTTTGTTTTGCAAAATTTTTTTTAAAGAAATTTCGTATTTAAGAACTAAAAAAAAATTTTACTCCTTTAAAAAGAAACATCCAAACGTCGCCAAAGGGTTAAAGTTGCATGAGTTTCATATTTTTATAATTTTGAAAATTTTTTTACACAGTCACTCGAAAAATGTGTTCAGGTATTTTTATCAATTTTAAATGGTCGAATGATTAGAAAAATTTCTATGAAAAATATTAATGTGCTGTTTTTATAACACAAACCATCAACTCGTCTGGAAATTTTATATGAGAAGTACTCAAAATATTGAGTGTTTTCCAGGCAAATGTGTTATAAAAACAGCACATAAATTTTCTTAAGTTTTTATTTCCTTTAAAATTATTTCAATTAAAAGTTATTTTCATTTTACTGTCACCAATTAATACAAAATTCATTAAAACAATTTTTGTTTTAACAAAAACATAAAAATACTTTTATATAAACCCTTCAGTTGCTAAATTGTTTTCACAAATTTACCATAAATCATTTCAATAATAATAAACTTCAGCTACTTTTAATGACTTGCTAGTAAAAATAAAGACATTATAATTAACAGGATCAAGTCTATTGTTATATTAACATAAACTATTTTGTTTTTGTAGTAAAATAATTACAAAATGCACATAAAAAACAGAAAGGTTTGGAATATTTAGACTTAAACAAAAAAAAACCATCAACCTCTTTTAAATATTTGCCTGGCTTAGTGTAGCAGAGCTGTGTGTTTTGCATTAAGGAAACAATTGGTAACATTAACATTCACAGTTATTATAAAGTTCAAATTATAGTTTTGTGGTGAAAGAAAGCAACATTAAAAGGTAATTGGGCGTGTTTTGTTTTGTGGCAATTACAAAAGGAGAAGGAAACTTTTGTGTCTGTTTTTTCACTTTTAAAATTATAGCTTGACTGAGAGATAAGTTTAAGTGCAAGGTGTGTTGTTACAGTTTTAGGAAATATTTTATAAGAAAGAAAATTTTGTTTATGTTTAGCTAAATTGAGGGCAGCAGCAATTTTTAAAAATTTTCATAATTTTCAAAAATAAAAATTAACTTTTACATCTTCATGCATTATTTTCAAATTTTAAAGAGTTGAATACAATTTTCATAGAAATTTTAAAGGTTATTATGATTTTGTTAATGATTTATAAATTAAAAAAAAAAATAATAAAAATAATGAGTCTTATAAAAAAAATTATGTTATTTAAAACCAATGAGCTCTAATGGCAAAAATAATAAGAAACAAAAAAAAGCAATTTAAAATAAAAATAGAAAAAATCAGAAAATTAATAAAAACAATTTTTGAGCATAATTCAAAATTTAAATTTTTTACATCACTGTAGCTAAAAAGTGCCTCTTTTCATTTTACAACAAAATAAAAACTTTTTATTTTAGAAAGTTGTGATTTTTTAATTAAATTATAAAGAAAACATGTTCCCCTTAAGTATTAAATAAAATATCTGGTCCGGAAATTCGTTCAATGGATAAAAGAGCAAAGTGACTTCACTTACAAGCAACTGCTTTTCAAATATTTTTTTAAAGGAACCAGATTTTATGTATTTAGAATTTGTGCTCTTAAAATAGGCTTCAGTTAAAGCTTTAATTTGTTATATCTTGTTGAAGATTAAAACTACTAAATATATAAATTATTATTATAATTCAGATTAATTTAGGTAATATTTAAGAAAGAAATACTTGTACAAAGAAGGATGAAGGAAGTGAATATTTACATGTCTTATTGAATGCTGATAATATTTGATTAATTGACTGACTATAAGATAAATGACATTTACATTTATTACCAGATCAAATTTAAGAATAATATTATAGAGAGCGTTATTTTCAACATATCTCACATACATGATAATATTTCCACACGATAGAGACTGCAACCATCAACTATATTGAAATCTAGAATGGACTATAAGTTTATTTCAACAAATGGGCCCCAAGATCGTTAAGCATAAGAGCTCTCTATTACCTCCTTCAATAACCTATAAAGTCTACTATTAACGAAAATTAATTTCCTAAAAAACATTTAATTTTCAATGGAATCATTTTCATTAATGTTAAGCTGTGTTTTGATCTTTCATTTAGCAGGCAACTTTACATCTTGAAAAGCAGACCCAATTTGAAAAAACCAAATGTAGATTTGAAATCACAAAAACGTGAGTCTTTATATTTTTGTTTATTGTTTTTTTTTTAAACTAGTATAAGTCCATTTGTTAAAAAAATTAGTTAAGGTAGTAAAACTGTGTTTATATTTTACTTAAATTATTCTTGACTATTTTTTCAAAAGTGGACTTATACCACTTTAAAAAATATTAGCTCACTTGTTGCCCTTTTACAAAAGCATGTCTCAGTTAGTGTGCACTTTTTAATTTCGGGCTTTAATTCGTTATATCTGATCTACAGTGTTACTTAATCCCTTATTTATTAAAACTAGTATAAGTCCACTTGTTAAAAAAAGTAGTTAATTTTAGTAAATATGTGTTTATATTTTACTTAAATTATTCTTGACTATTTTTTTTTAAAGTCGACTTATACCACTTTAAAAAATATTAGCTCACTTAATGCCTTTTTACAATAGTATGTCTCAGTTAGTGTGTACTTTTTAATTTTGGGCTTTAATTTTTTATATCTGATATATAGTACTAATTGATGTATTATTTTTAAAAGTGGTATAAGTCCACTTGCTAAAAAAAATTATATAACGGTAATTTTAGTAAGAAGCTATCTTTATTTTACTAAAATTATCACTTTTAATTTAAATTGGACTTATACCACTTTCAGAAATACCAGCTCATTTGTTAGCTTTTTTATAAGAGCATGTCTCACTTAGAGTGCACTTTTTAACTTTAAAATAAAAACAATTACTTTTTTTGAATAAATATAGAATAAAATACCACTCAGGCGATGTGTTCAATAGGTAATGGAGCAAAATATAATCTAAACCAATTGTTCGTAAAAATTAGTTTTCACAGAAGAAGGGCATATCCATTAGAATGGCTCCATGAATACACAAAATTATATAATTTGGCACTCAGAAAATATTCATGCAGCCCATGAAAAAGAAATGCACTCACAACCAACAATTATCTAGTGCAAATTTCCGTCAGGCTTTACTTTTTTGAAGATGAGGCCAAAACTTCAATGACTGTGAACGGCATTCGTTACAGAAATCTGACAACGGAGTTTTTGTGAACTCAACTATACGGTATGGATCTGCACCACATGTGATTTCAACAAGAAGGCCAAACCTTCATACTCTATTGAAATTGATGCACAACTTTCGATTTTATTCCCAATCAATTGCTGTTATTGCCCCATATGCTTACAGCAGTAGGTATCCCAAATGTAATTAAGCTCGTCTAAAAAACACTAGTGAGCACAAAATAGTTTCGATTACTACCCGATAGATTGACTTAATTCAGAATAAAATCGAAAGTTGAGCATCGATTTTTATAATTTATTGTTCTCTTCATTTGAAACTGACAAGGCTATACGCTTGAATAAAAACTCAATTTATTATTATTTTTCGTTATTTTAAAGAATTTTTTGGAAATTAAAAATTTCTGAGCAGATTCAAATCTCGCATATGTCAAAATACCTCTTGAAGTTGGAAAATAATATCTATTATTAAAAATTAAATACAATTTAAAACAAAACCAAGGACAGGTTTGGAATCAGCGCTACCAAATACTTGGGGAACAATCTAAAACTTGAATTGAATGTATAAACTTGTGTTATCTATTTTGCTTTGTTTATTAAAATGGGCAAATCAGGAGTAATGCAACCAATAAAAAAATGTATTCATTTAAATAATGTAAGCTGCTGGTGACTTTCTGTTGACTTTATTGTTTTAAAGTGCTTGAAAAATATTTAGATGAAACATACTTTTTACCAGCCATTAGCAGCCTTTATTGGTGGAGAAATTTAATTTAATTTGTAGTAATTTTCTTAACTAAAAAAATAGTCCTTCCGTTACACTTTAAGTTAATGTAATTTTGCGTTAAGATTTCATTGACACTAAGACTTGTGTGTAAAGTCCTTATTATGAAAATAAAAATTAACAGCATCAATTATGGTTGGGTAGGCATGTAGCTATAAAGTCACCTAATTAACATTTATTTAAATTGTGTATTTAAATTTCAACAGTCTGCTGTCTTCTATGTATTTAATGCGTAACACTGTCAAGTTTTTTAAATAAAATATTTAAGCTCTCTCTCCATTCAAAACAAAAAAATTAAAAACAAACTAACGGTTTTAAAAAAGCCCTTTATAATGTTGTTATCTTGCTGTTTTCTTTTTTTTCATAATCTAAAATTAATAAGCCCATTTGTAGTCATACATTTATTGTTTTTATTTTTTTTTTTTTAATTTTTGTTTTGTTATTAAAACATAAAATAGTAAAGATGACGCATTATCAATATCAACAATAATAAAATTTTAATTAACAAATAAGATGACAGATAAAGTAGATACGCGTGCAAACCAGCCAGACACAACGACAACAATAACATAGAAATGTTACTAAAGAATACAAAAAGAAATATTGAAATTTTTAAAACAAGTTATTTAACAAAACATTTTTAAGAAATTAAAACAAATTCAAGTGATTTTTTTTTAATTTTTTATGTAAATTAAAAAAAGTTAACAAAAAAATTCCAAATAATGCTTTTATTTTTAGAAAAAAAAATATAGCAAATAAAAATTATTTATTAATAAATATAAAGAGTGTTTTTAAGCTTAATAAAACTTATGAAAGTTTTAACTTACGAAGAAACGGTCTTGCTGCATTTACTTTTTGGCATTTATAATCAGGGCAAGGACTTCATGTAAATGTATGTTTGTTGTTGTTACTCAATATTTGCAGTAAAATGGCATCAATTTGTTGGTGCATATTTTTGCATGTTTTTGCCTATATTTCGTAATATTTTGTAAAATTTTTTTGTTATAAAAGCAAAGTTTTAGTGAAATTTTTTGCGTATATTTTGCGATTTTAAGTTCATGAATATCCTTGCCCTGCTAATAATCAATAAACTCTGTCAAATCATTGGGAATGAATGAAGGCTTGAATATTGATACTCAATTATTTAGATTTACATTGAAAATCAGTTATCAATTGTCTTAATTTATAGAAAACTTTGTGACTTTTATTTTAGTTTGTTAGATCAATACCACACGCAGCAACTTTAGTTGGAAAATCCTTTTTCAACTGTCTTTTAAAATTAACGTGGAAAACACACAAATTTTTTGTTTCGGCAATTTTAGTATTAGTTTCTTTACACCTTTATAAAAGATACGAACAAAAAACGAAAGGAAATTGCCTTTAAATTTTTCTTTCCTCTCTATCCTGCAAAATCAAGAATTGACCAACTAAAATTGCTGTATGTGGTCCTGATCTTAGCGATGAGGCTCTTTTTTTAGCTTAAATAAACAAATTAACGCTTATGGAGTGAAACCACAGACTGCAGTAAATCCAGTTAAATACATCAGTTGGTCTGTTTATAAAATTTAATTTTTTTTTAAATAAAGCCAAAGCTCGATTTATGTTCAATGAAGTTCGTTACGGCACCATAATGATATTTTATTTGAAAATATAGAAAATATTAATTGAGCATGATAATATTTCCATACGATGGAGACTGCAACCATCAACTATATTGAAATCTAGAATGGACTATAAGTTTATTTCAACAAATGGGCCCCAAGATCGTTAAGCATAAGAGCTCTCTATTACCTCCTTCAATAACCTATAAAGTCTACTATTAACGAAAATTAATTTCCTAAAAAACATTTAGGTTTCAATGGAATCATTTTCATTAATGTTAAGCTGTGTTTTGATCTTTCATTTAGCAGGCAACTTTACATCTTGAAAAGCAGAGCCAATTTAAAAAAACCAAATGTAGATTTGAAATCACAATATATTTCATTTGCTCTGGCCCAAAAACGTGAGTCTTTATATTTTTGTTTATTTTTTTTTTTTTTCTTAAATAAAAAAATTAAATTTTAAACGAAAGCCACTGTAAAGCAAGTTAAATACAAAAATATTAAATTAAACTTAATTTTACCAATTGGCTTAATTAAAAAAAAATTATAGAGTTTTGAAAAGTTTATTAACCCATTAAAAAAAAAAGAGAAACAAGAAAAACTAAGCCATAGAAAAGAAATTAAAATAGCTAATCAATTTTAGCACCAAAACATTACTAACATAGTTTTAAGTTAAATGTTTAAACAAAACAGAGAAAAAAATTAGTTAAATTACTACCACCAATAGCAACACCAACATCAACACCGTGTTAATAATGAAGTAAAAAATATGAAAAAAATTGTCTTAATTTATAAACATCACAGAAAAAATGCTACGCTTCAGAAGTATTTACTTTACTTACGTTTTTTTTTTTTTTTTTTTTTTTTTGTGAATCAAGCAAGTCATTGACTACCTACCACAGCACTAGCTAAACTGTGTGGCTTCAGTATTTCAATTTGATTTATTTTTTTTGTTTTATAATTTTTATTTTGTTTTTGTTTAACTTTTTTTATTAATTTACTTTCTGTGAGTTTTTACTTTAAATTTTCTCTTAATTTTGTTGTCTATTGTAGCATTAATTTAATGAATGTAAAGAATAAAGCTTTAACGAGATTCATTTTACTATTTAATTTTATTCAGAAAAGTCATAAAAGAAATTACAAAAAATTTTTTTCTTAAAGTTTTTATTAACATAACGAAAGTTATTTTTTTTTTTTAGGAAGAAAGTGGTTTTTTATATTAATTTAATATCATTTATAAAAGAAACAGAAAAAAGTGCTTTAAATGAAATTAAAAATATTACTAAATTTAATAGCTTTTTTGAAGTTTTTTCTTCTAAAGAAAAAAACAAACTTGCTTTGTCATTTTGCTAAAAAAAAATTTCTTAATTTTTCTTCAATAACTTTCATTTTTCAAAACTATTTATTTCAAGTAATTGTTTTTATCTTTAAATAACAAATAAAAATCACACGCCACACACGTTCTTATTTTTTCTAGGAAAACAAAAGACTTCAGACAGGAACCTGTTTGTGAATGAAATTTCCCTAATTAATTCATAATTTTTGCTTTTATACACTATTTGGAAACAGAATTTTTTAAGCATTAAAATATTGCATTAAAAATGTGAAATTAATTCTAATTAACTTGTTTTTTAAAATTCTAAAATAATGATTAAAATTTAGAGATGCCATAAACAATTTTAATATATATTTTTATTTTTAAAATCTAAACATTTCCGCCTTCATCTTGTTTAATTTAATAATTTTATTTCTACTTTTTTATGTTGCCTTGAAAAAAATATAAAACATTTCCTGTTAGTAAAAAAGAAAATATTAAAGGGAAATTGGATTTTTAGAGAGTGGGGTAAATGGGTTTTAATTACAATTTAAGCTAAACTTAATTAATTATCCTTGCTTATAGCTAAAGTGAGGATTTTATAATGCAAAAAATCTAGGATTGACTATATTTACAAACCATAATAAAGTTATTTGTTAAGGATAGGTTATTTACCACTTAACTTAATGCTGTCCTTTAATTTAAAGTCTTATTTGTAACTGGCTCAAAATGGAGTCTTGCAACTCTAATTGAGGCCGCCACGTAAACCAACCTTATTTTTAACTTGTAATAATGACTTTTAAGCTTATTAAGCCTTTTCTTAAAAATATTTAGTTTAAGGTCAGACTATAACTTAGCTGTTATTATTGAAAGTGGTATATTAGTCAGCAGTAATTTTTGTATAGAGTATGCCTGTCGTCTATATCTTGCCAAAACTCTCAAAAATTTTATTTTTTATAAATTGGAATTATATCACTTTCAAAAATAACAGCTTCATTATTAATTTTTATACCGCTATTCAGTTTCAACTTACTGTAGCTTTCTCAGGATATATTTATACTCAGTTTAAAAGTCGCGTTGTGATTATAGTCAAAGCTATCATTGCTGGTTTATTAATATGGAACACAAAGAATTATGCAATAGCTGTCTCACAAACGAAGTTGTTGTGTGTGTGTATGTGTAGATACGACTTTAAAAAAAATTTCAATATTGAATTTTCGATTTTATTTTTAAAAAAATTTAAAAAAAAAATGCTTTTAGAAAATGCTTATTCTTGTCATGTCTCTTGCTTTATTTAACGGAAAATGGTACACCCAGAAACAAAAAAAAAACTTCAATTTGTTACCAATCGCAAATTCAATTTTTTTTTTTATTTTTAGTATTAAGAATGTGATATTATAAATAGTCTAAAACTTTTTTATTGACAGAATATGGATATTCGAAATTTAGTTTAAGAAAATATTAATCATTTTTAGTGCTTCATTCCAACTATGTTGGTTTAATAGCTTCACTATTTAGTTTTCTCAACCAAAGTTGTGTTGTGTGTACTGTGTTCCAAAATTGATGCTGAAATCATTATAAGCTTTTGACTTAAGACTTTATTGCAGCTAATATGCGATATGTGCAGCATTTACTTATTTTAACAATGTGCTAAGCAAGTGCTACAATTAATATTCATTTTAGTGCTAATTAAAGTATTAATTGTATGTAAAATAATTTTATAACATAAAAATGTAGTTTAAATAATTTTTTTTTAACAACCTCGTTTAAAGTCCGTGCCTTACTTGTTTTAATTGGAAATGCATAATTTTGCTGTCAAGTGGGCTTTTAATTTTTTATAAAATATTTACTTTATTTTACATCATGATTAACATACTAATAATATGCATAAAGTTAATAGTGATTGGCAAATACAGCTCAGCAAAAAATGTTTTCAGCTTTTTTCTTTCTTTCTTAGTTTTATGATAAGACTAGGAAGGCTAGAAAACCAACAAAAAATTATTTATCTGCTGACAATTGATACAATGTTGTTAAGATAAGAAGTTAAAAAGTAAGAGGGAAATACATCTTAATTTAGGTATGTGGATTTTGGTTAAGGAAGTATTAGCTAGTGTAGCTTTAGGCTACCCCAAGAGTATTTTGTATATTAAAACATCCTGATTCTAGGCAGCAACCAAACCTGCTATCTCCAGATTGTGAGGTTAGTATACTAACCACTAGTCTAAAGTTATCTTGTCACACAAGATAAGCACGATGTACAGATTATTTGTAAATACGCCAAGGCAAACATCGTGTCCCGATAAAACATATTTTCACCCAATAAAACTCTGCAAAATGTGGCGTTTTTTTTCGTTAACTTAAACACCGATTAATGTTGATAATCAACACCGATATACTGACGTAAGGAAGGTTACTTTTCGTAACCCCTCTCTTACATAAATTCTTCAATTTCTTACTTTTTTTTTATTATCTGTTTTTTTATCTTAAATTCTTCTTTTTTTTATTGTTTTCTTTATCTTGATCAAAGCATATTAATGATTTTGACCGAAAAGTATGCAATACAAATTGAATAATATTGAGAGAAATAAAGTATGATTTTCTGAACGTATTGTAGCCTTCAACAAATGAATTCTTCACTGAAATTAAGTATTTCTAACACATTTGTTTTGGCCAACATTTCCTCAATAACGACGATTAAAAATTAACGATTAAAATTGGTAAACATTGTGTTATTTTAGTCGATAGTAGGATCTTAGCTTAAGCTGAAGATTATTCTGACGCTCAGTAGAAAGGGCATCAGAGTCTACATTGAACTGTGAATTCAATTACCACATGAAAAACAACAGAAACGAGAGACATCATCAAGTAGCACAAGAGTTTTGTATTTGATTATATCTGACGTTTTTGTTAGGAAGAATAGGAAACGTCAAAATAATTGCTGCGTGTTTGACCTATCTAGATCTAGAAGATATCACAAAGCGACTAGATCAGAGGACCCAAGTGAGCCCAGCTTCTGTTTTTCTTATTTGTTCTCCCTGTGTAACCTAGACCTAGAAGACTTTGGTAAAATAAAGCCCACAAGCATTAAGATTTTAGTGAGGAATCGTGGATTGTTTTAAATAGTTCAGCATTATGGCCCATTTACCGAGCTTCTTAATCAATTAAATACCCAATTTTTTAACACTTTAGCAAAACAAAATTCTACTTTTCCTTTCTTTTTTAAAAAAATTTTAAAACAGAATTTACAAAATATTTTAGTTATTGAATATTAAAAAAAAAAAGAATTGCAATAACTAAAATTAAACAACAACCAGTCGATAAAAAAAAGTTTAGCAAGAAATGAAACGGACTCAAGTGAAAAGTAGAAGTAAAAAAAAATGAAAGTGGAACACATGTCGATTACTTGTGTTACGTGCTTGTAATTAGAAATGAAATTATAAAGTGTTTTTATTTAATTTTGTAATTTTATTAAACAACATTTTATGCGGCTGTAGAGCAAGCTAAATTAACTTAAGGCTTAAGTACAAAAACAAGCATTTTTTTTTTATGTAATTTGCATTTTGTAAAGAAAAACCTGTGTGTGTAAGTGTGTGAGTGTTTGTAAATAGTGGTCACAAGTCTGCATAATTGTTTCAGTTCCTAAAGACGACATATTTTATATGAAAAAAATTTAAATAAAAGCTTTCTGTACGATTACGTATAATTACGTACACGTATGAGATTACGTTTGCTTTTGTGCAATAGAATGTTTTGTAACACAAGAAAAATGAAACTTAAACGGTTTTTTTTTGTTTTTATTTACTGCCGTGCTGTGTTTGTTTACAGAAAGTAAAAGTTTGATTTTCTTGGGCGAGTTTTAGACAAGGAAGTGGTGTAAGCGTTATAAAAAAAAAGAATTGTAACATAATGAAAGTAACAAATTAATTTTATTCAATTTTCTAAGCAACTAAGTGAATTATTAAATGTTTTGTTGTTACTGCTTTAACAAAACAACAAAAAAAAATAATAAACCCTTTAGTATTGGGTGGTTACAAATATCAAACAATTTGTGGGCCCACTATTAATAATTAAAAATTTTGAAAAAAATTTATTTTTTTTTCAAATACCACACACAACATGACTGAGTTTTAGAAAAATCATTTAAAATAACTTAAACCCAAATGAGTGCTTTAGTTAGATAGCATAGGGAAAAACCAGCCAGTACCGTTCATAAACATGAGTTTTGATGTTTTCAAATTTCATGCTTTATATGAATTAATTTTTTCCATTTAAATTTTAATAAAAAAAAAAAACAATTTATAATAAATTTTTTTTAATTATTTAGTAATAAAATTAAACAATAATTGAAATTTTCCATGAAAAAAATTTTTTGTTTTTATTATTAAGAGAGTGTAGCTTGTACATGCCAAAAATGCATGCAATTACATAATCCAAAATAACTTAAATGAGTTAAAATGTTAATAAGCTGTTCTTCTTGTGTGTGAAAAATTTAAAAAAAAATTCAAGTCGTTTCAATTTTAATTTAATTAATTTTCTTTTTTAGATTGTTAAATAACACGGCCTGTCTTTGATTTTGATAACGGCTAAACTAGAACTGATTTGAGGCATATTGAATAACCTAATAATGAAGTGTGTTGTTTTTGAGATTCATCATTATATAGAAAAAATGTTGGGTTACTCTATATAATTTGCAATAGCTCGAGAAAATTAACAAAATACCTAAAGATTGAGAATAAAACAACATTTAAATTATGTTTCAATAAATTTTTTATTACTTCTGTAGTTTAAGATTTCAAAACGGAATCTTGCAATTTTAATTGAAAGCCGTCAGGCCCCTATAGCCATTGCATTGCAGCCCATTTCACCATATACACTTAGAAATTCATTAACCACCACAACATAGTCGTCGCTTCTACGTATACCAAGAAAAGTATCACAAAGTGTAACAATTACAAAAGCGATTATTACAATCCCTTCATAAAATCTAAATTTATTTGCAATTTAATAGTAGCGTCTAAAACCTTGCGCCATACAATTTTCTTCACTAAGAAAAGTATACAGTTTGTCAAAGAAAAATTTTTCCACATAAAGAAGAAATTAAAAATATACATAAAAGAAACAAACTTCTATTTTGTAAAGAAATAAAAGTACAGGAAACTTTGAGCTTCGCAGCGATAGAAAGACTTAAGAAACAAACTTTGGTTAAGTAAAGAAGTAAAGAATTTTAACGCGATCGAAAGACTTTAGAAACAAACTTCATTTTTGTAAAAAAAGGAAAAGACCTAGAAAACAAGCTTCCAGTTTTGCAGTTATCAAAAGATTTAAGAAACGAACTTCAGTAATGTCATGAAGTAATGTAATGAAGTATATTTTAATCAAAAACTTTCTTTTTAGTGGTCACATTTTAGCTCACATTTTTTGACTTTCAATAATCCCCTAACTATTCTATAATGAAAGTCAACCAAATACTTGTGTGTATTCGCTTTTATTAATAATTTAACCTTTTATCCAAAAAAACTTAACGTAGACTTTAAAGTAAACGTTAACAAAATTTTTCTTATAATTTTTTTAATAAATTTTACTTTAATATTTTTTTTTTTTTTTTTTTTTTGCATAAGAGGGTTCTAACCCTCTCTCTAGTTTATTATTTTAAAATCATTTTTAAAAAGATATCGGCTTTAGTGTGACCATAATTAAGAGCGATTTTTTTAATATTAAATATTTAACAAATTTAAGATTTGCAATTACAAATCTCTTAATTTAATTTTCCAATATTTCAACAATTCTGTAGAAAAAAATTTTTTTTTGTTTAATTTTAATTTAAAAATTGTAAAGCTTAAGAAAACCACCTTTTATATGAAATTTTATTTCTCTTAAAAATTTTCATTTTAAAAGCGTTTAATTGTTATACTTAATTTTTTTTAACCATAAAAAAATCTTTTTAAAAGTCTAAGGTTACCAAAACTGCTTTCTTTACTTTCTATGGGCCTATTAAAAATGATTTGTTGTTATAACAGAGCAGTGTTGTGTAAACAGAAGCCATCTGTATTTGTTAGTAACGGACAGAGCACAGACCCCCCAGGTTACTTAATAATTATGTGTGTTGTTGACCTTACTACCGCACTTACTCTTGATTTTCTCACGTTACTAATTAATCAATTAATTTTAAGTATAAAAAAAAAAAAATAGAAAGTTTTAATGATTACGAAAATAATAGCATCAAAATATATTGTGATCAATCAATCAATTTGAATTGGATTAATTTATCAAATACTTAATTGAAAGGTTTCCATAATTTGAATACTTAAATGAAAGAAGCAGTTATTTGGGAAAAAAGACATACAGCTTTTAAAGTAGAATTTATTAGATAAAAATTTGGTAATGCAGCCGATAACTAATTTATAATTATATCCTTAAAGAAGCTATACAAGTTAGAGCAAAATATCGGTATAAAAATAAATTTATACAATACGACCTCAAGCTTAAATAGACATTTTAATTAAACTAACAAATAAATTATTGGGTTTAACAAAATTAGTTAAATTGGGCTTGTAATTTTTTCAAGCTTTTCTTTCACGGTAAATATAGTGTGTGGTACAGGGTGTCCGCCGGGAAGGTATACTACTTTGTTTTGCCCTCATTTTGGTAAACATTAGTATTGACAGTTCATATTTGGCAGTCGTGAAGTAGACACGTGGCAAGTTTATTATGGAAAAATATTCGATAAACCAACGTGTTTTAATCTTTAAAACACTTTACCTAAATCAATCATCGATTACTGTGACGATAAGAAAGTTACGTGAAATTTTTGGAAGAAACAACGTGCCAACAAAACGCATTTTTTATTGTGTTGTGAATGATTTCGAAGAAAGAGGGTCTGTAGGTGATAGGCCCAAGCATGGACCACAACGTACTGCAAGATCAACTGAAAACATTACTGCTGCTCAAGAAAGTGTTCAAAACAATCCATCAACCTTAATTCGACGCCATGCTCAGGAGCTTGGTCTTCAAAGAACAACTTTGGCCCAAGGATTTGCATTTTTTTCCATATAAGATTCAGTTGACACAAGAGCTTCTTCTACAAGACCATTTACGTTATTAACAAGCAAAGTAGTATACCTTCCCGGCGGACACCCTGATAAATAGTTTAGAGCCAACAAAAAAACTTATTTATCAAAAAAATTAATGGATGATTTTAATTCAAAAGATATTCTTAAGATATATCAAAGCAGGCTTCTAACAACCACATTAATTCGACAATTTCTTATAATACGAAATCGAATCCGTAGCCTTGAAGCTTCTAACCTTTTAAAGAGCCACATCTAATTTAGGTTTTAATATATATTTTTCTATCCCTCTTAATAAAAAAAAGCTTATGTTTATTCAGAAAAAAATATTTGTTAGTTTTTTTTTATAAAAAAACCTGGTGCGCTCCGAAATTTTTATATCGCTTAAAAAATATAAATATTTTGTGAAAAATTAAATGCATGAGTGCAATTATTAGATTTGGTTTTAACATAAATCCATACCACATTTTTCGAATAAAATTTATGAAGAATTATTAAAATTTTCGGGCCGAAAATTTTAACACTTTTTAGAAGCAACATAAAATATTTCTTAATATAAAAATTAATTTGTATTGCTGTTTTTTAAGATTCTTATTTATACAATTTTTTCATTGTATATTAATTTTATTGAATTAAGAAATATTGAAATTATTCCCAGGCACTGGTTTGCTAAAGTGACGCTTTTGGAAAAATCCCTTTTTCCTCATCGACAGCATTTGTGTCAACAACTTTGGTATACTGTAAGTTGCTTAATATC
This sequence comes from Thelaira solivaga, assembly GCA_947397855.1. NCBI lineage: Eukaryota > Metazoa > Arthropoda > Insecta > Diptera > Tachinidae > Thelaira > Thelaira solivaga. The sequence goes on along the minus strand of OX377611.1, from coordinate 16,520,136 downwards.
AAGTATTTTAACAGAACAACAGTGAAAATGGAATAGGAGAATTTTTTATAATCACATAAGACACAAGTTTTTAATAATATCAATTTCTCTATTTCAAATTATATTATACGAGTATATAAAATTTTTATATTAATAAAATATTTAATAAAAAATATTTCCCATTGTATTTTTTTTTTTTTTTTGCTTTTTTATACAAACACATCAATTTTTTTTAGGCTATGTGACATTGTTGTCACATGGGCAGGTAAAGGGTTAAGTTAGAACCCTGCTAATTTTTAAAATTAACTAAGCCTGTGTTATAAATTTTTTCAAAGAAAAGAATTTTACTTTTAAAGTTCATGGAACTTTTAAATGTCACTTTAGCATTAATTTAATTTTAATTTCAGTTTTTTTTTTATAAAAAAAAACAATGTTTCTTACCTGTAATGCTAAGCACACAGCATAATCCAAATAACCATATTAAAGTGTTAAAAATTTGTAGTGAACCCATATTGTCTGCTAATTTATTTATTTATTATGCTGATTAAGAAGATGAGGCAAGTTTTGAAATCCTAAAACATTAAAGTTGAAAATTGTGCTGGTTTTTGCTTTTTGTGAAACAAAGTTCACGCGAATTTTATAGTAAACAAAGGAAAATGTATTCACACACAACGTACGATATTAGCAAAGTGCAACATGAAATAGTGCAACTAATTTATTTTTTTAAATTCGTTTGTTTTTTTTGTTTTGAATACAAAAATTATTTAACTTTTGTTTTTTTTTTTTAATTTAGCTACTGTTTTTGATTTTGAAAAAGAAAAAAATTTTATAAATTAAAAACTTTTCTCAAAAACACAATAATGCACTTTATGATTTTATGCAACAAATTGAATTAATTTTTTTTTACGTTTGCTTTGCTATTGCACTGATTTTCTTTATTTTCGCTTTAATTTTGTTTTTTTTTTTTCTTAAATTTATTTTTGTTTTGTTTCTTGGTTTCTTTGCTTTTTGAATCTGGTAGTTGAATGTTGTAATAATAATGTTGTTGTTATTAATAATGTTGTTGTTGCAGCAATCAATTTACAACAAGATTTTCTTAGTTTTCACATAAATAGAGTTTTCCAAGCCAAGTGGATTATAAAGTTAAAAACAAACAAACAAACAGAGAAAAGTAGTTGTCTGTTTTTTTGCACTCAACGTTTGTTAAACGCACTCTAAAGCAGTTTTAACAGCAAAACAACATGAAGAAATGGTAACAAACTAAAGTGTTGCACAAAAATTTTTTTGTTTTTTTTTTATATATAAAGAAAACAGTAAAAAAAAAATCAATGACGCTAATGTCTTGAGAGATTTAGATTTTGTAGCAAGTGTAACAGACACCAACACACAGAGCCATACACAGAGTTAAAAAAACACGTTAAATGTTTAAGTAAAAATAAAATCGTTTAATTTGAAAATAAACATTAAAAGAAAATTGTTGATAAAAAAGTGGGGAGGGAAAAATTTTCCACACGAGTTTTCTTTTTTGTTGTTTTGTGCATCAGCCAAAGAAACTGCAGCAGCAGCACACTTTTGCCAAAAATAATAAAATAACGAAAATAATTTCAAAACAGTTTTCAGTTTAAAATTTAAATAAATCACACTTTCTTTTCACAAGTTTTTTTTTTCGCTTTTAATTTAATTACTTTTTTAGTTTTACGTTTTCGTGTTTCTTTTTTTCTTTTATAAATAAAATAATTTTCTACTAATTTTTAATAATATAAAAAAATATTATTTATAAATAAAACATCACTAAGGCCAACCAATTTTTCTAATTGCTGCTTTGAAATATAACTTTTCATTTAATGTTCCTAACTACCGCTTTGCGTGCTTTGCGCACGAGCACTTTTCTTAAACTGTTTGCTAAACACTTTGTATGGCTTGAGTGGAACTTGAAAAAATATAAAAAAATTTATTTTAGCTTTCAAGTGTGCAGAAATTATACAAAATCCACTTTACTGTCAGCATATAAAAGCCAAGAAAGTTATTAATACTACACACATAGATGCACACACACAAAATCCATTCATTCCTATCAGCTGTTTAAATCTACAACTTCACTCAGTTCCAAAGAACTTGCAATTTTAAATTTGGTTTGTATTTTTTTATTTATTTATTGTATGAATGTTTGAAATTGTTTAAAAGCCAAGCTTTTTGTAAACATCAAAACTTTAATAAAATTTAAATACTCTTAGTTGAGCTGACTGCAAGCTGAGAGTAAATATTGTTGCTCTCTAATAAAAATCTTATTCAAAAGTTTATTTTAGTGAGTGCAGTCAACTTTTGGATATCAAATAGGTCTCATTAAAAAACTTAAAGCTTTTTTTTCAATGATTTTTGGTCTAATAAGGGTATGTTGAAATTCTTAAAAAAAATTCTTTAAGTTCCTTAGGGATTTTTTAGTCAAAAAATATAATTCATTTCTAATTATGTAAATTAAATTTAAAAAAAAAAGAAAACTAGTAAGAAATAAATAGTGTTTTATTAAGAGCTGGCTTTTGTTTATAAGAACGTTAGCGATTTAAAATCGTTTTCATAAATATACCGGCTTTAGGTTCCTTTAAATTGGTACACAAATTTCCTATAAGAAAATTATAGATCTTGTAGACAAACAATCGAAATTAAATTAATGTTATCGTTTGCTGTTAGTAGATTTACTGCTGATTTAGAGAACTCAATTTGTCATTCCGATATACATACATGCTATAGAGCACTGCCTTAGAGAAGAACTTAAGAGGGACACTTATAACAGTCACATCTAATCCACTCTGACAGCAGGGCAGCATTACAGGCACTCAAAGCGTTTAAGTTAAGATCGAAACTGGTCTTGGATTGCCTAACAATTCTGAAGAGACCAGGGGTGCTACTCTGTATTTCGATGCGAAAGCAGTTTCGATGCGAAATTTAAATGTTTTGCGTTTGATTTTTGTTTATTACAAGATATTTGTGTGTACAAATCGACATTGACATGCGCTTACGCTTTACAGAGAGGTGTAAAGATTTACCCCCTTATCCAAAAAAATTAACGTAGACTTTAAAGTCAACGTTATCGAAATTTTTAATATAATTTTTTCATAAATTTTACTTTAAAGTCTACGTCAACTTTTATTAAAGCATTAAAGATTTGATTTCGTACCTTTTTTTACAAGGCAATATAGTAACGGGTTCATATCAGATAACAGGGTTTATCTGATATGAACGTTTGGTCAAAAATATGCAGCTAACGAGAGGGCAGACGAAATGTTAAGAAAAGTGACAGCTAATTTAGGGAGTGGTTGTAAAGGGAATAGCAAAAATATTGATTTGAAACAAGCGGTATTAGAGGTGCAAAAACATTCATATCATTTCGTTCTCGGAAGAGAATAAATGACTTATTAAGCCTGACTCGGTCAAGAATTTGTATTATTACGAGATACGAGCCAATTTCTCAAAAACGTGAACATGTTAATCACTTCTGTTGTATCATTTTGTAGCAACCACAGTATACTCCGAAGGGCACCTCACCAACAACCGGACAATGATTCCGCCGATCTTCCTTAGGGATGTTCACAGACCGAAAAAAAAGCAGGGACGATGTCCAAAGATCATCATTCATTAAATGGAATTCGGTCGACAGACCCCGAGCATCCATTGTTCAATCGTTGCATAAGCATCAGCTCTTAACCCAACGATCTAATGAAGCTTCCTCTATGTGGCTACCGGTTCCCGCGGTACCGATTCACCGGTCGGACCTTCTGCCAGTTTCAATTCAATAGCAGCTTAATTTGCTGGCTTAGGTGATACATCAAGACACCCCCCGGAGGGGCTTAGTCGAAATTAACTCTGCAGCTTCTATAACGAAGAGTCACTGTAATGGTATAAATTTGAAACGTTTTACTGCTTAGGACATCATGACGAACAAATCAATCGGGCAAGTCTCTGAATTCTTAATGAATACTAGACTTAGGGAGAATTATTAACTAGAAAGTAGTGTCACAATAGGTCTATTCTGGTTGCAGTGACTAGCTGCTAGTTCTAATTCTACAACTGAAGGTACTTGAGTTGATGGCAAACTTTTTTTGCTATGTGAAACAGAGTAAAACAAAACTTTATTTAAAACTAATATGTGTCTCAGTAATAGTGCACTTTTTAAATTTATTGTATTTTTTTTTTTTTTTTTTTTTTTTTTTTGTAGAAGTGGCTTATTAAAAATTTAGCGTTTTACGAAAGTACAATGCGTTGCCAAATTTTCCAAAAAAAAAAATCCATCCACTCTGTGAAAATGTACTTCTGGTGACTTCACCTGAACTTCAATTTAAACTTTGTTTTTTTATTTATGCATACTTGCACTGTGATCCGTCCATGGTAAAAAAAATATTCAAAAGTTTGCTTCTATCTTAGCTTTTGGCTGTTATGGCTTGCTTACATGCCAAGTGTAGGTTTCAGCAGGACGGTGCCATATGCCACACAACGCTTGAAACAATTGATTTTTTTTTTATATTAGGACCATCACTCAGGGGATAACCCCTACTCATGCAATGCATTGTGTTGGAACTAGGAAAATAGGTTATGGGAAGGAGGAAAAAGGGTGTAGTGTCTGTGGACGTTCAATTTGAACCTCTAGTTTTACTTCAAAGTCAGGTTTAGATCTAAATTGATTTATTGCAACATGAAATGAAAAATTTCATTATTACTGAGATACCCTTTATAAGATTACTCGGCTAATTCTGCGTTGAACTCGTGAAAAGTAGTCAAAAAACATAGTCATAGGGTGCATTTAGGTTACTTTATTATTACTAAGCAAGTAGGTGGTGCAAATCTTGCGATTGTAATTGAAGGCCGTCAGCCTGCCACATATACCAACCAATCAAACTCATAAAGCTAGACGATCTTTAAATTTTCAAAATTTATGTTTGTCTGACTGCTGCTTTAAACTGAATTAAAACTTTAATTCATGATTTTTTAAAGCTTTTCATGATTTTCTCATTTTATGCTCTTAAAATTTAAGAGTGTTGCTTGCTTGCTATGTTAACTCTTTTCAATTTAACGCTTTCTTATTAAAACTCTTTTTCTCTTATAGAGATCATTAAACGACCTTAACAGAGTTTATTTAAAGCTTTTGCTTTTAGTTTTTAAAAAAATGTCTGCACAAAAGCAGCAAAAGTGTTTTAATGAATACAACGGTAACATGTGTACAACTTAAGAAACGACAGCAAAAGATATAATAACAACAGCAGCAGGTAGCTGACAACAAAAACAAGGCGCGTGCAATTGAAAACAAAAGCTGACAACTAAAAAATACAAGCAGCAATTTGATACCAAACAGAACTTAAAAAAAACACACAAATGAAAGGAAAATCATTAAGCAGAATAGAATACAGCAACAACAAGCACATTTAGACTTGTACAGCATTTTGCTCTAGACGGACAAGCTACAGTTAAGCCAAGTTATTGAATTTAAAAGCTGTTGTTGTGAGTACTAAAGCTGGAGCAGAGCATAACTGACTAAACTAAATATGAATTGCTGTACACTTAAAGTTAGTTTTAAGCTAAAAGCAAGCACAAGCATGTTTCTATTTATTTAAACAATTTAAGGTGGGTTTAGCATATTCCGCGTTTGTTTCATTTGCTGTACTCCTCGTATCTTTCTTCAATGGGTGGTAGAAAACAAGCAACAACAAAAAAATTATTTGATTTTAATACAATGACAACTTTTAAAAAGTGCTTGCTGGCTTTGCCCATAGCAAGTTTTATTTAAAACTGTTTTGAATTTTCATGTTAGTCTTGTAAAATTTTAAAGTAAGACTAGTTGCTGCTGGTGATTTTTATTTTGTAGTTTTTCATATCAAAAGACAGACGGGAGGCAGGCTGGCAGGCTGGCAGGCTGGCAGGCTGGCAGACTGGCTGTTAGATAGATAGACAATGACAAGCGGACGTACAATTATTTGAAATTCTCTTTGGTATTCAGTGATTGAGAAATATTGTTACAATTTGGGCATTTATTCAATTCAGGCAATTTATTTCTTGTGCTTCGATTTAAACTTTGTTTTTTTATTTATGCATACTTGCACTGTGATCCGTCCATGGTAAGAAATATATTCAAAAGTTTGTTTCTAGTTTAGCTTTTGGCTGTTATGGCCTGCTTACATGCCAAGTGTAGGGTTAAGTTTAAGCTCTAGTTGGTAGTTTAGACACAGCAAGGAAAACTTATTTATCAGATGATTGATCTAATTTCAATACTAAGGCAGGCTTCTCCATGCATTTAGGTCTTCAAAAACCACATTACTTTGACTACTTTCTGTAATGCTACAGATTTTCAGCATCTAAATACCTCTCACTCTGCCCTCTATATGCTTAAAATTTGCCACAAGTTTGAAAAAATTAAAATTTCTTAATGCACTCCATAAAGAGTGTTTTTTAAGTTCTATACAATATTATTGAAATTAAAATTTCCTGACGATCACAAGCAATAGCCCGTGAACAGATTTGTTCAAAGAAAGATTATGCCTTCAGCAAACCAACTTATTAAAAATATTTTTTTTTAATTTTTTATGAATAAAATTGTTTTGGGTGAAATGAAAAACTTGTTCAGTAAAACTTTTGGAATTTAAAAAATGTTTTTTTTTTTGTAATTTTTAAATTAATTTCGAATAAAAGTAGCGATTTTTCAAGTCATTATAAAATGACTATTCGTTCTAATTATTTTTTTTATTTTTTATTTTATATTTTAATTTAGTTAAAGTGACTAAATACATTCAAGACTTCTAAAAATCCATGTTTAACAAAATTCAATTTTGTTTGTTTTCTTTGTTAATTTTTTACACTTTTTATGGTGGTGGGTTTTTCTAAGTTTAAATTATTGCAGATTAGCAACATAAAGCAACAGTTGCTGCTGCTGCTGCTGCTGTTGTTAGTCAACATTATCAACAGCAACAACAACACCAACAGATAGCATTAATTGTCATTTGTTTTTGCTGCCGTTTTAATGTTATTTTTCCAAATAACTAAACGGTAAACTAAAAACGAAAAATGTCATTTACTCTTACAGCTGATAAAGTGATTTTTGTTGTTTGTGTTTTTTTCACTTCGTTAAATCATTTTTATATTTTTAAAATTTAAAAAGCAAAAAAATTTGTTTTTGCCTGTAAGGCGTTTTAAAGACTTTTTTCTTCTATTTAAAAAAAATGTTTTTAAGTGTTTTGATCTCATTAAAATATTATTCTTCATTTTTTTATTTGCTGTTTTGAAATTACTTGGCAAATTTATTGATGGTATAGCATTCAATAAACTTCATTTTAATGGAATTTTTAATTGTTGCTAAGTTTTTGCTCCTCTCAAACAGATAAATCAATTTCAAAGTTTGGTTTGTTTGTGAATTTCATTTTCATTTGAAATTAAGTGTGTGTGTTTTTTTTTATAAAATTTAAATTGAATTATAAAGCTTTGCTTTTACCAACATTGTCATAATTGTCAATTGTTGTTAATTGCGAATGAAAACTTATGCAATAAATAAATAGTTGCAGAGCTTAAACGATCTACAGTATTCAATTACAAGTAAATGTAAAAGTTAATTGTTTTAAATTTTTTTTTTACTTCTCTTTTACTCTATGTGTGTAACACTTTGTTATTTAAATTATTTCAAATCACATAATTAAAGTTTCAAAAGAAATTTTTTATACACAAAAAGAAAGCTTTAACAAGGTGAATTCGCCTTGAGCTATAGTTCAGTGAATAATTTTGAAAAAACAAATTTGTCACAGAAAAAAAAGAAATTAGAAGGCAGGATTTAGAGAAAAAAATTTTGAGGTATCTCCTCTCCTGTTATATGTACAAAAGACGTAATAAAAAAAACAATAGCCATAGAAAAATATCAAAGAATTAAGAGCCTGAAAGACAAGAAGAAGTAGAAAAATTTTAAGAAATGAATATGAGTCTGTGACCTAAACCAATTGCTAATCTAACGAAGCCAAATATTACAAGCTCCAGAACTATGCTGAGAGCTATTAATAAAGACATCTAGATCGTGAATCAAATTTTGTGCGGACAAAATATTTTTGAAGACAAAAAATTTGTGTAGACAAAATATTTTTGAAGACAAAAAATTTGTGCAGACAAAAATTTTGTGCGGACAAAAATTTTGTGCGAATAAAAATTTTATACGGAAAAAAATTTTTTTATTGAATTCAATCTTATGTGTTATTTACAGAAAACGATATTTTTAAATATTTTTTTTTAAATGTTTTTGATTAATTTCCGTAAAATTTTTTTTGACAATCCGATTGTTCACTTCTGTAAATTCACTCATTTGTTTCGTATACAATTTTTGACCGGACAAACATTTTTTTTTCCGTACAAAATTTTTGCCTACACAAAAATTTTTTCCACACAAGATTTAAAAAAAAATTTTTTTTTATATTGTCATATATGAGCTGTTATATTTGAAAGTAATTGAGTGCACTTTTTTTTTAAATAAGTCAGCATTAAATCTAGTTAGATGACATCTTTATCTTACTAAAATCATACACAACAATTCATATGATCTTGAGTCCAGCAGGGGGACTACGGATTTATAATTTCGCACAAAACGGCAATCAGCTCCTTAAGAATCTTATACCATTTGTACAGAACTCCATAGTCGATCCTTAGACAGCTTATTTTTCTGAGCAAAAAAAATTATTTTGTTAAGCGTCATTGACCTGTGATCAATTGAAAAACGACGTAGACTTCGTCGTTCTTCGCTTTGTGGATTTTTATGTCTTCCATAAAGCAGAGATTATCCATTACATGAGTTTATCTTTTTAGGTCTGCAGCTTTTAAATTAAAAAAGCTACAATTATCTGTATCACTCAATAATCGAGAAATTATAAATTTATAAAAACAATAACAAGTATTTGGGTATGAATATTTCAATAAAAGCAAAAGCAAAAACAATACTGGGATTCTGAAGAATCTTTTAAGCGTTCTGGACTTAATTTTATATAAGTCTCTTGGGGCGAGTTATGCACAGTCTGTGCAGCTAGCTATTAGTCTTTCTACTGCTGGGAAAACGCACACTCATACTCGACAGTAAGGAAAGTAATCATTCTGTAACACATCAACTTTTCTTCAAAAGGTAATTGAGTCTACTTAGTAAATCTTGATAGTTGTTCAGTGTAGAGATTGATAACATTTCAAAATGTTAAGAGTTTTTGCTGAAGATTATGAGAGGTATAAAGGCACTTTTTAATTATTTTAAAATTACCACAATGTCCTCTATTAAAATGTACTCGAGTTTTTAATCAATAAAACTTTCAAAATAGCATAAATACAAAATTCACAGTTTAGTTTAAGCCATCAAGGTTTAACACTGCGTTATTTTAAAGTTAAAAAAAGACGATTAAGTTTAAGGTCACACAATAAATGCATTTAAGTATAGCAGCACATAAGACATTTTTTATTTTATTTTTTAAGTTGTATTTTCAGGATCTTTTACACTTATTTTATTTTTTGGTTCAGTGTAGCAGAAAAAGATTTTCATTTTTCGTTAACTATCTAAAACTTGAAATAAATTTCTGTAATCGTTTTTCAAAGCGTGTGCGTTCATTTCTCAATAACTAAAAAGATCATTAAAAACAAAAGTATTGATACCATTTTAAAGCCATAACTTCATAAAATTAATGTTCTCTAATTGACAAGTGGGTGAATAGACGAATGAATGAGTTTTTGGTAATCAAAATAAGTATAATAAATTATTGATAAATTTAAAGTTAATAAATTATATGAATTAAAATTGCACAACTATTGCAAATGATATACATCTATATGCAAAATTGTATTTTTGATTTTCTTTTTAAATTAAATTAAAACCAACTACGGGCTTAAAGACAATACTAATTATAAAGATTACAAGGTTTGTGATTAAAATAATATTTTTTACAACTTAAAACTCTATTGAACTTAAAAAAACACCCTTTACTTTCAAACAAATAAAATGAAAGTGTCAAATACCACAAACCTTGAATTAAAGAATAAATTGTAGAAAAAAAACCTAAAATCTGATACAACCACAAATAATTATAAGAATCAGATTAGCACTCGTAGTTAAAACAGGCAACACATACAATCAAACAAAGAAACACACAATTAAATAATAATTTGGGCAAATTCAATTTTATAAAAAAAGAAACTCATAAAAAAATGGTAATCAAACGTACACGGCATGCAACAAATTAATGAAAAGAATAAATGTTAAGAAAAGCACAAAAGAACAAAATTTTAAATTTAAAATCATTAACGAAAACAAAGAAAAATTCTTTACGAAAACAAATAGAGCAGAAATTTAGTAAAACCAACAATAGAATCAATCGAAATTCATTAAAGTGCATGACTGTGCATGAGCTGAATAATTTTAATTTAGATAAAAAAATTATTAAAATCAAAAACATTTTCAAATAAAAAAAAAAAGAAATCTCTGCAATTTCAAAACAATCTAAAAACTAATCAAAACTCAAAAGACTTGGCTTCACTATTAGCAAAAAATAAAAAAAAATTGTTTTACGCTACACAATTTTAGTAAAATAAATACTAGTAACGAAAAAGGCGTCGGAATTGAGGAGAACATCGGTGTACAATACAAAATTTATGAGGGTATGACATGTGGCCGAAAGCCCATGTTTCATTCAGCTGGTGCAGATTTTCTTAGGAAATATTTCTGCTTTCAAGAGTTATATTGCTTTCCTAGGCTGGTATTCAAAGAGACTAATAACAACTTCAAATATAAATTATGATAAAATGTTCATACAAATTTGTCACAATATCCATTTCAAGTCTACTTTAATTTTCTATTCTATTTCTCTAGAATTTAGTATGAGTGCATACGGCGCCATAGTTCAAGAAAGTTTATAATATACGTGCCACGCCCACTAACAGTTTTTTATGAAAAACATTTAGCTTGGACTTTTAATGATTAAAATTCTAATTTTTACCAAATTTCTGCCATCTCCATATTTCTACGAAACTCTCAAAATTAGAGGCCAAAATGTCGCATTCGACATCAGCCAAGTTATATCGAAATTTTCGAAGTGTTTCATAAAAAATAACTTGAATCAAAAATCTATTAAATTTATTCGATATAAAAAGTAACAATTTGGTAACGCAAACAGTAATCTGTGACAACACCAGCGTTATTTTTAATGAGAACGTCGAGACGCTCCTAACAAGGCCGATTATTTTGTACTAGTCACTATAATTTTATACTCACTTTTAATATGTTTCTCAATGATTAAAATTCTATTTGTCAATGATCAAGGAATCTCTACTACGAAAGGTGTAGAATGTGGTACTCACCACCGGCCATTATAATAAATGTTTCACGTACTTCTCACATTTTAATTAGTTAATTAATTTATTTAATTTTTAACTTATAATCCAAAGAATATATTATTTAATTTGCATCCGGTCCCTGCTCACGGTTAGGTGGTTTATACAAAATTTCTCACAATTTTTCTTCTCTTTAACGTATAAGGTCTTTCTGTCTCTTCTATATTATTGTAATGGGTGGTGTTGTGATTTTAGTGGTTGTCCGCTCTTTTTGTATGTTTGCTATAGATCGATTTCTATGTGTACTAGGGTAATTCCAACAGTCGTGTTTGGACCGATCTTACAAAGGTTATCATTTACTTTTATGCATGCCACGCCTACTACCACTTTCACAGAAAACAAATTAAGTTGAATTTTTAATGATTAATATTCTATTTTTAACCGTTTTTTCTGAAATTTTAAATAGAAAATCTACATATATCCATGAAGACCATGCCCACTTTTTTGCCCACCTTATATTCAAACAATTTTGATACGAATTTCAATGATTAAAATTCTATTTTTCAATCAAGGAATCTCTGCGCTAGAGAAAAGGTAACCATTCACTTTTATGCATGGCACGTCTGTTTCCACTTTCAAAGAAAACAAATTAAGTTGGAGTTTTATGCTCTTATCCAAAAAAAGTTGATGTAGACTTTAAAGTAAAATTTATGAAAAAATTATATGAAAAATTTCGATAACATTGACTTTAAAGCCTACGTTAATTTTTTTTTTTTGGATAAGAGGGTTAATCATTAAGGCTGGTACGTATTTAAATTTTTATAAAAAATATTTCTCAATTTTCCTTTCAAGTCTTCAATATTTATTTTGAATACCAGCCTCAAATTCTATTTTTCACGGATTCTTTCTGAAATTTTAAATACAAAATCAGAATATCCCTACGAAGACCATGCCTATTTTTATTCCCACAATTTTGATATGTTTTTTATTAATTAAAATACCTTTTGCAATGAATATAAAATATTTGTATTAAAAGAAAGGTCGCCTAAATACTTTTTAATTGGGCACGTCCAAAAATTGCTCTAAAGGTTCATATGTCTTTTTTGCTCTAATGATTCTTTATTATAGAACAAAGTATCTTTCTAATACCGGCTAAAAACAGCTAGTTAGCTAGTTAGCTTATAAAGCAAATAATTTTGAATGGCGTATAAGAACGGGTATAGCCAGTGACTATCAAATAAAAAACATACTGAAAATGAAACTTGGCTGTTAACAAATTCTAAAAGTTGTATAAAAAATAAATAAAAGCTAACGATACGATACCATTTTCATTTATTTTAATTTTTTTTTTATTTTAAATTCAACTCGCTCACACTATCTGGCCACGAGAAATCTTAAGTAGAGTTTTGCTTTTAATGTTTGATTTAATATTATTTTTGTTTTTTTTTTTTTTAAATGCATAATAAAAGCAAACCAAACTAAAATTCTATTGTTTGTTTTTATAACAACGAACAACAGCAACCAACCAACACCCGCTAATATGGCCAAGAATTGGGTCAACATAATCGACCATATAAATTGTTTTAACTTTTGCTTTTAAGTTTTAAGTTGCTTTTAATTTTATGCATACGACACGCCATTCATTGTTATTTGAAATGTAATTGTTGTTGTTGTTGCTTTTAAATAGTTTCGGTTTTTGTTGCAGCAGATAGAGCTGTTTAGTTTTAGTTGCAGTTGAAGAAAAGAAAAGATTGGCTTTGCTATTGTTACCAATCACCCAAAAGCCATTATTATTTTCATTATAAATACGAGTACGTATTCGTACTTCTAGCAGTCCACCTTCTGCTGCTAACCACCCTGCCTTACTTTAATGCCCACCACTAGTTTGTGGTCTGTTTTCAGTATCAACAAGTAGTTTGCAAATAATTTGTTTTGTTTTGTTGTTGATTTTAAAAGTGTTAATGTAATTTAACGCAGTTTTATTTTAAGTATTTTTCACACGATTTTTTTTCCTTCTTTCGTTTTCTATAGCAGAGTTTGTATTGTCTGTCTATCTGTGTGTTTGGCAGCATTAATTTTCGGTTTATTGAGTTTGTTGTGTTTCTGTTTAAATTGGGTTTAATCAAATTTCCTGCCGTTAAACAAATTGGTGCAGAAAAAAATTTTTAAATGCCAAACGGTGGTAGTTCGAGAAGGTATTTCTTACTCAAATTGTATTAAGTCAGTTTGATTGGGCAGGCCAGTTACAGTTAAGGTTCAATTTAGTAGGTGCTTGTTTAATTATAATTTTTTTCAAATTTATATTTATTGCTAGAATTATAGGAAGTGTTTGCACACACACACATACAAATATTTGATTTGTTTGCCAATTTAAAATCTATATTATTGGCTGACTGCTTGATTTGCTGGAGTTCTTTTCTTGCCTTGAAAAAAAATGATTTAATTTCATTAAATTGTTTCACAAATAAAAATATTTTTTTGTTTTGTTTTTTGTTTAATAAAATGACATGAATTTCGTGTTAAAGATTAAATTACCTAAACTAAAGTAAATGTCATAATTTGCTAAATTAAAATGTGGGTTATTTTGGCATTATTGTTTTCTAAAAAAAAAATACTTGACAATTTAAATGTCAAATAAAATAAATGAAGTCATTACTTGGCAATTCTTTTAATTTAAATTGACACTGATAGAGTTTATATTTCTGAGTACTTGTCTTAATTCAGGACCTGCACAACAAATCTTACAGGCTGATAACTCATGAAAGCAACCCTTATAATTCTTGGGTTACAAAATTGTCTTAACCTGTTTTGCAGTCATAAGTTACAGTAGACGGTCTAAATTAGAACTATTTAGTTCCTGAGGAGTTTTAATTTTCACAGGATTTCTAACAAAAAACAATATAAAAGGGCATCTTTGTCAACCTTTTCCAATATCTTTGCCTTAGTTGCTAATGAGAGAGTATTCTTCTTGTGTTTATTTAGCATTTTATGAACACAAGTTTCAAACTAAACTCGAATATTGCCCCATAGATGAGTGGGCAGTGTACTAAGCTATCAGTCGATGGGTCGTAGGTTCGATTTCTGCCTAGACCCTGGGTGTTTTCTCAAGACAAGCCAAGAAGCATCGTAGATTTATGTTATAAAAAAAATTCACTCACTAATAAACAAAAATATAGTGACAATGAAAATTATATGAGTAACATCGGATTTCACCTTTTTTTTATTCAATAGAACCCAAATAAAAGCTATAAACCCAATTTTAAGGTATTAAAAAACAAACAAAAAATAAAATCGCTCAACAGTTAGGAAGCCCAGAGAAAAAATAGCATCATCCGTTTTGTCAACATGACCACAAACGGTGTCGAAAGTATATCAAACACTTTTGTGCTCACTTTAACAAGGCATGGTGTCATTTTGACAATATAGCCTTGCAGAATTGACAACTAATGGTGTTAAATGGACACTACATTGGTGTTGAAATGACACCATACCGGTGAGAAATCCAGACCATCTGTCAAGGAATCTTAAAAATTTTTCTTCGTTCAATTTAATTATCACCAAAAAATTGTTTAACAAATTTTTAATTTATCAAAATGGCAATTTTTTGTATTCACAAAGCCATTCAGATGGAAATTCGCTTGTTAAGATAAGATGACTTTTCTTTTAAAAAATTAATATTGACTTCATTTTAATTAAAGGAATTGGCGGCACAGATATTTTATTCTACACTTAGTCGCAACATATCTTCTTTACAATCTAATAAATCTCTCAAAAAAATACATAAATAGTTTTATTTTAAAAAGTGCACTTTTACATAAAGTCGACTTATTTTTTGTTAATAAAATAAAAACGATTTAATAAAAAAAAACAAAAATAAAAAAGACACAACTTTAAAGCCATTAAATACCTTGAAATTTTTGAAAATGATTTAATTTAAAATTAATTTTAATTATAATTTTTACACTACATACATACATGCGAGTATTAAAACCAAAAAAAATTCTTATGGCAGCTGTTAACACTGATGCTGCTAATGATCCATCGCATTATCGTTTACAATAAAATAATTTATTATTCAAAAATAGAAGTTGTAACATCAACAAGTCATAACATTTTTAAACAGATTTACTTGTTCAAAAGAAAATATAAAATTTTTTTTTCAAACTTATTCGGTGGTGGTCCCTTCCTATGAGGTGAACCAACAACAATATGTGCCTTGAGTTTTTAGCTTACACAACTGTGGCAATCAATCACTTTTTTTTCTTTTTCTAAAAATAACCACAACAAAAAATTTTGGCTGCAGGTACATTCAAAGCAAATACAACACAATTTTATGAAGTAGTGCCTTTTTAAGGCATTTACATTTATTTCAAGTAGAGATTAATGTAACTAAAATATGGACAATTAATTAATTTAAAAAAAAAATAAAAATAATTTGGTGAACTTTAAATAAAAAAAAATTTTTTTTTTGATAGACTTAAGCAAAAATTTATTATAAAATTATGAAATTTAATTATTTGATCTTTAAAAATTTATAATTATAAATATTTTTCAAGCTTAAGGTTTTAATATTTTAATTTTTATTCTGCAATAAATTATTTTGCTTACTGAAACTAAAATTCAAAATATAATTTATAGAAAAAAAAAAAAAAAGCTTGGTACTTTTTTTATTATTTATATGTACATTTCAGGGGTAAAAAGGATAAAACAAAAATATTGGTACTTTATTTTACTTTATTTATTTTTTAAAGTAACAATGGCAATAATTAAAAGTTGAATTGATTTTTTTAAATGTCTCCAAATAGAAAGAAGCAATAACAAGTAATAACTTCATTACTTTTTGCTATTTTCTTTTATTAATGTACCTTTAATTGAATTAATTCAGCATATACGGATCTTGCCATTATTTTCTAGCTGTTAATAAAAGTAAATTTTAAAAAAATGTTTGAAGGGTATGGAAAGTTACCAAGAGGGCAAAATACATTTGGTACTTTTATATTTAAATTTCTTTGGTAACATTTTTAAAATGAAAACTGTGAGATTTTAGAACCAAACAGTTCTACACAAAATAAAAAATTATTTTGAAAGTTGTATAAATAAACTTTAAAAAAATTATTTTTTTTAAGTAGACTTATATGACTTTCAAAATAACAACTCATATGGTGCTTTTTCCTTCTTTTAATTTCATTTTTTGAGTTTTTTAAGCCTAAAGACTAAACGACTTTGTTTTTTTAAGCACATGAAAATCGAAAAGCTTTTTAAGTGCATGAAATTCCTTGCCCTGGTTAGGAGTAAAGTGAGAAATTGTAATATTTATAAACAAAATGTCACTTTTTATATCATGATACTTTTTTAGTTTAAATGGTACTTTTTGATTTTGTTTAATGTAAACAAATCGATCTAAACAAAGTAGAAAATCATAAAAAGGGACAATATGGAACTTTTTGTTTTTTAATATTAATGCAAAGATGAAACTGAGAATAGAGGCTACCGAGTAAAGTGAGTAATCATAATCTGAACTTCATGATACTTTCTTTTTTGCTATTGCTATTGTACTTGTGAAGCTGAGATCAAATTACACTAAAACAGAATGAAAAGTTATAAAAAAATCATATTTGATGGTACTTTTTGAACTTATTAAAATTAATTTTTTTTTTTTATTTGATTATTATTATAATTATTAATTATGTGATATAAGAAATAAATTTTAAGTTTAATTTTTTAACTAGCACGGGTCACTTTAACAATTTACTTCTAGGGTCTTGGCAGGAATCGAAGCTGAGACCCCCAGATTGATAGGTTAGCGCGCTACACAGCAATCTACATTGCACCCGAAGTTTTTTTATTCGATCTTATTTAAATTAATAAATAATAATAAATTATTAATAATAATTTTACTTGAAGAATTCATTCAAAGGAAAGTCGAAATATTGGAAAATTAAAATAAAAACAAATTTTATTTATTAGTTTTATTTATTTATTAGTTTTGTTTGACCTTTTTTTTTTTTAAATATAACTATTTTATTAAGCTTGAGATCTTATTTTTCAAAAAGTTATTTTTATATCAATATTTCGCTCCAATTTGTGTAGCTTTTTCAGGATATAATTATAAATTTATAATTATTATAAAAATAAATTTTTGAAAAATAAAACCTCAAGCTTAATAAAATAGTCATATTATTTAAAAAAATATTTGTTAATATTTAAGTTTTAGTTTTAATTTTCTTTATTTTGAAAATTAAAGTCCAGATTTTTGTTTGAACCCCCTTTTTTTGGAGAAAAAACTGAAAAATAGCTGTTTTTTTTTCTAAAATTTTGATTGAAGGCACATAATTTCCAATAAAAAAAATATATATAAAAACGAATATAAAAGCAACGTATTAACAGTAATAATTACGTATTAAATATGAATAACACTTTACTGTATTATGATAATATTAAGCCATTAGATTCGATAAAATAAATTCATCAATAGAAAGACATGGAAACAGACAACAATGCCAAATTACAAACGAAAATAAATAATGGTATTTAAAAAAAAAGTATTAATTTAAAAGAAACGATAAAGTCTAGTGTTTTTCAAGCAGGCATTTAAATTATTTGTTGTATAAAGCACACACACATTTAAACATCACAATTAAATCAGGCCAATTAATCGCTAAGTGATTGATGGACTGCTAAAAATTGAGATTTAATTGAATTTATGGCTGTTAAGGTGTCAAACATAATAAAGGATTTTTTCTTAAGACTTGTAACTCAATTTTGAAACCATAACTCGGCTCTCACAACGTTTATGTAGCAATATTTTTTTGTTTTAACGTAAACAAATCACATTAACAAATTGTCATGTGCATATTAGTAAGGGCCGACCTGCAATAAGCCATATAATAATTTCGTTAAGGTTAGCTAGCGTTGGTGTTGTAATAATAAGGGTCAGCTGACTCTACCCTTTTTATTAATAAAATAAACTTTACAATAACTTAATTATAAAAACCCACAAATAACAATGTCGTGTGTGTATAAAACTATTTTATGATTCAATCATTAAACTCAAACAAAATATTTTTCTAAAGCAAAAACGTTTTTATGTGTTAGAAAAAAAAAGAAGTAAAATCATTTGTTGCTGGTAGTGCGAGTACTTACATGTGAAAGAAACTATTACAAACAAACCAAAAAAAAAAAAAAAAGGCTGATAAATTTACTTAAAATGTGCTTAAGTTTTGTAACATAAATTCAGCAACTTTAGTTTAAGAAAAACTTTACCACGTTTGTCTGACTGGCTGTCGCTTTGTATGTGTGTGTGTGTGTGTACTTATTTCTTTTAGTCAATATTATTAAATTTAAAATTATTGAGTGGTTTTAAGGTGGTATTGCTTGTTTTTGTGATACTTTAATTCTGGTTGTCGTACTTTTTAAAGTTTTTTTTCTTTTTTTTTTTTGGTTTAGTTTCTTGAAGTTATTTTTGGCGTGGTTCAATTGCACAATTCGGCAGACAACTTAACTTAAAAAAAACAGAAAAACTAAAAGGCCTTTTGCTTTGCAGACCATTCACTTTATTTAGTTGTATGTAAAGGCCTTTTTGCTAAGCTAGTATACTTGCAACACACACATACACACTTGCACTTATACTTGCACGTATATAAATTTATTTTATTTAAAAACTAAAATTTTTGCTTTAGTTAGTTTATTTTTCTTTATCAAAATATAACAATCTTATAAAGTTCTCTGTTTCTTTTTTTCTCTTCATTTAAAATATCAAAGTGTAATTTAGCTTTTATTAAGAAAACAAACCACAATTTAACTGCAAGGAACCATTCGATCACGAAGTCATAATTTGGGCAAGTTTGTTTTATATAAAAAAAAATATTTTTGACCATGTGGTATTAATTTTCTTAGTTAGTTTAAAATGGATTAACATTTTCTGTGCAGCATTACTTCAATTATTTTTGTTAAAAGCTTAGCTTAAAAAATATAATAGAATTCTTCATAAACAGTGTGATTAGCAACAGTTAACAAAAGGTGTTAAGCAAAAAATTTATAATCCAAATCATCATACACAAAAAAAAATTAAGAACCAATTAAAAAATTTAATTAAAAAATTTGTTAAATCAATTAAATTTTTAATTGAGTCCATTAAATATTTAATTAAACCGAAAAATATATAAAATTAATTAAATATTAAACTGATTCACTTACAAATTTAATTGATTTAACAAATTTTTTAATTAAAATTTTTAATTGGTTCCTAATTTTTTTTTCTGTGTACATAGCAAACAACTTTGGTTGTAAGGACAAAATTTGTAACCAATAAAAAATTCAATTTTGAAACCCAAGGTTTTTAAGTTCGATATTAGAATCCAAATTTTAGTTCTCTCAATAACATTTTGATCGGCATTACTGAATTTCTATTATTACGATGAAAATTTTCAAAAAAAATTTTTGATTTAATACTCACAACCAAAGTTAAATTAAATTAAAAATTATGGGATTAAATTTAAAAACTTCAATACAAATTGCTCGATACTGTTTTTAAAATTTTATTTAATAAAAAAAATATTCTCTTTTAAAATCAGTTTTGTATTCTAGTCTTAACAGTGATTATTAGATGATCAACACTATAAGGGGCACATGAGCGAGCCAGCCCTCCTGCAACTTCTGTTAAAGAGCAGCGAATTGTTGCACAGTGTGATAATTTTCTTGGTAATCACAGAAGCAACGACTATGTAGAAAAATTTACCACAAATTTTATTTATTAAAGGGTTGTTTGCTTCAATTTAAGTCCTTTATATTTATTAATATGAAAAAGAAACTTAAAATTATTTATGATTATCAGGAAATCTTATTTAAATATTTTTGAAAAAAAAACAGAATGTTTTGCCAGCTGCTGTCATTAAAATTTAAAACAAATAAACTAATTTAACAATTAAAAAGCAAGACAACGACGCGCCGTTCGAAGTCTCCCACATTGAATTGCATGCATTTAATAGAAATGTTACTTTGCCAACAAGCAACAACTACAAATTAACACTTTTTCTATACTCTTTTTGTGTTGTGAGCTAATAGCAGCTATAAAAGGTTTCTTCTAGCACCAAACGAAATAGCAGCACGTACGAAAAAGCTACAAGCTTTTTTGTATCATGTTTTTTTTTCCACATTATTTACGTTATTTTGGCCATAAAACAGAAAAAATAGAAAAAAAAAACGAAACTACGCGGGCGGAAATAATGTTTGTATAAAGTCGTGATTTACTATTTGCAAGGACGTATTGTTTATGTAGTTGTAATTATTGGTGTAAATGCGACAATGTAATGCGATTATGATTTTTAGAATTTAAATTAAAAAAATGTTTTTTTAAGTAATTTTATATTTTGGTTTAATATAATTTTAATAACGAAAAAGATTATTCCATATTGATTTTAGATTTTTTTTTAAATTTAAAATAAATAAAAACAAACTTTTTTTGGTTGGTTTTACAAGCCCTCAAAAATACAATAAGACTTTGGCGCCAAAGTGACAGCAATCTATAGCAATTCAATTATGAATTGAATTTATTATATAAAATTAATTTAATAGGAAGTCTTTAAATAGAACAATTTTGGTTGGTGTGGTAAATTTGATTAACTTGAAAGACACAAAAAAATAAAAATTTTTGAAAAAGCAAGCCTTGAAGCTCTTAAACTCATACATTTTTTATTGTTGTTTTTGTTAAAGTGATGTAAATACCAAATAATTTATGGCTTAACAGTCATTCTTTATTTTTTTAAATTAATTTCTATTAAAAAATTAATTTGATTTTAATCTGGCAAATATAAAAATTATTTTATTTATTTTATTTTACATATTGAATAGAAAAAAAAATAAACAAAATTAATTTTTAACAATTTACAGGACTCACTCAAGTGGGTGTTTTAATTCACAAAAAACATGGTCTTAGTAAGTATTTTTAATAGTAAAGAAAACAAAATCAACTGTGGGTTGAGTGAAAAAAATTAACAATAAAATTTGCCAAAAGCATTCTATCCCTAAGGAAAATAATTACCATATTTGTATAAATCTTTTGATACATGTTATTAAAACAACACCAAACAAGATTTCAGTCTTGTTTTTCTCTGGCATGATGACTCACATATCTTAATTTTTAATTATTAAAAGTGTTCGGTATTTAAAGCACACAGTCTAAAAAAATGCAAATGTAAAACACTGTAAGGCATTTTTTTAAGCCTGATAACTTATGAACGAGCTTTCATAGTGAACCCCAGAAAATTTCTTTTTACACCTCAAAATAACTCTAAAAATATTAATTTTAATAAATGAATTAAAGACTAATAAGCGCCCAATCAAACATTTTTACACTTTTTTATAAAAGAAAGAAAAAAAAGTTAATTTCCATTCATCATCTACAAATCAAAATTTTTTTTTTACTTTTTGAAATAAATGATTGGGCATTAATAATCAAAAGATTAATAAATTTAAGTCACTAACACCTCACATGGAGAAAAAAAAAAGAATTGTTTGTGCCAATCCTCTTATATTTACAAAATTATTTAATATTAATTATGAAATTTATCGCATCGCAAATCTAAGATCAATTTTTTATTTAGTTTAATTGTGCAACCATTAATAATAAAATTCAGTTCGTTGTGAGTGTTAGGAAAAGAAAAAAATTTGGTCAAAGAGGTGGATTTAATTATTGTTAATAAAGAACCAAAGAGCTGGTTAGTAAGCAGATATTTTCGTCATTTTTTTGAACAAAAAAAAATTAGGGCGAAACCTAAAAACCACAAAGAAAATTATGTTACTGGCTTAAAACCAAGTGAGAGACGAATTAGATGGCCTTTTGTTGGTTTGTACAAGCTCAATAGTCTTATACCACTTTCAAAAATAGCAGCTCAAGCAAAGCAAATAATACTTTATTAAAATCGCTGCACAGCTTTCGATTTTATTCGCAAATAACTCAATCTATCACACAGTAAAAGACACTCTTTTGTTAAAAATAAATGCTGAAATAAATGCTGCCATATATGCTCGCTTATGTTTCAAAAATAACAGCTCAAATAATGGATTCCTTCTCCTTTAATCGTAATAAAACATTTATTATTGAGTGTGATTAATTATGGGAAAATTATTAAAGATCTTTTCTACATCCCCAGATAATGAAAGATTAATGTGCAAAAATAACAATCAATGAAATCAACTTTTCTTATTTTTTGTCTGCTAATCTGAAATGCTTTACTAGTTGCAGCATTTGGCTAGGCAAGCTAGCAACTATTTCAATTATAAATCATGATACTGGCGACCACCATGTGTAGTAAAGTCGGTAACTAAAATGAGGGAGACAAAAAGTCTTGCTTTTAAATCCAAATAAAGCATAAAGAAAAATCTTATGCGTAAGTAAAGCCTTATCATCTAGCTAAATACAAAAATGCAGTCTAATGTGTCTGTTTAACAGCATAACTTATTTGTCAGTGTTGACTTATTTTAACAGCCCACCAACACCACAACACACAAGCACACTGGCGCACTAACATAGCATTCAACTAAATGCCTATTAAATTTATGTATTTGAATTAATTAAAAAATAAAATTTTTGCTTAAAATCGAACTGACTAACTGGAGTACAATTTTATTTAAAAAAAAAAAGTAATTTAGTAAGAAAGGCACAGCCTAATAAGTAATTAAAATAGTTTCAATTCATGCAGTTTTAAAATGCAAGACTCATGCAGGGCTTAGAAAAATATTTAAATAAAAAAAAAATTGTTTCCTTGGCAATTGCTATTTTTATGAATGACTTGTATCTAGTGAATGCACGCAAACCCATAAAACGCATAAATCACCTTTGGCTGGACTTTAAGCCATTTGGCTAAAATGAAAAAAACCAAAAAAAAACAATAATTGTATGGGAATTACAATGCAAGTGGTCGTAGACAATTACATTTTTTATTTAAACAGCTTGACGAGTTGTACTAACAAAATTACTGTGTGAGTACTTTTTAAAACGTCAAACATTTTGTGGTGCGAACAAGGTTAAATGCTTTAACAAGGCAGTTTATTATTTGCCATGAATGAGTGCTCTGATTATTGGCACTCAAATTGTAACTGATTAAAAATCAATTGGTTTAACAGGCTGTTTATTGGCCAACAGTTGTTAATAAAAAAAAACTACAGCTCATTTGCACAAGGCCTTTTTATAATAAAAAAAAAGTTGTAATGATGCTGCTTTTAAATTTACTGAATTTTTGATTTGTTTAAAAAAGTAAAATTCTAATTAAGTTATTCAGTATTTAATGCTAATGGAATTGGCTAACAATGGCACATGTCAATTACATGGATTTTAATTTGTTGCATAAGCTGCAAAAAAGATATTTAAAATTAAAAAAAAAAAATGGGCACCGAGAATATGGGCCTCTCTACAACACAAGCGATCAACTTGGCTAGAAATTTTTTATATAAAGAAATTAATATAGTTAATCAATTTTAGCAGCAAAATATTACTAACATAGTTTTATATTAAATATTTAAACAAAACAGAGAAAAAAATTAGTTAAATTCTCGACAGATTGATCGCTTGTGCTGTGAAAATAACCTGAAAAATTTTGTTCCAAAATCTAATGACAAATTTATTAGTTTTCAACAACTGGTAACGTGTAATTAGAAATAAAGGGTGTTTTTTATAAACGTATAGAACTTTAAATTGCAATAAAACAACGATGGATTATTCGATTGACATGAATTTTATTTATCCGAAAGATAATCTTGTGGCATTACATTTTAAATATGATTTCTGGCATATGACCGCCACGGTTGGCTCGGATGTAGTCCAATCTGGACGTCCAATTTTCGATGACTTTTTCCAACATTTGTGGCCGTATATCGGCAACAACACGGCGAATGTTGTCTTCCAAATGGTCAAGCGTTTGTGGCTTATCCACATAGACCAATTACTTTACATAGCCCCACAGAAAGTAGTCTAGCGGTGTTAAATCACAAGATCTTGGAGGCCAATTCACAGGTCCAAAACGTGAAATTAGGCGGTCGCCAAACATGTCTTTCAATAAATCGATTGTGGCACGAACTGTGTGACATGTTGCGCCGTCTTGTTGGAACCACAGCTCCTGGACATCATGGTTGTTCAATTCAGGAATGAAAAAGTTAGTAATCATGGCTCTATACTGATCACCATTGACTGTAACGTTCTGGCCATCATCGTTTCTGAAGAAGTACGGACCAATGATTCCACCAGCCTATAAAGCGCACCAAACAGTCAGTTTTTCTGGATGTAACGGTGTTTGGACATACACTTGAGGATTAGCTTCATTCCAAATGCGGCAGTTTTGTTTGTTGACGTAGCTATTCAACCAGAATTGCGCTTGATCTCTAAACAAATTATTTTCGAAATAAAATTGCACTATTTGCAAGCGTTGTTCACGCGTGAGTCTATTCATGATGAATTGCCGAACCAAACTGAGAATAAATCACTTGACAGCTGTTAAATCGAACAGTAATGCCAACTTAAAGTTCTATACGTCTATAAGAAACACCCTTTATTTCATTACATGTATGAATATTTCATTAATTCAACAAATTATTTCATTAAATAGTGAATACTTTATGGAATAAATGAAATGCTATCATTAGTTTAATGAAACGTTATTAATTATTAATTCAGTGCAGCACATAAGTCTATGCCGCTATTATGGCTTAAAATTCAACTCAGTTGAGTTGGAATTGAATTGACCGATATTGATGGAGTTGTGATGTTTTTATATGTCTATCTAGCGCGTGAGTGTATTTTTCTAAATTCGCAAATTATTGCTTATGCTATCAGATCACAAAAACGTGGAAAAATCTGACAGCTTTAATTTTATCTGTCAATTTTATATATTTGTTTGTTAGTTTTGGTTTATTGACATTTAAATCAAATATACACACCGATGTTTGCTTAAGACATTTTCAGTGCAAGCTTAGTAAAATTAAGCAAACTGCAAAGGTGTACATCTTGTTGTTGTTGTTGTATTGAGCAAACCCAAAAATTTTTGCACTCGTTTTCACTGTTTGCAAGCACTAACTAATTTTTTTTCAGTACAAACTTTAAAAGTAGGGAGAAAATTTAGAAGAAGAAGAAGAAATAAATTTTGTTAAGGAATTTCAGATTTTATTTATAATCAAATATTTATAACAAATCGTGTTTAAGTAAATTAAACATGTCAGGTCATCTCTTGAATATTTCAGCAATATATTTCAGAAATTAAAGTCAATTAAAAAGAACCATACACAGATCTGAAATCAGTTTTTAAAAATACTTTGGAAACAATTTTCAGTTTATCTGGGCCAAGGAAAATACCTAAAACTCTACAAAATAATTATAAAAAAAATTTTATAATTAAAAGCACAAAAACAAATATCTTTAAAATAAAGTTTTTGTATTATTTTTTAATAATTAAGTCAATTAAAAAACAACCTTAAAAAGCACCCTATTATTTTCAATTAAAAACTTGCAATAGTTCGCCAAATAATAATTATTTTTAAGCTTTAATTACACTAGCCTTAGTAATGACTTTAAGTTAAAATAAAAAAATTGGATCACTTGCTTATGTGCCAAAAATGGAATTCATTAACATAAACAAACGGCGGTGGCACACAGACATTTCAAAATTAAAATTTTTTTTCAAAAAAATCATTGGAAATCTTCCTGTTTACACATCCAAATGCAAATTTTCCACGCGCATAAAAATTCCATTTTGACATTTTCATTATTACTTCATCGTTACAGGTTTGTTTTTACAAAATCATATTACACATGTTAACAAAATATTTTTTTTTATTATTTTTTTTATTTTTAATTAAGATAAAGCAGCAACTAAAATAAAATACAGTTTTGCTAGCAATTTGCTAGTTAATTAGTTAATTAACCATTTACTTTTATTATTTGTTTTCAACATTAATTTCTTCGTCATTGTTCAGTCTTTCAGTCATTATTTTTTATTATTGTTGAATAACTTGAAGCAATTGAATTCACAAGTCATGCAAATGTCTAATAATTTCATTAGCTGCTTTTAAATTTAACGGTTTTTTGAAGCAGGGCTAGTTAGTGGCACACATACATAAAAAAAAGCTGAAAACAAACACATCATTTTAGTTCAAGTTTTTTGAATGGAATGGCAGCAGTTGCCAAGCTGTTTGTAAGGTTAAGGCGACTTGCGTATATGACCACTCCCATTTTTCTAATTTTAAAGAAAAAATTTAAATGCATAAGAAAAGGTTTTTTAAAGCCGATAGAAATGTAACACTTCATTTTAATAAAAAAAAACAATTTTTATTCAAAAAACCAATTAATGGCATCAAGCAACAGCACCAGCTGAATCTAAGGCGCAAAATTGTTTACTTAAACCACAAAGAGAGCCCCAATTTTCTGCAGCTGACCACGAATCGATATATCGCACGTTCTTCGTTTTTAGTGTCATTATTCTAAGCAGCATACACTTTACTTAGTTAATATTATTATATTATTAAAACAAGGATTTCAGCGAATATCTTACTTAATAAAAATCCCAAAATCATTTTTAACAGCTTTTGTTCAAAAAAGTTTGTAGTTCTCTGATTGAAACCGTTTCATATATTAAAGAAGTTTTGTGCTAAAAATAATTAGCCGTCCTCTGACTCAAATAAGCTCAATATATTTTGTTTCATAAATTTGTTAAGTCATTTTGGCGTACAATTAAAATGTTTTAATTAAAAAAAATTAATTTATATTTCTAAATGTATTTCTTATGATTTTATTGGTTCCCAACTGTTAAACAGACAAATGTATATAGTTCACCACCTGCTTAATGAATTTTGTAATTGTTTTATTTATATCATGCACAATTCGTTTAATTAAAGGATATTGTTTAAGACTAAAAATATCAAAGTTGTGGCTATAAAAATAAATCTAATAAAACTTTAATTAGTTAAGGAATTTTGTTTTTTTTAATCATTAAAACTGCAATTAAATAAATAACTTAGTTTTGAAAATATTATAACTACAAACACACAGGACCTGCTGTTAGAAAACAAAAATTTATCTTAAGAAAAAATAAATTTAAAGAATATAGACAAATAAAAATAGTATAAAAATAACAATCCTAAATCTGAATTTTTTAAATAAAGTTTTTATTAAATAATAATAAATCTTTTTTATAGGTAAGTAGAGGTTTTTATCCCAGTCTCATTTGGTTCTTTATTACGTAAGTTGGTATTCTTAGAAAGCGTATATTCCAATTTTTAGAGAAATCCGTTTAGAAAAGGAATTGTGATTTTTGTATGTGATATGTATTCTCAATAAGCATTTAATAAATGAAAATGTTTTTTTATGAATTTGGCCATTAGTCGTTTTCATAGTTGAAAAATAATTTCTCTGAGGCTTTTAAGAATTACTTTTTTTAATATCAAATTTGCTTGTTTTTTTAGTTTGAATTTATTTATTACTAGATGCTTTTGTCCGGTCTCTCCTGCTTCTGTTCTTTATTACATGAGTCGCTGTCCTTAGAGAGCGTATGTTCCAATTTTTAGAGAAATCTTGAACAGGATTTTAATTGTTAAAATTTTCATCCAAATAAATATAATCATTCACTACTTTATAAAGTGGCTTATGCCATTGCTGGCATTATTAGCAGAAGCATCAAATAAAAATTGTACAAAAAATTATTTTCAGACAAAAATATTGTTCTGATAAAATTTTTTTTTTCAAATAAAATCTTTTTTCAGACAAAAATTTCGTTCAGCAAAAAATTTTATTTTAAAAAAATTTGTTAAGACAACAAATTTTATTTAAAAAAAATTTTTGTTTAAAAAGAAGTTTTGCTCTGACAAAAATTTTGTTCAGTCAAACATTTTGTCCAAGTCAGACAAAAAATTTGATTAAAAAAAAATTTTGGTTCAGACAAAAAATTTAGTTCAGACACAAATTTTGTTCATACAAAAAAATTATTCCGACAAAAAATTTTGTTCACACAAAAATTTTGTTCAGTCAAAAATTATGTTCAGACAACAAATTTTGTTAAAAAAAAATTATGCTTAAAAATAACTTACTCTGACAAAAGAATTTTTCACACAAAAAATTTTTTTAAACAAAAATTTTATTTAAAAGTAACTTTTGCTCTCACAAAAAAAATTTTATTCAGACAAAAATATTTTGTTCGAACAAAAATTTGGTTCAGACAAAAATTTCACTTAAAAAGAACTTTTACTCAGACAAAAATATTTTTCAAACAAAAATTTTATTTTCGAATAGTCCATAGTACCTTAAAAATTTAAAGTTTTTGCTTGCTTGGCTTTGTTTTAAAGTCATATTCTCTTTTTTGCAAAATAAAAAAATTAAATTTGTTGGCCAAAATAAGATCAAAACACTTCACACTTTTGTTTCCCTTCAAACCAGATGCTTATTTAAGTGAGAGGTTATACAAGTTAAATTTTTTATTGTAGAATAAAAACAAAATAATAATTATAAATCCCTTCTCTACAATTAATTTTATTAATAAAATGTGGTGCAAAAAAAGTTCCGCCTGAACTAAAAAAAATATATATGCAATTCACCAAACACACCTTAAACCTCCACACTTCAACACGAATATGAGTCAAACAAAAGCAGCAGTAAACTTGCGAACTCAATGTTACCACTCAAAAACAACCTTTGTAATACAGGGTGGACCAACTTCCACTAATTAATGGGCATTTTGCAGACGCTGTAAAGCTTGCTTAGAGAATAAGTCTTTATTGAATTGATTTTTAAATGCAATTATTCCTAAATAAACTTTTAGAATTGGCAACAGCTGTACAAAGCAGATTCCTAATTGAATTGTAAACTAGTTTGACTAGAAGACTTAGATGGAAACCTTCTTAGTATGAACAAGTAGAGCCAAAAATCTTCATAGTTGAACTTTCTTTCTCAAATGGGTAATTGAGCTACTTATCAGATTTACATTGGAATCTATTTTAATATTAAAATAATGACGGTATTTGCTGTAACAGTTGACTATCGGAAACAAATTATAAAATTTAACAAATTTTACATGATCATTCTAAAGTCCAATATTTAAATTGTATGAATCAAAATAAAAAAAGTAAAAAAATAAAAAACTGTAAAAATAAAGAAAAATTGTAACTTGTGTGTGTGTGATTGCAAATGTCCAAAAACCAAAATCCATCAAAATGGTTATAAAATTCAAATGGCCATCGATATCGAGTACCGTAATTTGCCTCCTGAACTGGAAATGTCTTCATATAAAATGGACTTCAATCATTTTATTTAATGTTGTTTAATGCAAATCATGTCTGGCTGTCTTAATATTTGGCAACGTATATGATAAATTTTGAACACAGTTTATATGACAATTTCGATCAACATTAATAGCCATAATTTGGACCCAGTCAGTTGAAGTTTACTCACCCTGCATAAATAAAATACATGAAAGTAAAATTCTGTAGAATGTTTTAAATAAAAAAAATTCATTTAATTTTAGTTTATCACTTAAAATTAATAAAAAATTAAAGCTATTTTTTTAAAATAAAACCTGAAATTAGTTAGTATAGTTTAAATACTAAAAAAGTCTTTGTTAAAAAGAAAACCTGAGGCTATTAAAAGAAACTGCATAAGTCAATATAATACACTTGAATTAAATATAAATAAATAATATTTTAATTCACACACACACATACATTTTTCGTTGCTATAAATATAGGAGAGGAGATAGTGAATAGAATTTTACTTACAAAATAAACAAATTTGTTTTTGCAGGTAAAGCATGCTGCCAGTCACGCTAGTGACTAACTATCTCTAATGACAAGCAGCGCAGCTATTAAAATAATTACCACCACCAGCAAAGTTGCACTAATTCAGTATTAGAAAATTAATTTTATTAAAAAAAAAATTAACAACTCAAACCAGTTGACCTTCTTAGTAAAATAATTTAAACAAATGGGAGTAAAAAAACACAACTCAACAGAACAACCTTAACTAAACTGATGAACAGTAGTTGTAACAAAACAAAAAAAGAGAACAAAACACAATATTATTATTAATAATGATATTAAAAGAATTATAAGTAAAAAATATTCATGGGAAGCGATATACGAGTATCTTATTATTAAAAGCTAAAGACATAATACGAGTGTAATTATAACTAAGCAGCTTATTTTAATAAATAATCCATTAAATATTGCACTCATTTTAATTAATAACAGTGGGGTGAGCGCCATTAAAATTATTTAAGCTTTAAAGTCGATCAACTAAAAATAAAATTATTTATTTTGTTTTATTAGTAACACTAGCTTATAAATCAGAATCAATTTTTAAACTGTTTTGAAAAGTATTTTGGAGCGCTGATTTCAAATTTTCACTCTAATTTCTGAGATACGGCATTATTTTCTAAATTGAAGAAGTGAGGCGATATATACAGGGTATCCGCCGGGAAGGTATACTACTTGGTTTGTTAATAATTTTTGATTAAATGAAAGAGAATGAATCTTATATTGATAAATGTTTTATTTAATGTCGGTAATTATGTATGGAATACAATATCAGATAAATGTCCGCCTCTGCTAGTCTCACAAATGCGAGCCGTTTTAAGCACATTTTTCATTAAATTCTCACACATTTCACGCGGTATTTCATTAATTTCATCACGAATATTTTGTTTGATTTGCTCAAGATTTTCTGGTTTGTTTGCATAAGCCTTGCTTTTCAGATATCCCCACAAAAAGAAGTCCAGAGCAGTCAAATCAGGCGACCGTGGAGGCCAATCTACATCACCATTTCTTGAAATAACTTGTTGTGGAAAGAAGTCTCGCAGTAATTTTTTTAAATGCTCAAACGATTAAAACACGTTGGTTTATCGAATATTTTTCTATAATAAATTTTCCATGTGTCTACTTCACGACTGCTAAATATGAACTGTCAAGACTAATATTTACCAAAATGGCGGCAAAATAAAGTAGTACAACTTCCCGGCGGACACCGTGTATGATCACTATCTCTAAAAGATTGGTTCTATTTGTTAAAAAAGAAAATCCGAAATTCTGTAAAATTTGTAATGAAAAATTTCATTTTTTAAGAAAAATTCTGAAATTTTTAATTTCTTAAAAATTATTTAAAATAGATGGAGACAAAAATTCACAAGTTTTTAAGTACAAGCTTAAAGACACATGAGTTTCCAACGAAACGAGCTAATTTTATTGAAAATGAAGCAAAGATTATGATTTCTTTCCAAAAAAATATTCTTATTTATTTCCTTTCCTTTCTATCTCCAGTGCTATCCTTCTTCACTTCCTTCTTAACAGGTATCACAAAGGGACCACTTCCGAGGAGCTAAGTGAGCCCAGCTTCTGTTTTTCTAATTTGAGCGCCCTGTGTAACCTAACCTAAATTTAGAATTAGAATGAAGAGCGGGAGGAAGTCACCTAGTTACTGACCTTTTGTGACACGACTCTCTAGTATCAAATCCTCCCAGAATCTAGTATTCATTAACATTTAAAAAACTTCTTTATGTGATTTATCCGCCATGTCCAACGGTTGTAGGTAATAATGCCTTAAGTAGCGAAAACGGGTCCAAATTAGACCATAACAGTGACACAATACGTGTTTTTCTGTTTCTTTATCTTCGTTACTTAACCTTCATAATGCTCCCAGCATGATTTCTAAAATGTGCAGTAGCTTTTTATCACTTTAAGCTTAATAAAAAAAGAAAAACTTTTCCATGTAATTTTTTTTTTCAATAAAATTCAAAATAAAAATAAAGTCTCACAATATTAGCTCTTCTTTTATTCTAAAAAAAACACACACACACACAAAATTCTAGTCAAACTCCACTTACCACTGTAGGTTTTCAGCAATAAACTTAACATTTTAAACAAATCCCTTGCATAGCAACCTTTACTTTACTTCTCTAGCAAAAATCTACACAAGCCAAAATATATAAATAAATAAATTACAAATAATAATAATACAAAATCAATATTTTATAAAATCGTTATTAAGCATATGCATAATAAATAACAATTTATTAAAGAACTTGTAGAAGAGAAAACACATAGTCGTAGTTGAGTGTTTGTTACAAACACTTTACAGCAAACAACTTGAGAATGCTTAAGATATGACAGTCAAGTTAGTTGTTTTTGGTTGTGTGTACTTCAGCCAGCTAGACAGTCAGTCAATCTGTCTATTTAGTTATTCAGCTTTAAAATGCTCCACCTTAAATTGTGTACTTGAATACTGATTTCTTATATGCTTTAGATTTAGTTTCTTTTTCACTTACATGCTTGGCTATTCTATTTAATACATTTTTATATTGTAAATATAACAATTTGAATTGCATTTAATATGATGTTTGGTTATTTAAATTGAATCTGTGTGTCTGACTATTGATACTATTTTTCCTTTTTTTTTTTTTTTTTTTTTTTTTAAATACCCTAAAGTGTGTAAAGGCTACAAATGGCATGAGTTTTGCAATATTTAAAATTAAAAAAAAAAGTTGTTTGCTGTTGTTTTTGCCATTCTGAACGACGACCGACCATATGTTAGTCGCGGCAAATTAATTAAGCTGCTTACATTTACTGTTCTGTTGTTGCTATTGTTTGTATTTACACATCGAGCTAGCAATTGTATAGAAAAATATTTTAAAATTGATTTTTAATTGTCAGAATATCCGCTTCGTTGTTCTACTTGTATAAAAATAGATTTGAAAGCAAAAAAAAAAGAATTTCCGTTAGTATCAGTATTTCCTTGTTATTTTTGGTGAAACTCTCATGCAGATTTTGCACGTTTCTTAAGTCTTTTGTTTAAATCACACAAAAGTTCTGTGGCTTAAACAAAAGATTTAAGAAACAAACTTTCAAGCAAAAAACAAATCATTTCAACGAAAATTTCATATTTATTTAAAGCCAATCGGGTGTTTTTGTTAAAAAAAAAAATTTATTCAAAAATCAAGACGATTAATATCTGAAAATGGCCACAGCTGTTCTAGATCTCTCATATCACATGAAACAGTAGCATTTAATAAAACTTGAAAAAATCTAATTTCTGATACTCAAGTGTTTCTGTAATTTTAATTTATGAGAACCATATCTGTCATTTAGTGAGGCTGACATAAGTTATTGCATTAAAGCGAGTTGGTTTGTTGGTGTACGTGGCGGGTTAATTGCCTTCACTGAAAATCGCAAGATTTCATTTTGAACCAACTACTCGCCAAGACTGCTTAGCAGTAAAGGGACCTAGATGCATTAAAGTGATTAATTATAGAAACTGTTTTCTAGTCACAAATCAAGAAACGGTGAAGTTTTTGATGGGAAAAGTTCTCGCATATAGTTACAGAAATGCGAAAATTGACCATTTAATTTTAGATACAGCATTGATACTCTCTTTGATAAGCACACATTTAGAGTGACAAGAGATATTAATTTTAATGCTAGTTGGAACTATAGCTTTGCTAAGATGAACTCTTATAATCAGCATAAAAATCATAGAGCCGCCACATCATTTTTTTACAAAATACATTTGTTTTTGGTACCAAAAATATTTTACTCTAACTGTTCAAAGGCACTAAAGTGATTTAAGCTTAAATTGGGCTTAATTAAATGTGTTATTTTTATAAAAAAAAAAATCATTAAAGCCTTTACAAATGCTGCTCGCTAAAAGTTAAAGTTATATAACAGCAGCTGAATTCAAAAAGTTTTTAGTTACAAAAAATTCAAGTTAGTTTTTGTTTATTGATTTACAGTAACCTGTGTAAAATTTGTAATTCTTACCCTTAAAAATAACGCTTGCTAAAGCTTAAGCTCAAAAAATTTAAAAAAAAACTTTTTTAATCTTTTATGCTAAAAAATTTTTTTGCTTCTCCTATAAAATTATTTAAATAAAAATTACGGTTTTTTATGTATTTAATTTTATGCACATAGTGTTTGGGCAAGTTTGACAACTTATTTTTTTTTTCTTTTTTTTTTTTTTTTTTTTGAATACCAAAATGCAAGAAATTTAACAACTAAAAGCAAAAACGAATTTAAACTCATGTTACAACACATAAAACTTGTGTATGACAACAAGTGTTTAAATGACATAATTAATGAAATTAAAATTAATAAACAAGGCACAGAGTTTGTAAATAAACTTTTCTTTAATGAAAACTTACGCATGCATACATATGCCAGGCCATTCACTTGACCTTAAGATTTAGATCACAAAACAAAAATAAATAAAATTTATTTGCATAGACTTATGCAACAGTAGCTAGCAGGACACACACTTGTTTTACACTTGATTGCTAAGATTTGTTAGAGGTTTTGTTTGTTTGCTTTAATTAAGCTAAATTAATAATTGTCTACTGTACGGTGTGACTAAAATATCCTTCAACTTATGCAAGAAA
Source organism: Thelaira solivaga (assembly GCA_947397855.1). Lineage (NCBI taxonomy): Eukaryota > Metazoa > Arthropoda > Insecta > Diptera > Tachinidae > Thelaira > Thelaira solivaga. Next base: position 16,485,451 of record OX377611.1, on the reverse strand, counting down.
CTTTCATTGTATTTAATTATTTTAGTATTTATTCGATCCAGTTTTTCCTGCTTGGTAGTAATTGTAACCATCACTTAGTCTAAAAAAAATAAAAATTTGTAGAATTTAGTGAATTAAATACTTATATTTTACTAGCAGCAATCACAAAAAATTGGTTGCCGAAAATATTTCATATAGCAAATGAATTTGACAGTTTTTACTTGCCAGTTGCTTTTTGTAATACTCAAGCTTGGTTGCAATCGATAATCGACCCATTAGTTTTTTTCTTGAATTTGAATTTTGTTGTTCAAAATATTAAAACAAGTAACAGCACATTTATAAAAATTAAAAAAAAAAAATTTCTAATCATATTTTTTTTTAACAAATCTTCCTTTGGCTGTGTATTTGTATGTCTTTGCACACACAGAAAACAACTTCGGTCCTGAGAACTAAATTTGTTTCCAATAAAAAATTAAGTTGTGATAAATATTTTAGTTGTAGTAATCAAAATTCCATAATATTGGCCAAAATTTAGTTCTACTAAAAATTTTTTTAACTGAATTAAAAAATTCGATGGCCACAACTGAATTTTGTGATTGGAAACAAAATTAAGTTCTCAAGACCGAAGTTGTTTTCTCAGTGTAAGTATTAAAATAAACTTCTTGAAGTCTGGAAACAACATAGCGAAGAGTTAAGTGATTAATATGACCACCTCCTGTGCCTGGTGTCGTTGACCCAACTAGCTCGTTTTGATTCAGGGCTAAGATTGCAAACCTGACACCTCCGACGGGGGCTCAGCTGTTAATGAAATTTTTCCCGATAGGTTCATAAATGGCGGAAACATTTCTGTTTCTCAATGTTAAATACAAAATGAATTAAAAAAAATCATGATGGTACGCAGTTCTATCAAAAATATCAATCATAATTACTGTGAAAAAAATTATTTTAATGTTATAAAATATTACAAACGGCAGGAAATACTTATACATATTTTTTACTCCCTTTCATATAGTGTTTAATTATTTTTCAAGTATTTTTTTTTCTTGCTGTTTCTATTCACAATAAATTCATTCATAATTGCTTAACTTGGTGTCATTGAAAAACAAAACTATTCATTCATTAAAGCATACGAAAACAAAAATTATTAATGATTTTCATAAAATTTTCAATTATTTTTATTAAAAAAAAATATGTTTTAACTTAACGTAAGGTTTACCAAATGTGTTGGTTTCCTGCAGTTTGGATTTTTTTTCTTTTTTCTTAAAAAAAGTTTTATACTTTTTTTTGCCACGGGAAATTCAAATGATTAAATGGTTTTCATCTAAATAAAGTAAAACAAAACAAGTTAAATTCGGCTGGGCCGAGTCTTATATACCCTTCACTGTGTTAGCTAAATATTCATATTTTTCACTTTCCACATTCTTCTAAATATAAAAAAAATACAAAAAATTATATAATTGTAACGGCTTGAGGTCATATTTAAAAAATTTATTATTTAATCAAATTGGCAATATAAAAATAAAATTTTATAATACGACTTCAATCTTAATAAGCCAGCCGTTTCAATAAAAAAATTTTAATAGATTTAAAAATTAAAATTTATATAAAAAGAAACAAAAAAAGAAATGAAAAATATATATTGATAAAAGTTTTTCTTTGAATACTTATTTTTTTAATCCTAAATAAATAATTAATTTCAGTTCAAGAAACCAAAATTTACCAGTACTAAGAAAAAATCCTTCTAAAAACTTAAATTTTAAAAGCAATAAAATGTCTAAAGTCATTGAATTTTTTTCAATAATAAAAAGAGAAATTCTAAGAACGATATCTAATAGACATGCAAATTTTTTTAAGCCAAACTTCATTAATCATATATTTAATATCAATAAAGATTTTTCAAATTAAAGGCAAAAACAGAAAAAATTTTCTTTGATAAATAGGTATATTCGTTATGCTATTACACTCAAAGCATTATAAACCACACACACATATATTTTTTTAGGCTTCGTCTTTGTACAAGATTATGGAATAGAACACATATGCGCCAATGATGTTGCTCCAAAGAATTTTAGCGACTTCCTCCGTTTATGGACGGATTCATTTGAATTTTAGTCCAAGTACTATGAATATGATGTATAAAAAAACTATGTACTACTTTTTTTAGTTTAGATAAAATACCAAAAAAAAAACAACAGAAATTAATAAAAATCTAAAATTGCGGTTGTATTTTTGATATTTCTCTCATTTGATATTGCTCTCATTTGTTGCACAGATATTATGGCTATCATTTCTGATAAAACTGCAACAACTTTTTTTTCAGTTCCGTACTTTGGACAAAATGAACAAAAAAACTTACTCAGAAAATAGTCAAAAATAGAGGTTGTCACGGTTTTCGACTCATAGCTCCACTATTTATGCACCGATCTGCCTGAATTTCAATAGCAAGAATTTAACAGAAACAACCAATAGATTGTCATACTATACTTTTCTGTAGGTTACCTAAAGACTTCAGAAAGTTGATTTCAACGACAGACAGATGGACATCGCTTATATGACTCCGATATTCATTAGGACTCAAAATATTTATACTTTATAAAGTGTTCCATGTACGATGTAGAAATTACAAACAGAATCACTAAGTTACCTTCTTACTTACAGTGAAGGGTATAAAAATGCATAGATAAAATTAATTGAGCAGGTTTTCACAGTAATAGCAGTTGACTATAAAAAAAATTTAAATTAACATACGAGTACAGCTGCTTTAATAATCATGAGAATAGAATGCAGTTGACTTACTAAAACGCGTTAACTTTATTCAGCATCTTTTAGTTACAATTGAGAAAATTAAAACTAAAAGTAAATAAAAAAGCAAGTGGGTGTTTTTCCATGAACTATAAAGCGATTTTTTTTAAACCAACTAACTAAAAGAGAATTTATTAGAATTAATTATCACACTTGCTTTTATGTAATGAACGGTTGATGGTGCTGCACAGTGTCTAATATATGAAAAAAAAACTTGAGTTGTTAAATTAATAATTTTTTCCACTCAAACTAATTTAATTTTTTTTTTTATTTTAAAAAAAATCACTAAGTTTTTCTTATGTTATCAAATCGCTTTGGTAAAATATTTAAATTCACAACTCAACTTTAATTAATTAAGGGCTTAAAAAAGACTTAATTTTTGTAGTTTATTTTAAAGTTTTTATTATTTGAAATTTATTTATTTTCTTTATGGTTTGTTTCCCAGCCGGGGTATGAATCAGTCAAGCCATTGTCTTACCAGAGGTGTGCTTCCTTTTGAACTGAAAAACGTTGATGTATTCGTGTTAACAAAGTATAACTTTTTTATACATATATATAATATATGGAGAATTAAATGATTTTTTGGGCGACACCTTCCAGTCGCTCAGCTGTTAATTCCTCGCCTACACGCCTGATAAATATTTGAGGCTAGGTTTTGTTCAGCTGACTCACAATCTGTTAATGGCACTCAGGTTGACTCAAATTATTCAGACAGTGAAAGTTACTTTAATATTTACGTTTGACTGTGATTACGGTTTTAATACAGTATGTTTGTTTCTTTAGGCTACTCGCAAAAAGGGTGCTCGCCTAATTACAATACGAATATTAGTAACCAGAAACTTTACACTCGGCAATTTATATTACTAGCACGAAGTAATTTTCCAAGACTTCATGATTGGCTAACTAAAATACGAATACAAAATAGTTTCCAAGAACTTTGATTCGCCTAACTACTTGTTAAATATGCGGTAACAATCACCATTCTAGATTTCGTAAAATGTTGGTTATAGTTCTCCTTCTTCGTTACTTAACCTTATTTACTTATCCAACTTCTCGCATCTACCGTTTGAGAATTATTAATACCTTTACTTTGTGTATAATACCAAGCATACGTGTATGCTAAATATTGTAAGTTAGTTTGCCTTGATAACTTTTTTGCGACAGTGCTGTTAAATATAAAGAATAATAGAAATACAAGATTTTGTCATGCGCATGATTTCCCGTGAGTTGACATAGATTGTCCTCTGTTTGAAGAAAATAATAAGGCATTTCTCTCAATTTCTTTTATTTAGTTGTAAATTAGTAGCCGTGACGTCATTTGTGCTACATGTGGAGAAAAATTTTATGTATTTCTATCATTCTTGCTAAGTAGTTGTATACAGTACGCTGCGTATGGTCTTGTGGCTAGTTTCTAACGATCACGTTGCAGGTCTACTACTTATCTCAAATTAACCGACTGTTTTTCGTACACTTGTAACATAAGGCAAAAACCAAAACCATAAGTATACGAAAATTTGGGTATGAAAAATTTTTTTATTTCTTTAATTAAACTTGTAATAATAATATATAAAGTTATGCTAATCCATATTTCCATTGTAATATTTTAATTCAAAGTCTAACCAAAACGAGATAAAGTGGACTAGAAAATACTGAAATGTAATTTAATTTGTTTCATATTTTTCTATTTATTTTTATTTATCTTTTTTAATTTTATTTTAATTTTACAGAGTGAATTTTGACTTCTAACACACTGTGCTTCAAAATTAATATTTTTTACTTTCCTTTGTTAAAAAATAAACTTAAATTAATATCCACTTTTCATATGAGTAATTAAAATCTCTTAGGCAAATAGAAAAAAAAAATTTAAAAAAACATGTTCTTGTAAACCTTTTAAAGTATGCAATTTCCTTTCTATATTTTAAAATTATTAAATAATTATGAAAATTTTTTTAGATAGTAAAACAAGTTCTTTGATTTAAATCATCAAATATTAAGAAAACTTATTAAGTGATATTAATGCAAAATCAAGCATTATAAATATATGCATATGAAATTTACTTACCACCATTAAATTTAAATACAGTGAACTCTCGATAAATTGAAATACAAAAGCCATACAGAGAAAAAAACTGCAATTAACCAAAAGTTTATATACGAGTATATGAAAAAGATTTCATATTTTATTTGCTTTAATTTAGCAAAAATTTTACTGAATACGCACTACAGGGCTAAAAAAAAATTTTTTTAAATTTTTTAATACTCAATTTTTATAAAAAAAATTTTAAATTAAATTTTTGCTATAAATTTTTTTATAATAAAGTTTCTATCTAAATAAAATTATTTATTAAATTAGTTTTTTCGTTTCTGTTTTATTTATTTATTAAATTGCACGACTGGTTTGATTTTCTTTCATAATTTATTTGACTTTACTAGGATTCGAACTAGAGCATAAGCAGTTAAGAATCTATAACTACTGACTAAAACACTTCAGTCATTGTGGCCTAGTTGAGTTGGAACGACTTAGTTTTTGTTTTTTACTTACTTTATTTATATTTGACCCTGGCTAAGAAAAGGTGGCTTATGAGTCAAAAAAGAAATTGCGAGAAACAGCTGTTAAAGATAAACAATGCATTTCGTCAGTTTCTTAGTAGTTTTTCTTTTGCATTATGAACAGTCATGCCCAAAAGGCAACCAAAAAAAGCAAAAGAGCATAAATGAGATAAGTTCGTGTGTGTATATAAAGTGCGATCCTGTTTTAAAATTTTTCAATTCCATTTATTATCTTGATTCTGGATTTTCAATAAAATTCTGTTTTTCTTTCATTTGTGCTCTTTTCTACATTCTCTACATTTCTAGTACACTTCTGAGTCCTAACGACTTTCTAGTTTTCACCACGGGAAAAAGCGTCTCAAAAACTATCGAAACCAAAAAAAAAGTGGAAAAAATTTTTTTGAGTCATAAGCCACTTTTTCATAGGCGGTCACATATGGTAGCGAAAGAGAAAAAATAGAAATCAATTTATTTTCAACCATATTTTTCTCATTTACTTAACCATGTTATGCTTATTGTAATCACTAGAAGTATATTATTATTACCACCATGGGCTATAATCGCACCGCGACCTTTAAGATCTACTGTGGTCGCGGTAGAAGTATAACTAACGGGCCAATGCTTAATATAGGTATTCCGGTTGGATTTAATGAATTTAGAAATTTGATTAAAAAAGCAACATCTTGAGCTGAGCTCATGACTGCATCATTAGGTTTATATATCTTTTAAATTCTTGTAATCAAATCTTAAATTTTAGAATTTTAAAAATTAAAAAATTTATTTTAATTATTTAGTTGAAAAATTGGCCGTAAAGACAATGGTACCTCGGCAAAGTAGGGAATGGTAAAAATCCCTCAGAAGAAGATTACTGGGGTATGAGGGAATTTCAAAAACATTTTTTTTAAATAGTCCAAAGTAACTTCTGAGTATTTGGGTGGTAGATTACAAATCTAGACGACCTTCTCTTTAAAATGATATATGTCCCATTTCGTAATCTTTTATGGATCATTCAGAAGTTACTTTGGATTATTTTGAAATTTCCATATACCCCAGTGCTGTTGCTCTAAGTGATTTTAGCAACTTCCCAACGAACCTATAAAGGATAAGACACATTTCAAAAAGGAGTTTGTCTAGATTTATAACTAGTCACCCAAGTAGTCAGAAGTTACTTTGAACTATTTTAAACAATTCTTCTAAATTTAAATATATCCCAGTACAAAAGAGCCTTTAATAAATTTTTTAAAGCTCCATCAAATTAAAATAATTCAAATTACAGAACATAGAGACAAATAGATGCAAATTAGGGAGCTTTTCCATTGACATCATTTAATTACTGGGAGTTTCTTCAATGTATCGAATGTTTTTTAAGGGACTTAAGATACAGTTCAATATATTGAGAGATTCAAATTAAAGTTTTTCCATTTTAGCAAAAGTCGACTAATACAGTCGATATTAATATATTAAATATTAAAAAGTACTTATTCATATAATATTATTATTAATAATTTAATGTCTGGTTTTATTTTTTTTCAATCACTCTTTCTAAATTTAGAAATATTTATTCGTATATTCAGTTTGAACTGTCTGTCTTACAGAATATGAAATATAAGAGAATTTACTCATATATTATGGAAAAAAAATTATTTGTTTTTTTGTTTTTAATTAATTTAAAATTTGAAAAATTATTTTAACCACAAAATTCAATGACTTTTATTTTTTTTTCAAGTAGCGATTTGTTATTTTAAGTTCTTTTGTTTAATTCTTTTTTTTTAAACTAATTTATTGATTGTTTGTTAAGTTTTCGTTATGAGTATTAAAAAACGATTAACATTATTGCCAGTATTTTTTATAGTCAATAAAATAAATAAACAAAAATCTTATTCATTGTTTTCGTTATTTTCAAATTGCTTAACAAATTCTATGTCTCATTTATAAGCTGCAAAAAAAAAAATTTTAAAAGTTTATATTCGCATATTACGTACAAAATTTATTAAACACTTTAAAAAATTACTTTTAATTGAAAGGTTTAATAAAGTAAATTAAACACTGAAAAAAATTTTACATAAATAAATTCATTAAATTTAATCAAACACTGAATATATCTAATTAATTACATAATTTATGAAATATTTCATTGTTTTAATTTTAGTTAAATCGTTTCATTGATTTAATGAAATATGTCATAAATTATGTGAATTAATGAAATATATATTTATAAAAAATATATTAATGAATTTAATGAAAGAATATTTTATTAAATGAATGAAAATTGTCATTGGTGGAAAAGGCAATAAATATTTTGAAGACTAATTATAACTTGTTAAAAAATTATTTTAATGTGATTGGTGGAAAATAATAAATTTTTCCTTAAATTAATGACAAAATTCAAAGCATATATAAACAAAAAAAAGCTCAGTGGATGCAAAATAGAAAAGAGACAAATACTTCCGTTGTAGCAATCCGCCAAAATTTTCACGATAAACTGTAATGCGTTACCAATTGTGAACTTTTAATTTTTATTATAAGAAACAAACGTGTTATTGAAAACATTTTTTTTTAAATATTCAATATTTCTGCAATAAATTTCTCTTGCACTGCTATGCCACAACAGACAGCCGGATTTAAAATCAAGTCAAAAAATAAATATTTAAACGGAAATGAAATCAATTAAAAATTAAAGTTTTTATATGCCTAATTAAGAGGGCTTTTTTACAAATAATTTGCTATTAAACACAAGCAAGAGAGATATTAAAAATTGGAAACATAAATTTAGCAGCAAAATTTATAGCTTAAAAAAAACCTTAAACCCACTTCAGCAAATGTATGACCATAAAATCTAAAAACAAAAAAAAAATGTTAATGGTCAGCAAAACTTAAAAATTATTATTAAATTATAACAAATTAACAGAATTATAGGCATAAAAACAGGCAGCAAAAAAAAACAATAAATATTTTGAAGACTAATTACACTGGTCGAAAAAAAAAAACTTTTTGTGTGTAACATGAAAACTTTTGTCTTGCTATGTTTAGGACAAGGATATGGATAATATAAATAAAATTAGAATGCTTCCAATACGAATAGTTTTTTTGTAATTAAATGTTATATAAATTTAGAAAATTTGAGATTTTGTTAACAAAAGTAAGTTATTTTATTATGTTACAGTATTAATTTAAATAAAATTTTATGATTTTCTGCTGTATTTTGCTTCAGGTACATCTCGTTGTAATGTCCAACAGTAATCCGCTAGCATACGTGGACTCCACTTGCCCTGGTATCGTTTTTCCATGGTAGAAATGTCTTGGTGAAATTATTCACCATGTTCATCGCTGACGACGCCCAAATTTTCAGGAAAAAAGTCTAAATGTGAATGAAGGAAGTGTATTTTCAATGACATATTACAACCCAAAGCCTTATAAGCAGATAGCAGCTCCGCCACAATAGTTTTATAGTCATTTGATCGGTGATTTCCTAGAAAATTGAAAGTTACTTTCATGAAAGATTCCCAAGCAGATTTTTCCAAATCACTGAGTTTTTCTTTAAATATGTCGTCTTTCATCAATTGTCTGATTTGTGGGCCAACAAATATGCCCTCTTTAATTTTTGCCTCACTCAATTTAGGAAACTTTTCCTTCAAATATAAAAAGCCGTCACCACTCCTGTCCATAACTTTCTGGTGGTTCTGGTACAGGTAGTTCCTCACTATGAGGGATCGGTCTTTTAGCAGATGACAGGTCAGGATATGTTATTTTATTTTTTGTTTTAATTGTGATACCTTTCGTATCAGTAACACAAAAATAACAATCAGATGAGTGATTCGTTGGTTCTGTCCAAATTACGGGGATTGCAAATGGCATAGATCGAGATCTCTTCGCCCATCCAGTAAGAAGACCCACACATGTAACACAGCAGATGTGTGGAACCCACGCTTTGTCTTGCTGTCTGACGGCAAAGCCAAAATACTGTTCATATAGCTTAGTCACTAATGGTGTCAAATTCCTTCGCTGAGTTTTAAAAGTAATGTTACCACAAATATAACAAAACCTGTCAGGATCATTTTTGCACTTTCTTGACATTATTTAACAGTCGCTTAACTCAATAAATAGAAAAAAACACTATACTATTCACATAAATAAAATCTCTGAATGCAAAAGTGGAGCAAAAATGGTTAATTTTAAATTTTACGGGTTGTAGCTGTAACACGAAAACTAGAACTGATGGAATCAAAATAAATACGGTGATAAAATGAGGGTATTTAGGTAATTCCAAATTGGTAAGTACCTTTCTTGTTACAAAATTTTGTTGACCAGTGTTATCATTGCAACTTGTTTGAATAATTATTTTAAAGCGATTAAATGTTAAAAATTTAATTTTTTGTTTAATCAAAAGCATTAAACATTAAATGCTTTTATAAAAAAATTTATGTTGTTGTTTTTGGTGTTATTAGATATGGCAGAGCAGGCTGTAAATATATAATGACTTTGAAACTTGCAAATTTTATAATTTTTTTAAGTACTCGTCACTTTACACTGCTGAAAGATCTTTTTCAAACTCATTTAGTTTTAGTTTTTCTAAGCTTTTATAAGAAAATATGTGTGTGTGTATTTAATTTTTAATTTTATATTTCTTTCTAACTGAAAATACCAAACGTGTTAAAATACGCACCACCAACCGTATCAGTGATTGATATCGTTTAGTTCATTTATTATTTATTTATGTGCGAGTACGCCTGTCTGCGTGTCTCAATTTACGAATGCTGTTACTATGTAGTGGAAAATATTTCAAATAAAGTGAATGGTTTGATTTCTTAATATTTTGATTGCTTAATATTTTGGTATCCTATAACGCACTTGTATTGTGTAACATGAATAAATTTTTTATGTCTTCATAATTGGAACAAGAAACAGTATTTGTTGCTACACTGAAAGAATTTTGTTCATGGTATGTCCCATGAATTTCGTCGTCAAACCAATTAAAAATTTATTGTTTTTCTAATAAAATCAATTAAATTTTTTTTAGAAATACGAATTTTTCACTAGCTTTTCCTTTCTCTTCTTTTAATATTTTTTTTTTCAATTGAATTTTAGTTAAGAACAAAAAAAATTATTTCTCATTCTTAAAGAATTTTGTTCAAGTGAACAAAATATTCAAGCTATTAAAGATCTATGCACCTCTCGTAAGAAATCTACTAGCAGAAATGTTCAAGTTTTCATTTCATTTTAATTATAAAATGTTTTTGTTTTGTTGGTCTAAATTACGCCAACTTTTCCAAATATTTTCTTAAGATGGAGTCAACCATAATTTTTACAAATTTAATAATAACAAATATATTTCCCCATTCGTTTATTTGATATTAAAAAAATAATTAAAATAAATAAATTATTGCTTGTGAAAAGGCACAATCAAAATTTAAAAAATCATAAAGAATCAAGCAGGCTAAGCTACACCTACTCCATGTAAATAATAATTGAAACCGGATTTTATCTACTTTTTTTTATTATTTGTTCAAGACTACATTCACACATTCATAAAATACATGAAGTTGAACTTAATTTTTCACAGTCGATTTTAATTTTAATGGTTTTCGCCAACAATAAACCATACATTTTGAAACAGGCTTGCAAACCCAAAGTACAGACTGGTAAATCAATTATGGGAGTTGCTTTCAAGGTCGCCTCGTTAAACTTTTTTTTTTTTTTTTGGCACATACATACACATACCTGGCTAAATATAAAATTGTTGAATTTACAACAGGATTATTGAACACAATTTTACAGTTGTTTTTCTTGCTGGTATGACTAGATTTTGTTTTTTACTTTTTTTTCCTTTCTTTTTCCATCCGCTGAATGTTTAATACGGAAGTTTCTGTGTTGTGCGATAGTGTAAATGAATGAAATTGTTGTTTGTTGCTGTTTTTGAAAGGTGAAAGACTTAATGACGAGTAGAATTTCAGGCCTTTTGCTTAAAGCAAAAAAGAAAAAAAATTTTTGTTATCGCAGGAGCAATAAAAAAAACAAACAAAAAATGTGTTAATAAAAGTGGCAGAGTGGTGGCAGGTGGTTAGTTGGTTGAGTTTAAATTAAAAAAAAATAGTGTTTCTTAATATAATTTTTGGTAACCTTTTTCTAGTCATATAAAGGAATAAGAAACATTTTAATTGCAGTGAATTTGTGAATAAAGAAAATTTTAATTTTTTTTTAATTCTAGAATCAGCATATATGTACTTGTGAATCCTGCCGTATAGTAAATAAAACACACTTTCATGAGTTGTTCATAACCCATTCACTTCAATCAAATCAAGATCTTTATAAGTACAATAGTTTTAAAAGCGAGCACTGAACTTCTCTTCGCGGCATTAGTTTGGTGATTCTTCTGTGGCAGGAGTTGATGACTTTTCTGTGGCGGCAGTTTAATGACTGAACTTCTCTTCGCGGTATTAGTTTGGTGATTCTTCTGTGGCAGGAGTTTGATGACTAACTACTGTCTTTTTATCTTCTTGTTTGTCGTACTCGTTAGTAAAAGGGGCTACCGTGGGAAAGTCAGTGTTGTCTTGTCCGTATAAGCGTCCCCACATACATATAGAGTACTTTGAGCACAGAAAGATTTTTTTAACGTAACATTTTCTTGACACCGGTAGTGCAATTCAGTAACTTTTATTACGAACATTCGTATCGAAAAAACAAATATAACGATATTTTATCGAATTCGGTATTCAGGGACTTTCGGACAAAAATATACGGTACGATAGAAATCGTTATTTGATGTTAACTTTATCGCAAGCTTCGAATATTTTTGTCGGAAAGCTACTGAAAAAATTTCCCGGCTCTTTCGCAACTACTGAAAATTGCAGGGCTTCACGAAATGTTAAAAAAAATTCATTTTTATTTATGTGTTGACATTGGCCATAAAAACTCATATATGTAGATGACAATTTATAGGCTGTAAAATAATTTCAAATTTATTTGAAAAATGTGTACGAGTACGTTGTATAAAACGCACTTTCTTTTATCAAACTTTATTGCAAATATAAACGTGACTTTAAAAAACTAACAAAAAATATAAGAAAAACCAAAAGTTGGTAATCAATTCGAGATCCACTTTACAAGTTGCATAAAACAAGACCAGACAATTTTATATAGTTTTATGAAAACCGTATTGTTAAAACAACATTTATAATAAGTAGGGTTTTTCTTTAAAAGTAATAAGCTGTTACAAATATCCTGCATTTTGTGCAAAGTCCTCTTACGTGTGCATGTACAGATGCCGTAAAATATATACCCTGTGTAAAATACTTTGAATGCGACTCTAATTTAGATTAAAAAAAACACACCCTATTATTACTTTTACTTTTCTTTTAAACCATAATAGTTTCCTAGTAAAAATATTAACAACAACAACAGCAATAAAAGTACGTGTATTAACTTTGTTTGCCTACTGACCGTTTAAACAATAAACCCATAAGAAACAAATTGTTTGTTACACTTTTTTTTCTTTTGTTTTGTTTTACTTTCAACAACGCAGCCTTAAACCATGCAATTCAAGTCTAACTAAGCTTTTGTTTTACGAAATAATAAAAAAATAAAATATAATTTTGATTTTTTTTGCTGACTTTGCCTCTCCTTGTACCCTTTTTTTTTGTATTTTTGGTATTTGAAGCTTGAAGGTGAGTTATTTAAAAACGCCTACTTTTAGTGTAACGCCTTAAATATTTTTGTTAAAGCGAAATTAAAAAAAATTACTGATATTGATCACTTTGGTTCATTTAACTTTTAGTCTAATTGTGTTTTATTTTTAAACGATTCGCAAAAGAATTAATAAAATTATAAGTAACTGGCCGTTTTTTAAATACAAAATTTGTTGATCTGCACTCTTATTGTTAATATTACTGCTGTTTTTATTGATTAGGCACTACTCGGCCAATCTGCATTTAAAAGTTGCTGACATGAAAATATTTAAGTATTAACTAAGAGTTTTTTTTGTCCAAACTCGCCTCACTGCAATGGCAAACGCAGCAACAGCAAAAATATTTCCAGACCTAAACTGTCGCAGCTAACGGGCAACTGAGAGTGAAAAGAAAACTCTTCACCTTCTCTGCCAGCGCCAAATTCTTCTGTTTTCGAGACACAAATTTCTCGATGAACATTTTATGAACGTCTTATCTGAGATATCATGGATAGGGTTAAGAGATCTGCTGAGATATCTTAATGCCGTAGGGTGTGTTTTTGTCATTTCATTATTCGGCTGTCTTGGTGAGTAGAAAGTCTTGGGATTCCAACCAAAAAAATAAAAAAAAAATCTGAAAAAATTGATGCAAGTAAACTCAGAACCCAGTTTAAACTGACAGAAATTTCCAAACTTCAAATGGAGTTAGTGTAATTCCTTTTTTTAGTGTTTACACTATGGCAGTAGAAGAACGTCATGTCATGTCTATTAAAAAAAAATTTTTTATAATAAAAACTTTTCATGTCTAACCAAAAGCCCCACCTCTTAATTGAGATAAATCAGATTGACACATCATTTTTAAATCTATAAATTTATGAAATTTATTATTAAGAAATTTTTTGAGTACTTAAAAAAAAAATTAAAAACTGTTGACATTTAATTTGTCACAGAAAATATTGAAGACCACGCCCTATAAATTAAAAAAAAAAAATTAAAAACTAAAGTGCACTTGCTAAGAGCTGGTTTTCTTATTTTATTTTTCTATTTATTAGAAACATAAAACTGATATCATCATTACCAGCAAATCTTCATTACTGATGGCATGGTTGCTCACAATAAATCATTCAATCATACTTGAAACAATGGAAAACTATTGAAGAAAATACAAAAACAAACGTTTGGTGTTTTATTGGTTACAAGCCTAGGAGTGATGACAAACGATGTTATTTTAATCAAAATATTTCATTGATTGACTCGTGCCAAAAACTAAAATAACAAACAACACTTTGACCTTAAACCTCTTGCAGTCTGCCTCAATTACAACAAAAGCAACAACAAAACAATTTCAACATCTTTTAAGCGGCATTTGTTGGTCGTGCTAAAACCACATAAAAATATTTTTTTTTTTTTTTTGTTTTATTTAAATAAATTATATTTTTAAAGCCTTTTTTTGGATAATAGATTGTTTTGTTTGAATTTTGTCAACTTTTTTTTAATATGCAATAACAAATAAAATGTTATTTTTAAAAGTAGTATAAGTCTACTTTTTAAAATAAAAATGAGTTAGTGGGCCTCAAAGTATGTAAGATTACGCGTCAATTACAGCCTCGCTATAATTTTAAATACTCTGCTGAGCTGATGAACAAGAATAGGAAAGATATTTCGAGACTAATGGGCACCTAAAAGACCGGCTTTTCTGGTTTCGAGACATAAATTTATCGGTGCATATACTATTAGCGGAGTACCTGAGATATCAAGGATAAGATTATTGGATCTTCTGGTTACTTATAACTCTGTTGTCTTGGCGACTAAGTGGTTCAAAACAGAAACTTGCGATTCTACTTGCAGGCCGAGAGGCCGTAATGCAAACCACTCAACCCTCTTGGTTAAAATCAAATTTCTTTTCTTTTTTGGTATGTAAAGTCTAATAGATGAGTAGACTTTAGGTCTATTATAAAAATGAAATCTAATAACGAAAAACAATCGCATTGTAACCTACACCAACGCTCTAAAATCAACTTTAGTCTCAAAGATTTCGACCACTGGCAGACGGTAAACTCAACCTACTTAAGAGCTAATTTATTGTATCTACTTAACATTAATTAAATTATGATTCATACAACTTTAAAGACAATTTTGTTTTATAGTTGTTTGTTTTCCAGTGTTTTTCAATTCATCTATCTGTGATTGACGTTACGAGTTTCTTTTCAGAAAATGAATTTTGAAAAAAATTTATACAAGATTTTTCACAAGGTGTGGTAGTTTTGTTTAAAAATAAAATAAAACAAATCAAAAAACCAATCATAAATAAATCATAAGAAAATAAAAATCTGAAAGGAAAAAAACTTAATTGTTTATTTAAAATGTTTTGATTTTCATGGATTTTATTTTTTCTGGGATTTTTTTTTAAAAGGTTATTGGTATTGCTTTTGTTATTGTTTACAAAGAATTTGAAATTTTATTGGTCATTAAAACACACCCTTTTAAATTAAATTTAATTAATTAAAAATTGCTTGTATTTTGTTGGCAATTTGTTGGTTAATTGTAACTCTTGTGAATAATTTTAGAATTGAAACAAAAAATATTAAATTATTTAAAAATATTTGAAAAACTTGTTTAGAAAATAAAACAGGACAAAATTTTAATACATTCAAAGAATTGTTGCTGAAGTTACGTGAAGCTGAAAAGTGAGAGAGAGAGAGAGAGAGAGAGAGAGAGAGCCCAAAGCAGACAGTCAGTTATCCACATGATCATACCACAACTTAAAATATTTACTGATCAAAATGCTCTTATCATGTTGAAGAAAATAAATTACTTACAGGATGAACTTA
Source organism: Thelaira solivaga (assembly GCA_947397855.1). Lineage (NCBI taxonomy): Eukaryota > Metazoa > Arthropoda > Insecta > Diptera > Tachinidae > Thelaira > Thelaira solivaga. Next base: position 16,469,629 of record OX377611.1, on the reverse strand, counting down.
CCGATTCAGCTACCAGAACATTAGAATATATTTACGGAAAAAATTTGTTAAAATTTCTATTTAAATTGTTGCTTAAAGTTTCAATCGATATCGAATGACTTAATTCTAATTCAGTTTCTCAACAATTTAATTTTACACTGTAAACACAAACTAACTAACAATTTACTAGAAAGGAACTTGTTATAATTTTATTTATTTTTATATTTTTCAATTTTCTTATTTAATTTATGACCGAAATATACTTTATCACGATATTTCTTTTTTTTTTTTTTTTTTTTTGTTGCTGAGGATGTCGTAAATAGAGATTAATTACACACCACAGGGTATGGTTCAGACGTAACAGAAACATACAGCGACAGTATTTAGAGGCACGACTTTAAAGGCCTCTCACCCAATCAAATAAAATTTTAAATTTACAGAGAGCAAACAAGCTGTTAAAAAAATAATGAAATTTACTAAAACAAAAAAAAAGTGGATTTCTTTTTATGTGGCACAAGAGTATGCTAAATCAAATCATAAGAAACACATTAAAATTGTAAAGACAAAAAAAAAAAACACAACATGTTTTTAATGCGACCGTATAACCAACAAGTACGACTGCAATCATTTTTTGCTTTTTTTTTGTTTGTATTTTTTCAAACATTAAATTCTAACTAAAGTTTGTCAAAAGTGCAATGAATAAATTGAAATAGAGAAACAAAAAAAAAACGAAAATAATTTTGCACCCCAATGGCCAAATCAAATATAAAAATTAAAAAGACTCATAAAAAAAATACACGATCAAAATCATATTCGTAGCAAGACACCGTTTCCATATTTTGTAATTTTAAAAGAGCTGTTATTTTTGAAAGTGATATAAGTCCATTTAAACAAAAAAAAAAATTGTTAGTGGTAATTTTAGTAAGATATAGATATTTATACTAAAACTATCGTTGACTCATATTTTTTATTTTAAAGTGGACTTGTATCACTTTTAAAAATAACAGCTTAAATATTGAAACTGAAATTTATGTTTCACTTTTAAGAAGTCTTGCCTTAAAAAAAATTTTTTTTTCATTTATTTTGTTTGTGTGTAAATCAAGGATGGAAAATTTAATATTTTTAAAAGTTCTTTTTAACCAACTGCAAAATGATACTTTTTGCAGATTAAAAGTACCAAAGATCTTAAAATCTATAAAAAAGAAATGTTTAAAAATATTTTTTAAAAATTGGCGTTACTCATCTGTAATTTATTTACATGAGGGCTGAAAAATTCAAATTTTTGTAGTTTACAAGTACCAAAGACTTTAAATTTTATAAAAGAAGCTCTTTTTAAGATTTATGTTTCGCGCCTTTAACAATGCATATATCAGGGATGGAAAACTTTAATTTTAAAAAACTACTCTTTAACCACTTAAATGATACTTTTTATAGCTGAAAAGTTCCCAAGTCCTAAAAGTTAAAAAAAATTTGTTTGAAAACATTAAAAGTAAAAAAATTTTAATTTGCTATGCAATCAAATAGAACTTTTTGTAGAATAAAAGTACCAAAGGCTTTACAAGCTTTTAAAACTCTTTTTTTTTATTTATTTAAAAAAAATTTCTAAAATCGTGACTACAAATTACTAAATATTTAAAAGTTATAAGATGAATTTTAAACGAATAAAGTGTTTATGTTTTTTCTATATATTTTTAGTTCAGTACATGTACCTATTATCAATTATATTTCCATAATAATATATAAAAAAAAAACATAGTAAAAAAAAACAAATAGTTCAATTAAAAAATCATATAGAAAAATCTATTACTCGAATAAAGTATTTAATGTAAGTAATGAGGGCGCTTTTTGGCATTTTTCCCCTGAAAAGGTACTAACTTATCTGTCTCTGATTTGCATATGCATTTTGCTGCAAGCTAAGAAGATATAAATACATTTTTATGATGCTAAGCTAGCTCATCAGTAAACTTAAACCATTAAAATTTTGGATAATCAATTCTTAGTTAATAATGTTGAGGAAAGCTAGATACAAATTGTTAAAAATGTGCTTAGCTTATTAGCTGAAAGCCAAAGAAATGATATTTAAAATTTTTTAATTTTTAAAATGTTTTGGAATACTTTCTATTTAAAGTTTTGCTGAACAATTTAAGAGAATTCCTTTTATAATATTTTTTATGTAGTCAGTAGGAAATGGTGTATTTAGTCAACCGCATTTAAATTACAATCATTCGTTAATACACTATATTAATAGCCAGCCTAGTACAATAAACTTAAATAAGCGGGTCCATTTAAGTTGTATCTCTGTTGCATTAATACTTTTTTTTTTCTTTTTTGCTACCACCAACACCAACAACTACTAAGTTATGTCTATCTAGTGGCACAAATGGTCATATGCAAAGTAGAGTAAATGTTTTAGATACAGTTTACTGGCAAACATTTATACTCAATCGTTTGTACTTATTTAGTGTACCAGAATCGTGTCCATGTATTTATTATTGTGCTCGTACAAAGTTAATACAATCATAAAATAGTAAACCCTAACTGGCTGGTGTTATTTTGTTCCAAGTCTATACAATCGATTTGCATTTTAGACAACTTTGAAACATAAACTGTGAAAAAAAGCAGCTCTAGTGTCTATGTAACTTTAAAACAGTTTTGAAAAATGTTGCAACTTAAACATTTGTACGTACGTAGTTAAACAGTCATTAAAATACACACTTACTCGTAAGCAACGGCCGTCAAATGGCCTTCTCATTCATTTTTGTGGCCCTTTTTTACGTAACAAAATACGTATTGAAAAAAAGGGGAATTTTTTTTACTGCTGGCAAGCGTTAAGTAAATGTTCAGTCAATCAGCCGTTCTTTTTTTTTTTTTTTTTTTTTAAATAAATTTTTTTAAGCCTTGTTCTTGTTGCAAGTCAGTTGGCGTTTTGTTTTGTTTATTGTGGTCACTATTATGCAATTTTAAATAAGACAACCAAAAACCCAAAAATATGGTTAACTAAAATTAATCTTATTTAACACACTTTTGCCAAAAACAACAACAAGAAAATTGTCACGATTTGTTGTGATGCTGTTAATCCAAATCTAACTGTTCGATAAATATTTTCTTTAATTCTTTTTTCTTCTCATTTTTAGTGTGTTTTTCCAAAGAAGGCGCTCTACAAGTCGTTTTATGTTGTGGGTGTTAAAAGATAATCAAACTGAAAAGCTTGTCTGAAAATGATTTAAGGAAAATCCATAAAGTTTTGCAGTGAAATAAATTGAAGTAAATAAATAAAATAAAATGTGTTACATGTCTATTAGTTTTGAGTTAAGGATGTAATTAGGTGCTGAAATAATGATGGAAGCAAGTCTACGTTTAGTAAATTGTCAGTAAATGTAAAAATAGCAGCTACAATGGGTTGTTAAAAATTTTTCTTTATTGCTTTGTTTACTCAAATTGATTTTGTGCGAAACAGCACTCAGTGAAAAATTTTGCAAAATTATAAAAAATAAGGAAATTAGCAATGTTCACCCATAAGGCCTAATCAAAAGGGCTGCTGTAGGATTTACAGTATCATGTGTTAACGTCGGTCATAAGCGATCCACACACACTTAAATTCAATGCAATTTTAATGCAAGATTCTGGCAATCTCTGGCGCATTTGTGTAATGTATGTCTCTGTTTTTGTTAATTGATCAATTAATTGAAGAAACTCAACACTATTTTGATATTTGCTACAATTTTTCATGCTGCCAGAGTTCAGTATTTCACTTGTTTTGACGAATAATTCGACTAAACAACAACACTCATAATGGTTAGTATAGGAACCTTTTAATTAGACGGTAACAGGTTTAATTCCTGCCTCGACTGTGAGTTGCTGTTTGGGTGCAAAAAAGATCCTTTGAGTCGTAGCATAGACGGCCTAATTACGAAGGGATGGTGTTGCGGCAAGGGTTCTTGCTTAACAAAAATGCTTTTGCTGAGAAGAGAGAATAATTTTTGATTAAGAAAATCGTTATTTGTAAACCTTCTGATTTTACCCAGAGAAGAGAGAATAATTTTTTTGAGAAGAGAGAAAAATTTTTGCTTAAGAAAATTATTATTCTTAAACCTTTTTAGTTTAGCCAAGATATCTAGATTTAAGCAACCAAAGCAGTCCTTCCAATTTTCCCAAATACACACAGAAAACAACTTCAGTTGTAAGAACTAAATTTGTTTCCAATCAAAAATTAATTTTTAGTTGTAACAACCAGAATTTGATAATACAGTTTAAAATTTAATTCTCTCAAATATATGTCAAGCTGTCAGACCGATTTTCTATTGTTGCGACTAAAAAATTCGATTATCACAACTGAATTTTTGATTGGCAACAAATTTCGTTTTCACAATCAAAGTTTTTTTCTCAGAGTAGAACTAAATGTGAACTTAATATCTTTCGAAAATTGTTCACGTAGAAAAGAAGCCAAACTGATATACAGAGTGAGACAACTTTGGTTTATTTTAGCCATCTTGACGCTCTTCACGGCAGAAAGTGTGAACTTAATTAAATTTTATATTAAATTCTTACAGATTTTCACTGGAAATACCTAGTTGAGTAGACACTAGAGTGCGAACATATCGAGCAACAGTTTTTCGTAATTCATTGCCAAATAAGTAGCATGTCGATAAGCAGACACAAATCGATTTGTAAGGACACTTTTTTTTTCAGCAGCACAGCTACTCTAGTGCTAACAGAGTAAGTTCTAATTTTCAACAAGAGTAATTAAGCTTTTTATCATGGATACTTTGGGAGCTAGAGTTAAACTATTAAGATGATTAAGGTGTGTTTGTTTTTTTGTTTTATGTTGTAACAACAGAATATAATATTGAAAAGCTGATGATCATAGCTGTCAGTGCTCATTAATTATTTAGTCTTTGAATTTAATTCTGTCAGAATGAATAAATAAATAATAATAATAACAATAAAATAGAAAACATGTAGCCTTGGCTTTGATATTATTACGAAATTTTAGTCAAACTTAAATAAAAAACTTTAAGAGTGTTAATGAATAATTTATTATTCACGCTTCCTTATGATGACACCAATACTGCCGATGAGACAAATAGTATTTTTCTGAAAGCGTTCAAAGTTCAATTACAAATACCCTTAGAATTAAACTTTAAGAATTTTAAATCACTCACTAGCAATTAGCGCAGCCTATAGAACTTGTCCAATGAAATTCATATGCTAGTTTAACTTCGATGTAGTAAACTTCAGTTCGATTGCAAGTTTACTTTTTGTGCCTTGTCTTTAAAAATAAAAGCAATTAATCAACGTTATTTCAAATATTTTCAACGTTTTTTCAAAGATTTCCCACCACAAACTTAGCCAAACAACTTACTCTAACCAAAAAATTAAATTTTAATAAGCCGACACAGGTTTTAATTAAATTTGAAAGTACAAGTACATAATTTGTGTTGTATACGACTAAAAAAAACAAAAAATTTTTATTAATACGTTAAAATAATTAATTAAGTATATCAACTGTTCATGCGAGTTATCAAAAATATTAACGTTTAAAAATTGTTAACAAAAAAACCTTTCAAAATTTTAGCTACTCGTACACATCAAGATCATTTACTCAAAATGTTATTTAATACAACAAGCAGCATTCAATTCAAACATACGTGCATTCATTCAGTCAGTCATTCCCATTCCCATTCCCAACAATACTAAATTTTTAAACTGTTAGTCATACTCTTTGTATTTAACATTGTAGTTCAATTTACTATTACATGAAAATATTCGCATTTTCAATTCTATAAAAAAATATTTTAACCAAAAATGGCACCGTAATCGTTGCATTTAAACTGCATAAATTTGCAAATAGAAAACTACACCCAAAATGAAAAACAAAAAGAAATAAAATATCAAAATATCTAAGAAATTGTTGGAAAGCGAGAGAGGGAGACATAACCCCCCCCCCCCCATCTTTATACTTCTTTAGTGTCATAAGTTTGCCCTTTGCTGGCACTCTTGGTGGGAAATATTAAAAAAAAACACAACAGCATTGCTTTTGTCATGTATTCATTCAAAAATAATAATGCCTTTTACATGCATGTAAAAAAAATCAAAAACATTCAAACCATTCGCTTAGCATTCGTTGTCGTTTTTATAATTTTATTTTATTTTGTTTAAAATGAAGGCTGTTGAAATTTTTGAATAAAAAAATTTCAACATTTTTCACACAATTAAAAAAAAATACAAGAAGTAAAATTTGGAAAGTCTTTATTTAACTCAAAATGACAACAAATAACAAACACCAAATTTAGCAAACTGTTTCCACCTCTTCCGGACAAAAATGTTGTTCTTAGAAGTTTTTTTAGAGAGAGTATTCTCTCGCTAGTGTCAACATTAAAAAAATTCTAAAGTTACGAAAAATAATCAATAAATTGGTATCATGTAGAGACTAGACTCAAAATTTTCTTCAAGGCTTTTTCTATTTTCATGAAAAAATAATAAAAAAAAATATATGTTTATGTATGTTTTAAGGAAAAAATTTTAATTTTATTCAAACAACATTATAACTATTCATACTTTTTATTTTGTATTCGTTGCCTTTTGAAAACATTCATTACACTCACTTTTTTAATGTTGTTTTTTATGATGCGATTCAAAGGCAACAAATAAGGCACTCAATCCGTTCTCTTTTGCTTATATTAATTTTTCTTTATAAAAAAAGATATTCAACTATTATTATTATTTTTCATGCCAGGTACTCTTTGCTATAGTCATGAAAAAGCGAGTAAAAGTAATTTATAAAGGCCAAAAGCAAGACCAAAAATAATCCATATATTCAACATATGAAATTATGCAAATTATCACTTCAAAATCATTCGACATCTAGCAACTTCAATCGAAATTATCAAATTATTGCATATAAAAAACAACTTTTTAATTTTTAAGTCGATATCCAATACATTGCGGTGTCTTAGGAAACTACTCTATGAAGGGAAAAAAGTTGGACTAGAAATAGGGTTCACAAAAAGAGAGTGACATGTGCTTTCAAATAATTATTTGGAAACTGGGTTCGTCTACTCATACGTACTCGTACGTTAACATAAAACCTGGGAGCAAATGGTTCAAGTCAGACGTGCTCGTTCAAAAGTCTCATCTTAGAATTAATAATAATAATAAATTGAATATTGTAATAGTTTGATAGTGCTACGAGCTTATTTATTAGCTCTATAATGTGATTGTGAGTGCATGCTGTTGTCTTGTATTGGCCGCTTAAACTAATTTATGATGTAGGAGCAGCTATAAAAGTCATTTCTATTTTAAATGAAAATAAAATATTTAGGACAACCAACCTGTATTATGTTGCAACAGTTACAAATTTTTCATTGTCTTTTATTTTACAACGAATAAGAAAGAAAAAAACAAAAGTAAAATTTAAAAATTCAAAATAACACAAATCTTTTGTATAAATAAAGTTCATTTTCTGTTTGTTTGTTTATGTTTTAATGGTACATATAGGGTCTATACTCCAAGAAAGGTCGCCACATACTTTTGGATAAGCCACGCCTAGTTTTACACCCACTTTTCAACAAATTTCATTCAGCAATGTTTAAAATGATGCGTGTACGTACTACATTTAAGCCTGAAATCATGCTTTGAAATATTTTATATACAACTTTGCTTGGCACCTCTGATAATAAAGCTAGCGAGGGCATGAGGCCCTTTATAAAGTAGTGAATAATTGTATTTATATGGATGAAATTTTTAACAATTCAAATCTATTAGTGAACAGATTTATGTAATAAAGGACCGAAACGGGGGAGACCGGGTAAAAGCATCTAGTAATAAATAAATTCATTCTAAAAAAAACATGCAAAATTTGATATTAAAATAGGGATTCTTAAAGCCTCAGACGAATTATTTATTTTTAGTGAATTTTTAAATTAATTTAACTAACAAAACGACAAATTCATAAAAAAAACATTTTCATTTAATAAATGCTTATTGGGAACACATGTCGCATAGAAAAATTCCTCATTAAGCTCCTTTTGAAGATACAAGTTTTTTATATATTTGACCGTAAGACTAATATTTTTAATGCTGCTCAAAATAAATGTTAAGCTTAGGAAAGAAACGATAAATAAAGGATATTCTTCAGTTGAAAAATGACAACGTTAACTAGCCAAATATGCAAAGTTGAAATGATTTTTTTCCAGATTTTTTCGAAATTGTTGCTTTTAACTTTTCTAAAACTATGTTATGTCCATTTCTTAATATTTTAACAATTAAAATTATATTTTCCAACTGATTTTTTTTAATTTTGGTGCATAAAATCACTATATTCAACGTATGGCCACCACCACTTTTACGCGAACCAGTTGGAAGGTCACCAATTTGTACAGGCCGCGTGAGTCCGGGTACAAGCTGCTAGTACTTCTAGTTGGTTGACTTTTAATGACGAATTGTTATGAGACTGTTGAACAAAAATTCCTTAATTTTATTTTTGTTTGACACATAAAAATTTTTTTAACTTTAATTTTAAAAAGTTTTTAAAGACCTTTACAGAACTTTATAGAAAAGTTTGTCCACCTTTAAATTGAAGAGATAACTAGCATCATTTCTATTAAAAGAAAAAATAAATTAAATTCCAAATTCTAAAATCAAAATAATAAGCTTTCGACATCAATATACGAGTACTTGGAGGTACTTATTCATTACAACAGCAACAGCAAGCACAACTACAACATGAGTAAAGTGCAAGCACTATTTTGACAGCAACAATAGCAACATTTAAAATAACAAAACCAAAAAAAAACGCCCAATGCTGTGTGTCATGGTTGTTGTCAGCAAGCAAAATGGGGCCAATACACCAATGAATTGTGGTACTCGTGTATACATTTTTTTTTATTTTATTTGTAAACTAAACTAAACTGTTGCATGTACTACATATGCACTCAAACACACCTAACACACACAGAAAATTCATGCAAAAATATTAAAATCACACAAACACTTTGAAATAAGCCATGCTCTACTCTAATGATTGCATGAGGTCAAATTTATGTCTCATATTGAATGTTGAATGTTGGGTGAATGCATTCAAATTGTTGGGCATTGTCATTGTTTACAACAGTTCTTGTCTAAGCTATTGGTTTTATTTATTTTTGTTTTGCAATTATTTTTTTGTTTTTTCATAAATTTTTTTTTTTTTTTTTACTTATTGTTTAGATACCCTACAAATTTGATTTTGTAGCTTAAACAGGTCTTGATATTTGGGAGTTGTTGCTAGAGAATACTTACTTTCTACAGCGGTAGCCACATTTGATATCCAATGAAAACTATTGGAAATTTTGTTTTTTTGTATGAAAGAATTTATAAAATTTCAATTGAAATTGTTCGATCACTTCGGTTTTTCTTTTTAGTTTTTATTAATTTTCGATATCCTAAAAAATTAATGTAGATTTTAATGTTAACGTTAACGAAATGCTTCATATAATTTTTTTTAAAAAAAATTATTTTATCTCTAGTAAACAATTTTTTTTTTGTAAAATGCCACTTACTATCATAAAAAATCCTTCTTATCAATGAAATCCAAAAAACTTTATAAAGCCTGTTGCTTAAATATTAAATTTCTAAAAAAAATTGTTTTGAGCAGAGTATCACTTGAACAATGAAACTGAAACTTTTGCTGGTGACTGCTGTTATGATTTTTAAACAATCACAATTTTTGTTTGAATTGTTTGAGGCGCCAAACAAACCAAGACTTTGCAATCCTAAAGGTTCTAGTACCAAAATAACTAAATGTACATGAAATATAATTAAAAAAAAAATTGTTTTTTTAAGCTGAAGGCGCGGCGGCGTTGGTGGCTAATAAGAAATTTGCATAGTCACTCAGGTTTATTGGTTGGGAATGTGGAAAAGTTTTCAATTTACAAACAAGAAAAAATGGTTTCATAAGTGGAAATTATTGTTTGCAATTTTAATTTAAAAACCTGTTGAAAATATAAAATTTCACAATTTTTTTTTTCTATTATTTTTTTGTGTAACTGTCTGCTCAAAATAAATAAAATTTTATATCAACCAGAGTAGTTTTTTTTTTTTTTTTGGTAATTTTATTTTGGGGTTACACATGTTGTGTAACATGTTGCAATTATTTTCTTGTATTCATACATTATGTACTCGACTCTCAAGTTATAAAGTATTAAAAAATCTTGACATTGTTTTTTATGTTAAATATATTCTTTTTTTTATTAATTTAACTAAAAGTAAAAGTTAATGTGCCCACGAGTGTGTAAATGTCAGTTGCTTTTAATTGACAGAAATGTTAAAAAACTAACAAACTTTATTTTCTTTTTCTTGTTATTTTTTTCATATTTTTTTATTATGTGAATAACATTTTTCCTTTTGTATAATAAAACAGAAGAATATTTTGTCAAATAACATAATTTATATTTAATTAAAAAGCTTACATTCCATTAAAATTCCTTTTTTTTTTTTTATTTGTGTTATCGAGCCCACTGTAAGTGTATGGCCACATGACAGCAATTTAACAATTTATAAGAATATTCCCGTGCAATAATTTTCTCTCTTAAAATTAAAGATAATCTACGAGTACTTAAGCAGAAGCTTAAACTTAAAAAATTGTTTAAAACTGTTGCTTCATCTCTTCTGTATGTATTATTATTATAATTATCAAGAGCTGTATTCGCACCATAACCTTTAAGATCTATTGTGCAGCAACTTAAGGCTTTTATAAATTTATATAACGATATGTGTGTATGTCTTTAAGACTAAATAAAAACGTTAAGCATTCTGCAGCACCTTTAAAATGAAAATATTATTTATATTTAAATTTTATTACACCCAGAGCTGAAACTCTGCCACAAGAGAAGCTCTAAACGCTCCACAGAGGAGCCAAATTAAAAGAAAGATTTAATAATTATAGAACTTTTAAGCTAGTGAACTTATTTATATGAAAGCAATTGTGGCTCGAAATAGAAGACTTAAGTTTTTGGATCATTATATTTTCTAGTACCCTGTGGCTTATAATGGCATCAAATTAAGTAACTTGAATTTTTAATACTATTAGAGGGCTGTAACTTTAATAAATCTTAACCAATTTAAAAATAGTTTTTTGTTTTAAAAAATTCAAATATAAGCAATTTTTAAGTATATTTCTAAATAAAGGGTGTTTTTTATAGACGTATAGAGCTTTAAATTGCAATAAAACAACGATGGATTATTCGATTGACATGAATTTTATTTATCCTAAAGATAATCTTATGGCATTACATTTTAAATATAATTTCTGGTATATGACCGCCACGGCTGGCTCGGATGTAGTCCAATCTGGACGTCCAATTTTCGATGACTTTTTCCAACATTTGTGGCCGTATATCGGCAATAACACGGCGAATGTTTTCTTCCAAATGGTCAAGCGTTTGTGGCTTATCCGCATAGACCAATGACTTTACATAGTCCCACAGACAGTAGTCTAGCGGTGTTAAATCACAAGATCTTTGAGGCCAATTCACAGTTTCAAAACGTGAAATTAAGCGGTCACCAAACGTGTCTTTCAATAAATCGATTGTGGCACGAGCTGTGTGACATGTTGCTCCGTCTTGTTGGAACTACAGCTCCTGGACATCATGGTTGTTAAATTCAGGAATGAAAAAGTTAGTAATCATGGCTCTATACCGATCACCATTGACTGTAACGTTCTGGCCATCATCGTTTTTGAAGAAGTACGGACCAATGATTCCACCAGCCCATAAAGCGCACCAAACAGTCAGTTTTTCTGGATGTAACGGTGTTTCGACATACAATTTAGGATTAGCTTCACTCCAAATGCGGCAGTTTTGTTTGTTGACGTAGAAGTGCGCTTCATCGCTATACAAAATTCGCTTATGAAAATCGGGAACAACGGCAATCTCGTTTTGGGCCCATTCGACGAACTTGCAAGCGTTGTTCAGGCGTGAGTCTATTCATGATGAATTGCCAAACCAAACTGAGAATAAATCACTTGACAGCTGTTAAATCGGTCGCCATCTTGAACAGTAATGCCAACTTAAGGTTCTATACGTCTATAAAAAACACCCTTTATAATGGTGTAAAAATTTTAGTCCTCTACTTCAAACCGCAATCGGTTTTATCTAACGCTGTTAAGGTTCATTATTAAAGTTAAGATTTTACAAGTCACATATCAAGTTTTTAAGAAGACATTAAATTATTGCTAAGTTTTAATATGGCATAGTGTGTCTTTAACTATCCACCCAAATTTAGTTTTAAAATTTTAGCTAAAAACCAGTTATTTGTCTTACAAAATTCTAACTTTTACTATCGAAAGTTGTAATAACAGACACCAAAGTTCTATATTCTTTAACCCTGTTTTTAAAGTTAGTAAACAAGCATACCACAATTTATCAATTAAAGGAATCACACCTGTGTTCTATCAGTCATAACGTCTTAAAGTCATATTATTTTACAACAGGTTAAAAAATTTTTGTTGTGCTTCAAGCCAGAAAGTTCTATAATAATAAGAACGTAGACTTTATAGTCAACGATATCGAAATTTTTCATATATTTTTTCACAAATTATACTTTAAAGTCAACGTAAATTTTTTGGATAAAAGCATAAAACTTTTTCTACTGTGTTTAATATTTTTTATTTAGTAAATACTCAATAGAATCAGCTGACTAAAATTAGAAATAAATGGTGGTTAAATTTTAAAGGCTGATGTTGATTTTGAATAAAACACAAATTGTTTAGGAAATTATTGTCATTTATTTTTATTATGATAATATGCTGTGGTTCAAATATGTATGGAACAAAATATCGGCCAAATGGCCAGCGCAACCTCGGCGGCACACCTCCGTCTGATGGTCCAAATTTTCGATGATGCTGAGGCATACTTGAAGTTCTATGCTGTTAGTGTGCCGAATTATCTCATCCTTTAGCTCTTGAATTGTTGCTGGCTTATCGACGTACACCTTTTTTTCAAATACCCCCAAAGAAAAAAGTCTAACAGTGTCAAGTCACATGATCTTGGCGGCCAATTGACTTCGCCATTGAATTTGTCGCGCAAAAGAGCCATTGTTTCGTTAGCTGTGTGGCAAGTGGCACCGTCCTATTGAAGGCACATATCGTCCACATCCATATCTTCCAATTCGGGTCATAAAAAGTTCGTTATCATCTCACGATAGCGAACACCATTCACAGTAAATGCCTGACCGCCCTCATTTTGTAAAAAAATAATGCCCGATGATGCCGCCAGCCCATTCGACAATCACTCTTGGATTATCATTACCCCAAATGCTGCAATTCTGCTTATTGACGAATCCACTGAAGTGAAATTGTGCTTTATCACTGCAGATGATTTTCTTCGAAAATTGATTTTCATAATAAGCCTGAATAACTTTAACGCTTTGCTCGACTGTGTATCTTTCCATGTTTCATATTGAGTTAGTCTGAAATTGAGAAATGTCAAATGAAATACAGAAAAAATCTTGACTTTTAGGTGTGGTTAACATTCAACATCGGCCCTTAAAATTTAATCACCCTTTACATATGTTGTTAACTAGATGCGTAATGCCAATGTTTCAATTCATTTTTTTTTTTTTGCCTTTTTTTAATAAGCCGTACAATTCCCACGAAGCTTCTTCTCTTGTCTGTAGAGGCCCGAGGTCCTAGGCAAGAATATACTCTGCGATCCTTAGATTGATAGGTTAGTTTAAAATCTTCTCATCTATAGAGGTTGCCCGTGACTAGATTTGTTAACGAGAATATTGATGCTCATATTTTTCCTACTTTTCCAAAAACAAATCATCACCGCCACCTATACTAAACTGAACTGAGCTTAGCCAACCCCAATTGTTGCTTTTTATTGGATATAAAAATAGTCGAAATTTAATTGTTTTGCTTAAAATAATTGAAAAATTTCGGCAAATTGGTTTCTGATTTACGGTTAAATCTACTATTAGCAAACAGGTGTTTTTTAAATTTTAACGTACTTTCAAATAAGCTGCAGTACTGTGTTGACTTTTTAATATTTGTAATCAGTATACTCTGGTTAATTTATCATGAATAGTTTGAAGCTTGAGCAAAGCTTGAAATCAGCTCTCCAAATTATTTAAAAACCAGTTTTCAGTTACTTTGGCTCAAAATCATTCACACTTGTGTTATTAATGCATTTGAACTTGTTTTATAAATACTTGTTGTACTACTCAAATGCATATGTTTGTTGGGATACATAAAACAACTATTTAAAGAGAAGCCTTAGCACTGTGAATATAATATTTTGTAAGAATACTTTTAGGCTTTCATAAAAATACCCAGTTGTTTGTAAAGCCGAAAACAACATCTAAAACTAGTGAAAAAAAAGTAAAGAGAGGAAGTGTAACAGTGACGGAACAGGGAAGACACTAACGTAGCTTATTTTTTTGTACTACGAAAAATGCATGCAATAGCCAGTGAGATGAATAAGCGAAAAAAAAACATGAAAAGGCTTTTCTTAATAAAAATATATTTTTTTAAACAAGCACAATCAGTTAAGGCAATTGTTTTGCTTTAAAAAATAATAATTGAAAAAATAGTAGAACAAAAGAAAAGACGCATTAAAAAAGTTGCACAATGCGTCACTTTTGCCATCACTGATAAACACAAAAATATGTAGTTAAAACAAAGCCTACTAAACTAGTATAAGCACATACACAGGCACATAATAATAATAAATTCCTGTTAAAAGAACCCCACGACCCACGTTATTTAATAGAAGATGTAAAAATCTAAATTTCTTAGCATAAGGAAAGGCGAATGAATGGTGTAAGAAGAGATGGAAAGCACAACTACCAGTTTTTTTTTTTTTTTGTATTTCAAAAAGTTGTATGGGGGCAATATGGAAAAACCGTTTATGTCTTATTAAATTATTTTAGAGGACTAAAACTTTAGAAGCCTTTGAAATTTTTCCTATGAAATTTTTCGTTTCGAACAAAAAATAATGCTTTTACTGACATCTCGTTAATTGTAGAATATATGGCCATATCATTTTTAAGCCACAATAATAAAGTTATTGACCTAATTGCAATAACAAGCCAATTTTTACTTAAGCCGACTAAAGCGATCTTTTTATTGCAGAAATATATATTTTTTTATGTAAGCAACACCTATACGAAATTTGCACTAGCAGGGTGACAGCTGTAATTATAAAAAGTCGGCTAGAAAGAAAAATAAAAAATAAGCAAATAGGAAGGACAAAAAAAGAAACCCTCATTTAGAAAATCCAAAGAAGAAAATTGCTGTATATTACCTTCAAGAAGCTACAGAAAAATTTAAGGAAAATCGTTGGAAACTTCTTAGCAAAAAGTGTGCTTTTACTAATTTTAACTAACAACCAGTATTGCACACTAAATGATAAATAAAAAGCCATTTACAATAGGTAGGAAAAGTTTACAATAGCACAAATGTACAAACGCAAATGTATCTACAAGTTTGTGAATTATGCTTGTGTATGTATGTTTTAAGGTCATCAAACTTGAAGATGCCATATTTTTTTTTTTAATGACAATTCACTTTTTTTCGATTCTATTCCCAGCAAAAAAAAACCTACTTCGTTCTAAGTAAATGTAAACGTATACCAGTGCATACATGTGCATGAAAATGTTAATGCAAGTGTATATATATCTGTATGGTTAGTATGAATGTGTGTGTGTGAGGCTACAATATAAAAATTTAAGGCAAGAATAAATAGTGCTAGCAAAACCAGCAACAGCAGCAGTAGTAGCAGCAAAGTCAAAAGCAAACGTTTATTTTTTTTAGTAAAAGGCTGATAAGCAACTTGTGCCCAAGTATTGGGTCTGGTCTCAAATTGTTTTTTCAAAGCAAAGCAAAAAAGAGAACGTCGAAATAAACTCGCATACACTTTTAAACATTGAATAGCAAAAGGCACATACTCGCACGCACACACCCATGCAAACAATAAAAAATTTAGTGGGGATACAAAAAGCAAAACAAATGGAAACACGCGGCAATAACGAATTTTATATACCCTTCATTGGACAAAAAAAAATTATATGTATATTCATTAAGGGATTTGAATGCTTTCACTGAACAATATAATTGGTTTCATAAGAGGCCTAGATCCGGAATAGTGAACACATGGACTGTATATGGGCTAGTAACATAAGAATAATAGATTTGCTTTAATGACTAGATATATTTATATTCAGTTTGGTTGTGCATATCGAATCCGAAAATTTAATTAAAAGTGAAAACTTTAGCATCTCTGTGCTCCATTTCGATTTTTTTTTTTTTTTTTTTAATAATTTTTTGCTTTATTTTGGAGAGGTGCAGTTGGCTTTATTGAAAAAAAAATAGTGTAATAAAAAGCATTTCATTAAATTTGTCTAAGAGATCAACACTCGCAATAAGACAATTGCTTGAAAACAGAAATATACAAATTCAAATAAATTTTTGGATATTAACACTTGAAAATGGCAGTCCAAAGATTTTGCAGCTCTGATTTCAAATCTAGATTTCGTTTTCTTTTTAATTGGCTCCTATATTGGAGATATAACTTTATTTTATAAATAAAGAATGTTATGCCACATATATGATAATCACTTGCAAACGGTTACTTGTATTTATTAAAAAAGAAAAGGCAACAATTCGACAAAAATTTTTCTTTAAACCAAACCTATATTGTTTTTAAATCTTCTAGCTAGTTTCATAGCTAATGTAGTCATTCTGATGGAAAAACTATTTTTTTTTTAATTAAAAATTTTTTTAAATTGAATGAAATATTTAAACTAGAAAAGTCTAACGCATATACTCTTATAAGTTACAAACAAAGTGGGCTATATTTTATTAAAAGTCTTTATTGAAAAACCGAGTCTAGTACTTGAATAAATTTTATTATAAATCAAGTAAAGCTTAAAAAACTTAAGTACAATAAAATGTTTAAATTCAGTGAAAATCAAATATTTGCGGCCCTTGTAAACAAAAGTTATCATCCACTTAAATTTTAAGTAACAAAATATAACCAAAAGCTACACTAATAACAGATATTTGTTGTTTTTAATATAGATTTATAATACCTGCAACTGTGTTTGCTTTATTTATTTTATTTTTATATGTAACATGTAGTACAGATACTCACGCACATGAGTATATTAAAAGATACAAACCGTATGTAGAACTTTAATATTTGAATTTAAGATGAAGGGTATTAAAGCACGAAACTCAGCCAAGGAAGTGTGAGAGTGTGTGTGACACAGAGAGAATTATCATAAAGTAAAATGAGCTCGTGTCCAGAAGTGTGGGTACGCAATTGCTGTATGTGTGAAAAAAATTTTGATATAATGAAGTTTTTAGATAATAATGATTTTTCTAAATATTCATGGGATTCATGGGATGTTGATGTATCAGCAACAATGACAATACACTACATATATATGTAGTATATATGTGTGTATGGAGTGTGGCACAGGTGGTTCTCTATGTAATCTTGTATCAACAAAAGTTGCCTACTTTTTTTCTTATTAAACCAAAAAAAAATTTTAATTCAAAATATCACTAATACTCACACAAAGAATACAATTTTAAAGGAAAGCCTAGACTTTCAAACAAAATTTCAGATGTATCATAATATGCAGCACACACTCGTCCAAACCCTTCATTCAAACAGAACTTTAGAACAAGCAAGATTGAAGGAAAGCCTACAATCTACTTACAAGTAGGAAGGTATGCATTTATGTATGCGTGTATATGTACGCACTTTTTTAATACTTTGTGTTCCCCTTTCTGTTAAAAAAATTGTAGGAAACACCAGCAATTGTTTACGTACATAATAATTCATGCGTAGGTGTGGCGCGTGTTTCTTCGTTTGTTAGTGTGTGCGTAGGATTTTCTGCATGCCTGTATGTGTGTGTTTTTTTTTTCTAGTTTTTACAATTTTCTTTGACTATATTGCACAACATTCAAATGCTATTTTTATACGTAGGCCTTCACAGAAGTAATTTGGTAAACAGTTGTGCTAATAAAAATGTTTTTGGGCTGTGATGTAGTAAATTAGGTTAACTGCATACTCACTGCTTTCACCAATTTTCGTGCCGATAAATTATAAATTTTGTTTGGGTAAATGACTTGCGCATAGTCATATAAAAATCAGTACATATTAAAGCACTCATCAAGGCAAATTAATAGAAGGTAACAAACTCGCTCATCAGCTGTTTGAATTCGCAGCATGCCGAGCTGTCAAAATTTAAAATTTTATATGTATGTGCTTGTGAAGAAATTTTAATTTCAATCAGACATCCAACAATAAATTAAAAAATGGTCTAGCAAAAATTGAAAGAGGTAAAAACAGGTAAGCAAATCGAATATAATATAAAAAAAAGTAGGAAAATAGTGAAAATAAATAGAAATTTATTAGTGTAAAAATTATATGTACGAGTAAAATGTTGTGTGTGTACAGTTTTTAACATTTAGGAAAGAAAAATTTAGCTTTTTTTGCCTTCATTACAAACAGTGCTTGTAGGCCATTTCAAGTATGCTGGTGCAGCCTTATAGCCCTTTACCTGCAGAAAAATCGTCATATTTGATAAGGAGTCCTTTCAATCGAAATTTTTAAATTATTTCACACAAAACCAATAAAATTATATAAAGAGCAATTAAAGCCGATATAATTTAAAAATTTTTTTAAATATTTTGTAGTAAAATAGGATAAGTCGTTTCAAAGTTATGATAAAATCTGTAAAGCCGCCGCTTTTAAAATTGTCATATTTTAGAAGAAAAAGTATATTCCTATAATTTGAAATACAGGGTGGCTAAAAAGTCATGTATATAATAAATGCAATCACTTTTTTGTTGTTATTGTTTTTCTGATTTTATTCTTTGCCCCGTGTGCTAAATTTAACGACCGAGCAATTAAAATTTAACAAAAAAAACCAAAAGTTATTAAATTTTTACACGCACGCATGACTTTTGGACTATATCGCATGACAAAAGCGGAAAAAAATCGTGGGTTATAAAAAAAAAGAAAAATTTCTCCTTGGTATTATAATGTTATCTGTGATGTAGTTTGCAAGTGCTAAAGATTACAAATATTATAAAATCTTGCGATAACTAAGCTTCATACCAAATTAGTATCTATCCTTAGTCCATGTATTTCATCAGGAACATTTAACAAATAACCGATTGAACGAAGATGAACGAACGGATCACTTTCAAAAATTGAATGAAAAAAACCGGTCACCAAAACGAATGTTTTGGCTTAAGTCTAATCAATTGTAGGAGAGATTTACTGGGGCTCCAGAAAGCCTTTTTGAGAAACAAGTAAGGTTAACCATAGCATGACTTCAGTAGAAGTTACCATGGGGGTTATTATGTATTTCGAATCGAAATGGCTTTCGAAAAAAATTTTCATTTCGAAAGAAAAAGCTTATATATATAGAACTTTAGAAAATTCATTATAGTTGTATAAACAATTTTTGAAGGTAATTTTCAAATGTTGTACATAATTAGTTTTTCTTTTTCAAATTCAAAATTCTCTTCAAAATACATAACGAAGAGCAGAAGGAACTGTGGTATATCTCCTCTACCTTTGCCCGGTACTAAAGGCTGAGCGTAAGCTTTAAGTCTAGGAGCGTTACCTGTAGGTATCCACTACGTTGTCGACGGCAGAGGTCGGCTTTATTAAGAGCAGCAATTTGCTTAGATTTCTTTATCTGTTTCCTGCCTCTATTTCTTTCACATATTCATTTTTCCTTTTAATATAGGTATCAAAAATGGATCACATCACCGGACCCAAGTAAGCCCTATTCTGTTTTTCCCGTCCCATAACCTATAACCTAACCTACTACTACCTGCAGTACAGTTTTCCTTTATAGTAATTTTGAGGATTGTCTTCGTTGGCATGCCTGCATATTAAAAATGAGTAGATACACAAAACATACTCCCACACATACACACTCAAATACGCGTAAACACACGTTTGCATGCTCTAAAAATATGGTACACACAACAATTTTTCTATATGAAACCCAACCATGAAAACATTTTAAGTGTGTGTGTGTATGTTAAAAAAGAGTAATGAAAATAAGAGCAAGTTTGTAATTTTCGCTTACTAGTTATTTACCTACCTTATATGTGTATGTGGGAATGTGTGTTTGGCTGGGTCTCTTTTAGGCTTTAGTATGGGTAAGCTTGTAATTTTTTTTTTTTTCAATATTTTTTACGCATTGACAATGCTAGCGCACGCCAATAATAGCAACATACAATTACGTTAACATTAAAGTACAAGTTTGAATGGATGTTTGTGTATGTGCACAAAACTTGTATTTGCACACAGCCTAATGTCTGTACTTACAAGCAAACATGCACACATTGACTAAACTACTTCCATACATACATTTCCATATAGCTGGTGTGTGTTTGATTGTATGCGCACGTGATAGAAAATCAGCAACAATAAAAAAAGAGGTAAACACAGCACTACGCAAAACGAAGGAAAAAAATAAACAAACAAGCAAAAAATAATAAAAATAAGAGAGTGTGTATATACACAAGGTTTGACGAATGCATACAATCACTCGTGTACTCAAACAACTTAAACGGGGGGTGGTGATCATAATACACGAATAGTACACTACCTCGCTGTCAGTCGTACAGACTTGCATGCAATGCACAGTTACAACAACATAAGCTGATACACAATATGAAAATAAATATATAAAAAAACATACATACATACGTGTGTGTGTACATACGTAGATACACATTGTATAAAATTGAATGACGCACACACCCCGCTATAAACCAAACCAATAATGTTAATGTGTTGGAGGTATCGCATAGGCATACACACAAACTTACTTGCATGCCTACACTTTGTATGCGAGTATTATAAATGTATTAGTACTATTGACTACAAGTTAGATATTAAATAAAATAAGAAAACAAAAGTACAAAGCATTTTTTAGAAATTATTTATGTGTATGTAAGTAAGTAGCACATGCATTAGGGGGTAACTACTATTTTTGTCAAAATTTTAGGTTAAAAAAAATGTTTTCTTTTTGTTTTCCTAAGGCACACTGCAAATTTAAAGTCTACAGGGTGTACATACACTGATAAAATAACTAGTGTAAATGGTATGACGTGAAGTTATCGCTTTGTAGGTAACATTTAGAGAAAAGGCAAATAAGAAATTTCCCTTGAAAAAACAAAACAAAACAAAAATTTTTAGTCCTTAACTAAAATAGTTTAATAAGTTTTTTTGAGAATTTTCTCCCTCCCTTAAAGGCTGTAACTGGGTACATACCATAAAGGCTGTGATTCATTATCCTATTTATTTAGTTGTTCGATTTGTGAAAAATACAATGTGAGCACACAAATTGGAACAGTGCGTACCTGTTTAATACAGATTTTTTTGACTGGTTAGAAATATACCTATCTGTCAAATTTTTTTGCCATAAAATCGTACGAATGTAAAGGATGATGAATCACGGCCTCTTCAATACTCTGCGCACTGTAATAATATTGTCGGCATTTTTTCAACATCATCAGCTGATCAATAAAACATTCTGCCGACTACTGGGAAGACTCACAATAGTTATTTTGTTATACCAGAAGGCGGCACTACTAATAATAAAAAAAAAAAGAAAATATTTCTTATGAAAGACAATATTTCAATTGTTTTCTCTCCATGGAAGCCATTATAGAATCGAAATTATTTAAAATGATAGATTTCCCAATCAATTCAAAATTGGGCCATGCAAAAAAAAAAAACTTTCTCTAGTGCGCTACACTATTCAATTTTAAAGAAAATTTTTTGGCTAAAAATAGTTAACAATAAAACTAAAGAACTTGAGACCGATTGCTATAATTTTCTGCACAAATATTATGATTGCAATTTGTGACAAAACTTGGTACAATATTTTTCTGTCCGAAAAAAATACCCACCTAAAAAAATTCAAAAATAGAGGAAGGCCCGATCCGGCTGAATTTCAGTAGCAATTGAAAGACATAAGCAACTGATAGATTGGTATGCTTTACTTTTCTCTACTTTGCCTAGAAACATCAGCAAGTTGATTTTAATGACTACACAGTCAGACAGGCGGACACTGCCTATTCGACTCCGCTATATTTAAGCATCCAGAATATCTTAATATATAAAAATCGACTGTATGTGTGTTTGACATTGTACTCCTCCTAAACGGCTGGACCGATTTAATTGAATTTCTGGGTATGCATTTGGGTTACGCCTTGGAAAGTTTAGCGTTACAAATCCACCTGACAGATGGCGCTGCTCGGTATTTGGCAAATTTATCTACTTCTTATAGTGAGAGGTATAAAAATATATTAAATAAGCCTGGTATTTGCAGCCTTTTTGGTTGTTGTTCACCGTATTCATAACTCCTGCAAACAGATGTATATGTAAAGTTGAAAATAACATCATGTAGATCAGTTAAAAATTACTGAGATTTTGAAAACAAAACACAGAATAATAATAAATTTTGGAATAGAGAGTAGAGTATATTACTTAACCACAATTGATTTATACTTAATATGAACCTTCTCTTATTAATATTTATTTGAGTTTTAAGAAGTAAAAAAAAGTTGACTACTGGTACATGCCCAACTTACGAATGTTTACCCTATAAAAATTAAATTATTAACATAAAAAAAAACAAATTTTTTCAGTAAATTTGTCCATATACGGTTTCTATTTTTATTTAAAAAATCAATACCAATAATTTTTTTTAAGTTCGTGCAGACACACGGTTCCTGTCTCAGATACGCAATGGGAGTTTTTTAAGACCACTAGAACTTTGAATAGGTAGAAAATGACATCCTAAATTTATATAAAAAATGTTTATTCGATAATCGATGAATGGCAGTAACATTTGAACTTGGTTTCATACACTTGGCTATTGCGGCTGTTCTTGGCGAAACTTATTAAACAAAAACAATGTTGGCCCTTAAAAAATATATATTTAGATGTTACTTCTACACTTACATTTACATTTACAGGTGCAACAAGTAGATGACGTGGAATCTGCCTAGAAAGCATATTGGATAAAACTGGTTGCTCCAAAGCTGATATCACTAGCCGCACAATAGAGCCCGTCAATAATTCGGCCGACTTTAATCACTATATTATTCGTGTTAGATATCAAGATGAATGAAAATAACAATATTTAACACCAATGTGACAATCATATGTTGTCAAATTTCCAACTTCTCATTTTAACACCAGCTGGTGTCGATTTATCACCGGTATGGTGTCATTTCGACACCAGTATGGTGCAAATTTGATACCATTTCAATTCTGCAGCGCTTTGTTGTCAATAATGCGTTTGTTAAAATGACACCATGCGTTGTCAAAGTGTGCAGAAACGTGGTTGATACACTATTGAGGCAATTTTTTCTTTGGATAAAAGCAACAGATATTCTACTTAGTATGCACATTCCTTTAATGTGTTAAGGCATCATTTGGAGAGCTTGTCCATATAGATCATGTGCGAAATCGTTTGTTCGACATTAGAAATGAGGCATCTCAATCTAAACCAAATTAAAAAGAATTTTCTTTTACGAGGTCGATCTGTAATACACTAATTTTAAACGATTTTACTGGTTAGAATTAGAAGTTTTGGAATTGTTTTGAGACTAAATCGTTGCACTTAATAACAAGCTAAATTAATCAAAATTTTTGGTCTTCTTTTTCCTTATTTTTTATAAAATAATTTGTAAATAAAAAATTATTTAAGTTGACAACATATTTTTTGATAAGAAATTTAGTTACAATTTAAAAAAAATAAAAGATTGACCATGAATTGAAGGCTACAAACAAAATATCTCGAGTGCAGAAAATATTTTGCATCATTAAATTGCAATCAAAATGAGTTAGTTTAATAAATTTAAATTTCTTTAGGGTGGATCCGCGCCCTTTGTGTGTATAACTTTCTAAAGAAATTCCTAAATCAGCAGTAGCAGTTTTAACAACGAAATCCATCCGGAAGTGAAATGCTCTTCAAAGGTAAAACACAAGCAAACATAACATAACATATTTTACTGCTTTAATTCTTTTCCATTATTAAACTCTAGCTTAGATTACCTCATCAGCAACACATTTGTATTGCTTATTCCACCAACACTTTAACATGCTTTGCATGTGTTGAACATCATAAAGTCGTAATACATTTACAAGCCCTGCACACACATAAATATATACAAATATTCCAAATTTTCTTTGTTTTTTTGTTATCGTCTTGGCAACACAAAAAAAAAACAAGACACACATTTCACAACCAGGCCACATGGCTGAATAACCACTACATAAACAATTTTTACATTCAGCAGTTTCAGCTATGCATGCACACATGCATAAAAGAAGAGAAATTGAAATTAGAATACAGTTGTGGGTAATGCCATAAGTCTTCATAAATGTTTGTGTGCTAAAATTTTTTGTTTGCGTAGATGTGTGTATGTACGAATGCATGTGTGCTGAGTGTACATGTAAATGGTAATAATTCGTTGTGTTGTGCGTGCGAGAGAGAATATGAGTGAGTGTGTGTAAGCTGAAATTGTGTGAATAGTGTAGGCAGCACAACAAAAAATAAGCAAGTACACAAATCTATGAGAATAAATAAAAGTAAAAAAGAAGAGGAAAAAAGTATGTAGATACAGAAAAAGTATCTGTACCATATGTATATGTGAATGTTGCCATATTACAGCAGTATGCAGCTAAGTATGTAGGTAGGTATGTGTGTAGGTATTTGAAAAATAATTTTCAAGAGACAATTTTATTAAAAGACTTACTTACAAAATTAGTAGGGATATTATTTTATAAATAACAGGAGTCAGTATTTATCTGCTTGGAGATAATATTCAGAGATTAAAGGAGCATATATGCATGATCGCTATCAATGTACATAAACACAATCATTTTAATTTTAGTTTTAATTGTTGCTATATGTGTATATGGTGTGTGTTCGAATGTACTTACATGCATACATACACTGTACGTATACGAGTTCATCTGACGATCGTTCTCATTTACTGCAGGCTAAAAACTCATGTCACATCAATATTTTCAAACTTATTTTTATTTGGAAATTAAATGAAAACAAGTAGTTGAATTTAAAATAGAAATTAGAGCCGAATGATGTACTAGGAGGTATATTATGACAGACAGAGAGAGAGAGAGAGAATATCATTTACTTTAACAATGTCATAAGCAAAATATGTAACATGATTTTATATCAGACTCATTTAACCTTTCAAATTTCCTGTAGTGTGATTCAGTAACTTTTATTACGAACATTCATTCGTAGCGAAAAAAAAGTGGGTATAACGATTTTTTTTTTCAATTCGGTATTCAGTAACGTTCTGACAAAAATATTCGGTACGATAGAAATCGTTATTTGCGATGATTATTTATGTGCTGTTAACTTTATCGCAAGATTCGAGTATTTTTATCGGAAAGTTACTGAATACCGAAATGGAAAAATATCGTTAGACTTGGTTTTTCGATACTAAATCGCACTACTCCCATTATTATGAGAAAAATTTGTTAAATTTAATCCGGAAAAAAACGTATAAAATATTTTTTTTTTTTTTTTTTGATAATTTTAAGCAATACAGAGTGCGATATTAAAAAAAATTAACTTAACTTAAAACAAGTTAAGTTCGGATGCGCCGAATATTAATATTTTTCACTTTTCATTTTCTTCTAAAATATAAAAATCATAGAAAAAAACAATTAAGTGAGTGAAGATAAATATGTCGCGTTAAATATGTTTTAACGTACCCCATTACGTTTTTTAGTATATGTAAATATATTTTCAGTATTAATGGCTTATTTATCATAAACGTCTTACGTCATTAAATATTAAATGTTTTTAGTAGTAGTTAACGGAGATCATCTATATTTGTAACCTACCAACCAAATATTCAGATGTTACTTTGGATAATTTAAAAATTTGTTTTAAAATTTGCTCTAAGGTATTTTAGCAACTTCCGGAAGAACCATAAATTATTTCGGGATGGGACTCACATCATTTTAAAGGGGAGATGGTCTACATTTGTAACCTAAGACATAAATACTCAGAAATTACTTTGGATAATTTATAAATTTTTTTTTAATTTTCATATACTCCAGTGCTCTGAAGGGTTTTGGCAATTTCCGTTTTGCATCATGGAATAAAAACTACGAAATTTCCCGTAAATGTTAAAACACTTCCAGAAAGCGTAGAACTTACAAATTTCATTCCAGTTTGGTTTCAGTAAGTTTCAGTTGCAAAATCGGGAATGGTAGCTCGCCAAAATGGGAAATGATAAAAATCCT
Organism: Thelaira solivaga; assembly: GCA_947397855.1. Lineage (NCBI taxonomy): Eukaryota > Metazoa > Arthropoda > Insecta > Diptera > Tachinidae > Thelaira > Thelaira solivaga. The sequence goes on along the minus strand of OX377611.1, from coordinate 16,443,329 downwards.
TCAGAGGAAGAGTACTGGAGTATGAGAAAATTTCAAAAAATTTTTAAAAATAATCCAAATACTTTTCTGAGTACTTGGGCAATAGATTACAAATCTAGACGACCTCTCTTTTAAAATGATATACATCTTATCTCCTAATCTTCTATGGTTCGTTCGCAAGCTACTTTGGATTATTTTGAAATTTCCATATACCCCAGTGCTGTTGCTCTAAGTGATTTTAGCAACTTGCCGACTAACCATTAAAGATTGTAAGATGGAACACATATCATTTTAAAGAAGAGACTGTCTGGATTTGTAACCTATGGCAAAAATACTCAGAAGTTACTTTGGACTATTTAAAAAAAATTTTTTAAGTTTCCATACACCTCAGTACTGTTGTTCTCAAGGATTTTGGCAGTTTCCGTTTTGAATCATAAAATAAAAACTACGAATTTTTCAGAAAATGTTAAAACACTTCCAGAAATTTTAGAGCCTACAGATTGAATTCCTTTTTGATTTTGGTAATTTTCCTGGCTAAAATCGAGAATGGTACTTCAGCAAAGTGGGGAATGGTAAAAATCCCTTAAAAGAAGAGTACTGGGTTATGAGGGAATTTCAAATATGTTTTTTAAATAAACCAAAGACTTTTCTGAATCTGTGAGCGATAGATTACAAATCTAGACGACCTCTTGTTTAAAATGATATGTGTACCAGCCCGTAATAGTCTATGGTTCGATGTATGTATTAAAGGGCTGCACAAGCATACTTGAAAGCACTCTTTATTATAAAATATTACACATATTTATAGTGATGTGTGGCTTTCAAGTATGTTAAGTGTCAATAATTATTTTATAGTTTGAAATATTTCTAAGACCACTAAATTGTGAACTGTATTATCGAAGGTTGGTTGGTACTCCCAAAATATTTGATTATTCGATTGGTAACAAACTTTAGTTCTCATAACAGAAGTTGTGCTCTGTGTGTATTAAAAAAAAAAAGATTTTAAATTAATACGAACATCAACTTTAAAAATTTTTGGACTATGCGCGCCAGGGTACTAGAAACAATTTATGTACGTGTGTATGCAGAATATTCAAATGAATTTAAGAAATTTCGTGTAGGTACATACAATTATATTCATGTGTGTATCTAAGTCTGTTTGCAACAAGTTTCTTTCCATAACTAAATACGATATGTGTGTTCATGTGTGTGTAAGCCCATATATAAATGTAAAATGGTTAAATCTGCTAACGACAGCGTTACATTTTATTTACGTGGACTTTTTCTCTCCATCCACACTCAAATTATTTTCATTTTGTTTATCTGTTGCAAAAAAAAAAGCTGTGCCAAACTGGAATTTTTTTGTTGCATTCACAGTCACGATCAGGAGGATGGTTTTTTTCTTTTTACTAGTCTGTTACTTGCATTTCCAGTGTAAGCTCAATACGTGAATGCACATTAACACATACACAACAAAAGTACACAAATAGAAGCAGCACACATGCATGCATACATCCATATGCAACATTGGACATGTTTGCTTAAATTCATGTCATTAGATTAGGAAGCATAATGTTGCAAAGGAATTAAATAATACATAAAAGTCTACTAACACAATGAAATGTGTATTAAAAGCCTTCCTTGGTTTTAAGCCCAGATAATACCAATTTGCATTAATAATGTTCTTGTAAAATTCATTCATAACTGTTTTAACCACATCATGAGTAAGTGTGTCTGTATTTGTTTGAAAAACTAAAAAAAAATTAATAGGAAATAAATACTTGCTGTGTGTACAATACAAACGAAAAATATCTAAAAGAAAACAACCAGCCAACGGGTGACTCCTGCAATGAATACTTTTACTTGTAGTCGAGGAAATCAAGCGAGATAAAAGCCTAAAGCATGCAAAAATTTACATTAATACATACACACATGCGAGAGCCCAACAAAAATACTACAAAATTAAGCAGGTTATACGGGCATTTTACAAAATCTATGTGTACAACAGCAAAATAAAACAAAAATAATCTAAAGAAACGTCCAACAACAACAACAACTACAGCAAGTGTAGCAAAAATGAAGAGAAAATAAAAAAAAAAAACTTCATACTGGTTTTGATACACACAACACTGCACACAAGCGTTGGGTGAATTTTGTGTTTCGGTGTATGTGAATGGGGTATTGAATGCTCTTGGTTTTTTTTTTTTAAATGATTATGACGTACTGGAATAGAAAAGAAACACGAAGAACAACTACACAAAAAAAAAGTTCATAACTCACACTTAAACATTTAAAATCGCACACACAAACGATGTGCAGTGAATGTTTGGTTTGGTTGTGTGTATGTGCGCTACGCTTAAAATTGTTGTTTGATTTTTTTTCTCTGTAAACAAGTATAGAGTACGAAAAAAAGCCAACAAAGTAAAAATCCAAGCAAAATATGGCAAGCAAAGCATGTTTAATGACGAGCTAAATGCAAGCAGGCAAACACACACACACACCCATATAAACATTCGACGTTCATGCGGATATATGTGTGCGTGTAAGTATTTAAGATACAAGTCACAGTGGGTTGTAATATATAAAAAGGATTAGTTTAAATGTATTTTTGGGTAAGCAGGCTGCTTCATGGTAAAAGATGGGTCTTGAGGTCAATAGGTGTGCTAAATTATATAAGGTTTTTGTGTGTTAATTAAGGAATATTTTTTATTCAATATATAATTTTCTTAATTTGTTGGATGTTATAAATTTATTTTTAGTAAATATTATTCAAGCTTAAGATTTCAATGAAAATTGTTTTTATTTTAATTTTCCAATATTTCGACTTTTTTTTGAAGGTCCTCTTCAGGCAAATTTATTATTACAATTTTCATTAAGATCTTAAGGTTAAATAATATTTACTAATAATATAATTTTGTATTTTAAATATTTTTTTCATTAAATTGCAAGACATTTTTAGTTAAAAAATTTCTTTAACTTCTCTGCAAATATTTGGGATGTTGGAATTGATTTAGTGATTTTCAATGAAGTGCTTACTAAAAAGCTTTGCAAAATATTTTAAAAGTTACCCATGCCTACGCACAAATACAAAAGTGCTTGTAAACCATTCAAGCCATGATTTTGTAGGGCTTTACCCTCTTATCCAAAAAATTTATGTAGACTTTAAAGAAAATGATTCACTTTTGTTCATAAGAATTTTATGAATTCAAAATAGTTTTTAAAAAATGCCGATTTTATGGTGACTATGACTGTCTGTCAATGTTACACGCATTTTTCATTTAATTTTGTTATAAATTTTACTTTAACGTCTAATGGTGTTTTCTTTTCTGGCAATAATGTTGCATTTATTTTGCCTTTTATACATTTTTATGTTCTTTTCCAAATTATATTGTAGAGGGTACACGAGCAGTTAGCTCGTTTCTAAACATGTTGCACGAATAAGTGTAAAAAATGCTGCATGTTTTACCTTCGATTTTTTTTATGGGTGAGAATTAATTTTTTTTTCTTTTCTATTACTAAGTAAAATTAATTTTTTCATTTCATTCTGACTAAATAAATTTCTAAAGAGAAAAATAAACTCCAAAAATAAAAAAATAAAGCCATTTCGCTGATTTTTTCTTGTAAGGTGCCAAGAATGGTGATTTTTTTAAATGTTTGTATGGGGAACCCACAGGGGTGGTTCCAGGGGGTGTGCCACTGGCATAGGTGGGTCGGCCCTTTAAAGTTAGTGGGGGTCGGTCATACATTTTGACTCGATTGAAGCACTCTATATGGGTCAAAGTGAGATTTTTCAAAATTGGACCCTTCGGATCAAAAGTCGGGACATCAAAATACATTGTAGAGGTATGGTTTCTTCGGCAAAATTTTTAATTTTGATCCGTAGAATACGATTTTCTTATAATTGACCGGCACTAGTGAGTATACTACATTTCTTGATCGCACTTTTTTGTTCGATTGTGATCATAAAAATTGTAAGACAACATGAGTGTATGAGTAACATTTAAAAAGTGTTACAGCATTTTCTTTCCGAAAAGAAAACACTAAAAGTAATTATTTTTTTTTTTGGATAAGAGCAATAGTGTTTGCTAAATGATTATAAAATTAAGCTCGATCTGATCATTTTAAAAACAAAAAGTCAACTTTTAAATTTAATTTATTAAAATCAATGCACAAAACTTTCGATATTATACAAAATTCAGTGAATGCTACTTCATACTGACTGGGAATTAAATACGGTAGATAAATATAAGCAAAAGCATGTAGTAATATATGTTTCAAAGAAATTGGAAATAAAAAATTTGATACTGTGATTGGTTAAACTAATTTCTTTGAAATTTGGTACGTAATATGATTTTGAACCGTTCAATTTTTATAGATTAAATGTAGGTATAAAATGATAACTGAGCACATTTTGGATGATTCAATTTCAAAAATTTATTTTTTATTTTAAAGCGGACAACACTTGACCATTTCGGTTTCACAAGCAATTGTGGTATGACAATTTATGAACGAATAACTCGACTTTATAAAAAAAATACTTCATTACAGTATTTGTTGTTTCTACAAATATGAATGTGCAGTTAAATGAAAAATACTTTATTATACTTTTTAATTCCAAGAACCATACAAAACACCTTTGTCCTTTATTTCCATTACCTGCTGCCAAGCTAACGCATTCCTATCACCATTTGTAAGGTTGACTGCGCATATATTCATTCAATATTGGGTACCTGTGGTAAATTGAGAATAAAATCCTTAATTATTATTCGATTTTCATGATTTATACCTTATTTTATTCTTTTGGTACTTAGTTCTCAGAAAAATGTTTTAAAAAAATAAAATATTTCCTTTTTATTTTTTTTATTGCATATTTAAACTGAAAAAAGGAATTTTGCAAGTAAAATAAATTTTCCTTTCTTAAATTTTTGAATAATTCCAAAACGATAAAATATATTATAGAAAAAAATTATATGAAATTAAATAAAATATAATTTTGTTAAGCATCTTTTGGTGTTTTGTTTATGAAAATCGGTTGAGCCGTTCTCAAGTTAATATGTAATATGTCTTTGTACCTCAAAATCTTGCTACGCCCATAAAAAAAATCCCTACGTGATGGAGAAAAATCGAAAACGGATTTGAGTTTAGCACATCAAAATCCATATACATAGTTTTATGTAAAGGAGAATTTAGCTACTGAGCAGTGTAATTAAAGTATTTTTTAAGATTAGCATTTTATTATTTTTTTTTTAATTAATACACAAGCTCTCTATAAACTATAAAGATTCCTATTAAGGAGCAGGCAATTACCGTCAATATACATAAAGAGACTTTGAAATATGGGTCGATGTATTATATTTCTAGATAGTTTTAATGATATTTCCTATTAGACACTTGTTATTTGTCATGTTCGTTTATTGTATTTACCAAAATTAAGGATATTTACTCTGTGTCACAGCAAAACTGTGAAGAAGCTCTTATGTACCAATTCTGTGTTTTTGTTTGCAGCCCATAGATAACGAAAATACCTTTAGTGATTTTATAAATGAAAATGTTGAAAAAAACGGGTTTGTTAGAGCTTCATATCATAACAATTTTATTAAATTATTCGATCTTATAAATTTATTATTATTTAATATTAATCAAGTTTAAGATCTTAAAAAAAATGTTTTTATTTAAATTTTTCATTGTTTGCGGTGTAGCATAGTGTTATATAAACCAATAATATTTGTTAATGGTATGGGTTTTGTAAAAAGTACCAGGAATTTAATTAATAGAATATCATGAAAAGGTGGACAATGAATAGGATGTGCATGAGAAAAAATTAAATATTTGAAATGTTCTTTTTGAAAACGGTATAAGTCTATTTAATAAAAATAGTTAGTGGTAATTTTAGTAAAATAGTGTCTTTTTCTTAACAAAATTTTCTATAACTAGTTTTTTAAAGTGAACTTATATAAAATAACAGCTCATTTACTAAAAACGGTAAAGAATATGATAAATAGAATAATTTTTGACTTAATTAAAATCAGTAATAGCAGTAGAAACTGAGAGGGCGATATAAAAAAAAAAATTTTAAACCATATTTTTAAGAAAGCCAGGCAGAAGATTTAAATTGGTTTAAGTTAAAAACTAAATAATTTTTGTTAAACTAGTTTAAAGAGCAAACATTTATGCAGGAAACTGTGAATAACATAAAAAATGTATCTATAATCGGAAAGAAAAATGTCATTATATTAAGTTAAAATAATGTGCTGCCTGTCACATGAATAGAACCTTCCAACACAATTTTTTAAAAGGTTATAGCTACGCAGTTACTTTTAATTTCTATATAAAGATAACTTAGTTGTTATTGAAGACTACAAAAATAGGCTCAATATATACATAGAATTTTTGTTTTTATATTTTACATTTTATAAAATTTTTTACATTGTAAAGCCTTTTTAATATCGCATATAGCCTCCATTGCTTCGTAAATTTGATTGGGAATAGAATCAGACAATGATTTTATGTAATCTTGGTTGACCACGGCACTTTTAAGTCCCTCCACTTTACGAAGGTAGACATCCTTAAACATTTGCAATGATGTTAATATCCGGTTAGGAGGGCAATCGAGCCTATTAACATATTGATAGCGTAGCTATGATTTTACCACCCAGACAGCAATATTCAAAAAGTGTTCTGATTGCTTGCAAAGGAAAGCAAAAGGAAGTAAGTATTATCGGGTATAAATTTTCCTTTCATCTGCCCACTGTGCATTTTGTATGCACATTAACAACCACTACAGGCAAATGATTTTTATTTACATACTTATTTTGGTGCCTAGGTATAGGTAGGTATAAAATTAAAAAAAAAAAAAAAACTCGTGAACATGATTATTATAACCATACACACACACACACATACATAAAAAAGTGCATATGAAAATTAACACACACTTTTAAGTAACAGTGTGGAAAAAATATAATAAAGAAAACCGGAACTGAAATTAAAATTTTTTTTAAATTAAATTTGTACTTAGTGGCACACAAAATTTCTTAAATTTGAATAAGCCCACGTTACCAAACACATACCTATACAAAACAACACATTTAAACATATACTCTCTAGTTGTATTTTAGCAATTTTAAGAGCTTCCATAAAATTATAATAAATTAAAATTTAAATTATTGCATGTATGTATGTATGTACGTATCAATTCAAGTTTGTATGACTGTTGAATTAATAAAAATATCTACTAAAAAAGTTTCACTATTACTTTTAGAATATGCATGCACTCACTCACTCACTAAAATTTTTTTTCTTTTTTGTTAAACACACACTTTCTTATTGAGGAACAAAACATGTTGGCAACTGGCTGAATGCGAAATACATTGATACATGCTCTATACATGCATACACATCCATCCATCCAACTTATGCTCACTAACACATACTTAAACCGCCAACGAAAAAAAAAACTCAACAACAACACTTTTATTCGTGCATACAAGAACATGTATTCAAAAATAAAACGCACACTCATACACACTTACTCACTAACACACTCAGAGATTAATAATGTGCAGTAGTGTTAGTAAGTTGAACGATGACGATGAGCTACGCCAGCCTGCTTTGTTAACACATGAAACAGTTTTCATTTGATCTCTCTACAGTGCAAGTGTGTGTTTTAATACGAAACGAGTAAACAAACAACAACGGAAAGACAAGAGTTTTTTTAATTTAACAATCACTAAAATAAAAATGTCTACATAACAAGAAAATTTAATTGAAATCATAAATCAAAATGTAATAATTATATTAAATAAAAGTAAACAAATATTTGTTTTATCATTCTCTTTATCTCTCGTATTTCCTCTTAATGCAGTTTGTAACTTTTTAAGTTCCCTCTATATAATTTAAAGCCACTAGGTGGCGCGCGTTGTTTATCAATAATGTTAACTTTTAAATTAAGCGGCACTAAAATATTAAATACAATGTGTACGTACTACTAACAACAAAAACAGAAAAGAACGTATTTTACTGCCCAAAATAATCGCATAAACTTATAACAACACATTACATGTACTAAAAGCGTTACACAAAAACATAGATGCATACAAACCTACATACATTCAGAAATACATATGCATACACACATGCACAAGCAGCATTTAAACAACAAATACATGCAATCATAAAAATTTTATCATTAAAAAAAATATATTACAAGTATGAAAGCTAAGGCAAAAATAACACAAATACACTTAAAAAAATTATTTAAAAAAATATCTATCATACCTAGCATCAAAAACTAATAAAAATACTACAGTACCACAAACAGACAGGTACATACATACTGACATACCTACAATAAATCTAAAGAAACGTAACTAAACAGCGGTTTCAAATTCAAAAACACAGCCACACAAAATGTACTAAAATAAACACACAACAAAAACAAAGAAATAAAAACACATAGAAACAGCCATACGCAAACACACACACATATATATTTAAGGCAAAAGTCAAACAACAAGAATAATAAAAAAATGAAATAAAAATAAAAATGGAAAAACGTAAAACATGTTGAGAAAATGAAACTAACGTATGAAAGCAATGAATAATAATAATAGTAATTGTGAAGGAGAAGAGAAAACCAAAATGCACAATGTAGTTCTCTTACCAAATGTGAAATGTTCTCTTTGCACATTTAACTCAAATTAAATATCATTATACAAACTGGATGCCATATTTATGGTCATTTTAGTTTTTAGGTAATTTTTAAACCTTCTTGGGAATTTAATATGATCAGTAACCTATAAAAAAAAACTGTAGCCCAGGGAAAACCAATAAATTTAACATTGGAATTAAGCTGTTTTTTTTCGAAAACTTTTTACTGAATAAAGGGCTCATCGAAGAGTAGTTGTGTTAACGTGCGCATTGACTTTTAACTGCTCAAAATCGTTATTTGAAGTTTTTATTTATCGAATATCTATGTATATTAAATTATTTTTTAAGTGCATTTAAGACAATTGCTTAAAACTAAAAAGCGCAAAATAAAAATAATAACAAAAAACATAGTTAAAAAATAATTAGTGCACGAATATATGCAGTCAATAAAAACACAAATTTATTTTTTTTAACTTAATTTGTGCTTAAATCCAGAAATTGTGTTGGTTTTTAAATTTACTATTTTACTCATGATATTCTTATGAGTTATTTATTCAGTACAATAAGTACTGAAGGGGATAGTATATCTATATGGACCATTTCATCAGACGCTGCTCAGAATCCTCAGTAGATTTCTCCCAATTAATGTTTATTATAGTTTTTCAATATTTGCAAAAGACTAAAACTTTTTGCATTAACAGAGTTTGTAGTGAAATACATAGATAGTTTTACTTACCTGCACATTTAGCTTAACCCTATATCGGGCAAAATCTTCTTTTTTTCTCCTAATTTATATTTTTCTCTTCCCCTTAATAAAATTAAAGGACATGTTTAATCAAAAATAATTTTATTTTTAAAAAACTGGAACATTCTGAAATTTTATATTGCCTGAAAAGCTATAAATATTTTGCGAAAAATTAAATAACCGAGCACAATTATTAGATTTGGTTATAACATAAAGACACAAAATATTTTTTAAATAAAATTAATGAAATTGGAGTAAAATTTTCAAGCTTAAAATTGTAACACTTTTTAGTTATTTTCATTTTTTCAACAAACAACGGAAATTATTTGATAAAAAATACTTCATTCCTTTTTTTGCTTTTTTGTGGTGCACGGCTTGTACTAATTATGTTAAAATGTTTATATCCGTTGAACACATCAATATATTTTAATTTTTAGTGTACTTGACATTACTGTCACATGGCCAGATAAAGGGTTAAGAATATTTTTAACTTACCTCCACAAAAATTGGATTGTGATTAAAAATTAATATTAATACCTAAAATATGGCAGTAACTTTTTTTGAAGTGTTTTAAAATGCAGCAAAGGGAATCACTTCAATTATTTTTATCAGGGAATTTTACGTGTAGTACAAGCATGTGTGTCCGTAATAAATTTTATAGTAAAATAATCGCATTACGATTTTCGAAGTTGTAGTCACAATTCGTTTCTTTGTTTTCATAACAAGCTCGGCAATCATAATGATGATCAAATTTCATAAGTACTATAACACTCATTATAATACGAGCTGTGTAGTATGATCAGTCTGCCAGCATAAATGTTACACAAGAAAGACAAGAATCATTTGGTATTGATGAATATATGTACATATGCACCTAATAGTTAGGTGGCTTTAAAAACCAGTGAATTATTTCTAACACCATTTCGCAGGAATCATCGAAAAGTGTGAAGCAGACAATTCCTTCTTTTCTCGATTTGTAAGCAAAATGTGTGCCTTTTAGGGAAAAAGATAAAAAGCAGTACTCTTGTGGAATATTACCATAATTCTAATGCCTACAAAAAGATGAATATATAACCTAGATGTACTTTTACTTGATTTTCTGTTGTCAACAAGATGTAAACAAAATTATTAAAAAAATGCTGCAGTGGCATCACCTTTATAAATTTGTTTTCCTTAAAAAAATTAACCAAAAATACATATAAAATTTTAATATTAAGCATTTCAAAACCACTAAGCGTTTGTTTAAAGGATTCAAGTGAATATTTTGCTTTTTAATGCTTACTTTTTTCTCTTTTCGCAGCATTTTTAAATGAAAGTTCTATGTAAAAATTGTTTACAATAGTTTTTTTTAGAAAACCCCTTTTAATAAGCTACAGATATATTTCATAAAGTAATGTAATTTTGTTTGGAATTTTCTAGTTTCTATTGTTTTATGTGAAACTATTTTTGAGAGTACTGAAACGACATGCAGGTACTGCCATAACTACAATAAATTATATTTATAATGCAGTATAAAAAAAGCATTAAAGCTTACTAAAACTCTTTAAAAAGCATCCAGTCAGCCAAATCTGCTTTTACTCTTGACTCTAGCTAGCGTCAATAGCAAAATTATTAATCATTTGAACCTAAAAGGCTACACAAAGCTAAAACGAAATCTGGATATAAAAAACCTCTATTTATAATTACACTTAATTATTATAAAATGTTGAAATAAATAATAAATAAATACAATATATTTATAGATGGGTAATTTAAAAAATTGCAACTGTTTTAGCAAAATAAAGAGAGTTGAGAATTAATTTATGATTTGTAATTGTTCCCCTCATTTTAGCAAAAATAGATCATATGGCAACACTTTTAAAAATAACTGCAATTTTGTCAGTGCATTGAAGTCAATACAATAACAAATTACACACGAGCACTAGCAAAGTGTAATAAAAGTGACAAAGAAAAAAATTTTAAATCAGTTGAATTTTAGAATTTAGAAATAAAAACACAAACTAAAAATACATCCGTGTAGAGAATATAATATGTAATATAAAAATAACAACACTAATACATTGAAAAGGTGTATTTAATGTAAATAAAGCAGAATTACATGATAAACAATACCAATAAAGAGAAAAAAAGAAACAGTGTAAAAGTGTAGAGTAAAATATACTTTCAAAACGAAAATTAAAAAAAAAAAAATAATTCTACTTTATTGTGCGTGTGAGTAAAATAAAAATACATATTTGGTGAAAATAAAAAAAAAAAAAACATTTTCAAAATCGTTTATAAAGTGATTTAAAATTTAACAGTAGAACTTGTTGCAATTTTTAGTTATTAAATTTGTCATTGTGTTAAGAAAAGTGGCAGCATCATGGATGTTCATGCAAATTTGGAATATTTATGCCGCGTGTGTGCGGCCAATACTAAAGGGAAAAATTCCGTGGCTGAATGTGTTTACATTTTAAAAACTGCCGGCTTAAAGGATAAATTGGATAAATTTCTTTATTTAAAGGTAACTACGTTACGTAATTAAAATTGCAATTGTGTAGAGATTAATGATATGAATACATCCATATAAACTTACATGTACAGGGCCAAATGGGCCAATACACACTCAAGTGCGATACACATTTTATTGCAAAATTACGGCAACTTGTAATGTATTTGTGTAGCTGTTATTGTTAATCGATCAATTATATCAGAATTATGAGAATCATTCTGATATTGTTTTAATTCTTCACATTGCCGGACTTTAGCATTGAACTTGAGTGTGTATAAGGGTCATAACCCAGCCAGCATTTGTAAAATCGTTTTTTCCAAAATCACCTTTATGAGTCCTATTTGAGTACTTTTCTTGATTAATCACTTACACGTTTAGAAAAACATTCGGAAATGATTTGCTCTTATAATTTAAAAGGGTTATATATAAAATGCAATGACAAATTGTATAGCAATCGAAAATTTGTCATCCAGAAAAGCATCAAAATGACTCTGAACTAACAAAAAATGGAATCATAAATGACTCATTAAAAAGAGTCATGGATAGGATATCATTTTTTACTGACAAAAGTATCTTTTATGATCAAAAAATTAAAGCATATTTTAATCGTCTCAAAAAATGCTGACAGGAAAATCGACTGTCACGACATCCCAATGGGGGAGCATGATTATTATGAAGTAATTTAGATTCGTGTGAGCTTAGTAAACGCGCAAAGCTGTAGCTAATTATAAAGATCAGAGATGTACTTAGTACTCTGCAAGCAATATTGCTGTCAACTACCAATACAATACGAGTATTAACTACAAAGTAATACCGAATGTTCTCATATCGTTGTGCTGTAGAAATTCTGCTTTTCAATTTACTTAAAAAGTCATTAGATACACTTATTTTTGAAACTATGTAGACAAGATCAAAACTCAAATATTTAACTATGGCCAAGGCTGACTTTTTATAGGTATTATTGTACTGAAAGATTTTTATTCATTAATCTAATGAAAAAATTCATTAATTTCTAACAAATGGCCCGTTTAATTAGACTGTTGATATATTTCATTATTTTATTAAATATTCATTAATTTTGTAAAGTTGTTTCATTGAATCAATGAAATGTCGTCGGTTGAAAATTAATGAATTATGCTTTGAGTGTATTGAAATAGCTAATTTAGAGTTGGCGTTAACCAAAAAACCAAAAAAGCTGGCTTGAAATAGATATAAAGTTAATTGAGTTGCTTACAGGGCATAAACATTTAATTTTTGCATGCATACATATGTAATTATTCATGTGTCCAGGTACATAACCTCTGCAATTTTTTATTTATTAAATTTACCTTTTATTTATGTATATTTTTCCTACTAACACCATTAAGATTAAATTTTTTTGTTTTATTCACTCTACCATTTACTAAATACTTAAAAACGTTCACGGATTTTTTGTTGTTTATTATTTCTTCACGTAAAAGTTGCTGTTGAGAATTTTATTACCTCTTAGAATTTAAAAAAATTATACTAGTACAGGTCCAGCAACTTGCAAAGGAAAAGATATACCGTTTAATCAAGCACATAATGATTCCTGTTATTGAAGTGTTTGTACTTATTTGCAAGCACTTCAAGCTTGTGCTTGTTTTTGCCCTCCGAGGGAGCATTGCTGCTCTTTAGAATTTTATTTTGTCTCCTTTCTACATTTGATATTTTAGCTTTAAACTGAACCGCAAGAATAGTTTCGGTTAATAAGCCAGTAAGTACTAAATGACTGGATAAGCATACATATTACAAATATGTGTAGTATTTTATAAGAAAATTGCTTGTAAGCAATTTCAAGTATGCTTGAGCAGCCCTTTAGTAAATACATAGATACATGAGTTGTTATTTAAAAAAAATTAAAAACCATAGGATATTAGTTAGCGGTAATTTTAGCAAAACAGACACCATCCTAATAAAATTGCCGCTAACTAATTTTTTTTAAGTGGACTTATACCACTTCAAAAAATAATAGCTTTTTTTCTTTCAGTTTTATGTGTGTTAACTTTGCTATTAGAGATCAATCCATAGAGGTCCATTAATTATTTCATTTTTCTCTCTCTTCATTGTGTCTCACATGTGCAAAAAAAATTATGTCTATTTTGTTGTTTTGATTTAACTTATTTCAAATTTTGCTGCCTACTATTCTGATTTTACTAGTACATATTTATTTTTACTACAATTTTTGCATTCCCACCTTGTTTCAAAAAAAAAAAAAAAAAAAAATAAATAAAAAAAAAAAAAAATTGCCGATTGAATATTTTTGTGTGATGTTAGGGCTGATAATGTTTTTATCTATTTCCAAAATCCCTAAAATCGCCAAAGTGAATTTTCATATTTGCTTTCTACTTTACACTGCAAATTAAAAATTTTTTATGTCTAATACTTTTAACTATAAGCATATTTTTTAAAGTGAGTAACAATTTATTATGAAGGCAAAACAAAAAAATCACCAATAGTCGTCATAATAATTTTTAAAATACTCACGTTTGAAAGGCGCTAGAAATCGCCACATCTGACAACTCTGTGCACTGTGTCTAATTTTTTTTTGTTGTAACTCGGGTGTTAAAAATGAGTTATTGTTATTTTTGTTGGTACATAGTGTCAATTTGTTATTGCTGTCTATTTGATTTTATTGCATTTACAATAAAGAACCCAGTAGGAAATTAGACATTTCGCTGTTAGACAAAAAGTTTAGTTGGGCAATTCTTTATTTTGTAGTAGAGAGAGGAAAGAGGAATGAAAATTGATACAAACTTGTTCGTACTCGGCAATTCCTTTTGGTTTTCTCTTCGTATCTTTTATAAAGATGTAAAAAAAGAAGACAGGTAGCTTGAGGCTGAATGAATGACTGAATAAAAATGTTAAAATTGCCGACACAAAATTGCTGTGTGTAGACACAGCGGCAATTTTAAAAGAGAATTGAGAGATAATTGCAAAACTAAACTTGCTGTGTGTAGTCCTGGTCTAAGAACACTTCAGCAGAAAAAGTCGAACGATGTCGGTGATTAGCTCCTAGTTCATTTGATATACTGTATCGTTCCTTTCGTACATTGAACGATGATTTATATTTTCATTTATAGTTCATTTCGGACACTGTGCGATGACTTGTGATTTTCGTCGTATATATTATACAGCGTACAACTTTTATATACTGATGATTTTAAATTAACTAGCAAATTTTAGAAATGATTGCAATTTGATGATTATAGTCGGTTTATTTTTAAGCCTGCAATAAAATTTTGCTACATTCTACCTACTTTTAATCAAATTTTGGATATCTTAATCCTAAACAATAAAAGTCAGTGAACGATGAACGAAATAATTTAAAAAATTTAAGCGTCCGAGTCGTTCACTTGAACTAGTTCGTACATGAACGCCACAGCCTAGTTCACATCACAGTTATTCGTGCAGAACATTCAATGTGACATTTAGCGGTACATTGAATGTTACAATCATACATGATGGTTTGCTTAAAATATACATTCGCTATCAACTGTCGAATTTGTCCTTATTGGAAGACCCGTTCTGTCTATATCTCTACATAAACCCATGCACGCGTTACTTGTCATCATACTTATTATAATATAATATTTGAAAAAAAAAAGAAAAATTATGATTGAAAAACTGTAAGAATTTGGCTACTATTTGTTAAACTTTAACTGTAAAAAAAAATAAAAACAAAAATTAAGCATCAATAGAAAAACAACACAAAATTAAATGGAAGGCTTCTTCTGTATTTTATAACAAAAACTTGTTGGGCAAAAAATAATCCCCCATTAAGCAAACGTACACACATATCTGAACATATGCTTGCATCCATGTATAAAATATAACAAACACGCATACTTTTGTATGTCTGTATATGGGGTGTTTACTGCACACACACTTAAATAGAATTTAAGTGTAGAACGTAGAATATGTCGAAAAGATCTGATAAAACAAGAAAACAAACAAAATTAAACATTAAACCAGCGTTGCCGGCCTGCTATGACGAAATTAATATTTTTGATGTTGATGCTGCCGATTTAGAAAAAGGGATTTTTCCCAAAGCGTCGTTCAAGCAATCCAGTGTCTGGAAGTAATATAAATTTTTTATTAAATTATTAAATATTTGTATTTTTGTATGTGTGCATGTTTGTAATGAATAAACTCAAAAACTACTGTGCCGATTTCAAAAATTCTTTCACCATTGGAAAGCTACATTCACCTTGAGTAATATAGGCTATATTTAGTGCTAGAAAAGTTTAGGGAACCTTACTAAAACTGAAATAACCTAGCCCAAGGTGTAAAAAAAGTGCCCTAAAACGTTTTTCATCGCATGCGCTGCGGAAACTATTGATGATAGAGCAAAAGTTTGTTCTACAATACTAAAGAACATACCAATATCTACAAAAAACTTTTTACATTTTAAAAGTTAACTATATAAATAAAATTCTTTTTCTGTTTCTTTGTTTGCTATACAAATTTTTTATTTCCCGACGTATTTTTCTGATGATACATATAGTCTCCATACTCCAAAGAAGGAGATTATTTCGTTATAACTAATTATCGCACCTTAAAATATAAATTTAAATATTAATGCTTTTAAAATACGAAATAATTTATCAGAGTAACTATTTTGCCGACCACAAACATATTCTTTTTTTTTTACCATTTTACTTTACACTCATATAAAACGGAGTTTTTTTTTTTTAATATGTTATAATAAAATATTTTTCGCAATAAAATTCAAATGAAATTAAAAAATTCTAAAATTTTAAAAAATATTTTTTTTTGCAAAGATCCTGTATCTACCTAATTAATAATTAAAAATATTTAACACTAGTTTTTTAACCCGGGCTTTCCCGGTCTTGCCTCGTCCCCCAGTGTGTATTAATTCTTAGACTAAGCAGATGTATAAAAAAATATGGTTTTTACCTGATCTCACGTGAACAATAAATTGGAGCCCTTCAAACTGACCCACGTAAAATTTGGAATGGCTAATTCTAGAATATATAGTAACCATTCTTAGAATATATAGACTATATATAAAATATTTGAAAAAATTCATTGTAAAATAGAATCATTGCATAATGGAAGAAAACGTGGGCGTTATGTTATGTAGCATATGTTACTCGCTGATAATGATACTTTATAGTGGTGAAAGAAAAAAAAAAATTTTGAAGTTGAGCTATACAGTTCCGTCTTATTAACGAACCCATTAGTATAGATGTGATTTACTAGAATACTTCGAAAGCCATCACGAAGAATACGAATAACTTTCACTAAAATTAGAAAAAAATAGTTGCATATAAAATTTTAAAATTATTTTAAAAATTGAAATCCCTTTGTATACCTAAAATATATAAAATATTAATTAGTATATGATAAAGTGCTTTATTGAGAAAGGGGAGGGGGTCATTAAAAACTTCCGTAAAATAATTTCAGAATTACATTTCGAAAATTTTTAAAAATTTAATCTCTTCTTCGAACGATTTCCCCTTTAGACTATTAAATAAAATTGTTTTGCTGTGGCAACGCTTATCTCAACGAACTAACTAAGTAACTAATACACATGAAGATAAAATATGTGTTCAGTCAACACCAACACTACTGTATCTCTAGTGGCCAACAGATTTAAATATTATTTTTTTCAATGCTGTCAATAAAGATGAAAAGAAAGAAAACAAGCAAAAAGCTTTAAAAGAAATGAAAAATATTGTAAAAATATCTACACACATGCATGCATATCAACACTCACCTTCTCACGCATACAAACCTTCATAGATATTTTTGAGACTGTGTGCATGAAGCCATGCAAAAAAAAAAAAAAAAATATGAGAGCAGAAAATAATGATTTCAGTTGCTGATAAAAATGAAATGGTTGAATGTGTTAGTAGACAACATTTTACAGTGGGTTGTTAGAGTTAAAATTTTTATTGAAAATTTATAAATTAATTGGTTTATTATAGCCGTGTGTTTATATAATATGTAAAACTCCTTTAATACGGTAAAAATTCCTTAAAACAACAGTTCTGGGGTATATAGACATTAAAAAAATTTTTTTTTAATAGTCCAAAGTAACTTCCGAATATTTATTAGCTAGATTACAAATCTAGACGACCTGCCCTTTAGAATGATATGTGTCTCATCCCGTAATCTTCTATGGTTCATCCGGAAGTCACTAAAATCCCTGAAAGCAACAGCACTGGGGTATATGGAAATTAAAAAAAAGAATTTTAATAGTCTAAAGTAACTTCTGAGTATTTGGGCAGTAGATTACAAATTTGGACGACATCTAATTTAAATTGATGTATGTCCCATTTCGCAATCTGCTATGGTTCGTTCGGAAGTTGAAATTTCCATATACCCCAGTGAGCAACTTCCCAACGAACCTATGTATAAAGATTGTGGGATGGGAAATATCATTTTAAAGGGGAGACTGTCTTGATTTGTAATCTACTGCCTTAATACTCAGAAGTTACTTTGGACTATTTTAAAAAAATTTTTGAAATGTCTATAAACTCCAGAGCTGTCGTTTTCAAGGATTTTTTAAAAATAGTCCAAAGTAAGTTTTAAGGATTTTTTTTTAATTTTTACCCTTTTTTACTCTCTTAATATTCGAATTTCCAAAAATCCCTTCTTAATCGTTCTACACATTGGGACAAGAACCTGTTTATCTATATTTCTAGTGTAATGAGGTCGTATTAGGTACATACATAAATTATATAAATAAAATAAAAAAATTTAAAAAAAAAAAATAAAAAAAAATAAAAAAAAATAAAAAAAATAAATAAATAAAATAAATAAATAAAATAAAATACAAAAAATAAATAAATAAAATAAAAATAAATAAAATAAAAACAAATAAAATAAAAATAAATAAAATAAAAAAAATTGAGACAAACAAAAAAAATAAAGGAACGAAATATCGATATAAAAATAAATTTATAGGTATAATATGACCTCAAGCTTAATAAACTAGCTGTTTAAATTAAAAAGGAAAAGTTCAAATAAGCTTACAACTAAAGTTCAGTAAAAAATTTTTAAAAACTTTTGCAAAAGCTAGGAATTTTTTTTAGAAATGAAAATAAAACTTTCTGAAATCTTTAACCTACTTATGCCTATTTTTATTGTTATGTCTAAACAGATTATAAAAATATTTTTTATTTGACTACGAGAATGATACTCGTTGATACAATTTGCTTAATATGCGGCCTCCGAACACTTTTTAAATTTATTAAGTTAATTGTGACAACTATGTAATTAATCTACTTTTGCATAAAATTGATTGATTTGATTGATTTTTTTGCAGGTAACTGATCAAGCGTTTTACTTTTTTTTTAATTTTAAAGCCAAGGCTTCTTTTAAATGTTTCTTTAATTTACCCTTTTAATAACAATATTCTTATTACAATAATGTTTGTTAAAAAAGAAACGGTAAATTTTTAATCTTTTTTTATTGCTGTTTTATTTTGAGATTAGTATGTTGTAAGTCTGAGAATGAAAAAGTCTTTATTTGATTATTAAATTCATGTACTTGTTGCGAAGTAAACGTTTTTTACGCATAAAAATTATTTTTATATGTACATACATAGTTTGGAGTCTCTTTTACAAAGAGAGTTTCAATTGCGTAGTATAAAAATTTTTTTCCAGAGCCAGTGGTTGAATTCAGGTCTAATAATTTTAAAAAATTTGGCAGAGGACTGCCAATTTAAAATTTTCATAGCTTTTGCATCTAAAAAATTTATCTTTTTAATTTAATTTTAAACGAAAAACATCATCTACTATATTTGTGATTTACATATATAAAGAGTGATTTTTTTGCTATTATCTTTTTGGCAACACTAGTTTTGACAGCTCACGCACGTTTTGTATCTTGTGTCACTGTCAAACATCTTCAGTTTGGTCTATAATTTAATCATGAATCGTCTTACAAACGAACAACGCTTGCAAATTATTGAATTTTATTACCAAAATGCGTGCTCTGTTAAGAAAGTTCATCGCGCGCTTCTTCCATTTTATGGTCAGTTTAATCGACCTACTGAGGCTTCTATTCGGGCTATTGTAACAAAATTTCGCACCAAATTTACATTGTTGGACATTAAACCACCAACACGCCAGCCGTATCGGCCAGTGTTGGTGATGACCGTGAATTATCGATTCGGCGCCGTTCGCAGCAATTGGGCCTCTGTTACTCCACTACGTGGAAAATTTTGCGGAAGGATTTGGGTGTGAAGCCTTATAAGATACAACTGGTGCAAGAATTGAAGCCAAACGACCTACCACAACGCCAAATTTTTGGTGAATGGGCTCTTGAAAAGTTAGATGAAGATCCACTTTTTTATCGAAGAATTGTGTTCAGCGACGAGATCGTGCGATTTAACGCACGATCTGGGCGGCGTTTTTGTGGGGTTATGTTAAGGCTAATGTCTATAGGGACAAGCCCGCTTCGATTGACGCACTGGAAGCCAACATTGCCAACATTATTCGTGAGATACCGGCCGAAATGTTGGAAAGAGTATGCCAAAATTGGACTAAGCGGATGGACCATTTGAGGCGCAGCCGCGGCCAACATTTGCATGAAATAATCTTCAAACATTAAATTATATCGACCCAACTATCGATCCAAATAAATATTTCATGCATTTTTCTGAATTTTATGTGTTTTTTTTTTTAAATTTCCGATAGTTCTTATAAAATCACCTTTTAGTTTGTTAAGTTCTTATTTTTGAAAGTGGTACAAGTCTACTTTTAATTTAATAAGATTTTTTTAATTGGACTTATACCACTTTGAAAAATAACAGCTCACTATAATTCCACATTTGGAAATAATTAAAAAAAACTTTACACATTTGTACTCGCATGTACATAAATGTTAATGGATTACATACATAATTAGCGAAGGTTAACTTTTGTTTAATGAATAAAATAATCAAAAAAAAAAAAAAATCATTTCAGTGTTAATTTTGAATTTATGTATTTTCAGGTGTTTAAAAATGATTCTCTACCCAAGGTGCTGTGTAAATCTTGTTTTCGTCAGGTGGAGGCAACTGCTTCTTTGTCCAAAATTGCCAAGCATACGCAAGAAGTATTTCGAGATTTTCTCTTAAGCAATTTGGTAAGTTGGGATAATTTAATTTAATTGCACTAAATATTTAAAAAAAAATCGATTTAAGGATTACTCATGTTTAGATCTTCTTCAGCTCATTTATTCTGCGTCTTGCCACTGCTAAGCACTAGCACAGAACATGTTCCGACGTTTGCCGTTCTTTCCGCCAGAAACGACAAGAGTCGTTTTGTAACGCACAGATTTTAGTCTTGTGAAATTTAAGTCTACAACGTAGAGGCTTAAAACAACCTCTGTCCTAGTGCGTTCAGGGTTAATAAGGGCTTTGACTGCTGCATGTCTGCTTGGGCCCTTTAGAAGTCTTGTGAACTTTGTTTCTCTATGCGTGGTAGGGCAATAGTGTTGTTGTCCCCTCGTAAAAAGGCTTTGAACTTTTGTAAGGAGTATCCACGCCCTATTTAGCCCACATACTCTTTGTGCTCCGGTAGCCATAATAAAATCGTTAAAAAAATAATTTTCTTGCTGACTGACCCTGGTGACTTTGACCATTGGAATTGAACCTAAGAACTTTAGATTGATAAGTTACTACACTACCGACCAAGCTAAATGGCACCCAATTTTCATGTAATACAAACGACTATATTTAGGTCCCAGTTGGGCAAAGTTAGACTTCTAATTAGTATTGCGGATGATTGTCTAGCGACCGAAATATGCAAGCATGTCAATAGATTAGGAATGCCCTTCAGTGCGGATTTTAGCAACTGTTAAGCTCCAACTAGGGAAAAGAGAGTTTTTCACTTTCTCTGTGAGGGCCAAGCCCTTCTTAATTAAAGTAATAAGAAATCTTGAAACACAAAAGATTTTTTTGGTTCATGGTCAGAGAACCAAAGTGACAAAAGTACTCGAAACTATTCTCGGCGATACACAGTATATTACTGGAGAAAAAAGTAGGCTTGTTTATGTATAATTTTTTGGGGAATTCACAGTGCTTTTATTTTACTTTTGAAGTAATTAAAAGGATTTGCCTGGCGATGTATGTCCTCATAATAGTTCGGCATTATTCTTTTCTTTATGGGACTCTTTCTACTTTACTTCTATTCCAGAATAACGCCTAGAAATGTCATACGTACTGTTGTAGCAGTAAATACATGTTGAGTTTTAATGTCATGGGGGCCATACATAAAGCAGGATAGTTTACCGAAATCGACAACAACGAAAAATGAGACAGTCACACAGACCAAAGATGTGCAATGAGTCTTCTGTCTTATATGCTAAAAAAGGATTTTTAGTTTTTATTAATTTAAAATATTAAAATAAAGTTTTTTTTATAGTAAAATCAACTAGTGTAGTTTATTGGATTAATTGCTGAAGAAAAACAAAAACGAATGTCTTTGTTTCTTTTACAGCCTAAAGGACCTTCCGAAAGTTCAAATGCTAATGAATTTACATCATGTGATTTTATGGGTAATAGAGATGCTAATGAGAAATCTAAAGAACAAGAAATTATGGCAGCACCTGCGCTACCACCTCCACCACTTACTGCTGCACCTGCATCAGCATCTACACCAGTGCCAGTTACAACACCATTATTACCACCTCCATCACAGCAATTACAACCAATAACATTAACAAACAATCGTAAAGATGAAGTTATTGTCAATGTCTCTGTAGCCGATCCACTAACACGTGACAATCAACAAAAAATGATTTCAAATTCGCAAAGAAGGCAAAGTTTATTGCTAGAATCCCGTTTTACACCCAAAACTATAGCACAGAAACCAGCTCAATTAATTGGCCAGCAATTTCGTTCAATTACAGCAAAACCAAATCAACCTTTAGAGACAAGCGTAAATACAACAACACCGAATAATAACACTAGCGCTAAATTACCAATATCATCTATAAACTTTTATCCAGCAAAGAAACAAACGCTACCACAGGCAACACAAATAACAACGTTTAGTAGCGGTGGCTATGTTATAGGCCGTATAGACAACGAAAAAGAAGAGACCAAGAAAATATCTTTGCCCTTGGCACTCACTGCTGATAATATTCTACAACAAAAGCGCAAGAATTTGGTGAAGGCTTTAAACAATATAAAAGCCAATAATTCGGGACAAGTATCGCTGCTCAAATCATCACAGCACAAAAAGGCGGAAGCTTTACAAAATGTTGGAAAAACCGCTTTGACCGAAGCTGTTACTCAGGCGGCAGAAGATAAATTACCAGAAAAAATTATTATTGCTAATCCGAAAAATAAATCTTCAGCAGAAAAGTCTAAAAAAGAGCCCTTAAATTTGAGCAGCAAGGTACCGGCCTCGATAACTCCGCTACCAGCAGCTGCCAGCTCTGGGATACAGCAAGACCCAGCAAATAATTTGAATAATACACCACCAAAACCTGCTTTTCCCGAGGATATATTATTAGGTCGTGTGATACGTGATATGGACTTGTTGAAATTAATTTTGAAAGCTTTAAAGTGGCCGGTAAATAAGCAAAATATGGAATTGCAACTTCAAATTTTAAAAAATTCCAAATTTACCGATATTATTTCGGATTCAAATTTATTACAAGATACCGATTTAACCCAACTGCTAAGCCCATATTTGGCACCTGTTTTGCTAGCAGCTCAGGCTTTACAACAGCAGCAACAGCAAATAGTAAAAAATACTACAGCCAAGCAAAATGTAAGAGTAACCCCTCCAGCTCAAGCAAAAATGACAGCCTTAGAAGTTGCCCAAGCAGAAATTAATAAATCAATACCCTATAAGTTGCCACCAGAAACATCAGTGCAATTAGTACCGGCCTTACCAGAAGACACTGAGGTACCACAATCGGTTTTACTATCCACACCAAACACCATCACAACCTCGACAAGCACCACAACAACAGTTAATACTTTGGGCACAGATAACAAACAGGAAATGAAAATGTCAGGGACGAATCAAAAACGTCAACGTAGAGCGGCTGCCCAAAGAGCTAGAGATTCTATTATCATATCTGATGAAGAGGATGCCTTTACTGAGGGAAAACATTATAAAAGATCTAAGAAATGTGCTACACCAAACATACATATCGATTTGAATCCCAATTTTTTGTCACAATTTAATTTGCTGAACGGATCTGTTGGTAATAGTGGCGCTGCAAGTGAAGCTGAAGAGCTTATGAACTTGTTGATGAAACAAAAAGCCGCCGTATTAAAAGACAAGAAGATACAACGACGCAGACGTAATAGTGTTTCAAATTTAATTACTCTGCCGCCCAGTGAATTTGATGCTTTAATTGATTTAGATGAGGACTTTGTGCTGGTGGAACCTGTTAGCACCACCACCACCACCAGTACCAGTCCTTCAGAAACCAGTAGTTCCTCTAATCCAGAACCACCACAACAGCCACCAAAAACTGATATTACCAATACCTTCCTCATACCCTCCGTGCCACTAATCACCAGACCGATTATAAAACGTAGGAAAACGGTTATACATCCGCCTAAAAACAGATTTGATTTGTCGGTTGAATTGAAAAGCACAGATGTAACACCGATCTCCTCATTTTCTACGACATCTTTTGCCCAAGCTAAAGAGAAACGCTTAGAGGATATTATTAATCAAGTGGCTACAGGAGGTGATGTAACAAATGTTGAAAATGTAACTAAAAAACAAAACTCCAACACTACAATTGTTAGTAGTGCTGCTGTCGGTAATACCGCCCTAACTCCCGTCACTTCCGTTACTCCCGTCGCTCCCGTTTCCGCAGCAGTGACACCTACAGAAATGACTTTAACGAAATCTAACCAACAAAAGAAAATACAAAATAAATCCACTTTAGGTCAACAACTTTTGGAAGCTATTGGTTTGCAGAAAGCAGCCCCCACCAAAGTGACGAGTAATACAACACCAGCCGAAACATCATCGGCGTCTGCTGCTCCCTCAAAAATGCCTAATGCCATAACTGTCTTACCCAACAGCAAACAGTCCATACAACAAATAAGAACAGCCTTGAAAAAGTCATTAAAACAGGCTCAAGAACAACAACAGCAAAAGAAAAAGGAATTGTCGTCTGCCACCAACAGCAGCAACAATAACACAATAATACAAGATGCTGATTCCACTACCAAACCCCCTGTCACCGAAATTGTTGTGGTTGAAGATAAGGCCAATCATAATGATAACTGCTCGTCGATGGTGGATGTAGAAGAACAAATTGATAAGGTGACTTTAATGGTGCGCAAAAGTGATGAGGAAAATTGTGAGCAATCAACAACAACAACAACAACAAAAGCAATAAATAAAAGTGATGTAAAAAAAGAAATGAAAAAACTGTCGGGCATAAAGGCACAAGAAAGGCGTCGTACCCTATTGGCTACTATGCAGTCGGATAAAGAAAACCCCAGCGAAGAACAACAACAAGATCAAATACTTGAAACAACAGATGACAACGAGTAAGTCTACTGTTTTCTAATTCATTTTTAAATTCACTTTAATGAATTTTTGTTTGTTTTTACTTTAGAAAATTACAAATTCTGGAACCAGCTGATGCTAAAAGCAATGGCGTAACTGAAGCTGTAGACACCTCAGTCAAGCCTGACATAGTTGTGCCCAAGAAAAGAGGACGTAAACGTCTGATTGATAAGCAAAATGAATTATTGGCAGCAGAGGCAGCCATTGCAAAAGAAAGGGATAATAAGGAATTGTCACTAGAAGAGGAATCAGACACTGGAAGTCATAACTTAAAAAACGAAGAAGATGTTGAAAGCAATAAGTATGATTTTTTTGCTTGTTTATTTATTAAAACAAACCACTGTTGTGTGAAGCTACGGTCATATTACACAAATATTAGTCAAAATAAACGTGGCCACTACTTTTTGGAATATATTTTTATGGTCTAACATGACTTTTATTATATAAAAATAATTCAAATAATATGATAATGATTTTATGATGTATTTTAATGAAAACTTCAACTACTCTAAGCGAATATTTCTTCCAAATATATAAACGTATATGTAGATGATGTAGTGGTTATACTTATTTAAACAAATATTTATTTAATGTGACCATAGCTTAAGCCGTATTGAGTTTTTTGTTAAAGAATTTTTAGAAAAGTTTTTCTTAAACGATTTCGTATCGAGTATTAGAATTAATAAATCTTTCGATCACTCTGCTGCTGTGGTTTACACAACAACGACAATGTTTATTATTTTTTTTTTCTTTTAAAATTTTAGATCTTCTGGTGGTCGTCCTGTTAGACAAAGTAAAACACAATCCCGATATTACAAAGGACCCGATAAACCTGCCCAAGGCAAACGTTTTCTACCTTCTAGAACAACTAGAAATAGGTAAATTTTTGGCACACTAAAAAAAAAATCAAAATTAATATAAAGCAAGTGAAACATCAAAAAGTTTCTGTCAACTTCTTTGATATTTCATTTCTGCTGTTAACTAGTTCCTAATTGGTTCTTTAGTATTACAAACATGCTTATGTTATTCTGATATCTATTAATATTCCTCTTGTATATTACCTTCAATATCCCCTTTATGTCTTTTTCTTTCTTTTTTTTCTATTTTCCAGAAAATATTGTTAGCCCTCAAAAGTTTAAAACTTAAATTTTTTTATGGCAAATTTTCATTATTTTTAATAAGCTTTAATTAAGATTATTGATAAGCCATTATTTAAACAAAAACAATATAATTTATGGCATATAAAAAATTGCCTTTTCTATTTGTAAACCATTAAAAAAATAATTTCACACATCACTTTAATTAATCATTTATGAATGTAATTTTAATTTTAATTAAACAAATATATATTTAAGCAATTAATTCTAAAGAAAATTTTCATAACAAACAGAACAATATTTTATTTTTATTTTAAATCAGATTATCTGTAAAGGTAATCCTTGAAAATCAACTTTTTGTAAAATTTAAAAAAAAACAATTTGTTGAGATCAGAAATTATTTGATAGGCAGTGAAATGTATGAAATAAATATGCGTAAATTATAGAATTCGATATTTAAATTTTTAATAGAAATTAAATTCCTTCAGACATAAAATCTGAGACTAAATCGCCGCCTTCTATAGCGAGCATTCTTAATCGAAATTTTCATACAAATTTCATTGTAATCGAACAAAAAATTTTTAAATTATTTTATAAAAAAAATTAAATTTGAATACCATATCGAATGGAAAGGGACGCTTTATCATGGGATGTCAAATAAAATCATTCGAAATTTTGGTATTTGTGTATGAAATAATTTAAAAATTTTTCTAAATTTCGATAAATTGTATTAAGTATCGACTAAGACAATTCGAGCATTTGCATATAATTAAAATTAAACGTTTGAGGTCAAATCACCGCTTTCGATAAAGAGCATTCTTTGCCGTTCATACAAAAAATTAGGTAACAAATCACTTTATGCGATATCAAATAAAATCTATTGAAATTTCAATATTTTTCTATGAAATAATATAAAAATTTATATATAATTTCACAGTAAATTGTATTCAATATCGAAATCCACGATTTCAACCCTAATTGTTTCGACATCTTATACTTATACTTAATTAAAATGAAAAATCTTGAGATCAATTCGGCGCAATCTATATTATGAAACTTGTCTCGAAACGTTCAGATATAGGGCTAATATTCAAAACGGTGAAAAAAAAAATCTGCATTCATTCATTTATTACCAAATAATATTATCTCCATTGCGGTTCCAAACTGAAATTAAAACAATCGTCATATTCGATATCTAATGAAAACGTTCGAAATGTTATTTTTTTTTTGTATGAACAAAATTTCGACAGATGTTGCTCGATATCGAATATATATTTGTTATTAATTTCATTAACACAAAAAGTTGTAATTGGTAATAACACAAAAAGTTTAAATTTCAAACTTTCAACTAAATTAAAGTTGCGTTTTAAATCGTATAAAGGGCATATTGGAATTGTTATTTTTTTGTTTTTGTATGATTCAGACTGTGGTAGCTTACAAGGCTCAGCTAAATTTTTGTTTAATTTTTAGTGTCTCATATATTTCTTTAAATAAATACAAGTTGCCGTTAGTTAAAGTTTGGAGTTTTTTTTGTTAGACTTTAAATTAAAAGACACTACTAAGCCTATATATACAAATAACTTCCTCTCAGTTTCAAAGTTTAGTTTTTTGTGCTACAAAATCTGCACTTTAGCCCTTAAAGCCACAATTAAAAGTTACCGATAAGATTTTATAAGTCAAATTTCCAGCTTTTGGTTAAATTAAAAATATCGATAATTTAAATATAGGACAGTGCGTATTTAACTAAATACCCATTCAAATTTGATTCCAAAGTTGTAATAACGGACGTAATTACCAATAGCAAAAATATTTTAATTTATGGTTTGTATATAAGGGTCTGCAAAATCTTAACTTTAACTAAATGTAACTTATAGTAATCAAGCCCAAATGTATTAAATTATTTAATTCTTATATCCATATCACACTTAGAGGCCCTGTATTACAAGTTACCTGTAGGTAAAGTTAGAATTTTGTGGAGTAAGTCATGGGTTTTGGCTAGATTTCAAAACATAAATGGAGAGATAGAGATTTCATTTAATGCTATCTCTTAACTTAAGCTTTATTTGCTTAGTGGTAACTTGTAATAATGAGACTTACTGCTTTTTTGTTATAATTTTAAAATTTACTTCTACATATATAGAAAATAAAATTAAAATGCATTTGAAGATCTAGACCCAAATCATAGCTTTCGATATCGCATAAAAACTATTGTAGTTTTAATGTTTTTGTATGAAAAAATTTTAAAATAACGCTACGAGTTGCTCGATATCGAATTTTAATCAACAACAAGCATAAATTGTAAATAAAAAAAGTAAAAGTAAAAGAAAAAAAAATATTAAAAATCTCTATATAAAGAAAAATGAAAATTTTGTATTACAAAGTACTCTTTGGTTTTTATTTTTAAAGCTAACGAATACTTATAAATTACTCATATACATTAATTAATACTTGTAGCAATTAAAAATCTGCCATATATCTTTAATAACTTACAGCCTGTGACACAATAAAAATTTTGGCCCGAAATAAGCACAAAGCCAGATAATTTAATTGTATTTTTTTCTAGAACTTTCACATACAATTTTATATTAAAAGTCATTTTGGATTGACTACTGTAGCTTAAGGCGATTTCAATTTTTATTAAAACCTCTTTCGAATTTTGAAAAATTTTAGCAAAATTTTTTATTAGAGTCATAAGGCTGTTACTAATTAAATGTTTTTGTAAATACATATTTTGAATTATTTTTAAAATAATTAATATTTCCTTCTAAAGATTTAAAATTATTAATTAAAAATTTTTTTATTATTAATAATGAATTGTGTTTTTATTTTAAATGTAATGAATTTTAGTTTAGTTTTTAATTTAAAAATCTTTGCATTTGATTAACCAAAGAAAACGGGATTTGTGTTTTGGTCAAGTTAAATTTGTAAATAGTTTAAATATTAAAAAAAAAATTGTTTCTTGGTCCTACAAAAAATTAAAAAAGAAGTTAAAGTTAATCAAGTGCGATTTTTCTATATTATTACACATACATACATGAATATATATACATACATATATGAATTTTTAATTTCTAATAAAGTTAAAAAAATATTTCTTTGAAAAATAAAATAATAAATGGGTTTTGTATGGCAGTGCTAGTGAAATGCTTGTAAGTATGATACACAAGAGAGTTTAACTCTGCTACAGTTTAAGAGAGAAAAGAACGTTCGCAGATCAACCAAAAATAATTAAAATTATTTGTTGATAATGAGAAGATATCGACGTGCTAGAGATAAGATATGCTATAATTAAAAATTCTTTAAATCGACTTGCTGTCATTGTTAATACGTAACTTACAGTCATACCTAAATAGGCGCATCAAGCGTTTTTTATCTATCAAAAATTGTCACGCTGAGCAATTGAAAAATATAATTTTGACTGCGCGTTTTGTAGTGAAGTTGACTGCAATACAATTATTTTATTTTTATTTTTGTTTTGTTATTATTCAGAGATGAGGGTGGGTGAGATATGAGTGTTCCCATAGATTAGTAGGTAACATACTAACCCACCAATCTGGGCATCACAGGTTAGATTCCTATCTAGATCCTGCGTTTTTTCTACAGACAAGCCAACAAGCTCCACGGATTTGTGTTGTTTTCCAAAAAAAAAAAAAAAAAAAGATGGCAAGTTGTTATATAATTAACGAGTTGCCAACAAAACCAATACCATGCTAGAATCGAAATTATATATCAGAAAACATTTTAGTTCTTTTAAAATTGCAGTCCTCTGTAATAACATGTTAAGCGGTTTTTTTTATTTCCACTGAACTTTTAATTTTGTTTTTGTTTTAAACTATAAATACTTTTCATGCTTGGGAATCTTAAAAAAATAAAATAAAATTTTTTTTGCCTTAAATCAAGGAAAGTTGGTAGAAGGTAAACGCATTCGCTCATCAGCTGTTTGAATTTGCAGCATGCCGAACTGTCAAAATTTATAATTTTATATGTATGCATTTGTGAAGAAATTTGAAATACAATCAGAAATTAAAAAAAAAAAATTAAAACAAATTAAAAAATATAAAAATAAATGAAAAAAAATATTATAAAAAAGTGAAAATAAATAGAAATTTATTAGTGTAAAAATTATGTTAAGAGTAATATTTTTGACATTTTGGAACGAAACATTTTGTTTTTTTTTGGCCTTGCATCTGCTTGGATTAAATTCTCTTTGGTTTAAGTTTAAGGGAAATATTTATTTCAGGCAAATTAAACACCAAATTTAGTTTGAAATTGATTCCATAAATCTTTATTGCAACAAAGAGATGTTTTTATTTTTTTTTCATAAATCTAAGCCGGCCTTAAGTTTTGTTCATTTTTATTATTCTAGTAAATTTTTCTCACCTTTTGAAACAAAATTTATTTTTATTTGTTTAATTTTCTAAGCAAGCGTGTAAATAAAATTCACACTGATAAATTACTAACCTTGAAAGTTTCAGAATAAATACTGAATTGTCAAAACAAACAGCTTTTGTTATTATTATTGTTTTTTTTTTTTTCAAATAAACTAACAAGTACTTGAGTGTTTTAAGTATTTTTGGCATTCATTTGTACAATACAGTGCGGCGAAAATAGAAGTTTACAATGAGTAGAAGTATATTTTATGTAAATGTAAGTTTTTTAATAAATTAAGAATTACACACAAAATAATAAAATAAAAATTAATTATGTGCACAAAAAGCTACAAAATGTCAAAGTGCAACATCATTATGAAAATAAATAATGAAAAGACCTAAAGCTAAACTTGTTTAGCTTTTTCATATAAAAAATTGCTCTTCCTTATGTTAGGAAGCGTGGAGGTGAAATTGAAAAATAGATGGTTGAGAAATAAGTGCTTTAGATAAATAATAATTAAGGATAACTTCCATCGGAATTAAATTTGTTGACAGAACTGTTCAAGTGAGTTTGTGTACAATGAGTGCTAAAATGATTTAGTTTTGGGAGGACTTTCAAAAACTAATCATAACAGCTGTAGAACTTGATATATCAAAACAATTTACAAATTTTTTTTTCTAGATTAGAAACAAAGGGGAATATTTTGCATCCTGAAAATCATAACAAAGGCGAGTTCATGATTTTAGAGAAATGTTTAAATTGAATTTCAATTAGTAAATTTTATATCAGGCCATCAAAAAATTAAGTGAAATGCGATTAAAATAATAAAAATTAATTAATTAAAATGTCTATTTTTATTAAGCTTGAGATCTTATTTTATAAATTTATTTTTATGTCGATATTTCATTCCAACTTGCGTAGCTTCTTCAGGATAATAATATAAGTTGGAGAGAAATATCGATATAAAAATAAATATGTAAATTAAGACATTTTAATTAAAAAGAAAAAGGTAAAATAAAATAACAAATAGAAAAAATAATATTTTAAAATTAAATAAATAATTTTTGATAGATCTGTTCCTGCCAGTAAAATAATATCAAACATGTTCAAACATTCCAAGTGTTGTGATTGTCAATTAAATTTTTTTAAAGACCTTTTTCACCGAGCCTTGTTAAATCGCAGAACTCTTATGAAATATTGGGTTTTAACGAGAGCATTGTTATCTTTGTAGGTTCGTTTACAATAAAAAATCAAAAAGTACCATAAAAGTTAATAAAAAGCACCATTTGTCCCATTTATGGTTAGTCACTTTGACCTGAATCGTAGCTCTAGCTTGTTAATGAAATATTACCATTAAAATCAATAAAAAGTCCCTTTTACGATTTCCTACTTTTTTCAGTACCCTTTAAGTGGGTTCCAATTCTAGGCTTACACATAAAAAAATACCACTAAAACTGTTTAAATATAAAGTACCAGTCGTATTTCTACCTTTTGAAATTTTTTGTCTCTCTTGAAATTTTTTTTTTTATTTATTGTTGTTGGGTGTTACAAATTAATAATAAAATGTTTATATGCTGCATCAATTTATATAGAGAATGTACCTTAGAGAGAGTAATAAAAAGAGGCACATACAATATTTTACCCCTTATATGATAGAATTTTAAAAAAGTGCCAATATACATTGAAGACTTTTTTAAGAAGAGAAGAATAAAATTTAATTGTTGCTTTGAGAGCTAAATGGGATTAAAAACGTACCATTTTTAACCCGAAAATGTACTAATGTGGAAAAAGTACCAAATAGACATTCGCTTATTTTTTAGTAGAATATTTTCTGGCTTGAATTTTGGCTCTTTTTACCATTTTTACCCTTTTTACCCGATTTTACCCTCTTAATGTTCGAATTTCCTTCTTATTCGTTCCACACATTGTGATAGGAACCTGCTCACCGTATTTCAAGCCTGTAGCTTTAGCAGTTTGGGCTTTGCGATGATGATAAGTCAGTCAGTCAATAACGTTACTATTTTATATGAAAGACTGGGGATGTACTCAAAAAACCAGGACCCGATTTCGGATTGTTACTGCTTAAAAGTTTACTCTACTTTGTAAGATATTTTAGGATTTAAGATAGTTTTTAAAACATACCGACTTTAGTATGACTACAATTCTGGGCCATTTAATTTTTTTAGCTTTTCATATACAGCCCAATTACAAATATTTTTTTTTTGTCTCAAGACGTAAAAGAGAAAAGAGAGAAAAATTAAATTTTTATTTATAGTGAAACCATCGAACTTTCATTAGTTGTAAGCATTCATTTTAAAAGCAAGACTTTAATTTCCAGATGAATTACTTCCAATTACAAGAATGGAAGATATTCTTGTTCACTGGCTTACGTGGCGGCCTAATACCTTTTCATACTATAAGAATTTATTAAAATAAAACTTTTTTTTAAGCAAAAACAAAATTATTTTTTTATGAATTTAAGAAGTTAGTGACTTACCCAAATTTATAACGCTTAGCAGACAATGTTGTCTATTTTTAATTAACAAAATTCTAACTAATAAAGCTGATAAAAGTGTTACCACTCTCTTAATCGAAGTAAATATTAGTTTTGCTTTAAGGATTGGCAGGACTTGACCATTGATAACAAGCACATGCACATGCCAGTACATACATTTACAACAACGTAGGGTTGCTTATGTATTCAAATGTTGCTTTCCGGCAACCGGCAGAAAGGTGTAAAAACGTTTTTATTAGACTATCTATTACATAGTGAACAAGAGAAAAAAAATATTTATTTTTAATTTATTACACAGAGCGGCAGCTGTTACACGCAAGCGCTAAAATTATAGTCAAATGTCAAACAATGACAATTGAAAAAGAGTGCTCAAATTATAACATAACATGTGCATAAAATATTTTGGGTGAAATTAAAGTGAATTTTATTGTTTATAAGAAAATAAAATTAATAACAGAAATGTTTATTATAAAGTGTAAAACTTAAAAACAAATTGATTTCAGAGTAGCATTTGAAGAAAATTTTCAATTAGCAGCCACCAATTTCAGCAACATTCTGTCACATTAGTGAGTGTAAATGCATGAAAAGCGCACAGTGGAACGGTTTCAAAAATTCTTTTTAAATTTTTTTTCATTGGAACAATTTGGAACATATTAAATTTTAGAATACTTTTCCTTTTTTTTCAAAGAAAATTATACAAAAATTTTGATTGCAGCAATTCTATTGAATTTTTAGTTTACTATTTTTTACAATTTAAAATTCTGTGGTTCTTTAAATTAATTACAATTTTTGTGATTCAAAATAAACATATAAAGTAATAGGCTTTTTTAAACAAATAATACCATTCGATATCGATCAAAATTTCCAATTAAATTTATTTGTTAGTTTATTTAACATTTTTCATTATAATTAAAATAGCTATTTTATTAAACTTGAGGTCTCATTTTATAAATTTATTTTTATATCAATATTTCGTTCCAACTTGCTTAGCTTTTTCAGGATATAATTCCAATTAAACTGTATTGAAATTTGAAACACTATCGAGTGGCGTAATTCACGTTTAATAATTTCGATTATTTTTGGTTGTTTATAGAGAATTGGAATGATTCTTAAGTAATGATTAACTAAAGAACGGACAACTTTAACTGCTAAAATTTTATATCTACGAATTAATGGAAAGTTTTTTAAACAGATTTAAAATCAAATTTCTATAAAATTAATTCTTATTCCATTAGCCCCACTGTGCGTTGCATTTTAATGCATAAACAAAATACAACTAAATTTAGAGCTAAAGAAAATACTGATAAAATTGTTAAGCAAGTTTGTGCTGAGAGTGTTTCGAGTACCTAAATGAGACAATTTCAAAGAAGAGATAAACCAAAGCAAATAAATAAAATAAATACAAACACGTAATTTCCAATAGAATTACTTTTGTATAGCTGTGCTCTCTGGCTGCCTGGCTTCTACTTAGCCTTACTCACTATGGCCGCTTTAGTTTATTGTGTGTACGGTGCATTGAATGACTTGTATGTCTTTTCAAATGCATTTAAACGGTGCAATTATAATTTTACACAAACTCTGAAATATCTAAAATATAAAGAACGTTTGAATTTATTTTATAAATATTGTTGTGATTTTCGTGAAAATTATTATCACAATAGAAATTGCGTTAAATTGCTTACGTTAGACAATCGTTCAGATAATCTCAGTGGAAAAATGTATAAATATAACAAAAGTGGTATTGATTTTGCAGCCATAGAAGCATCGGCGGAAGCATTTGAAGTTATTGACTCGTTTGCGGCGAATACACCGCACGGTTCAGTGGAAAATTTTCTAGAAGCTGAACGAGCAAATGTGAATTTTCGTGAAAATTATTTTGAAGAAGATATAGAAATCATTAATGGTGTGGAAGCTGAGTATGAAGTAAGCAAAATTATTTTCTTATTTAAGTATGTATGCGAATAGATTGTGTATGTATGTATAAGTACATGTATTTCTCAATTAGTTATTGACCATATGTGTGCACATTAGGGTAGTTCAATTTAATCGCGACCAAAGCATGGACAAGAAATAAAATTCATTTTGTTCGCTATATTTTTTTTTCAAACGGATTTGTTTGAAATTTTTTGCACAAACTCCCTATACTCCAAAAAAGGTCGCAATGTATTTTTGGACCGACCATGCCCACTTTTCAACGAATTTCATTCGCCGCTATTCAAAAAGATATGTGTCCGTACTTAATTTAAGCCTGAAATTGTGCTTTGAAATATTTTATTTACCACTTTAGGTGGGTGCTTCTGCTAATAGTGCTACATACGCTTTCTAACTATACCGACTCACGCAGTAAAAGAGAGGGCCGAGCGCGACCGGGCAAAATATGAAAAAATATTGAAATACTATTATAATCAGACACTAGATTGCTGTGCTTTGCAGTCATTTGTTTTAGTACAGCAATTTTGAAGCTTCATCATTAACTGCTCCAGAAATACCGGCACATTTTTAACAAACTAAGCAATTTTGATAGCTAATGCGGCTTTTACACTACAATACTAAGTAAAACGACTTGTCAAAAATTTAAATAAAATGAGAAAGTAGAATAGTGTGAAAAAAATACATCAAAAAATACGAATAGAAGTTTGACAGACGTATGGCTCTCTCAAAATTTGATCTTACGACAGACCACCATTTGTATTTGCTTTTTCAAAATCTTAAAGCTTGTAAAACCCTCATAACTAATGTTTCTCGGGGTGTATGACAGAGATCAGTAGTGATGCTATTTAAGCGGTTATCTACAAATGAAAAACTAGAAAAGATTTATTAAAGATGACGCACGAATCGTGCTACAAAAACTAAACGTAATAAATTTTTCTCTGTGTAAGTACTCAGCTCATTTTATTGTATTTAACAAGTTATTATACTATTTCGATTTATTAAAATAAATATTTGGAAGACCGAAAATAGGATTTGCATAGATCACCGGTACTGCACAGAGTGCTTCATTTCAAAAAATATTTTGAATTTCTTAGTATAGGACAGTTGGTGCGGCACCCTGTATAACTTTTCACTATTAGTCGGGAGCTAAATTAATTTTTTTCTGCCGATTTTCCGATAATGAACGGCATTAAAAAATATGGAATAAAATGTTTTGCTTCTTATTAAATTAAGTTTTTTTTCTTATTTTAATTTAAATAACTTTTTCCCACCCAAACTAAGGCAAAAAATTATTTTAAAAAATTTCCAAATAGAGCACATAGTAGTTATAAGGTGCTGAAATTTTAATTTTCTGATACAGAACAGCACTGACTATTTTTCATTTATCCTTTCGGCAATAATCGATCTTATTATGAGAGTTGTTCTCGTAGTTAAACTTACAACAAGCTAATATAAAACATATAGGCGGCAATGTCACATATCACTGGTTTCGCTGCGACAAAGACACTCAGCCATTAATCAGCCCAATCATGAATATTCCTTAGGAATTTTTTCCCAAGGAAATTTTAGTTTTTGGGAAAAAATTGCCAAATTTTTTATTACTTTTTTTTTTATAGGAGGAAAGGGAAAAGTGAAAAATTTCCCGGGGAATTTTTATTCATAATTCGGCTGAATGATTTACATTTTACTAAAAACTTTAATATTTCATATGTTTAAAAAACATTATTTATTTACTATGAAAATCGCAGACTTCATTTTGAATTTAGAGCCATGGATTTTTGCGGAATATATTTTTTTATACATTTTTAGTAGATTGCTCTTCTGCTATACTTTTTGTTGACAAAGAAAATGAAGCCACCCTAATGTGCACACATTTAAACATGATGTATGAATAAGTTTACTTTGTTTCATAGTATCTTTATCATAGTAATGTAAGTGTATTTGGTAGATATCGTTTATTGCGTTGTTTTTTTGTATTTACAATCAGTAGTTTTTAATTTATAATCGTATCTTGTATTTAGTTTAGTTGTTATCTAGCTATTCTATTTCTCTTTGTTTTATTATACCATTTTCTTTTAATTTTTTTTCTGACATTTTGTTTTGTTTAAAGAGTCTTACTAAAAAGTACTAGTATTTATCAGCTGTTTCGATTTACTTTTTTTGCCTGCTAAATTTCTGGTTGTCAAAACAAAATTCTCTCTTGTTATCTTAAAAATATTTATGTATGTGTTTTTGGATAAAAGTTGGTATTATCAGGCTTTGTAACACCTTAACTGCTGCAAATTATTTGGTTAAATCGCAAATTATTGTAAGTAGAATAAATAGTCAAAGTTCGAAAGTAAATAGACTTGTAAAATGGCAAGAGAAAAATTTGTATTACTTTTTTTTAATAAAATGTTGTTGCGGACAAGCAACAAATGCTGAAAAAATTCGATATCTTAAAAATGATTTTTCTATTACATGAAATTTAAATAATTGTTGAGATTTAACAAAAAAAAAAATATTACTTAGCATATATTAATTGAACTGTAAATTCAAAATTTATAGATTTTTCTATATGATTTTTTCACTGAATTGTTATGGGATTATTGAATATGTCAAAACTGAACTAAAAGCGTGAATAATAAATTTTAATACTAAAAAAAATATTTAAGAAAAGAAAAAAATCGTCAAATTGTGTACACAAATCTTTGTATTGCACAATTAAGAATTTGAATTTTTATATTAAAAAATGGGTGTGGCATGTATAAAAGTACATTAAGATCTTCTTTAAAGTATGCTACTACTATGTATATTTAAAAAAGCAATACCTACCAATGCGCTGCAGATTGGTAGGTAGCGCGCTAACCGATCAATCTGGGGGTCGCAGGTTCGATTCCTGCTTAGACCCTAAAAGCAACTGATGAAAGTCACCCGTGCTCGTTAAAAACTTTAATCTTAGAAATTATTTCTAATATCAAATAATAAATAATAATAAAAAAAACTAAAATTCTTTTCTAAAAAAGTGGGCGTGGTTAGTTAAAAAGAATGTTGGCATCTTTTTTCCAGTATATAGATCCTGTGTACCAAATTTTAGAGAAATCTGTTAGAAATTAAAAAAAAAATACTAACTGAAATTGGTTTTGTTAAAAAGTGGGCGTGGTTAGTTAAAAAGTATGTTGGCATCTTATTTAAAGTATGAAGATGCTGTGCACCAAATTACAGAAAAATACGTTCGAATAAAAAAAATATACTAATTAAAATTGGTTTGCTAAAACGTGGGCGTGTTTAGTTCAAAAGTATATGCATACCTTTTTTCTAGTATAGAGAAAACTAGAGAAATCCGTAAAAAAACTGAAATTGATTACTTAAAAAGGGGGTGTTGTTATTTTAAAAATATATTTGCACCTTCTTTAGAATATAGAAAAGCTGTGTACTAAATTTCAGAGAAATCTGTTCAAAATTAGAGGAAGAACAAAAAACTGAAATTGGTTTCTTAAAAAGTGGGCGTGGTTAATTCAAAAATATATGCATACCTTCGAGTAGAGAGATCCTGTGTGGAAAACTTTAGAGAAATCTGTAAAAAACTAACTGAAATTGGTTTCTTAAAAAGTGGGCGTGATTAGCTAAAAAGTATGTGAATAACTTTTGTGTTCCAAATTTCCCAGCAATCCGTGGGAAATGAAAAATTCGTATAACAAACAATTCATTAATATTGTACAACGCCGGTATTTTTAAAATAAAAATAAAAAAAAACTACAAAATATTAAAGCTTTTTTGTTGACGTTTGTTTCTTGAAAGCCCCACATAATTACAATCAAACATGTTTAATAATTTAAAATAAAAAGTTTTTGTAAAAAATTTCATGTATGCTTGTGCAGCCCTTTAGTGTTTACCCACCCTTCTACTATATTTTTGCTTTCCTTTTTTAAAAGCTGTTTCATTTATTTAAATAATTTGTAGTGTGCTGTTTATTAACAGGCTAGAGCGGTGAAGTACTGTTTAACTTGAAAAAGCTTTTTGTTTTGTTGTTATTTATTTTCGTTTGGTTGCAAAGCAATATTCTCTATTTAGTCTTGTTGCGCTTTATTACAACGAAACACTTGTGATTAAAAAAAAAATAAAACAAAATGAAATAAATTAAATAAAAATAAAACGAAATAATATCCTGAAGAAACTACACAAAGTTGGAGTGAGAAATATCGATATTAAATAAATATTTATAATAAATACGACTTCAAGCTTAACTTTCAATTTAAAATTATTAAATTAAAATAAAATAAATAAAATCACTAAAATTCCGGTTTTTTTTAACACTTTTTGCCAAAAAAAAAATTATTTAAAAAGAAATGACAACAGTTGTTTAACACACCAAAATAAATACTCGAAATAAACAAACGAAATTAAACAGCTTCAATAAAAATTTTACAAAATTGAAAAAGGCATGAAGTAGCAGATAAGAAAGAATAAGCAGAATATAAAGAATAACAGATGAAATAAGCAGTTAAAAAATTTCTCCGGTGGTTATAAAATCGATTTTTTATTATTATACTCGTGCTTGTTTGTAAGAGGAACACAAAATCAAATCAGATTTAACTGTGATTTAAAATCTTGCATAAAAATAAAATAGAAAAAAAAACAAAACACACAAAATTAAAAAAAAAAAAAAATAAATAAAACAAATAAATTCCTACTTATTCATTTATTTTTTCTATTATTATTTTTATGATTCATATTGGAATAATAAATATAACGACCACAAAAACCAAAAAAAAAAAAAAAAAATTGTTTGCCTTAATTTTATTAAAATAAAAACTATTAAATTTTTATGCACGTACATACGCTCACTGAACTACAAACACACGCGTTTGTATTTATAAAAATTAGAGAAAAGAAAGAAAAAAATCTGCAACTGCCTTCAATACAGAAAAATAAATTTTAAAATCCTCGATAATGAAATAAATTTTTTAATCAAATGAAAAGCATGTAGAAGCTAAATTATAACATTTTGTTAAGACAAAATAAGAAATTGTTTTATTTTTCTCTAGTACTTGTACTTGTTATTTATTGTGTTCAAAAATTTTATGTTTCTTTCAAATTTAAATATTATTCTTCAGAGTGTTTATGATATTTTGCTTTAAAAAGTGTTGGTCATACTGTATTTGTAGTTAACTTTTACTTAAAAAGTGTACTTTTAGTGTTTCAATACAATAATAGATAAAAAAACTCAACCTTCTTTTATGACATGAAAACTTTAAAAAGTGTTTTTAACCCAAATTTTTAATCGTTTTAAAAACACAACAAACAACGCCAAACATCGATTACATCAAAGTAATTTCAACCTCAAAATACATAAAAAAGAAAAAATCAACTGCTAAAAGAATTAATATTGTCTTTTGTGCCACTACATATGAGTATATTGACTTTTCGTGATATACTGCGTAAAGCCTTTTGCTGTTGTATATCCAATCAAAAGGCTGAGAAAAATGGGGTGAGTTTCTTTTCAAGTTAAGTCGTATTTAGCCCAGGTGGTAATAAAATGAAATACTTTTGTTTAAACAAAATTTGGCTGCCGAAAGTTAAGTCTCACTCCCTTGTTTAAAATATAAAGAACAGAACCCTGGAATATTTATATGTCTGCAAGAGAAGGTATACAAAAGTTTGAGCACTTTAGTACAAAAAAAATATAAATAATTATTTTATTGAAATTTTTTATCTAAAATGCCGATGACAACAGTCAAACTTATGAAAATTAATTTGAATAACTTTCATTACAAGCATCTTTAAGGACCTAAAACATGAAAAAACGGCTTATGTTATTTTAAATTTACTTTAGCCACGCACACCAAATTTAGAAAAAATGTCCCATTTTGTTGGGGAAATTTAAATTTTCCTTGTTATAGGCCTCCCAAGGTTTCATCTGAAAAATACACAATTTGTAGTTTTTCACAATAAAACTTTTGTAAGCAAAGCCCATGGAGGATTTTTGTTGGGAACCGTAATAATGAAGTTATTAAGTTAATTGCGATTCCAAAACAATTTTTACTTAAGTTGACTTGTGTCACAGATTAAGTCAAAGTAAATCGTTATTCTAAACCGTTATTTTTCAATTTTGTTATGTCTTTTAGAAAAATGCAGGGATCGGATTATCATCATTAGAAAGAAGTTTTATTTAAAAAAAACAATTTTTGGATTTTTTTTTAGAACAGTAAATAGTTAAATTTTTTTTTGGTGTTCAGGAATTCGCTCTTCTTTTCTATTCGTACCTTTTAAATTTGTCAAAGAAAAATAAGACTTTTTAAATTGATTGTGTAAAAAAAAGCTAAAATTGCCAAAAAAAACTAACTAAATTCTGGCAGCAAAAAAGCTTTCCAGGCTTGAATTGGTTTTACATAAAAAAATATATTCTTCCTAGTTGGTTTATATGGACATCGAGTAGAATTTTAAGATTCGGTTTTAAACCATCTGATCGCCAACACGGAGGAATAATAAAGTAACTTGGACCCACCCTGTAACTTTAAGATATCTGAGAAGGAATGTCTCTTTTTCTCTCTGTCTTTAGTCGTAGGTAACCGGCAAATGCTTCAGTTTACGTTGAAAAGCAGTTCCATGCTATCGGCGTAGCCAGTTATTACAGTCACCTATTGTTGAGCCTTTTTGTGCTCAACAGCTGAGTGAAGCATTTACCGTTTAAGTACGGCAATATTTGACGTGTGCGTCTCGATACCATCTGGTATTTGCTTTCCTTTAATAGTATTTAAAAATGCCTCTTCTGATGCTACTAAACATTATAGCAACCATCACTGGCGGTTGGTAAATGCATCTGCCTACTCATTGCCAATGAATTCACTGTGTGCGTACCAGAGTTAGCAAGGCTATTTCAGCCTAATGTTCCAGAGTCAACAATATAGCCAACTAGAGCAGAGAAAGTGATAGGAGAGCCGCTTGATTATCTACACTGAGAAAACAACTTCGGTTGTGAGAACTAAATTTGTTTCCAAGCAAAAATTCAATTGGGACAGTCGAATTTTTTAATTGTGATAATAGAAAATCGAACTTACAGCTCAAAATATTGTTAGGAGAACTAAATTTTATTCTATACTAAGGAATTCTGGTTACTACAATTAAAAAAATAGATTATAACAACTGAATTTTTGATTGGAAACAAATTTAGTTCTCACAACCGAAGTTGTTTTCTGTGTTTTCCTGTAGGGCGATTCAATAACTTTTATTACAAGTATTCGTTTGGGAAAAACAAATATAACGATATTATATGGAATTTGATATTCAATAACTTTCCGACAAAAATATTTATATGAAGTTTGCGACAAACGATTTCTATCGTACCAAATATTTTTGTCGGAAAGCTACTGAATACCGAATTCGATAAAATATCGTTATATTTGTTTTTTCGATACGAATGTTCGTAATAAAAGTTACTGAATCACTGAGATCTCTATTGCAAAGTATCTTCTCCTAGACCTATACGGTAAGCGAAAGGAGAGTTGTATGTGCTTCTAATAGAGAACTTACTAAAAACTAGTGGGCAAGAATTGGTATTTTCTAATATGAAATATACTAAAG
This sequence comes from Thelaira solivaga, assembly GCA_947397855.1. Classification (NCBI taxonomy): domain Eukaryota; kingdom Metazoa; phylum Arthropoda; class Insecta; order Diptera; family Tachinidae; genus Thelaira; species Thelaira solivaga. The sequence continues at coordinate 16,400,458 of OX377611.1, read as the reverse complement.
AACCGATTTGCCATGATAATAGACACTTAAGGCGCAAAAAACGCAAATCGAATCATTTATTTCAACAAGTGTTGTTCAAGATTGAGTTTTATCTTTATCTGCAAAAACTAACTCAACAATTGTTTTAATTTCAATAAGTGGTTTTACCATTTTGTTGCTGAATTTTTAAAAATTTTTTTATATTCATGAAATTAAAAACAAAATTGAAATGAGACAAATTTGAAATGCAGCTCGTAGCTGCGCTAATCAGGGTTTTAGGTTATATGTTAGAGATTTAAAGTTCCAGTGACTTTAAGTTCTTACAGTAGGATTTTATAATTGATTTTGTTTTTTTTTTTCTTAAATTCAACACATTTATTTGCAATTTAGTGATTCTACCTACTCGTATAATAGCCACAACTGATGACTAAATTTTAAATGTTCAATGAAAAGCAATTAAGTATTTCAATATAATTTAATTTCAACATTTGTTCAAATAAAGACTCCAAAAAATATATATGTATAAAATAAATTCACTCGTAGAGTAACCAAAAATTGTTGAGTTTTGGCAGACAACAGGAGGCAAAACGAACGCACAATTAAGCTAATCAACAATTTGTTAATAAACAGACGAGTGAGCACTTGCTCAAATAAAATTCAATAACAATAACGTCATTCATTGTTCGTATACCTTTAAGAGCTTAAAATATTTTGCTTTTAATTTTCTTTTAATTCATTTATTTATTTATTTTTTGTATTTTGCTTTGTTATCAATTTCATGTTTAACGTATTTAAAAACAATTTTTTTTTTCAATATTTTTACTTTTAATAATAACACTGGTCAACAAAATTTTGTAACAAGAAAGGTACTTACCAATTTGGAATTACCTAAATACCCTCATTTTATCACCGTATTTATTTTGATTCCATCAGTTGTAGTTTTCGTGTTACAGCTACTACCCGTAAAATTTAAAATTAACCATTTTTGTTCCACTTTTGCATTCAGAGATTTTATTTATGTGAATAGTATAGTGTTTTTTTCTATTTATTGAGTTAAGCGACTGTTAAATAATGTCAAGAAAGTGCAAAAATGATCCTGACAGGTTTTGTTATATTTGTGGTAACATTACTTTTAAAACTCAGCGAAGGAATTTGACACCATTAGTTACTAAGCTATATGAACAGTATTTTGGGTTTGCCGTCGGATAGCAAGACAAAGCGTGGGTTCCACACATCTGCTGTGTTACATGTGTGGGTCTTCTTACTGGATGGGCGAGGAGATCTCGATCTATGCCATTTGCAATCCCCGTAATTTGGACAGAACCAACGAATCACTCATCTGATTGTTATTTTTGTGTTACTGATACGAAAGGTATCACAATTAAAACAAAAAATAAAATAACATATCCTGACCTGTCATCTGCTAAAAGACCGATCCCTCATAGTGAGGAACTACCTGTACCAGAACCACCAGAAAGTTATGGACAGGAGTGGTGACGGCTTTTTATATTTGAAGGAAAAGTTTCCTAAATTGAGTGAGGCAAAAATTAAAGAGGGCATATTTGTTGGCCCACAAATCAGACAATTGATGAAAGACGACATATTTAAAGAAAAACTCAGTGATTTGGAAAAATCTGCTTGGGAATCTTTCATGAAAGTAACTTTCAATTTTCTAGGAAATCACCGATCAAATGACTATAAAACTATTGTGGCGGAGCTGCTATCTGCTTATAAGGCTTTGGGTTGTAATATGTCATTGAAAATACACTTCCTTCATTCACATTTAGACTTTTTTCCTGAATATTTGGGCGCCGTCAGCGATGAACATGGTGAAAGATTCCACCAAGACATTTCTACCATGGAAAAACCATACCAGGGCAAGTGGAGTCCACGTATGCTAGCGGATTACTGTTGGACATTACAACGAGATGTACCTGAAGCAAAATACAGCAGAAAATCATAAAATTTTATTTAAATTAATACTGTAACATAATAAAATAACTTACTTTTGTTAACAAAATCTCAAATTTTCTAAATTTATATAACATCTAATTACAAAAGAACTATTCGTATTGGAAGTATTCTAATTTTATTTATATTATCCATATCCTTGTCCTAAACATAGCAAGACAAAAGTTTTCATGTTACACACAAAAAATTTTTTTTTGTCGACCAGTGTAATCGTTTAGTGATTTTAAATGCATAACCTTTGAACGTATAACATTTGAAAATTTTGTTACTAATTTAGCACCTGAAGAGAATGATTGCCGAGTGTAAGTTTGCTAGAAGTACTTCTTGGCATTTTTTTAAATTTATTTAGAATTCCATGGACATGATATGTTTGTGTAGATTCTTTGTAGCCATGTCTATTACCATAATTGATTGTACTTAAAATTATGTGTGTGTCTGTTCAAGGATTTAAGGACTTCTAGTATACTGGCCTGCTTTCATGGACACTTGAAATAAGTCATAACCATGAAAATAGTTTTAATGTTTTTGATTTTATTTTCATTTATATTGTTGAAGGTTTTTTAATAGTTATTTTTGGCTCTTTTATTTGTTGTTAATATTTGAAAAATCTAGGGCAACATTAAATAACGAATTTGTGTGTGATTTTTGTTTTTATAAAGAAAAGATTCGTTTGTTCGGTTTTTCAGAAACTTGGTAACAATGATGTTTATACTCCAAAAGAGGTCGCCATATTTTTTTGAACCGGCCATGCTTACTTTTACTTTCAGCTTTTAATAAAACAATTTACATTCGTCTTTTAATAATTAAAATTTTATTTTTCAACGGATTTCTCCATAATTTAATACATACATTCTGTGTACTTTAATTTTAATGATATAAATAAAGTGAGACATATTTTATTAAAATCATAATTTAGTGGGGGTCTCAGGACCCTGTGATGTTAAGTAATTTCGTTTTGCTTCCTATCAGAGAGCTGAAACTGGTGTGTGTAATTTATTTCACATGATTAAATCATATTCGAGGCAAGATGAAAAACTGATTGTTTTTTTATGTATTCAAAAACACAAATATGCAAAAAGGCATTAAATCAAAAATCACGCATATGGGAGTAAGCTACTGCATAGTAAAATAATAGACTAAAAGATCTTGCCATTATTAATCCTACATCCATTACAAGATTCGTAAGGAGTCTCAGATTGTAGTTAGGAACTGGGCTGCACAATAAATCTTAAAGCTTGCATTACAATTATAGTTCTTGATAATAATAATAATAATAAAAAATAAAGGTGATTTTTGTTTGTTTGTGTGTATTTGTATTGAAATACGGCTTTGTCTTGTTGAATGTTTTAATCAAGGCATATGCATGCTAAAGCTTGTATTTAAATTTAGTTTTTTATAGTCAATCATGTCGAACAGCATAAAAAAAATCATGTCACGAACATGATTTGATCAAATGTTGTTTACAATTTTTATAAAATTTTTCGTTTGTATGGTTTGCCTGATTATACATAAAAAAATTTTTGTTATCAAGCCCAATCAATCAAATATTCAAATTCTGCAGTTCTCTGCTTTAGGATTAGAATGAAGAGAGGGAACAAGTCACCTGGTCACTGCGCCAAAACAGACCTATTGTGACACTACTCTCAAGTTACAAGTCCTCTCAGAGTCTAATATTCATTAAGAATTCAGAAACTTCTGTGGGTGATTTGTTCGCCATTTCCGACGGTTGTAGGTAATGTTGTCCTAAGTAGCGAAAATGGGTCCAAATGCATATAAAACGTTAATAGATATCTGTAGATCTTTCTTGATATGAACATGGACAATTTAAATCCAGATTAATGGAACTTCTGAAGATACATACAGTTGTGGCGATGAGTCTACAGGTTTTGGCCATTCTAAGATTTAAATAATTTTATGTCATTCTTAAGAAATATTTACGTTATTGATTGAATTTTTAATAAAATAAAAAACAAATTGTCTGTAGTATTTAAACAACAAATTTTAAAAATATTTTTTGATTTAAAAAAATATTTTGGTCATCCTACTGTACAAGTCTTGAGTATTTTAAATTCTCTGAATCAAAAATACAAAAATAACAACATTACAAAAAGCCCATATATTTTGTTATTGCTTTTGAGGCTCCTCCTGTCAAAAACTAGTTCAGGTGGTTGATATCAAGAAGTGTGCTAGAGTGAAACAAAAAAATTGTTTCCTCTTTGATCTCCCTTTAACACATTGATATCTCTTAATTTTTGACGAAACGAGCTTCAATCATGCATGATTGAGCTGGCATCTCAGTGTCATTTGGGTTTCTTTTCCTTAAAGAATTTTTTTTTGTAAAATTAAATAAATTCTTCACTTTCTTAGTAAATAAATATTATTCAAGCTTAAGATCTCAATGAAAATTCTTTTTATTTGAATTTTCCAATATATTGACTTTCTTTTGAAGGTCTTCTTGAGGAAATTTTATTATAATAAATAATTAATAAATTTATAAGATCGAATAATTTAATAAAATTTTTATATTCTTCACTTTCTTTCAAGCCACTGTTATGACAATTGATTACTGTCATAAAATAATTTTTAGTAAATTTTTTAAAATTTTTTAATTCCAACTGCAATGCAAATTAATTTAACAACGAATGAATCCGAATGAATCAAATAGAGAAAAATGTTTCATAAACATGAAAAAAAAAAATTGAAAAATTCAAAATTTCAAAATAAAAAAAGCAAAGAAAAAATTTTAGTAAAATAAAATTTAAAGAAAAATATTATGAAAATATTCTGCATGTGTTGGACAACGAGAGCAAAGAGTTTAGAAGTGTCTGAAACTTAAAAAAAATAATAATAAAACAAATTCATTAAAATGATTTATTTTCTTTTGCTTGCAGGAACGCTTACAAGACTTTGAAGCAGAAGATGAACCCATCTATCACAATCACAATTTGGGAGATTTATACGAGGGTGTTAGTTTCACGGTAACGGGCAAAACTAGGAGACATTGTGAAAGGTAGTGCGAGTATTCAAAATTAAACTTAAAATCTTGAAACAAAAACAATAACAAATTTTTTTTTTATAGATTTTCTATAAATTTTATAGTGGAAAATGCTACCCGGGACTTAGCTTTACACATTAATCCACGTTTACCTCAAAACTATATTGTGCGCAATAGCAAAGTGCGCAATGTTTGGGGCCGTGAAGAGGTTGCTTCAGCTTTACCATTTAGTTTACGTCGTGGTGCACCATTTTCTATACAAGTTTTATTTACAGAAGAATGTTTTATGATCTCTGTAAATGGTTTTCATTTTTGTAAATTCTATCACCGTTTACCCTACAAAAGTGTTCAGAGCATGGAGGTAAAGGGTGACATAGATGATATTAATGTAGAACGTATGATTGTTAGTCATTATCCAGAACGTTTACCGGAATCTGTACCAAAAGCTATACAACTGCTTAAAACCACTAAAGAAGAAGGCAGTGATGTAACGGATCGAGTGCTGAAACCAATCACACAGTGGCGTGATGTGTTTGTTAATAATAAAATTATTCATGAACCGAGTATTTTGCGTAAAGATGAAATGAAATTGCCCTATTATGGTGTTATACCAAAAAATTCTTTCCGCTTGGGTCATGTGATTAAAATTGAAGGACGTGTTAGACTGTTGCCACAATCGTTTTATGTAAATCTTCAAGCGGGTCATGATTGTTGGCCTCATCCAACAATTGCTTTGCATTTAAATCCTCGTTTTTGTAAACAAAGTGTCGGCCCCATTGGCCAGACCACAGTCATACGTAATTCATGGGTCGATGGCAGCTGGGGCACCGAAGAACGTTCCGATATGGAAACCACTTTTCGTCCAGGCAAAACATTTAGTTTATCTATTGTTCATGGCTCAAATGAATCTTTTGAAATTTTTGTCAATCATGAATTATTGACGGAATACAAGTTCCGCTGTAGACCAGAAGTAATTGATACCATTTATATACAAGGTGATATTAAGCTGTTTGCTGTGGAGCTACAACAGAATGTATCGTTTGAAAAAATATCGCCAAATCATCAAAATTAAGCCAACCAGGTTTTTTTATGATGTTGTAATTTTAAAAAGTAAAAAGAAGGAAGAAATGGTAAATAGTTATTTGGGTTAAATGAAATTTTACTAGACCTGACTATAAGTGTCGTTGTCGGGAATTATAATGAGAAGCGGGAATAAGCCACTACAGCCAAAATAGAGTCAGTGTGACACTACTCTCAAGTTACAAATTTTCCCTGAGTCTAGTATTCATTAAGAATTCGAAGACTTTCGGGAAGAAAACAGTGTCTTATAGCCACATTGGCTTTATGTGTTGTATTCAAAAATTACGCAACTCGACATTGATCGAAATTTCAATAGAATTTAAATATAAACTCCGATCGAAAATGAATGTCATAATTAAGCCCTTGTTTTTATCAGGAAAACGATACTCATAATCAGGTCTATTACTACGCAACGATACTCGTAATAAGGCTTAATGTTTGTTTGCAATAATGATTAGGTTAAAGTGAGAATATTATACATATTTATTATATACTGCCTCCATTTATATTTATGCTTATGCTGTTCTTGTAACGCTAATCAGTAAATTGTCTAGAAAATTGGGATGAAACGTACTAGATGACGTTAGTTAATTTTTAAATAATTTTATTTTTTTTAAGCATTTTAAGTAAGATTCCCTGACGATCACATATAATATTCCCCAAATAGTTAACTTTTCAGCATTAAAATTAAATAAAAATATTTTCAAAAGAATAATTATTTACGAGTATGTAAGTAAGTGATTTTCCAAATTATGTGTGTGTTTATACGAAATGTTAGTTTCGATTGAACATGTCATGCAAAAAAAAACTCGTATAGATTTATACGTAATTTTTATTTTCAAAATCTAAAGCGTTTTAGTGAATATAAAAATATATAAATCACTAAATCTCTCGTTTCAGTAACAAACGTTTAATACGTTTGGAATTATTTATATAAATAAAATTAATTTTCTGTTTGTAAAAATTTTTGTTTGCCAACGGATTTCTTAGAATTTTGCTACATATAATCTTTATACCACAAGGAAGGTCGCCATATACTTTTGGACTGGCTACGCTTACTTTTACGAACTCTTTTTTAATAAAACAGTTTAGAGGAGTTTTTTACTGAATAAAATCCAATTTTTTATACTACGAGAAAGGTCGCCATGCCCACTTAAAAAAATAATTTAAATTGTTTTTCATGATTAAAATCTTATGTTTCAATAGATTTTTTGGAAATTTGGGTGATCTATATTTCAAAATAGGTTTTGGATCAGTCACGCCCACTTTTGCGTGAATTTTTTTTAAAGAAAATTTAGATTGGTTTTTTAATATTTCTTTATAATTTTTTTGAAGTTTGGGACATACGCTCTCCATACGTAAAATAAGGCTGCCATATAATTTTGAACCATCTATGACTTTTTTTACTTACAATTTTATCAATAATGGCTTTTTATTTGATTAAAATTATGTTTGGCAACGGCTTTCTAAAAAAATGTATTGACTGTTCTCTTCATACTTGAGGAAAGCCTGCGTTTTTTACGAATTAATTGCCAGTTTTTTAGCACATTGCTCTGAATTCTTATGTATACTATACTATCTCCTTCCCTGCTCTAACAACTACCACTCATGGAGTAGAGAGACCAAACGAACCCGGGTAAAATCATCCAGTTTTTTTTTTTTTATAAACACACTATCTAGTTTCTTTAAAAGTAAAGTTTTTGCTGAACTACATGTATATTTTTTAAATTTGATTTTGATTTGATTTTGTTTCAGGAAAAATTTTGTTGTGTTAAAAAAACACTTCCCTACAGCTCAGGTATTTCATTTATTAAAAGAATAGGGACTGGTTGGTCAGATTACACAAGGCGGCCCAATAAAAAAAATAGGTGAAGTTCCCTTGGTGGTTGCCTTGTGATACCTGTATAGGAGGAAAAACGAATAAAGATAAAGATAGAAAGATGATAGAGAAAGTAGAAATCAGGGAAAAAGAGAAGTAGTCAAAAAGTAAAAGGGAAGAGGAAATTCTCCATCACTACCAGTTGCTAGATAGTTTTAAAGAAGCTGGAAATAACTCTAAAGAAGGTCAATATATATTTTTATACCGACTATGCCTTATTTTTGACAGCTTTATAATAGAGAAATTTGAATTTGTTTTTTTTAATTAGTCAATTTCAGTGCATTTCTTTGAACATCTGTACAGGGCCATGTCCACTTTTGAACTTATGTTTTTATCAAAGCAATTGCAATTGTAAAGTAATAATTTAAATGATAGGGTACCCCGTAGATTAGTAGGTAGCGTGCTAACCTATCAATCTGGGGGTCGCAGGTTCGATCCCTGCCTAGACCTTAGGTGTTTTCTGCAGACAAGCCAAGAAACTTCGCGGATTTATGTTGTTTAAAAAAAAGAAAAAAATTATAGTTTTATATTGGCCACGCCCACTTTTTCATACTTTTTAGAATAAAAAATTTATTATGGTTTTTTAAAGATTAAAATTTTATTTTTTAATAAAATTCTCTGAAATAAATAAAAAAATCATTTTATTAAATATTTTTTCCTTTTCTCTCCAAACAGTTGCTGACACCACTTTCAGCTTTCAACAAAACTGAGCCTTAAGGTATTTTGAAACCTAAATGAATTACCAGAAAGGAACATATAAATAAAAGCTTAATTTCAAAAGATTTAAATCTATTTTATAAAGAAAAGTATTGTGTTATTTAGTTTTTAGATATAAAATAAATGCAATTGTTATTAATTGGCAAAAAATTCTAAGTAAAAACAGGGACAAATGAAAAACATTCTAAATAATTGGGTTTGTTTATTTTTTTATTTTCCCTTTCTTAAAATTATTTTTATCCTTTTAACAAAACTAAAAAGTGAAAGAAAACGCAGACAATAAATTAGTAGTAAAATTAAAAGTTTATCCTGTTTTGTGTCATTTTAAGTATCAGCAGTAAAATACAAATAAATTAAACCCATTTGAGTAAGACAAAAAAATAAATAAAATCCATAAATTAATTATTCGTGCTCGTACTAAGTTTTCTTTTTTTTTCTCTGGATATGTTGTGGTTTAAGCAAATTGTTACCGTCTATATTTTCGTTGTATTAAATGTAAGAATCTTTTTATTATTAATTAATTAATTATTAAATTAAAAATATGCTCTAATACTCTGTACTAATAATTATTTTAAATTAAACATAAAATCTCATAAACTATTATATATAAACTACAAACCTTAAAAAACTGCAAGCAAAATAAGTGCAATTTTTTTCTAAATAAAATGTCAATAAAAAAAATATTAAGAAAATATAAATAAATAAAAGTTTTCCATATATAAAATTCTAAAGAAAAAAAGCTTATTATTTTTAAAAGGATTTTTATTTAAAAATTTAAGAAAATTAATTTTAAAATTAATAATTTTAGGTAAAAATTGAAGCCCAGAAATCATTACAATAGTGTTTGCCTAGAAGCAATTTTGTAAAAGATACAATGATTTCTCTATCATCTTATCACTTACCACAGCACATTAATAAGGCATGCTAAAGCAATAGCTTTAGCTAACACATAATGCCTATTTCATAAATTCTGTGATGCAGTTAAGAAGCATTAACATGACAATTATAAATATTCTCAAGGATTTTTCCCTGTGAAAATTTTGGTTTTTGGCAGAAAATTCCTTAATTAAGATAACTTGTTATGTTAAAAAAGTGAGAAATTTTGTTTAAAATAAGAGGAATGGGTAAAGTGAAAAAACTCCCGTGGAGTTTTTATTCATAATTGGGTTGTACGTTGCCACTCAATTAATAAATTTTTTTTTTTTTTAATATTTAAGTTAATTTATTTTTTGATTCCGGCTTGGGTAATTCTTTCAACTGACTGTAACGTTATTCGAACGTTCGATTTTTTAAAATTTTATATCCTATAACTGGTTATCGAATACCACGTATCAAAATTTCTAAAGACAGCATTAAATAGCAAGCGAAATTTTATTCGAAAGTAAAAAACCATTAAGGTTTTTCCGTACTACAAGTAATAAGTGATTAGAAATATAATGTAAGTTAACTTAAAAAAAACCAACTCTCTATTTATATTAAAGTGTCATCCTTAAATAAGAGAGCGGGCGGTGCGTATTCTCGATAGTAATGTTAATCATCTTGTTTAATAAAACCCACTAAAGGTAAACAAAAATAGAGTTAAAAATGCTAATTTCATTACTAGTCTAAAATAATAAAACAAAAATAAAAAACTTCACTCAAAACGCACTGTCAAAATTTGATTTTTCGATTGCTCAGCATTGTCGCCACGCCATTTCCGTAAGCTCCACCCATCTTGTTTTGGCATGATAAGTTTTGACAGCTAAAAAAAGCTTGTCGCGCCAATTTAGGTATGACTGTTAAGAATTTATTTGTGTAGTTTATTAAGCTTGAGGTCATATTATAAAAATAAATTTTTATATCAATATTTCCTTATTCTATTTGGTGTCATTGACACAAAACGACATAAATTTTTATTGTTTGTAGTAAGTTTGAATTAAAACTCTCAATATTGATAAATATTGATGACTGTTGACACTTATTTGGTATTATGTAATGACGTTTGCTATCAATATTGCTGTGTGTTTTTTCATTAAATAAACTTCAAAAACATTTTTTATATTAAAAATTTTGAACAAACTATGACAGCTGTTAGAAAATACCAAATTATAAGTGAATTGATGTCGACGACGACAAAAACTGATGTTGCTTTAGAATTAATGTCGGCAACATCAAATGGAATTTTTATATTACGGCCTCAAGCTTAATAAACTAGACGTTTGAATTACAACTTAAGAATTTTCTTAATTTTTTCGAATATTGTTAGAGTTTATATTTTAGGACGACTCAAATGTGAATGAGTAAAAAAATACAGAAGCATTCGTTTTGAATTTTTTCTTTAGTTTGATTTTCACTTTTTCACTTGATAAATTTATTTTCTAAACAAAAGCCCATAATCATAGTCACACTGAAGTCGGTATCTTTTTAAAACCGACTTTAAGTTCATAAAATTTTTATGAACAAAAGTCAGCTCTTAATAAAAGTCTACTATGATTATGGTCCAATGTATTTTGTTTAAAATTATGCCATTCGCTACATTAATATTATAAATATTATAAGAAAATATGTATAAGAAAAATTTTCCTTTCATAATGCAGATGAAATTGGGCGGGTCAGGCAGTTTTCAATAAAGGGAAAATTCATAGAACTGTTTCAAAAGGCCTATCTGTCAGTTATCATTAAGTTTTTCAAATATAAATTGTGTTTATGAGCACAAACAATTTTTATATTTTTAATTTAAACCTTGTCATACTTGTTTTCATTATATTTTTATTGACTCTTTTTATTTTCTTAATTTAAGTAAATAAATTTTAACACACAGTGACTTAATTTTCATACAATACTGTTTCTACAGCACTATCAAATAGTTTGCTTATATTTTTAATTTTAAAATCTGAACATTCCAAATATTCAAAACGATTTTTAAAATGTTGTTGTAAAATTTTTAAAATCCTTTCAAGCTTACTGTTGCTAAAACAACTCGTTAAACAATTCTGTTGCATATCGTCATATTTAAAATTCACTAGAAATATTTTTCCTTCAACATTTGACAGCACATTGATGATATTATTGAATTCTTTGCAGTCAAAAAATGTTCTATTTCTCATATTAAAACAAAGAAAGTATATAAACGTAATTGTAGACTCAGTTTTTTGATATACAATTTGTTCAAGTTCTTTGCTATTAGAGATTTTCATAATTGTAATATGATAACGTTTGTGCTGAGTTCGATGATCGTGATAGGCATAGCCGAAATGTAACTTCCAAATGTATACATCCACTAAAGTTGCAATATCCATATAATTATCACCAATTAATAGAAATTTAATTTGTTTCATGTTTACACCCACAAGTTATTAATTGAACTGATTTAATATTATTAATAATGAAATAATTGAAATAAAGCAACAACATTCGTATGAAAATAACTCGACAGAAATGAAATTTTATTAATAATATTAACTGTAGAAAGAGGATGGTGGTTTTGTGAGTTGAATATTAAAAGTATTTCATTTTTTTAAACAGAAATTTGCAATAAAAGTAAAAAAAAATTATTTTCCTTGAGAAGAACACACGAAGGCGTATCGAAGTATTGGAAACTAATTTAGTAAAAAATAAAAATATATATTAAAAAGACCTAAAAGCTTAAAAAATATTTATTTATTTACTTTCAGATAAAAAAGGTCAAATAATCAAGATTTATAGAAAAAAAGATAATAATTTTGAGCTGAAATAAATTTATACAAATAATTTTAATAAAAAAAAAAAACAAAACTTTATTAAAATCAAAATATTAAAAATCAATAAACACACAAACATACATTAGCAGGTACTTCATACATATGTATCACAAAGAAGAAAAATAATTAAAAATATCACATTTTACATGAAAAGAAATAAAAATATATGCTCTTATCCAAAAAAAAAAAAAAATTAACGTAGACTTTAAAGTAAAAATTTCTAAAAAAAATTATATGAAAAATTTCGTTAACGTTGAAATTAAAGTCTACGTTAATTTTTTTGTAGAAGGGGGATAGTCTTTTAGTAAACAACCCTCAAGTCACATTCAATATACACTGAAAGAATTGGTTTCATATAACCTCTGACTTTTGTCATTAATCCAATGAAAAATTATTTGTTATTTAACTAACAACACGTTTCATAAGACGAATGAAATATATGATTAATTTAAGAAAACATTCGATCATTTAATGAAACAATTTTATTAACATAATAAAACTATTTCATTAAGTCACACAATTTATGTGGATTCGTTTCATTGAATTTATGCCAACTTTTCTTTTTTTTTTTAGGGCACACACAATCTAATCCATATCACACTCATCTTGGCTGCATTCACCTTCACAATTACAATTTTTAAATTGAAAATTTATACTAATTTCATCATAGAATTTTAAAATTTGCTGACTTTTAGTACCTTCTTCCTCGTACATGGCAATCTCGAAGGCTTTATCAAATAAGGAGCGCACACTATCCACTTTGTTGGCAGCACATTCCATATATTGAACATTTTCATAATAACGGGAAATATTTACACCATCCTCGTGACTGACATAATTTTGTGTTAATTTTCTCAATATATTTTCTCTTAAATCACATTGCAGGCCGACTAAAAATATTTTAGTTTTCGGATCAAACTTCAATAGTTCCAACATCCAACTATCACGAGCTGTTTGCAATGTTTTTTTGTCGTTGACATTAAAACAAACAAAATATATATTTTTTGTCACATAACTGTCGACCAGATGTTGCTGCAGCTCGTCAATTGTTTCAATTTCAATAGCATCAATTAAATAGTGCTGCTGTTCCACACTGTCATCGTGATAGGCACGACCGTATTGCAGTTTCCAAAAATATGAGCTCAAGAGTACTGACTTGCCCACACTTTTACTGCCCATAATTAGAAATTTTATTGTTTTCATTTTAAGGGTTTTTTTTTTTAAATTAATTTTTCACTTTGTTTAATTTAAAGCATGAATTCCTTTAGAACTGCTGCAATTCACTGTTTGCTAACAATATAATTAACAGTGACTAGATAAGAGTGGAGATGGATTTTGTTACGCTTATAAATTAATCATAATTTGGCTTATTTATAAAACAAAACCAAGTGTCTTATAAATACAAACTAAAAAAAAATAATTTATTTTATAAAAAGAAAAGAAAAAAGTAAAGAAAATAAATAAGTTAAAATAAGAAAGCCAATAAGGCAGTTACAGTTCAGAATCTATTTCCATTTTAGTTATGAGTTTAAAAAAAAGGCCCCTTGAAAATAATGAATGTTTGTCATGAAAACCACATTGTATTTTCAAAAGTCAAGTACAAATGTAAGCAGTCAACGAGCATGCAAAATATAGAACTGTTAAGAGGGTACCAGGTATTCTAAAAGATGTATAAAAATATATTAATGAAGAACGAAACAGCTTTCTTCTAATTGAAGATAAATCAAGGGAAGCTGCTATTCGAAAAATAGTCTTGTAAATAAGTTCAGTCATGGTTATAAGTTTCCATATAAAGAGAATAGGAGAATAAAAATAAAATATTTTTATTCTTTTGTAAAATGTTGGCTTTTAATTTGGTTATTTACTTCAATGTCTGCTTTGTTATAGTTTCCAAGTTCCCTGTTTAAATGTTTGAAAGTTTTCTTTTTTACATATTAAGTTAATTCTCAATTGTTGTAACCATGTAAGTATTCAAATATCCAGGAATTTAGCAAAACTTAAGAGTAGTTGACTGAAGATTGGAGTAGCTTCCGTGAAATTGTCCATATGGATATTAATACTTATTGTACTAATTGAACATTGTTTAGATTTTTCATCAGAATATCATAATAAGCCAACATAATTGTATTAAACACAAAAAAAAAAAAAAATGTGTTGCTACACGCAAAGAAAAAACATGGTTGAATATGGTCACCGCAAACATAATTTGTTTTTCAAAAAAGTATTATTATTAACTTGAAGCATCTAAATATTATTATGATCACGATAAACATGTTTCTAGTTATTTTTAACCATCATTATCATATTATTTTTAATAGAATTGTAACTGAAACCATAAATATGTTTATAGTGAGCATAACAATAAAAAAAATATGGTTGAATGTGAAATGTTTTCTATTTTGTCTCTTCCTAAACTATATAAATAAAGTGAGTATAAAACAAAAACTTAATCGTTGGAATTCAACTGAGCTTTGTGGCTGAAGTGGTTGAGTGGCGAGTTAATGCTTCTTAACTAAATAATCCAAAGTTCAAATCCTGGTAGAGTCAAATAAAATTTAAAAAAAAAAATTAATTCCAGCCCTCTGTATTATGTAATAAATAAATATAAATTAATAGAAACGAAAAAGTTAATGGAATTAAAAAAATATTTTATTTATATAAAAAATTTATATTAATTTTTTTTTTTTAAATTCATATTAAAATTTTTTTTTAAATATTTATAAAAATAAAAAAATAATACAAAATTAAAAAAAAATATTTTAACTCTGACAGGAGGTTGAACCGCAACATCTGCGGCTGAATGGTATTTTTAATATTTTTGATTTAAAAATACCGTTTCCATCAGAATATGATTGTCTCAATCATATTCTGGAAAGAGGTTCGATTAATTCGGCTAATTTTAATAATTTTACATTTTCGTTAAGATATGAAGAGGAAAGACGTAAAAATTAAGAAGTAAATAATAAAAACACTACTTTTCTTTTTAACAGAAAAACATACGAGTGTTAAATAAATTAAATGCCTGCATAATTATTAAAAAGTTTGGTTAAATATATTGAAAGACAAAAATCACTAAAAACGTATATAAGTGTTTTATACTAAAAGTTGCTTGTAAGCAATTTAAGCTATGCTTGTACAGGACTTTAATATTATTATTTATGGATTCATTAACATTCTTGGCAGAAAACGAATATCTTCTACATAAATAAAATATATTGGGGATTTTAAAGAAATTCTTCTGAAATTTGATACATACATTTTTTACACTCCAATTAAGCTGGATTTATTTACTCGTAATCAGAAACAATAATTTTATTAAAATTCATTTACAGAAAACCACTTTGGTTATAAGAAATTAGTTGCCAGTCAAAAATGCAGTTGTCTTAATTATATAGCTTATAGTTGTAATGAAAGAAGTTCTATATGCAGAGATTCGTAGCAGCATTGAATTTCTTTCACCACAACTAATTATTCGAACATAGTTGTTCGATTCAATTGACTTTTTTAATTGGTTATACAATCGATTCTCAAAACTGAAGTTGTTTTCTCATTTGTCGTTACAACATAAAAAGTATTCAAGATGTTCTCTTTTATAAAAATTATAAAATGCTGTCATGTTCTTAAAATAGTTTTTTTTTAAATGATAGAATTATTAAAAATGAAAAAATTTTTTTTTTAAAACTGGGAACAAATTAATGCTTGTATTCACAGGAAATTAAAGTAGATTTGAAATCGATATTGTGACAAAATTTGTATGAAAAATAAAAAAAATCGTTATTAGTCATTGTGAATACCAGCCTAAAGCATTCGATATCAAATGAAATTTTGATTTAATTTACATTGAAATTTCAAACGATATCGAATTCCGTAATTTGGCTTCAAGTCTTAATCCAGAATAAAAAAGAAAAGAAAATAATTTTAATAGTAAAACTAATCAACTTTATTGAAGTCAAAATATTACAAAACAATATACGAGTATTTACTTGTATCACAAAGAAGAAAAATAATTAAAAATACATGAAAAGAAATAAAAAATATTCTTTGAGTAAACACCCCTCAAATCACATTCAATATACACTGACTTTTGTCATTAATCCAATGAAAAATTATTTGTTTTTTAACTAACAACACGTTTCATTAGGCGAATGAAATATATGATTAATTTAACAAAACATTCGATCATTTAATGTAATAATTTTATTAACATAATAAAACTATTTAATTTAGTTACACAATTTATGAAATGTATCATTGAATCAATGTAAAATTTGAATGAAGTCATGTCATTGAATTTATGTCAAGTTTGTTTAGGGCACACGCAACCTACTTCATATCACACTCATCTTTGCTGCATTCACCTTCACAACTACAATTTTTAAATTGAAAATTTATGCTAATTTCATCATAGAGTTTTAAAATTTGCTGACTTTTAGCATCTGCCTCCTCGTACATGGCAATCTCGAAGGCTTTATCAAATAACGAACGCACACTATCCACTTTGTTGGCAGCACATTCCATATATTGAACATTTTCATAATAACGGGAAACACTTACACCATCCTCATGACTGACACAATTTTGTGTTAATTTTCTTAATATATTTTCTTTTAAATCACATTGCAGGCCGACTAAAAATATTTTAGATTTCGGATCAAATTTCAATACTTCCAACAACCAACTATCGCGAGCTGCTTGCAATGTTTTTTTGTCGTTGACATTAAAACAAACAAAATATATATTTTTTATCACACAACTCTCGACAAGGTGTTCCTGCAGCTCGTCAATTGTTTCAATTACAACAGCATCAATTAAAAACTGCTGCTGTTCCACACTCTCATCGTAATAGGCACCACCGTACTGTAGTTCCCAAAGAAATGAGTACAACCGTAACGTGTTGAAAAAATTTCCACTGCCCATAATTAAAAATTTTATTGTCTTCATTTTAAGGGTTTTTTTAAAATTAATTTTTCACTTTGTTTAATTTAAAGCATGAATTCCTTTAGAACTGCTGCAATTCACTGTTTGCTAACAATATAATTAACAGTGACTAGATAAGAGTGGAGATGGATTTTATTACGCTTATAAATTAATCATAATTTGGCTTATTTATAAAACAAAACCAAACTAAAAAAAAATAATTTATTTTATAAAAAAAGAGAAAAAAGTAAAGAGAATAAATAAGTTAAAATAAGAAAGCCAATAAGGCAGTTACAGTTCATAATCTATTTCCTTTTTAGTTATAAGTTTTTCAAAAGAAGAAACCAGGCCCCCTTGAAAATGATGAATGTTTGTCATGAAAACTACATTGTAATGAAGTAGAAATGTAAGCAGTCACCGAGCTACCTTTAAGATCTATTGTGCAGCCCAGTTCTTAGCTACAATCCGAGACTAATTACGAATCTCATAATTGTTGTAGAACTATTTATGTTTAGTTTTCCTATTACCAGCGACCCATTGCTAAGCAGCTCATTCTGCGTCTTCGTCTTGCTCAAGGATGACTGTCGCATATAATGGATTCATCGCTAAATACTGACTTATTTCCCGTTAAAATGTAATACTTGTATTTAAAGAAAATTAAAGTAGACTTGAAATCGATATTGTGATAAATTTGTATAAAAAATTTGTCATAATTTATACTTGAAATCGTTATTAGTCTCTTTATATACCAGCCTAAGTATCCAGTTTTTAAAAAAAATTGTTTTTTTTGTTTTCAAAATTTGTATTGACATTTGCTTTGACATATTCATTGAATTGTTTAATTGTTGCATTAATATCTTTTTAAATCATTTCTATTTTAATTGAATTTAGATTTTTATAAATTTGTTATTAAATAAAAATATAAATTGCAACTGCGTAATAATAAAATGTCGCACCCTATAAATAGTTCCGGATTCTTAGAATTGCCAGCAGAAAGAACTATAAAGAACACAAAGGGTATAGGCAGAGAATGCAACTATTAATTCTGAGTTCCGTTTTTGGAAGTATGCCATAGATTCACAAAAAAATAAAACAACAAAAACAATAAAAACATTTTAATTAAAATAATTTATTTTTAACGTTGCAAAAAAAGTCATTTAAAGTAATCATCTTAATTAAAACATGCATAATGAATTTAATTAAAATACACTTAGAGAAACAGCAGCACAATTAAGCAAAAAATATATAGAATCTTAAGAAGACTGACTTAATTTGAACAAAGTTGTTAGTTGTTTATTATTTTTTTGTCATAATTCAGTTTCTTTTTTTAAATTTTTTTTTATTTATTTCATTGTAAGTTAAAAACAATAAAAACCAATTTTAGAGAAAGAAGGCAAAAAAAAAAGATGATAAGAAATAAATAAAAGAATGTGTATGACTACTTTAACTTAAATACTGTCACTTATGCGCCACGCATTTTTAAACATTTTTTAATATGAAACATTTTAAATCATAACAGGAGAGTAACCACCATTGACTCCACTTACCACTTTGCTAAGTAAACAGCAAAACACACAAACTGACAATACACATGTGCGTATGTGTGTGTGTTTGTGTGTACGTTTAGCTCGAATCAATCTACTTTTAAAAATCAAGCAAGAAAATATGAGTAAATATTAATGATAAGCGAGTTGAGTTGGCCCAACCAATGAACGTTATGTCAGGCATGTGGAACGAAAGATGCCCCTCAACCATCCATCCAACCATACTTGTGCCATATTCGCATATGTATGTTGATATTTCTTTGCAACAATGCATTGCACGTCCAACAATAAATAATAAAATTAATGCATACATTTCATCATCGTCAGCATTGTCCTCATCATCATAAAGGAAGAAGTTCTTTCAGGTTTTGTATTCATTTTTCCTCATCATTTTTTATTCTGTGACAATCCAAAAAAAATAAATATAAGTGTGTATTGTATATTGTACAAACAAACAAACATGTGTTCACATGCTTGTACATTTTTATTTGAAACTTATGAAAACATTTGTTCATGCCTCTTGATATGATTTCAAAATATTTTCAAGTTCACTTTGCAATAATTTTTATTGCATTTTATTTTTTTACATTTTGTTTTTTAGCGGTTAATAAAACTCGGCATGTAAAGTTGTTTCATATTGTTGGTAACACAATAGAGAAATTTTAATACAAAAAAAAAATAGTTATAAAAACTCAGTGTGGCTTATCTATGCTAAGCTAATTAGATCTGATTAAGTATTATTATTATTATCAAGGGCAATAATCGCACTGCGACTAGATATTTTGGGACCAATGCCCCACTTCCTGAATAGCTTGCTCTGCGTCTTGCTACGTTGCGACGTTTCCTATCTTTCTCGACAGAAACTACAAGAATCGTTCTGTTACACACCTATTCTACTTATGTGATAATTAAGTCCACAGGGGCCCGCAAGTAGCTCAACGTAGAGTTTTATATCATTTCAAAACAACCTCTGCTCTAATGCGTTCGGGGTTGATGAGTCTCTTTCACTGCCTTAATCCCTTTTCATCTGATTAAGTAAATCAATTTTAAAGTTTTGCTAAAAAATCTATTAGAATATTAGACGTTGTAAGTATTAATAACAGAGTTCTATTCTATATAGAATTTCCTTGTCCAAAAAATCAACTTGGATGGCTGCCTAAATAGCTACAGTCCAACCAAGAATATTTCTAATTTTTAAATGACTGTAGCCTCTTCTATTGAACTCCATCTTAATAATGCATTTCAATTGAATAAAGTCTTAGAATTTCAACTTGAAATTGAATAAAAACAAAAAGCAAAAAGGGCAACAGATTGGGAAGGATTTATCTTACTTAAATAAACAGATTTTTTAATATAAACTGAGCGGAACCCTCAACATTTCATTACAAAGGCTAATATGTTTAGAATAACTCTCCGACCTTGTTTTAATTTTTGAATAATTCCAAAAGGATCAAATATAGAAAAAAAAATAAAGTGGAGTTAAATTAAATACAATTTTTTCTACGCATCTTTTGGTGTTTGTTTATGAAAATATGTCTTCGTACCTGACTAATTTAAGGGAAAAAATTGCCATGCCCATAAATGATGGAGAAAAACCGAAAACGGACTTGAGCTTAGCACATCAAAATCCATATAGTCCACATAGTTTTATTTAAAGGAGGATTTTGCTGCTGAGCAGTGATATCATTAAAAGCATAAGGACTTCATGATGATGGATTTTTTAATAATTCATCCATAAAAGAGCTAATGCTTATATGATTGATTGGTTTACAAAGTACTAAATGGTCATCAGCTTGAAAAGGGAATACATCGAGTAACAATAATTAAACTCTACAGGAGTACAAAATAGAGATTTGGCTTTTCAATATTTCACCATCGGATGGGCTAAATTTGAAGAGGAACAAATTTGGTGAAAATTTTTAAAAATAATAGATTTTTCATGATGAGCTTGAGTAACAGAAAACACTACTTTAGATTTTCAACATTTTACCAAAAGCAAAGTACAATAATTTGAGAATCTCTTTTAAGTGCTGCTAAAAGTAAAGGGTGGTCCATTTAAAACGCACAATGTGAATTGTAAATGAAACAAAATTTTTTCAGAGAATTATTTTAATATTTTTTTATTACGATAGAAAGAAATGTGTGAAATAAAATATCGTTTAAATGCCTATCACAGCTTCGGTGGCATACCTCTATCTAATGGTTCATATTTTCATTGACTCTGTGACATAATTGAAGTTCAAAGTCGTTCTTAGGTCTTGAATTGTTCTTGGTTTATAGACGTATAATTTTTGTTTTAAGTATCCTTAAAGAAAGAACTCCCATGGTGTCAAATCACATGATCGTGGCGGCCAATTAACATCGCCACGACGGGAGCCAACACAGCTATTGAATTTCTCCCACCATCCTGTGCAAACCACATATTGTCCAGGTCCATATTCTCAATTTCTGACCTTAAGAAGTCTGTTATCATTTCACGATAGCGAACACCATTCACGATGAGCCACACTATCGCAAACAGCAGCAATGTTTTGCGTAGAATGAACTGGACGAGCATGTATAGTTGTTTTCGCTTTCTCTACAGTCCCAGTTTGCTGCAATTTGTGCACAATTCTTCTAATTGTGAAAACATTTCGGCAACTATGCTGACCAAAAAATAGCCCGAAGTGCACGAAATGCAATTTGATTTGAACCCCCATTTTCGTAAAAGGTTACAACAATCTTAATGTGTTGTTTAATTGTTGTTCAGTTTGTTTAACACTGAAACAAAGAAATAGCAAATTAAGTTGAACAAAAACTTTGATGATAATTTACATTGTGATTTATGGTTGGAATATTCTTTATCCTAATGTGCTGCACAAAACGCTAATGAGGGCCCATACAGATTTCATGATAATCACAAATTCAATCGGTAACATTTTACAAACTCTGTATTATAAGAATAGACATTTCCTAAAGAGCTTTAGGAGCACAAACACAATTTTGGCTTTTCGGAATGTCATTTAAAGCAAACACAATCCATTATGGATCATTTTTAAAATAACATAAAACAAGTTCTGTGTAACAAGGCTAGTACACCTCAAATAAACTCACACAGCGGCAAGACGGAAAAAAACTTGTTTTCCCCAACGAGGAAATGAAAAGTTTAGCTGTTAAACTTAAAAAGATTCCAGTAAATGGCACTGACCCGTTGATCAACTGAAGTTTTTAAGAAATGCAATAGTGAGATCTAATACAATTGCTGAAAAACATACAATCTAAGAAAATAAAATGAAATAAAATTTTTTTTAGAGACCAAATTATGGCAACCTGCAACGTGATTTGTATATAATTTGTACAAAAAAAGATAAAAATCTTCATAAAAATGAAGTGAAAAATCGATGTACAAATTAATATCGAAGGGGTACAACTAATCCAGACTAAAAACTTATTTTCAGCATAACTAAACTCATGATAGGGGTAGTGAAATGATTTTTACTCGAACTTAGTGCAGCTAACCAACAAAGTCTTTACCATTTTACTGCTCTTAATAGGAGGCTGGTTAGACATTTGAATTATTTCTTTTTTCTTTTATAAAGCTTCACGTGGAGTGTGTTAAATATTCGTTATATTCAGTAAATAAAAAATATTTTTCAATAAACTTTTATTGATCATAATAATACTAAGCACATACAGACCATTGATTTTATTTTTAAGGAAAATCATATTTGAACATGAAAAAAAAACCATAAGAAGCCGCCTTTTTAAATAAGTGGAGTTTCAATGGAGTTGCTTTTTTGTTTAAAATCTTATTTCGTTGTTGTTGGTGTTGTTTTTGTTGCAACCATTTATTTATTTATTTGTGATTAATGCATAAATTTCAACATCCTTGAGAACTGTATGATTTTTATTGGTCTGATTTAAGGTACAATGCAGTCAGTGTCTTTTATTAAGTAGCAAGTAAGTATTTCATTGCAGCTCGGGGAAACATTATATAGGGCCTTTTAGAGGTTCTGCAAAAGATTCCTTTAGGTTTTACTCAAAGTCTCCTAATTCCATCTGGCAATTTTTTCTAATGCAACCTTAAACAAAAACTAAAGCCTTTTTTGTTTTAATAAAACATTTCCTCAAGGACACATTTAATTGTAATTAATTTAAGTTTAAGTATATTAAGGCCTTTTAAAGTTTCTGTTTAAAAAATAAAGAAAATCATCAAGTGAAACTTCTTTTTTTTAAAGGCCTTGCCTTGGGTCCCAGCTGGGAAATTGAAACATGTATTTGTGTTGACTCACGCATATGTTTGCTTATAGAAACACATTGACATTCAAACAAACATATGTCAACTGTCTTGCTAAACACATGTAGACATAAATGTCAGATGTCGCTTGTGACTCTTTTTCTTACTTTTGCTTAAAATGTTTTTCGTATTTTTTTTTTTTTTAATTCATCATTTTCAAATAGACCATAATCATATTGTGGTGTGTGTTTGTATGTATTTAGAACGACCAGGGCTTATCATTGCCAGCCGTGGCAATAATAAATAGTAGACAACGTTTGTTTATGTGGATTGCAAAAAAAAACATTGTAACAGACAGACGGACAGACATACATAAATACATAGATAGCATAAGCAGTCCATCATTTAGTCATAATTGTAAAGCATCATCATCATAATAATCATCCTCCACGTCATCAGTGTCACTGTCACAAAACATCAGTAGCAATCAATCAGTTAGTTAAATGATCATTACACAGAATCTCTAGGTACCCTATAAAACATGAAAAGCTATTTTATACAAAAGTTTTGACTTTTAATTTTCTTTACAAAATGGAAGGAAGGAAATAAATAAAAGTGAAGTTTTTACCATTACGCTTTATTAATCCGTATATAAGCATTTCATTTAAACCTGTACAGCTCATCAGAATATCTTTATACTTTCAGCATTAAATATACTTAAAAATATTTTGCATTCGCTTTTCAAATTATTGTATTTTCTTTTGATGAAAAGTGGAAAAGCTAAAAAAATTATTTTTATTATCATTTAGTTTTTGATTGTAAGAATTATTTTTAAGATTAGATTTTTGAACGAGCAAGGGCTTAGGCAGGAATCGAACTTGTGACCCCCACCAATCTACAGGGCCTCCAAGCTAAAACATTTTTACAGCAAACAACCAGTTCATCAACCATTGTCCTTTCTAAAGATAAAATGTTGTGCTCTTAAACCTCGTCATTGAATATCTTTTTGATTTATTACTCGATTTATTGCCTTTTTAAACTGATGGCCATTTACTACTACGTAAATCAATCAACCAAGCACTGTCTCTTCTTTTGCTGAATTTTTCAAAAATCCAATTTATTTGTGCTCAAACAGGTCATCATGAAATCTTTATAATTTCAATGGTATTTTAACAAAGTATGTGTTTTATTTTTCAAAGGTGGACCTTTTCATCAGTAGAATATTGAAAATCTGGCACAGTTTCTGCCTAAAAAGCTATTCAATGATGTAAAATAATTCCTTCCCATGCTGCAGATTGAACTTGAGCTCTATAAAGCTCAAAGATTAGAGAGAGTAGCTTTAAAAAAGAACTTGAAACAATATTGATTGAAAACAGCATAGCAAAAACATTCATGTCATTCTACTTCTGGAAGAGAGTTAGAATCGCTCACTGAGTTAGAATCGCTCAGCAAGTTGTGAGTGTTGAAGCGTTTAGCAAATATGAAAATCAGTCGAAATGATCTTTGCAGTCTGTGTAACGAAGACGAAGAGACAGCAGAACATATATTTTATAGTCGTTTTACATAGAGAATCACTACCTACAACCTTCTAACATGATGAATAAATCATTCAAAAATTTTTTTGAATTCTTAATGAATACTAAATTGATAACATGAGAGTAGTGTCACAATAAGTCTATTTTTCCGCTCCTAATTCTAATTCTAATCTCTCCCTAAATTTATAGTTCCTTTTACTAGCGAAATGTTAAAAGAGTTAAAATTTATTTCTATTTAATTTCAAGTTGCAATTCATAGATTTTATTGCCTTAAGTTGCAATATTAGGATAAATAGAAGAGGCTACAATCGTTCAAAAATTTGCAATATCATTCCTTCATATTTAAAGAGGAAAATAGAGAATAGTCTTTCGCTAATAAAACGTCTAAAATTCTACTACACTTCTCCCCTGAAACATCATCTACTTAATCACTTAAACACTGTGTTATTTTGCAAAAGAGAATCAGAAGAAATTAAAAGCCCAGCACTAAATGAATAAACAGAAACCAAATCACCGAACTCGTTTGAACTCGATATCGAATTCCACAACTTGACCCCAGTTTCTCTATTGTTTTTTCTAAGCCAAACACTGTTTTTATATTGTAAGCAACCATCTATTTGTTAGTATACTAGTTTCACTGAAATCACTGCTGCTCCCCCAATTCATCAGAAAGAATAGTTATTGTATTATAATGAGCCTACTCACTGTAGGGTTGCAATATATTTCAAATTTACTAAGAAAATCATTGTTGCTCTTATTATTTGTTTTTTTTTTCCTTTAAACATAATTATTTTTTTTTCTTACTTCTGTTTGATTGCAACCATTTATTTAATCGATTATCATTTTTAATAAATCGCAAAAATATTGTTTATTATTCCTAGTTGAGTTGGTGCAACCTCCAAATACTTGCTGCTGATTCTGCCAACAATACCATCTCCATCTATCTCTATGACTACTACTTCTTCGCAGCTTTTTTTTTTTTTTTTTTAAATAAATACTAGTAAAGGCTTTTGTCATTTGCTGCTGATTTCGTTTATTTTGTTTTTATTTGTCTGCAAAGATTTTTGATTTAGTACATGATGAGTTTTGTGATTTTTGTTTAGTTTTTAAGACAACGCAGACGCAAACGAGAATGGTTCCTCCTGTGTGTACCAACTACGAGCATTTTCAATATGGACATATACGCATGTTTTAATGACATTTCATTTGACATTTATGACTTGTGACTGTGGTTACATATTTAGTATCAGCATTTGAAGCTGTGCAAGAGTGTGTGTAAGAGTTTCTATTCCATTGAACCCAGTTAGCATTTTGAATCGCTTAAAACTCTTCGGCGATTTCATTACGATAATAGAAGAAGCTGTGGTCACAATGTACGAGTCTGAAACCCTCGTTGTAATTTAAAAAAAAAAACTTACAAGAGCTATGCACAAGTATACTTGAAAGCCGCATATCATTACCAGCATGTGCAATATTTTATAAATGAAACAAGTGCTTGTAAGCCATTTCAAGTATGCTTGTTTAGTGCTAAAAGAAAAAAATATTTAGGAGATAGAAAAGATGCTCCAATGATTAAATGATTATGAAGTAAATTAAAAAATACTCGTGAGACATATCACATGGACGATCTAAATACAACTACATGCCCTGCAAAATTATTCACTAGTCTCCTAATGCTCTATCTACTCGTTGGTTCGCCGCTAAAGGGCGCCTATATTTTCTTTGAACCAAAACTATAGACTCCAAATCGTGATAGAGGCGGACAAACCAGATTCTATTTTTAGTGTCACAGTGTTCCATTTTTATTAAATCTAATATTTATCAAGTTTCCTGTACTAACTAATTCATTAGACAGTGTTTGAGGAGAAGTAAGGGAAAAACAATGTACTTGATGTCAACCAGTCAAGCTGCATTGCTGATCTTATGCTCACTTGAGCTAATATCAGTCATTGTAAAGGATTGTCTGGTGTCGCTGAATGACCTTGCGGTATATAACAACTTCATTATTTGTTGGGTGCCTCGGCATAAGAGCCATACGGCAACGAGCGGGTAGATTGCGTGGCCAACAGAATGATTCGTCATATGTTCACAGAACCAGTACCCTACTTTGTCATCGCAAAACATTAGAAATCGCTGACTGAACTCAAATAACCAAATTGCAAAGTACATCCCAGAAGGCACTGTCTGATATTACTACCGTGATGGTTTACCAGGCATTGTGATATTAAATACCGCCAGTGTAAGTTAGAAAATATTACGATGGTTTACATGACAAAACCTCAGAACATGTACTTTGTATCTCTTCACATTTCGAAGGCAAGACTTCTTTCTGAGAGACTTCTTGTTGACTCCCAAAAAGGTAGAAAGCTGTCACTGAATAAGAAAATTGAATGGCTTTATTCGAAATCTAGATCTGGAACAATGAACTCTTGGCACTAGAAGGTTATACAAAAAATAAAAAAAAATTAATTAATCTTTAATTATTTATAAAAATGCTCCAAAAGATATCAAAGGAAATAATATAATTCAATTTTAATAATTTTCTAGGCGATTTAAGAAAGATTAGTTTTTGAAATGCTTGTTGGGCAAGAAAAATTATTATTACGACGAATCCACAGGATTGATTTCTTTTAAATTTTTATTTTTTTTTTGTTTCTTTGTTGTTTTGTACTTTCCAAACTACTATTTTATACATATTTTATGTTCTATTTTAATTGCTTATCATTACAAAAAAAAAAAAACTCTTTCAGATAATTATTGTTTAAATGAAAAAAAAATTCTTTGCAACATCGTTGACTTACAAATTTATTTAAAATCATTATTGTCAAAAAATTGTTACAGTAAAACAATTTTCAAGAAAAATTATTAAGAAACAAGTTAAATTCGGCTGTGCCGAGTCTTATATACCCTTTCACTGTCTTAGCGAAATATTAATATTTTTCACTTTCCACATTCTTCTAAAATATATTATAAAAAAAAACATACAAAAAATATGTTTTAACGTACCTTTACATTTTTTAATATTTGTAAATATGTTTTCGATATATATTTATCAAGCAAATCTTACGTTACTAAATACTTCTATATATTTTTAGTAGTAGCTTAGCGGAGGTTGTCTAGATTGGTAACCTGCTGCCAAAATACTCAGAAGTTACTTTAGATTATTTAAAATTTTTTTTTAATGTCCATATACCCATGTGCTATTGCTCTGAGGAATTTTATTTACCGGATAGGACACATATCATTCTAAAGGGGAGATCGTCTAGATTTGTAATCTACCGCCCAAGTACTCAGATGTTACTTTGAACTACTTTAATAAAATTTTTAAAATTTCCATATACCCCAATGCTGTTGCTTTTAGGCTTTTTACCAATCCCCACTTTGCCGAGGTACCATTCCCGATTATGCCTAGTAAAACTACCAAAATGAAAAAGGAAACTGTAGGTTCTAAAGTGTTTTAACATTTTCGGAAAATTTGGAAGTTTTCATTTTATGATGCAAGACGGAAACTGCCAAAATCCTTGAGAACATTAGTACTGAGTATTTGGGCGGTAGACTACAAGTCTACCACCCTTTATAAAATGTTGCACAATTTAAATTAAATATATTTTATTTTTATTTCAAGCAAAATTGGAAAGAAAATTGGCTTTTTTTTATAAAAAATATGGTTTGAAAAAATTTACTTTGATTTCGTCAATTGTGTGTGTCAATTGTTTACTTATAAACTGGCGTTTTCTCATTCACTTTCCATGCGCAAAAAGCGCAGTTTCCAAAACATGCTTTAGCGTTTTGCAAACCGATTTTCGTTTTGCAAACGACTTAAAAATGATTTCTATTTTCAATGTGTGATTGTCTTATAAAAAACGAAACAGAATATAATAATAAATTAATTAATAATTATTAATAATAAATTTCCCAAAAGAAGACCTTCAAAAGAAAGTCGAAATAATGGAAAATTAAAACAAAAAAAATTTTATTGAGATCTTCATCTTGAATAATATTTATTAATATTAAATTTAGAAGATCGAATAATTTATAATAATAAAATAATTATAAATAAAAAATTAAATATTTTACATAAAATCCCTACCAAGATATTAATTTTAAACGAAAATAATTGATATTATGTAACAAAGTAAATAAAAGAAGAAAAACTAAACAGTAATATTAATTCAAATTTTGTTTTTATGTAAAATAAAATAATTATTAGCGAATTTTTATTAACATTAAAAGAATAATTTTAAAGTCATCAATATTTTATATTCTGTATTTTACAGATTTATTTTTCACACATAATGAAAATATTTACACACACACAAACAAACATACAATCAATTCATTATTCATAGTGCTTTTAATAAAGTATAAATTTATAAGCAAACACATGCTTATATTATTATAACTTCATCACAACTGTCACGATAAGGATGACAAATATCAATTTTTGCGACAGTTTACAAAATATTATTAACGTTGCAAGAATTTTATTAATTTTATATATTTTTTATTTAGTTAGTTTTTTTATATTTCGCTTATTGCATTAAAAAAAAATTATACGCTGGTATTAATCGCAAAAATTGTTTTTTGACAGCAAAATCACAAAAACGAAACGAAATGAAACCCAAAAAAAATATTTAATTAAAAATGCATAAAAATGCAATGTTATGCATTTAAGCGTGGAATAATGTGACGCAATAAAAAAAAAATGAAAATAAAATTCATTTAAAATTTCAGCGTTCACAAAAGATCAAAACGAGTAAAGATCATATTTGGGCCTGCTATTAATCAAACGAGCAATTAATTATGCGTATGAATGAATGTACTCTTATATAAAAATTTATATTTAGTATGTGAGTGTGTTAGTATGTTGTCTGAATTTATGCATGAACATTATTTTTTTTTTTTGGGTAAACAGACATTAAAAAGAATTTAATTAACAAAATGTAATTGTGTAAAATTAAAAAAAAAAAAAAATTAAAGAAAAAAATCACAATTTCAATTCAAGAGATATCAATCAAAAGTTCCTTTTAAATTGTTTTGAAATTTTGAGAGATATCCAGTGTTGCCCTGCAAGGGTCTTAAATGTTTTTTTTAATGCAACATAAGTCTGTGAAGCTTCTTGCCTGTACATCTGAAATCACTCGGAATTGAATCTAATATCCTTAGATTGATTGACTAATTAATACATTACACCATAATTTGCGTGGCAATTAATTTCACACCAAAGCCCAAATCTTAGCATTCGACATGAAATAAAATGGAGATTTTTTTTTTTAATGAAATCATTGTACAGCCGAACAAAAGTCCACTTTCTAAAATTTTCCAGCGCAGTTTGAATCAGCACACTTTAATTAGTCGATAGTGAATACAAGCACTCTGAAGAATTTTTCAGTGTTTTTTCTGAGAGCAACTTAGAGTCACAATTTATATTTAGTTATGTTTTCTATAATCATTACCTGTGGAGATGACAAGAATATGGATTTAATGCACCCAAGCTAACTAACTTGATTTGTAATAACAGATCCTAATCAGAAGCCATTACACTCAGTGTAAATTTAGCTACATAATTCTGTTCAGAAATGGTATATTATTTTTCCCCTGTGGTGTAGTACTAGTATCCACAGCCTGAAGAAGGCAGGCTTTTAAAAAATAATAAAAAATTTCTCGAAAAACTTAAAATGATGTCGAGTGGGCTAGTTTGGTCTTAGAGCCAAAGACTGAACACGATTGTTTTTATAACAAATAATAGGTGTCTCAGTAAGAGGACAAATGGCAACTCTAAAATTTATCAGCTGTCACATATGACAGCGTAGGCTTTATGAATGACCAACGCATTATAATTGTGATGGAAATGAAAATGAAAATTTTTCAGAAAAATCGTTAGCTCCGATGAAGCGCATTTTCATCTGAATGTCTTTATGGTAAAGAAGTTCTTGTGACCTCAACTAGACGGCATGGATTTGGACGACATCTGGTTTTAGCAAGAAGACACCACTTGCCACACAGCGCGTGAAACAATCTATGAAATTAAAAAATAATATTTTTACTGGGACACCCTTTATAAGTGAAGCTATAAATATTTCATAAACAAATGGTTAAGATCTCTAAGTTATCACTAGCCCCCCGTAAGAGCTGATGCAAAAATTCAGAGTATGAAGGAGTAAAGTTACTGCTACAGCTGAAGAAGACAATCAGCCTAAATAGCAATTTTTCTAAAGCTGTTCAGTTCTAAACAAACAGGTACTTAGTCGTCTAGATAAAGGTTTGTTTCAATACCTTGAACTACGTCAGGGTGTTACTCTGTATTGCGATGCGTTAGCCGTTACAATGCGAAGGCTAAATATTTTAAGTTTTGCTTATGTTTTGGTTATGGCGAAATATTTTTATATAAAAAAACGTTGGCCTTCGCTTACGCATTACAGAGTTTGGTGCTATTAAACAAATGAAAAAGATAAACGATAGAAATCATTAAAAGCTACCAATAGTTTGATGCCGTAAACTGAGCTATATCAACAACGTATGTGGTCATTTTGACACCATCCCGTTTTCTTTTTTATTGACAACGAGTGTTTTCACCAGCTTGTTAAAACCGACAACAGTTGTCTGTCTATCATTTTAGTTTTTTTTTTTTTTTTGACAACAAACGTTACGGAATTGACAACAATATGTTGTCTAATTTCCAACTTATTAACAAGCGTTGTCAAATTAACAACGTATGTGGTCAATGCAACAACCGTATGATATCATTTCTACACCAAATAGTGTAATTTTGATTAATAATTGGCAAATAATCGGTTTTCGATTAGACTTTGAAACTAAAATTAAGTAGTAAATTAAAGACAAGTCATCTGATAAAACCTAAACATAAGATAAATGTATGCCTCGCCAAAATCTTAACTTCAACTATTGTTGGCTGAAATATTCTTATGACAATATTTTTTGCTAAAAGAAATTTCAAACTTAAAAATAAATCCTTTAATGAGCTGCGTTATACTACCAACCAGCTTATACGCTGCAGTGCTTGCATATATTTTGTTTTTGATCGCTGCTTTCGTTTTGTGGTTGTCATGGTGAACAATTAAAACGTTGCCTTATAACCAAGATTTTTTTTAAATATATTTTTTTAGCTTCAAAACAGAAGAAAAAAATTTTGGTTTAATACTCATAATGACGATATTTGATCGTGCTGTTATATTTTGGGTGCATTTTTTTTAGTGTTTTTGGTTTTGGAGGATTTTAACTGAACAGCGATATACAGTTGGGTGCCAAAATTTTCAACATGAAACGGAGGTGACTTTTGGCAAAAGAGAAGAGAACGAGAGAAGAGAAGAGAAATAATAAACCTGAGCTGTATGTCAAGTGACAACACAGCATGGTTGGATGGATGGCGTCTGGTTAAAAATTATATTTTTTTTATTTTTTTTCTGCTGCTTAATATTTGCTTGTTGTCTTATATCTTGTATAATTACAGGTATTTTTGATGTTTCTGTTTTTTTTTCAGTTTCATTTTAAAATTTTTATTAATTTTTCGGCCAGACGTATTAAAAATCAACCTTCTTTTTTTTGTTGGTTTAAATAATTCTTGTGGTTTTTAAAATGTTAATTATGAATTTCATATTTTTAATGCATGTCTTTACGTTGCATGTAATTTGTCAGTTGCTGTGTTTGTTTTTTTTTTCTTTTTCTTCTTTTTAGTATTCTTTTTAATTTGTTGAGATTTTGGTGATCACTGTGACATTGACATTTGCTCGTTATGAATTTTAAACAAATTTTTTCTTTAGCTTAAGTGTTTTGCTGCACAAATTTTTTGCATTTTTAATTCATGCATGTACGTTTGAATTTTTTAAATACTCCAACAAAAATTAATATTCGTTATGAAAATTTCACACCAAGCAAAGGAAAAAGACACAGATTTTTTTTGGTTTCCCGTTGTCTTAAAAGAAAAAAAAAATAAATGTTTGAAATTAATTTAATAACTTTATTTGATGATGAATTTATATTGATACACATCTGCTTGATAATTGGCAGGTGCAGGAAAACTTAATAATTTTTTTTAATTGTTACCACGAAAATGAACTACATGAAGTGTAATTTTTTGACAAAAAAAAAATATTAAAGAATTTTTTTTAATAAAATAAATAAATCTAAAGTTGGAGAAAAAAATTAATTGAAATTTGTTTGAGATTTTTTTTCATTAAAAATAAATTTAGTGATGAAGAACATCTTTCATTAATGAAAATTCACCCCAATTATGTAAGTCGCGGGGGACAATGGACTGGTGGATGGTGTGTAGCAGGTTTGGTTCCCCCCTAACCCTGGGTATTTTTGGCGGATTTGTGTTATTTATAAAAAAAAAATTCAATGCTTAATCTAAGAGTGTTGTATTGCCGGTAACACATTATCGATAATTTATAAAATAAATAAGTGTTATTTTTATACATTTTGTATAGTTTGCTAATTTAATTTAACCAAATCATATTTTTCATGTGAAACAGTGGAAATTCCGCTCATCAAAAGTTTTCAAACAAAAACAGAAAAACTTAAGCCGCAAAGAAAATTACTAAAAAGAGGTTTGACTTTTAATTTTGTAGGATAGCAAATATGTGAAGAATATCAAGATGTCATGATAAACATTTAATTACTCGTACAGTTTTTGAAATTTGCTTTTTCTAGTCACTAACATCTAATATAATTTTGTAGTGATTTCCTTCCAGTTACTTATCTCTAAGATTGCTAAGCGTTATTTTTCTATAAAAGCGTGTTTCTAAGCTTCACTTGGTTGATTTTCAATAAGCAATTGCTTTTGAAAATGTTATAAACTTAATGAAATCTTAAGCGCGTTGAAAATACAATTATTCATTTGCAAACAATTTAAAAAATTTAAATACTGTAGAAGGTAAAGGAACTACTTAACTGGTGATAAAACATGCTTCCCTTGGTACTTGTGATCTTGTTCATATACTAGACTAGTCACTTTAGGATTGCAATGTGTAGGTAGAGGTCAATTCTGTTAAACTTTCATTTTAACATTAATTTTTACAAAAAGTGTGTTTTTCATAGAAAGCAATGCTCACCATAACACTAAAATATTTTTAGCATTTAATAGATTTAAAGAAAGAAAAAAAGATAAAGGGAAGTAAACTTAAAAAATAGTTCGGTGTCAGATTGTGTGTTTCTATTCCCAAGATTTTATTTTTAATAATTTGTAAAAACCATTACCTTCACGGATGGCTCTAAGAAAAGTTTTGAGTTCTAATTACCACATTCAATAACGAGTATAATTGATAGAAATTTTTCATTTTGGTATCATGGCACTTAAAATGTATCACAATTTGAGAAGATAGCTTTTGATAGTGAGTCTTTGATCGAGTGTAGTCTTGGTAAATACTATACGATAGTAAGTAAAACAAATTACTTTTGTAAGGAGCAAGGTCAACAAAAAATTTTGCAAAATGCAAGTTTTTTTTTTTTTTAACTTATAAGTTTATATTTATACTAAATAAAATTTTACTAAAGGAATCAATTTAATTTTCTTCATTTTACAAAAATTCTTCGTGCCTAAATTCATGCTATACCTTTTATTTTTTGCATTTGGCAAATACTTGTGTATAAATCTATTACAATGTGAAAAAAAGTACCATTCGTTTGAGATGATTTTTTTACTCGACATGTATCGAAATATTATTCGATACGATAGTCTACTCGCTATCGAATGTGGTGATTAGACCGCTATAGTTCATAATGGAATCTATTTTAAAGAATTTAGTGGTAGTATACCCTTTAAGCTTTCCGAATAATGCAGCGTAATACAAGTTGAATTGATGGGCATAAGCAAAGCTGCAAAATAGCAAAAATATTCCCATTTACACCTGGCAAGAGACGGGCCGAGGCTGCCAGAGCAGAATATCCACATGCTCTGTGACATCCCTTTCTCGGTCTGCCATCAGCAGATCGAACACTTTCTCTGAATTTTCCCGTCACTGGAGAATTAGTATAAAACGGGTGATACACATATCAAATTTCAACATCAATCATGTGTGAGTGTTTTTTAAAAATTGAAGTCACATGTATAGGTTGTGCGTGAATTTGACGAAATGTGCTTTTCAGCTACTTAAGCCTTACTTCGGCAAGAGTAG
Organism: Thelaira solivaga; assembly: GCA_947397855.1. Taxonomy (NCBI): domain Eukaryota; kingdom Metazoa; phylum Arthropoda; class Insecta; order Diptera; family Tachinidae; genus Thelaira; species Thelaira solivaga. Next base: position 16,365,770 of record OX377611.1, on the reverse strand, counting down.
ATCCTCACCGCACTGTCGACTGCAGTGGTCTGATTCGTTAGAAGTACCATTTAATTAGGTGATGTACTCGTCTTTTTATTCTTCTCTTACTACTTTCTATTGCTGACCTTCTTAATTTTTACTCTTACACAGAGAACCCTAATAAGTTCCCATTTGTTGCTCTTATTGGGTGTCCTGTGCAATTTCATTTTAAAATGACCTACTAATAGCCTTTTTGTGCTAGATATTCTAATTACAAAAAAAGAAAAAAGATAATCAAATGCCGGTGGCATTAATTCTACCAAACATTACTGACGTCATTTTCTTATAGCAAAACTACAAAAAAAAAAAAAAAATTAACTCGTAGGCTTAGCTAAAGATAAAGAAGCTGATTTTATAAAACCATATTTTTTTTGCTTTACCGAAAATAGCCACTCTTGTCAAACTGCGCTTGTGTATGTACCTGCATAAGTCAAAATTATATAAAATCAATTTTTTTGTTTTTAACAAGCTGCGAATTCTATATGTTTAACAAATTAATAAAAATCCAATAAAACATGTTGAATTAAGAAGCAGAAAGAAAAAAAAAAAACTATTGACTTTTAACCAAAAACGTTGAGTTGTTTTGACAAACAATTTTTATTTTTTGTATTAGACAATTTTAGCAAACAACCAACTGAATGATAATCACTCAACTATTGGGATGACCATATATGAGAGTCTAATTAAATACTTGTTAAAACAACACCAAAAATTAAACAAAAATTGTCAACCAAAAAATAAACAAAAAAAAAAAAAAAAATAAAATAAACGCAACAGTCAGACTAACTAAATGGACTTAAGTAAGCAGGTAATTTACACTGAATTTAAGTAGTTTTATATCGAAAAAAAATCAAATCGCTGAAATTAACACAAATGCAACGAAATCAGTAGATTGAGAAAAAGAACAAAACAAAAAAAGAAAGAAAATGATTAAACAATTGTTAACAATGGCAACCTAATGGCAGACAATAAATGCGTTTCAATGTGTGTGTTTAAGTAAAAGTAAACATGCATTTATAGCTATAAATGTTTCTTTGTGTGTGCATTAAAAATGTCAATTGAACGATGTCATTAAGAATCACCTTCAATGTATGAATAAACAACAGCAAAGGAATAGCAACAGCAACAGCAATAAGAGCAATTTAATCAAGAATTTACAATGACAATGCAAACTACAACAACAATCACAAAAAAAAAAACAACTACTCCACCAACACAATTGCCATCCTATCAGCAAAATGGAAAGGACGAGAATTATATCCCAACAAACAACACACACACACACAACCACAGACAGCTTACACTCGGTTAAGTTAAATACATACTCGTACATAAAATGGTAACAAATGCATTCGCACCAAATAACAACTTGTTGTTGTTTTGTTTTTGTTATGTTTATTTTGTATTTCTTTTTTTTTTGTTTGTTTTTAATGCATTGACGAATGTTTTGCACACCATTTACTCTTACAATGTAAAAAATGCAATCATATTGAAGTGGGTAAATTTACAAGTAAATTAAAATTGATCAATTACATGTAAACAATCAAGAATGTTGAAACAAGTTGCTCAAAAATTATTTAAAATTTTATTATATAAGGAAGTTAATAAAAAAAATGTGTTTTCCATGCGAATGTTATGGAAAATAATGCATTTAACAAAGCCACCTTAATTGGAATTAGTCATTCAAAATAGGTTAATTTTTTTTCTTGAGAAAAAGTTTAAAAAAAGTAAAATTTTCCATCTTTGGTATATCTAATGAAGGGATTATAAGCCCCCTAAATGGTAAAAAAATTACACAAAAACTTAATTTTATTTATTAAAAAAAATTTATTCAAAAAATCAATTGATGACATTAAGCTGTCACAATGGTTACAAGCTTTAAGGACACCAAAGCTGCTCGTAGCGAAATTTGTTCTATATGCTCAATGTTGGGCTACTTTTCCGACATTTGCTTGTCGTAAATATTTCTCAAATTTTATTAGTAGGCTGCCAAGGCGTCAATTTGTATTTTTCTGCAATTTCGTTAACATTAACGTTATTCTCTTCAGTCCACACATTTTTTCTAAGTGGTAGTTTTTTTTTTTTTAGCAACACAAATCTGCAAAGCTTGTTTAATTGTCTATAGAAAACACCCAAGTAATAAAAATGGATCGAACTTGCTACCCCTACACTGATAGGTTAGTACACAATTCATAAACCCAGGGTGTTATTGTATCATATGCAGTAAGAAATCTCTAAATGGAGCAAATTTCTATAAGTGGCAAGAATTGATTTTCAAAGTAAATCTTAAAAATTTGGTAAAGCTGTTCCAGCATCAATCAATTCATAATGATTTGTCAGGTTATACAGATCGTGAATATCAAAAAATTGAACTTGGTATCATAATTATTCCACAGGCCTTAAAATACAAACTATTTTCACAAGATATATTACAAATGGCTTCAAAGCTGATAACAATTTATAAAATAGTATTGCTGTTGACTTGCAATAAATTTTCTTGTTATAACTTCAAGGACAAAAAAGCCAGTCATATATCCTTTATTTTAAAAACTAAATTTTGAAATTTTAAATTTTGAAAAAAAAACAACAACAATTGAGAATTATAAGGAAAATCATATTTCCTTGATTTGTATTTAAATTTATTTTAAATTGAATAAGTAATAAAAGCCAAAAATTCTTTAATTAAAAAACTGAAAAATTATTATCAGAATACAATAAAAATACACCAATAATTATATTTTCATTTAATTTTACTGAATTTTATATCAATCACAATAAGGACAAAAATGCTTCCCATATATCCTTTATTTTAAAATTAAAATTTTAGCTGAAATTATGAACATCATGCAAAAGTAACTGAGAATTGGAAGGGAAATCATATTACCATGTTTTGTAGTAAATTTTATTTCAATAAAAATAACGGTAATCAAGCCTGCCATATATCCTTTATTTTCAACTTTCAAACCCCAATTTTAGCTAAAATTAGAAGCAAAATGCTATAATAACTGAAGTTTAGATATAAAATTTTGTTGCCGTGGCTTTCATTAAGTTTCTTTCCACTCATGATAATTACAATAGGTTTTGCTTAAAATATGTTTTGCTTAAAAAATTATGGGGGTAATCTAGCAACAGTTAGGATGACTTGGTAACTAGTTCTTAAATTTTTACCTCTATCGTCTGCAATGAATTTTATTTTAAGCACTTTAAGTATAAAAATGCTTTCCATATATCCTTTATTTTTAAACTAAGTTTTTGACTAAAATTATGATTAGAATGTCAGTAAAATCTTTTTATTCCTTTAAAAATATGTGGTAATTAAATCAATTAACTTAAATTTATTCAATTTAATATCATGATATTCTCATAAATATCCTTGAACTTAAAAATTAAGCTTAAGTGTTATTTAAATTGTTAACTGTTTGTCCAATTATATAGTAATTGTTGTTAAACAAATTTAATTTTAATTAATTTAAGTGTACGGGTAGCTGCCCTATATCCTTTTTTTACTTTATTTAAAATTAATTTTTTATATGCAAAGCCTTCTCTATTTTAATTCAAAAAACAGAACAATATATTAAAATACAAAACTTCCCTTCTTTATTTTTAAAAAGAAAATTTAAAAAAACTTAACTTCTAAATATTAAAAAAAATATTTTTTTTAAAAATCCAAAATTTGTAAGGTAAATAAATTCTTAATAAAGGCAAAAAATAAACTTGTTCAAACTTCAATTCTCTAATTCTTAAAAAAAATCAGATTTAAGACTGACTTATCAATTGGACTGGGCGTTAATATACTTTGCGATTTAAGTATGAGCAAATATTATGTACATGCATTTATGTGACGTGATTTGTATAGAAACGTTTTTTTTTTTTAATTTTAATTTTAGTTGAATTGGTTGGTTGGATAGAGTGACATGCATGTTCGTTGGCTGAATGGTTGGGGAACTAGTTAGCCAGCTAGCCTCTTTGGCTGATGCATAGAGACAGACAGGTCGGTTTGTTATAATGTGTTTTCATCTCTTATTTTTATTTGTGGCTGTTGTTGATTTTTTTATATTTTTTTTTTCTTCATTTACGATTTTGGCCACCTTATCAATATTCCAGCTGTGTACGATGACAACAGTAGTAACAGCAGCCAAATCGGCTGCATTCTAAATTAAACCTCAATTGAGATTGTACAACAACTTTGATAAAAATGAAAAAAAATATATATAACAACAACAACAGCACCAGTGGCAACATCATGGTTATAATATACACAGTATCACATACAAAACATCATTCAACCATTTAAACATGCATCATCACCATCACCGACCGGCATTTCACTAGTAGCGTAGATACATGCGAGTATAACATGCGGCTTACTGTCTGTCTTAGTAAAATGGTCAATGGAATGTTACTTGTTTTCAGCCAGTCGTACGTACATTTCACAAAAAAAGAAGAAAAAAACAGAACAAAATTAAGAAAAATTCAATATGATTGCCAAGTGAATGGGAAGTCATTTGCAAACGTTATTGAATTCAATAATGTTTTTGCTTTTTTTCTAAATTTAGGGATACTTTAAAATAATTTTAAATTGATTGAAAAAAAAAGAGAAACAAATATTAAAGTGGTTGCTTTAATAAAATTATAAGACTTCTAGAATCATAAAATAAAGAGTGAATATTTGTTAGGGTAAAAATCCTGCTAGGAAACAATGTACAGCGGGTCAAATTTAGTGAAATCTTGCTGAATATATTTCCTATAAGTTCCATTACTTGAAGTTTTCAACACTTAAAGTTATTAAGACGCTTTTATCAGGTTTTAATTAGATGCAATAGAAATTGCATAAACCTTAAATAACTCTTCTAATTTCAAGTAGACTGAACTAGATTAGATTGTGATAATGTAAAATAAAAACCGATGAGACATAATTAATGGCCCATAGCTTCAGTCAAATTTAGAAATAAAATCAATGTTGGATGATTTTAGCTTAAAAGTCTAGTCAAAAACCAAATATTTGCTTTACAAAATTGTAATTTTAATAATAATTAAATTAATAAGTCTACAAGTATTGAAAAATATTTTATAATAGCTTGTGAAACACAATGATCCATAATTACAGTTAAATTTATATGGTCTCTTCAATAAAATTTGTTCTAAAGTAAGCTGTAAATTAAAGCATATATTAGCAGGTTTGCCGGTTTTAAAATTTAAACAAATTAAATGGCATTTAAAAGGTTGCTTTTCTTGTGGTTTTATGATTGAAAGAAAATGCAACGATTTGAATAAAATTTTATATTCATTTAATGCAAGTTTTCATTGATTTAAAGAAAGTTTTTATTGATACAATGATATATTTCGCAAATCATATGGATTAATCAATTAATTTCAATAAAACTATTTTACTAAATTAATGAATTGGTTTTATTAAATTAATGAAATTTTTTCACTAAATTAATGAAATTTATTCATTAAATTAATAAAAATTATTCATTAAATTAATGAATTTTATTCATTAAATTAAAGAAAATATTTTATTAAATTAATGAAAATATTGCATTAAATTAAAGAAAACATTTCATTAAAATGAAAGAAAATATTTCATTAAATTAACAAAGTTATTTCGTTAAGTTAACAAAATTATTTCATTAAATTAATTCAATTACTTCATTAAATTAATTCTATTATTTCATTAAATTAATGAATGTTTCTTTTTTAATTGATGTAATGTTTTATTAGTATAATGAAAATTTCATTGTTTGAAAACTAATACATTTTTAGCTGTAATAAAAGCAAAACTCCCTGATGTGAACAACTCTTTTTCTCAACTAATCCACTATTTAAGATAGAAAGTTCCTAGACGCTTAATATATGTTATTTGGCATTCAAATTTTATTTAAAGAAAATATTTTGAGTTTGTATTAATTTAGCTAGCTGTGGTAACTCTTCGACAGTTGTACGTCTCTAAGGTATGAGAAAAACGCTTTAAATTGAAGTTTTGTCACAATATACAAAAAAAAAATTACTAAAATCACTTAAAAACGCAATCAAAAACAGTATCAATAAAAAAAAAAAGAAATCAAAAACGAAAAATATCTGAAACCTAAATCGCTTGAATCGAACTAAATTGTATTCAATTCTTTTACATTTTTGTTTTTTGGTGTCTTTTGTTTAGTTGGCTAAAATAACGTTTAAATCTGTTTTGGAAATCAATCAATACTCGAATAATTTTGTTGGCCAAAAAAAATTTAACAAAAAAAAAAAAGAAAAGAAAAAAAGCTACAGAAAAATTGGCTTAAAGGTGCGCCTGCTTGTATTGTCTTTCTTTGGTTTAGTACTCAGTTAAAATTGTTTTTTTAGGTTTTTCTTGCCCTGCATTTTTTTGTGTTGTTGTTGTCGTTGTCTTCTTAATCATTTCAATTCTGCGTTTCGTTGAAGAATTCCACATACAAAAATGTCAAAATCAATTACGCGCTTTTGTACGCGTGAATTGACAAGAAAATGTTTTGTTCTTATTCTTGTTATAGATCGCTTACGAATTCAAAAGGATGAATGCATAAATTGTATTGAAAAATAAAAGCAAAAGCAGAAGCAAAAAAATAAGGAGAAGGTAATTTAAAAAATTTTAAATTGCAATGTGTAAATTGTAGCAAAAATATAAATAATAAAAAATAAATAAAAATATAGAAAAAAAAAACAACTCTGAGGCCCATTGTTACAAGTTATCAATAGTTAGAGTTAGCAAAGAAGGCGTTTTTTGGCTGGATTTTACAACCAAATTCTAGTGTTAAGTTAAGAACAAATCATTAACTTTATGTTAATGATCTAACCAAAACCAGGTGCTGTGGGTTACTTAAACTTTTGGTAACTTGTAAAAATGGGCTTAAATGTTATAAATGTTTTTAGATTTGCAATTTTTTTTTAAATAAATGTAAATGTACATTTAAAAAGAAAAACAAAGGCTTTAAATTTATGCTAACTTACTTTATTTATAGGGAATTCACATAGCAGTCATAAGTTTTAAAAAAATTGCACGAAAAAATATGACTCCTAATAACTTAGTGTGCTATTTAAAATTTCAGTCTATTGAGTATTTATGACAAAGTATTAAATACAGTGGAACAAGTTTTATTATTTTAGGATATTTTTTTTTAAATTGTCATAAAATAATATGACTTTAAGACTTTATGACGGCACTACCAATAGATTTTATTTAAAGGTCACAAAAAAGTAGTCACTTTTGTTCATAAGAATTTTTATGAATTTGAAATCATTGTTAAAAAGGTATTTCTTTTTTTTACCTTCATTAATTTTTCTTAAAAAGAAAGTCAAAATACTTACAAGAAAATGTAAAAATATGTTTAATAAAGCTACGGTTACATTACACAAATATTTGTCGAAATTAGCTTAATCCCCAAATAGTTTTATATTTTGAAGAAATTTTCTTTTAGAATAGTTTAAACTTTTATTGAAATGGAACATGTGTACCTAAAAAAATTAAAATAATTAATTTTATGTAGTACAAGTCCTGTCAGACTGTAAAAATATTTGCCAAAAAGTAGTGGTTACGATGACTACGAAAAATATTTCTATAAAGTAAACGTAACTTAAAGCGTATGATTGATATTTAATTAAGAACGAATATGCAAAATAACTTGAATTTATTCTAATTCAAAACAAACATGAAAACTTTGTTGGCTTTGCAGTAGTAAATTGGGCGGGTTTTGTAACTGAGCAATAATAAGCAAGAGCAACGAAGCAGAAACTACTCGCATTTCAAACCTAAATTAATTTAATAAAATATCTAATTAAAAAATATACAACTAACTAACCTAAATTAATTTAATAAAATATCTAATTAAAAAATATACAACTAACTTTTATTGTTTTCTTTTTTTAAATTGATTTACGATATTAAAAAATTTTTTTTTTTACTTTTTTCTATTACATTTTGCAGACTATTGATGACTATTCCTGTTTTTTTTTTTAATTTATTTTATTTATTTAAGTCTATGGATCAAAGTCCTTATAGACCAAGAAATAAAACAAACATATGTTTAGTCTAGTTACAAGTATTTAGAAATAAAATTAAATTACGTTTTAATATAAATACTGTACTATTTTGCGAGTATATAGTTTTTCTGCATATAAAGGAATGTTCGCTTTACGAAAGCATTTTAGGAAAACTTGAATAAAAAAATTTTTTTTTCTAAAAATATTCACCGTTATTTTGTTGAAGAAAAAAACTCTTCAGTATTAGTTTATTTGTAAGCATGGTTAGTCATGGCAAATTAAAATAGAAAAAAAATTGTGTACAAATATCTAGAAAATCCGACATGGAAAAAAACTACAGCTGACAAAAAGCACTATAAATGAGGTTTTAAAAAGATATAACCAAAATTTAAGTACAGATCGGAAGCAAAAAGAAAAGAAAAAAGTTGTTAAAGAAATCCGGAGGTTACAAAATATATAATACGCTCAATACAGCAAAACCCGGGTCTCTCTGACAATGATCGTGCAAAAAAATATAATACCACTATAAGTACCGCAAGAAAAATTCATCTAAATGCTGGCTACAGAAGCTATTGTTCAATAAAATATCCAAACCGGAGTGAAAAGCAGAATACCAGTGCAATAAAACGAGAACGATCAAGTGTTAACAAAATTCAACAACTGAATGATTGTGGACAATGAAACCTATGTAAAAATGGGCTTAAAACTTTATGTTGCGGCGAAACGTGAAAAATATAGAATATAGAAATATAGAATATAGAAAATATAGAAAATATTACCCCACGTTCATTTGAGTTTTTAAAAGATTATGACAGAAATTTTTAATTCGAATGAATAGTATAAATAAATAACTGAAAGTACCCAATTCAATAAAATGTTCAGTAGTGCGAGTCACCATTAAATTTTAAAGAAAAATATTTGATTAAAAATAGTTAATCTTAAAACTAAAGAACTTGGGATTCAGTAAAATTTTTGGCTGTCAGCTGTCTCTGGTTAAATAAAATCCAGAAATTAATTAATCGAAGCCTAGACTACATAAAGGTAAACTGGGTCTAATTGACAATAATATAAAAATGATCATTTGCATTTGCTACAAGGAAAACATTAATAACATAAATAAATTTCCATTTTTATTGTATAAAAATAACAAAAACTTACAAATACAATTCTGATAAAATATTTAAGAAATTAAAATTTTAAAATTAGAAATCACCTCTAATAGGTTTGAAACCAATTTGAAGATCACTTGAGATTGGTTGGATGATTTGGAACCATATGTTATATTTTTTTTTCTAATTTCTAAGATTGCCACTAACTGTAGGAAGAATATATAACACCCAAAAAATAATTTTTAGTTTTATAAAGATTTCAAATACTGCAATTAGTGTCTAAAATTCTAATTCATTCTAAAGAACACGTTTAAAAACTAAAAATGGCTAGAAGATTAGAAAAAAAAAACAGTTTCAGTTCCATTTATAATTAAATCAATGCAAGTAAAGTAAATTCTGCTAAACACGAATTAAATAGAACAAGTGATTATTAAAAAAAACATATTTATATAGTTTTGATTTACATCAGCAAATGTTATATAAAACCAATGTTGCTCTGGGTATTTCTTTAAGCAAAAATTAAATCAATTAAAACAATTTTTAAATTTCTCAAAGTCTCATCAATAGGCTGTTTGCCTATTCACTTGAATACTTAATTTTTTTGCCATACACAAGGAAAACTACTTAAATTAAAACATCCTTTAAAACCAATTAAAAAAAGTAAATGAAATAATTTGGTTGAATTATTTTAATATTTCCTTTGTCTTTTGGCAAAAGAAATTATTAATTATATTTGTTCCACATGTAACAAATATAATTAATAAGTGTGTGTAGCACGGAGGAAGAAAAATAGCTTTAGTTTTTTAGGGTATGGATTTAGAATTTAAGGGTTGAATACTTACTTTGGTATTTCAAACTAAATATGGGTGACTTGAGGGAATTTGATGATATCAAGTTAATTCTCTTTACCACAATTATCTTCCTTAGTGATTTAAGGACCGTAGGTAATTAAATCTTGGCACAAGTTTTTGAAGTTAAATTTTTAGTATAAATTTATTTAAGGTTAGCAAAATTTGGGTAAAATTTATTAAATTTAATTGATTTTAAAGAAAATTGATCACAATGTATCAGGTAACAAAAGTAAAAAATGAAAAATTATAATGATACTTGTTTTTACATATCGTTGAAGCTTGAGCCTGCTCACAAGACTGAAGTTTATCTTATTTCCGTTTCGCTTTATCTACCTTTCTCAACTTCTCATATTATACGACTACAACTCTTATAATTAATTCCTTTTGCATAACAGTAAATATATGAATTCATAATAATTCATAATTCATAATTCATAATAATAATTTAAGAAACGCTAATTTTAATTATTGTCCAAAGCAACTTTGGACAGTAAAAATTAATCAGATAAAAAAATATTATAAAACAAAAAGGGAAAAATTTTAAAATAAATATAAATTTATTAAAGGAAAGTATATGTGTACGTGTGCAATATTTTGTATGAATGTGTACGGTTTTTTGATAATATCCTGCTTTCTCAGGAAGACATACCTATTCACTCATAAGCACTTAGGTTCTCTCTTTTTGTTGTTGTTCAATTTATTACAAATAAAGTAGATCTAAAACAAAAACTTCAACTGTGCTTTGTGGCTAAAGTGGTTGAGTATACAGTGAAATAAAATTGGGAAAAAATTCAAAATAAAAATTAATTTTAATTAATAAAAAACCAAAAAAAAAAACAATTCAATAAAAAATTTTTATTTACATTAAAAAACTTTATTTCAAAAAAGTTATATTAAAATTTTTAATAAAAATTGTGTAAAAAATATATGACTAAGAAAGCCTTGTGTCTGATAAATAAGGTCATCCAGAAGGCCAGCTTACTGCTGCTTCTTTTCACTGTTAGGATATTTCAAAAAAATTTTATTTTTGTAGAGATGCGTTGAATCATGATATAAATATATACAAATTTCATTGAATACTTAAATAATTGAATTGGAAACTTCTTAGAAACATTTTAAAGTTGTAGCCAGTCATCAACTTTAATTATTGACATTTGTTTCGATCAGAATAAACAAATGCGAGTTGTATCATTAAAATTTTATAATTTATTTAAAAGGTGTTCCATTATCACCAGCAATAGTACAAATTGTTAGCAAATATTTGTTTAAATTTTATATTATTTTTCTTAAATAAATAAATGCACAATTTTATCTTTTGCGTACGAAAATTTCATTTAAAGAATTTTGACTCTTTCCCCCCTACTCTAGCAGACAGACGCATGCTCATAAAATCAACTCTTTATAAATTGTAATCTTCAAGAAGCAATCAATGCCACATACTTATGTAGTGGAATAATAAAACAAGCATAAAACATAAGAAATTATTGAAATATTTGCACCGCATTGTACACCCTAAATTAAAGGTGGAAAATACGAAATAAAACGCGCCACGCATGCGACTGGCACACAAGAGTTTTTTTTTATCCCCATTTTATAACAGCATCTTCTGCCTATAAATGAAGCATTATTATAACAACGATTCGTTCAACAGTCAGTCAACAACAGGTAACTGCAGCAGCAGCAGCAGCAGCAGCATCAATATCTGTTTTATGCGTCTTTTTTTTCTTTTCTTTTTAAGCTGATGTACACAACCAGAACTGAATAAGAAACCGTAAAAGGATAAAAAGACTTAAGAGCAGCAATAGCAACAACAAAATGTAATAAACATAACACAAGGGAACTATTGTACAACTACAAAAATTTACAAACAAATAACTACAATAAAAGCAAATACATTAAAAGAAAAGAAATAATTTGTACAGCAGAGTTTTAATAGAATTTTATTTTTCGTTAAATTGTGTTCGATTTAGTTTAGCTTTCAGAGTCCACTGAACCTGAAAATCTTCACTGTAAAATTTTTTGAGTGAAATTTCTCAAAATCTTTACGAGTTTCGTTGTGGTAATGGGAATAATTTTACCTAGATTTTCTGCATCTTGCTAAACCCAGTGCCTATTCCAACGTTTAATAGCCTTTGCGCTAAAAGTATCAAGAAGCATTATGTAGAACACCAATCTTATGCAAAAGATAATTTAGTCTACAGTGTTTTGATAGTAGTTTAGTACAGAGCCACCTTAAACTTTCTTGAGGGTAAAAAAATTTCTTTAACAACCGTATGACTGTTTTGGCTGTCTCAACAATCAGGTATATTTATTTTTCACCTCAGTAAAGTATACGGCAGTCCTGTATACCTTGCTTATATTCTTTTCTATAGTAGGACATGAAAAAATTTAATTTTTTGGTAAAGGGCTGCTGCAAAAGCATACTTGAAATGCTTTGCAAGCACTTTCAAGTATAAAATATTACACATGTTTGTAATGATATGTGTTTTTTAAGTCTGCTTAAGCATGGCTTTAGTTTTTACCCCACAAAACAGCACTGGGTCTTTTTAGTCAAATGATTTATCTGTGCATTACCTTCAAAACGTGAACCTGAAAAATTGGAAGCATTTTTTGTATTGTAAATGCTTTTTGCAGAAATTTTGGTCCTGATTTAATAATTGCAACATTTCTGTAAGATTAACAACTTCAAAATGCTTAGAGAAATTCAGGGTTTTATCAAATTTGATAGGACATTTTCAAATACAAATCCTATGGACAATGAGATAGAGCTGTTTTCCAGAAAGTAATTAAATTAAATTAAAAAATATAAAAAAATAAAGCTAAAAAAGGTGGGCATTTAATAACAAATCAATCTATTCGATATTGAGCAACTCGTATCGAAATTGGAATACCTTTTGATATTAAAACACTAGAACTTTTATAGCTTTCAATCTATATCGAGTGCAGTGGCTTGGGTGGGTAAATAAAAATAAATAATTTTAGCTTTTTTAGAACACTAGATACAGAAACCAAATCACAACTCGTATCAAAATTTTGAAATTTTTCATATTAAGACACAGAAATGTTGATAGTTTTCATTTGATGTTGAATTCAATAAATTGGGTCAAGTTTGGCTTATACTTTTTTCCGCAAACCTGTATCGAAGGCAGAATTAAATATTTAAATTTTAAAAATGAGAAAAATTGCATGTTCCTCCAACAAAATGGAGGCCATATAACAGCAGTTAAACCAGCAATACTCGAATAGAGTTCAAAGAATTTTGTTTATTAGTCTAATAAAAAACTCACCATTTTTACAATATTTAATTAATTAAATGAAATATTTATGCATTCATTGAAAAATAAATAAAATAGTTTGCATTTTATGTGTTTTTTAATAAAAATTGTTTTACTTAAATTATTTTGGGGTAACGTTCAATTTTAGAGAAAAAACTTAGCTTCTTTGAACTAAAAAAAAGTAACCAGTCAAAAATTCACCTGTACTTTACGAACGTTAATCCTTTAGGAACCATTACAACACTACCGTCCCAAGCCAAATATTTTATAAAACGTAAATAGTTTATGAATTTTGTCTATCTTAGATTTGTTTTTTTGTTGATATTATTAATTTTGATCTTATTGATATGTTTCGTTTCTTGAAATTTATTTTCCAAATGTTAACTTCTTCATGGGCTTTCAAGATCGTATGGAATTTTTTTAAATAAAATTATATTTATTTTGTTGAATGAACCTGTTCCTCATCATCCAGTTGTACCCTCACACGTACTTAAAAGTTATTTTTGAAGACAAAAACTTTTTTTGGATTATTCTTCAAAATCCCTTTTTAGACTCCTAATTTAGGAACTAAAGGAACTTTTTTGTATTAAGTACGCTTATGGTTCTAAAAGGGTTAAAGTTTTGATAGCTGCTACCACCTTAGGTTAGGTTAGGTTAGGTTAACAGGTCGCCCGAAAGAAATAAAAACAAGAGCTGGGCTCACTTGGGTCCTCTGACGTGGTCCCTTTGTGAGGAGAGGAGGGATAGTAATAGCAGAGTGCTACCACCTTGGCTCTTGAAAAATATGTTTTTGAGGCCTTTAGGCCCTCAACCTTAGCAGTTACTTCTTTCATTATTCTGTGATTTTCTAGAACATTGTTCACACGAAATTCGGCTTAAAGGAAATAGTTATTAGAAAACTATTGTTCATAAATACATTCATATTTATTTTTAGCTGTTTCACAAATATTATATAATAATAAAAAATTAATTACAATTCATTTTCTCTTATGAATTTCCTCGTCTTTGCTTTAATAGTTCCCATTAGTTTCGGCACAACATTCTGATCTACCTGCACTGCATATTTGTTCCAAATTTTCAATACAGTTTTGGCGTCAATAACAACAGTAAAACTTCTCTTTCATTTGGCTTTGACAATAGCCCAATTGTTCAATTGGGAGTCTTCATGTTTTTTGCCACTATATCAACCTGATATCTTAGATATCATTCCATCGCAGTTTTTGAATAATGTAAAGACACTAAAGCAAAGCAAAATTTTACTGGGGACTGGTGACGTTTAATTAGAGGCAGCAATCATTTCTGCAGGCACGTTATTAAGAAGGGATTTGGAAAATGATTTAAGTGCATCTTAAGTAAAAAGCTATTAGAGATCAGTAGAAGGCAAAACTCTATTACAAAAATATGCTTTTAAGCCGTGGAAATCTGCTGTAACTCTCATTTTAGAAAAATATTTTTAAATTTTTTTTATTATCTATTAAAGGCTCTAGGTCTCTAGCTCTAAATTTTAAAGGTTAAAAAAATTATGAAATAAATAATTAATTTCAATTAAAATTTAAAACAAAATTTAAATTCTCTGGCCGCTTAATTAATTGTTAGATCTTTTGAAATAGAAATAACTATTGAAATTTTTAAAGCTCCATTATTTAAAGTTCTGTTTTAGTTAATAAAAGAAAAATTAAAAAAAAAAAAAATATTTATTTTATATAAAAATATGCATTAATTTAAAAACAACCACTAAAAATATATATATAAAAAAAAACAAGAGTAACAAAATGAAACTAAAGGAAAATAATAAAAATAAAAATGAGATTGATCACATTGATATTCCAAGAAAACTGCCAGGCTAACGTGCATAAATTTTGGGCATGAATACACAAAATGCAAAAGGATCAAAAAGAATAAAGCGCACTTTTTAACTAAAACCCAAAACAAAACCAAAAACTGAAAAAAAAAAGATTTTTCCAAAAATAAGAATTGGAATTGGTAGCTACGAATTTATTGCTTACATTTTTACAAAAATTTAATTTTCAAGATCTTTTAGACAAAGGGAGGGGCGGGGTGTATAAATAAAGTCAAAGTTTCATATACTTGTTTTGTTTTGTTTTTGTTTTTGTTTTTGTTTAATGCTGTGGCAGGGAATATGAAAAGAACGTAAAATAATGCATTGATTGCTTATCGATTGCTTTAAATATTGTTTGCCAAGCCAGAAGCTTAAATATATTTCAACAAGAATATGTTCCTGCTTGTATTCTTGTTTTTTTTTTTTTTTTTATACGCCTAGGGAATCATTTAAATGTTCAGTAGCGCTAAAGGCGGTTTAAAAGGAAACCTTTAAAAGCAACACGCTTACTTTTCATTACGCGTGTGTGTGTGTGTGTGTTTGCTTTAGAAAAAAAAAGTATAAAAGTAAGTATATAAATGTATATGTATTGAACTTTACCTTAAATAAAAGTAGCAATTGCAGGTATTAAAGCAGTAGCGCAGCTGAAATGAGGCAATCGTTTGAATCATCACGTTTTTTTATTTACCATTTAAAAAAGTTCGTGTCTTAATTCTTTTGTTTTTCAGTGTGTCAGCAAACAGCACAGCAGAAGCAGTCCTACTTTGAAATAAATGCTTAAATTTAACTATTTCTCGTTTAAAACTGAAAATGTACTCGTATTTATTAATCTGAAATTTTTTATATAAAACGGTTTGCTTGTTTGAATGGAATTCAGTCCATTCATTTACCCGCTAAGCACAACAAAATGAATTTTTTTAGAGGTGTCTTAGGTTTCATTGGCCATTTTTAAAACACATGGTAGTAAGCTCCAGTTACTATAAATTATTTATTTAAACCTACTTGTAGTTTTTCTATATAAATCAAGAAGGTTACACCATATAATTTGCCATAACTCGAGCGCTAGTTCTCCGATTTAATGCACAAAAGCACGTAAAGATCGGCAATAAAACCAACTTGAATTTATGTTTAAGCAATTTGTTACTAGTCTTGAAGTTTATGAGATATTCAAAAAGTTTTGTCAGAAAAACAATGTAACACCTTTTCTAGCGATGCCCGGCCAACTTAGAAAGAGCTGCCGACTTGCCATATGGCTTCGTTAGGGGTAGTAATTCGATTAGCTGACGCACTCAACTTCTTCTATTTGTCTTGTTATGTAAAGAGTGATTTTTTTGCTATTATCTTTTTGGCAACACTAGTTTTGACAGCTCACGCACGTTTTGTATCTTGTGTCACTGTCAAACATCTTCAGTTTGGTCTATAATTTAATCATGAACCGTCTTACAAACGAACAACGCTTGCAAATTATTGAATTTTATTACCAAAATGCGTGCTCTGTTAAGAAAGTTCATCGCGCGCTTCTTCCATTTTATGGTCAGTTTAATCGACCTACTGAGGCTTCTATTCGGGCTATTGTAACAAAATTTCGCACCAAATTTACATTGTTGGACATTAAACCACCAACACGCATCCACAAAAAACAACCGTTTGGTGTGGATTATGGGCTGGCGGCATCATTGGGCCGTATTTCTTCAAAGATGATGCGAATCACAACGTTACTGTGAATGGTGAGCGCTACCGTGCGATGATAACAAACTTTTTTTTGCCCAAAATGGAAGAGCTTGACTTGCATGACATGTGGTTTCAACAAGACGGTGCCACATGCCACACAGCACGCGAAACAATGGACCAATTGAGAGGCGAGTTCGGTGAACAGTTTATTTCACGCTTGGGACCAGTCAATTGGCCGCCCAGATCGTGCGATTTAACGCCTCTAGACTATTTTTTGTGGGGATATGTTAAGGCTAATGTCTATAGGGACAAGCCCGCTTCGATTGACGCACTGGAAGCCAACATTGCCAACATTATTCGTGAGATACCGGCCGAAATGTTGGAAAGAGTATGCCAAAATTGGACTAAGCGGATGGACCATTTGAGGCGCAGCCGCGGCCAACATTTGCATGAAATAATCTTGAAACATTAAATTATATCGACCCAACTATCGATCCAAATAAATATTTCATGCATTTTTCTGAATTTTATGTTTTTTTTTTTTAAATTTCCGATAGTTCTTATAAAATCACCTTTTATTTCTATTTACTTTCTCTTATACAAATATCGCTAAGCAACCAACTCAGAGGAGCCAAATGAGCCCAGTTTCTGTTTTAATTATTTAACCTAATCCTAGTCTTGTATTTGATGATTTCAAATAAAGTTTTATTGTCCTGTAAATAAATTCTACATTTTTTAAATGGTTGCCTTAGCAATACTACCGCTCTGTTTGTTTGTTATTTTTTTTAAAGCCTGATAAACGTGCTAAAACCGACACAGACAAAACTGCTTGCAACAATGATGTCTTTTTATTTCTCTTAAAAATTTTGTTTTTGTCTGCTGCATGGCTGAGGCAGTTTGTTGTGTATTACAACAACAATTCACTAACTATTACGGCAACAACAACAGCCATTATCAACTACAACAGATCGATTGTCTCCAAAAATATGTTGGCAATGTAACCAAATTTGGTAATAAAAGAAGCATAAACTATTTCCACCAACAGGTCTGCCAGTTAACTTGGACCAATGAATGCAATGTATAAAATGCTCTTTTTTTAACGCTTTTAAAAATATATAACTATGCATGCATACGCACGCTCCTTTTTTTTCTGCTGCTCGTTATCAGAGACAAAACAAAATGATCAGCCTGTCTATCTGTTTTTTCTTTTTTTTTTTAAGTTTATGCGAGTGTTCAAACAGGCGGAAGAATGAAAAATTTTTCAAACTTCTGTATGTGTGCGTGTGTGTAAGGCACAAGTTTAAAATAATACTTGTACAAGATCTTTGTGCCAGTTTAGTAAAAATTATAAGTAAGTATAGCTAGCAACCATATGTTAAAGCATTGGTTGGTTAATGGCTTAAACGTGGTGGAAAAAAGGGCATCTCTACTCTTTTATTAAAAACATAAATGGAAATGATGGGAGATTGATGCAAGTGCCGGAGTATGCGCCGACATTAAAGTGTTTTAAATATGACTATATGAAAACAAAAGTACATAAACATAATAAATACTTGAGGTGGATATGAAGTGAACTAAAATTAAACTAAAGTGAACTGAACTAAACTAAACTTTACTTGACTCAACTCGACTGTAAAATAGAATGCCAACCGAATATTTGTTTCAATAAGCCATGGCAATATGCACAATACATGTACACTAGACAGTGGGTAAAAATAATTAATTTTCATAACAATTAAAATGAATTGATTAAAATAAAAAGTTTAATTAATTAATAAAATAATTGCAAAGAAAGAAAAGGAAAATAAATTGTGGTCCATTTAAAACTTACGATGTGTATAAAACAAGTTTTCAGAAAATTATCTTAAAATTTTTTTATTATTATAGAAGGAAGGGTCTATGAAAATTATATGTGAAATAAAATACCGGTTAAATGCCTATCACGGCGGTCCATAATTTCAATTACTTCAAGATATAATTAATATCGTTAATGTTACGAATTATGTCATTCTTTAGCTCTTGAATTCTTGGCTTATTGAGGTATACTTTTTCTTTTAAATATCCCCACAAAAAGAAGTGCAACGATAAAGGCGGCCAATTAATATCGCCACGAAATGAAATAACACGGCCATTGAATTTGACAAAAGAGCCAATTTTTTCATTTGCTGTGTGACAAGTATCACCATTTTGTCTTAGTCCATATTCTCAATTCTTGGCCAGAAGAAAACCTATATCATGTTGTGATAGCGAACAATCGTTGAGTACAAAGACGAATCGAGGTTGATAACTGTTCTGCTGCACTATCACGAGCAGCAACAATATTTTCGGCAGAACGAACTGGCTGACTATGTACAGGAGTTTTTAAATTTTCTACAGACCCGGCTTGCTAAAATTTGCGCACAATTCTCTCGATTGAGGATACATTTGGTCGATTATTCTGACCAAAAAAATAAACGTAAGAAATACATTTTAGTTTGAACGTGAAAGTCTTCAGCAATCTTAGCGATCTGATCAATTATGTACCTCTCCATCATTAAATTTCTCAAACACTGAAACACAGAAATGTCAAATTAAGTTAAAGTGTGATTCACGAATAACACCGTGCTTTATGGTTGGACCACCCTTTATCTGCTTAATGCAGTAGGCAAGCAATACACAAAACAGGATAACTGTTGGCACTACAAAGTTGTTAATCTGTATTCTCGATTAGGAGTGTTGAATGTAGCCACGATATAAGTCAATATCAAATATTTATTTTACACTAGCTGTAGCAAAATTAGGGCATTATTATCGATCACATTTTCAATGTAAACTTTAATAGAAAATTTCGTTAAATAGCAAATGCCGTAATTTGATGGATAATTCGATTAGTGAAACGACACTTCTAATAAAACGAAAATAAAATCATTATGATGGGTTATGGCTTATTGCATTTTTAAAGAAAAACTAAAGAATAATAAATGGAATTGTGTACAAAATAGTTTATAGCAGTGACTTAAAGCCTGGGCTCTAATCGGCGCATTCGACTATCATATCCAATAATAATTCGATACATGTCGAGTAAGCAAATCACGTAATAGTTGATTTATATACAAAAGTTTGTCAAATGTAAGCAAATAAAAAAAGAACTGTAGCATGAATTTAGGCAACAATTTTGCAAAAAAAAATTTTTTTTTTTTATAAAATAGAAGAATAATTGCTTTTGGTGACATCATTTTCTTCAAATTCAAAAGCTGAAAACTTATTAAAAATTGTCATTAATAATTGTTTTAACCTAAAACTAAATTAAACTTAAATTTTTTTTGCTTATTGTGCTTGTTAAAAAAGTAATTTGTTTTGGTTAGAATAAATAAGAGCCAGAAGGATAAAGAGAAGTAGGTAAATAGTCGGAATAGAAAAAGTAAAACCGAACCAATTGCTACTTCTGACTGAAAAAATTATTTCGATTATGAGAACTGAATTTCTCACCAGTCAAAAATTCAGTTGTAATAGTTGAATGTTTTGGTTGTACAGGGTGGGCCAAAAGAAACCAAGGGGTGGAAAAGTTTAATAACTTTTTTGTTTATTAACTTTTTTTTATTTTTTCTTTCAGATTATATAATATACAAAATGGAAATTTTTTTACACTAAGTATGAAAAATGATGTCTCTTAAATGACCACCGTTTTCAGCTTCGCACTGATGGGCTCTTTTTAGAGCATTTTCCATAACATCTTTCAAAACTTGTGGCTGTAGCGTTCGAATTTCTGCAACAATGTTTGCCTTGAGTTCAAGGATTGTCTCTGGCTTGTTCACATACACTCGCTCCTTCAAAAAACCCCAAAGAAAATAGTCGGGTGCTGTCAAATCTGGCGATCGCGCTGGCCAAATAATTTCCGAATTTCGAGAAATTATTCGCTCTCCAAAAATTTGACTTAAAAGTGCCATTGTGTCTCGGGCAGTATGGGCAGTGGCTCCGTCCTGCTGAAACCACATACCAGGTCTGTTTTCAAGAGCAGGACGTAAAAAATTTTCTTTCATAAAATTATACCGCTCTCCATTTACGGTTACAGCACTTCCATCTTCATTCTCGGAGAAGTAGGGCCCAATGACATTTTCAGATGTGATCCCACACCATACTGTACACCTGATGGGATGCAATTGCCGTTGATGAATGGCTCTTGGATTTTGAGAACCCCAGAACCTACAGTTCTGCTTGTTAACAAAGCCATTCAAATGAAAATGAGCTTCATCATTCATAATCAAATTTTCAATAAAGTTGATTTCATTTCTGGCCAAATAATAAAATTCTATTGTTCTGGTTCTCTGTTCAGTTGTGAACCTCTCCATTATAAATTCTCCAAGTGTTGTCTATATAATGTGAAAGAAAAAATAAAAAAAAATTAATAAACAAAAAAGTTATTAAACTTTTACACCCCTTGGTTTCTTTTCGCCCACCCTGTATAAGGTCCGCCAAATAACTTTTTTTTTGAAAATGCTATAAAAACATCGAGTGTAGCTTCTTCTGTGTGGCACGTAGCGCCGTCCTGTTGAAACAAAATGTTGCCATATTCCTCCTCTTAAATTTTTGTGAACAAAAATACGTTCAACATGGCCCGATAACGCCATTGACTGTAACGGCTACTCCTTGCTCATTTTCGAAGAAAAATGGTCCAATTATGTCTTTGGACCAAAATCCGCACCAAACAGTGCGTTTTGGGTGCGTCGGCTTTTCAATGTATGCCTGCATGTTTTTTGTGCCCCAAATGCGACAATTTTGCTTGTTTACATACCCGCCAAGATTAAAAAGAGCTTCATCTGAAAAGATGATTTTTTTTTAACAAAATCGGCATCTTCTGTAAGTCGATCGCAGGCCCACTTAGCGAAGCGAAAACACAACCATATTCGTTCAGCGGAAGGATAAAACTAATTATCTGTCAAATCAGACATGAGCTAAGTGTTACCATTCACGAAATAAGCAGTAGTTGAAAAAAAAAAGTTCGATGGTGGGACCCTTAATCAATAAAAATTCGGTTTTACAGCTCGAAATACTGTTGAGAGATTTCAGCTTTGACTTTGATTTTTAACTGGTAACAAATTTAGTTCTCATAACAGAAATTGTTTTCTCAGGGCAAATTTTGTGGTCCACAAAGCAGTAAAGCGTTGCACGTAGCGCTCCCCGAAGTACAGCTTACGCTGTATGGGCACAAGCAGACAAAATTTTCCTTTCCTTGACAACTTTTACATTAATCATGTCATTGGTAAAACTATAGTGGTCCATTTTCTTATCGCTGTATAGCTATCCTTCATAATTTAGGTATCACAAAGCACCCAACCCGTTTTTTATTTGTGTTATTCAGGTTAATTTGAAATCAGAACTTTGATCTAAAAGTTGACTTGAATTGGTAATTTTTTGTTATCAAATCTTAGTTACAATTCTCGCTTATTTCTTTTTGTATTTATTTTTTAAATACAATTAAAGCCACTGTATTTATTTGATTTGCCGTTTTGTACAACACTTGGCCTTTTTGGGTTGCAAAGTGTGCGCTCAATGTTCAAGTATGATTTGTATACTTTAAAATGCTTCTGCTGACTCTGACTCTGACTCTTTTTTTTTGGTTAATGGCATTTAAATGTATTTATATTCCACAAAGGTTGTGTTACATTTGTGATGCTGTTATTTTATGTACAAGTACGACAGAGTACGTGTGTATTGGGTGTGTTCATTTAGACGCATTTATGGAACGTTATTGTTGTTGTTTCATATTTTTAAACCAAGTTGTTGTTTATTTATATTTATTTTTATTTGTTTGTTTCGTTTCGTTTGGTTTTTTTTTATGAATTCAACATGTTTTGCAACTTGTTACTGACGCCTGACAAGCGATAACAATTGGTTTTATATCATGCTCAAATTGTCATATGCCTTAAATTTTTTTTTAAGCAGCCTACCATAAGTTGAAGATTGCAAAAAAAAGACTGATCTGGCGTTCTTATTCTCTGCAATTTTACCATATTGATAAACATCAGCGTTAGCGCCTTGTCCTTATTTATATTCGGACTACTATGAAGAGAGGCCAGGGAAAAGGAGCAAAAATAAACCAACAAATCAATTGAATAAAGATCATGATTTGATAAATGGAAACAGTTGTTTAATGAGGAAGTCATTTTTATATTAAAACAATTAATTAAATTGAGTAAACTTTATTTAATAAAAATAAATAATGAAATCAGTAAAATTATTAAAAATAAACCAAAATTGTTACTACAGCCATTTTTTTTTAAATGAATAAAGTCTTGAGACTCAGGATTTACATGAAGTGCAGCTTTACAGATAAAAGCTTAGCCTCAATATAATTAGTAAAATGAATTACTAACTATAAGCAAACTTTAACTTTTATTCAATCACATTATTCTGCTTTCATAAACTATTATTGGCACATTGGAAATCAAGCCAGTAAACTTAAATTAAAGTAGAAAAAAAAAGGAAAAACAATAAACTGCATAAAAAAGCAATAAAATAAAAAACATTTAATTACATAAATTATATCTAAGGAGGAAAAGAATGTATGGGACAGGTATAACTTCATGACTAACTAAACAGCTGAATGGAGGCATTTTATTTTAGTTATTATGGATGGGCTGGATGCTTTGTAAGCTGCTGCTGGTATAGATGGTTGGTTGCAAGCCTGATCACTTACTTGTATGTATTTATTATGAGGCTGTTGTAGCTGGGCTTTCATTAGTAAGGTGGTACGTTTGTTTGCTTGTTTGTTTAAAGTCTGTGGGGAGGAGTATGGAATTTTTTAAGTTTTAAAAATATTCTAACCAAAAATGGTCACATGGTAAAATGAAGGAATGTTTCATGTTTAAAATTTTTTGATATCTCAAAGGATTTTGCAACAATGGTCATATGGAATGTTTTAAATCAATGGAAAAGGTAAATAAAAATAAAAAAAAAATTTCGGTTTTTTTTCAGCACATCAATGACCTTTTATTTTATTTTTTTTGGCCATGCCAGTTGGAGTTTTTTTTTTTTTTTTAATTTTCAACATGAAAATAATAAACTTATTGTTGTTATAGCAAAGAAGAAAAAAAGTAGAAAAAAGCCCATTGTGCATTTTATTTAGAAAACCTTAATATCACCTGTCATTTTAAAGTTAATTTTTTATAAAAAAAAAAAACAAAACGCTTTTAATTTAAGTTAATTGTTTTTGTTATATTTAACATCTAAATGCTTAATTGTTTATGACATTTTGAATTATAATAAAATTTAATTAATTTTCCATTGCCATTACCTTCAGCCATCTATGGCCGCATAATTAATCAATTAATTTATTTAATAAGCTATTTGTTTTTTTTAGTTATAAATTAAAAATAAAAAACTCAACAATTTAGTCGCCACCAATTTTATACAAATGCGAGCATTAATTATATTTAATTAATTATATATAATTATTAAAAACTAATTAATTATGAATATTTTATTAAAGCATTTTATAGCACACTTGCGTACAACACTAGTCTACACAAATTCAATACAGAAAATAATTTATTTTTTTTTTTTTTTGACATTCGATTTAATTGTATTTTTTTCGAACCCAACTTTGCACTTAAGGTGCTTAATTTTTTTATATTGTTTGTAATATAAAAAAACGAACAATAGTCTTTAGAATATCCACAGAGATCTAGAAATTCCAACGGTTCGGGAGGAAATTGAATAATATTGTACTAAGTACGTTCACAAACTGGCGACACATCCAAACGCCCTCGCCAGGGAACTGTTACAGTTCGAGGGACACAGAAGGCTTAAGAGAAGTGATACCTTGCGCCTAGTGAGAAGAGGGATATAACTTTTTTTTATTTAAACGTAGAATATTCCTTTTATTTTAAGATTTGAGTACAAGTAACTAGTTATTACATTGGTAATAATTATTTAAGTTTTTTTTATATTTTTTTACAGTTAAGATTTGGATACTTATTGTAAATTTTTTATAGAAAGATTCAATAATAATAAATAATTAAAAAAAAAAAAAAAATTTTTTTTTTTATATTTTAGAGCTGCTATAGCAAGGCTTGTGTATATGAAAAATGTTAATTCATTCTAGGCAGTAGCTGTTGGAATATGGAGAGCAGTAAGCAGCATTTTCGTCATATTTTACTTTTTTATTATAGAAAAGGTAAGAATGCTGTTCAAGCCAGAAAGAAGGCGAAAGATGTTTTGATAGTACGCCAGTCCCAAAACTGGTATGCAAAATTCCGATGTGGCAATTTTGATGTTAAAGGTTGCAACTGATAAAGATATGATGCAAATTGGCGAATAACAACCCGTGAGAGCTGTGAGAGGTTAAATTTATTGAATTCAATTTTAAAGAAAATTTTCCTAAAGATACAAAAAAAAAATTAGATTACTTGTGCCGAACAACCTTGTAATTATTAATGAAAATTAATGAAAAATTATTTAAAAAGAAGACCATTTGCATTGCATTTGATTCAAATACATTTTTATTTTATTTTTTTTTTAATGTTAATTTTATAACAATCAGAATTTCAACTCACTGAGAAATAACTCTTACCAAAACACTAAAAATTACAAAAGCAAAAATATCGCTTTTGACAAACATGAAATTTTTTAAGCACAGATATGCTTGATGATTTCACCTTATATAATTGCGTTATAGGTCAATCAAAGTCAAGTTGATAGTTAATAAGTAGCAAAAAGAGTACAACGTTATGTCTGATGCTTGGATATGAGCGGACAGAGCAAATGGAATACTATTTTGCCATTGCTGCGTTTTATATTAGAAAAGAAAATTATTTTTAGATCACATAATAATTTTCAAAATATTGGGCTCATAAAACTGCTAAATATTTTTAAAAAATTTTATTTTTTATTGGATAACTTAATGTTAAAATCCTACTGGCAAATGAGTTGGTAAACAAAGCTTTTCATCGTATGTTCTTAACACCAGAGGTCTATTTTGTTGCTCTTTTGGGCTATTAAAAACAGAAAATTGGTTACTGAATGAAATCAAAATTCTGAAAATATTGAGAAACGCTGACTGGACTCAAAAAATCATAAGGCTTTTTTCTTTTAAAGCGAATCATATCCTATAAGCAACTGCCACTGCATAATAATGATTTGAAACTCCTCTTAGCATGGTTTTGGATATCATCAGTCCAACTCTATAAACTCAAAAAACAACTTTGATTCTGAGAACTAAATTTAGTTAAATTATTTGGTTGTATCAATAAAAATATTAATGTGAGAAATTAATTTTAGACTTTATTACAGCATTTATAGCCTGTTCAGCCATGTCAGAAGAAAACCTAAGCGAATGAAAGCAAGGAACATTTGTTTTTGTTTTCAATAAAACTGTGCTTTGCTTTCGTTTTCTAAGGTTTTCTTGAGACATCGCTAAACCGCCCATTCAATTTTCTTAACTAAAAACTTTTAATTTTTGACTGGTGATAAATGTAGATCTCACAATCACGAAGTTGTTTTTTGTGTGAGAAAGTATTGGGGTCAGGTTTTATTGTTTGCATGGCGAAAAGCGAAAGCATGTGTCTTTGAAAGTCTTTAAGGAAGTTTAAATACGCTTTAAACATTTTAGCTCACGGTAAGTAATTTTGTCTGTTCATATCAGATACTAATATCGTGTGTACTGTTTGCTTCACTAATATTCTCATAGAAAAAGATTTGTGGGTTACGTCTTGTTGACTAACATCGTATGTACTGGTTACTGGACTACTACTTTTGGATAAATTAATATAAATTTTCTAAAATAATGAAAATACAAAATCTTTTTTATTGACATGTTAAATTGTCCTTAACAATTTGACAACATTAAAAAATATCTGTAGACTACTGTGCTGTACAACTTTTACGAATTAATTAAAACCTTTTCTAGCAATTATTTTTATAGCCTCAGCAACAGCTGTTACTTACAAAAATAAAAATCTATAAAAGCTCAAACACAACATCTGTTTTTCTTTTAAATTCGATTTCTGAATTATGAATACATTTTAAACTCATATGGAGCTAGAAACAATTACTTTAAAATGCATGTGTGTAGTCATTGCAATTATAACAACAAATTGCATCATATTAAATCGCGTATTAAATGTTTTTTCTTCAATATTTTTTTTATTATTGTAGAAAAATTTCCACTGTACTAAAAACTGCTATAAGAAACGTATTTCAGTTTTGTTATTATTATTTTTTAATCTTTTTTTTTTGCAAAATAAAAAGCATTTTTGTTTTATTTATAAAAAAAAAAAAAAACAACAAATATGTGACAAATTTTGTAACACCAATTACACACCATATGTTTTTGATTTGTTAGATTTAATGAAATTTAATTATAGTTTTGAAAATTTGATGCCACAAATCGATAAGTATTTTTTATTTCAGCTTTGGCGCTAAGCAATCGCCTGCTAGTTTAAGCTTGATTGAAATCTTTTATAATCGTGTTAATTTTTTTTATTTATGTTGCATTTTACGTAGAAATGTCGTTTCTTATCTGCTGTCAATTAATTGCATTGGCATTAGATTTGGCAGGCAGTTTAATATTATTGGAAATAGACTAACATTTACAAAACAAGCCAGTACATGATTACTTTGGAAAATTTCAATTTTTTTAAATTATTTTTTAAAGGAAAAAAATATAAATTTAAACAGGCTGATTCAAAGGTAAATTTATTGATGCAGATCACTGCCATCTACGCATATACGAGTATAAAGCAGACGAACTCTAAGTTTTTTGATAGAAAACCAAGAAGAATTTCTTAAATTTAGTTGTTGTAGTAGTAATTTGCTGCTACAAAACATAAGACACGTGTAGCTCCATATAATTGTTCTTCTCATAACAAAGGCATTCATAATCAGGGCTACTAATCACGATGGCAAAATATTTTCACTACGGAAATCTTATTGCATAATACTGTACTTTGTGGGCAAGAGAAGGAAAGGGTGTAAAACTAGTACCCTTTTATTCTTATTATTTATTATTTGATTTCAGAAATTAACTCAAAGATTAAGGTTTGTATTCCAAGAAAATGAAAGTAGACTTAAAATCGATATGCTGACAAATTTGTATAAAAAATTTGCCAAAAATTTCTACTTGAAGTCATTTTGAATACCAGCCTAAGTTTTGTAATTAATTTGCTCCCAGAGTCTAGCCAGGAATCAAACCTGTGATCCCCAGATTGATAGTTTAATGCACTACAAACCAATCAATAGGGCACCCAAGTATACTTTTATGTAGTTTAAATTCATTGCATTCTCTTATTCGTTAGTGTCCAAGCCATACACACATACAACTAAAAATTAAAAAAATATTCAAGCTAAGACTATGAAAGTTCAAAGAAGAAATTGATAGTAAACAATTTTAAATACTTTCATAGTGCAAGCGAGAACTTATTACGAGTGGCGTTCTCGTAGTTAATTTACAACAAGCTGATGTAAAACAAATAACAAAAGTTGCCACATATCACTGTTTTAATTACTGTTCACATCAGAAAAATATTTTATTTAGCCTTGTTACGAGTATCTTTTTCAAAGCTTATGCGGCCCTTACACACTGAATTTCAAAACGAGTAAAACGTTAAAGTCCGCCAAAGCGAAAAATTTAAGTAATGTTAAAATTACTTTGATTTTCTTTGATTAATTGATGAATAAAAAAACAGATACATGCAGCACAAAAATGCGCCAGTGGTTGTAGTACTTTCGCTAAAGTTGCTCGTTTACGGGCCGCATTATGCAAACCATGTCACTTATCGTAAAAATATTGCAAGTGCCGTTCTAGTGAGTAATTTAATAAACGATACACTAATGTAAAACATGTAGCTATGTATCACTCTTTTTGTCACAACAACGACTCTCGTAATTAGACGTATTATAACACTATTTCTTGCTGGAGTCTCTAAATTAGTTCATAGTTCACTTAATAGTTAACTTTATAGTTCACTTTAACTTTAAAGTTAACTTTATAGTTCACATTAACTTTAAAATTAACTTTATAGTTCACTTTATAGTTCACATTAACTTTAAATTTTACTTTATAGTTCACTTTATAGTTCACTTTAACTTTAAAGTTAACTTTAACTTTATAGGTCACTTTAACTTTAAAGTTCACTTTAACTTTAAAGTTCACTTTAACTTTATAGTTAACTTTAACTTTAAAGTTCACTTTAACTTTAAAGTTAACTTTGACTTTAAAGTTCACTTTAACTTTAAAGTTCACTTTAACTTTAAAGTTCACTTTAACTTTAAAGTTAACTTTAACTTTAAAGTTCACTTTAACTTTAAAGTTAACTTTAACTTTAAAGTTCACTTTAACTTTAAAGTTAACTTTAACTTTAAAGTTCACTTTAACTTTAAAGTTCACTTTAACTTTAAAGTTAACTTTATAGTTCACTTTAAATTTTTTATCATTTTAAAAAAAAAAGCAAAGGGGGTAGTCCATGGTAATTTTTGGCCATAACCTAGATCCTTTTTGGTCATAACTTGCTCAGTTTTCAAGATATCGACTTGATTTCTATTTTGTTGAATAGAGAAACGTATTGGCTTTAATTAGATTTCTTTTTTTTGCGGATAGTGCGAAAAAATTTTTTTTATCATTTTTTAAAAAAAAGCAAAGGGGATATTCCATGGTAATTTTTGGCCATATCTTAGATCCTTTTTGGTCATAACTTGCTAAGTTTTCAAGATATCGACATGATTTCTATTTGGTTGAATAGAGAAACGTATTGGCTTTAATTAGAATTCTTTTTTTTGCGGATAGTGCAAAAAAAATTTTTTATCATTTTTTAAAAAAAAGCAAAGGGGGTAGTCCATGGCAATTTTTGGCCATAACTTAGATCCTTTTTGGTCATAACTTGCTAAGTTTTCAAGATATCGACTTGATTTCTATTTTGTTGAATAGAGAAACGTATTGGCTTTAATTAGAATTCTTTTTTTTGCGGATAGTGCGAAAAATTTTTTTTATCAGTTTTAAAAAAAAAGCAAAGGGGGTAGTCCATGGTAATTTTTGGCCATACCTTAGATCCTTTTTGGTCATAACTTGCTAAGTTTTCAAGATATCGACTTGATTTCTATTTTGTTGAATAGAGAAACGTATTGGCTTTAATTAGAATTCTTTTTTTTGCGGATAGTGCGAAAAATTTTTTTTATCATTTTTTAAAAAAAAGCAAAGGGGGTAGTCCATGGTAATTTTTGGCCATATCTTAGATCCTTTTTGGTCATAACTTGCTAAGTTTTTAAGATATCGACATGATTTCAATTTGGTTGAATAGAGAAACGTATTGGCTTTAATTAGAATTCTTTTTTTTGCGGATAGTGCAAAAAAAATTTTTATCATTTTTTAAAAAAAAGCAAAGGGGGTAGTCCATGGTAATTTTTGGCCATAACTTAGATCCTTTTTGGTCATAACTTGCTAAGTTTTCAAGATATCGACTTGATTTCTATTTTGTTGAATAGAGAAACGTTTTGGCTTTAATTAGAATTCTTTTTTTTGCGGATAGTGCGAAAAATTTTTTTTATCATTTTTAAAAAAAAAGCAAAGGGGGTAGTCCATGGTAATTTTTGGCCATATCTTAGATCCTTTTTGGTCATAACTTGCTAAGTTTTCAAGATATCGACTTGATTTCTATTTTGTTGAATAGAGAAACGTATTGGCTTTAATTAGAATTCTTTTTTTTGCGGATAGTGCGAAAAAAATTTTTTATCATTTTTAAAAAAAAAGCAAAGGGTGTAGTCCATGGTAATTTTTGGCCATATCTTAGATAATTTTTGGTCATAACTTGCTAAGTTTTCAAGATATCGACTTGATTTCTATTTTGTTGAATAGAGAAACGTATTGGCTTTAATTAGAATTCTTTTTTTTGCGGATAGTGCGAAAAAATTTTTTTATAATTTTTTAAAAAAAAGCAAAGGGGGTAGTCCATGGTAATATTTGGCCATATCTTAGATAATTTTTGGTCATAACTTGCTAAGTTTTCAAGATATCGACTTGATTTCTATTTTGTTGAATAGAGAAACGTATTGGCTTTAATTAGAATTCTTTTTTTTGCGGATAGTGCGAAAAAATTTTTTTATCATTTTTTAAAAAAAAGCAAAGGGGGTAGTCCATGGTAATTTTTGGCCATATCTTAGATCCTTTTTGGTCATAACTTGCTAAGTTTTGAAGATATCGACTTGATTTCTATTTTGTTGAATAGAGAAACGTATTGGCTTTAATTAGAATTCTTTTTTTTGCGGATAGTGCGAAAAAAATTTTTTATAATTTTTTAAAAAAAAGCAAAGGGGGTAGTCCATGGTAATATTTGGCCATATCTTAGATAATTTTTGGTCATAACTTGCTAAGTTTTCAAGATATCGACTTGATTTCTATTTTGTTGAATAGAGAAACGTATTGGCTTTAATTAGAATTCTTTTTTTTGCGGATAGTGCGAAAAAAATTTTTTATCATTTTTTAAAAAAAAGCAAAGGGTAATTTTTGGCCATATCTTAGATAATTTTTGGTCATAACTTGCTAAGTTTTCAAGATATCGACTTGATTTCTATTTTGTTGAATAGAGAAACGTATTGGCTTTAATTAGAATTCTTTTTTTTGCGGATAGTGCGAAAAAAATTTTTTATCATTTTTTAAAAAAAAGCAAAGGGGGTAGTCCATGGTAATTTTTGGCCATATCTTAGATAATTTTTGGTCATAACTTGCTAAGTTTTCAAGATATCGACTTGATTTCTATTTTGTTGAATAGAGAAACGTATTGGCTTTAATTAGAATTCTTTTTTTTGCGGATAGTGCGAAAAAAATTTTTTATCATTTTTTAAAAAAAAGCAAAGGGGGTAGTCCATGGTAATTTTTGGCCATATCTTAGATAATTTTTGGTCATAACTTGCTAAGTTTTCAAGATATCGACTTGATTTCTATTTTGTTGAATAGAGAAACGTATTGGCTTTAATTAGAATTCTTTTTTTTGCGGATAGTGCGAAAAAATTTTTTTATCATTTTTTAAAAAAAAGCAAAGGGGGTAGTCCATGGTAATTTTTGGCCATATCTTAGATAATTTTTGGTCATAACTTGCTAAGTTTTCAAGATATCGACTTGATTTCTATTTTGTTGAATAGAGAAACGTATTGGCTTTAATTAGAATTCTTTTTTTTGCGGATAGTGCGAAAAATTTTTTTTATCATTTTTTAAAAAAAAGCAAAGGGGGTAGTCCATGGTAATTTTTGGCCATATCTTAGATAATTTTTGGTCATAACTTGCTAAGTTTTCAAGATATCGACTTGATTTCTATTTTGTTGAATAGAGAAACGTATTGGCTTTAATTAGAATTCTTTTTTTTGCGGATAGTGCGAAAAAAATTTTTTATCATTTTTAAAAAAAAAGCAAAGGGTGTAGTCCATGGTAATTTTTGGCCATATCTTAGATAATTTTTGGTCATAACTTGCTAAGTTTTCAAGATATCGACTTGATTTCTATTTTGTTGAATAGAGAAACGTATTGGCTTTAATTAGAATTCTTTTTTTTGCGGATAGTGCGAAAAAATTTTTTTATCATTTTTTAAAAAAAAGCAAAGGGGGTAGTCCATGGTAATTTTTGGCCATATCTTAGATCCTTTTTGGTCATAACTTGCTAAGTTTTCAAGATATCGACTTGATTTCTATTTTGTTGAATAGAGAAACGTATTGGCTTTAATTAGAATTCTTTTTTTTGCGGATAGTGCGAAAAAAATTTTTTATCATTTTTTAAAAAAAAGCAAAGGGGGTAGTCCATGGTAATTTTTGGCCATATCTTAGATAATTTTTGGTCATAACTTGCTAAGTTTTCAAGATATCGACTTGATTTCTATTTTGTTGAATAGAGAAACGTATTGGCTTTAATTAGAATTCTTTTTTTTGCGGATAGTGCGAAAAAAATTTTTTATCATTTTTTAAAAAAAAGCAAAGGGGGTAGTCCATGGTAATTTTTGGCCATATCTTAGATAATTTTTGGTCATAACTTGCTAAGTTTTCAAGATATCGACTTGATTTCTATTTTGTTGAATAGAGAAACGTATTGGCTTTAATTAGAATTCTTTTTTTTGCGGATAGTGCGAAAAAAATTTTTTATCATTTTTAAAAAAAAAGCAAAGGGTGTAGTCCATGGTAATTTTTGGCCATATCTTAGATAATTTTTGGTCATAACTTGCTAAGTTTTCAAGATATCGACTTGATTTCTATTTTGTTGAATAGAGAAACGTATTGGCTTTAATTAGAATTCTTTTTTTTGCGGATAGTGCGAAAAAATTTTTTGATCATTTTTTAAAAAAAAGCAAAGGGGGTAGTCCATGGTAATTTTTGGCCATATCTTAGATCCTTTTTGGTCATAACTTGCTAAGTTTTCAAGATATCGACTTGATTTCTATTTTGTTGAATAGAGAAACGTATTGGCTTTAATTAGAATTCTTTTTTTTGCGGATAGTGCGAAAAAAATTTTTTATCATTTTTTAAAAAAAAGCAAAGGGGGTAGTCCATGGTAATTTTTGGCCATATCTTAGATAATTTTTGGTCATAACTTGCTAAGTTTTCAAGATATCGACTTGATTTCTATTTTGTTGAATAGAGAAACGTATTGGCTTTAATTAGAATTCTTTTTTTTGCGGATAGTGCGAAAAAATTTTTTTATCATTTTTTAAAAAAAAGCAAAGGGGGTAGTCCATGGTAATTTTTGGCCATATCTTAGATCCTTTTTGGTCATAACTTGCTAAGTTTTCAAGATATCGACTTGATTTCTATTTTGTTGAATAGAGAAACGTATTGGCTTTAATTAGAATTCTTTTTTTTGCGGATAGTGCGAAAAAAATTTTTTATCATTTTTTAAAAAAAAGCAAAGGGGGTAGTCCATGGTAATTT
Organism: Thelaira solivaga; assembly: GCA_947397855.1. NCBI lineage: Eukaryota > Metazoa > Arthropoda > Insecta > Diptera > Tachinidae > Thelaira > Thelaira solivaga. Next base: position 16,332,127 of record OX377611.1, on the reverse strand, counting down.
TTGGCCATATCTTAGATAATTTTTGGTCATAACTTGCTAAGTTTTCAAGATATCGACTTGATTTCTATTTTGTTGAATAGAGAAACGTATTGGCTTTAATTAGAATTCTTTTTTTTGCGGATAGTGCGAAAAAAATTTTTTATCATTTTTTAAAAAAAAGCAAAGGGGGTAGTCCATGGTAATTTTTGGCCATATCTTAGATAATTTTTGGTCATAACTTGCTAAGTTTTCAAGATATCGACTTGATTTCTATTTTGTTGAATAGAGAAACGTATTGGCTTTAATTAGAATTCTTTTTTTTGCGGATAGTGCGAAAAAATTTTTTTATCATTTTTAAAAAAAAAGCAAAGGGTGTAGTCCATGGTAATTTTTGGCCATATCTTAGATAATTTTTGGTCATAACTTGCTAAGTTTTCAAGATATCGACTTGATTTCTATTTTGTTGAATAGAGAAACGTATTGGCTTTAATTAGAATTCTTTTTTTTGCGGATAGTGCGAAAAAATTTTTTTATCATTTTTTAAAAAAAAGCAAAGGGGGTAGTCCATGGTAATTTTTGGCCATATCTTAGATCCTTTTTGGTCATAACTTGCTAAGTTTTCAAGATATCGACTTGATTTCTATTTTGTTGAATAGAGAAACGTATTGGCTTTAATTAGAATTCTTTTTTTTGCGGATAGTGCGAAAAATTTTTTTTATCATTTTTTAAAAAAAAGCAAAGGGGGTAGTCCATGGTAATTTTTGGCCATATCTTAGATAATTTTTGGTCATAACTTGCTAAGTTTTCAAGATATCGACTTGATTTCTATTTTGTTGAATAGAGAAACGTATTGGCTTTAATTAGAATTCTTTTTTTTGCGGATAGTGCGAAAAAATTTTTTTATCATTTTTTAAAAAAAAGCAAAGGGGGTAGTCCATGGTAATTTTTGGCCATATCTTAGATAATTTTTGGTCATAACTTGCTAAGTTTTCAAGATATCGACTTGATTTCTATTTTGTTGAATAGAGAAACGTATTGGCTTTAATTAGAATTCTTTTTTTTGCGGATAGTGCGAAAAAAATTTTTTATCATTTTTTAAAAAAAAGCAAAGGGGGTAGTCCATGGTAATTTTTGGCCATATCTTAGATAATTTTTGGTCATAACTTGCTAAGTTTTCAAGATATCGACTTGATTTCTATTTTGTTGAATAGAGAAACGTATTGGCTTTAATTAGAATTCTTTTTTTTGCGGATAGTGCGAAAAAAATTTTTTATCATTTTTAAAAAAAAAGCAAAGGGTGTAGTCCATGGTAATTTTTGGCCATATCTTAGATAATTTTTGGTCATAACTTGCTAAGTTTTCAAGATATCGACTTGATTTCTATTTTGTTGAATAGAGAAACGTATTGGCTTTAATTAGAATTCTTTTTTTTGCGGATAGTGCGAAAAAATTTTTTTATCATTTTCTAAAAAAAAAGCAAAGGGGGTAGTCCATGGTAATTTTTGGCCATATCTTAGATCCTTTTTGGTCATAACTTGCTAAGTTTTGAAGATATCGACTTGATTTCTATTTTGTTGAATAGAGAAACGTATTGGCTTTAATTAGAATTCTTTTTTTTGCGGATAGTGCGAAAAAAATTTTTTATAATTTTTTAAAAAAAAGCAAAGGGGGTAGTCCATGGTAATTTTTGGCCATATCTTAGATAATTTTTGGTCATAACTTGCTAAGTTTTCAAGATATCGACTTGATTTCTATTTTGTTGAATAGAGAAACGTATTGGCTTTAATTAGAATTCTTTTTTTTGCGGATAGTGCGAAAAAAATTTTTTATCATTTTTTAAAAAAAAGCAAAGGGGGTAGTCCATGGTAATTTTTGGTCATATCTTAGATAATTTTTGGTCATAACTTGCTAAGTTTTCAAGATATCGACTTGATTTCTATTTTGTTGAATAGAGAAACGTATTGGCTTTAATTAGAATTCTTTTTTTTGCGGATAGTGCGAAAAAAATTTTTTATCATTTTTTAAAAAAAAGCAAAGGGGGTAGTCCATGGTAATTTTTGGCCATATCTTAGATAATTTTTGGTCATAACTTGCTAAGTTTTCAAGATATCGACTTGATTTCTATTTTGTTGAATAGAGAAACGTATTGGCTTTAATTAGAATTCTTTTTTTTGCGGATAGTGCAAAAAAAATTTTTTATCATTTTTTAAAAAAAAGCAAAGGGGGTAGTCCATGGTAATTTTTGGCCATATCTTAGATAATTTTTGGTCATAACTTGCTAAGTTTTCAAGATATCGACTTGATTTCTATTTTGTTGAATAGAGAAACGTATTGGCTTTAATTAGAATTCTTTTTTTTGCGGATAGTGCGAAAAAAATTTTTTATCATTTTTTAAAAAAAAGCAAAGGGGGTAGTCCATGGTAATTTTTGGCCATATCTTAGATAATTTTTGGTCATAACTTGCTAAGTTTTCAAGATATCGACTTGATTTCTATTTTGTTGAATAGAGAAACGTATTGGCTTTAATTAGAATTCTTTTTTTTGCGGATAGTGCGAAAAAATTTTTTTATCATTTTTTAAAAAAAGCAAAGGGGGTAGTCCATGGTAATTTTTGGCCATATCTTAGATAATTTTTGGTCATAACTTGCTAAGTTTTCAAGATATCGACTTGATTTCTATTTTGTTGAATAGAGAAACGTATTGGCTTTAATTAGAATTCTTTTTTTTGCGGATAGTGCGAAAAAAATTTTTTATCATTTTTTAAAAAAAAGCAAAGGGGGTAGTCCATGGTAATTTTTAGCCATATCTTAGATAATTTTTGGTCATAACTTGCTAAGTTTTCAAGATATCGACTTGATTTCTATTTTGTTGAATAGAGAAACGTATTGGCTTTAATTAGAATTCTTTTTTTTGCGGATAGTGCGAAAAAATTTTTTTATCATTTTTTAAAAAAAAGCAAAGGGGGTAGTCCATGGTAATTTTTGGCCATATCTTAGATCCTTTTTGGTCATAACTTGCTAAGTTTTCAAGATATCGACTTGATTTCTATTTTGTTGAATAGAGAAACGTATTGGCTTTAATTAGAATTCTTTTTTTTGCGGATAGTGCGAAAAAAATTTTTTATCATTTTTTAAAAAAAAGCAAAGGGGGTAGTCCATGGTAATTTTTGGCCATATCTTAGATAATTTTTGGTCATAACTTGCTAAGTTTTCAAGATATCGACTTGATTTCTATTTTGTTGAATAGAGAAACGTATTGGCTTTAATTAGAATTCTTTTTTTTGCGGATAGTGCGAAAAAATTTTTTTATCATTTTTTAAAAAAAGCAAAGGGGGTAGTCCATGGTAATTTTTGGCCATATCTTAGATAATTTTTGGTCATAACTTGCTAAGTTTTCAAGATATCGACTTGATTTCTATTTTGTTGAATAGAGAAACGTATTGGCTTTAATTAGAATTCTTTTTTTTGCGGATAGTGCGAAAAAATTTTTTTATCATTTTTTAAAAAAAGCAAAGGGGGTAGTCCATGGTAATTTTTGGCCATATCTTAGATAATTTTTGGTCATAACTTGCTAAGTTTTCAAGATATCGACTTGATTTCTATTTTGTTGAATAGAGAAACGTATTGGCTTTAATTAGAATTCTTTTTTTTGCGGATAGTGCGAAAAAATTTTTTTATCATTTTTTAAAAAAAGCAAAGGGGGTAGTCCATGGTAATTTTTGGCCATATCTTAGATAATTTTTGGTCATAACTTGCTAAGTTTTCAAGATATCGACTTGATTTCTATTTTGTTGAATAGAGAAACGTATTGGCTTTAATTAGAATTCTTTTTTTTGCGGATAGTGCGAAAAAATTTTTTTATCATTTTTTAAAAAAAGCAAAGGGGGTAGTCCATGGTAATTTTTGGCCATATCTTAGATAATTTTTGGTCATAACTTGCTAAGTTTTCAAGATATCGACTTGATTTCTATTTTGTTGAATAGAGAAACGTATTGGCTTTAATTAGAATTCTTTTTTTTGCGGATAGTGCGAAAAAAATTTTTTATCATTTTTTAAAAAAAAGCAAAGGGGGTAGTCCATGGTAATTTTTAGCCATATCTTAGATAATTTTTGGTCATAACTTGCTAAGTTTTCAAGATATCGACTTGATTTCTATTTTGTTGAATAGAGAAACGTATTGGCTTTAATTAGAATTCTTTTTTTTGCGGATAGTGCGAAAAAATTTTTTTATCATTTTTTAAAAAAAAGCAAAGGGGGTAGTCCATGGTAATTTTTGGCCATATCTTAGATCCTTTTTGGTCATAACTTGCTAAGTTTTCAAGATATCGACTTGATTTCTATTTTGTTGAATAGAGAAACGTATTGGCTTTAATTAGAATTCTTTTTTTTGCGGATAGTGCGAAAAAAATTTTTTATCATTTTTTAAAAAAAAGCAAAGGGGGTAGTCCATGGTAATTTTTGGCCATATCTTAGATAATTTTTGGTCATAACTTGCTAAGTTTTCAAGATATCGACTTGATTTCTATTTTGTTGAATAGAGAAACGTATTGGCTTTAATTAGAATTCTTTTTTTTGCGGATAGTGCGAAAAAATTTTTTTATCATTTTTTAAAAAAAAGCAAAGGGGGTAGTCCATGGTAATTTTTGGCCATATCTTAGATCCTTTTTGGTCATAACTTGCTAAGTTTTCAAGATATCGACTTGATTTCTATTTTGTTGAATAGAGAAACGTATTGGCTTTAATTAGAATTCTTTTTTTTGCGGATAGTGCGAAAAAAATTTTTTATAATTTTTTAAAAAAAAGCAAAGGGGGTAGTCCATGGTAATTTTTGGCCATATCTTAGATCCTTTTTGGTCATAACTTGCTAAGTTTTGAAGATATAGACTTGATTTCTATTTTGTTGAATAGAGAAACGTATTGGCTTTAATTAGAATTCTTTTTTTGCGGATAGTGCGAAAAAATTTTTTTATCATTTTTTAAAAAAAAGCAAAGGGGGTAGTCCATGGTAATTTTTGGCCATATCTTAGATAATTTTTGGTCATAACTTGCTAAGTTTTCAAGATATCGACTTGATTTCTATTTTGTTGAATAAAGAAACGTATTGGCTTTAATTAGAATTCTTTTTTTTGCGGATAGTGCGAAAAAAATTTTTTATCATTTTTTAAAAAAAAGCAAAGGGGGTAGTCCATGGTAATTTTTGGCCATATCTTAGATCCTTTTTGGTCATAACTTGCTAAGTTTTCAAGATATCGACTTGATTTCTATTTTGTTGAATAGAGAAACGTATTGGCTTTAATTAGAATTCTTTTTTTGCGGATAGTGCGAAAAATTTTTTTTATCATTTTTTAAAAAAAAGCAAAGGGGGTAGTCCATGGTAATTTTTGGCCATATCTTAGATAATTTTTGGTCATAACTTGCTAAGTTTTCAAGATATCGACTTGATTTCTATTTTGTTGAATAAAGAAACGTATTGGCTTTAATTAGAATTCTTTTTTTTGCGGATAGTGCGAAAAATTTTTTTTATAATTTTTAAAAAAAAAGCAAAGGGTGTAGTCCATGGTAATTTTTGGCCATATCTTAGATCCTTTTTGGTCATAACTTGCTAAGTTTTCAAGATATCGACTTGATTTCTATTTTGTTGAATAGAGAAACGTATTGGCTTTAATTAGAATTCTTTTTTTTGCGGATAGTGCGAAAAAAATTTTTTATCATTTTTTAAAAAAAAGCAAAGGGGGTAGTCCATGGTAATTTTTGGCCATATCTTCGATAATTTTTGGTCATAACTTGCTAAGTTTTCAAGATATCGACTTGATTTCTATTTTGTTGGATAGAGAAACGTATTGGCTTTAATTAGAATTCTTTTTTTTGCGGATAGTGCGAAAAAAATTTTTTATCATTTAAAAAAAAAAAGCAAAGGGGGTAGTCCATGGTAATTTTTGGCCATATCTGAGATTCTTTTTGGTCATAACTTGCTAAGTTTTCAAGATATCGACTTGATTTCTATTTTGTTGAGTAGAGAAACGTATTGGCTTTAATTAGAATTCTTTTTTTTGCGGATAGTGCGAAAAAAAATTTTTATCATTTTTAAAAAAAAAGCAAAGGGGGTAGTCCATGGTAATTTTTGGCCATATCTGAGATCCTTTTTGGTCATAACTTGCTAAGTTTTCAAGATATCGACTTGATTTCTATTTTGTTGAATAGAGAAACGTATTGGCTTTAATTAGAATTCTTTTTTTTGCGGATAGTGCAAAAAAAATTTTTATCATTTTTTAAAAAAAAGCAAAGGGGGTAGTCCATGGTAATTTTTGGCCATATCTGAGATCCTTTTTGGTCATAACTTGCTAAGTTTTCAAGATATCGACTTGATTTCTATTTTGTTGAATAGAGAAACGTATTGGCTTTAATTAGAATTCTTTTTTTTGCGGATAGTGCAAAAAAATTTTTTATCATTTTTTAAAAAAAAGCAAAGGGGGTAGTCCATGGTAATTTTTGGCCATATCTTAGATCCTTTTTGGTCATAACTTGCTAAGTTTTCAAGATATCGACTTGATTTCTATTTTGTTGAATAGAAAAACGTATTGGCTTTAATTAGAATTCTTTTTTTTGCGGATAGTGCGAAAAATTTTTTTTATCATTTTTTAAAAAAAAGCAAAGGGGGTAGTCCATGGTAATTTTTGGCCATATCTTCGATAATTTTTGGTCATAACTTGCTAAGTTTTCAAGATATCGACTTGATTTCTATTTTGTTGAATAGAGAAACGTATTGGCTTTAATTAGAATTTTTTTTTTTGCGGATAGTGCGAAAAAAATTTTTATCATTTTTAAAAAAAAAGCAAAGGGGGTAGTCCATGGTAATTTTTGGCCATATCTTCGATAATTTTTGGTCATAACTTGCTAAGTTTTCAAGATATCGACTTGATTTCTATTTTGTTGAATAGAGAAACGTATTGGCTTTAATTAGAATTTTTTTTTTTGCGGATAGTGCGAAAAAAATTTTTTATCATTTTTTAAAAAAAAGCAAAGGGGGTAGTCCATGGTAATTTTTGGCCATATCTTAGATAATTTTTGGTCATAACTTGCTAAGTTTTCAAGATATCGACTTGATTTCTATTTTGTTGAATAGAGAAACGTATTGGCTTTAATAAGAATTCTTTTTTTTGCGGATAGTGCAAAAAAAATTTTTATCATTTTTTAAAAAAAAGCAAAGGGGGTAGTCCATGGTAATTTTTGGCCATATCTTAGATCCTTTTTGGTCATAACTTGCTAAGTTTTCAAGATATCGACTTGATTTCTATTTTGTTGAATAGAGAAACGTATTGGCTTTAATTAGAATTCTTTTTTTTGCGGATAGTGCAAAAAAAATTTTTATCATTTTTTAAAAAAAAGCAAAGGGGGTAGTCCATGGTAATTTTTGGCCATATCTTAGATCCTTTTTGGTCATAACTTGCTAAGTTTTCAAGATATCGACTTGATTTCTATTTTGTTGAATAGAGAAACGTATTGGCTTTAATTAGAATTCTTTTTTTTGCGGATAGTGCGAAAAAATTTTTTTATCATTTTTTAAAAAAAAGCAAAGGGGGTAGTCCATGGTAATTTTTGGCCATATCTTAGATAATTTTTGGTCATAACTTGCTAAGTTTTCAAGATATCGACTTGATTTCTATTTTGTTGAATAGAGAAACGTATTGGCTTTAATAAGAATTCTTTTTTTTGCGGATAGTGCAAAAAAAATTTTTATCATTTTTTAAAAAAAAGCAAAGGGGGTAGTCCATGGTAATTTTTGGCCATATCTTAGATCCTTTTTGGTCATAACTTGCTAAGTTTTCAAGATATCGACTTGATTTCTATTTTGTTGAATAGAGAAACGTATTGGCTTTAATTAGAATTCTTTTTTTTGCGGATAGTGCAAAAAAAATTTTTATCATTTTTTAAAAAAAAGCAAAGGGGGTAGTCCATGGTAATTTTTGGCCATATCTTAGATCCTTTTTGGTCATAACTTGCTAAGTTTTCAAGATATCGACTTGATTTCTATTTTGTTGAATAGAGAAACGTATTGGCTTTAATTAGAATTCTTTTTTTTGCGGATAGTGCGAAAAAATTTTTTTATCATTTTTTAAAAAAAAGCAAAGGGGGTAGTCCATGGTAATTTTTGGCCATATCTTAGATAATTTTTGGTCATAACTTGCTAAGTTTTCAAGATATCGACTTGATTTCTATTTTGTTGAATAGAGAAACGTATTGGCTTTAATAAGAATTCTTTTTTTTGCGGATAGTGCGAAAAAATTTTTTTATCATTTTAAAAAAAAAAGCAAAGGGGGTAGTCCATGGTAATTTTTGGCCATAACTGAGATCCTTTTTGGTCATAACTTGCTAAGTTTTCAAGATATCGACTTGATTTCTATTTTGTTGAATAGAGAAACGTATTGGCTTTAATTAGAATTCTTTTTTTTGCGGATAGTGCGAAAAAATTTTTTTATCATTTTTTAAAAAAAGCAAAGGGGGTAGTCCATGGTAATTTTTGGCCATATCTTAGATCCTTTTTGGTCATAACTTGCTAAGTTTTCAAGATATCGACTTGATTTCTATTTTGTTGAATAGAGAAACGTATTGGCTTTAATTAGAATTCTTTTTTTTGCGGATAGTGCGAAAAAATTTTTTTATCATTTTTTAAAAAAAAGCAAAGGGGGTAGTCCATGGTAATTTTTGGCCATATCTTAGATAATTTTTGGTCATAACTTGCTAAGTTTTAAAGATATCGACTTGATTTCTATTTTGTTGAATAGAGAAACGTATTGGCTTTAATTAGAATTCTTTTTTTTGCGGATAGTGCAAAAAAATTTTTTTATCATTTTTTAAAAAAAAGCAAAGGGGGTAGTCCATGGTAATTTTTGGCCATATCTTAGATCCTTTTTGGTCATAACTTGCTAAGTTTTAAAGATATCGACTTGATTTCTATTTTGTTGAATAGAGAAACGTATTGGCTTTAATTAGAATTCTTTTTTTTGCGGATAGTGCGAAAAAATTTTTTTATCATTTTAAAAAAAAAAGCAAAGGGGGTAGTCCATGGTAATTTTTGGCCATATCTTAGATCCTTTTTGGTCATAACTTGCTAAGTTTTCAAGATATCGACTTGATTTCTATTTTGTTGAATAGAGAAACGTATTGGCTTTAATTAGAATTCTTTTTTTTGCGGATAGTGGGAAAAAATTTTTTTATCATTTTAAAAAAAAAAGCAAAGGGGGTAGTCCATGGTAATTTTTGGCCATATCTTAGATCCTTTTTGGTCATAACTTGCTAAGTTTTCAAGATATCGACTTGATTTCTATTTTGTTGAATAGAGAAACGTATTGGCTTTAATTAGAATTCTTTTTTTTGCGGATAGTGGGAAAAAATTTTTTTATCATTTTAAAAAAAAAAGCAAAGGGGGTAGTCCATGGTAATTTTTGGCCATATCTTAGATCCTTTTTGGTCATAAGTTGCTAAGTTTTAAAGATATCGACTTGATTTCTATTTTGTTGAATAGAGAAACGTATTGGCTTTAATTAGAATTCTTTTTTTGCGGATAGTGCAAAAAAAATTTTTTATCATTTTTTAAAAAAAAGCAAAGGGGGTAGTCCATGGTAATTTTTGGCCATATCTTAGATCCTTTTTGGTCATAACTTGCTAAGTTTTAAAGATATCGACTTGATTTCTATTTTGTTGAATAGAGAAACGTATTGGCTTTAATTAGAATTCTTTTTTTTGCGGATAGTGCAAAAAAATTTTTTTATCATTTTTTAAAAAAAAGCAAAGGGGGTAGTCCATGGTAATTTTTGGCCATATCTTAGATCCTTTTTGGTCATAAGTTGCTAAGTTTTAAAGATATCGACTTGATTTCTATTTTGTTGAATAGAGAAACGTATTGGCTTTAATTAGAATTCTTTTTTTTGCGGATAGTGCAAAAAAATTTTTTTATCATTTTTTAAAAAAAAGCAAAGGGGGTAGTCCATGGTAATTTTTGGCCATATCTTAGATCCTTTTTGGTCATAACTTGCTAAGTTTTAAAGATATCGACTTGATTTCTATTTTGTTGAATAGAGAAACGTATTGGCTTTAATTAGAATTCTTTTTTTTGCGGATAGTGCAAAAAAATTTTTTTATCATTTTTTAAAAAAAAGCAAAGGGGGTAGTCCATGGTAATTTTTGGCCATATCTTAGATCCTTTTTGGTCATAAGTTGCTAAGTTTTAAAGATATCGACTTGATTTCTATTTTGTTGAATAGAGAAACGTATTGGCTTTAATTAGAATTCTTTTTTTTGCGGATAGTGCGAAAAAAAATTTTTATAATTTTTTAAAAAAAAGCAAAGGGGGTAGTCCATGGTAATTTTTGGCCATATCTTAGATAATTTTTGGTCATAACTTGCTAAGTTTTAAAGATATCGACTTGATTTCTATTTTGTTGAATAGAGAAACGTATTGGCTTTAATTAGAATTCTTTTTTTTGCGGATAGTGCAAAAAAAATTTTTTATCATTTTTTAAAAAAAAGCAAAGGGGGTAGTCCATGGTAATTTTTGGCCATATCTTAGATCCTTTTTGGTCATAACTTGCTAAGTTTTCAAGATATCGACTTGATTTCTATTTTGTTGAATAGAGAAACGTATTGGCTTTAATTAGAATTCTTTTTTTTGCGGATAGTGCGAAAAAATTTTTTTATCATTTTTTAAAAAAAGCAAAGGGGGTAGTCCATGGTAATTTTTGGCCATATCTTAGATAATTTTTGGTCATAACTTGCTAAGTTTTAAAGATATCGACTTGATTTCTATTTTGTTGAATAGAGAAACGTATTGGCTTTAATTAGAATTCTTTTTTTTGCGGATAGTGCAAAAAAAATTTTTTATCATTTTTTAAAAAAAAGCAAAGGGGGTAGTCCATGGTAATTTTTGGCCATATCTTAGATCCTTTTTGGTCATAACTTGCTAAGTTTTAAAGATATCGACTTGATTTCTATTTTGTTGAATAGAGAAACGTATTGGCTTTAATTAGAATTCTTTTTTTTGCGGATAGTGCGAAAAAAAATTTTTATCATTTTTTAAAAAAAAAGCAAAGGGGGTAGTCCATGGTAATTTTTGGCCATATCTTAGATCCTTTTTGGTCATAACTTGCTAAGTTTTAAAGATATCGACTTGATTTCTATTTTGTTGAATAGAGAAACGTATTGGCTTTAATTAGAATTCTTTTTTTTGCGGATAGTGGGAAAAAATTTTTTTATCATTTTAAAAAAAAAAGCAAAGGGGGTAGTCCATGGTAATTTTTGGCCATATCTTAGATCCTTTTTGGTCATAACTTGCTAAGTTTTAAAGATATCGACTTGATTTCTATTTTGTTGAATAGAGAAACGTATTGGCTTTAATTAGAATTCTTTTTTTTGCGGATAGTGCGAAAAAATTTTTTTATCATTTTTTAAAAAAAAGCAAAGGGGGTAGTCCATGGTAATTTTTGGCCATATCTTAGATCCTTTTTGGTCATAACTTGCTAAGTTTTAAAGATATCGACTTGATTTCTATTTTGTTGAATAGAGAAACGTATTGGCTTTAATTAGAATTCTTTTTTTTGCGGATAGTGCAAAAAAAATTTTTTATCATTTTTTAAAAAAAAGCAAAGGGGGTAGTCCATGGTAATTTTTGGCCATATCTTAGATCCTTTTTGGTCATAACTTGCTAAGTTTTAAAGATATCGACTTGATTTCTATTTTGTTGAATAGAGAAACGTATTGGCTTTAATTAGAATTCTTTTTTTTGCGGATAGTGCGAAAAAATTTTTTTATCATTTTTTAAAAAAAAGCAAAGGGGGTAGTCCATGGTAATTTTTGGCCATATCTTAGATAATTTTTGGTCATAACTTGCTAAGTTTTCAAGATATCGACTTGATTTCTATTTTGTTGAATAGAGAAACGTATTGGCTTTAATTAGAATTCTTTTTTTTGCGGATAGTGCGAAAAAATTTTTTTATCATTTTTTAAAAAAAAGCAAAGGGGGTAGTCCATGGTAATTTTTGGCCATATCTTAGATCCTTTTTGGTCATAACTTGCTAAGTTTTAAAGATATCGACTTGATTTCTATTTTGTTGAATAGAGAAACGTATTGGCTTTAATTAGAATTCTTTTTTTTGCGGATAGTGCAAAAAAAATTTTTTATCATTTTTTAAAAAAAAGCAAAGGGGGTAGTCCATGGTAATTTTTGGCCATATCTTAGATCCTTTTTGGTCATAACTTGCTAAGTTTTAAAGATATCGACTTGATTTCTATTTTGTTGAATAGAGAAACGTATTGGCTTTAATTAGAATTCTTTTTTTTTGCGGATAGTGCAAAAAAAATTTTTTATCATTTTTTAAAAAAAAGCAAAGGGGGTAGTCCATGGTAATTTTTGGCCATATCTTAGATCCTTTTTGGTCATAACTTGCTAAGTTTTAAAGATATCGACTTGATTTCTATTTTGTTGAATAGAGAAACGTATTGGCTTTAATTAGAATTCTTTTTTTTGCGGATAGTGCGAAAAAAATTTTTTATCATTTTTTAAAAAAAAGCAAAGGGGGTAGTCCATGGTAATTTTTGGCCATATCTTAGATAATTTTTGGTCATAACTTGCTAAGTTTTAAAGATATCGACTTGATTTCTATTTTGTTGAATAGAGAAACGTATTGGCTTTAATTAGAATTCTTTTTTTTGCGGATAGTGCGAAAAAAAATTTTTATCATTTTTTAAAAAAAAAGCAAAGGGGGTAGTCCATGGTAATTTTTGGCCATATCTTAGATCCTTTTTGGTCATAACTTGCTAAGTTTTAAAGATATCGACTTGATTTCTATTTTGTTGAATAGAGAAACGTATTGGCTTTAATTAGAATTCTTTTTTTTGCGGATAGTGGGAAAAAATTTTTTTATCATTTTAAAAAAAAATGCAAAGGGGGTAGTCCATGGTAATTTTTGGCCATATCTTAGATCCTTTTTGGTCATAACTTGCTAAGTTTTAAAGATATCGACTTGATTTCTATTTTGTTGAATAGAGAAACGTATTGGCTTTAATTAGAATTCTTTTTTTTGCGGATAGTGCGAAAAAATTTTTTTATCATTTTTTAAAAAAAAGCAAAGGGGGTAGTCCATGGTAATTTTTGGCCATATCTTAGATAATTTTTGGTCATAACTTGCTAAGTTTTCAAGATATCGACTTGATTTCTATTTTGTTGAATAGAGAAACGTATTGGCTTTAATTAGAATTCTTTTTTTTGCGGATAGTGCGAAAAAATTTTTTTATCATTTTTTAAAAAAAAGCAAAGGGGGTAGTCCATGGTAATTTTTGGCCATATCTTAGATCCTTTTTGGTCATAACTTGCTAAGTTTTAAAGATATCGACTTGATTTCTATTTTGTTGAATAGAGAAACGTATTGGCTTTAATTAGAATTCTTTTTTTTGCGGATAGTGCAAAAAAAATTTTTTATCATTTTTTAAAAAAAAGCAAAGGGGGTAGTCCATGGTAATTTTTGGCCATATCTTAGATCCTTTTTGGTCATAACTTGCTAAGTTTTAAAGATATCGACTTGATTTCTATTTTGTTGAATAGAGAAACGTATTGGCTTTAATTAGAATTCTTTTTTTTTGCGGATAGTGCAAAAAAAATTTTTTATCATTTTTTAAAAAAAAGCAAAGGGGGTAGTCCATGGTAATTTTTGGCCATATCTTAGATCCTTTTTGGTCATAACTTGCTAAGTTTTAAAGATATCGACTTGATTTCTATTTTGTTGAATAGAGAAACGTATTGGCTTTAATTAGAATTCTTTTTTTTGCGGATAGTGCGAAAAAAATTTTTTATCATTTTTTAAAAAAAAGCAAAGGGGGTAGTCCATGGTAATTTTTGGCCATATCTTAGATAATTTTTGGTCATAACTTGCTAAGTTTTAAAGATATCGACTTGATTTCTATTTTGTTGAATAGAGAAACGTATTGGCTTTAATTAGAATTCTTTTTTTTGCGGATAGTGCGAAAAAAAATTTTTATCATTTTTTAAAAAAAAAGCAAAGGGGGTAGTCCATGGTAATTTTTGGCCATATCTTAGATCCTTTTTGGTCATAACTTGCTAAGTTTTAAAGATATCGACTTGATTTCTATTTTGTTGAATAGAGAAACGTATTGGCTTTAATTAGAATTCTTTTTTTTGCGGATAGTGGGAAAAAATTTTTTTATCATTTTAAAAAAAAATGCAAAGGGGGTAGTCCATGGTAATTTTTGGCCATATCTTAGATCCTTTTTGGTCATAAGTTGCTAAGTTTTAAAGATATCGACTTGATTTCTATTTTGTTGAATAGAGAAACGTATTGGCTTTAATTAGAATTCTTTTTTTTGCGGATAGTGCAAAAAAATTTTTTTATCATTTTTTAAAAAAAAGCAAAGGGGGTAGTCCATGGTAATTTTTGGCCATATCTTAGATCCTTTTTGGTCATAACTTGCTAAGTTTTAAAGATATCGACTTGATTTCTATTTTGTTGAATAGAGAAACGTATTGGCTTTAATTAGAATTCTTTTTTTTGCGGATAGTGCGAAAAAAAATTTTTATCATTTTTTAGAAAAAAGCAAAGGGGGTAGTCCATGGTAATTTTTGGCCATATCTTAGATCCTTTTTGGTCATAACTTGCTAAGTTTTAAAGATATCGACTTGATTTCTATTTTGTTGAATAGAGAAACGTATTGGCTTTAATTAGAATTCTTTTTTTTGCGGATAGTGCAAAAAAAATTTTTTATCATTTTTTAAAAAAAAGCAAAGGGGGTAGTCCATGGTAATTTTTGGCCATATCTTAGATCCTTTTTGGTCATAACTTGCTAAGTTTTAAAGATATCGACTTGATTTCTATTTTGTTGAATAGAGAAACGTATTGGCTTTAATTAGAATTCTTTTTTTTGCGGATAGTGCGAAAAAATTTTTTTATCATTTTTTAAAAAAAAGCAAAGGGGGTAGTCCATGGTAATTTTTGGCCATATCTTAGATCCTTTTTGGTCATAACTTGCTAAGTTTTAAAGATATCGACTTGATTTCTATTTTGTTGAATAGAGAAACGTATTGGCTTTAATTAGAATTCTTTTGTTTGCGGATAGTGCAAAAAAAATTTTTTATCATTTTTTAAAAAAAAGCAAAGGGGGTAGTCCATGGTAATTTTTGGCCATATCTTAGATCCTTTTTGGTCATAACTTGCTAAGTTTTAAAGATATCGACTTGATTTCTATTTTGTTGAATAGAGAAACGTATTGGCTTTAATTAGAATTCTTTTTTTTGCGGATAGTGCGAAAAAATTTTTTTATCATTTTAAAAAAAAAAGCAAAGGGGGTAGTCCATGGTAATTTTTGGCCATATCTTAGATCCTTTTTGGTCATAACTTGCTAAGTTTTCAAGATATCGACTTGATTTCTATTTTGTTGAATAGAGAAACGTATTGGCTTTAATTAGAATTCTTTTTTTTGCGGATAGTGCGAAAAAATTTATTTTATCATTTTTTAAAAAAAAGCAAAGGGGGTAGTCCATGGTAATTTTTGGCCATATCTTAGATCCTTTTTGGTCATAACTTGCTAAGTTTTAAAGATATCGACTTGATTTCTATTTTGTTGAATAGAGAAACGTATTGGCTTTAATTAGAATTCTTTTTTTTGCGGATAGTGCAAAAAAAATTTTTTATCATTTTTTAAAAAAAAGCAAAGGGGGTAGTCCATGGTAATTTTTGGCCATATCTTAGATCCTTTTTGGTCATAACTTGCTAAGTTTTAAAGATATCGACTTGATTTCTATTTTGTTGAATAGAGAAACGTATTGGCTTTAATTAGAATTCTTTTTTTTTGCGGATAGTGCAAAAAAAATTTTTTATCATTTTTTAAAAAAAAGCAAAGGGGGTAGTCCATGGTAATTTTTGGCCATATCTTAGATCCTTTTTGGTCATAACTTGCTAAGTTTTAAAGATATCGACTTGATTTCTATTTTGTTGAATAGAGAAACGTATTGGCTTTAATTAGAATTCTTTTTTTTGCGGATAGTGCGAAAAAATTTTTTTATCATTTTTTAAAAAAAAGCAAAGGGGGTAGTCCATGGTAATTTTTGGCCATATCTTAGATAATTTTTGGTCATAACTTGCTAAGTTTTAAAGATATCGACTTGATTTCTATTTTGTTGAATAGAGAAACGTATTGGCTTTAATTAGAATTCTTTTTTTTGCGGATAGTGCAAAAAAATTTTTTTATCATTTTTTAAAAAAAAGCAAAGGGGGTAGTCCATGGTAATTTTTGGCCATATCTTAGATCCTTTTTGGTCATAACTTGCTAAGTTTTAAAGATATCGACTTGATTTCTATTTTGTTGAATAGAGAAACGTATTGGCTTTAATTAGAATTCTTTTTTTTGCGGATAGTGCAAAAAAAATTTTTTATCATTTTTAAAAAAAAAGCAAAGGGGGTAGTCCATGGTAATTTTTGGCCATATCTTAGATCCTTTTTGGTCATAACTTGCTAAGTTTTAAAGATATCGACTTGATTTCTATTTTGTTGAAAAGAGAAACGTATTGGCTTTAATTAGAATTCTTTTTTTTGCGGATAGTGCGAAAAAAAATTTTTATCATTTTTTAAAAAAAAGCAAAAGGGGTAGTCCATGGTAATTTTTGGCCATATCTTAGATCCTTTTTGGTCATAACTTGCTAAGTTTTAAAGATATCGACTTGATTTCTATTTTGTTGAATAGAGAAACGTATTGGCTTTAATTAGAAATCTTTTTTTTGCGGATAGTGCGAAAAAAATTTTTTATCATTTTTTAAAAAAAAGCAAAGGGGGTAGTCCATGGTAATTTTTGGCCATATCTTAGATCCTTTTTGGTCATAACTTGCTAAGTTTTCAAGATATCGACTTGATTTCTATTTTGTTGAATAGAGAAACGTATTGGCTTTAATTAGAATTCTTTTTTTTGCGGATAGTGCGAAAAATTTTTTTTATCATTTTTTAAAAAAAAGCAAAGGGGGTAGTCCATGGTAATTTTTGGCCATATCTTAGATCCTTTTTGGTCATAACTTGCTAAGTTTTAAAGATATCGACTTGATTTCTAATTTGTTGAATAGAGAAACGTATTGGCTTTAATTAGAATTCTTTTTTTTGCGGATAGTGCGAAAAAAATTTTTTATCATTTTTTAAAAAAAAGCAAAGGGGGTAGTCCATGGTAATTTTTGGCCATATCTTAGATAATTTTTGGTCATAACTTGCTAAGTTTTAAAGATATCGACTTGATTTCTATTTTGTTGAATAGAGAAACGTATTGGCTTTAATTAGAATTCTTTTTTTTGCGGATAGTGCAAAAAAAATTTTTTATCATTTTTTAAAAAAAAGCAAAGGGGGTAGTCCATGGTAATTTTTGGCCATATCTTAGATCCTTTTTGGTCATAACTTGCTAAGTTTTAAAGATATCGACTTGATTTCTATTTTGTTGAATAGAGAAACGTATTGGCTTTAATTAGAATTCTTTTTTTTGCGGATAGTGCGAAAAAAATTTTTTATCATTTTTTAAAAAAAAGCAAAGGGGGTAGTCCATGGTAATTTTTGGCCATATCTTAGATAATTTTTGGTCATAACTTGCTAAGTTTTCAAGATATCGACTTGATTTCTATTTTGTTGAATAGAGAAACGTATTGGCTTTAATTAGAATTTTTTTTTTTGCGGATAGTGCGAAAAAATTTTTTTATCATTTTTTAAAAAAAAAGCAAAAGGGGTAGTCCATGGTAATTTTTGGCCATATCTTAGATCCTTTTTGGTCATAACTTGCTAAGTTTTCAAGATATCGACTTGATTTCTATTTTGTTGAATAGAGAAACGTATTGGCTTTAATTAGAATTCTTTTTTTTGCGGATAGTGCAAAAAAAATTTTTTATCATTTTTTAAAAAAAAGCAAAGGGGGTAGTCCATGGTAATTTTTGGCCATATCTTAGATCCTTTTTGGTCATAACTTGCTAAGTTTTAAAGATATCGACTTGATTTCTATTTTGTTGAATAGAGAAACGTATTGGCTTTAATTAGAATTCTTTTTTTTGCGGATAGTGCGAAAAAAATTTTTTATCATTTTTTAAAAAAAAGCAAAGGGGGTAGTCCATGGTAATTTTTGGCCATATCTGAGATCCTTTTTGGTCATAACTTGCTAAGTTTTCAAGATATCGACTTGATTTCTATTTTGTTGAATAGAGAAACGTATTGGCTTTAATTAGAATTCTTTTTTTTGCGGATAGTGCGAAAAAATTTTTTTATCATTTTTTAAAAAAAAGCAAAGGGGGTAGTCCATGGTAATTTTTGGCCATATCTTAGATAATTTTTGGTCATAACTTGCTAAGTTTTCAAGATATCGACTTGATTTCTATTTTGTTGAATAGAGAAACGTATTGGCTTTAATTAGAATTCTTTTTTTTGCGGATAGTGCGAAAAAAATTTTTTATCATTTTTTAAAAAAAAGCAAAGGGGGTAGTCCATGGTAATTTTTGGCCATATCTTAGATCCTTTTTGGTCATAACTTGCTAAGTTTTCAAGATATCGACTTGATTTCTATTTTGTTGAATAGAGAAACGTATTGGCTTTAATTAGAATTCTTTTTTTTGCGGATAGTGCGAAAAAAATTTTTTATCATTTTTTAAAAAAAAGCAAAGGGGGTAGTCCATGGTAATTTTTGGCCATATCTTAGATCCTTTTTGGTCATAACTTGCTAAGTTTTAAAGATATCGACTTGATTTCTATTTTGTTGAATAGAGAAACGTATTGGCTTTAATTAGAATTCTTTTTTTTGCGGATAGTGCGAAAAATATTTTTAATCATTTTTTAAAAAAAAGCAAAGGGGGTAGTCCATGGTAATTTTTGGCCATATCTTAGATCCTTTTTGGTCATAACTTGCTAAGTTTTAAAGATATCGACTTGATTTCTATTTTGTTGAATAGAGGAACGTATTGGCTTTAATTAGAATTCTTTTTTTTGCGGATAGTGCGAAAAAAATTTTTTATCATTTTTTAAAAAAAAGCAAAGGGGGTAGTCCATGGTAATTTTTGGCCATATCTTAGATCCTTTTTGGTCATAACTTGCTAAGTTTTAAAGATATCGACTTGATTTCTATTTTGTTGAATAGAGAAACGTATTGGCTTTAATTAGAATTCTTTTTTTTGCGGATAGTGCGAAAAAAAATTTTTATCATTTTTTAAAAAAAAGCAAAGGGGGTAGTCCATGGTAATTTTTGGCCATATCTTAGATCCTTTTTGGTCATAACTTGCTAAGTTTTAAAGATATCGACTTGATTTCTATTTTGTTGAATAGAGAAACGTATTGGCTTTAATTAGAATTCTTTTTTTTGCGGATAGTGCGAAAAAAAATTTTTATCATTTTTTAAAAAAAAGCAAAGGGGGTAGTCCATGGTAATTTTTGGCCATATCTTAGATCCTTTTTGGTCATAACTTGCTAAGTTTTAAAGATATCGACTTGATTTCTATTTTGTTGAATAGAGAAACGTATTGGCTTTAATTAGAATTCTTTTTTTTGCGGATAGTGCGAAAAAAAATTTTTATCATTTTTTAAAAAAAAGCAAAGGGGGTAGTCCATGGTAATTTTTGGCCATATCTTAGATCCTTTTTGGTCATAACTTGCTAAGTTTTAAAGATATCGACTTGATTTCTATTTTGTTGAATAGAGAAACGTATTGGCTTTAATTAGAATTCTTTTTTTTGCGGATAGTGCGAAAAAAATTTTTTATCATTTTTTAAAAAAAAGCAAAGGGGGTAGTCCATGGTAATTTTTGGCCATATCTTAGATCCTTTTTGGTCATAACTTGCTAAGTTTTCAAGATATCGACTTGATTTCTATTTTGTTGAATAGAGAAACGTATTGGCTTTAATTAGAATTCTTTTTTTTGCGGATAGTGCGAAAAAAATTTTTTATCATTTTTTAAAAAAAAAGCAAAGGGGGTAGTCCATGGTAATTTTTGGCCATATCTTAGATCCTTTTTGGTCATAACTTGCTAAGTTTTAAAGATATTGACTTGATTTCTATTTTGTTGAATAGAGAAACGTATTGGCTTTAATTAGAATTCTTTTTTCTGCGGATAGTGCGAAAAAAAATTTTTATCATTTTTTAAAAAAAAGCAAAGGGGGTAGTCCATGGTAATTTTTGGCCATATCTTAGATCCTTTTTGGTCATAACTTGCTAAGTTTTAAAGATATCGACTTGATTTCTATTTTGTTGAATAGAGAAACGTATTGGCTTTAATTAGAATTCTTTTTTTTGCGGATAGTGCGAAAAAAATTTTTTATCATTTTTTAAAAAAAAGCAAAGGGGGTAGTCCATGGTAATTTTTGGCCATATCTTAGATAATTTTTGGTCATAACTTGCTAAGTTTTCAAGATATCGACTTGATTTCTATTTTGTTGAATAGAGAAACGTATTGGCTTTAATTAGAATTCTTTTTTTTGCGGATAGTGCGAAAAAAATTTTTTATCATTTTTTAAAAAAAAGCAAAGGGGGTAGTCCATGGTAATTTTTGGCCATATCTTAGATCCTTTTTGGTCATAACTTGCTAAGTTTTAAAGATATCGACTTGATTTCTATTTTGTTGAATAGAGAAACGTATTGGCTTTAATTAGAATTCTTTTTTTTGCGGATAGTGCGAAAAAAATTTTTTATCATTTTTTAAAAAAAAGCAAAGGGGGTAGTCCATGGTAATTTTTGGCCATATCTTAGATAATTTTTGGTCATAACTTGCTAAGTTTTCAAGATATCGACTTGATTTCTATTTTGTTGAATAGAGAAACGTATTGGCTTTAATTAGAATTCTTTTTTTTGCGGATAGTGCGAAAAAAATTTTTTATCATTTTTTAAAAAAAAGCAAAGGGGGTAGTCCATGGTAATTTTTGGCCATATCTTAGATCCTTTTTGGTCATAACTTGCTAAGTTTTAAAGATATAGACTTGATTTCTATTTTGTTGAATAGAGAAACGTATTGGCTTTAATTAGAATTCTTTTTTTTGCGGATAGTGCAAAAAAAATTTTTTATCATTTTTTAAAAAAAAGCAAAGGGGGTAGTCCATGGTAATTTTTGGCCATATCTTAGATCCTTTTTGGTCATAACTTGCTAAGTTTTCAAGATATCGACTTGATTTCTATTTTGTTGAATAGAGAAACGTATTGGCTTTAATTAGAATTCTTTTTTTTGCGGATAGTGCGAAAAAAATTTTTTATCATTTTTTAAAAAAAAGCAAAGGGGGTAGTCCATGGTAATTTTTGGCCATATCTTAGATCCTTTTTGGTCATAACTTGCTAAGTTTTAAAGATATCGACTTGATTTCTATTTTGTTGAATAGAGAAACGTATTGGCTTTAATTAGAATTCTTTTTTTGCGGATAGTGCGAAAAAAATTTTTTATCATTTTTTAAAAAAAAGCAAAGGGGGTAGTCCATGGTAATTTTTGGCCATATCTTAGATCCTTTTTGGTCATAACTTACTAAGTTTTCAAGATATCGACTTGATTTCTATTTTGTTGAATAGAGAAACGTATTGGCTTTAATTAGAATTCTTTTTTTTGCGGATAGTGCGAAAAAAATTTTTTATCATTTTTTAAAAAAAAGCAAAGGGGGTAGTCCATGGTAATTTTTGGCCATATCTTAGATCCTTTTTGGTCATAACTTACTAAGTTTTTAAGATATCGACTTGATTTCTATTTTGTTGAATAGAGAAACGTATTGGCTTTAATTAGAATTCTTTTTTTTGCGGATAGTGCGAAAAAAAATTTTTATCATTTTTTAAAAAAAAGCAAAGGGGGTAGTCCATGGTAATTTTTGTCCATATCTTAGATCCTTTTTGGTCATAACTTGCTAAGTTTTAAAGATATCGACTTGATTTCTATTTTGTTGAATAGAGAAACGTATTGGCTTTAATTAGAATTCTTTTTTTTGCGGATAGTGCGAAAAAAATTTTTTATCATTTTTTAAAAAAAAGCAAAGGTAATTTTTGGCCATATCTTAGATCCTTTTTGGTCATAACTTACTAAGTTTTTAAGATATCGACTTGATTTCTATTTTGTTGAATAGAGAAACGTATTGGCTTTAATTAGAATTCTTTTTTTTGCGGATAGTGCGAAAAAAAATTTTTATCATTTTTTAAAAAAAAGCAAAGGGGGTAGTCCATGGTAATTTTTGGCCATATCTTAGATCCTTTTTGGTCATAACTTGCTAAGTTTTTGTTAATTGTTATTTCTGAATATATGTATTTTATTCAATACTTGTATAAATTAAATAACGAACTTATTTTATAAACATAAAATCTTAGACTGAAAATTATTGACAAAGATATAAAAGCACAATAATTAATATTAATGTTTTTCGTAAACAAGTTAAATATATATCAATAAACATTAACATTCAATTCTCAACACTCTCCCTGAATGTAAAATTATTTAATATAAAATCATTGAAGTCCAAATTTTTCTCTAAAATATTCGATTTTCTGAGAGGTAACAGCCTTGGTGAAAACATCTGCGATCATCTCAGTTGTAGGAATATATTTTAAAATGATTTCTTTGTTGTCAATTTTTTTGACGAATAAATTTTGCTTTTATATCTACATGTTTAGTTCTTGTAGAATAACTGTTGTTAATAGCAACTTGTATAGCTCCTTTGTTATCACAATGAAGAATTAATACTTTATTGCTCTTTGGGTTGAGTTCACCTTCCAAGCGTTTCAACCACACTGATTCTTGTATTGCTGCTGTTACTGACATAAATTCTGCTTCCGTTGATGATAATGCCACTGTCTTCTGCTTCTTGGAAGTCCATGATATAGCAGCAGACTGATACAGAAATACATATCCAGTAGTAGATTGACGATCGTCTAAGTTTCCAGCCCAATCCGCGTCACAGTAGCCTTTTATTTCGTCTTCTTGCTGTCTTTTATATATAATACCTTTATTTATGGTTCCTT
This sequence comes from Thelaira solivaga, assembly GCA_947397855.1. Taxonomy (NCBI): domain Eukaryota; kingdom Metazoa; phylum Arthropoda; class Insecta; order Diptera; family Tachinidae; genus Thelaira; species Thelaira solivaga. Next base: position 16,309,164 of record OX377611.1, on the reverse strand, counting down.
TCAAGTATCTCATTACTCTTTTTACAGCTTCCCAATGAGCTTTGCCAGGATTAGATCCAAAACGACTTAGGATATTTACTGCATAGCATATGTCAGGTCTAGAAACTTGTGCAGCAAATAGTAAACAGCCAATAGCTTGCATATACGGTATTTTCGACATCTGTTCTTTACCCTTAGTATCTTTTGGAGACATACTACTTGACAACTTTTGATTATAATCGAGAGGTGTCTTCGTGGGATTACAGTCACTCATACCGAACCGGTGTAAAACATCTGCTATATACTTTGATTGATCAATTTTAATAAAATCTTTACCTCGAATAATCTTCATTCCAAGAAATGATGATACTTCTTTCATGTCTTTCATTTTGAATTTGCTGGCAAGTTTTTCTTTTATAAATTCTACCGATTTAATATTATTAGCAAATATCAAAATATCATCGACATAAATAACAACGTACAACATTTCATCATTAGTTATCTTGAAGTATATACATTGATCAACTTCGCTTCTTTGAAGACCAATTTTGGTTAGTTCCATATTAATTGTTTCGTTCCATACTCTCCCTGATTGTTTCAATCCGTATATAGATTTTTTCAGTTTACAAACTCTTCCGGATCCATCATCAAACATTTCTGGTTGTTGCATATATACAATTTCTTTTAAAACGCCATTCAAATATGCACTTACCGCATCCATTTGATGTATATAAAAATTGTGTTTTACTGCCAGGGCTAACAAATACCTAATTGAACCATATCTGACAACAGGAGAGAAAGTTTCAGTAAAATCAATCCCTTCTCGCTGGGAAAAACCTTTTGCAACCAATCTAGTTTTCCATTGCAAAATATTTCCAGCTTCATCACGTTTGGTTTTGAAAACCCACCTAGATTTAATAGCCTTTTTACCTTGGGGTAAAGTTGTTAACTCCCATGTATCATTTTTCATTAGTGATTCGAATTCTTCTTTCATGGCGTTTTCCCACTCGACTGAATAATCTGAAGACATTGCTTCTTTTACATTTTCAGGATCGTTGGCTACAAATTGCATTGCACAAAAGTTTTGCGATTGCTGTCTTTTATTAGCTATTCGATCAGAACGACGAATATTTTCAGCAACAGTTATATTTTGTGCCTCGTATCTACTTGGTGACCATTCATTATCTGTGACGGCTGACGGTACAGAAACTGTCCAATCAACAGAATCATCATAGTCGCTTTCTTCTGAATCTGTCACTTTTTGCTGAGAACTCTCTATTGGTATATCAATTTGAGGTGTTAATTCAATTTCTCTGCTTTCTTCCACTGAATTAACAACATCACACTCTTGCAACAATTCAGGGTAATACAATTTTTTATTCGATTTAAAGTTGCTTTGACTTTCTTCCAAAAACACGACATCTCTGCTAATTAATATGTTACCGTTTTGAGGATTAAATATTCGATAAGCTTTGCATTCAGAGCTATATCCCATCATAATGCCTTCAATTGATTTTGCATCTAGCTTTCGTCGTTTTTCTTTTGGTATGTGAACAAGTGCACGACAGCCAAAAACTCTTAAAAATTTTAAATTTGGGCGACGACCAGACCATATTTCTTCTGGAGTACGAACTGCGCCTCTACATGGTATTCTGTTTATTAGGAAACTAGCTGTATTCGCAGCTTCAGCCCAAAAACGATGATCTAATTTACTATCTATAAGCATGCATCTGACTCTCTCAATTATCGTACGATTAATTCTTTCCGCAACACCATTTTGTTCCGGAGTATACGGACAAGTTTTTTGATGTATAATGCCATTATCTTTCAAAAAACGTGAAAATTTATTACTTAAATACTCACCACCATTATCAGTGCGTAAAATTTTAATTTTCTTAGAGCACTGATTTTCGACCATCTTTTTAAAATTTACAAAAGTGTTAAAAACTTCTGACTTCATTTTTAGAGAATAAACAAAAACTTTTCTTGAATAGTCGTCTATAAACGTAACTAAAAACTTCGCACCAGAGAATGAATTCGTATTCAGCGGTCCTAATACATCTGAATGTACCAGCTGCAGTAATTCCGTAGCTCTTGTGCCGCTTAATTTAGTTAGACTACGAGTTTGCTTTCCCTTGACACAGGTAATACATTTATCTTTATCTTCTGTACCAAAATTTATACCCATACTTGCATCTTTTACTTCTCGCAAGCTTTTATTGCATATGTGCCCCATTCTTCTATGCCATAAATTAAAATTTTGTGAAGTAAGAAAAACCTTATTTTTCTTCAAATGGGCAATACTATCTAAGCGATAAAGATCATTGTAAGCAGTGGCTGTTGCTACAAGATTTTTATTTTTATCAAAAATTTTACAAATGTCTTTTTCAAAAACAACTTTCTTTCCGCTTTTTGTCATTTGTTTTACTGACAATAAATTTGCACATAGGTTTGGTACATATTCAACATTTTTTATAGTAATATGCTTTTTATTTTCATCTTTACAAATTGTGATATCAACATCACCAGCGCAGTCTACATTTAATTCACTATTGTTTGCAATCAGCACTTTTTTATTCACTATATTTTGTTTATTATACATATAGCTACTTACATTCATCATGTGATTGCTTGCACCACTGTCGACGTACCAATAAACAGAATTTGCTTCCACAGATTTTGATAATTTATCACTCTTCAGGCAAACATGCATACTTTTTCCTGTTGATGCCATATGAGTTGATGATGTATTCTTCTTATGCTTGAAAATCCTTTTAGAATATTCGCTGTTATAATTGTTTTTTATTTTGTTTTGACAATTTTTAGAAATGTGCCCAAATTCTTTACAATTATAACATTGTATTTTCTTTTCTCTTCTTTGATTCTTTAAGTACAATGCGGCTTCACTTTCTCTTTTCTGGTCAAATTTAGCATCTTGCAAGAGAAGATTTTTTACAGTATCGACTGTTAGCTTTTCCTTTGAATTTTCCACAGCCATTACCAGAGGCTTAAACTCATCAGTTAAACCAGCTAACATTAACGATGCCGTTAGCTCATCGTCTACGTTGAGACCAGCATTTTTCACTTTCATTGCAATTATGACTATTTCATTTACATATTCCTGTATGCAGCTAAACTTTTCTAATTTAATATTTACCAATAGTTTTAGTAGTTCTACCTTTCTGGTTAAGCCCTTGTCTTCATAAGCGTTCATAAGGGCATCCCAAGCTTGTTTGGATGTTGTTGCCGTTGCAATATGACCATAATTGCTAGGATCTATCATCAGCGTGATTTCTGCTAATGCACGCTCGTCTAATTTTGCATCACCATCTGCCGCAACTCCTTTTTCTACGACTAACCAGCAATTCTTTATCACTAAACATGATTTAGCTTGTCGTTTCCATACGTCGAAATTTTCTCTTCCGCGTAATACCTCGAGTGGATAACTTCCTGATACATTCGCCATCATTGATTTCTAATAAAATTTAGCTAATTGCGTATCATGCGGCCCATAACCTGTTAATTGTTATTTCTGAATATATGTATTTTATTCAATACTTGTATAAATTAAATAACGAACTTATTTTATAAACATAAAATCTTAGACTGAAAATTATTGACAAAGATATAAAAGCACAATAATTAATATTAATGTTTTTCGTAAACAAGTTAAATATATATCAATAAACATTAACATTCAATTCTCAACAGTTTTAAAGATATCGACTTGATTTATATTTTGTTGAATAGAGAAACGTATTGGCTTTAATTAGAATTCTTTTTTTTGCGGATAGTGCGAAAAAAATTTTTTATCATTTTTTAAAAAAAAGCAAAGGGGGTAGTCCATGGTAATTTTTGGCCATATCTTAGATAATTTTTGGTCATAACTTGCTAAGTTTTCAAGATATCGACTTGATTTCTATTTTGTTGAATAGAGAAACGTATTGGCTTTAATTAGAATTCTTTTTTTTGCGGATAGTGCGAAAAAAATTTTTTATCATTTTTAAAAAAAAAGCAAAGGGGGTAGTCCATGGTAATTTTTGGCCATATCTTAGATAATTTTTGGTCATAACTTGCTAAGTTTTCAAGATATCGACTTGATTTCTATTTTGTTGAATAGAGAAACGTATTGGCTTTAATTAGAATTCTTTTTTTTGCGGATAGTGCGAAAAAAAATTTTTATCATTTTTTAAAAAAAAGCAAAGGGGGTAGTCCATGGTAATTTTTGGCCATATCTTAGATCCTTTTTGGTCATAACTTGCTAAGTTTTAAAGATATCGACTTGATTTCTATTTTGTTGAATAGAGAAACGTATTGGCTTTAATTAGAATTCTTTTTTTTGCGGATAGTGCGAAAAAAAATTTTTATCATTTTTTAAAAAAAAGCAAAGGGGGTAGTCCATGGTAATTTTTGGCCATATCTTAGATCCTTTTTGGTCATAACTTGCTAAGTTTTCAAGATATCGACTTGATTTCTATTTTGTTGAATAGAGAAACGTATTGGCTTTAATTAGAATTCTTTTTTTTGCGGATAGTGCGAAAAAAATTTTTTATCATTTTTTAAAAAAAAGCAAAGGGGGTAGTCCATGGTAATTTTTGGCCATATCTTAGATCCTTTTTGGTCATAACTTGCTAAGTTTTAAAGATATCGACTTGATTTCTATTTTGTTAAATAGAGAAACGTATTGGCTTTAATTAGAATTCTTTTTTTTGCGGATAGTGCGAACAATTTTTTTTATAATTTAAAAAAAAAAAGCAAAGGGGGTAGTCCATGGTAATTTTTGGCCATATCTTAGATCCTTTTTGGTCATAACTTGCTAAGTTTTCAAGATATCGACTTGATTTCTATTTTGTTGAATAGAGAAACGTATTGGCTTTAATTAGAATTCTTTTTTTTGCGGATAGTGCGAAAAAAAATTTTTATCATTTTTAAAAAAAAAGCAAAGGGGGTAGTCCATGGTAATTTTTGGCCATATCTTAGATCCTTTTTGGTCATAACTTGCTAAGTTTTAAAGATATCGACTTGATTTCTATTTTGTTGAATAGAGAAACGTATTGGCTTTAATTAGAATTCTTTTTTTTGCGGATAGTGCGAAAAAAATTTTTTATCATTTTTTAAAAAAAAGCAAAGGGGGTAGTCCATGGTAATTTTTGGCCATATCTTAGATCCTTTTTGGTCATAACTTGCTAAGTTTTAAAGATATCGACTTGATTTCTATTTTGTTGAATAGAGAAACGTATTGGCTTTAATTAGAATTCTTTTTTTTGCGGATAGTGCGAAAAAAATTTTTTATCATTTTTTAAAAAAAAGCAAAGGGGGTAGTCCATGGTAATTTTTGGCCATATCTGAGATCCTTTTTGGTCATAACTTGCTAAGTTTTCAAGATATCGACTTGATTTCTATTTTGTTGAATAGAGAAACGTATTGGCTTTAATTAGAATTCTTTTTTTTGCGGATAGTGCGAAAAAATTTTTTTATCATTTTTTAAAAAAAAGCAAAGGGGGTAGTCCATGGTAATTTTTGGCCATATCTGAGATCCTTTTTGGTCATAACTTGCTAAGTTTTCAAGATATCGACTTGATTTCTATTTTGTTGAATAGAGAAACGTATTGGCTTTAATTAGAATTCTTTTTTTTGCGGATAGTGCGAAAAAAATTTTTATCATTTTTTAAAAAAAAGCAAAGGGGGTAGTCCATGGTAATTTTTGGGCATATCTGAGATCCTTTTTGGTCATAACTTGCTAAGTTTTCAAGATATCGACTTGATTTCTATTTTGTTGAATAGAGAAACGTATTGGCTTTAATTAGAATTCTTTTTTTTGCGGATAGTGGGAAAAATTTTTTTTATCATTTTTAAAAAAAAAGCAAAGGGGGTAGTCCATGGTAATTTTTGGCCATATCTTAGATCCTTTTTGGTCATAACTTGCTAAGTTTTCAAGATATCGACTTGATTTCTATTTTGTTGAATAGAGAAACGTATTGGCTTTAATTAGAATTCTTTTTTTTGCGGATAGTGGGAAAAATTTTTTTTATCATTTTTAAAAAAAAAGCAAAGGGGGTAGTCCATGGTAATTTTTGGCCATATCTGAGATCCTTTTTGGTCATAACTTGCTAAGTTTTCAAGATATCGACTTGATTTCTATTTTGTTGAATAGAGAAACGTATTGGCTTTAATTAGAATTCTTTTTTTTGCGGATAGTGCGAAAAAATTTTTTTATCATTTTTTAAAAAAAAGCAAAGGGGGTAGTCCATGGTAATTTTTGGCCATATCTGAGATCCTTTTTGGTCATAACTTGCTAAGTTTTCAAGATATCGACTTGATTTCTATTTTGTTGAATAGAGAAACGTATTGGCTTTAATTAGAATTCTTTTTTTTGCGGATAGTGGGAAAAATTTTTTTTATCATTTTTAAAAAAAAAGCAAAGGGGGTAGTCCATGGTAATTTTTGGCCATATCTTAGATCCTTTTTGGTCATAACTTGCTAAGTTTTCAAGATATCGACTTGATTTCTATTTTGTTGAATAGAGAAACGTATTGGCTTTAATTAGAATTCTTTTTTTTGCGGATAGTGCGAAAAAAATTTTTATCATTTTTTAAAAAAAAGCAAAGGGGGTAGTCCATGGTAATTTTTGGGCATATCTGAGATCCTTTTTGGTCATAACTTGCTAAGTTTTCAAGATATCGACTTGATTTCTATTTTGTTGAATAGAGAAACGTATTGGCTTTAATTAGAATTCTTTTTTTTGCGGATAGTGCGAAAAATTTTTTTTATCATTTTTTAAAAAAAAGCAAAGGGGGTAGTCCATGGTAATTTTTGGCCATATCTGAGATCCTTTTTGGTCATAACTTGCTAAGTTTTCAAGATATCGACTTGATTTCTATTTTGTTGAATAGAGAAACGTATTGGCTTTAATTAGAATTCTTTTTTTTGCGGATAGTGCGAAAAAATTTTTTTATCATTTTTTAAAAAAAAGCAAAGGGGGTAGTCCATGGTAATTTTTGGCCATATCTGAGATCCTTTTTGGTCATAACTTGCTAAGTTTTCAAGATATCGACTTGATTTCTATTTTGTTGAATAGAGAAACAAATTGGCTTTAATTAGAATTCTTTTTTTTGCGGATAGTGCGAAAAAATTTTTTTATCATTTTTAAAAAAAAAGCAAAGGGGGGTAGTCCATGGTAATGTTTGGCCATATCTGAGATCCTTTTTGGTCATAACTTGCTAAGTTTTCAAGATATCGACTTGATTTCTATTTTGTTGAATAGAGAAACGTATTGGCTTTAATTAGAATTCTTTTTTTTGCGGATAGTGGGAAAAATTTTTTTTATCATTTTTAAAAAAAAAGCAAAGGGGGTAGTCCATGGTAATTTTTGGCCATATCTTAGATCCTTTTTGGTCATAACTTGCTAAGTTTTCAAGATATCGACTTGATTTCTATTTTGTTGAATAGAGAAACGTATTGGCTTTAATTAGAATTCTTTTTTTTGCGGATAGTGCGAAAAAATTTTTTTATCATTTTTTAAAAAAAAGCAAAGGGGGTAGTCCATGGTAATTTTTGGGCATATCTGAGATCCTTTTTGGTCATAACTTGCTAAGTTTTCAAGATATCGACTTGATTTCTATTTTGTTGAATAGAGAAACGTATTGGCTTTAATTAGAATTCTTTTTTTTGCGGATAGTGCGAAAAAATTTTTTTATCATTTTTTAAAAAAAAGCAAAGGGGGTAGTCCATGGTAATTTTTGGGCATATCTGAGATCCTTTTTGGTCATAACTTGCTAAGTTTTCAAGATATCGACTTGATTTCTATTTTGTTGAATAGAGAAACGTATTGGCTTTAATTAGAATTCTTTTTTTTGCGGATAGTGCGAAAAAAATTTTTTATCATTTTTTAAAAAAAAGCAAAGGGGGTAGTCCATGGTAATTTTTGGCCATATCTGAGATCCTTTTTGGTCATAACTTGCTAAGTTTTCAAGATATCGACTTGATTTCTATTTTGTTGAATAGAGAAACGTATTGGCTTTAATTAGAATTCTTTTTTTTGCGGATAGTGCGAAAAAAATTTTTTATCATTTTTTAAAAAAAAGCAAAGGGGGTAGTCCATGGTAATTTTTGGCCATATCTGAGATCCTTTTTGGTCATAACTTGCTAAGTTTTCAAGATATCGACTTGATTTCTATTTTGTTGAATAGAGAAACGTATTGGCTTTAATTAGAATTCTTTTTTTTGCGGATAGTGCGAAAAAATTTTTTTATCATTTTTTAAAAAAAAGCAAAGGGGGTAGTCCATGGTAATTTTTGGCCATATCTGAGATCCTTTTTGGTCATAACTTGCTAAGTTTTCAAAATATCGACTTGATTTCTATTTTGTTGAATAGAGAAACGTATTGGCTTTAATTAGAATTCTTTTTTTTGCGGATAGTGGGCAAAAATTTTTTTATCATTTTTTAAAAAAAAGCAAAGGGGGTAGTCCATGGTAATTTTTGGCCATATCTTAGATCCTTTTTGGTCATAACTTGCTAAGTTTTCAAGATATCGACTTGATTTCTATTTTGTTGAATAGAGAAACGTATTGGCTTTAATTAGAATTCTTTTTTTTGCGGATAGTGCGAAAAATAAATGAAGAGGGATACTTAATTCCCCTTTAATAGTGACACATTTCAGAAAGATGAAAATATGTATTTTTTTTCAAAACAAAATAGGTTTTATATTATTATAACTCAGCCTCTTTTATTCTTGTAGGTAAATTTGTACAAAGCTGATGCAAAATATATGTCCGGCCCTAGCACATGTAACGACAACGACACTCGTAATCAGTTTTATTATTTTCTTTTATAAATATGTTTTTTAATCACACAAAACCTCATACCATAAGCTAAATAGTATTAAAATCTCCTACTGTAGTCCTTTTAATTTTGTACTTAAATAGCATCTAAGTTTAACTGACATTTAAATGCAAAATTAAAAACAAAAAATGGTTATAAGCTTTATAATTGAAGATAATTAAAAAAATCACTTAAGTTGACTTAAGGAAAAATTGACTTGTTATCGAAATTCACTTAATAACTCTTTTGCTGTGGTTAAAGAATATATTTCACAATTAATGAGCGGGCAATGAAAACAATAGCGTCAGCTACCATCGAAATAATTTAAAAAGAAAAACTTCTAGGGTTTTTACAGTTGCAATCAATCCTCAAAAATGAGCGATTTTACCGAACTGCTGCAGAACTATTTTTTTGTGTGAATGTACGAGTATGTAAAGTAACAAAAAATTTTATTTTAATAAAAAAAAAATATTAAAAAAAATACATGAAATTAGCAGACCTACACTAGCAGAATTAAGTTTTACGCCAGCAGTATCTTAAAAGGGTGTAGCTTAAGATTTCTTGCCAAAAAGTTTTCACATAGTGGACATAGAGCTTAAATGCTTGCGAGTGATTCGGGTTCTTTAAGCGCTTTTTAAACATTAAATTGTTTAAAATTTTGATAGAAAGACAACTTTGGCGATCAAAATCATATCGATAAATTTGAATTTTCTTGCACATTTGAGTATGCAGCAGCGTTATTGTTGTTAGTGCGTATATTCTTTCTTGTTGGTCTTAAAGCATCATTTGTTGGAAATCTGTTAATGACTTGCTCAGATGGCTGATTGTGATGTGAATTACCCACCACTATCTCCATACATTAGGAAGAAAACTAATTCCTGGGTCAAATAACAATTCTCAAAACATTGGGCATCATCACGGAGAATATCTCAGAAGGTACTATCACTTAATAAGAGTGATCTCAGATGCCTAATAGGATAGTTTACAGGCCAGTATGGTCTTAAACGCTAACAGTGTATGAAAGAAAATATAAACCTCAGCCAATACAAGTTATGGGGCTTAAATGAGAAAACCTCTGTGAGTGTCCGGTCTTAAGTTCTGGTAGTGCAAGACTTCTGGAAGAAAGGTAAGAAAGCTCTTACTGAATAAGCTTTCATTTGAGGTCTACAGCTGGAAAAGTGAGCGTATCTATACTAAAGAAAGAGAAAAAAGAATAGAAAAATAACTTTTAATTAGCTCATTTCTGGCTTATAAAAAAACTCTGTGGGTGGTAATAAGACCCTTAATTGTCTTAAACTTTTTAGCTAAAGGAAAATTAAATTTACAATTGCACATTTATACACAAACATACACACACATAAATGTTATTATTCAATATCTCTATTGTAAATTCATTAGTCCCGTGATGAATATTAAAAAATTAAACTTCAAAAGTCAATGAAATCTTGCTGTTGAATTAAACTAGACATTAATTAAATCACCATAAAACCCATTATAATTCTGCTACTGTCGGTAAAATAAAAACAAAGATAGATCACAGCGTTGCAGTGAGAAGCAGTAAAAACAAGAAGAAAAACAAAAATGTACCACCTGTTTGACTCAGACTTATTAAGATGCGATTGAAGTAGACGTTTTGTAAAAGAGATACTAGTTAAAAAATAATTAATACTTAATAAAAAATTTAATAATATACTCTAAGCTAAGGCTTATGGTTTCTCAGTGATAGATCGATTAATAGTAAAACAGGGTTATTTCAAAAGATTAAAGATTTTAATAGAAAAATTTAAAAGAGTTTTAAAAATTGTTTGTTTACTTTCTAACAGAAGGAATATTTGCTTTAAAAAAAAGCCGTTAATTTTCAAAGTGGTATAAGTCCATTCTTTAAAAAAAAATTAGTTAACTATAATTTTAGCAACTAAAATTAACACATTAAATAATTTTTTTTAAAGCGGACTTGCACCACTTTAAAAAATAACGGCTTATTTTGAAAGCAAATATTACTGCTGTTAGAAAATAGTGGACTTGTACTACTTTCAAAAATTCAAATATTAGCGTAGCTTGGCTTTTACACTTAACAGCACATTTGAAGTCACCTTGTATTTTTTTATGTCATGTGTGTTGCTGCTAGTGTATAGCATTTTAAACTCGTAAATGATTGAGTATAAAGTGATGGCGACTAAATAATAAATTAAATTAAGTCTGCAGGCATGAAGCAAACAAACAAACAAACATAAAATTTATAGTGGCTGGGAAACAAAAACGAATTAAACATCAACATGAAATAGAGTAGAATACCGGGTACAAGTAGTTTTCACTATTTTTTTTTTTTTATTTTCTTGACTTTAACTCATTTCTCTAGTATTTATGTGTGTAAGAAGTTACTTGTATGTACTCGTATATAAATTCATGAAGCATTTTATTCATTAGTATGCCTTAATTTTGTATTCTATCTTGCAAAAATTAATTCAATTAAAAAGGCGACACGCGACTTTTAGCACCTGTGCGGAAAATAACCGCCACAATATGCGCTTTTGAACTAATAACGACCAACACAGTATAAACGAAATAAAATACACACTGAAATTTAAACATACACAGAGACTCTTAGTCTGATAAACAAAGAGTCATCATGTTTATTTAGTAACTTTGAATGCAAGTTTGTTTAATAATGTTGGGCTGTTTGTTTATAAAAAATAAATATTTATAACACTTGCAACATAATTGTTTTGAAATTAATTAGACTTGACTCATTCAAAGATTTTGGCTTTTGCAAATTTAAAATAATACTTAAGCCTACTCGTATATTTAGTGGATTAAGAGATTAATTAAAGTATTCAAGGCTTATTATTAAGAGATATGCGGCCCTGTTTTAAATACTGAATTAAAAAAAAAAAATGTGTCATTTTAAAGTGATTTTATATTGTGGTTTTATTCTCAAAATTGAATTCATATAATTTTATTCGTTTCAAAACCGAAATTAAATCGAATAGATTATTTAAAAAAATATCAAAAAATTAACACATAAAATTGTAGAAATTCTTTTATTCACTATAGTAAAATAATGTACTTTCACTTTAATTTATTTTAGTTAAAAAACACTCTGAAATCTAATTAAATTTTCTCTCCAAGTTTGATAATTTAATCGATAGATACAAGCCAAGCTCCAAAAAAAAAATATTTTCCGACAGCAGCAAACAATATCTGTTAATTCTATAACACAAAAACTTTAACCTTGACGTTTAAACAAAATTTCCAACTTAACTTCGAATGATATCAAAACGAGTGATTTACAGAACAAAAATGTCTGGTCCTACCAATTAATTTGTTTCCCAGAACAGAGTTTTTTTTTTTTTTTTTGTATAAGTGTGTGTTTCAGCTTTTGTAATAAAAATTTTCATATCTCTTTCTACAAGTTCGTGTTCTATGTCTTTTGTATTATTTATGGTGAGTGAATGATTTTGTAGCAAAGCAAGTTCGCTTTTAAGTCTTTTGTATACTTTATGCAGTTCGGCTAACCAAGCTTGTTGCTTAAGTCTTTTGTATTATTATTTAGAGAATAAACAATATCCAGGTCTATTTTTATTTTTTTATAAAATCTTTATTATGTTTTTATTTTTTTTATAAAATCTTTTCAATATTTTCTTTTCCTGTGGAAAAGCTCCGTCAGGAAAATTATAAATTAATATTTAAATAATTTTCCTGACGAAAATAATAAATAATTTTATAAAAAAAAAAAGTAAAAGCAGACTAAAGCTTAATAATTAAATATTTATAAAAATAAAATTATTTTGATTTCTGTAATAGATGTAAAAAAAATATAGCTGGAATAATCTCAGTATTTAATGAATTATGATTTATTTTATTTGTTGATTTGATGACAAAAAAATTTAATTTTAAAGTTTAAATAAAAATTCGAACTTAACTTTGAACAGCTTTAATATTTAAAAAAAATATAATTTTCAATTTGCATAACAGGGCTGCTTAACAGTTACAGAGAATATTTTATTTAGGCTTTTGGCTAGATTTTAAGTTAAGCATTTGTCTAGTTAAAAGCTGCATTTGGGTCCTACAAGATTTTAATTTTAGCTGACAAGCTGAGACCCACCATTGCAAGTTAGATTCATTAGAGTGCTCCTCTTTAGTAAAAGGCAGAAGATTTATTTGACAACTGAAGAGAAGCCAGATGATTACAAGTTAGTCATAGTTAAATTTAAGCCCGTATGACAATTACATTTTCTTGCATTCTTAAATTTTTGAAGAACAACGCAAATATATTTCAATGGCAAAATTTACAACGTGCAAGATACATACTAAAACGTCAAATATATCACTGTCTGCCAAAATATATGCGATAGTTTTCAACTTAAAACTTTCTCTTTAGTTAAAAGCTAAAATACATGCTGTAGCAATTTTGTTCCCTAATCAAATTAAAAAGTTAATGATTTTTCAACCAATGATAAGATTTCATTAGTCTAATGAAATATTTCGTTAAGAATAATGAAACGTTATCATTGGTGAAAAAATAATGAATTATTCTTCATTAAAATTTCATGGAATTTTCAGGGTACATATTCAGCAGATTTAACGTGATGTGATCTTTTTAAAAAAAATGGTCAAAGGGTTTTTCATTATTGATGAGATAAAAGCTGATATGCTAAAGAAATGCTATGATTTTCTTAGAAATATATATTTTAGGATTTAAATACATCTCATATAGGCAACAGCGCAAATCGATGTATCAAATTCAAATCAATCAATTGAAAAACAATTTTTACTTAATCTAAGTTTAGCATTATCTTGAACTCTTCAACAGCTTTAAAAATTATTCAATTAGAAACTACCCACACACACATAGCCTCAAAAAAAGAATGAATATAAAATCATAATTTTTAAATAGCGTTTGCAATTTACAGAAAACAATTACCATAAATCTGATAATGCCAAAAGTTACAGAAAAAAATTTGCAAAAAGCAAAGAAAGCAAAGGGAAACAACTAAAAACCAACGCAAAATAAACCATAAAACAGTATGAAAATAAACTACAGAATGCAAAAATGGCAAAAGTAACAAAAAGCAAAATTAACGTTTATTTGCAAAAAAGGAAAACAAAGCAAAAGGGCAAATGAGCCAACAAACCAACTTAAACAACAAGCATGGGCAGCTAAAGGACAGTGAAACAACAACAAACACAGCTCATAGACGAATATAACAAGTACCGACGACCAAACACAACACAATGTTGGACATAATGACGCCAGGCGCCAATTGAGAAATAACTAGCAACTGCATAGTAAGAGTTGCAAACATTTTAAGGCAGAAGGCAACTTCCAACATCTCATCACCACCAACGCTATGCTGCCACCAACACCACCACTATCTATCATTATAATGGCTGTGGAGTTTTTTTTTTTTTTGATGGAGTTAAAAACCCCTGGATTACAATACAGCACGCAGTAGAAAGAAAACAAAAAAATCATAGAAGCGATGAGAACTTTTTTGTTCTTGTTACTCGTAGTTTACACAGTTTCCAGTAAATTAGAGTAGGCAAACGGGGTGCTGCGAGTATAATGTTTATAAACAGGCAACTTAGTAAGTGGGATTCACGATTTTTTTATATTTTATTTTTTGGTTTTTAAGCAAAGTGAAACAACAACAACACTTACACTTACATACACCTAGCTGAAGGTTTTAAAACAATTCATGTTTGGTCGGTAGAACAAAAAATATCAAACGCAACCCATTCAACCACAGCTGGCAGCAATTGTGTAAATTATGTTGAACACTGATAACCATCTGAATGGAGGCACGATTTTCTTTTATTTTTTTTTTGTTCTCTTTACTGTGACTGTGACTGTAACTGAACCTGAATATTCTCAGCTTTGGCCTGGCCAGCCAGCAGTTGTTGTAAGGTGTAGTTAGTCTATGCAACACATATAAAAATATAGGTTTTGTAGGCTACCAAAATATAAAAAAGTACAATATTTTGTATGTAGGTGGAATAAACAAAACTATTTACTCTTGTATATTGAAAAGGGATGCCTCTATTTTACTAAACTGATTAACACACTACAATGAATTTATATAAAAACTATACAAAGTACGAGGGCCTAAAGGTTTTAAGATTTTTCAATTTCGCTTTTCTATCATCTATTTTTTTTTTTTTTTTCAAATTCTAATACAAAATATTGTGTGAGTAAAGAAACATTTCCCATTCTGAAAATAAATTAAATTAAAAAAAATTAAAAAATTTTAAAAAATTAAAATGTTTAATCTTTTCAGCCTTAAGTTGTGACTATACATTTTTTTCCATTAATATCTATCAATATAAATATAATTAAAAATTATTTCCTGTGTCAGTTATAAAAGAAAAATTTTTATTGCCAACAAACAAACAGAAAATTTATTTTATTTATATAGATATGACTGGCGTTGCTAATATCACATTTGGTGTCACGACACTATTATTTTAAAGCCGAAAAATCCTGACTTACTGATTAAAAGCACATATTTTACGATTTTAAAGTTTCTTATAAATTAACCCTAGAACACATGTCGCCCAAATCACACATCATCAATATCTATTAACGCATTGAATGACAAAAATAAAGGTAAGCTGTTTTTTTCTTCAAATTTCATTTAATGACAAAAATATCAGAATTAACGTAGTGCTTTACGAGCCTTAGGGCTCTACATTACGGCTCTAAAAGAATGTTTTGTTTATTTGATATCATTTTACCATTTCATTTCAGCTTAGTTCTAACTTTAATTAAACACAAGACCAAATAAATACAACAAACAAACGATCTCAATACCTACAACTATTCCACAGTTCTGCACTTTTTTGATTTAAGTACGAGCATGGGATTTGGGTGTGAGTAAGTACGCAAATAACCAACTTTTCAAAGTCTTCCCATCATGACTGATAAAAGCAAACAAGCGAACAAAAATTTATTGTAAAAATTTGTTTGTGTAAAGATTTTTTTTTAAATTAAATTGATGGCATGAAAACACTTTAAGGTGTGCGCTTTTGCTCTGCTTTAACGTCATTTACTTAGTTATTTTTTTTTTGTTCTCTTTCATGTGTTCGTGAATGCTCCTGCTTCATATCTTTTGACTTGACTTTGTAGAAGAAGTTACAAAATACTAAATTGTTGCAGAATGTTAAATGTGGCGCCATAGTGTTGTAACATCAATCGTTTTTGAATGAATGTCTTTTTGTAAAAGCTGTTACTCTTGTTTCACTAATACTAAGTATATTTCGCCAACCAACCAACCAAAACCAAATTATTCTAGAGAAATGAGTGCATGAGTAAGAGTAAACTATTACACTGTCTGTCTAGAGTGCTTCTTATATTTAGTGTTGACAATATTTGATGTGTTAGTTGCCTCCTACTCCACCTTCTTGTCCTCAACGTACTTTTGTTGTTGACAATACATCTCAGTGTTCCTTATACTGGCGATGGTTTTACAGGTGTTGTTGTATAGCAAGCCACCATCACTATTTTAACCAGAATGGTGGTCTGTTGCCTACTCATCGTTTGATGTTTTTCGCTTTAATTTCTCTTTGGCCTTTTGATATTAAAATGCAGATGTTGGAAATGCACTGTGGTGCATATTAAGACAAAAATATTTATAGTTATTTAATTTTTTTTCATCTGCTAACAACAATAATGCAGCTTTGGCAACCATGCAAACAGAATAAATTTGCCATCAAAGTAAGAAGTAATGAGTCTGAGTAGTAGGAAGAAATTGTGGAAGATCTTGTCTACCTTTGACTGCCACTGGAAAAACAGCATAAGATTTACTTTTCGATTAGCGTTACCTGCAGCGCATTACTGCTTTGTCAACTGCAGAGACCGCCTTAATATCTACCTTCGTTAGAAGGAAACGAACTCATTTCAGAATTTTATTGTTCTACTCTTACTAAATAGTTTTCTACTTTTATCTAGTACTTGTTTGACATCTTTCTATTGTTATTCTTATTCATTCCTCCTCTTACTCAGGAGGAGTTTCTCACATTTGAGAAACTAATTGATACCCTTGCTGCTTGTCTTACTGGAATACCCTGGGCAACCTTACCTTATTTACATACAAAGTTTCTTTCGAAAATATTTACCACAAGATTAACAGATTTTAAAGGAAAGCCCTGCAAACTAATGGGTAGTGAACCAACTCCATAATCAGTAGGTTGCAGGTTAGGTTTCTGGTTAAGCTCCAGGGCCAGTACACATGATCTTAAAAAGCATTTCTTAAAGGGATAAACTTAGCCCTAGATGAACCATATTTAGAGCTTGAAAAATATTTTTATGGCAACATGGAAAATAGAAATTGAAACAAAAATTATAAACGTGAAGGCAAAATCTTGATTAGCATTTTTACAAGTTTTATTTGTTGCAATTTTGCTTTTATATTTCGGCTTCCATAACAAATTTGCTTTTTGTAAGACAACATTTTGAAGAGAATAAGACTCTTGACTGCAATGAATTAAAAATTAAAAAAAAAAATAAATTAATTTGCAATTTAGAAAAGGGTTTTATTTATTTTATTTTAAAAACAGCACTGTGCCACTTCAAAATTATTTAAGGGTTCTCCTGTACCAATTCTGTTTTGTTGGAATCCATGCAATCTTTAGTTTTTTAGGTCATTAAATGTTCTTTTTTTTAAATTTCGAATTAAAAGGGTCATAATTTCTTTGTTTCCCTAAAGATTTTTATCATTTTCTTTTAATATCGGTTAAGAATTGGCTAAGTTATCTCCTATAACTGAAATTTAAGAAAAATGCTTAAAAAAAATTCCTTAGGCTCAAGTTGCTTATAAGAAAGCAAATGATATATATATTAAAGGGCTGCACAGGCATACTTGAAATGGCTTACAAGCACTTTTTATTATAAAATATTACACATGTTTGTGGTGATTTGAATCTTTCTTGTGCAGCCCTTTAATATATATTTATTATCTCTTTAAAAACACACTAAATTAGCTTTAAAAAAAGTGTAATTAAAAATAAATCGTTTAAAAAATAAAGGACTTGTGCAATTTTTTCAACTTAAAAATAACTTTTGTTATTTAAAAAATATTTTTTTTTTATTTTTTATCTAATAGTTTGTAGCATTAAGGCCATTGTGCAGCAATAAAGTATTCTCGTTTGTATGCGTAAATATGTTCTCCTTATTCAAAGTGTGCTTTAAATATATCCATAAAGCTACTTTAGTATGGGTGCAAGTGTTTAAGAGTGTATGTGCGTTTGTGTGTTCATATGTGCATGTGTGCATGTTTTTATTTAATATATAGAGTAATTACATGTTATTTGTTGCTTAAGTGATTTATAAACCAATTTAAAATAAAGTTATCTGTCTATCTGTCTGTTTCATGATAGTGATGAGAATGATTGAAAGAGGGAGAGTAAGTGAATGTCGTCGTGATTGTGTTTGCAAATAAAAAGCAAATTAAAGTTGATGAAGTGATATATGGGCTAATAAATGCCGACTCTTTTTTTAATTTTTTTCCTTTTGTTTTTTTTTAAGTTTTTTAAGGAAAATAAATGTTAAGTGGTCGATATATTAAACTAGACTTTAGTCTGTGGACATTAAAGTTAAATTTAATTTCTTTAATTAAAAATTAATTGTGGCTAGAATGGCATGATAAAATTCTCGATAGATAATTTAGCACAATAATTTGGTATTTATTTATTAGTTAAATCATTTCCACCCTCTGTTCGCTCTTATTCATTTTCATTTGTAAAAAATAAGTATCATATGTAATGTTAGCTTAAATATTATATAATTAACAATTTTATTAACAATATATTTTTTTAAGTTACCCCCGATTTTTCTACACCATATTTTATAAAGGGTTTTTATAAAAGGTGTTTTTTATAGACGTATAAAACTTTAAGTTGGCATTACTGTTCAAGATGGGGACCGATTTAACAGCTGTCAAGTGATTTATTCTCAGTTTGGTTTGGCAATTCATCATGAATAGACTAACGCCTGAACAACGCTTGCAAATGGGCACAAAACGAGATTGCCGTTGTTCCCGATTTTCATAAGCGAATTTGGTTTAGCGATGAAGCGCACTTCTGGTTGAATGGCTACGTCAACAAACAAAACTGCCGCATTTGGAGTGAAGCTAATCCTCAAGTGTATGTCGAAACACCGTTACATCCAGAAAAACTGACTGTTTCGTGCGATTTATAGGCTGGTGGAATCATTGGTCCATACTTCTTCAAAAACGATGATGGCCAGAACATTACAGTCAATGGTGATCGGTATAGAGCCATGATTACTAACTTTTTCATTCCTGAATTGAACAACCATGATGTCCAGGAGCTGTGGTTCCAACAAGACGGCGCAACATGTCACACAGCTCGTGCCACAATCGATTTATTGAAAGACACGTTTGGTGACCGCCTAATTTCACGTTTTGGACCTGTGAATTGGCCTCCAAGATCTTGTGATTTAACACCGCTAGACTACTTTCTTTGGGCCTATGTAAAGTCATTGGTCTATGCGGATAAGCCACAAACGCTTGACCATTTGGAAGACAACATTCGCCGTGTTATTGCCGATATACGGCCACAAATGTTGGAAAAAGTCATCGAAAATTTGACGTCCAGATTGGACTACATCCGAGCCAGCCGTGGCGGTCATATACCAGAAATCATTTAAAATGTAATGCCACAAGATTATCTTTCGGATAAATAAAATTCATGTCAATCAAATAATCCATCGTTGTTTTATTGCAATTTAAAGCTCTATACGTCTATAAAAACACCCTTTATAAATAAATTTTCCAAAAATTAAAATTATAATTATACAGTTTTTACAGCAAAGCATAAAAGTAATAAAAAATAATAAAAAAAAAAAACACCAAGAAAAATACAACAAAGTTGTTGCAGATATAGGTAAATATCGGTGTTCGCAAGCGCAAACGCCGTCTGTTTTCAACATAAAAAATTTGTAACTTCTGGCGGGCTTGTATTATTTATGCATCGTTCGCATTTAATTGCTTAGCTTTATTTTTACCAAATAGAAGTAGTTAGTGAGTCGAGGCCGAAGCTCTTAACTCGATGGTGTGTTTTATTCGTATTTCTTCAGTCAAGAGCGGAGGAAGTACTAGACGCCTGTGGGGGCAGAAATACAAAGGAAGCAAACGTTTGTCTACCCTGGACAAACTGAACGTACCTCAGCTGGAAAATGAATTGCGCTACAGCTACTAAACCAAATTAAAAACAATTTATTTAGGTACGACTTAAATGAAATTTTATGGCGCTTTTTCGGATTTTTTTTTAAATTTAAACACTATATACATATTCATATATGTATATCGTATCACTCTATTTATGAAATAAGAAAGGAAAGGTGATGTGATTTTTTTTTACTTGTTAATAAAAATTACAAATCATTTCAGTAAGATAAATCATGTTGCATAGTGTAATATAGCAGTTTTTCGATTTACACTTTTATATAAATAATATAGATAATCGGAAGTTATCTGCAAAATTTTAATTAAGGGCTTGTTCAGCTAAATGCGAATGACAGCTTCTTTCATATCATTTCTATTGAAAACAAAAAAATTATACGAAAATTTATTCAATTCAATTGTGCGAAAGAAGCTTTCGTTAGCATTTAGCTAATCAAACCTTAAATAGTTTTAAATTTAAACTAAATAGAATATCTATCCCTTACTAGCAATTTCACAATTTTTCTTTATTTTTGTTTTATTTAAAATTTATAATATTCTGTATGTCCTTGGGCAAAGTTCACTTGAACATTTCCTGGAAAATATTAAAATTTACATCATTATGCTAATCATAATGATTATGATGAAAGCAAAAACAAAAACACTTTAAAACTAATAATATTAAAGATTATCAACACCATAAAATCATATCCCCTTTAATAAATCAAAATAATAAAATCAAGCAACCAACCAACCAACCACAACTTGCAAAGTGAGCTTGAGTAAGACTTGCAATATGCATGACTGACGCCCTCTGCTTCTAATTAAAAAGTCCAAAAACGTTTAATATTGTTATCACACACTGCAAAATGAATAACTATTTTAGTTATTATAAATACGCATAACGCAGGCAGGCATGAACAAACTTGGACTCCTCTAAGCTCATACAGACATACAAAAGCATTTCTTCTGCACTCATGAAAACCACATTTAAACGTAAATTATCACGTAATTATAGATAATTTGCAATGATTTTATTTTTTGTTTTGTTTTGTATTTTTTTTAAAGTTTTTTATGCGTGTAAGAGGCAACAACGCACGTTTAGTTTCTTTTTAATGCACTGAGCTGCGCTCGCATTAACCAACTATTTCTATAGCTATTTTTTGATGTATAGCACGTTTTTTGTTTATTATGATAAGTACAAGATAGCAGACATTGTAGTCAGACACTGTTCGTATCCAATGGATATGAATACAAATATTCTATAATTAATTTAATGATTCGCATAAGATGAGATCGATGATTCGTATATTACGAATCATGACTAAAGTTTAAAAGTGTTTGTGGTTGATAAAAAAAAAAAATAATAATAATAAACCGTCAGCTTCAGCCTGTTGAGATCGGCTGTTTCTCATACTAACAAGTTTTCCTTGACGCAAAATTAAAAAAATAATAATAATAATAAATAAAAACAAAAAGTTGTAGTGATTTTAATATGTCATTTAAGTTGAATTTATGTAGTAAAACTGTTGCACCCTGGCTTGAGTAAATTTATAATTTAGTAAATTTCTTTTTGAATGCATGTAAATCGATTGCCACAATATTGTATTTGAAATAATTCATTTTTCTGCAAAAGACATTCAATGGAGTGTCCAAATATTTATAGACATAAAGAAAAATGAATCAAATATGTTAAGTTAGGCTGTACAGGCGCCCCAAATAAAAAAAAACAGCGAGGGGCTTACTTGCGTCCTCAGACGTGGTCCTTTGTGACACCTGTGTAAGAGGAAAGATGGATAGCAATAGAGACAGAAGAGTGAAATAACGTAGAAAGATAGTAGGGGAAAAGAAACTTTATGCATGATAACCCTTATAGTCGACAATGCAGTAAAACTCTACAGGTAGCACTTCCCGAAATAGAGCTAATCCGCCAGAACCAGGCAGAGGCAGTTTCCTTCTCTTAAATGTCTTGACAACTTCTACAGTAGTCATTCGATAGTAAATCCGTTCTCTTTGCATGGTTATCAAAGCTGTGAATACTTTTCAGCCTAGACCAGATTACGTTTATTGTATTGCATGTCCATTCGTCTTTTTATCTGGGCTGTGTGTTGCGCAAAAATTTTTTAATTGGAACACTTTCAGCTGGAAAAATAATTAATAATAAAAAACTTATAAAAATAAAATAATTTACGGCCAGGCTCTCCATTTTAATCAATAGATTAATCTAGGATGGATGGCAAGTCATAGTGGAAGCAACGAGAATACAGACATGCTCGAGAGGTGTGCCTAGCAGCTTCATTGTAGGGAGGGGCTGAAAAGAGAATCCCAATAATATTAAGTGGTGACAAAAAATATCAGAGTGGCTAAAACATTCATGACATTCCGTTCTTAGAAGACAATATATGACTTCTAAGCCTAACTCGAACGGTAATTCGTTTTGTCACGGGTTTTATGATCTGGTATAGCAGACTATTGAAACACTTGCTAAATAAAAGGATCAATCGAAATAACCTAAGCAGATTGTGTAACGAAGGATGACATGTACTATGTCTTTTTAGCATCATTAACTACAACCCTGGACATGCCGGACAAATCATCGAAGAAAGTCTTTGAATTCTAGTATCACGGAGAATTTATAACTAGATACTAGTGACACAAAGATCTATTTTGAACACAGTAATCAGGCGACTTGTTCCCGCTTTTCATTTTAATTTTAATTCAGTCCAATGGTGGAAAAATTTCTTAGAAATTTTTTACTATTTCCTTTTGCTTTTATCATTAAAAAAATTTCTTTTTTTTAACATAGAAAGTTCAGTGATTTAAAGAAATTTTTGAGCAAAAACCTTATGTTTTTATTAAAAAAAAAATTCTTAGGGAATATTCATGATTAGTCTGATTATTTATTTTTAATTAGAAAAAAGGCAACTTAAAAATTTTCTCCCCACATACTTAGTTTAAGCAAATGACCTTCATTCGGCCGGGTATTTCTTTAAAGCTTATCAATTCCAAAAAAAAAAAAATTATTTTGATGGAACAATTAAAAGTTTTGTTTATAACCATCAGTTTTCTTGGAAACTTTTACACAAATTTAATGCCACTGGCGAGTAAACAAGAAAAGCATCAAAAAAAGCACTAACTTTCTAAATTTTTATGTAGAAAATGTCAAAAAAGAATAGTAATAAAAGTAGAACATAAAAAAACCCTTTTTTGGGGGGTTGTGCATTAATTACATTTCTTTTTTTTTTTTAACAACACAAATACGCGAAGCTTCTTGACTTGTCTGCAGAAAACAGCCAGGGTCTAAACATTAATCGAACTTAAGACTCCAACATGCTAGCTTTTTATTAAAAGGCCAACCTTGTCAGTTCAAAATCTATTTCCGTGTAATAAATTTGGAATACTTGTACACTTTTCAACAACACTGTTTCCAAAACTTATCAATATCTCATTGTCATACACTTACTGTTGATGTGAACACACTCTAATGAAATTTATTTCATAAAAACTAAAAAAAAAATTTTTTTTTAATCAAATCTGCTGTAGTCAAAGCTTATACTCGTAACTGTATGTGTGTGTTGTAGTTTGTACGCTTGAGCGTGGCTGTTGTTTAATAAATGTTTCGATCTGTAAACACAATAAACAAATAATTGATGGCAAGAATTTAAATTGACACATGTGAGATATGATAAAAAAATACAAACAGCTAACTGAGCATGAAAGGGTGCGTACGCATGCCTCTATGATAAAATAAAATAAAAACTACAGTTTAGGAAAGATCATTGATATTGAAAGCTTGAAAAGAAACGTTTTTCAAACAAGGATATTATTTGGGGAGGCCTTAATTTAAGCATTAATATGCAAGTGTGTGGTGTTAATATCACTCATTTGCCCCAAAAGCTGGCATATTAAAAAAACTAAATAAAAAAAATTTCTGAAACCAAATGCTTCAAATGTCCTGCCTAACGTATTCAAAGAAAGCAGAGAACGAGAAAGTTCATGGCAAATCTTTTTTTTTTAAGTTTTTATATGCCACTTACCCAAAGGATCTTTTTTAGAACCAAACTAGTCAAGAATCAAGCCTATGATCCCCATTTTATGAGGTTAGTACACTACCCACTAGTTTAAGGGGCACTCATCCTCAATTATACAATATTTGTTAATAGTTTTTCATTCGAAATCTTATTCGTTTTGTATGAAATAATATGAAAATTTTGATAAAAATTTCTAGATACCGAGTGTAGCATTTTGACCTTAATTTAAAGGACTAAAACTAAAATTCACATTTTAAAAATTTTTTGTAGATGAGGTTATATTAGAGCTACTATACCGCTTAAAGACATCAGAAGTGGCTTTGGAAGGTGAATATCAGATGGAACAGATAATTGCCAGGTCGCTGGTTGTGATGGTAAGCACTCACCTTAGCAGAAATAGGAAGAATATATCCTTACTAGCGACTGTGATTACTTGTTACTGATTGAGCCACATGTACAATAACAAGCTAAGACTGTTTTTCAATGTAAACTGTTGTAGGTGTCAGTTAGCCAAGACAGCTCTTCAACTTCTGACTTCAAGTCACAAAGTTTCTGATGCACATTTTATGCACGCTCTATCTTTGATATCGGGCATGGTTGGTTGGTTGGTTAGTTTACATGGCGGCCTAAACGACTTTCAATTAGAGTCGCAACACTCTGTTTTGAACCACCTACTCGTCAAGACCATGTAGCCGTAAGGTGACCTAAATCCACCCCGTGAAATTTAGATATCGGGCATAATGTTAAAAGATTTTCTCAAATATCCAGGGTGAGTCTATATTTCTTTGGGTTGACAAATAGGTGGTCCAAGCGCAAACTTGAAATTTTAGCTGATGGCCGTAAGGCTGTCATTTACGGCACTAGAGATACCCATAAGCTAGTGTATTACTTTTGGGAGACTCAGCTTTGTTTACTGATTAGACCCTAAAGAAAACAAATTGGAACACTAGCCGTCAAGCTATTTAGCCTCCCTCTTTATGTGATGATAAAAGGCCTTATCTTTAAAACTCCTTTAAGCCGCTCTTTGTTTTACTAAACAAATTATTACATTTAAAAAAATTATGCATAAATTTTGGAAGGCAAACGAACGACATACGCATATTGTATACATCATGCTTTGACAATGATATTTTTTTTTGTGAAGAAATCCAGGGAAAAATGAGAGAAGTGCGTTTGTTTCATTGTGTTGTTGTCTCGCGTTGTTTTCACGCATTTTTTTCAGACATTTTGATTTTGTGGCGCTCGCTTATTTTGCAAACGATCACTACAATAGCAACAACAATAACAATAACAAAATGTCGATAAATGTTGATGCGTAAAATGACACTTGGCGCCAATATAGTGAAACTGCATTTAAAATGACATTTAATAAGACGTTTAAATGACAATAAGAATATTTATTACAGTGGCCATGAGAATGTTGGAATTATCATTATAGTTGCTATTATTGCATTTTGTTGTTGCTGTTGTTATTCTTTTTTTTCAACTCAAAATTTAGTTGTTGTTTGCTTTCTTAAAAATCAAACAAAACATGTTTAAAAAACGCACCGAACTGAGTAAGTGGTGTGATGATTTGTTGATTCAATTAGTGAAAAAAAGGAGTAAAACAAAGAAAAAAAAAATAAAACCATTTTTTTAAAAAAAAATCTTCAGAAAATTATGATTGGTTTTTTGTAGGAGAATTAAAAAAAAATTTTTTTCTGTGTGTTTGTGTTTAACTAAAATAAACGTTTTTTATTTCTGTTATTTTTTTTTTTACTAAAAAAAATAAACTTTAATTAGATTCCAGATCAGCAAAACTGACAGCTTTAAAAAATTTGTAGGGTAAATTAACATTTCTGGTATTTTAACTTTACAGAATTCAAATTATTATACCTTCCTGATGAGCTGTCTCGGCACCAGAGAAATGAAATAATTTAAGCTTATAAAGTCAGAAGGGATTAAATCTTAATCGTTTTTCAACATTTGAGGATTCTGTGAGTCGTTGTCGAATAGCGTGTTGCGAAATATGTCATGATGACTTTCGCTAGCGAGTGCAACTATTAAAGTTTTTCCGGACAAGCAAGTAAGAAATAAATTAAATTAATAACCGAAAAAAATAACTTAAGCGTTTTAAGTCAAAGTCATTGATATTTTCTACCGTTTTTGAATGTTGTTAGAGCTTATATTATCTTCAGACTCATGGAAGAAGCCAATTTATTTTGTACAGTTTTTTCTTCATTTTTATTAAAATTTTTTACTTTTAAAAGCTTTTTTCTTTACAATGTACAAACACATGATTTCGTTGACAATTTTTCCTTTTTCTTTAGTCTGTTAAAAAACATACTTTATGTTCTTTTTAACATTACAGCTTTATTCGGTTCGTTTTGAATCGAGTATTAGAATTATAATTAATTAACTCTCAAAATTTCATTCAGTAGGTAAACAATTCCGATCACGACTAATAAAATTAGAACTTAGAACAATATGTACACTGAAGGAAATCTAATGAAACGAATTCTTTTAAATCTAAGAAATATTTTACAAATTGCTTGAATTGATAATTTTTTTTATTGTATTCATATTTAGTATTATTTCCTAAAATAAGAAAATATTTATTAGTTTAATAAAACTATTGTTTGTTTCAAAAAAAAAAAAAAAAAATTAAATTGAGAGTATGTACTCGTATATATAAAGAAAATTCTCTCAGTGTAAGATTTAAATTAAAATAGAGCGTAGCTGAACGTACGCAATATCAATGGCAAGCCCAGACAACATTGGTGTTGAACTTTGAAAGAGACATTCCCTTAGGAAAATTCCTCGTCAATCTTCCAAGCTTAATATTTGCTAGAATATATTTGAGATCAAGGACTAGAAGAAAGACTATATACTTGATGTCAGACAGTTAGGTTTCACTGCTAGTCTTATGCTCACTTAAGGGATTATGTATCATCTTTGAACGAACTTCGGTCCCAAAACAACCTCACATTGCGTTGGAACATAAAATAAAATATGGACAGAGCTTTACTAGTAACGACCAGGCAGACTGCGTGGCCAATAGAGAGGCTTAAAAAACCCAACTTTGGCATCTCTTTAGAATCAGGTTGCTGGGTCGAATTGCAATTCTCAAAAAAATCACTGAACGAACCTAGACTCACAAAGCTCTTCATTACAGCACCACGGAGTTCATCCCAGAAGCTGTTGTCTTCTATAAAGAACGATCTTAGAATCCTAAAGAGATGGTTTAGCGGGCATTATAATTTTATAGACCACCAGTGTAAGATAAGAAATAATAAGACTAATTAATGAAGATTCTGTGGATTACTTGTTATATACTTTGTGACAGTCCAGGAGACTTCTGTGAGACTTCTTGTTGACTCTCAGAATAAAGCAATTTTCTCCATTCGAGGCCTAGAACAGGAAAAGTGAATACATTTGCTATGCAAAAAATATTTTGGGTTGCAGTTCATATGTCCTAATAACAATAATAACAATAACAGGCTAAGGCAACGTCAGTTGTGGATTATTTTCATATGCTGAAAACCATCTTAATCGTCAGAAGAAAAAAATTTTTGAATCGAAAAATTAAGAGCAAAAATGACTTAATTGTTGAACTATTAAGTCACCAATTACATATAAACCAAGTCCTTAAAATCGATATTTTATATTCTTGGTTCCTTTCTGATTTATTAAATTAGTTTCTTGGGAACTTTGCTAATGCAACCTTCTCAATATACAGGTGAAATCAATATTAACGTAGTATTAATAAGAGTAAAAACAAATACTTCCAGCGCTTTCCTTGTATCTGCTGTCATTTGTCTTACTAAATATAGTTTTACAGTTGTATTTAAAAACAGAGCAGCCTGGCAACATCAATGTTAATAGCCTTGTCCAAGTAATTACGGTAGCAGATTTGTGCTACCGTGAGAAGTTACTCATCAAAGCTGAGAAAAAGTTACTCTTTATTATTTTTTTATAAACAATATTCACACATACTCAAACATCACAAAAAATAACCCAATTAAATTTTCATAGACATGCAATTTAAGCCATAAAATAAAATGATTCATACAAAAAAAAAAAAAAAAAAGGCATACAAGTATTCACGCCACCGCAAAATTTGATAAAATTTTCGCTTTCATTAAAAAAAACAAAAACCTATTACAAATAAATAAATATCTGCTGCCCATAAATAAAATTTTTTTATTTGAAATTCTCTCACGCATATATTTCGTCCTGTTGCTCATTGAACATCAACAATACAATGTTTGTTTGCCCCATTTCATAATCATCATATCAAAACTAAAAAGCCTGAGGCTTAAAACAAATCAAAACAATTTTTTGTTTTTTGTTTTTCATTTGTTTCATTTCTTTGTATCGAAATTTTAAATTATACAGCTTGAAATGTTTTTCTGTTTTTTCATGATTTGTTAAGGGTTTTTGCTAGCAAAGCAAATTATTTTGATTAAAATGTTTCATTTAAAAGCATAATTAGTTTTAAAAGAAATAATTTTTATAAATGACCCACGCATTCGTTTCGTTAATTGTGGGGGTGTTGAACATTTCATTAGATCAAAATAACTGTTTAGAACAAAAAAAAATATGCTGCGTTTCTTGGTTGCTTTGATAACGGTTTCTGTTATTTAAAAATTTCAACAAAAAATTTTGGTTTCTCATTTCTGTAAGAAAATCATAAATACTCTTTTAAGGTTTCATTTATTTGTCTGGCTATTTTTTTTTTTATGACTGAATTTATAATTGCTCGTTGAGGCTTGAGAGGAAAGAACAAGTTGAAAAATTTGTTATAGAAAACTTTAAGTCACCCATAAATGATTAGAATTTCGTTACAAATCTGTTTTTTCTTTTCTTTGATAAATTGATTACAATTGGATATCCAGAATGAGCTTCTTGAAGAATATCCATGACATCCATATGTCAGTAATCGTTTTCAAGAGTTAATGTTCAATGAATTGTTTGGCCGCTTTACTTATCTTTGTCTTATCTAAATTGAAAATATTAAACTTTTGTTTGAATTCCAGTCCAGACATACACAAACCGAAGCTTGCAACAGAAATTTGGAAATATTCTGGCTGTCCACGATCTATAACAGCAGTCTCTCGCAGACTTCAAGATAATTAGAATTAGAATTGGAATAAAATTGAGATTTGGAATTAGAATTAGGAGCGAGAATGAGTCACCTGGTCACTTTGGCCAAATTAGAACTTTTGTAACACTACTGTTACAAATTCTTATTAAGTGTGTCATTCATTAAGAATTAAATATTTTAAAATAGACTTAGGGTCTACTCAGGAACCGCAGCAGCTACCCCCGCTTGTGAGCTTAGTACACTACGCCTTATTTTAAAGGGGTACCCTTCTAGTGTACAGGAAATAACTTCCTCATTGGATAGAATGCATAATTTACGGGCGGCCGTTAACAGGCTTCAGTTAAATTAACTTGACAACCTCACATAGATCATAATAAATATAAAGAATTTTTAAATACACTGCTTTACAGGATAAAAAGGAATCAATAAAAAATATAATTCAATGATATTTCGGTTAAAAAATTTTTTTTTTTGAGTAAAACTTAATCGTTTGTGTCAGTTTTTAGACTTAATGGGCCATAATCATAGTCAAAAAAATTATGCTTTAATTAAGAGCTAACTTTTGAGAATAAAACTTTCATGAATTTAAAATCGTGACATTTGTGTGACTGTGATTATGGGCCAATAATTCGGCGGCTTCTATTTATTTCATTAAAAAATTTATTAATTAAATATTTATTGGTTAAGGCTAGTATTCAAA
This sequence comes from Thelaira solivaga, assembly GCA_947397855.1. NCBI lineage: Eukaryota > Metazoa > Arthropoda > Insecta > Diptera > Tachinidae > Thelaira > Thelaira solivaga. Next base: position 16,279,367 of record OX377611.1, on the reverse strand, counting down.
ATGACTAATAACGACTTCAAGTAAAAATTATGACAAATTTGTCATACAAATTTGTCATAATATTGATTTCAAGTCTTTTTTAATTTTCTTTGAATACAAGCATAAATAATTTATTAATTATTTAAGTTTAATGTTTGTTTATAAATAAAATAATTTAATTATTATTCAATTTTAAAGTTAGAATTTTCTTGTTAACTGCAGTTTGATTACTCCGCCCAAATCTCGTTTTTGCTTCGTTTAGTTTAGCATCATATGTGCTGTGTTGCATTTTATTGTATTATTAGTGTTGCATGTTCTGCTCAGTCTCAGTCCCACATTTCTATTAGCTAAAAAGTAGCCATTATGACTACAAGAGTGATTATAAAACAGCAGATATTGATTTCACTTAGCCCACATAAAAGGTGTCCTAACAAGAACGCAAGATTTAAATTTTAAATAAATGACTGATGCAGCAATTGAATTGTTTCCCTGGCTGTATGACATGTGGCGTCGTCTTGTTGAAACCACAAGCCCTCCACATTCATTTATTCAATTCTAGGCAAGAAAAAACTGGTTATCATTTCAGGATACCGAACACCATTGACTGTTTGCGCTTGACCTGCCTCATTTTCATAAAAAAAAGGTCCAATGATTCCTCCAGCCCAAAAACCACACCACACAGTGACACGTTGAGGATGCATTTGCTTCTCGTGAATCACTCGAAGATTTTCTTCACCCCAAATGCCACAATTCTGCCTATTGACGAAGCCATCAAGATGGAAATGGGCCTCGTCACTGAAGATGATTTTATCGGCAAAATCAGCATTTTCATGTTGTCTCTCCAATACCTAATTAACTAACTCCCTTCACTGTCCATAGTCATTTTTTACTAACCTCGTACCTTCTACTAGCAAACAATAACAATTGTTCAAATGTCAAACAATGACACTTCGAATGGCGCCAAATTTAAATCTTGTGTTCTTGTTAGGACACCCTTTAGATAAGTAGTTAGTGCACTAAAGATAAAAGATTCGATTAATGGTTAGAACCTGGGTGTTTTCTACAGACAAGCCAAGAACCTGTACAGGGGGGCTACTCTGTATTGCGATGCGAAATCTAAATGTTTTGCGTTTGCTCTTTGCTTATCGCAAGATATTTGTGTGTATAAAAAGACGTTGGCATACACTTACGCATTACAAAACGGGGTACTACCATACAAATGCAAAAAGTAAGCTATCAAACACATTAAAGATTCGATTTCGTACCGTTTTTTTTTTTGCATCGCAATACAGTGTAACTCCCCAGATTTGTGTTGTTACAAAAAATAAGATACAAGCCAATACGAGGTACTATACGTTTCCAGTTAAAGATTTTGTTATATTTAAGTCACGTTAGCTTAAAATACTAGTTAGTGTATAAAATCTCTTAATTGAAAATTGTCAACTAAATTTAATTACGTAATTTTTAATGAATTTGGCAGATTTGAAATTGTTTTATATGCAAGTTTGTAAAAATTTATGACAAAATATAAATTCATTGAGTGATATTACATTCGTAATTAAAAATACTCACATGCAGACATACATGTGTTTGTGTTTGTATCATAACATTTTTAAATAGAATTATAAACACAAATATTTTTAATTTCGAGCACAAACATCTGCCACTAGGAAATTGTCTGTGAACAATAAGAAAAATATTAATTAAATTTACAAGTGTCTTTAAAACAACAATAATATTTACATGTACAACACAAACGAGAAAACGACATGAAATAAAGCGATACAAAATGTTTGCCAAATAATAAATTTTAGTTTTTATTCGTACAAGGAAAATATCAGACAGACATTATAAAACGAATGAAAGAAAAAAAAAATAAAATGAAATAAAATGAATTAAAAACCATTAAAAATGTTTTTAAAAAACTACACATCATGATCAGAAAGCGAAACATACTAGTTCACATAGAAACGTTTGAGTACAGATGTCGCCACCGTGTTGCGGCATGGTCCAAAATTAATTGTGTGTAAGCGAAATGAAAAAAAAAATTAAATTTTCCGAAAAGAAAAGTAAATGAACTTTTGATTTGTATTATAAAACAAACAAACAAAACAAAAATTAAATATAAATTTGGCACATAGAAAATAGTTTCACATGCGAAATAGAAAATAAGAAAACAAGAACAGGAGGCGAAGAAATGTGGTCGGTCTGTGGCCTCTGTTTAAGCATTAAAAAAAAAACCTAGAAAAATGTAAGGACTTAAGCAAATGGAAGAAAACAAACAGATGTATGGGCAGACGGACAAACAGAGGCAGCAAAATGTAGACACAATAAGAAGCTGTTGTTTAATTTGAAAATGAAATGCAAAACGAACAAACTCAAGAACGTACGTTAGATGTATGTGTGTGTGTGCAGGCATACATGAAACGATCTAAGCACAACAAGATGTGTCTGACAGGCAAATGTGTGACCACCACTTGCCTGCCTGCCCATAAGCCCCATTAAAAGTATCATATCTAAGATCTAGAGAAAACAGCCAACAACAGCAACAAAAATAAAGAGGACAATATTTACATACGAATGAAGACGACATCGTCTGTGTCCGTCGTCATTGTCGACATCCACCACAGAAGCGCGTGCAGCACATTTTTCTTTCTTATTTATTTATTTTTCTCATTGCTATTGTTGTTGTATTTGTTTCTTTTGTTTTTTGTAAAGTTTTTGGGCGCCAAATGCAAAAATAGTGTCCATTGCCACCTTTTACCCCCACCGTTGTCTGGCTAGGCCTCTAAACTGAGGGAGGCGCCACACACAAATGTGTGATGTCGTACGTTTGAAAAATGTGATCAATGCGTTTCTATGTAAAATGCAAATAATGAAAATGAATAACAAAAAACAAAAAAAAAAAAAAAAACAAACAGAAAAAAAACTGCAAACAAAATGTTGTTGGATTAAAGAATGAAAATGTGTGTTCGCTTTGTCTCGTTTGAGTTTCATTTTTATTTATTCGGTTATTTGTTTGAAATGTTTTTTCTTTCTCTCCTTCTTACTCAAGTTGTTATTTATTTTTTGGCACGCAAGTCCATCACCTAATGCGACAAGGCTTTATGGTGTAAGTGCAAAAAAAAAAAAAAAAAAAAACTTTTAAGTGAATTTGCAGCCCACAGCTTTTAAAGGTAGCAAATCAATTAAAATTTTAATCAATTAACAAAATAAAATAATGAAAAATAAAAATAAATTATTTCAATTAAAATGGCTATTTTGTTAAGCTTGAGGTCTTATTTTTCAAAAATTTATTTTTATATCGATATTTCGCTCCAATTTTTGTAGCTTCTTCAGGATATAATTATAAATTAATCAAATTATTAAAAATACATATTTCAAAAATTTTCTTGACAAAACTAAATTAGGGTGTTCAATAATAAGGTTATCCCAAACAAAATTTGAAAAATATTTAATATGTTAAAAATGTATATATAAAACAATTGTTATAAAAATGTATGTGTTAAATGAATTATGTATGTATGTAACAAGGAACAATTAACATTTTTTTTTTTTTTTTTTTTTTTTTTTTTTTTTTTTTTTTTTTTTTTTTTTTTTTTTTTTTTTTTTTTTATAAAAATATTAAATAATAACATAATTTTGTTAATATGCTCAAATAAATATATAAAATTATATATTTGTACATGGACACACTTATTTGTATATAAATAATATGTGCATATTAACAAAAATATTTAACAAAATTTATATTTGTTTATTAAGTGTCTATAATTTTGAGCTATATTTTCTGTATCAGACTTAAAATTTATTCTATGTGTTGTAGGTGTATTAATTATTTGTAACATTTCTAATGTGTACCTTCTTTTATAATTATTTTCTATATTTAAAACTGAAACATTTTCAAAATTAGGAAAATGATTTAATTCAAAACAATGAGAAGTTAATGCCGTTTTTTGTGAAGAAATGTTCCTATACTTTTGATCCGATTTATGTCCAGCCATTCTAGTCTTAAGTTTATTTTTTGTTGTACCTACATATACTTTGTCACAAGTTTCATTTTTATTACCATCACATGGTATTCTATAAACTACATTTGACATATCAAATTTCTCTATTCTATCTTTAGTTTTACTAAATAATGTATTTAAAGTATTGTATGTTTTGTACGCCATACGGAATTTTTCTCTATCATAAATCTTAGTATTTATTAAACGTTCTGACAGTCCTGGTATATAAATAATTGATTTATAAGAAACCTGTTCATTTAAATGAATTGTATTATATCTTCTATTCCTATAATACTCTCCAATTTCTTTATTTGCAAGTTTGTTAGAGCTTTTTCTTGTTTTATTACAACGATTGGATTTAATTAATTATTTTTATATCGATATTTGGCTTCAACTTTGTATAGTCGAAGTTGCTTTAGGATTTATATTTTATTTAATGAAAAATAAAAATAATTTCGAAAGAAAGAGATTACATAGCGCAATACACTACTTTTATAGTGTCACAACTCTCTTCTTTTCGGTCTAAAATATTTCAAAAGTTTTCAATAAAAGTAAAAAGTCTTTCTCATGTTTTTGGATTTATTGAAGTAGGCGAGCGATTCTCAGTTTTGACCTGACAAATTGTTAAAAAGATCATCCATTTTAGCTGTTTGGGTTTTTTTTTTACAAGGAATAAAATTATCAGCAGACGTGATTTGCAAATATTTTTGGTTAGGCCGTGATGCTTCATTTAGTCCCTATTTAGACGAGGAAACATTTGGAAGAAAAACATCTTGAATTCTCTTTTGCTTTTTTTTTCGCGGTCACACAGACGAACATGTTTCCGGCAACATTCCATTATTATTCTTATTATTTGCACACAAAATAATGAAAGAAAAGAAAAGTAAAGCAAATATCAACAGAGAATATGTGAACAAAGCGTATCGCCGAGTACCGAACACGAAAATGATTCTCTCTTCTCCACCCGTAATTTGCCTACAAACGAAATGTTTCCCTTCTAAATGTTTCTTCGTCTAAATAGGGACTTAGAAATCATTCTTGATAAAATTTAATTTTATATGGAAGCATTTGTGAAAGAACTTTTAGCATGGGTCGCAGTCATGTTTCAGAGATGGGATTTAATATTTATGGCTTCCTTTTCAGGTCTCTAACACATATTTGCTTAAAGTCCATTATTTTAAATTACTAACAGTAACTTCAAAATTTAATAATAAATTCTTTTACATTCCCAATTTTATGTCACAAGTATTTATTTCTTCAGTGTAAAAATTTTTTTTTGTGGTTCTGCATCAAAAAAACTTTTGTTTTTGCTTTGTATGTCTATTAGAAGATTACCAGCTGTGTGCATAAATTTCACTTTTTATTTTGTGAACTCTTTTTCAATTTAATAGTCTAGTACACATTTTTTAGGTGTTTGAAAATTTTACAAAAATACAACACCAAAAAACTGATTAAAAAAAAAAAGTCTCTTTAGAATGATAATTGCAAAATTTAACACAAAAAACAATTTCGTTTTATTTTAATTTAATTTTATAAAAAAATTGTATTTCAAAAGCAAGGAAACAATAGCCAGAAACAATTTAATTAGTGACTGTTGTTGAGCAGACAACAACAACTTTAAAATGCCATTAGCATTTTGTTTGCAAATTTTTAAACATTTAAACAAACAAAATTCTGCAATTTAAAGAAAATATCAAACTAATTTGTATTCAGAAGGCTTGCAATATACCGCTTTAAAATTCGCTGATAAAAAAGATTTATTTTCATCATTAAAAAACAAAAATAATAACGAGAAAACATGCCAGCAGCCAATAAATTCGTTTAAATTTCAAATAAAGACAGAAAAGTTTAAAAATGAACAAAATCCTTAAATAAATCAAGGTTCATAAACGTTAAGTCTTAATTTGTAAAGCAGAGAAAGGACTAGTTTTGGAAAATATGAAAGTCAGTAAACAAATAATGTTTCTTTCCATTGCATTAATGGTTGATTAACATTTACTTTAACAGTAGCGTAATAAATCCCTGATCATTATAAAATATTGATTCACTCACTTGTTCTGGAGAAGTTTGCTGTCCGTATAATATTTTCCTTATACATATAAGTTAATCCTCGTTTGTTCAAGATACTTTAAGCCTTATGTAAAAAAAAAAAACCTTGTTCGGACAAAAATTTTTTTCTGAACAAGCGGCTGGATTCAGTTCCATATAATAGTAAAAATTAAAAAAACAATACCAGATAAAAAGTAAATTCAGTCACTTATCCCATTAAAAATTTTGTCCGTACAAAATTTTTTTTTTAAGAAAGATACTGTAAACTGCATAAATAACAAGTGGCTGGATTCAGTTCTATAGTTCTTCAAATATACAATAGAGAAAATTAAACAAAAAAAAAAAAAAAATACAAGACAAAAATTCATTCACTTATTTGTTCGTACAAATTTTATTTTTTCTAAGTGTGAAAGACCTTTTAAACTGCATAAAAAACTTTATTTGTAAGGAAAAAAATTTTTTTTTTGGAAAAAATGGGTGATTAAAGCCCGAAATATTAAAAAAATTAAAAAAAAATTAAATCACTAACTTATTTCGGAAAAATTTCTTCTCTGTGAAGAGAAGATAAGCGATTAATAGATAAATAATATCAAAATACTGGGAGGTTATATTCCTCAGCATATATCTTGGCAATAACCTTATGGTCTTTATAAGAACGCTAGAAAATATATTGTTTAAACAACACAAATCAGTAAAGATTTTTAGCTTGTCTGCAGAAAATGGTCAGGGTCTAGACACTTATTGAACCTGTAACTTTATAGCAGCTTGGCAACCACAATACTACATAAATTGCAAATAGTGATATTAAATATAAAGTAACTTCTACCAAAATTTAAAAATTTTTTCATAAAAAAAAAGAAAAAAGAAAAAATTATTTTTCATCGTTTTCATTGAAATATCGTATCAAATGCACGGATTTAGCCCTCGTAATCTACGGGGACACGCTGTTGATAATTATGGTATTGAACCAAACCTGAGCAAGTATTAGTTTAGTCAGTAATTACAAGTCAACGTAAATATGCTCTAAGAATGGCTCTGACAGTTAATATTAATACGAGAAGTAGGAGGGAGCCATATAACACCTTTTCTCACTTTTTCCTACTCTTGAGGATCGGCATAAACTCGCCCATTAATTAAAATCGCAAGATAACGTTTACTTTCTGTTATGTAAAGCTTATCGTAACTTTATCCCCGATTTTTCAGGTAGCCCGTCCGAAGAAAGCAGAAAAGGCAGATGTATTTGATTTTTTAATAATAAGTTTTTTATTTTAACTAAAAAAAGTTATTATTGCCGTCTTACAAAACCTTTCAAGTGCTTTTTTACAATTCAAAATTATTTTATTCGGAAATAAATTTAATTGGCCAATTGTTTTTTTTTTTATGTTGAATTATTTATTCTCTTTTTTTTTTTAATGAGGAACAATAAAATTAAGCTCTAACACTCATTTTTAGAATCTAAACCTACATTCCTTGCACGTATTAAATATTAATTTAAATGCTAAATTATTTAAAAATTAAAATGAAAAAAACCCAAAGTGACAGCATTTACTTTACAATCGTCAATACCACCTTAACGATTTGCAAAATATTCACTCGCACATCAATAAAAATTATGACATGTTTTGTCAAGTGTGAGAACAATTAATTCAAAACAGCTAAAAACTAAATGGAATTGATTTTGTGTCTGTCTGTTGCTGGTGGTTTCTTGTTATATTTATTTTTAATTTTTTTCTAAACTGGTGACAGGTAGTCAGTTGCAAACCGACATAATTGTATTAATAAAATGTTTAAAAAAGAAACAAAAAACGTTTAATAAATATTAATAAACTTAATTAATATTAGGAACTGAATTAAGGCAAGTATTATAATTTATGAAAAAATTGTGTGTAGTGGAAGGAGAGAATAGCACAAAACAGGTGTGAAGCATTAATTATTAATAAGCAGTAATAGACCAGCCAATAGTTCCAAACAAAATTTTTGTAAACTCAAAAAAAAAAAAAAAATTGCAGCTTAAATTGTCTTTCACAGAATTAGAGAACTAAGACTGGGTATAAAAAAATTTTGTACGGACAAAAAATTTATTTCGGAAAGAGTGGGTGAGTTAACTTTTTATTAAAAAAAAAAAATATTTTATTATAAGTTTGAAAAATTATTGAGGTGAATTCATTCCCTTGTTCAGCGTCAAAAAATTATTGTACGAACAAAAAAATTTTCCTGGATGAATTCATATTTTATATTGTTTTTTTTTTAATTTTTTTTGTTCGTTCGAAACTGTTGAAATGAATCCGGCCACTTTTACCGAACAAAATATTTGTCCGCACAAAAAAAAAATTTTTTTATACAGTTTAAAGTGTCTTTCGAAGACGAAGATATTTAAAACTACCTATAAAACAAAAATGTACGGACAAAAACTTTCTTCGAATTAATTTGTTGAAATTAAAATGTAAAACTTAAGAAAAAAAACAATAAAGAAAACGTAGATATTTATAAGCTAATAAAATACTCAAAAAGTTTACTTTAAGTTAACATCCGATTTTACCCCGTTCTTTGTTCTATGACTTTATTTTAGACAAATTCATTGAAGAATAGAATTAAGGATTAAAACAAATTAAATAAAAATAAAAGTACGTGTAGCCACTAAGTAATAATATGGCACACTTTCTTATAGTAAAGACATTTAATGCAAGAAATTTCCGAGAAATCTATTGGAAAACAAAAATTTTATATAGTTAATAAACCAACAGGAAATGAAGGCTTATATTTTAAGGGATAAATGTATAACAAAATTTTTTTTTAATTAAGACGAGTTTATTAATCAAACTCCCCATAGAAAATTTACTTATTTTACTTTTCTTTATTAAATAAAGAGTGATTTTTTTACTATTATCTTTTTGGCAACACTAGTTTTGACAGCTCACGCACGTTTTGTATCTTGTGTCACTGTCAAACATCTTCAGTTTGGTCTATAATTTAATCATGAATCGTCTTACAAACGAACAACGCTTGCAAATTATTGAATTTTATTACCAAAATGCGTGCTCTGTTAAGAAAGTTCATCGCGCGCTTCTTCCATTTTATGGTCAGTTTAATCGACCTACTGAGGCTTCTATTCGGGCTATTGTAACAAAATTTCGCACCAAATTTACATTGTTGGACATTAAACCACCAACACGCTTACGTAGAGTGCGAACTGAAGAAAATATCGCAGCCGTATCGGCCAGTGTTGGTGATGACCGTGAATTATCGATTCGGCGCCGTTCGCAGCAATTGGGCCTCTGTTACTCCACTACGTGGAAAATTTTGCTGAAGGATTTGGGTGTGAAGCCTTATAAGATACAACTGGTGCAAGAATTGAAGCCAAACGACCTACCACAACGCCAAATTTTTGGTGAATGGGCTCTTGAAAAGTTAGATGAAGATCCACTTTTTTATCGAAGAATTGTGTTCAGCGACGAGGCTCATTTCTGGTTGAATGGATACGTGAACAAGCAAAACTGCCGTATTTGGAGTGAAGAGCAGCCAGAAGCATTGCAAGAGCTACCAATGCATCCACAAAAAACAACCGTTTGGTGCGGATTATGGGCTGGCGGCATCATTGGGCCGTATTTCTTCAAAGATGATGCGAATCACAACGTTACTGTGAATGGTGAGCGCTACCGTGCGATGATAACAAACTTTTTTTTGCCCAAAATGGAAGAGCTTGACTTGCATGACATGTGGTTTCAACAAGACGGTGCCACATGCCACATGCCACACAGCACGCGAAACAATGGACCAATTGAAAGGCGAGTTCGGTGAACAGTTTATTTCACGCTAGGGACCAGTCAATTGGCCGCCCAGATCGTGCGATTTGACGCCTCTAGACTATTTTTTGTGGGGCTATGTTAAGGCTAATGTCTATAGGGACAAGCCCGCTTCGATTGACGCACTGGAAGCCAACATTGCCAACATTGCCAACATTATTCGTGAGATACCGGCCGAAATGTTGGAAAGAGTATGCCAAAATTGGACTAAGCGGATGGACCATTTGAGGCGCAGCCGCGGCCAACATTTGCATGAAATAATCTTGAAACATTAAATTATATCGACCCAACTATCGATCCAAATAAATATTTCATGCATTTTTCTGAATTTTATGTGTTTTTTTTTTAAATTTCCGATAGTTCTTATAAAATCACCTTTTAAAAGTTTTTTTTTATGAATGAGGCCTTAGACAGTGTCTAAGACTCGAACGCTAAAGTAACAGGTTAGCCTATCTTACCTAACAATTAGTGAGCCATTTTCAGAGTTCAATATTCTAGTTCTGCGGACAAGGCTTGACTGTATTTCATTTTACTTTTACCTTTTATTTATATTCTGTTAGAATTTACAAATTTTATTTTCTCTAACTGCAACAGTTTGTGCGGACAAATATTTTTTTTTTTAAATTTCTGTTTACCAGTAATTTTCATTTTTTTAGCCCAAATTTTGTTTAAAATACATTTTAATTTATTTAAAATTGAATACCAAAAAGGCCTTATCAACAATTAATAATGACATTTTTTAGACTATTGCATCAGTTTACATTTGAATAAACCAAATGTGAGTGTTTTAATTAAAAAAAAGATTAAGTTCTTCAACAGTTGTTCGGCTGCTTAATTTTTGTGAATGAATAAATTTCGAGTTTAATTTTGTTTTTTATAATTAACTTTTAAATGCCAGTTTTATGCATTCATTAGTCATAATCATTATTTAACCAAAGAATTTGTGAATTTGGGCCATATGTGACACATACACACTCGAACTAAAGTTCAATTGCAATTTTAGATGAAAAGTAAGGCAAGCTCTAGTGCGCTTGTGTGGTGGACCAGGCTGTTTTTGCTAATTAATTAAATAATGGCTAAAATTAAGAATCATTCTCATCATATTATTTAAATTTTTCACGACATTCTTAATAAGTTTAGTGGTGTAGCCCCACTCAGTTCAAAAGGTTGGTCACAGTCCATTAATTCTTACGAACTATAAGAAAATTTCTTACAAAAATAAACAAAAAAAAAAAAAAAACTTCAAAAACAACAACCTCAACATCTTTTCAAGATCACTTTCTATCCAGCACATCTAACTTGCTGAAGGCGTAATCTTATTTTCTATTAAATATCCTTGACCTACGATCATGTCCTCAGATATGAGAAATTCAAACTTATTAGGAGTGTTGCGTACTCTTACTCGAATATCACATGCAATATTCATCATCAAACTAAATTCCTTGTCTCTGAAATATTGTCTTTAACATTTTCTATTCAATTTCTGTCTACTCGCTTAATGGCATTCAATTTCTTGTTGACTGAATATCGTTAGTTTTCAACTAACATTTACGTATCGACGTACCAAATTGACACAATAAGTACTTAGTTAATGGATATTAAATAAACAAAGGCAACAAATTTTCTTTAGACACACAGAAAAAATTATGATAAAACATTTTTCTTAACAAACTTTTGTTTAATTTTATAGTTTTTTTGTTCAAGTCTATAATTGCTTTTGTTTGATATTTTGTTGCTGTTCATGTTCTTTGTGAAAATATTTTTTTTTCTATTACACAAATATTAATTGTATGTTTAGTTTTACGAATTCTGGGAAAGCTCCGTTTTCAGTTAAAAAATTAAATGTCTTATGAATTTAGTAATTGAATATGATTTTTAGTAAATAAATAAATATATTTTAAGATTTTAGATCTTTTTATATAAATATTTTTATTTATTATTAAATTAGTTTCCAATATTTCGACACGAGGAAAATTATTTTCCTTGAGAAAGACACACGAAGGCATGTCGAAATATTGGAAACTAATTTAATAATAAATAAAAATATTTATATAAAAAGATCTAAAAGCTTAAAAATATTTATTTATTTGCTTTCAGATAAAAAGGTCAAATAATCAAGATTTATATGATTTTTAGTTTTTTCTGTTTATGCGCACTGACAGAAAATTGAATTATAGGAAGAAAATATTAAGTATAAATTCGTATTTTCTAAGTTATGGGGCTTGAAAATTTATTAGGGCTTTACAATTTTTTAAAATCTTATGTAATATTCTGGTTTTTGTGTAGACCGTCTTCGGCCGAATTAGCGGTGTCGCTTAAAATAAAAGTTTTATTTTTAAAATTCACAAATTTTGTATTGAACCTATAAAAACCTTAAAGACCCATCTATAACTTGAAAAATATCAATTTTCCTTAGAAACTTAAAATTTAATTTTCTATCACCTGCAATATTTTTTTTTATTTGATATGTGTGGCTTAAGTGAGTTTAAGCCCAGTAACTTCTAAAGGTTCAACATGCTGTTATTTTTAACTACATTTTTTTTGTTTGCACTAGCGAATGTGTGATTCAGTAATTTTGGGCTTATTTTAGTAGTTGAAAATTCACCACTAATATGAATCTTGACTATAACAACCAAAAAGACTACAAATTACCATGTACAGCAACCAAAAATGACAATATATTTTTTCATTAAATATTTTTCGATAAAATAAATACCACAAAGCTGACAATTAAAAATTTTACTGAATCACAAATTCTTTAATTTTATTGTTAACTATTTTTAACCAAACATTTTTCGTTAAAATTGAATAGTGAATCGCACCACAGTAATCCTATTACTTTGGATGCTTTAAAATTAATTGTTTTATTATTTAATTAACACCAAATTCAATATGCAAAAATGTGCTTATTAAATTTAAAAAAAAAAATAAGTATTAAATAATTAATATCAATGTTGACATGATTTATTTGTCACCGATTTGGCCTCGAAATTTAATCAAGAGACCACCATCAATGTTTGTCCCTCACAATAAATAAGAAACACTTGCACTATTAATTAATAAGCAAGAAAAAGGTAACCCATAACCAAGTTTTTAATGCTGCTAGTAAGGCAAAGCGAGCAATTTGAAATTGAATTATATATAAACTCTCATAAATAAATATTATGTGGTCTGTTTAAAGGAAAGGAAGTCATAAAATTCGAACATTTGGCCAACTTCCATACAAATTTTGTGACACTGGCGAGCAACAAGAATTAATAAAACAAAAACTACACTGACGCAAAAATTTTCCGCATAAACAATATTAAAAAAACATTTAAGACGGTGCTAAAAGTTCTAAGTTGACAACGCTATTGATTGTCGCAAACTGCATTGCTTGTTGAAATTAGCGACGAAGTGAAAGAGTTAAGAAAGAGCTGGGAAATTTTTTCAGTAGCTTTCCAACAAAAATATTCGAAGCTTGCGACGAAGCACATAATAATCATTGCAAATAACGATTTCTATTGTAATGAATATTTTTGTCGGAAAGTTACTGAATACCCAATTCGATAAAATGTTTTCACACTAGTTTTTTCGATACGAATGTCACTACAGATCGTCAGAAAAAAGTATAAAAAAACACTCAAAAATATTTAAAAAATTGGGAGTTTTTAGACGTTAGTTGGTTTCATGTAAGCAGCACATTAATTTCTAATAACTCATAATTTGGAAGTAAAGCATTTATCAGAGTACAAGGAAATACTCATAGAAAATATTTTACTTTTTTTTTTAAATGATAAGAAACATAATAAATTAAAAAAAAAAAAACTTTTTTTAAATAACCCACAAACTGGCTTGGCTTGCAAATTTGTCAACAAGAAACATCCAGGTATGACTAGAATGTACTATCTACAATACCTGCCAAACGACGGGCTATCGGTTTTTTGTTAAAATTTTGCACACCCTTTTTTTATTTTTTTTATTAATAACTCTTCTCAAGTAAAGAAACACAATTACAACTCATGTTAGAAATTTCAATGTCAAATAAAAAAGCTTTAGTATAGAAGCTTAAATAAACTTGTGTGTAATTACAATATTTTACATGCGAAAGCAATTATATAATTGAACTATTATAAATAAATCGTGTTTGCTAAACTGCAACTAAACTTCGGCCAGAGTGCCTACAGTTGAGTTTAATTTCAATTTAAATTAAATTAAAAGTGTTATTAAAGACAACCGTTAACTGAAACGATAATATTTTACATGATTTAAACGTAAAAGTAAAAATAAAAACAATAATAATGCCACCACCTGTTGCTCTTTGATAGAAAAAATGTTAAACAGCATCAATAGCATGATAAAGTTCGTTGAACTAAAATAAACCAACAACAACTAAATAAAAATAAAATTCTCTAAATACACAAATGGTAATTCATGAAAAAAAAAACCTTCTATAATAATTTACAAGTTTGAATTGCAAAGCAACACTGAAAAAAAATTAAATAAATTAAAATTAATTTAAAAGCAAATAAATTAAAAATAATTAAATTCAAAAAATGTGTGATGAAAATTTATAAGATTTTGCACTAGATATTTTATTTTATATTTTAATTTATTTAATACAATTTACAAAAAAAAAAAATAATTTATGTAAACGTTTTTTTTAATTGTATTTAAAATATATTTTTAAAATATTAATAAAAATTTTTGAATTTCTAAAAAGTTAATTTTAGGCGACTTTTCTTAATGAAATTTTTTGGCCAGAATTGAAAATTGGAAAATATGGAAAAGGTTTTCAGACCGAAACTTATTATGCTTTGCAGACTGACTAACAACCTCTACCGTTTTCTGGCGAGATGGCCATACATTGCAATCATTCTGCATGACTATTGCATTCACAAAGATGGCATGGATGTTTTGTGCAAGCACTTTGCACACCTTGCCAATATTTTAAACATCCTTTTAGTCAAAGCTAAGGATTTATTAAACAATTTGTAAAAAAAATGGATGTAAACGGGAAAGCTTTTTGGAATCTTAATTCGGTGTTCCCAAAATGAAGCGATATTTAAGTATATCTTTCTTTTCATTTATCAGTTCTGATGTATTGGACCTCAAATTAGCAAAATTATGAGAGATAAGAACTTTATACGAGTAAGCAAGCTAAGTTCCATAATTTTCTTGGTAATCAAGTAGCTGTTAATGAATGCATAAAGGTATAAAAACCCGGCTTTTTACCTGTAACTAAAGATTTTGGAGGTGCTTGGCAAACTTTAACATTATATTCTTGTTTTACTCGACAGCAATAAAATAAAAATATTAAAATTGTATCACTTCCCAGGTATTTGCACTACATTTTTTTTTTGTATCCCTGTATAATAGGTGCAATTAACTGAACTAATAAGCGTGAACTTAAATTACATACAAAAACATAACCAAAATAATAACCGAATTGAAATATTTTATTCTGAATTGAAAAATTCAGCCCCTCATAACTATTCTGTGGTTTATTTTAAGGTATTTAAAAATTTATTTTTATTTTATTTTGGGTGCGAAATTATTGGTAGAATTAAAAAAAAAAAAGATAAAAGTTTTCATTTTACAAGAAGAAAAAAATGGAATTCTAAAACTTTTCAAATCCGTGTAGAATACAGAATATATGATATGAAATTTTGATATTTAAAATGATAAAGGTAATTCGAAGAGTGGAGAATATTATTTGGCTTCTACTTTGTAAAATATTTATTTGATAAAACAATCTCAGACAGCTTAAGAATTTCATAATTTTTGTATGATTTATTTTTTTTTAAGTCTTTTCATTCCAGTATTCTACTACTTAAGTAGCTAATTTTGCGTCTTCCCATCGCTTAATTGGTCATAATAAGGTGATATGTTCTCACTTTTAATTCTAGTTCAAATTCTTTCTGTCTTTCATATGGAAGTTTTGCTTTCCGAAATGACTTAACAATGCTGCCGAAAACTATCAAAAAAAAAAAAACCTTCATCCTCGCTATAAAAATTTTCTTCGAGAGAATTCCGTCTAAACTAAAAGTCATACTTTTATTAATTTTTTTCAATTTAGTTGTCTAGTAAACGTCAGTATCACACACAAAGCATATGTGTGTCGGCCATCTTTAAAAAACACGCACACACCCCCATGATTGACGTTGAATGATTGATCGTCTATCGCTCACTTAAGCAAACAAATCGAATTGAAATCAAAACACTAAATTATTACTTGAAGGAACTTTAAATTTAATTTTTTAACTATTTAAAGTCAAGTGGAAAACGATCATATTTTCTTTAGTTTTTCTTATTTCATGTGCTCTTCTTTTTTTTTTTTTTTAGAAAAATCATTAAAAAAAATATTTTTATAAGTAAAATACTTAAAAGTTAAAGAAAATTTTGAATTTTAAACTTGTTCTTAGCTTTTTTATGATTTTTCTAGCTTTTTTTAGCTCTTTTTCTAGCTCCTGGTAACGCTGGGTTTCATTCATTCAATGAAACGATTCAAGCAACCAACTGTAGCTGTTTGTTGTTGCTAAACAAAACAACAAATTGCAGTTGTTAAAATTTTAAAACGTGTAAATAATTTATTGAAATTATTAATTAATAAATAAAAAAAAACAATTATTCCAAAAGTTGTTATTGGTCTTACGGTTTTGTATTTTTTTTTTTTTAATAATTTATTCAATCAAAATGCAATAAAATCAACTAATTACATCAGCTAAATGTGTTTATAATTTAAAAAGAAGTAGGAGAAATAGGGGAGCAAGCAGTAGAAACTAAATGAAATAATTAAATTGTATTTTATACAATCGCACAGCTTACATTAGACCAGAG
Source organism: Thelaira solivaga (assembly GCA_947397855.1). Taxonomy (NCBI): domain Eukaryota; kingdom Metazoa; phylum Arthropoda; class Insecta; order Diptera; family Tachinidae; genus Thelaira; species Thelaira solivaga. The sequence goes on along the minus strand of OX377611.1, from coordinate 16,262,707 downwards.
CCACATTTCTATAATTCAAAAATAGAACTGGTTAATAATATTAGTAAACTAATTTTAATTTTATTGTTAATGAAATACGTTGGATATTATAATTCACTATTTACGATTTACGGCTGCGATAATGCAGATTGTAATCAACTTACGTCACTCAAGAGTTAAAGTATCACGGTGTGTACGTTTAAGTGCTGTCTTACAAGTTTGCTTTACAAACACATGTTGTTTAGAAATGAAAAGGGTGTGTATGTGTGCTTCAGTTTGTTATGGCATAATTTTTTTAAGCATTTAATAGTGACTTTGAAATATATTGAAATAATTTGAGAACCTACTTAAATCCCGTCCACTATTGTCTTTAAGGTGCTCACTTCAACTTAACCTTTTAAGTCTGGGTTAAGTTGAACTGAAAAAATAAAACATTTTAAAATGTTATGAGTACAACCACTGAGCCAAAAATCGTGTTGCTATATTTACAACGTATGTGGTCATTTTGACACCATCCGATTATCTATTTTATTGACATCGACTGCTTTCCATATTTTAACAAGAGTGTACAACTCAACAACAATTGATTGTAAACTTAGAAAGAAAGCTAGGATTTTACTTTTTTGACAACGCACTGTGTCAATTTGTTAACGAACGTTGCGGAATTGACAACAATTGTCATTTCAACAAGCGTATGGTATAATTTTGTCACAAAATGCAGTCATTTCGATACCAGTTGGTGTCGATTTATCGATTTATAGTATCATTTCAACACCAGCTTAGTGACAATTTTACACCATTCGTTGTCAATTCTGCAACGCTATGTTGTTAAAGTAATGTGTTGTTAAAGTAAGCACAAACGTGATTGATACAATTTTGACACTGTTTGTGATCATTTTGACAATAAATGGTGCCATTTTTTCTTTAGATCAAGAAATAAATAGTGATTGTAAAGTAAGAGAGAGAGAGATAGAGAGAAAGGGAGAAGAAAGAGAGACAGAAAGAATTAAAACTAGAACTAAGAGTGAGAACATATCACCTGGTCACTACTACTAAAATAGACTTATTACGACCGATTAAGGGTTTAAAAAACGCAGTTTATTCCCTGAGCAAAAGGGCATGAATGTTTTCACTACCTTGATAACCCTGGTCTTCAAAAAATATTGATGCGATGCTCTTGCCAACCACTTTCTAATCTAGCACTTAATAGAGTTCTAAGGCAGTTCACACAATGGCCAATGAAGCTATTATATGCACCTAGCGACTTGCTGGATAATGTTATGGAATTTTAAGTCTCTTCAAAAGTATTAGGCAATCCCAAACCATTTTCGATCCAATCTCAAAGCCACTAAACATAGATGTGACTGTTACTAATGTCTCATTGTCCTGAGAAGCTAAGATCTCTCAAGCCATACTGCTTTGCCTGAAGCTTCCATCCCTATTATAATTTTTCTTTATATGAAAAAAACAGTTAGAGTGGCTTGTATACATTTTCGAACGATTCAACTCGATCAAAAAGTTATTCTCACTATTTATGAGTCTAATTTAGCTACCCTAACTCTTTCTATGGGCCTTACTAGTACATTAAATAACTAGGCTTACATGTGTGTATTATACAACGTCTTATAATAAATGAATAGTTTAAAAAGGTCGTTGTAGTTAATTTCTTTTTCCATAAAATAAATCTAGCAATTATTGCCATAGCAAATAGATTTTATAATACAAATTAAAGTACCTACTTATTACTGTATACCGTTTTTCATTAGAAAAGCAGGCCAACTGTTAATTGGGCCAATTAAGCGTGTACGTAATGGCATTTTTATTAACACATGAATCTTACCTTACGTATTACATAAAACGTAAAAAAAAAACAAACAAACCAATTTATTTCTATTTATTACGTTTGTGTGTGAATACAAGCAAACAAGTCTATTATATTTATTCTTAAAATATAAATCTATAAATAAAAAATAATAATAATTGAGCCATGTACTCATTACAACACAAATAATTTTTGTGTTATGAAATTTTCTAAAATAATTTAAGCCCCAAAAATAAAACAAAATGAATTTGTTTAAAAAAACAAATTTTCAAGGAAATAGTTCCATGTAAATTTAATGTTTTGCATAATAAGGGGTGTTAAGCTTGATATTTGCTAACACTTTTACACGAATAATTTTTTATATTTTACTCTGAAATTATTTTTATTTATATATTTTTTGTAGGCCTAGGGAATTGTTTGTCGTTATAAAACATTGTTCAGCATGTTTTAGCATGCCTAAAATTGTAAGTTTTTGTTCTCATAAAATCAATTTTTAATTCTCTAAAATAATTTGCTATGAAATTAACAAAACTTTGCTACGCCTTATTATTTACAGTAAATATCTCACGCTTTAATTTAGTAACAAACTTGCTAATGGTGTTTTCTTTTCTAATAAAAGTGTTGCATATATTCTGAACTCCAAAAATGCTTGCGTAATAGTTAAAATCAATATCATGTTCTGTTCTCAACATGTTGCATATAAAAGATACAAAAATGGTACATGTTTTGCACTCAACTTATAAGTGAGCGTGAGATACTGCCCTTTTTTCAACTGTATCAACTACTTGTTTATACAATTAAAGGCGTTTTTTATTCTCAAAAAATATTCTTCCTTTAAATTATGTAATATTTTAAACAGGTTGCCTAAAACTGCACAAAGTGATGCCTTTTTTACGGTTTCAATAGAACAAAAATAAGTTTATCATGCTACATGTTTATGTGTTTACTGCTTTTAGAGCGATTTGCGAAATCCGATTACGTCAACACAACTGATAAACAGCTAACACAAAAAAACGTTGCACCTAAAATAAAATAAAAATTAATTTTGCTTCAAAAGTCACCAATAATGGATTTTTATGAAGATTATCTTGACGGAGAAAATGTTGAATCTCCTTTTTAAATAAATACAAATTAAATAATTTACTTAATTGTTTAAACAACGCAGTTGTAAAAAAGGGCAGTATCTCACCCTCACTTATAAATTGAATGCAAAACAAGTACAATTTTTACACTTTTTATAAGCAATATGTTGAGAACAGAACATGATATTAATTTTAACTATTAATTTTTTTTTTTTTTTGACAATAGAACGCAAACATTCTTGGATGGCAGAATATATGCAACATTTTTATTTGAAAAGAAAACGCCATAAGTAAATTATTTAATTTGTATTTATATAATTTAAGAAATTCAACATTTTCTCCGTTAAGATATTCTTCATAAAAATCCCTTATTGGTCACTTTTGAGGCAAAAATTAATTTTTATTTTCTTTTAGGTGCAAAGTTTTTTTTTTTTTTGTGTCAGCGGTAAACATATAAAAATGTTGCATGATAAACTTAATTTTGTTCTATTAAGACCAATTTGTGCAGTTTTAGGCAACCTGTTTAAAATATTACATAATTTAGAGGCAGAAGGTTTTTTGAGAATAGAAAACGCCATAAGAGATTTAAAAGAAAAACAAATCCATCAGACTTTAACAAAATTTAATTACTAAATCTAAAACGCTTGTAAAACAAGATGCAAACAAATAGAAAAACATTTCAAGCTCAAACAAAAATAAATTGAAATCAATCAAAGAAAATTTATGAATAGACTGCCACTATAGAAAGACCTACAAAATTGTAAACGATTAAAAACATATGGACCAATTTTTAATCATTCAGTTGTAAGCCAGACATTCAATTTAATTGCGTTTGCTGTTTTAAAATAAAATATTACATGCTACAGTTTGTTTTCGTTTAAAACTTGTCAATAAATACTTTTGCAAAACACAGCAGTTTTGTAACACCACATGAAAGGGGATCGATCCATTTAGTTAGCAACTGCTAACTCAATATTGACTTTTTATAAACTTAATCATATAAAAACTCGGCATAAGGAGAGGGTTTGTTTTGTTTGCGTCTCCCCTGTTCACAAGTCTACACAATTATATGTGGACCCCCCTTTACATTCCACAAAGATCGCGTATGGCGATCATGTTGCAATTGAATGATCGATAGTGTGTTTAAATATTTTTGAAATTATTAAATTGGCTCGTTTTTTCGTTAATCTGATAATTTAAATCTCATAAATATTTGTACTTGCAGTATTTATTTGAATTTAATATTTTTTCCTTTTTTTTGTGTTCTTTTTTTATTTTCTTGTTAATCATTATGAGTGTGCATTTGATTTTATTATTAATGTTGTTGTTGCTAATTTGTTATTAATTAAATATAATTAAATTCTATTCGTTTGTTATGGCAAGTTGTGGCGGGCATTTTCTTCCCATCACATAAAAGTATTATTTACATTTAGTTAATTAATTAATTAATTTTTTGTTTACACTATTTGAAACAGCCAGTCATTCATAAAAAAAACGTTGTTTTCATTTAATTTTATTTCTATTCTAAACGTTATTTCGATTTTAATAGATTTTGTGTAAAAGATCAATGACATTTGCTTTAATCTGTTAAAAATCATTACAAATTTAACGATAATTACAAACAAATAAAAATTCCAAGATCAAAAGACAGCACAAGTTTTAAATAAAAACATGTTTTTTTGTTGGGCTTTTTTGTAAACACTTGCTAGAAGAATGCCATAACTTGTGAATGGGCAAACCCTCATTATTATTAGGGGACTCACAACAGAGTTTTTGCAAACAGTGCCAACGTCGAAAATGAGTGCAAAAATATATCAAATTTGCTTTTTCCTACTAAATCCCAAACATCGCCAGAACTACTTCTCGCACACAAGCTGCAGCCAACTTAGGTTTTTTGTCTCTCTATGATAATTAAATTGCACATTTTTGCCTGCCGTTATGCACCGAGTAACGAAAGTATTAAGGAATTTTAACCCCTGATAAGCCAGTCTCATCAACTAATGCATAATCAGGGGATGTATGATTAATTTCGCATAAAACTCCTTTCTAAAAAGACACAGTCTACGATATCATATAATCATAGTCACAAAAAAGTAATCTTTCATTAAAAGCTGACTTTTGTTCATAAGAATTATATGAACTTAAAGTCGTTTTTAAAAAGATACCGACTTTAGTGTGACTATGATTATGGCCCTTTGAAAATAACAAGGACTACCGTTCAAATATTTGGCACATAAATGATTTAAAAAGGACCACCCATTCCATTCTGCTTTTGTAGACACAAAAATTTAATTTTTTTTCCTACCAGCACACAATATTTTTTACATACAATTAATTCATACACTAAATATTTCTGCTCTTATCCAAAAAAATTAACGTAGACTCTAAAATAAATTTTTTTAAAAACTATATGAAAAATTTCGTTAACGCCGACATTAAAGTCTACGTTAATTTTTTTGGATAAGGGGGTTCATGTTTGAAGTTTAAATTAAAATTCTGTCAGTTTTAATTAAAACTTGTGCGTATCAGTTTTAAGCAATCGAAATTTAAAAATCTTGTTTTTAATTTTTAAAGATTTTTATCCGTAAAAAAAAAAAAAAAATGTTTGTTCAATACCTACAGTTTCTGCAAGTCTATTATTTATTTATGTGTATGATGAGGATGATGATAAAAACTGATAATTTTCCTAAGAAATTAAAAAATATAAAAACAATTATCAAATCAGTAACAAAAATTTAAACAAAATTGCACCTTGAAAAATTAATGTTAGAACAAAGAGTACAGCTGAACTTAAATTAAATATTTTTATATTTGTTTTGAATAATTTGAAAAACAATACCAAAATAATTGACTTAAAATATCATTGAATGCGTTTTTTATCGCAATTTCTTTTTTTTTCATTTTGTTAATAATAAAAAGATAACATTTGATTTAATTATCATAGAGGTTATTGCGTTTAGAATTATTTTTTGTTTAGATTACAGCAACAAAACTACATTGCAATTATATTTTTTTATCATTCAACAGTTTCAGAAAAAAAAAGCTCACATGATTAATTTTTTGTTGTAAGTTTCTTTCAATTATCAGTAGGTTCTTAAAAAAAAACTAAATATTATGCCTGTAGTTGGCAGTTCAATTAGACTTGAGTAAAGTGTGTGTACAAAATAAATTGTAGGACTACATTTGAAAAATATTTTAAATAAAAAGAGCAAATGTTATTTTAATTTGATAAAGTATTAAGGGAGATGGTTTAAAAATCTGTTTTTATTACAAAAATTTTTAAATAACCTTAAAGCTGAGTTCATTACCTCATTCTAACGACAATATTTTTCCATGCAGTAATTTTTCATATGCAGTTTGTAGTTTCTTTGTAAGAGGTACTTTAAAAAACATATAAAAAAATTTTACGGACAAAAATTTTAAAGACACTAAAATTTATATAGAATTTTTTTTTTGTTAGAACATAAATTAAAAGAAGCTTTAAATTGAAAATTTAGAAGACACTTCATATATAAAGGGTGTTTTTTATAGACGTATAGAACTTTAAATTGCAATAAAACAACGATGGATTATTCGATTGACATGAATTTTATTTATCCGAAAGATAATCTTGTGGCATTACATTTTAAATATGATTTATGGCATATGACCGCCACGGCTGGCTCGGATGTAGTTTAATCTGGACGTCAAATTTTCGATGACACATAAAAGTATTATTTACATTTAGTTAATTAATTAATTAATTTTTTGTTTACACTATTTGAAACAGCCAGTCATTCATAAAAAAAACGTTGTTTTCATTTAATTTTATTTCTATTCTAAACGTTATTTCGATTTTAATAGATTTTGTGTAAAAGATCAATGACATTTGCTTTAATCTGTTAAAAATCATTACAAATTTAACGATAATTACAAACAAATAAAAATTCCAAGATCAAAAGACAGCACAAGTTTTAAATAAAAACATGTTTTTTTGTTGGGCTTTTTTGTAAACACTTGCTAGAAGAATGCCATAACTTGTGAATGGGCAAACCCTCATTATTATTAGGGGACTCACAACAGAGTTTTTGCAAACAGTGCCAACGTCGAAAATGAGTGCAAAAATATATCAAATTTGCTTTTTCCTACTAAATCCCAAACATCGCCAGAACTACTTCTCGCACACAAGCTGCAGCCAACTTAGGTTTTTTGTCTCTCTATGATAATTAAATTGCACATTTTTGCCTGCCGTTATGCACCGAGTAACGAAAGTATTAAGGAATTTTAACCCCTGATAAGCCAGTCTCATCAACTAATGCATAATCAGGGGATGTATGATTAATTTCGCATAAAACTCCTTTCTAAAAAGACACAGTCTACGATATCATATAATCATAGTCACAAAAAAGTAATCTTTCATTAAAAGCTGACTTTTGTTCATAAGAATTATATGAACTTAAAGTCGTTTTTAAAAAGATACCGACTTTAGTGTGACTATGATTATGGCCCTTTGAAAATAACAAGGACTACCGTTCAAATATTTGGCACATAAATGATTTAAAAAGGACCACCCATTCCATTCTGCTTTTGTAGACACAAAAATTTAATTTTTTTTCCTACCAGCACACAATATTTTTTACATACAATTAATTCATACACTAAATATTTCTGCTCTTATCCAAAAAAATTAACGTAGACTCTAAAATAAATTTTTTTAAAAACTATATGAAAAATTTCGTTAACGCCGACATTAAAGTCTACGTTAATTTTTTTGGATAAGGGGGTTCATGTTTGAAGTTTAAATTAAAATTCTGTCAGTTTTAATTAAAACTTGTGCGTATCAGTTTTAAGCAATCGAAATTTAAAAATCTTGTTTTTAATTTTTAAAGATTTTTATCCGTAAAAAAAAAAAAAAAATGTTTGTTCAATACCTACAGTTTCTGCAAGTCTATTATTTATTTATGTGTATGATGAGGATGATGATAAAAACTGATAATTTTCCTAAGAAATTAAAAAATATAAAAACAATTATCAAATCAGTAACAAAAATTTAAACAAAATTGCACCTTGAAAAATTAATGTTAGAACAAAGAGTACAGCTGAACTTAAATTAAATATTTTTATATTTGTTTTGAATAATTTGAAAAACAATACCAAAATAATTGACTTAAAATATCATTGAATGCGTTTTTTATCGCAATTTCTTTTTTTTTCATTTTGTTAATAATAAAAAGATAACATTTGATTTAATTATCATAGAGGTTATTGCGTTTAGAATTATTTTTTGTTTAGATTACAGCAACAAAACTACATTGCAATTATATTTTTTTATCATTCAACAGTTTCAGAAAAAAAAAGCTCACATGATTAATTTTTTGTTGTAAGTTTCTTTCAATTATCAGTAGGTTCTTAAAAAAAAACTAAATATTATGCCTGTAGTTGGCAGTTCAATTAGACTTGAGTAAAGTGTGTGTACAAAATAAATTGTAGGACTACATTTGAAAAATATTTTAAATAAAAAGAGCAAATGTTATTTTAATTTGATAAAGTATTAAGGGAGATGGTTTAAAAATCTGTTTTTATTACAAAAATTTTTAAATAACCTTAAAGCTGAGTTCATTACCTCATTCTAACGACAATATTTTTCCATGCAGTAATTTTTCATATGCAGTTTGTAGTTTCTTTGTAAGAGGTACTTTAAAAAACATATAAAAAAATTTTACGGACAAAAATTTTAAAGACACTAAAATTTATATAGAATTTTTTTTTTGTTAGAACATAAATTAAAAGAAGCTTTAAATTGAAAATTTAGAAGACACTTCATATATAAAGGGTGTTTTTTATAGACGTATAGAACTTTAAATTGCAATAAAACAACGATGGATTATTCGATTGACATGAATTTTATTTATCCGAAAGATAATCTTGTGGCATTACATTTTAAATATGATTTATGGCATATGACCGCCACGGCTGGCTCGGATGTAGTTTAATCTGGACGTCAAATTTTCGATGACTTTTTCCAACATTTGTGGCCGTATATCGGCAATAACACGGCGAATGTTGTCTTCCAAATGGTCAAGCGTTTGTGGCTTATCCGCATAGACCAATGACTTTACATAGGCCCACAGAAAGTAGTCTAGCGGTGTTAAATCACAAGATCTTGGAGGCCAATTGACAGGTCCAAAACGTGAAATTAAACGGTCACCAAACGTGTCTTTCAATAAATCGATTGTGGCACGAGCTGTGTGACATGTTGCGCCATCTTGTTGGAACCACAGCTCCTGGACATCATGGTTGTTCAATTCACGAATGAAAAAGTTAGTAATCATGGCTCTATACCGATCACCATTGACTGTAACGTTCTGGCCATCATCGTTTTTGAAGAAGTACGGACCAATGATTCCACCAGCCCATAAAGCGCAAAAAACAGTCAGCTTTTCTGGATTTAACGGTGTTTCGACATACACTTGAGGATTAGTTTCACTCCAAATGCGCCAGTTTTGTTTGTTGACGTAGCCATTCAACCAGAAGTGCGCTTCATCGCTAAACAAAATTCGCTTATGAAAATCGGGAACAGCGGCAATCTCGTTTTGGGCCCATTCGACGACTATTTGCAAGCGTTGTTCTGGCGTGAGTCTATTCATGATGAATTGGCAAACCAAACTGAGAATAAATCACTTGACAGCTGTTAAATCGGTCCCCATCTTGAACAGTAATGCCAACTTAAAGTTCTATACGTCTATAAAAAACACCCTTTACATAACAATTTTATTTTCTGTGTGAGAAAAATAATTTATCAGAACCAAAAATTACATTTAAACATTTTTTTGTGCGAATAAGAATTTGGAAAACACTTGAACAAAAATTTGAAATACACTTCTAATTATGTTACATATAAAAAATTTGTTGTGCGTACAAAAATTTTGTTCGGAATGAATTATACTTATAATTATTTAACTTAATTATTATTACACTGATAATGGAAACTACAAAATATTTTGTGCGGACAAAATATTGGAAGAAATTTCAAATTATACCAACATTAATTTGTGTCTACAAAAATTTGGAAAACATTCCAATTTAATTATAAAAAAAAATTTTGTGCGGACAAAAAATTGGAAGAAATTTCAAATTATACCAACATTAATTTGTATATACAAAAATTTGGAAAACATTCCAATTTAATTATAAAAAAAAATTTTGTGCGGACAAAAATTTTGTTCGTAATAAGTGAATGACTTCAGCTTAAAAATGAATACTTGTTGAACTTAATTATTATTACATGGATAATGTACAAACAACACACTTAAAATCACATATAAAAAGTTTGAATACAGAAAAATTTGGAAGATATTTCAAATAATATGTAAAAACCAAAGTTTTTGTGCAGACAAAAAAAAATAATTTGTTTAGACAAAAATTTAGAAGAAATTTCAAATTACGCATAAACTTTTTTTTTTTTTTGTACGAAAAAAATACTTGAAAAAATAATTTGGAAGATGATTAAATTTACATACAAAAAAATTTGTTTTTAATAAAAATTTTGGAAAAAACTTCTAGTTACATTTAAAAAAAAATGTTATGGCAACAAAAATTTTGTTATTTGTGCTACATGCGCTAAAAATTAAAATTTTATGTACAGGAGGGCGCAATCTTGTATTTCTATCATTTTCGCTGTTGAGTTTTTTTGTATTTTTACTTTTAATAAATACTACCTACACGTAGGCAATATGAAAGCCATGGTATGTATTTTCAATTAATAAATTTCAATTTGAAAATAGTTTGCTCTTGTGATAGAATTTTGTACATTTAAAAACTGTCGTTCTTTTCTGTCGTGTTTATTTAAAGATGTTCATCATAAACTATGATTTATTTAATGCTTCTGTTCAAGCTCAAAACTGAATAAAATAATATTTTTAGCTTGGGAGAACACATAATGAAACCTATTGCTTTATGCTATTGCACCCGAAAACTTAATGAATTAATTCCAATGGCCAGATTTCTTTCTTTTTTTCAAAACAAATTTTTTCTAAATGAGAAAGCTGTTAGCAAAAAAAATTTTTGTACAAAATTTTTTAACAAGATTTGCCTTAAAAAAATCTTTTTGTTAAAAACTTTTTTATTAAACTGTCTTTAATCAACCACAATAAAGTAGCGCGAGCCAACAGGCAGGCAACAGGTGTATTTGTCATCAGATGATGAAACAACCATAAAGGGAATTTATTATTAATAAAAAAAAAAGAAAATTTATAACAAAAGCAAACAAACAACAGCAAAAAAAATTATGCCAAAGCTACCCACATTAAGGCAAACAGCAACACTTGACGCATACGCTTTTATAAAACAAAACGTAACTGATTATTTTTTATCACTGGCCAAACAAAATAAATTTTGCAAACATTATACAACAATTCGAGTATAAAAAGAAAAATAAATAAAAATCATCCATATGGTGGATCGATGTGATCTTAAAAGGCTGCCAGTTGTTGACCAAATTAGGCAAACCGCTCCAATCTCTTTCTCATGAATAAGTTTTGTCTCTTAATGTTTATGGTTTATGCAATAACCTTTCATTTTTTTTTTATACATAGAAAAACACTTAAAGCCGCCTATTGAGGTGTGTCTCTTGTATAATTGATTTTGTGTTTTTGTTTTGTGATTAAACACTTCATTAACAAAGTTGCAGCAGCAATTGCAAGTGAGTTATTTTTGCGTATGTACAAAATTTATATATTTTTTTGAAACAACAATCAACCAGTCAACCGATCAGCACCTGTTTACTTTGTATTGCATTTTAAATTACTTGGAAAGCCATTGTTATTTTGTTTTTGATTGGGTTTTTTTCTCTCCCTCTTAATTTATGTAAATTTATTAAAATTTTTATTTAAAATATTACAAAGAGTGTGTTTACAATCGAGAACATTGAAAATCTGATGTAATTTTAACACGCGATTACATGCCAGCTTACACACACGTTTTATTGTTGTTTTGAAATTCTTTAAAAATACTTTTTTTTTTTGTCTTTAATTTTCTTTTTGTTTCTGTTAACTTGCAAATTGTGATAAAAATATTTCTGGCTTGTTTTAACACATGGGCTTAATTCGCTCTCGTTTGGTGTTTTACATTGATTTAATTAAATTTTTATACGCTCGTAAGGTATATTTTAATTGTGAGCTTTTTTCTAAATTGCTGCTTTAACTACGGTGATGCCTTGACTGCAAGGAATTTCATCAGAATTATGAAATCCCTTCGTGCGACTGTTCTAATAAAGTTTTAAGGAACGGCCGATTTACATAAATTATTTTAATTTTTGTTATTGTTTTAAATGCAAATACACTTTGCTACTTTGTAAGCAATTCTTTGCAGAAATCAAGGCTACTCTCCACACACGTGCAAAGTGTACTTCATAAAGAACTGGGACTAGTGCAAAATTAACCCAAAGTTGTGGAAAAAAATGGTTTCTTTGATTTTGCGATATTCTAGAAGGGGATTAGGTATACTAACTATTGTAAAAGTAAACATGAGGTAAAACTGGTCATTGTGACAAATTAAGAAGCCACTCACCCATTTTTTATGACAATGAATTTTTAGTAAGTCATTACTTAATACTAATAACTTCTATATATACACCCAAAGCAAAATTATAAATGAATATGGTTACCGCAAACATAGTTTATTCTCCACAAAAATATTATTGTTAATTTGAAGCATCTAAACATTTTTATGATCACGATAAGCATGTTTTTAGTTATTTTTAGCCATACTGTATTCACCGTCATAGCTATCGTTGAATCTATCATATTTTTGATAAAATTTTAACTGAAACCATAAATATGTTTATAGTAAGCATGTTATGATTAATGTAAAAAATTGACGTAGACTTTAAAGTAAAATATATGAAAAAATTGTATGAAACATATCGATAACGTTGACTTTTAAGTTGAAAATAAATATTTCTTTCTTACGCAATCATTTTTATTAAGTAAAAATAAAACAAAATCTTAATCGCTCCAACTCAACTGAGCTTTTTGGCTGAGTGGCGAGTTAATACTTCTCAAATAAATTAAAAAAATTCAAATCAGCCATACAATGTAATAATTTAATATATATAAATTGAAAAATAAAAAAGTTTGTTTTGAAATAAAAATTTAATTAAAAAATTTTTAATAAAAATTGTGTATAAAAAATATAAAATAAATTATTTTTGCCTTGACCGGGGGTTGAACAGTGCCATCTACAGTAGAGAAAAAAAATTTTTATATTAATTATTAGTAAATATTATTCAAGCTTAAGATCTCAATGAAAATATTTATTTTTTTTTTTAATTTTCCAATATTTCGACTTTCTTTTGAAGGTCTTCTTCAGGGAAATTTATTATTCATTGAGATCTTAAGCTTGAATAATATTAACTAATAATAATTTATTAAAATTTCCACCAGAATATTGTTTTTTTGAGTGTACATTTAAAAGAGTAACATTACTCCTCCCAAACAGCTAAAGCTACAGGCTTGAAATTCAGTGAATATTAGAATAAGTCACTTATGTATAATGAAAAGTATATATCAGTTTTTTCACAGGCACAGTGATAAAAAGGAGACAAAATGCAATTGTAAATAGACCACGGAATTAATTTTCTGAATCAAGTAGCAGATGCTTCAGTCACTACCTTGACTGTTCTCTCCACTTTATATGTGTGGCCAATAATTCAATATCTAGTTTTTTCTTGAAGATTTTCTTCGCTTTCGCATTTTAATATAGATGGTTCACAAGTAGTTTTTTCAAATCTTAAAAGGATATAATAAAATTATGGTTGGTAACTGAGAGTTGTTACATTGCTTTTCAAAATTCTTTTGACAGCTAATGCTCGGCTGTAGATCCGTTAACATTGCAAGCAAAACTTTTTTAAGTTGTGAAAAATAGGCGTTTCTTTGAATTTCTGGATTGACAAAGTCGACGAACTTTTATAAAAAACCTAACCACAGCGATGTGACAGTAAAATCTAAACGAACGAAAGCAAAAACAATGTACGAAAACTTGCTTAGATTTTCTTGTGACATTACTGAACAGGCCATAAGAATGTTGATTGCAAGATTGGTAAGATTTACCAAGGCACTCTTAATTGAAACATATAAGCAAAGAGTTCTGTTAGTACGAGTTATACACCGAGCATGTGTTTTGCTAAATTACTGCTTACGCTAAGTACTCAAATTGCCTTAACTATTGAGTACAAATACTTTTGGTCTGCACACTGATATCTTCACTCGGATTTAGTTAAAACTGTGTTACCGGTTTTCAAACGCTTTGCCAATTGTCCTCAAAAATATCTGTGATTCTGTTTAGACGTCATAAATGTGCTGAAATATGTGTTTAAATGGTGTACTGCAAAGGTATACTCAGTCTTTTTTCTAAATTTCGTATAAATTTACCAACATTAAGAATCCAATCACAGCCAATTAAAATCCATTGAAATAACAGCGTTCAAGAAAACGTTGAATATTTTTTGTTCTATACAAACAGTGCCTGTAATACAGCCCAAAAACTTTGAATCAGGTTTTTTTTTATCAAAAATATATTTTAATCTAATGACTTCTAATAGTTTTTAGAGTTCAGCCGTTTTCCAAAAGGTCTGAAGGCTGCTATTTTCAAAATTTTTGTTTTTTTTTCATTTTAATTATGCCATTTAATAATATTTTTTAAAACACTTTTCTTATTTTTGCTGAACTATTTTTTTAGCCCTTTTTGCTTTGCTTTTTATAGTTTTAGAATCATAATCACATCACACTTCGTTTAGAGTCAATGTACTTTCTAAAATTTAGTTTTTTTGAAAAGTTTCTGTAAAAAATGTATGCAAATTAAAACAACAATAGAATTATTTACATATGGAATTTACATATGTTACAGAAAATGGACTAAAAAAAACTTTTAATTGTTTTTTATTTTTGTTTTTATTTTAGTTTTTGTACAAACTACTTTGAGTTCAATGACTTGAATTTAATACCTGCTCGCTTGTGCAAAAATTTTAACCCAAATGATTACATTGACGTTTGATTAAAATTTACATAAAAATTTATTTAATTTTTTTTTTTAATTTTATGGCTTTTTAGGCTGATAGGAGTATGACATTACATCTTCCAAAAAGAAAAAAAAAGAAAAAAAAAACAAATAGACTAACGAATTCAAATTATAAATTATTATCAACAGAGGCTGCTTCATAATTAATTAAGCAAACAAGGTGGTAATTAAAAACAAATTAAATTTTTTTAAGCTTCCCAATTCAAAGAAAATTAAAGTAGACTGGAAATCGATATTGTGACAAATTTGTATCAAAAATTTGTCATAATTTATACTTGAAGTCGGTATTAATCCTTTTGAATATTATTATTACAATCTATAAACCAGCTACTTGACAAAAAAAAAAAAAAAAAAAACAACAATAAATTAAACCAGACTCAGCCATTTAGATACTTTAGAAAAATGGTCTCACCTAGCTAATTATGTCTCAAAGCCAGAACATTTTATAGACTGCCTTCTTACTTTTAGGTGACCGGCAGCTGCATTAGTTTACATTGAAAAGTCAAGGTTTATGTGGTTAAGCAAATTTATTGAGATTTTTTATTAGTAACGCTTGATTTCCAAGCATTAAATTTCAAGGGTTTTCTTTTAACTGCACACATTTTTCATGCTTCCAAAGAAGCAATAAGTGCTGTACATTTTTAAGATCAATTCGAACAGGCAGACAGAGGAGTCTATCATATGCTCATATATAGCAGTAAACCTCTTTCTTATTTTTTATTATTATTAGGCCATATGCCCCCAAATGAAGTAAATTAACTTGCTGAGCGCGAGTTTTCAAACCTTTCTGATACACAACCAAAATTCTACTATTTCACTTCTCCGGTGTATATTAGAACAAAAACTGTTTAAATTGTTTCCTAGGTCAAGCCTTAACTCTCAAAACATTGAAAATCGCCGACTGAAGTCAGATAGACAAAACGCTTTACTATGTTATCACGGACACTATTATTCAATAAAAGCAGCTTTACGATTTCAAACCGATTATTTATTATCAATATGGGCTACGATCTATTATGCAGAAGGAGTGGAAGAAATTGGCCTTTTTTCCTAAAAAGTACGAGTTCAAAAAATTTGCTTTGATCTTGTCAATTATGTCTTTCAATTCTTTACTTATAAATTAGCCTAAGCAAAATGTACCGCATGCTTTGACGATTTCAGAACGTAAAGCGTTTTGCAAAATGCGCATGAAAGAACAATTCATTATATATTCGGGTAATAATATTTTTATATTAATTCCAGGATATTACTTCATTAAATTTATGAATATTTTTTTTTTTTAACAACACAAGTCCTCGAATCGAACCAACGACTGCCCGATTGGTAAGTTAGTACGTTGCCTACTAATTTATGGAGGCACTCATTGAATTAAAAAAATATTTCATTACTTTAATGAAACGTTGTCATTGGTTGACAAGTAAGGAAAATTTTTTTTTTTGATTAATTAACAAAATTCTTTCAAGCAATAGATAACCATTGAACTAAATAAAGAAAATTATAAACCAATATTTTACAATTGAAAAAAAAAATATATAATTTTATTCTTATTTACATTTTGAGTATTAATTAATTAGACAATGTGAATTTCTATTATATTTTTTTGTGAGTAGATTTTCTTCTGTGACTGCCTCCGTATGCACAACAGCAAGTGAGTAGGCTGGCTTATCAGCATTGGCACAAGCTAAGCATAAACACCAGCGTTGCCATTTTAGCCTTTTTTATTTACGCTAGACTTAGACTTTTTTCCCATTTAGCCTTGAAATTGCAATAGAAATCATTTAAAAAAAAAAAGCAAAGTTACGAGCAAAAATGTAACCAGTTCTACTACTGTCTCTTTCCGCCCACTTTGTAGTAGAACTGGTTACCTTTTTGGTCATAGCTTGCTAAGTTTTCATTAGATGAACCTGATTTTTTTGAATTTAATGGATAACCGTATTGGCTTTAATTCGAAATTCTTTTTTTGCGGATAGTGCAAAAATTTTTTTTTATCATTTTTTGAAAAAAAGCAAAGGGGGTAGTCCATGGTAATTTTTGGCGGAAAAATTTGTTTTCGCACTATTCTCAAAAAACAAATTTAGAATTAAAGCCAATACGTTTATCTATTTAACGCAATAGAAATCAACTTGATATCTTGAAAACTAAGCAAGTTATGAGCAAAAAGGTAACCAGTTCTACTACTGTCTCTTCCCGCCCATTTTGTAGTAGAACTGGTTACCTTTTTGGTCACAACTTGCTAAGTTTTCATTAGATGGACCTGATTTTTCTTTCAGGTAATAGATAAACGTATTGGCTTTATTTTGAAATTTATGTTTTCGGATAGTGCAAAAAAATTTTTTTATAAATTTTTCAAAAAACAAATTTTCTTCTTAATTTTTTATAAAAATCTAAATTATTATTTTGATTTTTAAGCTATAGCTTATTAACTTTTTCTTAGCTTTTTTTTTGGTGATTTAGCTTTTTCTAGCCTTTTGTTTAGCCAAATTTAGATTATTATTTTTCTAGCTTCTGGCAACTCTGATAAAGACATTGACCTTAAAAATCAATAATAAAAAGAGCTGAGATTAAATAAAAGACAAGAAAGTGTGTCTAGAATGTCTAGCAGTTAACAACCCATATTTAGTATCACAAACAAGAGTACAATCAACCATCATTAGTATTGTGCAAATAAGATTAATCAGGTGGTAGATGGGAGGTAGAGGCAGTGGTTTCTTACTGCTTTACAAAATTTAAATATCCTAAACCAATGCGTTTTCAGTAAATTACACTTACATGTGACTGAAGTTAAGGCAAGTTCAGTGAGTATTTTTTTCGTAAGTAAAAAAAACAATTTTTCAGTTAATTTTCAAAATATGTTTTAAACACAAAAATGTGTTTTATTTTGTGTTTCTTTTATTCATTTTTGTAAGTGTTTTTTTTTTCTAATTTTCTAGCTCGGTTTCTTATGGCACTTTAATATAATCAATAAAAATAAAGACTTAAATGACTAAAACAATGAGATTTACAATACATAATTAATTAATTGAAGTTTTTAAACAACATCGATACAAAGTTTTTTTCAGTATTTCTTTTTATATTTTGTTTTATTAAAAAATTATAAAGTGTTCTTCCTTTAAATAAAAAAACATTTTTTTAATTAATTTGTACACGGTTTTTATTGTTTTTTTTTTTATTTCAAAAATTATTGTCATTCATCATCTTTAATTTAATGTAAAAAATCTGTTGTTTTTGTTTTATAATAATTTCTTCTTTAATTTGTATTTGTTATTGTCTTTTTACAAAAGAGAGAAAAATAAGCTTTTCTTTTAATTTAATAATTGTATGTACTCTTCGTATTAAAATAATTTTAAATTCTTTTTTATTCTTTTTAAAGCAACATCACATTTAAGAAATTTTGTATTCAATATCATACGATATTTTATTAGTTTAATATTTATTGTTTTGAAACTTATTAACGTAAGCATAGGGAAAGCTTTAATTAAAACAAAAGCTTAATTTTAATTATTTTAAACTTATTAATTATTGACTGCAAATAGCTTTAAAGCCATTCAACAATATTGTAAATAAAGCCTTAACGAAGTTTTAAGTTTTAATTTTTTTTTTTAATTTCTTTTACGAAAGCAAGGATTTTTAAAGAATTTTTTTCTTCTTTCAGAATATGTTAGCCTGAAAACTTTTTAACAAAAGTTCTTTAAGTAGTAAAATTAATTAAAATTATTATTTCAGTCCTTAAACAGTTTTAGTTTGTGAGTTAAGTTTTTTTAATTTTATTTTTCATCTTCTCTCTTTTTACGTATTTTACCCTCCGTTTGTATGGTGGCGGTAACAGCATCAAAGCACGAAGCAATTGAGGGTTCAGACTCATCTTGGCTGTAATCATAACCTGCCATTCTAGACAGGGTTAAAATATAGGAACAGGCCACTCTTAAGACAGACAGTTTTGAAAGCTTTTGATTGTTGGAGTAGGAGGGTACGGCTTTCCTTAAAGTTTCATAGGCGGCTGAAATTGTATGCACTCTAGAACGCTCACGGGCATTTGCCTCAATACGCCTTTCACGGGTCATATTCTTATAGTTACGCTGTTGAGGTTTAGAGGAGCAGGAAGCAGAGGAGTTTTTTTGAGTAATAGAAATATTAAGTGTAGAATCTTCATGGGAAGAGGCTAAAGAGAGAGCTGGTGTTGATACTGAGGTTATAGAAGAGGAGCAGGGTGTTTCTGTACAGCTGCTCGTATGAGAGCCAGCCTTCTTAGCTGTTGTTTGTTCTACAGAATTTTGACGTAAAAAGCGTTTTTTTGGTGTTAAACCTTTTGCAAATTTAATATCCTTTACACAGTCTACTAATTTCTCAACTGGTTTTTTTAAAACCAAAGCTAGAGGTTCTACTTGTTCTTCACTTAAATCTTGTTCATCGAGGGGCAGTCTGTGCAGTGTAGTAGCACCAGGATGTCTTACAAATACCTGGGCGGGATTTGGCATCATTTCATGAGGTAATATTTGACTAGGATCCCATTGTTCTAAAGGTGTTTGTGCTGTTGGTGGTGGTGGTGAGGTGACAATTACTGCTGGTGGTGTTAATACAACACCAGAATCGGTATTCGAAGAATAACGTATGCGCTTTTTAAGTGGCCCATTGGATTGTGATGCTATTGACAACGATTTTTCTTCAATCACTCTCGAAGGTTCAGAACTTTTTCGTTTGTTGCGCACTAATGAAATTGGTGTAACTTTCACTTCTAATGAATCTTCAGAATTATCGGCAGGACTACTGGGCTCCAGGCGCAAGTTATCACTGAAACAATCATCACCACCTTCAGAGCTGCCCGAACAAAAACCAGCATCACGATCATTTGAATGCGGTGAACCTAAAAAATAAAATAAAATGTTTTTGTTAATTTCAAATTATAATTTTGAAATTAAAAGAAGCCAAAAGAGATGGCAAATATTTAATTAATTTTATTTTAATTTTAAGATAAAAACAAATTATTTTTTAAGCAAAAGAAATTAAGCTATTTATCATTTAATAAAAAAATTCATTAATTCAATGAAACATTCATTAATTTAATGAAATAAACATTAATTTAAAAAAAATTCATTAATTTCATGAAATATTCATTCATTTAATAAAGTAATTTCATTAATACTTGGAAAGTAATGTATGAAATCATATTGCAATCAATATGAACAGTTTTAATGAAATTGTTTTATTGAATTAATAACACATTTTTCTTCTAGGGCAATTTCGAATAAAGATTTATTTTTTCCTTTTTTGGTTTTTTAAATCATCCACATTATTTCATTAAGTTATATCCTGTATATCTGTGCATTATTAAAGAATTTTTCTTGAAAATTCGTTTTGGTGTCAATCTGGTTTTATGACCTTTTTTTCTGCTCAAATTTAAATTTAACTTTAAATGCAAGTCACTGTTGAAAATAATGTAAGCAGCTTAGTTATCATTTATTTTTGTTTCAGCCTTTTTTTTCTTAATTTCAAGTTCAAAAAAGCCATTAAACCTGGCTAACCTTAAACAAAAAATTATCCGTACCAGTATGCTGGCAAATAAAATTAATATATTTTATAAAATTTATAAAATAAAAAAAAAATAATATTAAGCCGCCAGCCAGGTTCTGTTTCATCTGTGTTTTAAATGATAACAAACGCCAACAGCCACAAAATGTTTTGCAGGCAACTGAGAAGTTTTACATGGAACAGCAGTTAAGGGTCTGGTTTTCTGGTTTTTTGATTTTATTTTGTTACCTGCCGACACAGTTTTTCGTGGTAAAAATAAAAAAAAAAAATTTTTAATGTATATGGAGACTCATACTAAGTCAGGCAACAAGTGTTTTGGCTTTTGCCAAATTTTGTAAAGCAAGTTTTATCAGATTTTAAAGGGATTTTGATTTTATGATAAATAAACAGGAAATAACAGTTTAATTAAGAGTTTAATTGGATATTTTAATTGAAAATAAAAGGAGAAAATAAAATTAATAAAAATTGTAAATTTTTGTATAATGTGGCGGCAATTAAAGGGTTGATCTAAATTATAAATCAGTCCTGCTGATTCCAGCTAGTATTTATAATTAGCAGAGTTGGGGGTATTGAAAGAAAAACAAAAAATTCGGGGTTTGATTCACAAGTTAATAAAAAACACACAAAAAAATCTTACTTTCAAAAAAAAAAAAAAAGGAATTTTATAAAAAATGTTCAAGTTAAAACGAGCTAATTTACTGCAAGTTAAAACGTAATTGATTTAATACCGACAGGACTACCAATATTGGAGAATAATATCAATCATAATTCAGTAATGGAGAACAAACAATTTAGTTCGCTTAGCAATATTTTGGTTTTAAATACCGAGTTTCTATTGTTATGATTAAATGAGTTCGATTATCACAACTGGATATTTCAATTCTCATAACCAAAGTTCTTTTGTTCTCTTTAAAAATTGCTATACAATCTTTTTTTGCTCTAAGGATTCCAACTCATACAGTACAGCACCGGTAGAGATCAGTTAAAAACAGCTAGTAAATAATTACAATTAAAGCTAAATGTGGTTAATTCAAACACTGCTTTCTACTCACTTCTCTCATAACTTTTTTTATTCCTCTTAAACGTAATTTTCTAACACAAACTTAATAATAATAAACTTGTTTTCTATTAATTCTTGAACTTTTCTTTTTCAAGAATAACGAAAAACAAATTGACTAGATACACATCATTTGTAGACTAAGAAAAATAGAAAGAATTTTTTTTTTAATTCAATGTGAAATCTGAATTTTGTAAACAGAAAAATAACTTCTTTTCTTTTATTTTTAATCAAAATTTATAAATTTTTAAATAATTTCCGTTACATAATTTTTCTAAAATTTAATTTAAATTCAATTCGAATTTTTTACTTGTAATTTGGTCTGTTTCCAAGTAGTCAGCTATAAAGATTTCTATCATTCATTTATTTGTTTCTATTTTATTAAAAAAAAAAAATGTTTTTTTTAATTTATGACCTTAAAAAATAATGAAAAAGAAGTGTCTGGCATCCTGCTTTAATTTTTGCTTTGAGAAAATTAATTTGTAGACGAGTATTGAAGAAAAAACACTTGTTTTATTAACCTTTTTTTCCACACTTGCTTATCGCCCAGTTTTCTAGTTCTTTCTTTTTTTAAACTATTTGAAGACCCCTACAGAAATAAAAAAAGAAATATTTCTTTTTCCCATTTAACACCTGTAAAGGATCAAGTCACGTAATCGCTGAAGAAGTTTAAATAATAAAACAATGTTTGAGTTTGTATGTGTGTGTGTTGAGAGTGAGTTTTTCATTGTTGTTTTTTTTTTTCAAACACATATTGTTCTTATTTTAAATGATAAAATATGATGTGAAAATAATCACTTGTTGTCACTTTGGTAACATGAATAAAAAAAATTTCTATCTTTCTTTCTTTTTAAAAAAATGAGTATCCACATCAACGATAAAAAATAAGTTAAAATAATGCTGGGTTACTTTTATTGTTTTTTTTTATTCCTCTACGCTATTGTTAACGAATCAACACGGAATGTAAGTTTTTAAAATCAACCCTTATACGCTGCGCATTATTTCTTTTTTTTTCTAGTTTCTTTATAATAAAATCTTTAGCTGTTACAGCTGCTTACTGTTTTAAAGTTTAAAATGCTGGGATTTATATGTGAAATGAAAATTGTTTGTTATTCGTGTTGTTAAGAAAACACTTGGACACAGGATATTAAGAATTTTCATTTCAATTTGGGCTCAATCACCTGTGATTACCAAGGCTACCTGTTTAATGCAGTTTTCTTTTTTAATTTTTATTTTATTTTTAATATTGTGGGGCGCAAATTACAGCATTTGAATATAAGAAACACTAAAATTTCTGGGCCTGTAAGCATAAATTCCATGAAATTAAAATTTCAATCGTTTTTATTACATATCGAATATAAGCCCTTTTTTATTTAATCTTTTTAAGTAAAAGCCAAACGTTATACACCACAGTAGAGGACAAATTATGGTGTTCGATATCGATCTATTCCAATGTCCCCAGATCAAATTTTTTTTAAATGTGCAATGATTTATATTTAACAAGAAAACCTCCTCCTCTCCTCTTTTTGGAGAGGAAAACTTTTCTCTTATTCTTTCATAGATCTGTGCTAGTTTATTCTACGTAATTTAATTCCTGCCATTTAGTTTAAAAGGTTATCAACAGCACATTTTCTTAAAATATGCTTTAAATTTTTAA
Organism: Thelaira solivaga; assembly: GCA_947397855.1. Lineage (NCBI taxonomy): Eukaryota > Metazoa > Arthropoda > Insecta > Diptera > Tachinidae > Thelaira > Thelaira solivaga. The sequence continues at coordinate 16,239,530 of OX377611.1, read as the reverse complement.
TATAAAACTATTTTAAATTATTATTTATATTTGAAAATTAATCTATCTGTAGCACACGATTTGTCTGATCTTTCATAGTAAAAAAAAGTCATGTTTATTACGCATCATGTTACTTATCTGCGGTGTTAGGAATTTTAAAAAAAATGTGCTCCTCTGTACGTTTCAGTTTTATGAATGAATTTCTGTCTAAATGAAAGATAAGAGCAGCAAAACGAAAAATCATGTTTAGTTTTTTTCTTTTCTTTTTTGCACAGATTTCAAATTATTGTGGCAACTTAACCCCTTAAAAGTGCATGTTAGAAATGTAATTTCTAGGTTTATAAAAAAAAACACGATGCACGACATACATATGCCAGAAAGCAAGATTTCAACTGAGTCTGTGACGCTAATGCAGTCAGACAACTTAAAAATTAAGTCTGTAACTCTTTCTAAACAAGTAAATTGATTAATAGTTTTCTTAAAGGTGTGTGAAAGAAGACAACATTTACAAATACTGGGTAATCTTTGTGTTTGTTATAGGGAAGGATTTGTAACATTAGAGTTGTGTCACGATAGGGCTATTTTTGAAGCAGTGATCAGGTGACTGGTGACCGCTCATAATTTTATTTCTAGTTCTAGCAGACTGCCAGCATATTCACTAAATATGATCCTAATAAGTTTTATTAAAGTTTTTTCTTTAAAATAACGGGTGGCGCAAAAGTAATCAGGTATCGCAAAAGTAATCCTCCTATCAGAAAATGCTATAAATTTTACGATTGGCCCCTAATGTCAGTTCGGTTTTGACATTTGTGTAGTAAACACATGCGAAATACACGTTAATAAACAATGTTGACATTAGGGGCCAATCGCAAAATTTATAGCATTTTATATAATACTCTTGCTACTGATCGACCTTTTCTATGAAAAACAAATTAAATAATTCTTTAAATTTTAGGTTTTTAAATCAAAACAAAAAATTTAAAAACATTTTTTTTTTTTAAATTGTTTAAATTTAAAAATAAATTCTTTTAAAAATAAAAAATTGCTTTAAAAATTAAAAAACAAAAAATTTTATCAAAAAGTTCTTTAAAAAAATTCTATTAAAAATAAAAAAAAATAAAAATAAAAAAGTATTTTAAAAATAAAAAAAAATTCTTAAATTTTTAAAAAATTTCTTTACAAATTTAAAAAAAAATCTTAAAATGAAGAATAAAAAATATATTTTAAAAGTATAAAAAATTCTTTTAAAAATAAAAAAATTTACACTTTATACGTAAAAAATATCATTAAAAAATTATTTTAAAAAAATATTAATCTTTATTTGTGCTTAATTCCAGAAATTGTGTTGGTTTTAAAATTTATTCTTTTACTCATGATATTCTCATGAGTTATTCATTCAGTACAATAAGTACTTTTTAAATTCCAAATAGAAAATATTACATTATTTTAAAATTAAAAAAATATTTTACAAAATAAAAAAATATTTAAAAATTAAGAAAAAATATTTTTTTATTAAAATTTCTTTTTAATATATTAAAAATTAATCAAAAAGTTCTTAAAAAAAATTCTGTTAAAAAGTAAAAAAAAGTATGTATTCTAAAAATAAAAAAATTCTTTAAAAAAATTTCTTAAAATAATTTTTTTTAAATATTCCTTAAAAAACTACTTTAGAAAGAAAAAAATTATTTTAGAAATAAAAAGAATAATAAGAAAATCTTTAAAAAACAATCCTTAAGAAATTCTTTTTCAAATAAAAAAATTGCTATAAAAATTAAAAAAAAAATTCTTTTAAAAATAACAAAAAAAAAATCTTTAAGAAGTATTTTAAAAATAGAAAATTAAAAAAAATTTTTTTAAAAATTAAAAAAAATGTATTTTAAAAATAAAAAAAAAAATCTTTAAAAAAAATTTTTTGTAAGAAACACAAATTGATTTTAAGAATTATTTTTAATTAAAAAAAAACTTCTCATTTCTAGTAATCACTAATAATTTCTTATTTAAAATGCGTAATTTAAATTTCATTTATTTACTAAATTATAAAACACAAGACATCTTCCAATTTCTTATTAAGAAAAATTAAATAAAATATCGTTTTGTAACGGACAACAGAAGAAAAAAAAACAAAACTTTTACCATTAACTACTTACTTTCTATATAAATTGCCGCTTAATTTTACAAAAGCAAAAGAAATTTAAATAAATTATTATTGGCGCCATATTGTATTGAATTGACAATTTAAATTGATCATTCAAAAAAAAAAAAAAAAAAAAAAAACAAACTTTTATTTGTAGTGAATTAAAACAAACGTATGGACGTTCGTATCAGTATGTAAGAATAATGAAAAATTGCATGTGAGAAATAATTGAACCAACTTTTTATGATTACAAAAAAGACAAGCAGACACACATGTTTAAACATTTAAAATAAAAAAAATAAGAAATATACTACAGTTTCAGTTTCTAAAGAAATGCTTTTATAAAATGTTCAACTAAATATAAACATCTGTTAAATTAATAACGCACAAAAAAAATTTAAAATGAAAATGTATGCCAAAAATGCTACAAACAAACAGCAAAAATATGCACCTTATTTAATAACTAAAATAAAAACCACAACATCATCATCGTCATCTTTAAACTTATAATCATTAATAATCAATAAAAGCAACATAACCGCGGCATATGAAATTCAAAAAAAAAAAAAAATCCAAGAAAACCTCAAAACAAATGGAACAAACTGCCTGCTAATTTTTTGTTATTTTATTTTATTTTTAGCAAGAAAAGAAAAACACACAACAGCAATATAATCAATAACCCCATCAATTTTTAAAGCAGCCGCAATTCATATAAAGATGTTGAAAAGGAACCAAAATAATAAAATAAAATAACTGCCTACAAGTTGTAAGTCTGTCTGTCTGTCTGTCTGTCTGTCTGTCTGTCTGTCTGAATTATGTCTACCATGTATGCAAGTCACACAGGAACTTTTCATCATAAAAATTTTCAAACAAACAACAAATGCTTTGGCTCAACAAAAAAAATTAGTTTTAAAAAAAAGTAATATCCACATTTTGCCCCTTTACCACCGCAAAATGTGCCTCATTAAATGAGGAAAAGAAAAACAAAATTTTGTTGTTGTTATTATTTATTAAACAATTGAGCAGACATACAGAAAGACCACCATCAGCTTTCATTTGTACCATCCATTAAGTTTTCCTCTTACAACTTTATTATTACGAGGATGGTAAGAGCAGTTTGCTTCTGAAACTGAAACAGTTGTTATTTTTATATATTTCATGTAACAGACTAGTCACTTTAAGTTCATAATGTTGTAGGGAAAGATTAATTGCTTTTTGTAAGGTAGGTTAGGTTATTTAGATTGCACAGGGTACTACGATATATTTCCTTTGTGATACCTACATAAGAGTAAGAAGGAAGAACGATAGCGATAGATAGACTTCAAAGTTGTAGAAGCTAAAATTCCAAAGAGTTTCCTACCAGTTTTTCATCTAAACCAATGGCTACTTGTAATGAAGGTATAGTGGACAGCGCAGTGAGGCCCTGCAGTTAGCACTCCCCGAAGTAAATAGTTTGCTAGATAATGTTAAGTTAACCTTTTTCCTTTAATCAAAGTGTACTGATTTTAGCTTTTAATTACTTTTAGCTAAATAGTCATGGGATATGTTTTATAGCAACAATTGGTCCAGTTTTCTAGTGTAGCTTCTTATACTCTTTGCTGTACATATTTTTTTAATAAATTTTTAATTTTTACGGTCATATTCATGAAAAGCATTTTTTGAACATGAAAAATTTTAGCTGTTATTTTAAAGTGGTATAAATCCATTTAATTAAAAATATAAGTCAGTGGTAATTTTAGTAAGATGAAATTATCACTAAATATTTTTTTTTATTGGACTTATACTTCTTTCAAAAATAACAACTCTTTTTTTATATAGGGCCTATAAACCAAATTTTATAAATGCTAAACAATTTATATTGACTCTTCAAAAAATTAATTATCATACTACCCTCGTATATCAGTTTTATTTTTATTATTTAAACATATTTTTGTTTCTAATGATGTTGATGAATTCAATTTTGTTAAAAATATTTTTTTTAGCTTTCAAACATGAATATTTTGCACCACATTTAAACGGTTGTGAAGTTATTTTTAATTCCTCCACAAACACACAAGCCATTTTTAGTAAGAAATAAAATTAAAATTTAATTTTTTTTTTTTTTTTTGCTTAAATTGTTTGCTATTTTTAAAAATATTTGCCAAAATATGTTTCAAAACCAGGTCTTGGTCATCATCATATAACACAAATTTGACACAGATTGCTTTGCTTGCTTTTTATTGTGTTTATGTTGACTTGGTTTGTTCCCACTATCAATTTCCTTATAAAATAATAAAACATGTTGGTGTGTATGTGGTCTGTTTGAAAAAATAAAGTAGATTCTAATTTGAAATAGAAACCTAAAAAAAATAAATAAAAATCATAGAGGAAACAGATTTGATTTAATCAAGGCATTTGCTATATTGAATTATACAATGAAATTCTATAGTTACCATAAAAAACATTTGTTTAGCGGGACAGAAACTTTGATCAGCAACACGCTTAATTGTTACAACCGTTGTTTTCTGATTGAAAATTAAATATTCAGGATATGTGCGACGGTATTAATGCAAATTTACATTTAGCAAACAATCAGTGTAAGTCAAAGATTTTCTCTCTCTCTATCGCTCACACTGATGGTCTCACTGATTTTTGATTTTATTAAAATCTTTCTTAAAGCCAACTGTAGTATAATTGTAAATCAATTTTTATTTTTTATTAAAAAATATTATTCAAAAAATGCTCTTCAAAATAATGAAAAAAAAAATTAAAATATTTTTTAATAAAAGTCATAAGCCTTAAAAATATTTATAAAATAAAAAAAATTATGAATCAAAATTTGCTTAAAATTTCCATCTAAAGCTTGAGCTTGCACACTTATTTTTTTTTTAAAGCAACAAAAAAAATGTTTTTTTAATAAAAAATTCCCACAGCACTGAAGTAAAAAAAAAATTAAATTCTTCTTTTATACTTTCAATAAATATTATTTAATGAATTTCCTTAATGCAATGCACACTCATTCACTTACTTCACTCACTCACTTATTACAACGTTTTAATATTTATTTTCTTTTGGACATTTCATTTATTTGTGTGTACAATTTGTGGTCTCCCTTACTCCTTTTAAGGTTAATTAGGCATAGTTTCTGCAAAACAAACTGTCATTTAATGTCTATTTTTTTTTTTTTGTTTTTAGTTACTTATTGACAGAAATTCGTGATTTTATATCCTTGACCATATAAACAAATACTCAAATCAGTAAGGAATTTATTAAAAAAAAAAAAAAAAATAAGAGAAAAAGAAACAGCAGATAAAAATGAATTGTTTAGCAAAAATGCCAAAGTTGGTCAATGCAGTGCAGTAGCTTTTTGCTTGCTTTCTTACTGCTTGTTTATTGATGTCAAAGATGACATGTGGAAAATTATATGGAAACAATACAATCTTTTTTTTTAATTTTTTTTTGAGTATTTCTTTATATTATTTAACTCATTTACCATAAATGGCCAAACTAAACAGATACTCATGCACATGCGCCCAGCATAAGTTGTACGTTACACACTCTAGTAAAAGAAGGAAAGCAGCTTGTTTTTATGTGATGCTTTAGGTTCTAAAATCAGCTTAAAATCTTTAAGTTTATCCTTCTAGAATTCAAATTTCGAATAAAAAAAAAAAGAAAGACAGGGCAGTAAGCCTACCCTATGACTCCATGTATAAGGTAACAGCCTTGTTACAGATGGATATTTTTTTTTTAATTTATTGTGTTTGTAACGGTCAAGTTTTATTTTTTTTTTTCTACTACTACAGGCATATAATTATGACATCCAAACTCCAAATAAGTTGTGTCTGTATTTTTGGGTTTACCTTATACATGAATACACTTTCTATAATTTTTTTTTAATAAATAAAAATTTTTAAAGAATTTTTTATTTAATTAATCAATCTTTCAGACTAAAGTTTATGCCATTCCCATATGTATCAAAAATGCTTGAGAAGAACTCCATCGGAATTAAAAATTAAAAAAAAAAATTAGTTTCTTCTTTTTCAATAATTTTTTTCCACCCAAAATAAAGCAAAAAAATTAGGACTCTGCTCACCTGAACGAAAGCTTTTTTTGCATTAAGCTAAACAGGCCCTAAATATAATTTCTCTTTCAATTAAAATATTTGAATTTGGAATACAGAACATCACTGTATGTTCTTGATGTTGGACAATCAGCTAGCCCGCTGGCTTCAATGTTGCTTGATCTAATATCAGCGATGGTTATAGTCAAGGCATCTTTGAATGAACGTGAAAACAATGGGTTGACTGTGTAGTAGTAATGACACGGCTGTAACAGCTTTAATTGTGTATGCATTATTAACAGCGTTGCCACAAGCTAGAAAAAAAGCTAAATTTGCCTAAAAAAGGCTAGAAAAAACTAAATTACTCACAAAAAAAATGCTAAAAAAAAGTTAAAAAACTATCGTTAAAAATTCAAAATAATAATTATGATTTTTATAAAAATCCAGAAGAGGACAAACCGTTTTTTGAAAAAATAAATTTCGAATTAAAGCCAATACGTTTATCTATTAAACGCAAAAGAAATCAGGTCCATGTAATGAAAACTCAGCAAGTTATGACCAAAAAGGTAATCAGTTCTACTACAAAGTGGCCGGAAAGAAATTGTAGTAGACAGTACCAACCTAAAAGTGGCCGTAGAATATTATAGATTTATAGTAACCAGTCTTGGAATATAGCGATTCTACGCATACAATTTTAAAGAATAGCCGTTGGAAATTTTAATTGTTCAATCATTGAATATTAGACGTAAAAGTGGGCGTAGCGTATGATATTTTCTGATAATAAAGCCTTACATTGGTGAAAGAATTTAAAGCTTTAAAGCTCATCCATTATAATAAAAAAGAACTACAATTTACTCTAGCTAGGCTGAAGACTTTCAGAGATAAAAAGTTTGCAATAATTTCAACCCTCACTCTCGTTTAAACTTCGTCTGTAACAAACCACATTATATTTCTATTGTTTCAATAATTTTTTTTTTGTACAACAGCAGCCTTTAAACAGTTTCCTTGTTAATGGTGGAAGCAAAAGAAGTGAAAAGAAAAAAAAACGTTTGTTTGTTTTTTAAACTCTTAACTGCTAACTTTATTGTAAACTAAAAATTTTTTTCAGTTAAGTTGTTTCAGTTGTTACAACAAATGTAAAATATTTGTTTTATTTTTATATACATTTTTGGTAAATTGAGCAATAAAACAACAATTTACATTGAATGTTCTGTAATGGATACAATGAAAAAAACTGTTTGCTTGTTTGCTTTTATATTTCAGCCGTTATTTTAGAAAGTAGTATAAGTCCATTTAAAAAAAAAAAGTGAGTTAGCGATGGTTTTAGTTAGATATAGATACCATTAAACTAAAATTAAAGCTGACTCTTAAAAAAAAGTAGAGTTGTACAACTTTCAAAAATAACACACAGCTTCTTTATAAATAGAAACTAAATAAATAGTTGTAGTATGAAGCTTTAAGTTTAGGTTTGTTGTAGTTACTGTTGCATTTGCTGTTGCTGTTATGGTTGTTATTTTACTTGTTGTTGTTAGATTTTGTTTGTTAACATGTGTAATTTGTTATAACAGCCGTCTGAGAAAAACTCAAATGACTTATAAAATAGAAGAACATCGAAGTGTTAAAATTTTGCTTTCATGCTTTTTAACTTTTTTTTTTTTTTGAAGAAATAGCAGCGGAGTGTTATAACTTTTTATAATATTTCAACTTTTTTTAGTAATGCAGGCCTGGAAAGTTAATGTTCTGAAATACTATTTAAAAAAAAAAAATTGTTGATGATATTAAAAAAATAAGAAAAAATTCATTAAAAAAGAAATTAATTTTATCTATAATATATATATATTTTTATTAAGCTTAAGACCTTATTATATAAATTTATTTTTATATCGATATTTTGCTCCAACTTGCGTAGCTTATTATTATAAATATATAATATAATATATCCTGAAGAAGCTACGTAAGTTAGAGCGAAATATCGATATAAAAATAAATTTATGAAATAAGAGCTTAAGCTTAATAAAAAACAATATAGTATTTGCAAAATTAATTTTTTTTTAAGTTTTTTTTTATTTGATCAACAAAAAGTAATTGTCATTAAATATTGAAATTTCGGTTTTCTTTCTTCCTTTTATGTCTTTACCAAGAAATTAATAATAAGAGAAATATATACTCGAGAACAAAATTTTTCTTAAAATTAATAAATAAATTTCTTGAGAATATTCATAATGGAGCAGAACATGAAACTGTAAAAAATTACAAGCCTGTGTTGTTTCAATAGATTTTTTTTTTTATTTAAAGGTAAAGTATAAACCAAATAACGAAAGGGCCTATAATTTACTTTGTTGACTTTGTTTGTTTGCTTTGAAAACAGCTGGTTTTCTTTTGTTTCATTTATATTTTTTGTTAATATTTTAATAAGAAAATCTTTATTTAAAACAAATGCACTATAAAGTAATTTAAAAAATTAATTAATTTGTCAAATAATTTTAAAAACTTTTTGTCAAATTACCCGTCTTGTCATTTTAGGTTTCTATGATAAATAAACATGTTTATTAATTGTCAAACCTTATAATGGCCATTTTGTTTACGGTGTAACATTTGCCAAAACAACAACAAAATAAATAAATAAAATTAACAACAACGATAGTAATAAAATCATGAGCAACTACAAGTGTCATGTTGTCGTCCATTATTTAAATGATTGTTTTTTTTTGTAGTTTGAAAAAAACAAACACATTTTTTTTCTGCTTAATTAAAAACGTTTAACGCATTTTAAATTAATTATGCCATGGCGCTTGGAATAATTAATTTCATGTAGTTGTTGCTATTGTTATTTGTCAGTACAACAAGTTGGCACTTGATATTAAAGGTAAAAGACATTAAACATTAATGGTAATCAAACGAGTTAAATTATTTTAACGAGTATTTGCATTTGAAGAAAAGCTACAACGTGTGCATAAAAGTGTGCGTGCTTGGAAAAAAAAAAGCTATAAATGCGGAAAAAATGAAATTAAAAGGGGCAATAGATAAAAATCGCAGAGAAAATGATTTTCAATTTCTGTTACTTTAAAAATTTTGCTTACTTTATCATGATAAGAGTTGATGCCACATTTTACTGCAGAGCTAAGCAAAAAGATTTTTTTTAGTTATAGATTTTGGGCAATTATTTTTGAAAGTGGTACAAAACCACTTTTTATTACCGCAAAAAAATTTTTTTAAGTTTACTTACACCGCTTTTAAAAATAACAGTTTAAAATAAATATAAAAGCAAACAAAGCTTTAGCTTTACTTTAGATATCCATTAAAGAACATTCATTATCGCTAACTAATTTTTTTTAAAGTGGACTTATACCACTTAAAAAAAACTAGCTTGTTTATAAAAAAATATGTATAGAAAATTTTGTTTAACAAAACAAAAATATGTTTTCTAAATACTCCCTTAATTTTTAATTTTTTTTTTCCTTTAAGTAAAAACTGTTCGAAGGCAAAAAGAAAATCTGTTTTGGTTTTACGTTTACTTAATTCTACTAAATGAATCATTAATTATTTGTTTTCAATATTTCTTTTTCAATTTCATGTTTATTAACAATTAAATGTGTAGGTGTGGGTGTGGGTGTGGGTGTGGGTTATGATTGATTATTTAAAAATATCACACAAATTTCCTTTAATTGTCATCATTAAAAAAGAAATACGAATACGAACGAGGTGTGTTTCATAAATAAAAAATTTTAATTAATGTGCTGTTTTCATAGCACAAACGATCTACTGGGGGTTATTATGTAATTCGATTCGCATCAAAATAACTTTCGAAAAGAATTTCCAATTCGAAAAGTAAAACAAATCAGCCCATACGATATCGAGCAACTCATAAAAAATTTTGAAGCTTTTTATCTAATGCGGTGACTTGGGCCAAAAATGTTGAGCAAAAAATAAAAAATAATTTTAGCAATTTTAAAGCACTAGATATAGAAACCAAATCACTTCATTTGATTTCAAAAAACTTGTATAGAAATTTTTAATTTTTTTTATAAAAAAGCACTAAGATTTCAATGGCTTGGGTCAAGATTTTTGGGTTAGTTTGCTTAACACTTTTTTTCTCCTAGTCTATAGCTAAAACTTTGCAGAAGGCAGAATAAATATTTTTCAAGTGGCTTTCGAGATAAAGCCATGAAAAAAGAATTTTATGTTCTTAGAAAATATCAAGTAAAGTATAAATGAGGGAGGCCACAAAATAACAATGTCAGTTAAACCAGTAAAACTTGAATAGAGTATTTTTTTGATTAATCTAAAAAAATTTTTTTATTTTTTAACCACTGACACGTTTCATTAGACTAATAAAATATTTCATTAATTAACTAAAAAATTCATTCATTTAATGAAATTTTTATCGTTTCTGGTAAATTTGTATTAAAATTCTCAATATTGATAAATATTGATGACCGCTGATATTTATTTCGTATTATGTAAAAATGTTTGCTATCAATATTAGCGTGTGCTTTCGTAAAATAAACTTAAAAAAAAAATTTATTAAAAGTTTTAAACAAACTATGAAGCTGTTAGGAAATACCAAATTATAACTGAATTGATGTCGACGACGATAAAACCTGATGTTGGCGGTACCAAATGGAATCATTAATTTTAAGCAATATTTTATTGAATCAATGAAATATTGTCAGTAGTTTAATGAAACCTTATTATTGATTGAAAAACAAATGAATATTAGTTTATATTTTATGTGTTTTTAATATAAATTATTTTATTTTAAAAATATTTTGGTGTAAAACACTTATGCTATTATCCAAAAAAAGTTGATGTAGACTTTAAAGTAAAATTTATGAAAAATTTCGATAACGTTGACTTTAAAATCTATGTTAATTTTTTTGGATAAGGGGGTTAATTTTCAAGCACAGAGAGAAAATTTCACTTCATAGAAATAAAAAACAAGTTGCCAGTAAAAATTGCAGATGTACTAAACTAATTTTAGCTCTATAAACACCATAAGGACACTAGGAACTCAAGCATAAAAATTTGATAAAAAGTAAATTGTATAAGATTTTTGTTATTTTATATTTTTATATTGAGTTAATAGCATTTTTACAAAATTATTGTTTTAAAAAAAAAAATATTTTTTTTTTCTTCAAAATCCTTTTTTTAAACTCCTAATTTAACTATATATGACTAAATTTACTGTAGTTAGTACTTTTTATGTTCCATTAAAAGGCTTAATAATAAAATATTTTTTTTTTCTTTAATTAATTAATACACTTCGTAGTTATTCGAGCATTTTTTTTTTAAATGATGAGTGGTGGTGGTGGTGCTGCTTATTACTTTTGAATCTGTTGCGGTTAATAAACACCAATCGTACTCACACACACATACACACATAAACAAACTGTGGCATTTAGTTGTAAATAGTACACAAGAAAGACGTCTTAATAATATAAATAATGAATGTAAATAAATAAAGTGATTGAAATTAAAATATATTTTTATTTGATCTATTTTTATGTTTAAAAATTATATGTAGAATTTATTATTAATCACTTCCTAAGTTTTGCATATTTCACCGATGAATATAAAAAAAAATAAATAATAAAACAACAAGAAAACAGAAATTAATCACAAACAAATGATGACGTTTAAAAATATGCAAAGTGTATTATGAGAACGAAAAAAAGAAAATAGCAGAAAAAAGAAATACAGAAGCCTCTGAAATGCTATTTACTTAATTTTAAGGTTTGATTATTAAACGATTTATTTAAGTAAATGTTTTTCTTGGCTGCCAAAAACAAAATTAACAACACAAATTTATCATATAACAAAAAAAATTATGAAAGAAAAAAAGTTTGCGTTATTATTTAATGGCGCCACATGGCAATCACATTAGTTTTTCATTTTTATAAACTCATCTGTTTAATTTTTTTTTTTTTTTTTTTTTTCGTTAAGGTCCCTGTCCCTTTTTTCATTGTCTTGTTATTTTGTTTCCCTGCGTAGACAAATAGTGTATCATCAAGGCATCGAGGAAATAACATGCTCATCTTGCTTGCTGTAAAACACAGATCTTAACTCTTACCCACCACTAAATACTCGTAAAGCCCAAATAACCACCCATTTTTTTTTTTTTTTTTTTTTTGTTATTGTAATTGTCGTTATTGCTGTTTTTGTATATGCTATAATTTCTTCGTTTCAGCAGAAAACCCCCACATTTATGACACACAGCTGTGTCATCTCGTTTTGTAATTTTTGTTTTTCTTTTTTATTTCTTTCGTTTTGTCAGCTCGAGTTTATGTTTATGTTTTGTGAATAAGATTTTTATTTAACTTTTTTTATGGATTTTAAAAGTATAAAATCCACACACTTCCTAGATTGTTGGTCGGCACACCACCACCCAAAAGCTTTAAGCCACATTGTTATTGAAATTTCCATAGAAACTGCTGCTGCTGCAGATGTTCTTTTGGGGAATGAATGAATTATAAAACAACAGCAGCAACAACAAAATTGTGAAAACGTCAATGTGTCTATAACTTTGTTTTTTTTTTGGTCGTATATTTTACGTTAAAATTTTGCCATTTTCTTTTTGGGAAAAAGTTTTTCCTCTGTTCTGAGTAATCGAGAGACTGTAATTTGTTAAAAGTGTAAATTTTTTTTGTAGCCATTAAAGAAGTATGGTTATGTGTGTATGTGTTTAAATTTTGGCGCCATCTGTTTTGTAATAGAGTTTTTTGTTTTTTTTTTTTTTTTTGTGTAATTGTGCAGTGTTTATGGTTAATGGAGCAGAGGGTGGAGATATGGCAAAATACAAAAGACATTTTGAATTAATCACTTGATTTGTAAGCACAGACATGAAACTAGATGTTCATCATATAAATTTAAGTGCTTTGGGGGCTTTTGCTTATTCCTTAAGGTATACCCACACAACTCCTTAGATTTGTGATGAAAACGAATATTTGAATAAGTTGTTATGCAAGAAAAAATAAAGCAATCCTAAACTCTAGACATGATAAATTGCTGCTTAAACAGTTTGTTATTTAAGCATTTAAAACTATAATATTAAGAAAAGGTTTTCAGAAACAGATAAATAAAAACTTTCTTTAAATAAAGTAATTGAAAAGGTTTTACATTTATGGGATTTTTTTATGAATTTTTTTTTTCGTTAAAAAAATTCATTAAAAAATATTGTTATTGCAGGCAAGATAAGAAGCTTCGTAGATTTGTATAAAAAAAACACAAAGGATCGTTGTTTAAAGTTGGCAATTTTAAGAAAAAAAAAATTTTTTTTTTAATTATTATTATTGAATCTTTCTATAAGAAAATTTTAAGAAAAAAAAATTTAAATATTTTTATATTGAAAAGAAAAGTAGATATTTAAAAAAAATTTAATTTTTACAGAATATAATAATAAAAAAAATTAAAAAAAATATTTAATTTAATTAAACATTTTAATAAAAAAATTATTAAATTGAATTAATTAAATGAGTATAAGTCTACTTTAAAATATAAAAAAAAAGTAAGACTGATTATTTTAAAAATTGGACTTATACCACTTGCAAAAATAACAGCTCAAACATTTATTCAATAGTATTATTTCTGTGATTGAAATAAAAAGTCATCTTTAAGTTACTCATTTCACAATTTAATTAATTTGACACTTTTTTTAATTTAATTTGGCTCTTTAGAAAATAAAAAAAAAAATATATATTATTTTTTTTTAAGTTATAACACTATTGTGTCAACTAATTGAAAAAAAAGAAACGTTTTGCATTTCTAAATATATTTTTTATTCTTGATTAGATTGATCATAAATTATTAAATCGATTGAGTCAACAAAAGACGTCAGCAAAACTTGTATAAAAAAGCCAAGCAAAACACACAAAAAAATAAAAAAAAAAAACGGAATAAAGTGACATATAAAGTCAAAGTAAAAGCAAAACATTTCAACAAAAAAAAAGGAGTTTTATATCAAATTACAATTTTGCAAACTTAAAAAAAATTACTCGACTGTTTTTAGGAAAAATAATTTTTTTTTTTCAATTTAAAAACAAATAAAAATACTTTTTTTTAATGTTTTTCGTTTACATATTTTAAATTTTAGTTTCAGGTTATTAGCTGACACCTGTTGACACTTTTTGTTTTTTGCTGCGTGTATAATTTATACAAAACATTCCCTCAAAGTAAAACGAGCCAGCAATGCATTTTATAATGGGCAAATAAATTTGCATGTGTATGCGTGCTTGAAAGTGTTCTAAATTTTTGTGAATATTAAATATTTGTAATGAATTTTTAACACATTTATTTGTATATATGTATGTATGTTATTGTTCTCGTTGTTTATTTATTTAGCAACAACAATTAACCCCAAAAATTAAATCAATAAATTGGCACATTGACTTATCGAATTTCAACAACAACAACCAAAATCAGTTGAAACCTATTACTTTTTTTTTGTAATTAAAAGAAGCCTTTTTAAAAGAATTTACAACTTTAACTATTTTTTTGTTAGCTTTCTTTAAAAAAAAAAGTTACTTAAAAAAGACTAAATTTTTTTTTTAATTTTTTAAGCTAAAAAAAAGGTGTTTAAACTTTTAGAGGTCGTGTTATGAAAAAAATTAAAAGGAATTTTGTTTGTATGCTTATATACATGTGTGTACATTTATATGTATGTTAAATTTATGGCTTGACTTGCTGCCAGTGATATTTTGTTTCATAAGATTATATTTTTTGTATTTTTTTTTAATTGAGGGTCATTCAACGATTTTTTTTTTTTTTGTTAAAGACTTAAAGTGATTTGATGATGCTCCTACTTACAAATATGAGTGTGTTTGAAAATAAAAGTATAACAAAATAATAAACAAATAAAAGCAACAATAAAAATAAAAGAATAATTATGTCAGAGAATTTTATAACAAAAAAAATTTCTAAAAAAATGAAAAAGTTCAACAAATTAATCAAAAAAAAAAAAAAAAAAAATTAAGCAATTTATGAAACAAACTTTGAGTTTAAAAAATAAAAGTTAATTTTTCAGATGCTCTCTTATGATCTGGTCTCATATATTTAACCAAAAAAAAAATTAATTTTTTAGTTCAAATTCATAAAAAAATCATTTTTATTGAAAAAGGACTTTTTACACAAATTTCTCTTAGAAAATTTACTTAATAAACAGTTAAAAAAAAAAAAACAAAAATACGAAGTTGACAATTAATTTTTATAAAACAAAATATTGGACTTTTTGAGGCTACTGGTATGACAGATTTAACTCCAACTTAGTGATTTCAACATTATTTGAAGTGCTTATTAATATTTTCTACACCGAAAATTTTCCAGGTAGTGCCTTTTTCCTGTTTTTGTTTTTCACTCGTGTGCATTGACATTGAAGGAGAGGAGGTCATAGGCGAAATTAGCATATACATTTTTTAATTGTTTCCTCAAAATCATTATTTGAGTAATTGATCATGTGTGTGCTTAAAATACTTGAAAGAAAATTCTTAAAAATTGTGCGTTGGAATTTTTTAAGCTGACTAAATATTTTAATTCCAAACACCTGAAAGTCAGTAGGCAGTCCTTCATTTTCTCTACGAATACTCGACTTTTCTGCGCGAAACAATTATCTCGGTATATATTTTGTAGACGACCTACCTGGGATATTGATGATAGATTTTTGAGTGCTACAATGTGGGTCCAGATTGAATAAGTGGTTTAAAATTAAATTTCTAGAGAGTTTAATTGATAGCCAACTTTTTTATTTCTAGTTAAAAATAAATAATAAATTAAATACTTCTAAAAAATAAAAATTCGTAATTGTAAAAATTTTAGTGTTTTTTTTGGAATTCGTTGCTTTTTGATGTTATAAAGTTGACTATGTTAGAACCCTATTATAAAAATTTGTATCTAAGTTATCTCTCTCTATTAAGTTCGATATCTAGTTGAAGCAGTTGCATCTTTTTTTTTTTTTTTACTCCAAATATAACCCTCAAAATAGTGTAATAATTCAAGAAATATAAATTTACAAAAGACACATTTAAAGCTTACTACTTTCCCATAGTCATTATTATATTATTATTTTGTGGCACCCATTCCAATAACCCAACAAGGCTACATATATTGTGTACAACAACCAAAACGGCAATAACGTAGCATTAAAAGTTAACTGCTTTATAAACTTGCCTTTTGATTATAGGAGATTTTTGGTTAAAGTGTATTTGTAATAAACAAAAACTGTTTGATAACATCTTGCCGTTAGTTATTGCTTAGTTGTAGTAACGGCCTTGAAACAATTTTTAATATTTTTATCCTGAAAATAGAGCATTTCAAATAGTTTTTGCTATTTATATAGATAAAATTAAATTAAAAAAAAACCCAATTTCTCAAGTTGTAAAACTATTAAGGTAAAATGAGGGATATATTATCTAGGGAGCTATTTTTCAGTGTAATTGCTTAGGCTCTAAAAAATTTTTTTAAATTAAATAGTTTCTTTTTTTCGTTAAATAAAAACATTTTTTCTGCTAACTACTTATCAATCATCCTTATTATTTACTTACATCCATTTACTTAGCTGTTGGCTTAAAATTGCTGTGATTTATTCATCTATGATCTTTTAAATTTTAAATTTAAGTAAAATTATGAATTAAACTTATAAAATTAAATGAAATATTTTGATAAAATTAACTTGTTATAAATAATTATTTATAAAATAAAAAACTAATTTAAAATTAAAATTATAATAGTTTTTTAGAGCCTAAGCAATTAAACTGAAAAATAGTTCAAAAAAAAAATATATCTTTCATCATCCTTTAATAGTTTCACAACTCTAAAAAATTGGTTTTTTTAATTTAATTTTATCTAAATATTTTATTTTAAAAATAACAAAAACTATTTGAAATGGTGTGCTTTTCAGTATAAAAATATTAAAAATTGTTTCAGGGCTATTATTAAAACTAAGCAATAAATAACGGCAGGATGTTATCAGCCCCAGTTAAATGGTTTTTAGTTATTACAATTAGACTTTAACCAAAAGCTTCCTATAATCAGAAGGAAGGTTTGTTTCGTAGTTAACTTTTAATGTGAACTAATCCTTCCGTTATTGTCTATGCTTCATGTTGCCATTTTGGTTCTTGTACACAATATCTGTAGCTTTTTTGGGTTATTGTATGCCACAAAATAATATTTATCTTATAGGCAAGTTGTGATAATGACTAATGGAAAGCTTAAACTTTAAATGTGTCTCTTTTAAATTTATATATTTGAATTATTACACTACTGTAGTCTTTTTGGGTTATTGTATGGCACATTCATAGGGATTAAAATTATAATTATAATTTTAGATAGAACTTTTTTATGCTCCACTTTCATTATTATTTTTTTTTTGCTAACATAACAAACAGGTGTTGTTCTTATTTTTTTATTTTAGAATATTTTTTTATGCTTAAATAATTGTTTAAATAGTTTATTGTTGTGTTCAGGTGTAATTTTTATGGTCATAATTGGATTTTTATTAAAATTTTTTTTTTTTATTTTTTGTTATGCAAAGCGGAAAGTTGTCTAGACTTGTGTGTAACAAAAAAAAATTTTAAATTTTAATATTTTTTTGCTTATCACACAAAAGAAACTAAGTATTTAAGTAGGGTAAAGAAAAAAAAAATAAAAAAAAAATGCCGACGGATATATCTTGGGTGCTGATGTCAATCTATATAAATTATACGGGTGGTAAGAAAACAGCAGCAACTCAAAAATAAATTTTTAAAAACTCCACAAAAAAAAGTAATAAGAAAATTAGAAAAATCACTGCAAATGCAGGCCAGCAATATTTCTATTCTAAGTAAAAGTCAAAGAATTTAACATTAGCCTGTCATATGGGAAGGAAGTAGCTTAGAAAATTTATCTTTGAATAAAAAAATATTTTTATTAATAAGCCCTTATTTTTTTCTTTTCTCTTAAAATAATTAAAAATTATTTTTTTTTATTTTTTTTTTTAATTTTCTGGGTAAAAGAATTTTTTTTTGAAAAATTGATAATTGGATTGATAATAAAATAAATATAAACAAGTTGCCGCTAATTAGACCTTAAGATGATAATTTTAAAGCTCTGCATTAACTGTTGTAATTATTTTTATAAAATTTTTTTTCTTTTTGTTAATCTTTTATTTTTAATATTTAACTTTACATGTATAAAAATATACAAGGAACCTAACAGGGGCAATAAGCTAAAAAAGCATGTATTGGTGATCATATAAACTTTATTATTCATCACTGAAAGAACTGTTGCGGTAATGAATACTAGATTTTAAGAACGTCTAGCTTTTGCTGTTTAATGAAAATAATTTCTATTTAGTTCCCTGTACTGTAGAATATAAATATTTTTTATTGTAATTTAATTTTTAATGATTTCTTTGAAACAAAGCAATTTTTTCTTTCAAAAAAAAAAAACCTTAGCTTGAATAAGTCCTTAAAAAATTGATATGAAATAAAAAGCTGCTTAAACTAAAAATATTGCTTTAAAAAGAAAAATTATTTTTTATTTAAAAAGACTGCCTTTAAATCCCTTTTGGCTTTTTCATTAATTTTTTTATTTTAAGAATAAAAAAATTTTGTTTTAACGTACCTTTCATTATGATCGCTGATAATTCGGATGTGTTTAAATGCATGTAAAGATTTTCCGTCGTTGATGATCTTGTTATGCTTAAATCAGCAGCCATTTCAATGCGAGGCTTTAATCAATTATTTTTTTTAATATAAATAATCCCAGGTTTTCTAATAAAACCCTTTTTTCTTCAAGTTGTATTTTTAATTTATTCCAATTTGTTTTTTTTTTTTTTTTTTGTGGCTTAAAATGTTAGCGCGTAATCCAAAATATAAAGGCGGGCTTTTATTTATTTTTGTTGTTTTTTTTTAATTGTTTTATAATTTAAAGCTGTTTTCTTTTTATCTATATTTTGAAAGCACTACACTTTTTTTGTTTTATTTTGTTAATTGATATCTTTTTATCAAATTCAAGTTTAGAAAAATAATAGAAATTTAATGTAAATAAAATTGTGTGTTTTGCTAAAGATTTTCCTTTACTTTTTTTTAAATATTTCTTTTTTCACCAATTTCCAAAATTATCTCTTCTTTTTAAAATTATTTTTTTTTTTTATTAATTTTTTTTTTCAAGAACTCATAACTTTTTATTATTTTTAATTTATAATAAACATGTGTTTTATGAAATTTTATATACGCGAGCTGTCTACATCCGTCAGTGTTTGCAGTCATTAACGGACTAAAATGTTTTCATTCACGACTACACAACAAATGCTGTGCTAAGACTTCGCACAATATTTTGTTGGTCGGTCGCCCGGCAAAAGTATTTGAAACAACCCGGCTTTAATGGCAACATTCGTGAGACAACAACCCAGCAAATAAAAAAGTATGCACTTTAATTTGGTGTGACAATAAAATCAGTCATCAACACAAAGACTGCTTATGAGTAAAAATAAAATTAAAATCAAAACATACGGATAAAAATTTGACAGTAGTATGGCTTTCAAAATTTTAGGCAATTTTCTCAACATTTATACTTTTCACTGTATTAGACCTGTATTTTTGCATAGGGACAAAGAAATGACAAAAGCAATTGATAAAATATAATGAAAATCTTAAAGCTGGTGTTATAGAGTAAAACCCGCATTAGGTAACAAAGAAATGAAATTGAAATAAATATAAAAATAATCTACCTGTGGTACTTATACTTTGCTACTGAATAAGTAAATCTTACAGGTCATGGTACATTTATGGCCCATAATGCAAAAATATTGTTTTCTACAGCCAAAAGTCATAAATGACAAACTCTTTTCTTTTTATTTTATAAATTCTTTTCTAGCGCCACTATTTTCATTACAAAATCAAGAAGCCTAGAAACTAAAAAAAAAGGCTTTTTCATTATTAAATTTATGTTTATATCAATATTTCTCTCCAAATTGCGTATCTTCTTCAGTATATAATTATTAATTTACAATTCAACTTGTAGCGAAATATTGATATAAAAATAAATTTATATCATACGACCTCAAGCTTAATAACATAGCCATTTTAATAAAAAAGAAAAGGTCAAATGAACAAACAAATAAAAAATAAAATTGAAATTTTTTTTGCCGAATATAAGAATTTTCCTATAGACTGTCATGAATACCACAAAAGCTCTACATAAGATACAAAACTAAGGTTTGATTAATGAATAAGTGAATTTATGATAAATTAAGAATGGCTGGCTATCTAAACTGTACTTTGACTTTGCATACACACTTTTAAGAAAGCAGTTTATCACTCTTCAGAATAGGGATACAAGAGGAAAAACAATTTTATGGGAAAAATATTTTTCAATACTTTTGTTTGCTGGGTATTTAATGATCGATGCAACATGTATATCAAACCTAATAAAAAATCCTCATATAAACTTAAAGAATTTTTTTAATTTTTAAGAAAAATTCAAGCACCCACATTCATATTCTTAAACAAAAAATAAAGAAAAAAACGAGCATCCAACTCATATACATAAAGTAAATTCAGGAAGCAACATGTTTGAAATGACTTAAAATGACTCAACAAACGTCATCTTAAAACAAATTTATAAATTGCATTCTAGATCTTATTACTATTGTTGTTGCTTTTTCTGCTATAATTGGCGCTTACAGTGGCTGCATTTAAACCGAAAACAATTTTTGTAAAATTTTGTTTGTTTGTTTTGAATTACTTGTTGAGGTTGTGTTTTGCTGTTCGTTGGATGTTCGTTTAAAATTATTTCTAAAACGCTGCTAAGTTCACTGATGGTCGTGTGTGTAGCGTAGCACACCTTTTCTTTTATTCATTCGTATTTCCTCACAATATTTTTATGTTTTCACATTGTTTTTATTGATGTTTTTCGGTTTATGTGTAGTAGCATTTCGTTGAAATATTTATGAATGAAAATTGTTTTATTGCTTAGTTTATATACATACATACGTACAGGAACATTTGTATTAAATTTGAATTTATTTTTGTAGCATGCGATAAATATTTACAGATATAATCTCTGCTCTCAGTTTACCTAGTTGTCAAGGTATTTAAGATTAATTGATAGATGATAATATGCCAAGCAGAGTATTTTTTAATACATGAGAATGTCGCATACACTTTCGATTACGAATTGGAAAATTAATAAAACAACAACAGTCAACATGTTATTTTTATCATTTCAATATTAATTTCAAATAAATTATTTAAACAAATCAGGATTTATTCACATTAAACGTTACTAAGAAAAAAACTAATATTTTTTTTAACGGAGGGAACATAAATTCCATCTGAAAAGTGATAAATAAAAAATCAAATGCTTTAGAGACAAAATTTTCTCAGTTGAAGCTTTTACAACAAATTTAATTTTGTCAGGTAAAGTAAAAGAATATTTCATTAATTTTTCCATCAAAGGCAACTTTTCATTATTTCATTGATTCAATGAAATTTGTTTTAAGTGAACGAATATATAATAAAATTAATGAATATTTCTTTAGTCTAATGACTGAAAAATAATTAATTTCCACTGTATTATTGAACAAAATTCATACGTGTTGTTTCAAACGACCAACTCATCTAGAAGTTTTATATGAAAAATACTCAAAACAAAAAAAAAATTAAATAATAATTGTTATCTCTGACAGCTGCAGGTGTAACAATTATATCAACAGAGTAATGAAATTTTCAACAAAAAACATTTGCTTTAGTGAGTTCCCCCAAAATAATTTTATAGTTAAATCGATTAGTGTTTTTTTTTAAACTTATGATCGCATTTTTAATATGTATAACACAGGTCAAAATCAACCAAATAAAAATTTTTTGCGGTACCTAAGGTTTCACAATCAACTTAAATGCATACGAGACATACAAAAAGTACCATTAAAATGTGTAAAAAGTAGCATTTTCTCCTCTTTGATTTTAGTTTTATTTTTTTAATACCAAATTAAAAAAAAACACACACAGAAAGTACCACAAAAATATATAAATAGTACCAGTTTCTTAATCTTATCAATTTTTATTTCATTTATTAATATCTGATTTCAGTTCCATAACGCTAGACTCTTTAACAAAAAAAACAAAAAAAAGTACCAGTAAAATGTATAAAAAGTATAAAATGTATAAAAAGTATCATTTATTCCCTCGTATTGTTTTTACTTTCTTCAAGTTATATGAGCTCAGTTTCATAGTTTTTATTGTACATATACGAGTATTATCACAATTGTGCCAATTTAAAAAAAGCAATATAAAAAAAAAAATGTTTTTATTTTCAAATTAATTTTAATTAAAGGGCAGTTTTTCTAGGCTGCATTAAATGACATAAAAATATTAAACACTGTGTAAGCAAAATTCTAAAAAAAATTTATATTTTTTTTTAACCTTTTTTACAAAACAGTACCAAATAGCTGTTTGCTAATTTTTTAGTTAAATAGTTATGTTGTTATTAAAAATTTATTAGTTAGTTTTATTTGACATTTTTCTTTTAAATAATATGACTATTTTATTAAGCTTGAGGTCTTATTTTTAAAAAATTTATTTTTATATCGATATTTCGCTACAATTTGTTTAGCTTCTTCAGGATATAATTATGTCATATTATTTGTTATTGTTTTGTTTCACTTTTTAAAGAAAATTAGTTTAGTAAGCCCTGGGTTTGTTAGTTTACACGGCGGCCAAAGGCCCTCCATAAAATTTGTAAGATCTGATTTTGAACCATATGCTCGCCAAAAACATTTTTTAACCTAATTAACCCTTTTTGAACAAAACTAAATATGTTTTTATTATTTACAAAAGAGATATTTGTTATTTGTTTTTATTTATTTGTATATATTTATTTGTAATATTCTTTTTTTTTATATTTTGCATTGAACCTATCCTATCAATCGAATAATAATTTCTTCTTTATAAGTAAAACTTAATTTTTTATTTTTTTCTGTGTTTAAAATTTTTTTTTACATGTTCTGGCGAGTACAGGCTACGTGACTTCGAAGCCCATAATAAGATAATTATAGTCAAGATAACACGAGTAGTCATTAAAATTTTGATAGAAATTAGCATAAGCTCTCAAAACTTTTTTCAAGGCCAAACTCGGTAATTATAATTAACCTTATACGTAAACATGTTTTTTTATATAAAATAAAAAAAGCAAGTGTGTAATAAAAAAACTGTAGTATGATAAATTTTCTAATTGCTATTTGTTTACCATTATCTCTCTAAATATAAGCCTATTTTTTCTGGCAAAACGCTTAGCAGTATTTAAAACAATTAAAAGTGTATATCTGTAGTAATAAGGAAAAATCTCTTAAGTCGACTTAAGTAAAATCAACTCAATAACTTTATTATTATCAGCATTAACAGGAGCTAGAAAAAAAGCCATATTTCAATTAAAAAAAACGCTAGAAAAGGCTAAATCACGTCGAAAAAAAAGCTACTGCTTAATATTCAAAATTTTCTTAATTCTTTATTAATTAGTTTTATTTGACCTTTTTCTTTTCCTGAAGAAGCTACAATAATTGTAGCGAAATATCGATATAAAAATAAATTTATGAAAATTAAAACATCAAGCTTAATAAAATAGTCATATTATTTTTCTTAAGAATCTTAATTATAATTTTTGTAAAATTATTACCGCATTACTAAGCGGTAGCACTAGATAACTAACACCCATGTTCTCCAAAACGCAAAACGCTTAATTTTGACGTTTTCAAACCGCAAGCATACACTGAAGCGAAGTGATGGATTTTGCACAAACAAAGAGCTACAAGGAATATAAAATGTTGCACAATTCAAAATAAATATGTTTTCTTTTTATTTCAATCAAAATTTAAAAGAAAATTGTAATTTTTCCATAAAAAATACGATTTTAAAAAATTTACTTTGATATTGTCAATTGTATGTGTCAACTGTTTACTTATAAACTGGAGTTTTCTCATTCACTTTCTATGAAAAAAACGGAAGCAAAAAGCGCGTTTTCCAAAACATGCTTTGGCGTTTTGTAAAACGCTTTTCGTTTTGTAAACGCACGTTTTTCAGAACATGAGCGTACATAAATACTAAATGAAACAATTAATTAATCAATTAGGAATAAAATGCCTTTTTATTTTACAAGTTAAAAGCCAAATACTTTTCTTAACTTTGTTCTACCAATTTATCAATTTACATATCAAAGTTTTATCGAAAATATTACTTTAGCTAATTTGATTTCAGTTTTAGTTTGTTTGTATATAATTTGTTTTAATTTTTAAACAAAAGGCTATTTTTTTTTTTTTTTTTTTTTTTTGGAAAAACAAAAAAGGCTAGAAAGGCTAAATCATAAATTTAGAGCCGAAATGCGAGAAAAAAAGCCTAAATCTAGCCTTAAAAAAATAAAAAGCAACGCTGTACATGATGCTGAAAAGAGTAAAAAGTTGTAAAAAAAATTTGTATTTCTTCCATCCGTATTAATTTTTTGTTAATTTTTTAAACCTCAATATTCTTTTAAATTCTACAAGCCTTTAACTGAAAATTGAAAACATTATCAAGTGTGGAACCCTGTTGTTTTATCGCCATGCTTTTGGCATATGCTAATTGTTGTTCAATTTTTGCTTCATAACAGCTTACAAGATTGTACAACTCGCTAGTTCCATGTGGTGTTATGTAAAAGAAAAGAAAACGCACCCATAACTGGACAATTGATTTGCAAATGATAGAAAAAAAAGTCTAAAGAAAACAACAACAACATAAAAAAGAACTTCTAACAAATCTTCAAATAATCAAAGATTCATTGTCTGAAATAATCAAAATGCAATGCAGTGAATAAAAAGAGTCAGTCATGTCAAGCCAGCCAGCTTAATGCAAATGGATAAATATTTATCAGTGAAAAGTTGAAAGTAACTAGGATGGAATTGTATTAACTTTTTAGCGATGCCATGTAAACGTAATGTAATCATTCCAGAAAATAGATTTATGCAGGCATGCTGTTGTAACTGCATTTATTTATAAAAGAACTTATACACCGCCTTAATGAATAACAACAACAACACGTTATGGGGAGTTTGTTATTTTATTTCATTTTAAGGTTTATTTGTGACTAGATCTCATTATCCAAAGACTCCACAAAGACGACAAGGAAAATAACATTAACATGAACATGAAAGCTTTCGTAAGAGGGAGCGAGCGTTTGAGCTTATAATACAAATTAGCAATTGATATTTTAATGCTAATTTTAAAATGTGCAGAGATGGGATAATCCAAATCATCACTTGTGTGCAATATAAAATTATTCATCTACTTATAAAACCACAACTTAAAAGGCATATATTAAGACAACAGTTGGGCAATAGCAACACAGTATTTGCTGAAATTTTGTAGCTGCGGTTGGTTGTATGTAGTGTATAGAATAAACGTGCTGTGTGCTGTGTGCTGACTTTATACATTAAACATTAGAAAAGTCATAAGCAATTGGGCAACAGCATTAGCCATCAGCAAAGACAAAAACAAAAAGCTAAACAGAAACGTTCAATAAGTATGCTGTAAGCTTGTGTGTATGTATAAGTAGGTATGGATAATGCTGATGAGAAGGTTGGTTTTTTTTATTTTAAATCTTTTGAAAATTTTATAGAAATGCCGCCACCGTCTTTACGACGGCTCTCTTCTTCTCTAATACAAGGCAATGCATGGTCATACAAACTGACGTTCTTATTTATAAAACCATGAGTTAGTTGTGGCATTAACAAACAAACACAGAAAAACAAAAAGTAAGAACAACCACATTTGTTGTTTGCAACAATGCAAAATGTATATGACTGCGATAAGTGCAACATGCGGCATTTGTTATACGAAAAATAATAAATATGAAAATAAAATTTAAGCAAAAAAAAAAAGAAATGAAAAAAATATTTATTTTTATTTTTCACTTTTTCTTGTTACTTTTTGTTTTGCATGTAAATACTTTTTGCCAATGAAGCACGTTTTGTTGCTGAAACGTTGCGCTGCCTCCGTTGCTGATAATGATGTTGCTGTCGAGTCAATGTGTGGTGCTGCAGTTTATGTTTATACCTACTGCTCGTTTCAGTTAATTTTCTTTTTTTTTTTTACTTTTTCCTTCTACTTCATCTGGTAATCAAAGGTATTAAACCAAATACATTTCTTTTATGGCAAGGCAAAAGCAAATGTTTTAAAAAGCTTCTGATTTTTATATAATTTTTTTTTTTTTTTTTTTTTTTTTTTGTAAACGCTACACTCGATTTAAAAGGCATACCTGCTGAGGCAAGAAAAGTATACAAAAAAAAATTTACCATAACAATTAAGAATAAAATTTAATACAAAACAATATTGATTCAAAAAAGCAAAAATTTAAATTGCATTGAAATTCGGTTCGAAATCGAATGCAGGGGCTTAGCTTCATCTATTTCTATAGCAGTCACCACGAACTTAAAATTTTTAATTCTGATTGCTTCCAACTAAATGTTAAAATTATATAAATGTGTTATTTATCAGGTGAATGTGTTTTGGGTTAATTCAGTGTGGTCCAAGCAGGCATTTCATTATGATAATAAAAACAGTAAAACAAACAGCGCTTTAATAATTTATTTTCTTTAAATAAATTTCGAGATAACGTTCTTTAAAAAGCCTAATAACAACATGAGAATTTACTTTCCGTTTTACTATTGTATCTGAGCAACTGACAATTGTATTTTACTGATAAGGAAAACTACTAATTTGGCTTTCTGAAAATTTGTGATGAAGATAAGAAATTTTGCTTTAAGAAGAACAACTCACAAAAAGAGGAACAAGTGTTTTATATATATGACGGGATTCTTTAAATTTTTTTGGCTATAATTATACTCTCATTACGAAGCAACCACGTCAGAAAAAGTCCCTTTCATTTTTTTTACTAGGCGAGCAAGGTGCAACCTAACCTACTTTCATTAGGGCTAAGGTCTTGACAAGGAAAGTATAATGCAAAGAAATTTGTTTAATTGAAAAACAGCAGTAGTTTGCAACCCTTTGGAGACAGCAGATTGTTTCTGAAAGAAACTTAATATATTTTACAAAAAGTAAGCTAATGTATTTAGGTCTTACTGGAAACCTAATCGAAAGGTGTTTAGCCAAACACCACTGCGGTATTAAAAAAAAACATCCGAGATACAGTGTATGTTTTATAAATAATTTATAAAAGATGTGAAATCAGAAGATGCAATCAAAAGAAAGCAGTGAATTTTTAATTCGATTTTGTTGTTTGAAAAAACTCCAACAAACTGCATCAACATCTTTTATTTTCCAATTCTTTCTGTTTTGTTTCTTTTTTTATTAATTTTTGTTTCACATTGTTCCTTGTTATAAAATTATTCAAGCCATTGCAAGCACACACTCACACACACTGTGAAGCGAAATATGGTTTAAAAGTTAACCATGACTGCTTGACTATGACGTTGGCGTTGGCTAAAGCCAATGATTGTGATGGCAGGCATGGTTCTTGATTATATTAAACCTACACATACATACACACGTGGTAAGTAGTTATGTAGCAGCAACAACAGCAGCACATTCCATAAAAATATGACACAACTGGCGCCGCACGGACCATTGCCAACTGCTGTCGTTCTTTCAATGTTGCTGTGTTTTATGTTGCCATCATTGTTATTAGTGTTGCTTGTGTTTTATTATGTGCATGTTACTGTGTGTGTATTAGGGTGTATGTGTGTGTTGTGTGCTTGTGCTTGTTCTTGTATGTAAATCTGTTGTTTGCTGATAACTTTTATCTTTTTTTTTGGTTTGTTATTGTTGTTGTTATTGTTATTATTTTGCGATTTAAAATAAATGTGCGAGCTTGTTACTGTTGCAAACAAAATGTAGTACCTTCTTTTTGTATGGTTCATATTCGAATTGCATAAGCGATGCAAAATTAAAGGCTTCTACGAGGGTTGTCTAAAGTCTCTATCTCTATCTCTATCTCTATCTCTATCTCTATCTCTATCTCTATCTCTATCTCTATCTCTATCTCTATCTCTATCTCTATCTCTATCTCTATCTCTATCTCTATCTCTATCTCTATCTCTATCTCTATCTCTATCTCTATCTCTATCTCTATCTCTATCTCTATCTCTATCTCTATCTCTATCTCTATCTCTATCTCTATCTCTATCTCTATCTCTATCTCTATCTCTATCTCTATCTCTATCTCTATCTCTATCTCTATCTCTATCTCTATCTCTATCTCTATCTCTATCACTATCTCTATCTCTATCTCTATCTCTATCTCTATCTCTATCTCTATCTCTATCTCTATCTCTATCTCTATCTCTATCTCTATCTCTATCTCTATCTCTATCTCTATCTCTATCTCTATCTCTATCTCTATCTCTATCTCTATCTCTATCTCTATCTCTATCTCTATCTCTATCTCTATCTCTATCTCTATCTCTATCTCTATCTCTATCTCTATCTCTATCTCTATCTCTATCTCTATCTCTATCTCTATCTCTATCTCTATCTCTATCTCTATCTCTATCTCTATCTCTATCTCTATCTCTATCTCTATCTCTATCTCTATCTCTATCTCTATCTCTATCTCTATCTCTATCTCTATCTCTATCTCTATCTCTATCTGTATCTCTATCTCTATCTCTATCTCTATCTCTATCTCTATCTCTATCTCTATCTCTATCTCTATCTCTATCTCTATCTCTATCTCTATCTCTATCTCTATCTCTATCTCTATCTCTATCTCTATCTCTATCTCTATCTCTATCTCTATCTCTATCTCTATCTCTATCTCCAATCTAACTATCCACTTCTGCCTCTAGTTTCATTTTTGTTTCTATTTCTAATACTATTTTGATCTTTATTTCTACATTAAGATTCTTCTCTATTTTTAACTCTACTCGATTTTGATCTCTATATTAAGTTCTAGATCCATTTCTTGCTCTATTGTTATATCTACAATCATGACAGTTTCTATCTCAAGCTCTATCTCCATCTCTGTTTTCATTTTGATCTCAATCTATAGCTCCATCCTTATTTTTATCTCTATCCTCATTCTGATTTCTTCTTTTATTACCACCTGCAGTCCGATCCCGATCTCTAGTTTCATTTCCATTTCTATCTTCTTCTTTTATTCTATTTCTAGCTCTATTTCTATCTCTAAATTCATTTTTATCTCTATTTCTACCTTTAGCTCAATTTCTATATCCAACTCTATCTCAAGCTTTGATCTCTATCTCCTCTCTTCTTATTCCTATATCCATCTTAACCTTATATCTATTTCTGGTTTTATTCTTGTTTTTCTTTTTGTTATCTATCTATCTCTCTTTCTCTGGCCAATTTTCGTTCAATATTTTTCGTCGCCTTTTTCGTCTCTATCGTACTGCCCTTAAAAAGTGTAAAGCTAAATAAATTTTTGCACAACTATCGTAAATTTGGCTTGACATTGTTTTTCCTTTTTACTTTTTTGTTTTAGCCATTGACCAGAGGGCTTCACTATTTGTAATTGTGAATATGAGTATTTAAAATTGTTTTTTTTCGTCTTCTTCTTGTTGGGTTATTAATATTTGTTGTTGGAGTTGTAGTCTTTTTAACAAATGTTTCCAAAATTCAGTGCACCAGCCATTCAACCATTTGCCCTCTAGACAATTGTTGCACACACACACTCGCATGCTTGCAAACATAAACAATCATGCACGTTCGCTAATATTCGCATTGCAAAGGCTCTGCTACATTCACATCAATGCGTTGCCAAAGTAACCCATCTCTTCCAACAATGTTTTTTTTTTTTTTTTTGTTATAAATGTGCCCTCAAGTGTCGCATGCTGTTTTTGGCAGTTTTTGTTTTGTGTGTGAGTGTGTTTTTGAGAGCTTGCTTTATAAAAATGAAACAAAAGAGTTGTGGTAACTCCTTATTACGATTTTTATTTGTGTGTGTGTGTGTTGTCTTTCTTTAACTCTTTTTTGTTTTTCGATTCAAAACGAAATTTTATCAATTCTGTTACATTTCTCTGCATTTTTTGGCGCTTTTTTACCATTACCTTTTGATTATTTATAATGCGTTTTGTGTTTTCAATTGTAACGTCATTGTAAAAAGCTTTAGGGAATTGTTTCCATAGTTTTTTTTTCTTTACTTTTTTTTTTTTGGACGATTGCAATATTGTTTTCTTTTGTTGTTTTTCAGACTGTCAGTTGTGTGAGATGATACCAGGTTTAGTTCAACTTCTTTGCTTATTTCCTCGTTTATTTAATGTTTTTTTATTTCAGCTGAGGCGGCTTTAGCTCTATTGTAATCGACCTTCAATTTCATTTGTTTATTGTCTTTTGTTTTTTTTTTTAATTTTTTTGGTTGTAGCAACGGGTGTTGCTTGAGGTGGCTCAGTTTGCTACTTGGCAAAAAGTAAAAAGTAAAATTAAAATGGAGCTCACGAATAATAACACATGGTTCTTAGGTATTGCCTGTATTAAGAAACAAATGGATTGCTGGTTTTAGTTTTGCTTTTGTATGTGTGTATGCGCGTTTTTATTATTTTTTTTGTTGAGGGATTTCTTTGCCATAATAAGAATTTTTTAAAATAATTTTTTTTTTTGGACATTTTTGTTTAATAAGAAATTTTTGAAGTTTTACTATTACCAAAAAGAAGCTAAGAATATCTCAGCCGTTATTTTTGAAAGTGGTATAAGTCCATTTGTTTAAATGATTAGCGGTAATTTTTTTTTAAATAAAAACACCATCTTTCTAAAATTATCGCTGGCTCATTTAAAAAAAAAATGGACTTATATCACTTTCAAAAATAACGGCTCATATAAAGAATTAAAGCCCAAGTAAGTACGTTTTCTATATGCCTTCATTCTAATTAAAAAATAAAAAACACTTAAAGGCTCTTCATCAACAGTTGTAAACAACTGCTTTTAGGTTTTAAATGAAGCGTAACCTATAAAAAAATTTAACTTGACATGCAATTTTAGTAAGTGTTCTTACTGAAACTTATCTAGCTTTTTAAATTTCCATATCCTACAACAAAAAAATTTGTAATCATTTCTGGCCATATAAATATTTACCAACAACAAAATATGCAGTAGGTACGTCATAAATTTTTTTTTAAATAAAGTTTTTTTTTCTACAAACACGTAAATATTTCAACTGCCCTATATCCATACCTTTTTATACACTTGTTGTTTACACACTTTGATTTGGTGTCAATGCTAGACACGTAAATTGTTTATAAATGTCGCGATGATTTCATAAATTTTCACTCAATTTATTTAAGAGGAAGTGGTTTTTTGTGTGTTACTCTTGAGTGTGCTGAAACGCACTCACTGAAACATAAGCAAGACATAAACTAACTCTACTGCTCTGTTTGTACTGCACTGAATTTTTTAGCTTACGAATATATTGGAATTTTAATTTTTGTATGCAAATTTAAAGGCTGCAGCATATAAGCAATCAAGCAAACGATCAACTGACCACCCAATATGCATTTTTGAAAGTGAGAAAAAGAAACAAATAAATAAATAAGCAAAAAACAAAACTTACTTTATGCACTTTATCGAACCTTGAATTTAAAATTTTTTGCAAAATAATTTTTACCAGCAAAATACAAGTTAAGTGAAAAATGACATTGTGTGTGTGTGTGTGTGCATATTTGTATAAGATTTCCTTGTAATAAAAACACATTAATTGAATTTTTTTTTTTTTTAACAAAATTTCCATTAATTTAATAATGAACGTGCAATCAATTAAAGGGTGGTCCATTGTGTAATAAATAAAACAAAAAGTTTTCAGATAACTATCTTAATTTTTTGTTTTATTATGATAGAAATAATTATGACAATTATGTCTGAATGCTCGCCACGGCTTCAATCTGATGGTCCATATTTTTAATGACTCTGAGAAATAATTTAGGTTCAATGTCGTTTATGTGACGAATTATCTCATCCTTTAGCTCTTGAACTGTTCTTGTCCTATTGATGTGCACTTTTTCTTTTAAATGTTCTCAAAGAGAGAATTCCAACGGTGTCAAATCACATGATTATGACAGCCAATTAACATCGCCACGACATGAATAACACGGCCTTTGAATTTCTCTTTCCAAACAGCCAGTTTTCGTTGGCCGTATGCTAAGTGGCACCATTCTGTTATAAACACATATCTTGGACATCCATATTCTCAATTTCTGGCCACAAGAAGTCCCTTATCATCTTGTGCAATCGAACACCATTCACGAATCGAGGCTGAGGACATTGGTTGAGGGCTTTTCTTGCGCACTGTCACGAACAGCAGCAAAGGTTTCCGCAGAACGGACTGCAGGCACAGAAAAAATATGGTTGACGCAACCATTTTCTGCTAGAATCATAGATTTATGATGATATCTAACCATATATCTTTCCAAACCAAACAGATGTTGCGGTTCAACCCCCGGTCAGGGCTAAAAATATTTTTTTTATTGCAGTTTTTATTTTTTTTTCTTATTTTTTCATACAATCATTTTTTTATATATAATTTTTTTTAATTAATTTTTTTATTAAATTTATTCTATTGACTTTTATGTTTCTATTAATTTTCATTTATTTATTAAATTATACAGCGGGCTTAATTTTTTTTTTTCTACTAAGATTCGAACTTGGGACTCGCCGCTCAACCACTTCAGTCATAAAGCTTAGTTGAGTTTGAACGTTTAAGTTTTTGTCTCTTTATTTATCTTTATAATATGTTTATGATAATCTTAAGATGCTAACTACAAACATATTTATGGTTTCAGTTAAAATTTTATCAAACATAATATGATAAATTCAACGATAGCTATGACGGTAAACAAAGTAAAGTTCAAAATAACTAGAAACATGTTTATCGTGATCTTAATAATGTTTAGATGTTTCAAATTAAAAATAATATTTTTGAGCAGAACAAATTATGTTTGCGGTGACCATATTCAACCATATTTTTTTTTGCGTGGGAGTAAGCTTATACAGGTATTTTCACATTTCCTACTGACCCGTTTTACTGAAATTTGCCTTCAATTCTACCGATTGTGGACACATTTGGTAGATTATGCTGAATAAGAAGAGCAAGAAATGCATTTTGATTTTAATGCCCATTTTTATAAAAAGCTTCAACAATTTTTACCCGCTAAATTTGTCAAACACTGAAACAAAGAAATGTTAAATTAAATTTGACAAAATAAATTAACGTCAAGGTGTGACTCACCCTTTGGACCACTCTTAGTCTAGCATATTACTGTAAATTTTCATACAAAGTTTTTAGACTCATGTGCAGCGTTGTCATTTTAGGCTTTTTTTAGGTAAGATTTATCCTTTTTTCGCGCAATTAGCCTTGAAATTTATGATTTAGCCTCTAGCTTTTTTCCTAGAATTTTTTTCATTTTCAAAATAGCCTTAAAAAGTTATTTTTTCTTATTATTTGAGTAGCCTTTATTTTTTTTGCCTTTTTTTTTTTGCAGATGGTACGAAAAAATTTTTTATAATTTTTTAAAAAAAAGCAAAGGGGGTGGGTAGTCCATGGTAATTATTAGCGAAAAAAAAAAAATTTTCACACTATTCGCAAAAAACAAATTTCGAATTAAAGCCAATACGTTTATCTCTTTAACGCAATAGTAATCAAGTCGATATATTGAAAACTGAGCAAGTTATGAGCAAAAAGGTAACTGCCTCTTTCCGCATACTTTTCTTATAATTTTTTCAAAAAACAGCAAGTTATGACCAAAAAGGAAAGTATGTTTTTGTTATTGTAGGATTTTTATAAAAATCATAATTATTAGTTTGAATTTTAATCGTTAATATTTTAACTTTTTCCTACCGTTTTTTGTGAGTGATTTAGCTTTTTCGGGCCTTTTGTTTAGGCAAATTTAGCTGCTCATGTGTTACAGAATGAGGCAATAAATTTTAAATTAATAAATATGCTGTTTTCATAACACAAGCGACAAATTCATCTATAAATTTTGTATGAAAACTATTGAAAAAAAATGTTCGATATCACTTGTGTTACAAATTAATTTTCAATTATTAATTGTGTTCTAAAACTAAACGTTTTGTAAAACACAAATTTGTCGAGATTTTTCTATGCATCCACTAATCTATGGAAGCTTATATAAAATACAATTAATTTGAGTGATTATTCCACACACACACACAATCCATTCAAAAAGAATAGAAATTGTAGAGAGAGTGCATTTAGTAACTAAATAAATCTTCAGTACAGCATTTGCTGTATCAATACATTTTCATATGAATTTTAGCAGTTTTTTCAAGTTCCACATGCAATAAAATAAAACAAGAAACACAACAAAAAAACTACAGATCAAATGCAAAATGCACAAAAAAAAAAAAAAAAAAAACTAAAGACAGAAAACATGAACAACGCATTTGGAAAATTTAAATAAATCCTTCAGAGTTTCTTTTATACAATCAGCATACGAGTACATGCACGAGTACCACGTAATGGTTAAACAAACTAGTGGTGTTTTGCCAACAATATTTTAAGTTAGTACGAGTGAAGTTTATAGAATGTTAGTGAGTAGTTTTTTGTATACAAAACATCTATGTACTTGGTACGTGTAGGAGCACTAAGCAATATTTAGTTTGTTGCATTGCAGTAGTAGTTGTTGTCGTAGTTACTCATGTTGATAGTTAGTTAGTTTGTTTGTATGCCCACAAATGTGCTTTATCAGATGCATGCAACCACGTTTTGTCCAAGGAACCAACAGCAAGGGCAGCAGGCAGCAGCACATTATTCGTAACAATAAAAGGATTGTCGGTATTGTTGGCCTCTTTTTTTTATTTTTGTTTTGCTAGAACTCATTTTAAACTTGAGGCGCTTTTTATGGCAGAAATGTGTTAACAATAGACTTGGAATTGTTATACACAAAGTGCTACTCGTACTAGCCAGCATACACACGACCTGTGTGTGTGTGTGTGTTTTTTTGGTTTTTAGTTTTTGAAAAGCGAAAGCAGATTCCAATTGTGGCAAGACAATACAAAGCTGTACGCAAACTATTTTTTTTTTTTTTTTTATCAATTTTCCTATAAAATAGAAAACTAAACAGAATTTCGCGTGTATGTGTGTGTGTGTGTTTTATTTCGGATTAAATCATTTGTTGTTTTGAAGTTCAACTTCTAACTTCACACACACACACATATACACACTAGAGTTACAACAATTTAGTTATTTAGAGGTTTCGAAAATCTTTATCTCGGCTTAAAATAAGCAAGAGCAAGAGAAATAGATAGAAAGAGAGAGAGAGACGGGTGGGTGGTTATATTTGGTTTTTGAAGATACTGATGATCATAGTCGGTCTTTAGTTTTTTTATATAAATACACATGATTACACTAAGCAGGCCTGTCTGGCAACGATTGGTACTTTGGGTTGTTGTAGTTGTATGGGAAAACAAATAAACGAACAAATGTCGTGTACATAAATTCGATGTAACATTAACAGCACGTTTCATATGCAAACAATATGCACATGCATGCAAGCATGCATGCATTCATGCAACCATATCTGTGGACATGTGTGAATAACATAAGAGCTGAAATTGCCACCATCACCACCACCACAGACGCCGCTTAAACCAACACACATACCATTGTTGGGTTGCAATCATAAACAACATCATCTTCATCAGCGCCACTAGTCTATAATCTAGTAAAACAAGAATACAACAGCAGCAGCATCTACAAAAAGAAGAGACACTTAACAGCAACAATTGCAACTACAACAGCATTGCTACACCAACAAAGTTTTTTTTGTTGTTGCCTTCATCATCATCATCATCTTCATTTACTTCTCACAGTTTGAGTACCAGTCGTCGTGCCACTTAAGCATGCAAGCAACAATAACAACAACATCATCAGCAGCAGCTAAAGCTATAGCAAGTTTGTATGCAAACACATCTGGTCCATAACAACCATATTGCACGTACATTTGCAAGCCATACCCCGCACTCTATAGTTACCATCATCGGCCTAATACAGCAGCAGCCCACGCCAACCAAGTTGATACGCTAATACCACATACACCGTACTTGCACAGACCGTGTGTAAATATTCTGATGATGTCGTTGGCAACTTTTTTTTTTTTTTTTAAACTGAAAATCTTAACGCATTGCATTACTATTTGCATGGCACAAAAGTTTAAAGTTTACACTTTGTTTTAGCATACGCTTGATGTGCTCTTTTTTAGTTTTATTGCTGTTTTTTTAATGCAAGAATGTTAAAGGTGACCAATTTTAAAAAAGTTTACCTTGGAACTAAATTGAGGGTTTTAGAAACACTCACATCAACATCAGCAACAGAAACAAATGCCTCAATTTAATTTTTTTCAATTCAAAAAAGCATGAAAAAAGTCCAACCATCTTGTGAAAACTTTGGGTTCTAGAAAACGAACAGCAGCATCTGTCAGCTCATCCACTGAAACAATTTAATTTTCTTCTACTCAAAAAACCTTCTAAAACAGCGTTGTCAACTTCTGATTTTCAAAGAGCGGCAAACCGTGAAAAAACACTAAAATCTGAAAAAGCACGAATCCAATTCTTTATCCTTCCTAAGTATTAATTTTATTTTGTTTTTTTTCTTATTGTAACTAAAACTCAAACTATCAGTTATAAAAATTTCAACCCATAATTTAAATTTCACTTCTTTTGATGAAACATTTAAGAAAACTTACACACAATTTTTATGATGATTAAAAATGAACACTAAGAAGCTTTAAAAAACTCGTAAGTTTTTAGCTTACAAAATATTGAAAAGCACCAAGAACAGTGCTAAAAAGCACTACGTTGACAAGGCTAATGAAAAATTTAGATCAGCGAGAGTTTCGTTCCTGTAATTGAATTTCCAGCATATGGCTGACCCTGGCACAACTCTCTCTCTCTCTCCCTTTCTCTTCCTCTCACTCTCTCTCTCTTCACCTTTTTCACATAAATTGTGTGAAACTGACGATTAAAGACAACTAAAAAGGCACCATCTCAAAAAAGTACTAAAATTTTTAATTTAATTTAATCTTTAAGTTATAAGCTTTCCGCAAATGGTTAACTTCGTAGTTTTTATTTTATGATGCAAAACGTAAAATTGCTAAAATCTCTGAGAGCAACAGCACTGGGGATTTTTGAAACTTCCAAACGAACCAAAGCAGGCTACGGGATGGGACACATATAATTTTAAAGAAGAGGTCGTTCAAGGCTGCCCATCAAATATGTAGTTGACATGATGTTAAACATTCTGTTTAGCTGTTGAGCAGGAATAAATAGGATATTTCCAGACTGATGGCTGTAACTGGACAAACGGGACTGCCTTTAAACGTAATCTGTTCCAACTATCGGGTAGCCGAGAGTAAGGAGACCGTTCTTCACCTTCTTCGGTCTCTTCTCGCCTAGAGGCAAAACATTCTCGGTGCATATATAATGGTTGGCCTACTTAAAATATGGGGGATAAAGTTAAGAAACCTTTTCAGATATCTTAATGACTCAGGATGGCTCAAGAATACTTTATTATTCAGTTGTCTTGCATAGTTCAAAACGGAATCTTGAGATGCTAATTGATGCCCTTCAGGCCGCCATGGAAATCAACCAACCGTCATGAAAACTCTAATGGGAAGTCTCCTGTCAATACTGTGATTTATTAGAAAAAAAAAAAAATAAAATAGAAAAGTTGCTTGAAAAGTGATTATCTTAAATCATCAGTAAACTGGAAACTAATTTTAATTGTTTTTTTTCTACAGAAAAGTTGAATTAAAAATCACGTCTCTAACTTTGAATTATATTTGCTATTCTTGGGTGCCAAGCCAAAAGGAGGAATGAAAGATATTGAACACAAGACAGTCGTATCGACACACTTCGTTTTAAAAAAATCATTTGCTAGACAAAAGACTTCTAAACTGCCTATTACATTAAAAAGTCAAGCAAACTTTTTGTTTTATCTACAAGACAACTGAAATGGTTGTATGGCAGAAGAGGATTAGCATAATGGAAAAGCAGATTATATCATTTTAGAGAAGGTCCAAAAATGTTTCTTTTTTCAATTCTAGCAAACGATATTATTTTCACTGCCATATCCTTAATTGTCAAATATATTATCCTAACATGCCTGAACCACAATAACAAAGTTTTTCTTAAGTCAACGTAAGCAGATATTTTTTTTTAACCCTCATTAATCTGCCAAATAAAAATTTCATCTCCTAAAATATTGGCTCTTTAAAAGAAAGACTACTTTCGTCTATTCCAACCTAAACAAACTCTTAATCGGCATTTAAAAATTTGGTATTATTTTTTTTTTTTTCTTTTTATATGGGTGGGTGGGCCACCTTAGAACGTATTGTGTGCATTATTTCCATATGCATGTATTTTGTATATTTAATATTCTCTTGATGTTGTCTGCAACTGGCAATAGTTGGTGTTATCACAATTATAATGGCTTATGCCATTGACGCCAACACCGCCAACAAAACTAAACAGCCAGACAGACAGACAGACACACTTGTGCAAGCCAAGCCAAGCCAGTCGTGTCGTTAACATGTTTTGCGACTAAAGAAACAGCCACTAACAAATAAAGCTAAAAATATTTATACAAAAAACCAGCATTCGTGTAAAGGATTTGCATAAAACAAAAAAATAATCTACAAAAACAAAACAAAAAAAAAAAATAATGCAATAAAAAAACAAACAAACAAACAAAAATTGTACTCGTGTGTGTACATACGCACAATTTCCACAGTTGGTGGCATTCACGTCATTTCAATACGGTGTGTGCATTTGTAACATTAAAACTGGGCTCACGACAGCAATAATAACAACAACATTAACAAAAAATAAATGGCAAGAATTTCAGAAAAAAAGAAGAAAAAACAAGAAACGGCTTATACGTGCATAACCACCAGAAGCTTAGCATTCTCTATATTTTATTGTTACTTTTGTGGCAGAAATATCATCTTCTTCGTATGGATTAACGTAAGTAAGTATCACAACCACTAAGCCAACCTCGTCGTTGTTGTTGTTGTTGTTGTCGGCATCATTATCTTCATCGTCACCCATGGCACATACTCATGCAACAGCCACGGCATAGCACACTAACAGCATATTTGAATTGATGACGATGCAACAAAAACGACGACGATGCTAACAATGACGACGATTTGGGATGTTGGTGATGCACTTAAGTTACCTCACAATTCGCGTAAATTTTCACTTGTTTTTACCTCGTTTGTAGATTCATTTTTTGTGGCAAATAAGCCATCACACAATCAACACACACACACACACACACACACGCACACACATACAGTGGAACACATAGTGAAAATAATAAAATAAATGATTAAAATCTGATTAGATGGAGAGAAAGAAGGTGTAAAGAAATTATTTTATTACTTCTTTGCTTCTCTTCTTTAAATTTTAAACAACTTGGCAATTAAATAAAGCGACAGCAGAAAAAAACTGCTTTTATAAAAATTAAGGAGTCTAAAATGGGTAAACGTACAGATTTGACTTGACAAAACAAACCATAAATTTATTATTATTATCACAGCTATTTCTTTAAGATCTATTCTGCAGCCCAGTTTCCAACTACAATCTGAGACTTTTTACGAATATCGTGATTGTTGTAGAATTACTCATATCTAGGTTCTCTGCGGCCAGCTCCCCACTTCTCAGTTAGCTAATTCTACCTCTTGCCACTACCAAGATTAATAGAAATATAAAATAAAACTCTACGTTGAGCTGCTAACAGGCTATTGAAGACTCAACTACCACAGGAATAAAATCGACTTCTTTTGTTTCAGTTAAGAAGAACAGAAAAACTGCCAAGAATAATAGAAATACAAGATTACGCCCTGCCGCATATAAAATTGGAATTTCCGTATAAATGACGACACGGGACTTGTTCCTATTGGCTAATAATTTACGGCTAAGTAAGAGAATGAGAGAGCGACAGAGACAGATCAGGAAATTTATTATTTTTTTTTACTTCATCTAACGGGTAATCATATGCATGAAGCAATTTTATATTTCTATCGCAGTTTTGCCGTTCTTCTTAACTGAAACGAGAGAAGCCGATTTTACTCAAGAGTAAGTTGAGTCTACAATCTCCTGTTAGCAGCTCAAAGTAGAGCTTGAGCTCATTTCTGCTGAGATTGAAAACAACACAAGTGAAATTTTTATTCACTTCGCAAAAGAGCTCAGCTCTAGATCTATGAATGGCATATTCGCGCTCTTTATAGCCAGTTAGTCAGCCATATCATTCCTTCATGCCCCGCTATTCATAGTAAGGTAAACGTGTTCTTCTCTGCCAAGGCATTGAAAAGTTTATATCAATTTCAAACCAAGCTTGCCAATGCATTTAGAGCTACTTGATTGTTTAGAAAATGTATAGACATGAACTCTAAAATGTAGACCTCCACCTGAAAAATTGAAGTTGATTTTTCCATTGCAAATGCCTTACGGTAACGTAGTTTTACAATGAGAAATCCAGCACTACCATCTACCATTTTGAAACCATCAGTATACCAGAGAAGTTTTTCATCGTTTTTTCTAAACTGAGCATTCACTCATGACCAATTCGAAGCGGTTGGAGAAGATGACTTTTTATTCAATCTGACGAGGTATGGAGAGCTCTCAACAGATTCTAGAATTTTTACAAACAGTGTTGACAATACGAAACAGCTAAAATCGCATGAATTGTTAAAAATAGCTTATGCCACATATTATTTTTTATTTTATTGTGAGTCTACTTAAAGTAATGGAATTCAGTGGAAAAATATTTTCACCTCATTAATCTGTAAATTAGCCACTGTGGCTTACTTGTTGGGCTTGCACCCTACCAAAGCTTCTTTCTTTAGCACAGGGATTTATTTATGTTTTACGACTTTAGAAATCTTGTTTTTTTTTTTAAGCCAACAACTTGCATCATTTGCTTACCACTTTAATATTTTGCAATTTTTTTTCAATCGCATTAAAAGTGTTGCTGTTTTTTTTTTTATAATTTTTTTACGGTAATAAATGTGCGAGTAGTTATTGACTTGATGGGGATATCTGTTCAAACTCATCTTCATCTTCATCTTTAGGTTTTTTTTTTTTTTTTTTTTTTTTTTTTGTAAATCTGACCCCACTAAAGTTGATGTTGTTGGTGATGGTGTGTTGGCGGGGGCCATGGCGGTGTGTGTGTGTACTTTTTATTATTATTTGCTGGTAGTGTCCGTTTGTGTCAGTATCCTTTTCCTTGATTGCCTGTTGTTTCAAACTTCTATATAATTATGAGTGTAGCAAGAAGTATATTGTACACCTGGGGTATTTTTGATTACTTTATAGACCAAACATACGACAAGCAGACCCACAGACGGACACAGCTTCAATAAAAAATAAATAGACAGACACAAAAGTAAACAGCCAGTTGTATGCAATTCTTGTGTGCGTGGGCA
Source organism: Thelaira solivaga (assembly GCA_947397855.1). Lineage (NCBI taxonomy): Eukaryota > Metazoa > Arthropoda > Insecta > Diptera > Tachinidae > Thelaira > Thelaira solivaga. The sequence continues at coordinate 16,197,977 of OX377611.1, read as the reverse complement.
ATAATCATCATCATGAAAATACTTACAAATTTATTGATTTGCTTTTGATACGTGTTTGATGGCATGATATTTTACTTCTTTTTTTTTCAACATATTTTTGTGTAAATTGTAACGTTAACACAAATTGTATCTCCTTGATGTGTTTTTTTTCTTTAACAATTTTGTATAAATAAATTTAAATTATAATCATTAGCTTAACTGAGAATAAAAATATGGGGGAATATAATTTTACTCGTCGGCATACGTTTAGTTGGGGAAAATAAATGTCAGGTGAGAATGTAACTTGAGATAAAACAAAAAAATTATAAAAAAAATTCAATATTGTGTGTGAGCTATTGAGTTGTTAGAGAAACTTAACCGTGTTAAATTCTTTTCCCTAATTTAAATAATTAATAACAAAAACTACACATTAGGTAAGTGCAGGCATATCTGTTCCATGGGAAAAAAATTTGTATTATGAACTTGAATACTATTTATAACTCTTCAGTCAAGATTTTAAAGAAATATAATAACAAACCACAAATAAAATTCGTTAATGCTTTTAAGGTTCTAAATTTAGTTTCGTTAAGAGCACTAGCGGTGCATATTCTCTACAATAGTGTTAATCATGGCAGAGTTAACACGATAAAGTAAATAAAGCAGTTGTAAATTTTTTGCTCTCCATCATTTTGTCTGCAAAAGCTGTCAAAATTTGCTTACATCTTGTGTAAGTAATTGTAAGACCGGATCTGCATTGAATTTCCTCCTTTTTATTTGACACATACGAAAGGTTGTTTTTGTAATTCAGTGTTTGTTGTACTAAATGCCTTACCGTGTTATTTCTGCCATAATGCTAATCATCTTGTTGAATAAAACCCACTAAAAACAAAAAAAAAATAGAGTTAAAAACTGCTGACCAGGATTAGACACAGCAATTTTAGTTGGGCGATTATTGATTTTGTAAGAGAGACAGAAAAGAAGAATGTAAAGGGGGACAAACTTGCTCGTAGTCGGCAATTCCCTTTTAAACTCTCTTCGTATCTTTTATTAAGATGTAAAAAAGGAAGACAGACTGAATGAATGACTGAATAAGAAAATTGCCGAATTAAAAAATTTGTTTGTAGACAAAACGACAATTTTAAAAGATAATTGAGAAAGAATTGCCGTGTGTGGTTCTGGTCTAACGAAACAAAATAAAAAATAATAGTTTTGCAGCCAACTTCACTACAAAATGTGCTGTCAAAATTATATTTTCCAACCGCCTTAATAGTGGATTCAAAGGGAACCTTGTTTAACCAAAAAATCACTGCTTGGGAAAAGCTATTTTATTATTAAAAGCACTATTTCAAGACAAACAAAAATAGATTTAAAAATGCTAAAATGTCATTACTGGGCAACAGTAAGAAATAAAAAAAAAAATAGTTTTGCAGCCAACTGCACTACAATATACGCTTTCAAAATTGGAATTTTCCAGCCGCTCAGCAGTAGCGCCAAATTATTGCGACATCTTCCATATAATTTTTAACAGATAAAAAATGCTGATGACTGTTAATCGATTGTAAATCCAATAAAAAATCTTTATTTTAAAACAAAAAAGGACTTTCTTACTGACACAACTATTTCTGTCTATTATTTATGCCAACTAAAAAATTCAATTCTTATAAACAAAGTTATTTTCTGTATGTGGCTTAAATAAATATGAATTAATAAAAATTGAATAATAAAAAATAAAGAATTAAAAAAACGAAAGATACAATTTGTAGATACCGTATCTACATATTGCAGATAAAAAAATACGCCCACGTTTGAAAATACCTATTGTTTTCAGTGTATAGAGGAATAAACGGGATTTTGGTATAAAACAAAAAGTTCTTCACAAAAAAAAAAATAAGATTTCAAACACTTAATTAGCCAAGCGGGTTAGTGAATGAATGTCTCTGATGTATGAATCATTAATTTAAACTTTTTATTTATTTTTTTTTTTTTAACAAAAGTGCCAAAAAGTACCATGAAAGTTGAAATCCAGTTTTCAATAATTCAAAAATTTCGCATAATTAAGAAACGAATTTATTTAATTTTTGATGCAAAACTTGGTTTTAAAAAAAATTTTTTTAATACAAAATACAACAACCTTGAGTTTAATGAATGTTTTTCAAGAATATTTTGCCAGATGTGTTTTTAGCAAGTGTAAATTTTATGAAGTTGATGTGTTAATTTACTAAGACAGTATCTTACAAAAGCTTCTTACTACTCGAATCAATGTGAAGGTCGCAGGTTTAATTTCTGCTTACGGTATTGGGCGATGCATACGACCCAGCTTTTTAAAAAAATTTTAGAGGACCATAACTTGAGCATATTTAATGTTTTTTCTTATGAAATTATTTCGTTTCTAGCAAATGGTATTGTTTTCATTGCGATATCGTTAATTGTGAAATATATTGTCACCATAGCTTAGTAGGTAACGTCTAATCTACCTATCTGGAGGTCGCTGGTTCAATTCCTGTCTTGACCCTAAGTGTTTTCTACAGACAAGCCAAGAAGCTTTGCAGATTTTGTATTTAAAAAATAAATTTACTTAAGTCAGCTTAATTAGCAGATAAATATATATGAAATTTTACACCGCCATCTTAAAGCAAAATAATATTTAAACTCCGATGTCAGTAAAAAAAAAATTTCCAAACCCCATTATGCATTAATAGTGGATTCAAAGAGAAGGTAAAGAAGAGTAACTTTCTTAACTAAAAAATCACTGCTTGAGAAAAACTATTTTATCATTAAAATACTCTATTTGAAGGAAATCTTTTCCTGGAAAAGAAAATAAAACTGAAATTTTTTTAAATTCATAAATTTCTTTAAGATTAAAGAAGATACACACAGTTAAAGAGAAATAGCGCTAGAAAAACAAAAAATAATTATTCGAACTCATGCTTGAAGAAACTTTCCTTTTTATTGAAAGGCGGATTTATTGCTTCATATTAAAAGAATATGATGCCCGCATAATAGTCAAGTTTACTTACTTGACGAAACCTTAGAACAAGTAGACTTTTCTTAGACTGCCAAAGAAATTCACTGAATAAGATAACCAACTAGATTCTAAACTGGCTAAATAAAAGATCCCCAGGGTGGCGGGATCATAGAACTCAATGGATAAAAAATAACATAAATCACTGCAGAGTCTTTCTAAATTTGTAGCTATGCTTATGGACTAGTGAGCGATCGGTACCCTTACCAATTGAACCAGTTTGCTCTTCAGCATCTAATACCGCAGTTGACGGATACTCAATATGCAAGAGAAAGTTTTTCACCTTCTCTGTGTATAGCCGGCTCCACTAGACGTATATTTCTCTGCCCACATTATATTTATATCTTACTTATCTGAGTTATCAAGAAATAGGTTAACAGGATATGGAGGCTGGATACAAAGTAAAAAAGGGCAAGGCAAATAAAATAGATTATAATATTAACCAAGACAAGGTAATTAATATTTATTTATCAGCCACCAATTTTTTCAAGTTTTCTGCTATAAAATTACTTAAATAGAATACTAAAAGACATTCCTTTAAAAATATAATCTAGAGTGAAGAAAATAAGACCATAAGACCACAAGACCTACCCTTTCAAAGGGCTATTCCCACGGAAAAACTTTTAAACTCTCGTTGAAGCAGAAATTAACGCTTTCTTCATATGTTTGAAGAAAAGGACTAAGAGGAAAACTATATGCTTAATGTAAGAGGGTCAGACTGCACTGCTGGCTTTACGCTTATCTAAGCTAAGATCTGCCACTGTAATGGAATGTGTGTCATCTCTGAGCGACTAGTGGGGATCGATTATACTAGATTGTAATATTTTGGTCATTTCTAGCTGCAACCACGCTAAGAGAATTAGTTTGCCATAGAAGTAGAAGTTGTCTAGACGAGGAGGAAGAAGAGACTGTAGAACACCTTCTTTGCAGATGTCCAGCCCTAGAAGAGCGGCGCCTGATTTAATTTGGAAAGCGCCGTCTGTAGAGTCTTACCGTACTGTCAAATATAAGGGTCGACTTGCTATATGGCTTCGTTAGAAGTAGCGGTTTGTTTGAGTGACCAACTTACATTTTCTATCTCTCTTCTATTGCTATCCTTCTTCATTTCCTTCAATACAGGTATCACAAAGGGATCACGTCAGAGGGCGCTATGTGTAACCTAATCTAGCTGCATTATTAAGTGTTTCCCTTGCAACATATTTAAATTTATATTTTTGCACGAACAAGAAAGTCACTTTTTATAAAAAAAGTTAAAACAAAATTTTGAAAATTATTAGTTTTTAATGAAATAAACTAGAAGTTATCAAACAGTCACAAGGCTTTTAAATTATTATTATGACTACTTATGTCTTGAGCATGATTATGGGTCTATTTTATTGTTTGCAATCATTAAAAACGCTTAGTAAATTATTTTAAAATTTTAGTGGTCAGTTTTGCAACATGATTTCTGCTATTAAACGTTTCGTGTGAAAATCCGGCATGCAAAATGTCCAAAGAATTATTAAGACTTAATCAATTTTAAAGCGTGTTTTAAAATTTAAAATAGTGTTTATGTTTATAGCGTAAAAAATATATTTTTTTATTAAACAAGCAAAGCAAGTGTGGATCATAATTTATCAGGCATTTACAAATTTTTTTGCGATCTTTACTTGTTCATAAAAACTGTGTTTTTGTGAACATTTTTGTCTAAATGTCTCTATGTCAGATAAATTCCTTAAGCTTTGAAACTCGTAAATTAAATTCTCAAAACCATCATCATCATCATCCTGCTGCCTTAATTTTTTTTCTTTATAAGTAACCACTCCAATCAAGCAACTATTCAACCAACTAGAATCAGCCAGCAGGCAGGTCCCTTGATTACATTACCAGCACTTTAGGAGCACAAAATTCAAGCTGTGGTTGTTTATATGTGTTTTTACTTTTTTTTAGTATTAAGTTTTTTCTCTTGTTTTTATTGTTTTTGTCTGGTTAAACCACCAAAGCAATTTATAGAAGGCGGTTTATCACATCACAATTTAACCTACCACCATGAATTAATGACATTTCTGTTAGCAACTGAACAGCTGAATATTGTCAAGGAGCTAATAAAAAACGAAATTGTTAAAGGTTATAAAGAATCTTAGATACGCTATTGGATGTTTAAATCAATTTTTTCATAATTTTTTTTTAATAACAATTACAAAGTGACCTTAAGAAAAAGAGTAATTTCCTGATATTTTTTTATAAATAAAATTTAAATTAATTCAACTGTAAACTTTTATTAAAAAATTAATTAAAATAATGAAGTTTAAAATCTATTGTGCAGCCCAGCTTCTAACTACAATCTGAAACTTCTTACGAAGCTCGTAATTGTTGTAGGAATAATTTTGCCTAGATTTTCTGGAAATAATGACCTCCTACCCAAGTAGCTAATTCTAAGTCTTGCCACCACTCGCAAAGAATATATTCCGACTTTTAATGTTCTTCCCCACAAGATCGACGGGAGTCATCTTGTACCACACCGATTTTACTTATGCAATAGCATGACGAAGAGTTTAATGGCATTTCTGCTGAGATCCAAAACAACATCTGCCCTAATTTTCTCGAGGTTGATGAGTCTCTTTGACTGCGGCATGCCCCCTTCGGCGGTCCAGGAGTCTTGTATACTTCGTTCTGTTTTACATATTTTTCTTTCATAAATTTATCACAATTTTATTTGTTTATAAAATTTTTATTGTTTAACAAAATTTTATATTTTGAATTTGAAAATTGAGAACTAGTTTGAGATGGCTTGAAATCAGATGAACTAGTTGGACAGTAAGAACTCTTTAATTTTTAATTGTGATTGTTTTTAAAAGACGCCACAAATCCTTTAATCCTCTAGGTATGTGCAGAAAGCCATCAGCAAACCTCCATTTCCCCCATATTAAAAGGTTACCAAATATACTACCTAATAACCTACAAGTGGCCTTACAACAACCAAGTCAACAAACTAAAAACACTACCCGCCTTCTATATTTCTACTAAAAGTGCTTGTATTAACAACATTTAAAGCAAAAAAAAGAAAATTAAATAAATAAATAACTTGCCTTACAATCCTGCTTAATGCAATTATATTGAAATGCGCAGTGGTTTACTTTTGCTCCTTAACTTGTATTCGTTATGTGTTGATTGCCTTGGTTTCATTGGCCTCCCGTCTCTGGGCTGTTTGGCTACAGAGGAATTAAGCTATGGAATGATTGTTATATGCCTGGTTACAAGCCACGTATGTAGCATGTTGTTTCATTAATTTTCATCTTAAAGCAAGAAAACAAATCGAAAAACTTAAAACAAACCACACACATTTGCCAACAACTCGCAGAGAGACATTAACTGTCGTCTTAAGTTGAAAATCCTCTGGGACCAGATGTTTGTCGTTGGTCTTTTCGTTTGTAGGTTTTTTGTTTTCTTTATTTTATTTTAATTTTTTATAATCTTGTGTGTGAGTTTGTTGTCATTTCATTTCGTTTTATTTGGTCGTAACTTTGAACTTGAACTTATTTAATGTTTAGCTTTAGTTTTGCATATTTTGTCTTTGTAGAATTTCCACCAGCCTTAAGGAATTTGTGTGGTAATAAGAATATCCATGTTGGCTGGCTGGTTGGTTGGTTGTTCAACTAGTTTTATAATACAACATAAAATAAATGCTTAATTTTATTATAAAATTTAATGGGTTTTTATGTTACTGGGAGTTGGTTGCAATGGCAACATTTTCAAATTTAAAAAGGAATACGTACTTCAATAGCATTTAAAAAAGGATAATACCTGAGCTGAAATCACAGGGTAAAAAAAAAACGAACATGACGGTATTTTCTTATTTTCTAATTTAATTTTGTTTTGTAAAACTTTGATTGCGAAGAAGATGCTGGATATTTTGCTGTTCCTTAAATACACTAATCTTACAGCAGTAGGCTGGGCCGCGGACTTGAAATAGTGAGTATGATCTGAATTTTTCACGCTGGCGCTAGTTTCAATTAAGGATTCATTAAACTTTATTAAGGAATGTGGTGAGTGGTAGCGATATTAGACAGTCTCCCACATATTTGGCTACCATGCTAGAATAATGGGCTGGCCATCAAATGACTACTGTAAAATTTATCAAGATGAAGACAGGAAGATACCGACTAGATAAGTCAGCCCTACAACGCAAGGAAAAGAAACCAAGTATACAAAATTGCTAGAGAACTAAAGTGAGAATGAGGCAGACTAATTGCGCTCAAACGCATTAAAACAGATGCTGTTTTAAAAATAAGCAGAAATGACATTAAGCTCTATATTCAGTTGGTGACAGACAATTGTAGACTCAACTGCCACATGAGTAAAATCGGTGTGGTGCCGCATGCCTCTTGTTGTTGCTATCAAGAAAGGGTCATAAATGACAATATGCGATTGCGTAGTGGCGACAAGATGCAAAATGAGATCAAAATGAGACTAAGTATGATGAATCCTACAACAAAACTGCGAGTTTCGTAAAAAGTTTCGGCTTGTAGTTGGGAACTAGGCTGCCCAATAGATCTTAAAGATTGCGGTATGTTTATATGTAGCTCATGATAATAATAAAAATTAGGAGTTGGCGAGCTACTTATACATGTCGAAACCATTATTTATTTAGGTCCTAACAGACTCTTCAAATTTTACCTTCTTCTTGTAATATTTTATTTTTATTTTTTTTTCTTTTATATTCCTTCTCCTTTTTCAAATTCTTTTTCTTCTCTTCTCTTCTCGGAACAAAAACGACCTTTTATTATGTGTGTCTCAATTTTGAAGGTATTGTTTGTAGTTGGTCTTTTGCGTAGGTTAAAAGACCATTCGCAACCCTTAATTACAAAAATTCGAAAATAGACGTTTTTCTTTTTTTTTGTTATGAAATTCAATGAATTATTTTAAATTTTATTCACGGTTAAAAACAAACGCAGTCCTAAAAGGAATTATTACGAATTTTTATTTATTTTTATAAAATTTTTCATAAGAATGACAGGTAAGTATGGGTATTTGTTATATAGAAAAATGATGCTGATAACAGGTATTGGAATTTTTTGTTTTGTTTATAAGAAAAATTTAGACCTTAACATACTTTCAATTTGTGAGCGTAAAAACCCGTCACCAATTATTACTTTTGTATTACTTCTATAGACGGTATATAGATAACAACCGCAATTGTCAACCAAGCGAGCCTATTGAAAAGTCCTTGCCATATGGCAAACATTATGACAAGAGTTTATTTCAGGTATGCAGATACATTTGTTTTAAATTGAACTAAACACATTTGACAAAATTACTTTCATCATAAATAATTTCATCTTTCCTTGTTTCTGAGAAAATCTAGCTCGAAACATGCAGCATAAAGAAACTAATACTTCTCTAGCCAATAATAAAAATTAAATTTTTTCGCCAGCTTGTAGTAGCTACGCACCGTTCTTAGAAAAGAAGTTAGTAAAGAAAAATTACTCCCATAAAATAACGCAGTAAAGCAAAAAAAAAATTAAAATTTCTTTAAAAAAAAATAAATGAAAGATGTCATGTTTTTAAACATGAGTTTGTATTCACAGAAAAATAAATTGGACTTGAAGTGTGACCTAATTGTAGAAAAAATTTTCTTAATTTCTACGTCAAGTTTTTATGAACCTTCATTTCACTCTCAAGAAAACTTACGTTGTTTAGCTAAAATCATTTTTTGTCAGCACCAATAATTTTATTAAGACTTTTGTTTTTATATTTAAGACAATCTGAGAAGATTTAGGCCTGTCTAAGAATCATTCTAGATAAGATTTTAACTTGAAATAAACGTAGAACAGTGCAAGCGTTAAGAGTAACTGTTGAGACAAATACGGCAACCCCACTACACTCAACTACCGAATAACAAATAATGGTTATTAGTAATCTAGATCACTACAAAAAGAAAATGGGGCAATTTAGCACATGGAAATTAAAAGTTGCTGAGTGAATGGCGATTTAAGACGACTGGCGCTATACTGAAGTATTGTAATTATATTAACATATGAATGTGTTAACATTTTTATGTCCTACTAAGAAAAAAAAGAAGATTATATGTCAATCCTATCATTAAATTATTCATTATTCTCTTTCTTTGTACTAATTATTAAACTCCCTTTTGTGGTGACCTTTATTAATATTACATTCATATTGATATATGACATTTTGTCATTGAAGTGTACTTGATTTGTCATTCATTATCAAAAAGAATTACTAATGGTGAGGTGTGAACTGTAAGAGAGAGAACAGTCGAGAAATAAACTTGAATTCTGAGTTAATAAAATTAAGCTTGTTTAATTAACTTGAGGAATTGAGGGGTTTTCCTTAAATGTAAATATTAATATTATATTATTTCCTCTAGGATTTTTATAATTTATCTTTTATAATAAAGTGAATTGGAATAAAACTTCAGGCGTACTATTTATTTCACCGCAACAGTAACTTTTGCATGTAAAAGGTTGTACGATAAAAATTATGAAGCGGTTCTATAGATCTAAAACGATATCTTTGGTCACCTACACCAGCAATAAGAACATGCTCAGATAATAAGTAACAAAGGTCTTGAGAAAGCTTATTTTATTCTAACAGAAACAGTGAAACGTGCCTTAAAATTCTTCAATAATATTCTATACGCAATCCCCTATAACTTATAATGTAGAGAGTAGAAAACAGGACGGTTACCCCTTCTACCTAATCTTAAAAAGAGTGATCTTACTGTGCATGTCGAAATTTAAAATGTCTATATTTCTAGAACTGTCCATGTCATGCCGTCTTAAACAAGATGAATAGAACGCTAGACTTCTCTAGATGATTCAAAGTGACTATTCGTTTTGAAGAATATACGTATGCATGCGGAGACCTTTACGGAAGACCACTCGCGGTATCGGAAAATACATTTTCTTTATTAGCCAAGTAACTTTAGACTGATTTAAGAATACTTTAAATACATGTTTTGGATTATTTTAATTTAGTTGCCAGAAAGTGAAAGATATGTGGGCAACGCAATATTATACTAGCTGATTGAAATTAACTTAAAATCGTTCTACAGAATAAAAAATAGCTATATAAATACATACCTTGTTATAAGAAAAAGAAAAAAAGGCTTTAGGATTGCTGCAAAACGCAAATCAAAAATGTTTTATGTGGTTTTCAACATAAGGACGAGATTAAGATTAATCATTTCTAATACCTGTTTTTAATTTTAAGTTTTGTGATAAAAAATTTTAAATTAATCGTATAAAAAAAAAGACTTTTAAAATACAAAAATGAAATACATGTTTAAAAAAAAAACAACGTACAAGTAAGTGCTTTCCATCGCAAGATCATTGATCGAATTAATAACTGATTTTTAAAGAAAATTTGGACAATTGGGTGAAGTTGTTTAAGCTTTAATCGATGTTATGCCAGAGTATACTGAGCAGTAGCTGTCCTACTGTGACAGTTACTTCTTTTCTAAAATTTGTTTTTAACTTCATATAATTTAAATTTTAGATTAAAAAAATAAATTTATTAAAATTTTTTATAAAAATCTCCACTTAAATAATAAACACACTTCATCAAGTGTGTAATGCTTCCGGCTAATAATTGAAAACTCTTAAAAACAAAAATAAAAATCATAATGAAGATAAAAGTTTTAAGGAAAAAAATTTTACTTTAAAATTGAAATTCAAAACCAATTAATAAAATCAAAACATAAATTCCAGCCAAAATGACAGGACAGTAGCCTGGGCTGCTAAAAAAAAACAAAAACTAACGAGGGATCGTGTTTTACGATGTGTTTCATTCTACAGAATTATCTTTTTACAAAAAAAAAAAAAAAAAAAAAAAAAAAAAAAAAAAAAAATTAAAAAAAATTATTTGGCAAAAATTTTTAGCAGAAGCCAAATAATAACAATAACTAGCCCATCCAAAAAAAAGCAATTTTTTCTTAAAACAAAATATATATTGACAAAATCTTATATTCAAAGAAATTAAGGCTCCAAAAATATATTTAGAAAGAAAAAACAAACTCTTTTTCAAGTCTTATAATGCAGAATATAAAAAATAAACTGTTAAAACTTTTCAAAGCAAAATATCAAATTACGCCGACACGTACGATTTAGTTTAAAAAAAAAAAAAATAAAAATAAGGAGTGAAAAAAGTATCGTATGTGTGGTTAAATTTACAAGAAAGAAACTAAAATATTTAAACAACTTGCAAGATAAAAAAAAAAATAATAATAAAAACCATTTCGATTTAATACAATGAAAAAGTTAAAAAATCCTTGAACTTAAATTGAAATTCCTGTTGCTTAAAGAAGCTTTAGAAGAGTTGCAGACACAACCAACTAAGTAAAATCTAAAAACATAAAACTTTCAAATGTTAAATGTTTCATTTTCAATTAAAAAAAAAAAAAAAAAACAAAAACCAACAAAATTGTGCGGGTTGTGTCTGAAAGACACTTGTGCTCAGATTAGAATCCGTATGCTGGAATAACGAAATCCTATACAAAACTAAAGTAAACGATAATTGTTTAGGTGGCTGAGTGATGAGTTGCCTGATGGCTAAGAAAAATACTGGATAAAAATAAGATTTTTGTCAAAAAGGCAGTTTACCCAACACTCAATTCCATAATTATGTGAAATTTAAATTGATAAAATAAACCCAAGTAAGAAAAAAGGCCCAAGTCCTCGCATTCGATAACGAATGAAATTAATTGAAATTTTACTATTTTGATGGGACAAAATTACAAATGAAACGATTTTTTCCTCAAGAAGTATCACAAGATCACAAGCTTCCCTATGAAAATAAAAATATTCTCTAAGTAGCAGGTTGTTAATCACAAATCTCATTATTTAAAACGGTTGTATTTTATTTCAATTTTCTGGTACTGCCGAAGAAACTCATTCCCTTGGAAAACTCATTCTTGGAAAATGCAAATAATGTGTTCCCGCTTTTTCTAACCTTTCTGATAGAGACTACCAAAATTATCTTAACCCTCTTATGTACAAAAGAAAGTCAGCATCACATGACATTTACAATTACATTTTTTATAAAGACGAATTATCATCTGTCAAAATGTAACAATATCGTTTTAACAGCTGAGATCAGAGTAATTTTTTTGCTGAGGTTCAGAATAACCCGTGCTCTAATACTTAGTAGGAATTAGTCTCTATATGAATTTCATAGATCTCGTACTTCCTTTAGCATTGTAAGATAAAAATGAAGTTATTGCTTAGCCTGAAAACTTTAAAGGAACATTTATTCTCAATAGAGATTCTTTATATTATGATAATCCACTTTAATAATAAAAAAAGTTCATTTACAAGTCGTTTGATCAAAATTCCAGGGAAAATTAAATATTTGACAGTATGGGTCGAAAGAACTCAGTTTTTCAGGCCAAAATACATGCTATTGGGCCTTGCCTAAGAGAAGAACTGGAAAGAGTTACTAATAAGTTCCATTCAGGACAACAGGGTGACATTACAGGCACTTAGTGTATTCGATGGAGAATCGAAAATCTGAAGATTCTAAAGGGTGTCCCAACAAGAACGCAAGATATAAATTTGGCGCCATTCGAAGTGTCATTGTTTGACATTTGAACAATTGTTATTGTTTGCTAGTAGAAGGTATGAGGCTAGTAAAAATGGAGCGCTACACGAATGAACAACGCATTCTCATTTTGAAATTGTTTTACCAAAATGGTGAAAGTTTTGCGGCTACATTGAAAATTTCATTAAAAGATCGCGTGTGTGCCAGCAAAGCAGCGGCGGCCATCTGCCCGATATGTTGTTCCATACATAACCTCATTCTGTCTACTTTACGATATAATAAAGTTTCACGATTTTTTTTAAATATCTGTGTTTTATTTAAAATTTAAATCTTGCGTTGTTGTTGGGACACCCTTTAGTATCTAATAACAGGGTTCATATAAAATGGGTGTCAAATCATAGTCGATATGTACTAAAGGGGTGCACAGGCATAATTGAAAGCCACACATCACAACATGTGTAATATTTTATAATAAAAAGTGCTTTAAGCCCTTTCAAGTGTGCTTGTGCAGCTCTTTTATATGAACCTAACGAAAAGACAGACGAAGCAGCAAGAAAAGGTATGACTAGAAATTTTAGTGACCCTGAACCTGACTGTCTACTGACTGTGTAGGTCCTTTATTAAACTCAGATTTATGGAGTAACTGGAAAGAACATTACAACCATATTGGGTGGAGACAAGTGGTGTCACGATATTGAAAACTTTCACTGCATTATGTTCTTTAAAGAGAACAACTGAGTTACTATGACTGACTCAATCAGGAATTTGCTTCATTATGGGATTCATGACTAAACATTGCAGAGCATTGAAACACTTGGGAAATATGAGGCTCAGCTTAAACGATTACATGCAGGCTATGTAATAAAGACTTAGAAACACATGTAATTTATCATTGTAATAGTCTAATTTGGACCTGTTTTCTTTACTTAGGACTTTACTAAATACAACTGTCTGACCTGACCGAAAGAAATCTTTAAATTCCTAATGAATAAATACTAGACTTAGGGAAAATTTGTAACTTGAGACTCTACTTTGAAAGTCTAACGGAGAGTCTATTTTTGCAGCAGTGACCAGGTGACTAGTTCTCGCTATTGTTTCTTATTCTAAATTCTAAGCACTTGCTTTAACAGGCTGTAGGCTAAATTGCTGACTTAGCTTAGCACCTTATTGTTAAATAATTGTTAATTTTTTTTTGACATGTTAGCACTGTTTAGATTTTAAAAGGACTAATAACTCATCAAAAATCCTACTTTTTAAGTAAAAAATTAAAACGATAAATAGCGGAAATTGATTATTTATTAGCTAAAAGGACTTAAAATTAGAAATAAATAAAATCAAAAAAAAATATATTTCAAAAAGCCATGAATTGAAGTCATTTGCTTATAATCAAAGAAAATTAATGTAGGCTTGAAATCAATCAATATTATGACAATTTGTTTGAAAAATTTGTTGTAGTTTTTAGTTGAAATCTTACTTATAATAAGCCATTCCTAACAATTTTAATTTTCCAGGGAAATATCACTAGAAGACCAACAACAAAATCTAATAAATCTGGCCATTTATTTTTTTAACAAACTTGCTTGCTGGCTTGTGTATTATTTTGTGGCTAGTAAAAAGCGAAAGTCATCTTTCTTGGCTAAACAAAACTAACAAACAAAAACTAAAAAAGTAATACAACTTCTATCGACTCTTTTGTAGTTTTTTTTTTTTTTTCTTGTTGGAATAAAGCGGCAAACTTTTGAAAACAGCTAAAAAGGCACATCTGCTGGTTGGGTTTTGGTAACTATTTTTTGTTTTGTTTTTTGTTATTCTTATTTTCTTAGTTTTTTTTATTGCTTTTCATCATGATCTAAAGTTATGGCTTTCGTTTTAGCTAGAAGTGTAGAGGCTCCTTTTTTGTATATTGTTGTTGTTGCTATAGCCGTATATCTAAGCAACTTTAAAGTGGTTTTGGTTTTGGTTTTGGTTTTGCTGTTTTAATTTTTTGTGTTTTTTTTTTATCTACTTTAAAAAGGCATGATCAGACAAAATCCTTTAATGTTTATTCCCAGAATTATTAATTTTGGATATTTTACGCTTTTTCTCAATCTTTATCGTTATTGTAAATACGGATTTCAGTTACTGGTAGTTGGGTAAAACAAAAATTAGTTTTTTTTCTCTTCTTGTTAAATTTCATTCAAGTTGCAATTTAGTTGTGTTGATTTCTTTAGATTCGTAGCCAACTGACATGTTTCTATTTTGCTAATGCAATTAACATTTCTTTAGTAAAAACTGCAGCAAAATTTAGATTTGTTTGCAATATTGCCTACAACGTTGACCATGGACATCACTAAAATAGCTCTGCTTTCTATAAGGATCTAGAATATAAATAATTTAAAGAGTAGGTGTAAATTACTTGGCCTGACCCGGCTAGGCATTCGCATTGTTACGGGATTGATGACTGAAAATTGCAGATATGAAACACTTGGTAAATATGGGGATAAATCAAAATGACCTGTGCAGGTTATGTAAGTAATATAAAGAGACAGCATATTGTGTCACTGTAATGGTGTAATTTGAATCCGTTTTTGCTGCTTAGGGCATCATTACCTGCAACCGTCAGATATGGCGGACAAATCGCCCAAGAAAATCTTTGAATTCTTAATGAATATTAGACTCGGCAAGAATTTGTAACTTGAGAGTAGTGTCATCAGCTGACTTATTCTGGCTCCTCTGGCTGATATTACAAGCTTTATGATACCCCTTTTTTTCTACAGTGAAGTCTATAAAAATGACAATATTTAATTAGTGGCTGTAACTTCATGCAAGTCTTCTTGTTGACTCCTGGAAAAATATGTAGGCTCTCACTGAACAGCATAATTTTCTTAATTCGAAACCTAAATCTTGAACAATGAACTTTTGGGCTCTACAAAATATTTATTCTCTAGGTTGCGGTAATAATAATTTAATTTACATGTGATTTTTTCTTTCTGCTGGCCTACAAATCACTTGTTGTTTTAGGTCTAGTCTTCAAAAAAAAAAACTTTCTTAGTGGGTACCATTTGTGTTAACTAAAACTGTCATATTTTTTGGTTTCCTATTACTGCTTTCTTCTGAATGTGTGTGTGGTCTTATGTAATGTTAGTATTTGGTAAGATCATTCAAAACTCTTTGAAATCTATTAGCCTTCAAAAAAATGATGACTCATGGGTAGTTTGATTTATTTTCTAGACTTTAAAAAAGATTCCTCTACATTTAAGTATTGATAGCAAGCGCCTTTCAAACAGTCTTTTTGATTATAGAAAAAAAAAACATTAAATTATAACCAGGGTTGCCAAATTCACGGTAAAAATTAAAAAAAGTGGAGAAATTGAAATTTTATGTATAAGTTTTTACGACATCTCTTCAATAATTCATTTGAAAATAAAAATTAAAAAAAAAAAAGAAATAGGGAAGCTTAAAGTTCACTTTAGCAGTATGCACGCATATTCAATATTTTTTTGACAGTTACACTTGATCATTTTGGGTGAAGCTGTAGGGATATCAAACAAACTTTTATATTAATTCATTTAAGCGTTAATTTTACAATCAACATTTTTCATTGGCTGACCTGTGTAGTCATTGAAAATTTTAAATTTGATTTTCTTTTGTTTTCAGAGAGTACTTACACTGAAAATCTCTTTTATACTTTTAACTAAAATTTGTTTTTGTTGTGTTTTGCTTGAAAGCAATCTAAACCTATTAAAATTGTAAGCGAGCACATGTTATTGATCTTTTTTTTTTTTAATTTTCAACAAATTTATCTCAATATAAATCCCAGCATTTTTCACTAAAAAGATTTACAAACAATAACTAGACATAAACCAGACAATGTTTGTTGTTACAAGTAAAAACATTAATTACTTACAGTCTGGTTTAGCTTAATTAACAAATTCTGGGAAATACGCACACACCACAAAGTATGTGTGTGTATTTATTTTAGGTGCAAAGAAATCAGTGACTGAGTAGTCTTGCAGGATATTATCCTAGCGCCATTTGGCAGCATAGATAAAATTAAATAAATTACAACTGACTGGTAGAGTAGTTAACCGACAAGTCAACTACAAATGGCCACAAAGACACTCACTTACAGCTCAAATTAAATAACAAAAATGAATTCTAGGAACATAATTTTGATAAATTTTTTTGCAATTTAAGCAAATAGTAAAACGAGCTACCCTAGGGATAACTTGGAGTGATACATCATGACTACTGTCGTTAATAACGAGGTAGAACAGGAAATGCCGCTTCGGCCAGTAAGACAGGCTAAAAAAAATTAAGATGTAAAAATTAATTTTTTTTTAGATGGATATGGGGCTAAACAAAAAAGCTTACAGATAGCGGTGATGATAACAGCAGGATCAAATTTGCCTTAATTTACACCAGAATTAAAAGAAAAAATCTTTCCTGAGTGGAATAAGAATTCTCAAAACATTGGAAAACGCTAAATGGTCTCAAACAAAGAAAGGCCTTATCCTGCTGTGCACATCGCAGGAGGCAATAATACTTAGTCTAACGAAATAGTTTACCGTTCATTATGGTCTTAGATACCACCAATGTATGAAAGGGAATATTAGAATCCGCCCATATAACGAAACCTTAGGAAATGTATGTTGCGACTCTTCATTCTTAAGTTAACGTAGAGCAAGATTTCTGTAAAGTTTCTTGTGTGCTCTCACTTAACAGGACTATTAACTTCATATGAGGCCTAAGTCTTGAACAGTGAGCTTATAGGATTGAAAAAGGATTCTCTGCGTCAAAGTACATATGGCTTAATTTATAAAAAGCATAACAGCATACCCTTCGTATGTTCATTAAGATGTTTGTTTTATGGTTATCCGTTAGAATGGCAAGATTTTCTTCTGTACTACATATTCATTAAGATAATGATATAGAACGGAGCTGGACCAACCTGTCCGTTGCATTTAAATATCTAAAAAGGTCTAAGAAGCCAATCATCTATAGCTCAAATACGTCGTCTCAATATCAAATCCAAAATAGCAATAGGCTCGATATCGAACAACTTCTTTAGAAATTTTAAAATTTCAATCGTTTTCATTAGATATTGAAAATGACAATTTGTTTCCAGGTCCGGCAATTCTGACAGTTAGCATTGAAGCATAGTTATAGTCTGTTTGTATATATACTCGTACCTATAGCCTAATTTTGCTTAGTGACTGTCTTTACAGCAGAATATTTATATGAGCCAAGCAACCTTGCAAAATTTCGAGACTCTGCCATATGACCGCTGTAGCTCGTATGCTCAGTTGCTAAACGAAATTGGGAGTATATCTCTAGGTATTCTTTTTTTAACATTTAAAGTTGTTTCAGTAAATTAATATGTTACTAAACAGTTGCACTAAAGCACAAGATTACGTAGAAAAAAATTTTCAAATTGATTAAACTTTGAAATGTATCAATTAAATATTTAATAAAAAGTATAATTTCTTTAGTTAAATTAAACCTTTATTATATCTATTTAATATTTGATTGATTCCATTAGAAATGTAATTGATTTAAACAAAAATTTTATTAATTTGATTAAAAAAATATTTTAATAAAATATTTTTATAATTTTTTTCTGTGTACGCAATTAAAAGTAGTACTTTCAGACGTCTAAAGGAATATCTAGTGCAGTGATAGAATGGTACTAGAATGAAATCAAAAATAACTGTTTTTGTGAGTTATTCTTGCCTACAGTGGCAGTTTTTAAACAATTTTTCAATTTGTTATTTTTATTTAAATAATTTATCTAATTTTTTAAAAATATAATTTTATTTTATTTTAATTGACGTTATTTTGTGAGTAAAATAAATTAGCCCACACTTTCGTGCTCGATATATAAACAAACTTTTATAAAATATATGGCCAGTCAGACCACAACGATCCTCATAATTAATAGTAAAATTAAATTTTTTTTCAATTTTATTAGTTTTTAAGATAGTGTGCAACTCAGGCTTGTAACAAATATGTAAACTTGGTGTTGCTTGCATAGTTTTAAGACTTACTTTCTCATATGCGTGTACGTGTGCAAGTGACTGTTGTGTGCAAGTGAAAACATATTTTTAATAAGCACTTTGGTTGCAAGAGAGGTGTTCTCTCATTAACTCTTTCTTTACTGCCCTTGATTGCATTTATGTCTGTCCCAGTGGATTAACACTAATGACTTCACTGTTATGTTATGAGTCTTCAGCAATTTCATTGCATTCCACTACATTTTTAAATGATTTAAAGGCTCTCTCAGTTTTTTTTTTTTTTTTTTTTTTGTTATATAAAATTATTTTATTTATTAGTTAGTTTTATTTGACCTTTTTCTTTTAAATAATATTACTATTTTATTCAATTTATAAATAATAATAATTATAAATTTATAATTATATCCTGAAGAAGCTACACAAATTGGAGCTAAGTATCGATATAAAAATAAATTTTTTTAAAAATAAGACCTCAAGCTTATTTTATTGTATTTCTTTTTTAACGCTTAAATAAATATTCTAACTTAACTTTAATTAATTTGAAGAACAATAAAAAAAAATTCTAACTTTTCAAATATATTCGATTTACAAAACACAGCCGATTTTGTTCCTTTGCATGAATGTGTTTTCAGTTCTTTTTTTTACAAGTTTGTGTTCTAAGTCTTTTGTATTATTTATGGTGGTTGAATGATTGCGTAGTAAAGCAAGTTCTCTTTTTAAGTCTTTTGTATACTCTATGTAGTTCAGACTACCAAGTTTGTTGCGTAAGTCTTTATTCACATTTTCGCATTCTTAACACACACAAAAAATAATAATAATAATTAATTAGAGAATAAAAAATTTAGCGTTTGATTCAAAATATCGAACGATTAATTCTTTTCAACATAAAAAATAATAAATAAAAATGTATTTTGATGACTTTTTCCCTAAAGCTATTATTGACAATATGAAATAAAAAATTGTGTTTTATTTTCATAAGAAAATGTAGGCCTAATAGCTTGCGGAAAAAATCATCAAAATACAAACTTTAATAAAAATGGTTTTGGTTTCTGTAACTGATGTGAAATATATAGTTACTTACATTTTAGTTCTAATAAGCTCAGTATTTAACTATGGATTATAATGAATTATGATTTATTTTATTTGTTAATTTTATAAAAAAAAACGTCGAAGGATATCACAACGAGAAATTGTCACAACATTAAATTGCCATTTATTCGGGTTTAAAAATTTGTCGTTTTCCAAAATAATTCGATTTACAGAACAGGCCCAATAACACAACTGTAGGCGGTTTTGAAAAATTTAAAACAATTTCAAACTATTTTTTTTAAGTATTTAAGCCTCTAATTTGCTTGTTTTTTTTTTATTAAATTTAATTTTAATTTAAAACAATTTATTAAAAAAAATAAAATTTGTAGTTTATTTTGGTCCACGGCTTGATTTTGCAAAATTTTGGAATTTATTTAATTTTTTTTTTGAAATTTATTTTCAGTAATAATTATAAAATAACAACATTTACATATTAAAAAATAAAAATTTTAATTGCAAAAATAAATATTTTTTATATTTAAATTATTATTAAATTATAATCTTTCGACACTGCTTCGTATGTCTTTCTCAAAGAAAGTAATTTTAATAATAAATATAGAAAATTTGGAATATAATTTAATAATAATTAAAATATAAAAAGACCAAAAAACCTTAAAAAGATTTATTTATTTCATTACAGAAAAAAATTACATAAATCAAAAAAAAAAAAGATTGGCTTTTTTTCTATCAACATATAGCCTCATGAGTTCCAAAGAAAATGAGCCATATTTTACATCAATGATTTTATTCGCAGTTAATTAACTGAAGTTATTAAAAAAATTATATTAAACAGTCGTATCTCATAGCTGCCAGCAAATACGACAAAAGATACTACTGCAAGTGCTTTGTTTTACTGTATGATAGATTCACTTAATTGTGGATAAAATTTAAAGTTGTACATTTCTTTCCACAAAATATGACTCGCTTTATTTGAAACTTATAAGGCTATAAATTGGAATAAAAAACCCTGTATATTTTTGTCTACTTTTATTGTAAACAATTTTTGAACATTAAATTTTTTATATATTTAATATATTCCTGATTTATTTAAAAAAATTTCATTACGATTTCAAGCAAAATTTCGGAAGGCAATTTGGGATTTTCTTGCTTAACAAATAGAATTAACCGTTTTCAAGTAATGTTCGTAAAGGGGGCGTTATCTTTTGAATTTATAAAATAACGTTACATCTTAAAAATTAGAGTCAATTAAAAAATACCAAGTAGAGATTTGAAAAAAGAGCTTTGAAAGACTTTAGCAACAGTTTCCAGATTGACTGGTTTAAAAGTCTTTAATTTGTATACTTGTGTTATTTTAGGCTGAAGCAGCTACACAAACTTGAAGAGAAACGTTGTTATAAAAATAAATAGCGACAGCCCTTAAGCTTAAAAAAAATTGCTAATTTTAATTAAAAATACTCAACGCAAATCTAAAAATTTATAAGCAAATTAGGAGGTTAAAAAATTAAACAGAGTATTTTTTTAGAAAAGAATAGTGGCTGCGATTTGTGTTAATAAAATGAAAACTTATTATTTGGCTTACAAATGTTGCCTAATTTTATAAATTCGCTTTTAAACAGCTGGATAGTAAGCTCAGGTGTTTATGCAACACCAACAAAACACATCATCTGTAAATCAAATTGAACTTTAAAACCCCTTAATACAAAAGAAGGGCTATTAAAGATGTTCCATAATCACTAAATAAACAATTGTTTGGCGAAGCAAGTATTACTTCCTATTCTACTTGTTCTTCTTTTTAAAACGATTTAAACAAGAAAGAAAACCCCCAAATTAAATAAATTACCACAAATTTTCTGCTTAAAAACAAAAATACACCTTCATAAAAAGAGAAAAAAAAACAACACATAATTATAGACTTTCAATAGCATCATATATCATTTGATATTTCTACAACATCACTTGAATGCAATGGACATACAATAGATGCAGTGAAAACAAATTTCAAAAATCATTTACTTCAAAACATATAAAAAAAACAAAACGAAATTCTGTTTAATGGCCTGACTTGAGTAGGTAGGCTTAATGGCTGTTTGGATGGATGCATGGCTGGATGGCTTGCTGGTTTATTCATTTGCCAGGGTTGATTAAATTGCTCGAGCCAAGAATGCTAAAAAAAACAATAACGAAAACAGTCTGGTTTAATCAGGTGCAAATCTATAAAAATTTAATTTTGTATATTTAGTTGGCTTGTTGTTGTTGTTGGTTTTATTTAATTTAACCTCTTAAGCCGGTATTGCAATCAGCTTGTGCTACTAGTTCTTGTTGTTCAACACACTCTTGTACACTCGACAAATACCTTTATACTCGAACTACCTGCTTTTAATAAATTGAGAAACAGCTGTGTCTCATTTCCAAAAAACAAAAAAAAAACCAAAGAATTTCTTTTTTTTTTATATTTCAGTTTATCTTGGCATTTGCCTTACAAATGACCACAGCATTCTGTGCTGTGACTGCCAAAAATCGACCAGCCATGCAAACAAATAAACAACCAACCAACCAACCTGTTAAGTTGTGTTGCTTACAATTCATATGCAACCCTCTTGCAGGTTTTAAATACTCATACTTAATATTTTTCTTCTTTTCTTTATTATTATTAAGGTATCCAGGTCGTTTGAGGTGTCTGTAACTTTAACATCAATATTGAAGTAAAGAAGAAAAGAAGAAAAAAAATTAAACGTTTAAAATGCCTCATTGTCTGTCTGGCTGTTCCTTATGTTCTTATGGCTGACCAGCATGTATGTATATTTTAAGTATGTTCACGTACCAAATGAGGCGACTGCCAAAAACTGAAAGACAAGAGTAAATAATAATTTGCCACATAAACACATTTTATTGCTTTCTGGCCATTGTGCAAGTGTATGCTGTTCTTTAATTCAAATGTTTCGTGGCCTGAAATTCACTTGCATTTATTTTTATTTAAGGATTAGCACAAAACAAAAAAGACACACACACACACATACGTAAATGCAGCATTTTTGAACAAACAAATAAAAAAGAAAAGAACATGCAAAGAAAGACACATTTATTGCAGACATTTGATCTTTACTTCAGTTACATTTTTATGTTGCAATATTGTTGGCTAAGTTGGCTACAAAATGCAGCCAAGCAGCCTCAGTTTCGATACAACATCACCATCATCATCATCATCAAGTATGCTTGAACGCTTTGCACATCTGTGTTTGGGAATTACCATATGGTTTAATGAATCGTATGTCTGTGTAGAAAGCACAGCATACAAGCGAGTCCTTGTGTATCGTATGTAATCCAAGCCCAAGTATAAAGTTGTATCTTAAGTTAAATATGGTTTGGGCGTGATTTCCGCAAGTAGTTTTAATGCATAAAAAATAAAATTTAAAAAAAAAAAGCTTTAAGTAGATTTATACAATTGGTTTTTGTATATCCTGATTTATGAGTTGCCATTTTATATTGATATTTAAGACGTTTATTCTCTCTCATACAATAAAATTATTACAAATGAACGAAATTAAATTTTTTTTTACTCTATCTCTCTCGCTCTGTGCCCCTATTAATTAATTTACTGTTCCTGTAGCTAAATTTCAAAAACTTTTTTTTAATTCCTTAACAAAAAAATGTTTCTTAATTTTTTTTTTATAAATTCTGAGAATTTAAAAATTTTATGAGAAAGAAATATTTATGAGATATATTTATTTTATTTATTAATTCTCTTAAATTATAATTATAAATTATAAAGTAAGAAGAAAAAAAAGGGCATTGAGATCTTAGGCCTTCAGCTCAAATTTATGAGATATAAATCTGTATCTTAAACTTAAATATTTGTATGATATTAATTGAATTTTAAAGTGATGAATTTTATCATACAAGACTTTATTTACTTTATATATAAACTAGATGTTTTTGCGTATGTACAAATTTTTAAAGAAAAAGAAAACTTAAAAGTTTGCATAGAAAAAATATTGCTTTTCTTCTACAATATTTTTTAAATATTCGTCCATAATCATAGACACACTAAAGTCGATAACTTTTTAAAAATGACTTTAAATTCATATAATTTTTATGAAAAAAAACTCAGCTCTTAATAAAAGCCTACTTTCTTCTACAAACATCAAAAACTTAAGAAACAAACGTTATGTTTGCACAGATGTAAAAGATTTACCCCCATAATTAACATTGATTATATAGTCAACGTTATAGACATTTTTCCTATAATTTTTCACTTTAATGTCTACCTTTATTTTTTTGTATAAGAGGTTCCAGTTTTCCAGCAACCAAAAGACTTAAGAAACAAACCTTAGCTTTGCTTAGAAGTAAAAGACCTAAAACATGAGCTCCCAACTTAGCAGCGATCAAAAGAAGCTTTCGCAAATGCTTTTTATACAATGCACTGTCTGAAAAATGTTGTGATTTCATATCGTACATTTGGACTGAGACTTACGCAATACTGTACAACTCTAACATTAGAAGAATTTGCAACACTGACTATACAATAAAATGCAACACTGACAGTGGACATAGAACGTTCGACTGAGTCGGGCGTTGCATCAAAGTACACTGAGAAAACAACTTCCGTTCTGAGAACTAAACTTGTTGCCGATCAAAAATTCAGTTGAGATTATCGAATTGTTTAATTGTGGCAATAGAAAATCGTTAATACAGCTTGAGAGAAATAAATTTTGGACAGCACTATCGAATACTTGCTGCTACAACTTAAAAATTTGATTATCACAATTAAAGTTTTGATTGGAAACCAATTATTTCTCACAACCGAAGTGGTTTTCTGCTTGTAGAGTCGACTAGATGAGCAGGCGGATGAACTGGATAAGGCTGGCTCCAACATGGTAGTATCAAGAGCGGTATTTTTGATTACTACCAGGGAAGGGCGGATATCAAATGGCGGAGTCTGGAAACGTGTAAGGTTACGCCTCAATTATGACCCTGCTATGATGGTAAACGCTCTGCTCAGCTAGTAGATAGGAATAGGATGGACATTTCCAGATTGGTGCCTGTGATAACTGGTCACTGGACGATTCGCAAAAAACACGCCAGCAGGCTGGAACTGCTCTTTAACAAAATCTGCTGCATCTGCCGGTCACCCGAGAGGAAGGAAACAGTATTGCACCTTCTCTGCGATTGCCCGACTCTTATGGCTTCAAGACACAGATTTCTTGGTGCCCATCTGATGGCCGGGAGTAAGGTTAGGGAACCTACTCAGATATCTCAATGTCACCGGGTGGATTTAAATCACTTTACGACTACATAGTTTTTAACGGTTAGGTGCGATTCTAATTGAGGGCCATTAGTCCGCCACTTAAACCAAGACAAGACTACACTTAATTTGAAATTAGATAATCGTTAAATTATTCTATAAAAAAGAAAACTTATTAAACTTGATTAATTAATAAATTTTTTAAACAATACAAATATTTAATTAATAAATAAAATAAACAGAAGCAGCATAATAATTCTGGCATTGCCGAAAATATAAAAAATTAAATATCAAAAAATTCTTTTTTTATTAAAAAAAGTGAGTAAATTCAGAACTGATAAACAGATTTTAATGAAACGTAGCTCATTTTATTGGTATCAAGATTAGTAACAAAATTTAAGATACTGTTCATTTTCTGTGAGAAATATGTTTTTTAATAAAACTTTTTTAACAATATGTAATCGTTATTCGTGCTTAAATCCAAATATGTTGGTAAGCAAAATTCTCAACATGATACTCTTATGGAAAATTTTGAAAAATTGTTTACTTAGTACAATAAGTACAGCTGTTTCATCACACACTACTCTGAATCTTCAGTTGATAACGCCCAAGTCTTGTTAAATTTCTGGCCAAACATTTGAATACTTATTTCATTATAGCAATCGACCAAATGAGAATTTTAAAGATTACATTTTGCTAAGCTTTATAATTCCAAATAATTTAATATGTAGTAAAAAAAAAATTATTTTATTGCCAATCCTTATATATGTTTGCTAATTTATCAAAAATCATTCTTAAAACAAACTTTTTATTTAATTTTTTTTTTTGTGTTATTTTCTAATCTTGAGGAGCTTTAAGCTAGTAAGAAATTGTCTTGACTGAAATAAGATTTTATAAAAGGTACTTTTATTTATTTGACTGTACGGTACTTTTTTACACTAAAGAAAATCTTAAAGGGATGAGTGGAAGATGCTGAAAATAAAAAAAGTTGTTTACACTACATCAACTAAATTGTCGAAAAATAAAAGAAAAGAAGACGCATAATTTTTGAAAACAAAAAAAAATATGATTGAGTGAAGACATTGGAAGATGTTGATTTTTTCTACATTCACTTTATATGGGAAGTTGTTCTCATCTCGCCGAATAGATGGTAGATAATAAATGTTCTCTAGTATAAAAACCCAATTAGGCATTCATTTAGCGTATTTTCCAATTCTTACCCCCTTTTCAGTAAATAACTTCTTGCATCTTAATCAGCTGTTTGCAATTAACTTTCCTATAGCCAAAATTTGGTTCGTTAAGGGTGCAATCATCCCTGTAACACAATATAGACTGTTTATATTTGCAAATACGCTTATGGGAGCACGTGTGTTTGTATTAAATAAGCCCAAGTCCACACAAAATGGTATTAAAAACTACATAAATCGAGCAGATATTTGATGTTTAATTTGCAACAGCTCCACACACACACAGAGTTGTAATGATTTTCATCGTAAAAATATATAAATTAAAGATGTAAACAGCCGCGTACATGCGTGTACACACACCCAATTTACAATAGAATTGAAATTTGGCAAATGCAGACAAATTGTTGGTGCAAAATAGTAAGTGTGAGTGTATGTGGTTTTCATTTATATATTTAAAATCTATGAGATTTTGTATCCTGGCTTGCAATAGAGAGTCGTACATACATATTTAAGTGTGTATGTGTGTGTGTATTTGGTTAAGCAACAGCACTCAAATGACACATGACACGTGACACGTGTTATTTCCTTAAAATACACATAACAAACGGTTTGTACTCGTAGGTACGTTTGTATGTAACAAAAAAAAATTAATGAATGAAATGGATTTTTTCGTTTTTGTTTTTGCAAAGCTTTGGCATTATCACAACAACCGTAAAGTTTTCAAATAATACAATTCACAGATTTACGTTGATAAAAATGTGGCAAACATGTGCGTACGATGATGTTACTTCGCATCCTGTGTATGCTGGTCCAGACAATCGTTTATTAAATAATTTTTTTTATTGCATAAACAAACAAAAAGAAAAACATGATAATGTTTATCAGCTTCTCAGTTAACGTTATGCCTTCGTAACAACATGAAATGAAATAAATACAATCTGAAATAAAGCAGTGCTTCTGTGTGTGTGTGTGTGGGTGGGTGGGTGATATTTTAGGTAATTTAGCATTGATTTCAACCCTTATAAATCTAGCACATGACGTCACATGTTGTCTACATGTGTCAGTTAATTATTGGTTAGAATGTATGCATGGGAGTGTGAGTGTGTGTTTGCAATGTGTCATAGGTTTTTATGTCACAGAGTTTCCAAAAATATAAAGTTCTTTTTCATTCAATAAAAACTTTTGCCTAAAAGAACATAAACTGTCTTTTTAACTGATTATTTAACTGGCAAAACTGAGCAATTGCTAGGATACTTTTCAAACATTCTTTGCCTGAATTTCATTTTCAAGTACTCGTAATCATTAAAAGAAAATACTAGAGAAGCTTGAAAAGGCTTTAAATATTTTTATTCTTATGTTTTAGTAAAATTTCTCAACTTTTTTATTTGAAGCTTAAGCAAAAATTATATGTGGCAAATAGTTGTTAGGGATAACTCATCGTCGTCATTAGTATCTTTTATTGTTGTTGTATTTTCACATATGGCTGGCATAGGCAATCGGCCTAACAGTCTGGGGTGGCTGATTCTTTTAATAATTTTCAAGTGGAAACAAAACATTTGTCGATCTGTGAGAACGAAGCAACACAATCGCCTGTATTGTTAATAATACACACACAATCGCTTGGCATTCTATAAATTCTATGTACCACCTCCACCAACAAAAAAAAAACTTATTTTCTGTTTAGTTTGTTATACTTGTACTGCGTGTGGGTCTGTCATATGATGGCAAACTGTGCTTATAATTATGAAATTGTGGAAGATGATGATGTTTGTGCTGATGCTGTTACTTATGACGACAATGTTGTGAATGATGCGTGCCTAAGCTGTTATTATTCCATGTTTTTTGTGTTCTTATTTCATACACTGACATAATCTCTAGCTAAATTGGGGTGGCTGGCGGGTGTTCATATAATATTTTTGTCATAAAAAAAATTCTCGTACTCAGTGCAGAACACTTGCAACCTCCTGCCGTTTTATATCTATCAACATGCGCACATACATACGTCCATATGCAGCACATCCATAATAGTCTTTTTTTTTTTGTTTTTGTTCTATGAAAATCTAATTTTTTTTTGTCTCCTCAATTTCCATATTTGCTTTTATCAAAAGCATTAAATTTATTTCTATTTTCTTGCTAAATGCTTTTGAAGTATTCGTCCTTTTTAATGGAATAAATAATTTTATTTTGAATTGGAATTCTAGTGAAATTTTCTTTAATTTTTTTCTTTTTCTTTTGAATCACTTCACATGTGCCTTTGACCGAAACAACGTCATTGACTAATTATGTAGTCTTGTTGGTGTTTATTTCTCATTTACTGTTCACATATGAAAAATGAGGACAATAGACACTGAGGCTCCTTATGAAACTCATACAGAAGTACTTACTACTCATGTACAAATTGAATAGAAAACAAATAAGGTCAGCTTGGAGCTTTATTAGTTCTTGATATGTGGGGAAGACAAATTTCATCAGACATTTTGAAATTTTTATCATTTTATCTAAAATATTTATGTAGAAATTACTTGGTTTTTTCAATTTCTATACAAAATTTACACAAACTTCCTCTCAAATTTACTAAGTAACTCAATTAAGTAATATAATTTTTTTTTTCGAAAGTCAATGCTTTTTTCAATCATTCTAATATGACAAGTAATCGCTAGAGCGATTGCTAAATTTCAGTAATTTACTGTTTACTTTAATAGCATTATGTTTGTGTCACATTATGAGTTACTGGCAGTTACTATAGACCCTGGTGGTGGTATCACATTGAAAGTGAATGTAGAAATGGTATGCCATAAACCCCAAGTGAGTTGATCTATGAATGACTTGCAATACAATCTGCAGGGTTTAATGACGCAGAAAAGGGGCTTTACATTTAATGAAGACGAAGAGATAGCAGAACACATATTGTGTCACTGTAATATTCTAATTTAGACCCGTTTTTGTTACTTAGGTAGCGCATCACTACCTATAATCATCTGATATAGCGAACAAATCATCCAAGGAAGTATTTGAATGCACTTGGCGGAATATTCCTTTTGATCAAATTTGATCTGGGACTGCTATAAACTTTTCAATACTTTGACAAAGAGAAATATGGTTACATTATTGAAAAATTCATGTATTCTTTTTCTCTCATGCTATTTTAGGTTTTCTTTGCTGCTATTTGCTGCTCTCTTTGGCCAAACGCCAAAAGTTGTTTTGACTTAACATTTTTGTATACACGATTTTCTTACTCTAAGAACTTGTACTCATAGAGTAAAGGACCATGCAAGACCGGATTAAAACAGGTAGTATATAAATACTGACTGCAGCGCCTAACGCTAAGGCATGCACAGAAATTCAATTAAATCGGTCCACCCGTTTAGGAAGAGTACAATGTCAAACACACGCACAGTCGAATTTGATATACTCTATGGAAGGAGTTGCAAGCAGTGTTTTTTTTAATTTGATTACAAATAAATTACACTAAATTGTAATTAAGACCTGCAGAAGCTACACAAATTTGAAAAGAAATATCGTTTTAAAAATAGGTGATGCTAAATAGATTAGTATTGTCAATCTGGGTTCGATTTCTACCCACATCCAGGCTAGTTTTAAATAAACAAGCCAAAAAGCTTATCAGATTTATATTGACTGAGGAAAAATCTTTAGCTTTTAAAATTACAGCCCGTTTTGTAATGCTGCAAATGCAAATTTGAGTAGCTTCTAAGCCATAAATTATTCTTTCAAATAATAAATATAAAACTTGTAAGGCATTTTTTACTTTAATCATAGCAAGACCAAGCTGACTGAAATAATTCAAAAAAAAAAAAAAAAAAATATTAATCTTTTAAAAATTTTCCACTTTAAATCATTTTACAAAATCAATATTTCCCACCAGCTGGAAAAGAAACAGAGAAATACTTCGTAACAAATTCAAAGGACCTTCAAAGTCAAAAAAAAAACAACGAAATTTAAATACACACAGTTTGTAAACAGCAAAAAAAATGTGTTCATGTCATTTCAAGATTTTCACACATTTGAAACGCTAAGCATTTTTAACTTCAAGGTTACAAATTCAACAATATTTTTTTCCTCTTTTTTTTTTGTAAAACTTCATGCAATTTGCTTACTACAGAAATGTTTTGTTATCAAAATTCCCTTTGACAAAATTTCTTCTGGTGACCATATGTGAAAATCTGTAAGTAAGTAAGTAAATCTGTGTGTAAAATAACTCACACTTAGAAGAGTATTAAATCTGTATTTGCAAGTAATGTAAAGTAAGGGAAAAAATATGTAAAACTGACATTCACAGTCATAAAGACGCCAGATGTCATGGGTGTGATGCAAAGCGATTCATTTTCATATGATTTGCTTTGGGTGTTTGCATATAAGGTGAAGGTCTTTCATGGATAGCTCTGTGGGAAGGAAATGTATTACACACAGAGAAGGAGATAGAGAGAAAGAGAGACCGAATAAATAAAGGGTGTTTATTATTTTGCTTCTTTTGTTAAAAAGAAACAGGACTGTTTTTAGAATAACTGTTTATTATTACCATACACACACACAAATGGTAAACTTGTTGTTAAATGTTCGAAGGACCATAAATACGTTTTCAGTTTCGAATCGCATTTATGCCACTATATTATGAGTATCCTTTTAGTAGTCGAATTTCTGAGAGATTACTTTTGTCATGACAAAGACACTTGGTAAACAGCCTATTGTCTCCATTTGTAGTGGTAGAGAAGGCAAAGTACACCCTTCGCAGAAGGTTTCTGGAGTATATTTTTGTTCTTTTAGTTGCCTTTAAACTATAACATATGCTGTCTCTCGGGCCAGTAAACCTGATAGTCGAAAATTTAAAATAATTGAAAAAATAATGCATCAGCTTTCATTCATTCCAAGTTGATGCCATTTGGGTATTAAGCTGGATGTTATATTTAATTTTAATCCTTTTGATTTACATATACCTCTATGTGTATCTATAGACTATTTTACTCTAGGAAAAGAGTTGTAAATAAATGTTTTTTAATTATGCTGGAAATATATGGAGGTCTTTTTGTCAACACCATCTCAAAGCAGTCCTTACTGACATTAGTTTTCTTTCGTTATAGTGCAATAACAACTTCGATCGTACCCTACCAAGCACTGAAGTGAAACATAGGAGGACGGAAAACTGCGCAACATATTCTTTTTGATTATACAGCAGGGGCAAGACGCACAATGAGTTACTTAGACAGTGGCATACGGGCCGAAGAATAACTAGATATGATGAGTCTTACAACAATCACTACATTTGTAAGGTGTACAATAGATCTTAAAGGTCGCAATGCGATAGCAGCCCGTCATAATAATGATATTGGCAGAACTGACCTAGATCCATGTCTACTGGACTTGGCAGTACATGCAAGAAGTAGGATTTTACTTTTTTTTTTCTTAAGAATTCGCAGCACACATAATGTATTTTACCTAAAGACTTAAGCCGTTGATATAAATTTTAGTAATGCGGCCCTGTAGTAAGTTATAGTTGTGAAGGCTAAAAATTGCACGTGATAAATGGTGTAATTTGCTGTTACGCATATTCACACCAACTCTTTATGATTGCAATTGCTACGGTCATTAAATTGTTCTCTTTAAGAATTCAAAAATTTTTTACAATTTAATAATCAAGGTTGCAAGGTTTCAAGCTTGCATACTGACTTCATTTTCATGCACAAATAGTTTAGTTTTATTTATTAACATTTTTTTTTTTTTTGTGTTTTAATTAAGTGAGAAAACGATTTCAATGTGCTCAAAATACCAGCCAGCATGCACATCAATGCAGAGGAAGCTCGCAACAAGACAAGAATCAACATTGCAACCAACCAGTCAGCTATCCAGCCAACCAGATAACACATGTATCTATATGTTTTTATCACCTCAGAATTCAAGTGTTTCAAAAAAAAAAAAAAACGTTTGTAATTTTAGCGCGCCAGCACATGTGTTTTATGAATTTTTTTGTACGAGTGTAGTGCTGCTGGAAATTCACATGGTTGTGCTGTTCTTTAGATGGTTTTACAGGATTTATTAGTGCTAAACATTTATTTCCTGCTGTTTAAACTGTTTAAAAAAATCTGTTTATTCAAAAATCATTAAAATTATTTTCATTGAAAAAAAAAACAAAACTCATACAGGCCACACAATCCTTTTTTTTTTTTTTTTTTTATTTTGTTTGAATGAGTGAGTTTTTTGGTTGGTTTTTTACTTTTACGTTTTAAAATTGAAGGGGAAAATGGTTGTTATCCAAGAATAATTTGATTTTATTTTATTTATTGCTATTGTTGTTGTTCTTGTTATTCCCTTTGTTTTTTGTAAACTCTGCAAGTCAGTTGGTTTCCTATTTCTGGTGTCTTGTCTAAACATTGAAAAGATGTTGCCCAGATTGTCGGCAAATTATCTTTCAATTATTTACATTTAATTTTTCAGTCCTCTAGACTTTTTATTTCAATATTTTGTTTATTTTTATTTAAGTAAGTGTTTTCGAAAGAAACAAAAATGTGTTTTATATGTTGGACACATTTTTTAATAAAATTTCATTTATTATTATTTGGGTTAGGTAGAGAAATGCAAGTACACTTAATTCTCTTTTTACACGTTAGATACGTTTCACAAAAATTATAAAAAAAATCTGTTTCTTTATTTAGTACTTACACATTTTATGTCCTTAATCATATTATAAAAAATAAATTAAATTTGGAAAAAAGGTATATCAGTGCCATCTCTAGAAGAATTTTGGGAAATTCTTGTGAAATTCTTTTTGAATTATCGTCTCTAAATTGCGTAAAAATCGTGTTAGAGCAAACAATTGGTGTAAAAACAGATTTTTTTTCTTTTTAATTCGTGTTAAATCAAATGCGTGTAAAAAGAGAATTAGGTGTACTCGTTTAGCATCGTTGACTGATAATAAAGTATGTGTGTGTTTGTCACTTATGGTAAATTAATAACTAATTGGAATACTTGAAAACTTAATCTTAGGCCTTACAACTACCAAGTTTTGAAATTGTATTTCTGGAGGAATTGACGAATGGTTCAAATACAGGGTCCACCAAATAACTTTTTTTTTTTTTTTAATTCTATAAAAACATCGAGTGTAGCTTAGGCTGTGTGGCACGTAGCGCCGTCCTGTTGAAACCAAATGTTGCCAATATCCTCCTCTTCAATTTTTGTGAACAAAAATTCGTTCAACATGGCCCGATAACGATCGCTATTGACTGTAACGGCCACTCCTTGCTCATTTGCGAAGAAAAATGGCCCAATTATGGCTCTGGACCAAAATCCGCACCAAACAGTGACTCGTTTTGGGTGCGTCGGCTTTTCAATGTTTGCGTGCGGGTTTTCTGTGCCCCAAATGCTACAATTTTGCTTGTTTAAGATGATTTTTTTGGCAAAATCGGCAGGCCCACTTAGCGAAGCGAAAACACAACCATATTTTTTCAGCGGAAGGATAAAACTAATTATCTGTCAAATCAGACATGAGCTAAGTGTTACCATTCACGAAATAAGCACTAGTTGAAAAAAAAAAAACGTTCGATGGCCGACCCTTTAGTAAAGTTGTAAACTTTTGTTTTTAAATGATTTTGCCAGGAATAATGTTAGGAGTTGGAGGAAGAAGAAGAAATAAAAGAAAATAGATTGTTTTGTCGGGCTTTTGCTAAATGATGGAGTTACCGCTTTTGCTATGCAATAGAAATATTTTTCTTCTAATAACTTGTTTTAGGTTTGTTAAATCATTATTACAGGCTAAATAAAAAAGCGTTCCTGTATGTGCTTGAAATGTTAAATGACTCTCTGGTTTTTGCGAAAAAAATCGCAGGCACTCGTTTTATTGCTTTATATTTTATCAATTAAAATGTCGCTGTGAGTTCATTGGACTTATGAAACATTTTTCTTTCTATGGGTGTCCCATAGATTAGAAGGCAGCGTACTAACCCACCAATCTGGGCGTGGCAGGTTCGATTCCTGTCTAGAC
The DNA here is from genome assembly GCA_947397855.1 of Thelaira solivaga. Lineage (NCBI taxonomy): Eukaryota > Metazoa > Arthropoda > Insecta > Diptera > Tachinidae > Thelaira > Thelaira solivaga. The sequence continues at coordinate 16,163,971 of OX377611.1, read as the reverse complement.
CCTGAGTGTTTTCTGCAGACAAGCCAAGAAGTGTCTTGAATTTATTTTGTTTAAAAAAAAAAGAAAGAAATATGTATGAGTATGTGTTCGTGTAAGACAATTTTGCTTAAACCCCATACAGACCCATACACTGATCTATTCATGGGACTCAAATTTTGAAGGCATTATTTTTACTTGCTTTACAAAAATTATTTTAAAAACAATAAGAACTAAATTCACTTTAAATAGAAATAAAAATTAACCCCCTTATCCAAAAAAAATTAACGTAGACTTTAAAGTCAACGTTATCCAAATTTTTCATATAATTTTTTCATAAATTTTACTTTAAAGTCTACGTCAAAATTTTTTGGATAAGAGCATAAGTTTGTAACAATTTTTTTAGAAGCTATCAACTTTTGAAAAAACTGTGTTAATGTGTTTTATTCATGTGGCGAGGAGTGTTCGTTTCCTATAAACAGCACATAAGTCTGGTTACATTTTATAACAAATTACTTCTTTTTCATAAAAATATATCTCCGAAAATTTTTGCGTCTCTTTTAAACTTGCCTTAAATTTTGTGTGTATGTGTTTCTCAAAAACAAAACAACAAAACAACAAAAGCTCTGCTCAGAAATCTCTTTATTAAAATTTTAAGGCATGTAAATGTATGGACTTTCGTATAATTTTTCAATAGCTCACTTGGTTATTAAAAACAGACTGTCTGTCATCTGTTTGTAGTTTCAAGAATCGTGATTAAATTCAATTTTCTTAAATTTTGTGTGTGTGTTTATGTGTCTGTAGGTATTCTAAATTAATTCAAATGGCTGTATAATTAGGCATTTCGAAGTTGTTAAGTTTGTTAAAGGCAACACAAATGCCACAAAGTAATTGAAGCGTTAAAAAAGTAAAGAATAATAACATTCAATAACTAAATCAAAAAATAAAAAGAAAATAAATTTAAAAAATAAAAATTAAAATTTCTTACATTTCATACAGCACATGAATTAAAATTTTATATTTATTTTTTTTTCTTACATCATTATTAATATGACTCAGGCGTGTTCATATGAAATGCCGTTTCGTTTGGCAACATCCTTCAAATGCTCATTCAAAACATTTTTAGTAAGAAATTGTTATTTTTCTTTATTTTTATTTTAAGCACAACCAAACTGCAGACAGACAGACCTTGATTAGCATATTTAAAAAGCAAAGCGATTGCCTACCATCAAATCCATATTCAATTCTCTTTTTAAATTATTTCACAAAATGAGTAAGAGAGATAGACCTTCATTAATATCAAAGCTTAGGGCCAATAAAACAACAATAACAACAAAACCTAAATCTCAAGTCTCATACACTAAATGAACCTTTAACATGCAACTGCTGGGAATTGTTACTCTGCGTCTGTCTAATAAACTTTAACGAAACCGAAAGAAAAACTTCAATTAAATCATTAAGTAACTTGAATATTAAACAAAAATAAACGAGTATCGATCAAGTCAAGCACATGCATCAACACAACAAAAAAAAAAAATAATTTTGAAAATTACACGCCTTAATTTAAATTGGAAAGAAATAAAAAAAAATCAATCCTTTAAAAGAAAAATTTGTTATTTCGATAGAAAAAGAATTGAATTAAAATACAAATTGCAAAGTAAAAAATAATAGCAACGTGACAGCCTAAAGGAAAAAGAATTTTAAAAAAGATTTTAATCTGAGAAGAATTTTGCATGCCCTACTACAGTTTAGGTTAAGTTGCAAAAGCGGCTTAAAAAAGAGTTAAAAAGTAACGATAGCAAAATGAGTAAATTAATAAAGTGAATAAAAGAAGTGAGTGAGTGAGCCGATCACAGAAGCAATCAGACTAATTAGAAATTTTTGGCAAATAAATATAAAACACATGGCCGGCTTTGGCACATAACTTTTTCTTAACACTCGCGCAAGAAAAGCAATTGATGTTTTTAACCAAGCAACGCAGTTCTGTTACTTTCATTATTGACAGGGCTGAGAGTTAGCTTGCTCACAAGGCTGAATTCAATGCTGAATTTTTAGAATCAGAGAAGGCGCTCTATAGTTTCCTCTTCAAGCTCATCTTAAAGACTTCTACAGAAAGCATATCCCCAGGTACCACATTCCGTATATACTCTGTGTAACTGCATGGCTTTCCATTAAGAATTCAGAAATTCACAAAAAAAAATTTTTTATTATTATTATTGTAAATAGGCTATATGTACCGTAACCAAAAGGACCCCAGGGCTTACAGTACAGTACAAATTCACAATCTTTAGTTAGTTAGACCCTTTAATATCACTTTGTTTTTTTTTTATAAGTAAATATCAGAGAAGATACGTAAACCCTTTTCCATCTCTTTTCTTCTAGCGCCCTTTTCAATCTATACTCATTTAAAGTCTTCCAAAAATGATAAATTTCGTGAAAGGTCTTGAATGTTTTTAGTTAGTTATTGGATAAATTAAATAAATATTTTTTTTTTTTTTTTGAATAAGAAGACAAACAGCAGTTAATTAAAGGCAAAAGTCTGTTCAGTAACTAAAACTGAACACCAGTTTCTTTTACAAACATAAAAGTGTCTAAGTATGAGTAAACGTTTTAAATACTAAATCATTTTTATCCGAAATTTGACAGATGTCACATATATTTAATCTGATTATTAAAAATGGAGCGCTTTCCAAAAAACCAAGCGTTATAATTGCAATGAAAAAATATGCAATCAATGTCAATTTTTTGAAAAAAGTCTACTGATTTGCATTTGGATGACTTCGTGAATACACGAATTTGGGGCTCAGAAAATATTCATGTAATCAAGGAGAAAAAATGTACCCTTAACAAGCAACTGTCTGATACAAATTTACTCTTAATGGGACACCCTTTATGAGCAAGTTTCGGGAGAGTGAGAAAAGAGCTTAAGCAAAAAAAAGTAAAAGAATTTAAAATGGAAAACAACATCGGTTGTGAAAGCTAAGTTTGTTTTCAGTTACATATTCAGTTGTGACAATAAAATTTTTTAGTTGTGGCAACCAAAATTTGATAATGTAATCCAAAATCTAGTTTTCTTAAAAATATTTTAAGTTCTAAGACCGATTTTCTATTGCACGATCAAAAAAGTCGACTAGAAAAAGAGAATTTGAAATTTATTTATAACAAATTTAGCTCCCACAACCAAAGTTGTTTTTTCAGTACAACTATTTACTTCCAAGCAATTCCCATAATAATGTAAATATTATTGGAAGGACCATGAAATAAATCTAATTACACAAAAAAATTAAAGTGAAATCAAACTTAGTTTTATGTCGTTGTACTACAGACAGAAACCAGCTTTGGTTGTGAGAACTTATAGGCCTATAATGGCTTACAACTTTTTTAAAAGATTAATCGTGCCTGAAATGTGGCCATTGCCGTTCTCAGCTGAAATAATTTTTTGGTTTTATTCGCAGCACAACCAAACAATTAATTTAGTTGGAACTGGCAATACCTATTTTTCAAACACGACCAAATTTTAATAAAAATTCACTTGTGATAATAAAATTTTTTAGTTGTACCAACCAGAATTCGATAACACAGCCCAAATCTACTTATGGTAAAACGTATTTTCTATTGTTACAATAAAATTTTCTGAGTGTAGAAAACGTTTGGTTCCTTGGCATCTTATAAGTCTTTCTAGTGCCTTCTGTAGAGTACTAAAAATCTTGCAAGGTTTTACTTTTCTCAAATCAATGAAATTAAGGTAGCAAAATTGAACAGCACGTAAACATAAACATTCAAAATGCAAAAATCATTAAAAATTTGAATTTGTTAAGGGAATTTAAAAGTTGAAGGAAAAGTCAAGTTGCCGTCTTAAGCAATTACCTGACAGAAACGAATTAGGTGAGTGCAAGTGTTACTTTAGTTAGCCAAGTCATGTTCAAGAAAAGCATAACAATTTTTTGTTCATACATTTTTTTCTCTCTTTTCTTAGAGACGTTTGACTACAACTGGTACTAGTAGTAATATCAAGATTTTTTTTTTAAGTTTTAGAGAGAAAACATGCAATATACAAAAAATTAAGAGTTAAATACACCGATTTTGCAATTTCCCACGCTTCCTGAAAAGAAAGACAGCAGCATGAACGATCAAATAAAAATACACCCTCAAGCTTTTGATACTGACTCATGATCAACTGCAAACTTCAAACAATTTAAAAGGCAATTCAGTTTCACATCACATCACACATTTGGAAAATATAAAAAAACAATAAACCTAAAATTAACTAAAAGAACACCAAAAAAAAAAGAGTCTCCCTTTCTATAAAAGCTACTGTATTTCGCGCCCTCTAGTAATGAAAATGATCAAAATAGCAAGACAATTTACAAGACAACAAAAAACAAAAAGTTCTTTTGTTACTTTTGTGGTTGCACTTACCACTCCACTCACTGGAAAACATTTTATGTTATTGTATGTTACCAATAATAATTCTAAAAACGAGATGGCCTCCAGCTGACATGGTCTCCACCAATCATTTCATTTCAGTTTATTTTCTTATTTAATTTTATTTTTGTGAGCAGTAGAGTATTTTTTCTTAGTTTTTTTTTTTTTTTATTTAAATTTTTGTTGTTGCTGATGTTTTTTATTTTGTGCTATAGATCTGCCGTATCCTTTTATTAGCTTTTGTATTTCTCTTGCATGCAAAACAACACTTTTTTCTAACTTTATTAACTCTCTTCCTCTACTAACAGTGTGGGAGAGTTTTAAGAAATTTTTCAAGTTTTTTGTGCAAGTTCGTTTTCAATCAAAAACCAACATGAGGTTTGGTTTGGCTTGCTTGCCAATTTCCTGTTGTAACATTCATACTTTGAATGTTTGTTATAAAAAACAAAATTGAAATGAAATGAAAAACTCTTTAGGAGTTTTGTGCATAATAAGATTTGATGAAACTGATCATTTCATTTCCCTACATCGGTTAAGGCCGTGATTCAGTATCCTATTCAGCCATTCCATCTGTTCAAAACAGCATATTTGTTATATATTTTTTGACAAACCTGTACAATGAGAAATTTTCCGGATTTTTGTATAGTTGACGAAAAAATAGAAATTAGATGTTGCCTTCCATTTATTTTTTATAATATTGTGGGATGTGCCACAATGATTTTGATAAAAAAATCTGTCACATTTCTTAAGGTTTCATTTGCTGTTTCTTCGATACTTGATTTCTCAATGCAGTTCTCTGAAATTGAATTCATATGATCTCTATATTCCAAGAAAGGTCGCTATATACTAGTCAAGCCCACTTTTTATTAAAGCGATTTTGTTTTGTTTTCTAATTATTAAAAATTATTCTTTTTAACTAATTGCTCTATACCAGGGGTAGCCAAGCTCCTTGGTAGTTCGAGCCATTTTTCAAAATTTCAAATTTTTTGCGAGCCCCAATTAAAAACGTATTAAAGAACTAAAGAACTACTCTGGTATATTTACAAAGACCAAAGCTATCAAAAAAACGAAACTAAACGAATGCAAACGTTTCTTTTTGTAGTTTTTCAGTGAGTTATTCAGAGTAGGCTACGCCTTCTTTTCAATAAAATATGATAAGCTGAGATTTTAATGATTAATTGCCAGTTTTTTCATGTAAGGATTTCTACTCATAAAGGAAAGCATCAACTGACACCCGGTGACAACAGCTAATACGAATATTGATATAAAATTCGTTTTTCTGTTTGTTTGTGTTTGTGTGCAATGGTCTATTTTTCTTGCCACCACATTCTTCAAATGGGCTCTTTGGAGCCATGAGTCCCCGCTGCGATTTCCCAAGAATGTAGGCCAGATCACTTTCGCTATTCATGTCTTTGCGTCAATTAATATAGACTGTGTTTTACGTAAAAAATATTTTCAATTTGCTGTTTGCACACCGAGAAGGGGCGCCGGCAGCGTCTACTCATCTCTAGCTAAGTTGTCTGCCCTACAGTCGGTGAAACAAGTTTTGAAGTATCAATAACTTTATGTCTTATATTATTGTATTTAATTCGTTCGGACTTAATTATTTAACCTTATTTTACCTCATGGTAACTAGAAGCATTTATCTCGACGGAATATTTTCTCGGGTTTTTCGCATTTATTCGATCGAGAGCCAAAGATTTCCTATCGTTCACAGCTAAATATTTTACTTGTATATCTTCAGATGAGAGAAGACAACTGTGGTAGCATAAATTCTAGTCAAGCAGACCTTTGGCCACCCTGAATAAGCTGAACGTATACTTTTCTGCGTTAAACTTTTTCTCTCTTTAGCTGACTAAATTTCTACTTCTTTCTACCTGCGTATTTTACCTTTTGTGAGTTGCAAAAATTAAAAACATAAGAAAACCCAAGAGAGCTTTATGTTGCTGAAGCTAACATAAATTTAACTACATTAAGTGGATAAACAAAAGGTTAGAAACATAATTATTAATTTTAATTAATTCAATGTAAACTTAGATTCCAAGACTATACAAAAAAGTGTTTTATTTTTGAAGAAAATGATTTCATAGAACATAATCGTTCGTGTAATTCAATAAATTATATTAGACCCGTTTATAATTGCAAATATTGATGGTTTAATGCAGATTGTCAGCAATAATATTATCAGTTCCTGTTTTTTTATTTATTTTAAATAGATCATATGTACCGCGACAGATATGATCTTTTGTACTACCCATAATTAGTTCACTGATCAAGATTTAGGCTTTGGAAGTAGCCAATTGCTCTTTCTGGGAGTCAAAAAAATAAGTCTCCCAGAAGACTTAGCTTACGAGACCCTAAGGCCGAACAGTCACAAAGTACATGATCTGAGGTTTCGTCATACAAACCGCAGAGCCTGTATTGACTGATCCTTACATTTTATATCTTACACTGGTGATATCTTTCAGCACAATACCAAGTTAACCACTTGGCGAATAAGAGGATCAGTCCAAATGACCTCTGCAGGTTATGTAACGAAGATGAAGAAACAGCAGAACACATATTGTGTCACTGTAATGGTCTTATGTGGACATAGTGGACAAATCACCCAAAGAAGTTTCTGAATTCTTAAAGAATACCGCCGCAGTGACCAGGTGACTTGTTCCCGCTCCTTATTGTAATTCTAATTCTAACCATTCATTTACAATTTGAGGTCACTTTTGTTGAGTGCTTCTTCTTTCTTTGATGTGTACGTCCATAGCGTGATAAACCGTTTAGCTTGTCTGTGTCTAATCAGCGATTTCTAATATTTTGAAGATTGTTATGTGACGCAAGAATCAGTTTTCTTCTTAATGCATCCTGGAGAAATGCCAAAGTAGGGTTCTGGTTCTATGAACATACTAACGGCCTCTCTGTTGGCCAAGAAGTCTGCCCACTCATTGCCAGTATGGCCTTAGTGCTACGATTCCTGCTTCCTTCGGATAGTTTTCATTGCTTTCGGATATAGTACAAGCCTACCTTGAAGAAAATCCTTTGAGCTTGAAAATACTAACTCCAGATGAACTTACAAAACCATGAAATTAGCAAACTGTTGGCTAAAACTTCAAGATCATACAGTGTGAAGTCAGTAGCTTATGTAGAGAGCACGTTAAATTAAAGCTGCTGTTTAGAAATTAATTTGAATTAGTTATGGCATCTATTTATCAGATAATATGAAAACGAAAGAGAATTAAAATTTTATTAATTTCTTGTTCTTTTATTTTAAAATACAAGACACCCACCCTTATAAGCATACTCTTGAAATTTCTCATTAATTTTTAATTCTTTTAGTAAAACATTTCGATCCCTTAAAATTTCTGTTCACTAAAATTTCATTAAAAAATTTCACAAAAATTAATGCTTTGATGGTTACAACCGCTCGGCTCTTTTTCTGTTTTATATGTCTCCTTCCATATTTTTGTTTTTTGTTTTTTTTTTGTATTTAATAGTCCTTGCACAGTATGAAATCACAGTTCTGTTTTTGGTTTAAAATTACACTTGTTAGCTGGTGTCGTCTGTTGTTGTTATTGTTATAGCCAGAAAAAGAAATTTCTTTGTTCGTCTGTCCACCTGGTTGTCCACTTTATTTCATATGTGGGTTATGTTTTTTTTTTAATTTTAGTTATTGTTATTTCTGTTGTTGTTTTTGTCATTTTACTCATAAACGGTTGCCATTAAAAATTTCTAGTACTCCTCCTTAAAACTCCCTTTTCATTCAACTTGTGCTGCAGCTCATGTGCACTTGTTTAAAGAGTCTTTCAAAGATATTTATTGTTTTTGCCAAATTGAGATTTTTGTCTTTGTTGCTTTTTTTTGTGTTCATCTTTTTGAAATTACTATTTGTATTGTTGTTGTTGGTTGCCAATTTTATTACCAGACAGTTTTGTTAATTTTTCTGGCGCCAGTTAAACAGTTGGTGTTTTCTTTCTTCTCAAATAGTCCGTCACTATGGTTGTGTTGCAAGAAAAAAATTATTTTGTAAAATGATTAGTTAAACATTTTTTTTTTTTTTTTTTTTTTTGTAATAAATTTATTATTATTCCATTTTTTTACAAGTACACACAAATGAAGTTTATTACTTTTTATCCTTCCTTATGTTGCAGAAGAGGAAAGTTTTCTAAAATTCAGCATAACAATGTTGTGGTAAAATAGCACTGAATTCTCCCTGCTTAAGAATCATACCTTTTACAAGGTGCCTCTATTTGTTTTAGAACATAGCGAGTCCAAAGCATTTATACGATAGAAGCTTCTAATCTTCTACATTCTAATAAACCATTTTAAAGTGTATTTTTTAACGCTGTTCACTAGATCAGGGTGAATTCCGCTTGCAAGTATGCCTATCTATAGCAAGAGGTTTTGCTAGGCAAGAATAGAACCTGAAACCAACCCCAGATTGTTAGATTAGTCCACTATCCACTATCCTACCTACGGGAATGCCCATGATGTTTGTTTTCTCCCCATAAATTCTTGATTTTAAATTTAAGCAAAGAAATATACGACCAACAGTTACGCTTGCGTTTAAAAATTTAATAATTTTTTTGTTTATTATTATTTACTAAATTTAATGACCGAGAAATTAAAATTTACTGAGAAAAAAAACAAAAAAGTTATTCAATTTTTACTTTTGGCTCCTCCTATACAAACCAGATGTGGCTTTAATAAAGCTCTTTCTGAACTGAAACATTTGGGAGAATTTTTCTTCCAAATGAAGATGATGCATTACAGTGCTCAATATCAAAGAAGTTTCAGGATGGCTTAAGAATGTGTGGATCAGCCAAAAACTCAGATTATAGCTAAAGAAAGATATTAGTGCTGAGCAGGGCTGAGTATCCAAAACCTATCAAAGAGTTTTAAAGTTAACTGCAGAGCCGACTCGGAATGCCTTAGTTCGAACAAGCATGCACAAAAACTTACACCAAAATAGAAAATATCAGCAGATCTCACTTGGCTTTAAAAATATCTCATGATGATTGTCGTTGAGTAAAGTGCCGCTTTTAAAGGGTGGTTCAACCGTATTGCACGATGTTAATTGTGAGTCACACCTTAACGTCAAGTTTTTCACCCAAATTAATTTGACATTTCTTCAGTATTGAACAGTGATAAATTCAACCATAAAGAGGTACACAATTGAGAAGCGCGTTAAGATTTTTTACAAAATGAATGTTAAAAATAAAATGAATATCGTGCACTTCGGAATGTTTTTATTATTTGGTCTGCATAATCGACAATCAGGACAATTGTGTGCAAATTTCAGCAAATAGTAAAAATATTTGTGCCAGCTTAGGCAGTTCGTTCGCTGAAAACATTTTTGCTGTTCACGATATTGTGGCAGAAAGGTCTGCTTTTGCTTGAACATCTTCTTGTAGCCAGGAATCAAATGGTGCCACGTACCATATAGCCAACAAAACAAATAGTGTCTTTCCACCCTGTTTTTAGCTATCAATCGAAATTTCAATGTTATATAAATAGAAACTTCGTTCGGTATCTTTTGCCATAATAAGACCCTTGATATCATTTCAGTCTTTAAATCATTTCGATAAATTTATTTTTTATCATTTTTAATATTCAGCATAAATTAAGAAAGAAAAACAATTAACAACATTTCCAAAACAAAAAACAAAATAATAAATTAACGAAAAAAAAATATTTTTAGCACTTGACGGCACTTCAAAAGCCAAAAACTATAAAAGAAAATTAAGAATTTAAAAGCCACATAATTTGTATTAAAATATACTGCAACAAAATTGTGATAATGGTTGTTGTAATGGGCTAAGGATCCTTTTAGTAAATTATTACTTTAACAATCAAATAAATAACACCCTTTTTTATTAAAAAAAATATTAAAAAAATAATATTAATAATGCCTTGAAGGCAGCAGCGACTTCAGATGAACCTGATGAGTTTTTGCAACATTTTAAACATTAAAATGCAACATAATACTAGTACCAATTATAAGCAAAAGCACAACGAACACGAAATTTACGTTTTATCAAGATGTAAAACTACAATTATGTCATTTGGCCAATGTGGCCTGGTTAAATTGGAGTTTTTAGTAAATAAACTATACGAGGAAAGAAGGATTCGGGTAAAAGTTAAGAGAAAGTTCATTTAAAGAAAATTTATAGCACAACATGGATACACATTAAATTATTTTTTTATATTTGAAGGTGTTGGCAAAAACAGTTACATAAACATAAACAAAAAATAATTAAATGAGAAAAATTTCTTTTATGGGATTTTGCCAACCCTTATAATTGGTTCACTGTTTTTTTTTTTTTTTTTTTTTTATTTTAGCTTACTTTGGCAAACCTTTTCAACTTTTAGCACCAGCCTCGTTTATAGCTTAAGCAGCAACTTGTTGCAAATTAAGAAAACATATGCCAGAATTGAGAAAAAAAAAACGAATTACTTTAATAAAATATTAATAAAACATATTGTTCAACACAACTAACTGTGTGTAAGCAGGCATTTGCATGCTAAAATTATGTATTTCCACATACGGGCGTTGCCAGGACTGCCTTTCAAGGACATGATGTCAATCTTTTTTTTTTCTTTTCTTTGTTCATAAGAATCAATTAATATTTTAGTCTGTTGACTGTGCTAGACATGTTGGTTTTTAAAATTGAAAATCAGCTGGTGTTGCTGCTGATGCTTTTGGTGTTGCTGAATTTAAAAGCCTAAAGTCTAAACTGTCATATCGTAGCTTAAAAAAATAATATATAAAAAACTACACCTTTTTATAACAAAAAAAAAATTGATTTACGGTAACTGAAATATCAAAAATAAATTAATTAATAAAATAGTTTATTTTACATTAATTAACGTTCAATCATCTATATTTTTTTCCTTGTTCCAAGATGATGTGGCTATAGTTTGCGCCCCAGCTGTTCAAGGAAGTAATGCTGATATTGGGCATCCAACACCTTTCAATAAACCACAGAAAAAACTTAAAATTATATTCAATTACGAAATTCATCAACAGATTTAATTTTTTAACTGAAATAGGACTTATTACAGAATTCATAAAACCCAAACACGCAGTTAATATTTGCTTAATAGAAAAAAAAATTATTTCCACAGAGAACATGAATAGAAGCATGAATACCAAGCAAAAACAGTTATTGACTTAAATAAAAAAAATAATAGCATAAAACATAAACTTAAACAAAAGTTTTGCTCATAATTTTTTCTGTGATCTGATACCACCCTGAAGCCAGTAATCAAATGTCATGCAATAGATGATTAGTGTTTCACATTACTAATTACGTTACTTTGCCTTCGCGTAACAATAAAAACCAAACCAGCAAAAATGGTTTTTGGAAGTCTAAAATCAAAAATCCCCAAACTATACAAACTACAGTAGAAAAATGCAAAATTTAAAGTTTAATTTCACTTCACATCATCATGCTGAAAAATGTTTCTTTTTTTTTAAGAAAATTCATTTACAGTTTTTAGTTCTTGATTCATAATTCTTTATCGAAATTGGGGCGGCAAGCGTTTTTTATTTGTCAAAAATTCTCATGCCCATACAAAATATATAGAGCTTACCGAAATAGCGCTCCGCAAACGCTAAGCAATCGGAAAATTAAATTTTTACACTACGTTTTGAGTGAAGTTGGCTGCAAAACAATTTTTTTCTGTTATTTTATGCCAGTAATGACATTTTAGCTAGTTTTTTTTTAATTAGCATTTTTAACTTTATTTTTGTTTGCCTTTAGTGGGTTTTATTAAAAAAGATGATTAACACTACGCACCGCCAGCGCTCTTATTTAGGTAAGAAACTATAATAAAAATAGAGGACGCTATAGAACGCACCGCTTGCTCTCCAACTTAGGTTTGACTATAAAGCGGACTTAAAGTTTACATTTAATTTTTTTTTTTAGCAAAACAAATTCTTAAAGCTTTTTGCTTGTCTGCAGAAAACATCCACTATCAAGGCAGGAATAGAACCTGCGATCTCTACATTAATAGGTTAGCTCAGTAGCCACCAGTCTATAGGGGCACCCAAAACAAAATCATTTCTTCAACCAACGGTCACGTTTGTGTTAAAAGGAATCATATTCAAGCCCCTTTGAAATTTCCATACAACGATCCTTTTAAAGTTGTTACTAAAGGCGAAAACATTTTATTAAAATGCCGTACCTAACAGTTAAGTCAGCATACTTCCCAGTTGGACATGCCACAAGTCAACAAGACAACCAAAGTCAACAAAGCCCTGTACCCAGCAAGAAGAGCCAACCAACAAGTGTAATACTACAGACAACTAAATTAAATGTTGGTATTGAGAGAAGCAGAGTGCATCGGATTAAAAAGCAAGCAAACGGAAAATCACATGATCAGATAGGCAAGTGCAATTTCCAACCCTTTACCTATGAGCTCTCTAAGGGCGGAACCCTGCCCCAACAATGGAACAGAATACAACATAAAACTTTTACACAAAGTACTATGAAATGCTTTCCTACAAGATATTTATCAGAAAAGCACACTTTATCTGTAAGTTTTATTATATCATCTCTCTTTTTTGTACACTCTTGTCATCGTAGAAACGCGTATTCAGCTTTACTGCATTCTTGGTTGGTTGTCACCATGAGTGATGTGTAGGGCTCATTATGCTGGTATAAAATTTGTTTCCTCGAAATTGTTTTCCACTTCAGAGCCGCTTTCGCATTATTTCCGGGTGAATGCTATGTAGCTTGTTGATGCCATCATCTTTTATCTCTCTGCATTCAAACTCTCCTTATCTTTTAAAGGTCTAGATGCGAATATGAGCTTCAATACTTAACAGTGGCAACCAAATTTTCAGCTATTGTTAGTACAATTATTTAGCACATTTTTTTTTAATTTTTCTTTAAAAGTAACACTTTTTATAAAAACCGCAAATCTAGTGTAGTGTTTTGAAATGAAAAAAAAAATGTTTAAACAAAAAAAAAAAAAAGACACCTGATAAACATGACCGCACGCAGCAGCAATTATTAATTTGGGCAAATTTATTTCATTTTACAACAACAATTTGTTAAAGAAAAATAATTCCATCATATCAACATAATTTGAATGTTTTATGCCTCGACAATAAACAACTTGGTTGCAATGCCAACAAATTATTGCAAGTTTTTAACTACAACTGCAATAATACCACCAACAATAGCAGCAACAGCATTTAAAACCGCATGCGTGTAAAACCAATTTGCACACCTTTAATTATTAGATAAGAGAAACGTTTCTTTCGTTAATTACAATTTAATGAGAAGACAAAATACAAAAATTCTTGTTTTGGGTTAAAAAAAAAAAATTAAAGTGAAAAAATTATTTAAAAAAATTTAATTTTTTGAGCTCCGTTCTGTATTCCCAATTGGATTGCATTCTTTTTTTTCTTTTTTTTAATATTACTAATTTAGGGAATAAGAAAATTTAATTCTTATTTTTAATTTTCCGCATTTTAAATTTTCAATTTACAGATTTCTTTTCTTGTTCTATTGTGATAGAACACAAAAAAAATAAAATGAATTCTTCTCAAGTTACGAGATATCGAGTTTTTATACCCTTCACTGTAAGTAATTTTATGGTTCGTCCGGAAGTCGCTAAAATACCTCAGAGTAACAGCACCTGGGTATATGAAAATTTTAAAAAAATAATCCAAAGTAATTCCTGAATATTTGGTTGGAAGGTTACAAATGTAGACCATCTCCGCTAAAGTACTATTAAAAACATATATAGAAATATATAGTGACGTAACACGTATTTGATAAATATATCATTAATGTAGACGATTATTTTAAAATTTCCATATACCTCAGTGCTGTTGCTCTAAGTGATTTTAGCAACTTCCCAAGGAAGGGATGGAACACATATCATTTTTAAGGGGAAGCTGCCTAGATTTGTAATCTACCACTCAATTTTTTTTTTTTTTTAATTGAATCTTCTATAAGAAAATTACAATAAGTATCCAAATCTTAAATATAAAAAAGAAAAAATCACCCAAATACTCAGAAGTTAATTTGAACTATTTTTAAAATTTTTTTGAAATTTTCCTATACCCCAGTACTCTCCTCTGAGGGGTTTTAACCATTCCCCACTTTGCGGAGGTACCATTCCCGATTATGCCTAGTAAAACTACCAAAATAAAAAAGGAACCTGAGGTTCTAAAGTGTTTTAACATTTTCGGAAAAATTCTTAGTTTTTATTTTATGAGTCAAAACGGAAATTACCAAAATGCTTGAGAACAACAGTACTGGGGTGTATGGACACTTCATAAATTTTTTTAAAATAGTCCAAAGTGACTTCTGAGTACTTGAGCAATAGATTACAAATCTAGATGACCTTAGAGCAACAATTTCAAAATAATCCAAAGTAATTTATTAATGAACCATAAAAGATTACGAGATGGGACGTATATCATTTTAAAGGGAGGTCGTGTAGATTTGTAATCTATTGCTCAAGTACCTAGAAATTAATTTGATCTATTTTTAAAAAAATTTTTAAATTTTATATACTCCAGTACACTTCCTCTGAGGGATTTTTATTATTCCCCATTTTGATGAGGTACCATTCCCGATTCTTGCAACAAGAAATTATTAAAACCAAGCTGGTATGAAATTTGTAAGCTCTACGCTTTCTGGAAGTTTTTTAACATTTTCGGAAAAATTCGTAATTTTTTTTTATGATGCAAAACGGAAATTGCCAAAACCCTTCAGAGCAATAGCGCAGGAGTATATTAAAATTCAAAATGATCCAAAGTAATATCTATGATAAATATTTGGTTGGTAGGTTACAAATATAGATAGTCTCCTCTAAACTATTGCTTAAAACATTTACCCCCTTATCCAAAAAAATTAACGCAGACTTTAATGTCAACGTTAACGAAATTTTTCATATAATTTTTTAAAAAAAATTTACTTTAAAGTCTACGTTAATTTTTTTTGGATAAGAGCATTAATATTTAAATGTTTAATGACGTAAGACGAATTTTTTTGTGTTTTTAATATTTTAGAAGAATGTGGAAAGTGAAAAATATTAATATTTCGCTAACATAGCTAACAGGTTTATAAGACTCGGCACAGCCGAATTTAACTCATTTTATATTTTATTTAATTTTTTAATTTCTTGTTTTGATATTTACGAAAAATGTATAGAGTGTGTATAAGACTTGACACAACCAAATCTAACTTGTGTCTGATCGTGAAAAAGTCACTCTTGTAAAATTTTACTCTCTTAGCTTAAGTCTTTTGTTTTTCTGCATACTGTGTGCCATTTCTCAAATTAGTAATTTAGGGTGTCGACAGCATCGATAAAATTTTTATAGGCAGCGTTGCCACAATAATAAGGCAGAATATAAAATTAAAATTAAAAAAAAAGGAAATATTTAATTTCACGAAATATTATTCTTCTTTTCGTCCTAAATAATTAAAACATTTCAATTATGTTGGCTATTTTTGCATGACTACATCATAAAGAAAACAATGAATTCTAAAATCTGCAACACAACAGAATTTAAGTTTTGGAAGACTTTTTGATTGCAACTAATCAATCCTGAGAGTCTTTTCTAACAAAAAAAAAATTATAAAAACTTATTTTCTTTAATAATTTGTATTTCTTTTTATACATATTTTTCTATTAAGTGCTTATGGATCACACGAGTAAAAATAATTAATAGGTGCAGCCGGCTGGAGGCTTGAAATATGTAACCTACTTCCTCACAAGTCTAGCAATTCAAAAACTGCATTGAAAATTCATCAAAATTTTAATGAAAGTAAATAAGAAAAATTTAAAACTTTTTTCATTTGAGAATGACATTCAAAAAACCATTTGCTTTTTATGGTTAAACACAGAAACACAAAACAATTGAACTTCAGTTTTTGGTGGCAGCCTTTTTGTTTGATATCTAATGAACTTATTTTTGTTATCGATTCAGCAAACAGGTAAATTCTTATTATTAATACGTTGATTTTAATGTCAGAAAAATATTCGACATTAAAATTCCAGCAAGTCACTTCGACAGGCCACATTTTGGCTACAATCTGAGACAACTTAAAAAAAATTTCCTAAAACTATCTAGTCATTTAACATGTAAAACTGTCATTGATTGCAACTTTAGTTTTAGAAAGTAAAATGAAACATTTTCCCTGCACCAATAAAATTCCTTTTATGTGGAATATGACACCACACACATAATTCTTCCAAAACAGAATAAAAAAACATGCAAGCAAGCAATATCTCAAATTGAAATGAAAACCTGCTAAAAAAACATTTTTTTAAATGAAAACGAAAACAAATGTGCTGGAAGTTTTTTTAAAATTTTGCTTTTTTTTTTTTGTGGGTTTTCAGCAAAACGCAAATGCTGTTTCAATTGAATTGAAGGTCCGGTATGACTATTCAA
The DNA here is from genome assembly GCA_947397855.1 of Thelaira solivaga. Classification (NCBI taxonomy): domain Eukaryota; kingdom Metazoa; phylum Arthropoda; class Insecta; order Diptera; family Tachinidae; genus Thelaira; species Thelaira solivaga. The sequence continues at coordinate 16,147,158 of OX377611.1, read as the reverse complement.
AAATTTTAAAATTTTCTGTTTTCTTGTCAAAAAAATTTCTTGCAGTTAATTTTGTTGTTGTTTTTTAAGTTTAATATTGGCATGTGTCATTTTACCTAAAACATTTAAGTTTAATTTTGTTTTTCTTCTTTTTGATTATGTTGGCTGGCAGCCAGTAGTAAAAGACGGTAGCATTCTTTAGACGTTTCCATCTGGTTTAAAATTTGTTCAATTGTTCTTAAATATTTGTTTTTTTATTGTTAACAACAACAAAAAGTAGGTATGGCTTAATGACGCGCCAATATTGATAGCAGTTGGTGCACATGCGCTCGTTTACACATAAAGAATTTAAAAACTGCTATAAATTTAGTTTATAGAACGACTGTGGCCTTAAACTTAACAGAAACCTAAAAAAAAGCTGTTCTCTATTCATACTTGTATTTGCTTTTCTTTTTTTATATAAGATTATAGGGGCGAATTAAGGAAATATGTAGTTTAACGAAAGTATATTGCCTGACATTTAATTTACAGGTGGTTTACTTTAGATAAGCTTTAAGCCAATTTTTGCAACGATAATAATGATTTTAGGCTGATGGGCGAAAGAGCCTGTCAAATCTATAATGAGTTTGCAACACTTAAAATTAAATTAAAATTATTGGCCATGTATGAGATTAAGTGTTCTCTATCGGTCTGTAAAAAGCAGATTGAGAGCATATTTATGCGAAGGGCATAGTCCAGTTGGAGAGACGAGGATGATCTGGCCTAGGCTAGATAGTAGTCGCAGTAGGATTTTATTGGGACTCCAAAGAGCCCGATTGAGAAATGTGGTGGCCGTAGCAACAGGACCATAATAGAAGAATGGGTTTTGCGATATAACGACTACTGTAGAAGTTGTCAGGATGAAGAAGAAGAGGAAACTGTGGAACACATCTTCTGCCGGTGTCCAGCTCTGGAAGAACGGGGCATGATTCACTTTAACGAGCGACGTCTGCAAGGTCTTACTGCGCTGTCGAATGTAAGGGTCGACATGCTATAGGGCTTCTTTAAAAGCAGTGGTTGGTTTGGGTGGCGGACTCACTTTCTTTTTATATCTGTCATCTTTATCTTCTTTCTTTTCCTTTCACTCTTCTATTACTACCCTTCTTCTTCTTCATTTCCTTCTATACAGGTATCACAAAGGGACCACGTTAGAGGATCTAAGTGAGTCCAGCTTCTGTTTTTCTTATTTGGGCGCCCTGTGTAACCTAACCTAACATAACCTAACCTAACCTAGTGTTCAGCTTAATGACTTTAGGAATGCCATAAATTGGTAAAGGTGACACATAAAGAGTGTCCCAGCTTCATTTCATTTCGATTGCTTTACATGCTGTATAACAAATGGTCTCGTCTTGCTAAAACCACATGTTATCTAAATCCATGGCGTATATTGGAGACTACAAGAACTCCCCTATCATGTTTCTGTAAATAATGGTATTCACAATCGCAGCAATTTCGGCCTCATCTTCAAAAAAGTAAGCCTTAACCAAAATCTGCATCAAACAGTTGCTCGTTCTAGGTGCATTTGTTTTTCATGTAGGATTTTCTGAGTCTAAAATTTTAAAATTTTTTGGAGAAGATGATATATTTCGAAAATTTTACATGGACTTCTCTTCACTTGATCGCAATTATAAGGCCTTGTTTTTTCGTAAAGCATTTCAGTTTTAATAATCATAATAAACATATATGACAGCTGTCAAATTTCGGAGCTGCCACTTCAACCAAAAAAAAATTACACTAAATTTTAAAACTGTACTAGTACTGACACATACTTTACATACCTCTTGGTCCAGAAGACGAGTATCTTTTTTAACCACAAATTATTTAGATATTGATAATGAAATACGTTTTCCTTAGGCGTGCTAAAATGAAGGAGTGTTTATGTTCTGCCTAATCGTACTTAGTCCATAACAATGTGTCTTCCTCTGAGTCACACTAATACTCATCAGGGAAGAGAGTAGCAGTTTGAAAGTGATTAAATAAATTTAATATATTTTTTAATTATAATTAAATGTATTCATTATTTAAGGCAATTAGATTTTTAACACTACAAATACAACATTAATTAACTTTAATTTAAAGCCGCCATAATTTTCTAGCCTCTTAACTCAGATGTTTCACACCAACCAACAATTAATATTTGACTCATTAATAAAAATTGCAATAACAAGAAACTCTTTAATAGAATAAAGACATTATGATTGTGGACAGCTTAAAAAAATTTTATATTAAATTTTATGAGACATTTCATTGAAGTTAAATATTGATTAGGAAACAATTAAATAGAAGTTTGAATGGACATGTATGCGATGCGGTGGGTTTAAGGAAAAATATAACAAGAAACAACAGCCATTTACCATCAAGAGAACCATCAAGTCAAACACCTTATTTGCCATTAATGTGACCATTGATTTTGGCTTTAATAAAAAAAAAAAACAAGACAAAACAAATCACAGATCAGGTAGGTAACTGGCTAACATAGCTAGCACGTTTACAGCAGCTAAGGCTCAAGATATACACACGCACACAAATACAAAGAAAACAACAGCAAACAAGTGTTCTAATACAGATTTTAAAAAAGGAAAAAAAGATTATGTCCACTAACAGCTGAAGCAAAATTTGTGTTTTTAAAATTCAAATCTATGCCTGCTTTAAGAAGTGGCTTAAATAAAAGGCCACAAGAGTTTAAGACACACACAAAATAAAACTAAATAAACAAAAATTAAATAAAAAAGAATAAAATAAAAGACACTTTAAATGCATTTTCATTAAACACCTCCTATGGTGTTTATGGCGCCAGCTTAAAAGACAAACAACACACTTGCATTCGTATTCCAACAACCAACCAACACCTCTTTAGTAGAGGCTATCGGTTTAAATAAAACTCTTTTTTTCAGTTCTGTTGCTGTTGTGATTATTTGACTTTTTAAAATGTTGAGTCATTTTCTCTTTTGTTCGCTTTTTTTTTTGTATTCTTAAAACTTAAGCAAACAGTTGATGTCGGTTGGTTTATATTAAAACTTGTTGCATGTTGCAGCCACCATCAACAACATATTTCAGTGGCGCAGAATAATTCTTATGTATTTCACTACACTCTGGCGGTGTAGTGCCCTTTTTTTAGAGGTGTGACATTTTAAGAAAGGTTGCAATTTTACTTAACTGTTGAAGGTTTCCATAAGAAAACATTTTTCGTCTCGTAAATAAATTTTTAAGCACATTGGTATTACTACAAGCTTAATATAAAAATAAATATAAAAAGAAAGTAAGTTTCAGAGCGAAAATTGCGCTTAAAAGAAGCAAAAAACAACAATAAAGATTTATTTATTTATAATTTTAAATTTTAATTAAAGTTCGATAACATGTTTGAGACCTTGTTGAGGAGCCTGACTAGTTTGATGTAAGAGTATCAGTTCTGTTTGGTTCTAACTGTTTCTCATTTTAAAGTTTTAATAAGTTCGAGAAAATGCTTGAGAGCTAGTTGCAGAGCCTGAGCTGTAGGATGTTTAAGCATTCAGTTTTACTAGTTCTCTTTTCATTTTTATGTTTTAATAAGTTGGTTGGACATCCGGAGTTGTTGAATTTAGAAGTATTAACAAGGCTACTTTTCTTGATCTCATTCTAAAATTTTAATACGTTCGACATCATGTTTGGTAATTAGTTAGATGTAAAAGTATGAACAAAGTTTGCATCTAACTATCTCCTTCCTTATTTAAAATTTTAATAAGTTCAAAAGCATGGTTGACAGCTAGTTGGAGAGCCTGAGAGTAAGTTATTTAGGCTGGGATCTAAGTAGTTGACATGATCTCAATATAACGTTTTAATAAGTTCAAGAGTATCTTTGAAAGCTAGTTGGACAACCAGTTCTTTTGATCTCATTTTAAACATATCTGAAAGCTTAAGCGTAACTAGTTCACATTATCATATTTTTAAGCTGTAGTAAGTTTGAGAGCATTTAAAAATTTTTAATTTCGAGAGTATGTTTAAGAAAGAGTTAAAGGGACTGAGCTGCTTGGTATGAGAGTACCCGTTAAGTTTGATTCTAGCTATTTCACTTTATCTCATTTTAAAATTTTAATATCATTATATTCATAAGCTGTAGTGGAACCCCTACTTTTAAGATGTATTTTTTAATAAGTTCACTATAATGTTTGACAGTTACTTGGAGAGCCTGAGCTGTAGGATGTAAGATCATTATTTGGGCTTGAGTTAAACTGGTGCTTTGTCTCATTTTTAAATTTTAATAGCCAGAGCTATTGGTTGTAAGAGTTTCATCTGGGATTTGGTCTAACTAGTTTACATGATATCAATTTAAAAGTTTATTAAGCTGGAGAACATGTTTGAAAGCTAGTTGGTGGGTAACCAGTTTAATAAGTTGAAAAACATATCTGAGAAGTTTTCCAACTTAATAAAATTTTAAAATGAGATCGAAAGAACTGGTAACAGACCAACTGGCTTTCAACAAAAAGTTTACATAATCTCATTTTAAAATTTTAGTAAGTTCGAGAGCAAGTTTGAGAGCTAGTGGAAGAGCTTGAGCTGCTGGTTGTAGAAGAATTAACAAACTAGCTCTGAAATATTATACGATTAGTTCAATTATAGGATTTAATGTACTTTATTGTTTATACTTTTCAAAATTTAGACACAACAGCTAAGCATGTTTTTATTGCTTACAAAAATTTTTAATTATAAAATATCATCAACAAATTGCAGGAAGTTATGTAAAATAGCCTAAGCCTTTAAGTAACAAATGTAATTTGCAACAATTTATTGACTTGCAACTCTTTAGTTATATCTCGAACAAGGCTTCAAAGCCGATACAACTGCAACAATTTGAAATTAAATTAAAAAAAAATATATATTTAATAAATTAACTAGGATTTGGTAACTAATTTTGATAGTAGCTTTGTTTGTTATTAGTTTTATTAAAAATGCTTGGGCAGTTGCTTATAAATTGAGGCAGCTAGTTTGAGCTCGATCCAAGTCTAACAGTTTAAAATTTTTTTTTCCAACTAAACCACAGTATCTTAGTTGACCACTTACAGATGATGCTTTGCGGTTGTTTGGTCTGTGCATACATTTTAAATATTTAAACGTTCTGCACTTATAAATACAACCCTACAACATTCATTTAATCATTATTATCTGTAGTGTTTGCCAGGATAAAAGAGTGTGTGTGTGTGTTTGTGTGTTTGAAGGCAATATGTTATGTTTCCTTATATTTGTCTCAGGATTTATAAATGTCTGTCTATTTGTCGGCCTGTCGGTTGGTCTCTTTGTTTGTATGTGTATGTGTGTGTGTGTATGTGGAGGTATGTAATGCTATGACACAAATGCATCTACCTATTTTTTGTTGCTTAAATTTTAAAGGGTTTCATATGTGAGTCGTTTATTTTTATTTATTTATTTTTTTGTTTTGTCATCTGTGTTTCAACCGCCAGGCTCTTTACAATTTGGCGTTGAAGTGCTTTATCGTGTAAATTAATGTGGTTTTTGTGGTTGATTTCTTTAAATTGAAGAACGCAAGAATTACACGTAGCACATAAAGGTGGCGGATTACAATGCAATCATGATTTAAGCGACAAGATTTTAATTGAAAATAATCATAAAGTTTTTTTTTCTGATCAGCAACAGCTTCTTTTTTTATTTTATAATTTTGCAACATAAACCAAACGAATGTTTTTTTTTTTTAATTAATTTTATTTTTTTTTTTAATATTTTAGCCACCTGATTGCAATTGTTGTTGGGTTTCAAAAATAATTTTTTGTTTCAGTTGTTTATTCAATTCACAATTTAACTAGCCAGTTTGTATTTACTTAAAAAAAAAAAAAGATTTTTTAAGAGTGAAACTGAAAAACGACTTGAAAACTCTTAGTAGTTCTGAAATATCATCCAAAAGCTAAAAGATTGAATTTTTAAAAATTATAATTTTATGTTTTTATGCACAAGACTTGACTTAAATCAAAAATCACAAATCTTTTTTTTTTTTTTCTTTATGGTTAAGAAACTTTTATTAATGTAGAAATTTTTTAAAGGACAATATAGCACATTTTTACTACTGCGTTATAATTGGAAGCAACAATTGGTGTAGGTAACGAACTCGATTTTTTCTACTTCTTCTCTTACTAAATCTCTGCTTCTCTTTCTCTGTCCGGAAATGAAATCTGTCTATCGCTATTCTTTTTTATAAAGCAACCACATAAGAGCTACTTAGGGCCCCTGTGCAACCAAATGACGCAGCACATTGGGCATGTATTCCAAGGCTTATAGTCTTAAATTATCGTTGATGAAATATTAATATTTTTCAAATGATTTGGGTTTCTTTATATAGACTTTTCACTTCAGTTGATTGGTTTATGTCGTTACAAAAGGTCTTTAATTAAAAGCGCAAGATTACTTTTTAATTTACATAACTCGTTAAGATAACGTTGCGGAATGAAGACTTTCTAATTCGATTGATTTAAGTTTTCAAGGGTTTTTGCATCCCATTAAATATAACTTCTTTTAGACTTTAGAGAATGATTTTATAATAAAACATACTAAACTCAAGGTTTTAAAGCGAAAGAGGCTACATTGTTTCCGTTCAGACATTAGAGTTCCTAAATGAGAGATTAAATGACAAGCACAGGTGAAAAGAAATGCTGCAGAATAGAGGCTTGTCTTTTACAATTATTTATTTAAAAATTGATTAATTTAAATAAAAACAAAACTTTATTTATAATTTTGCCTATAATCATAGTCACAAAAAAGTAGGCTTTTATTAAGAGCTGACATTTGTTCATAAGAATTATATGAATTTAAAGTTGTTTTTAAAAAGATATCGACTTTAGTGTGACTATGATTATGACCCTTTATATTTGAATTGTTGTATTATTTTTATTGCTATTGATTTATATTCTCAAAAAAATGCTAAAATAATGTTAAGGCTCTGAATTTTTTTTGTTTCAGTGACAGTTACACAACAAGCTGAGAATATCAAGTAAGTTAGAATGATACCCACTAATAAACTGACAGTGAACATAAATCATCATTAAAGATATTTCTTTTTTTTTTCTTTATTTTTTTAATAAATTTAATGCTAATTAAATGCTTAAAAGTCCTTAATTGGTGTGTTGGAAAAATGTACGATTAAAACATGCACATTTTCTTCAACTGAACCCAAGTACTCAAGCACATTAAAGTACAGACAAACTAAACTCACTGGGAAAAAGAGGAGAAAAAAAACAGAATTAAATCTTTGAACAAAAAAGGTGACAGAAAACTAACAGAAAATCCTAAATGAAATTCTTCTAACCATGTTGTAGTCAACGTATTTATTTTTTCCAGAATACATATATTTTTCTACTTTTAGTGTTTAAGTGTTTGTTTGCTTGGCTGCCTGCCTGCTTGTTTGTTTCCAAGACTTTGAATTATTTGTTGTTTTATCCTTTGGTTGTGTGCTTTAACGTGAGTTTTAAGTTTTTTACTTTTTCCTTAAACTGCAGATTGAAGTGTGAAATCCTTAATTGGAAATCAATTGGCAGACAACAAAAAAAAAGAAGAAAAAACAGCTAAACAAATAATGCAAACATATCATGTTTGTTTAAGTTTTTTTTTTTTATTTTATTTTAAATCCACATTTTCAATTTTTAAACACACATAGTCAAGATTCTAGTTTGTCCAACTCTGTGTACTTGCTTTTGCTGGGGTACTCTGTGAAGATGACTTAAGACAAAATGCCAAAAAGCGCGTTAATGACACATTATGGGTATTTCAAAATGAAATACAAATAATTGGTGTGTGTTAAAGAGGCATTAAGGAATTTTGAAAATGCTACAGCTTCAAATATAGCAAAAGCATTAGCATAATGCATTTAATAAAAAAAATATTTACGTAAATTTAAAAATTTTTAATTTTTATTTGTACGCTATATTAATTGCTTTAAAAAAATTTTTTTTTTAAATCTGTTGAGCTAAAAATTATAAAACCAAAATTTTTATTAAATATATTTTGCTTTTTTCAAATAGTTTTGAATTAATTAATTGAGCGATTTGCCATTGATGAAACCCTTACTACCATTGTAGGGTGTTTTTTTAATAAACCAAAAAAAAAACTGTTGAGAGAAGAAAACTTTAAAAAAAATTTTTTCGTGTTTTAAACTGAAAACATGTCACACATCAAGCCTTAAACTAAAAACAGTCGATAACTTTTGAAATTTATCCAGTAAATATTTGTCTTGTATTTTGTAGTCTGTAAAACGTTTCAATGTTTATCTAGAAATTGAACAAAAAAAAAACTAAATAAAAAAGAAGTCGCATAAGTTCTATTTTATATGCCGCTTAAACATAAATTAAATATTGTCTTCATTGTCGCCTCAAATTACAAAAATCCTTTTAAGGTTTTTTTCACATTTTTTTTTCTTCTGTTGCTTTCATTTTGTGTGATTTAAAAAAAAAAAAAAAAAAAAAAAAAAAAAAAAAAAAAAAACAAAGTGTTAAGGATTTCTTGATTTAGTTATAAGAGCCAACATGATGCAGGTGTTTTATTTGTTGGTTTTTATACTTTTCTCTTTAAGACAACCAACAGCAACAGTTTGAAATAGAAATACTTAATGATGAATGCTGAAGTGGTAGTTGGTAACAGAAGAAGAAGTTTGAAAATTAATTACATTGAATACAATTGCAGCATTAAAATCCTAATTCCAAATAAACTCACAATAGAGAATTGTTTTTAATAACGTAAAGTGCTGATAATGATTTTAATATTCTATTGGTTTCCTAAAGGAAATTATGAAGGCAACAACAAATTTCGTCAATAAACGATTATTAGTCTATGAATTTAATTCGACCAAATATTATTATTGTCAACTAGCTGTTTTCAGCTGAGTTGGAATCTCTAGAATGTATCAAATGCGTATATAAAATTTAAAAGAAATCTGTTGATACTTTAAAAGTTAAATTGTTGAAAAGTAGGCGTAAAGTGGGCATGGTCATTACAAAAGGAATATTTATTTTAAAAAAAGAGGCTATGGCCCATAATCATAGTCAGACTAAAGTCAGTATCTTTTTGAACAAAAGTCAGCCCACTTTTTTATGACTATGATTATGCCTCTATATGTGTTAAAATTTATTCAAAATCTGTTGAAGGACAAGAATGTTAGTAGTTAAATCATTGAAAAGTGAGCGTAAAGGTGAGTATGGTCAATACAAAAGTGATCTGCTTTTGAATGTAAAGACTATGTGTATCAAATTACAAAAAAAAATTTTAAGTTGTATTTGTGAATGGCTGACTCTATGGCTCTATGATGAATATATCACTTTTCTGCTTCCAAATTATTTCTTACCAGATGCCGAATATTTAAGTGTTGTTATATCTCACAGATTTTTTTGATTTCTAGATATTAAAGTTTTAATTTTTTTTAAATTTACAAAAAATTCTTACTACCAGCTTATAATGGCAATAAATTGAACTATAAATCAAAATTCATATGCAAATACTGATTTTATTTTAGTTATTTGAATAAAGTGTTCAATACTGTAGATTGTATATAAAATTTAGGGGAAAAGCTAATTCAATTTCACTTTCTTGTAAAGCTATAAGAGGTTATGAGTAGAAATTATGAAGCCAATATTTTTGTCAATATTAACGGCCAAATTCATGAAAAAAAAATTTTTTTTAATACTGGCTCATTTTCTATAGAAACTTTGCTTAATAAGAAAAACTTTTTTTAATGCATATCATTGTTTTTGAGAATGAAACTAAAAAATTTCGTTTATAAATAAATTGTCATAAAAAATAACAAAAAAACCATAAAAAAATGTGTCTCATAAAATAGCTTAATTCACAATTTCCATAATTTTAATAACTGCGCCATATGTATGAGCATGTTTTTAATTGCAATTGATTACTAAGTTATAAAATCCTCAGATGTCCATATTCTCTGTTTAAAAATAGTAGTAGTACCGACAGCAATACAGTGACAGTAACCAAAAAGCTTAAGCAACCTCATACATTGCAAAACTCTTTGACACGCGCCAAACACGCATGTCCTTTTGCTGACTTGCTTCTATGTGTACCAGCAACGTGATGTCAGATGTAATTTTAAACCAGCAGCATATAAATAAGTAATTTGTATTAAACTCATTATTGAAAGTAATAAACGAACTGCAAGCACCATACGATTTGTTTAAAAAATATTTTGAATATTTTGAATGGGAAATTTCAAAATTATGACAAAACATGTGGAAAAAATGTATAAGAAACTAGCTGATCCGGCAAACGTTTTGCCTTTAAATTTTACTTAATTAAAAAGAAAAGAAAAAAAATAGGAGTTGGGTTATACCGAAAATATAAAAAAAAATTTGCCAAATGGGTCCATGCGTGCTCCATTTTGAGAATTATTTTAAAAGTGGGCGTGATAATAGGAGTGGCTTATTTTAATTTACATAAAAATTTAAGTTGGGTGTTGAGGAAAATATAAAATTTTTCTATAATGGATCTTTATACACTAAGAAAGCGTGCCGTGCAAGACTGGGTAAAAACAGGTAGTAGATAAATAAGCCAGATACCGGCTGCAGGTCCACCTGCCGGACGGATTTGTAAAGCATACACAGAAATTCAATTATATCGATCCAGCCATTTAGGACTAGTACAATATCAAACACACATACAATCGAATTTTATATACAGGGTGTCCGCCGGGACACCCTGTATACTACTTTGTTTGGAATACAATATCAGATAAATGTCCGCCTCTGTTAGTCTCACAAATGCACATTTTTCATTTCACGCGGTATTTCATTAATTTCATTACGAATATTTTGCTTGTGTTGATCAGGATTTTCTGGTTTGTTTGCATAAATCTTGCTTTTCATGGAAAATTTTGAAAAATTATTTATTTAGCACAATAACTACTAAAAAAGAAAGATGCTACTCTGAAGATTATTTCCAAGCCTTTTTAAATTTAATATGTTTTTTTGTAAGAAATTTTACTGTCTTTATTAAAAAAAAAAAAAAAATTGAAAATTACAAGACTTGCAGAAAATTGAAGTTCGAAGGCAAGAATTTAAGAATTTAAATAAATCGTGGTGGCATAACAGCCCTCAATTAGATTCTGTTTTGAACAGTTGGTGTGAGAGTCAGAGAAAATTTAAATGATTTTGTTTATATTTATGTAAATATAATTTTGCTGTTAAGAAAACTTCCATTTATCAAAAAGAGTCTTTGACAATGTGATAAACAGATTTATTCAAATCAATTGAGAAATGCTCACAAGGCTATAAACATCAGATTTGTGCTAAATAGTTCGTTTTAGGGAGTGCATTTCTTAATTCAAAATTAAAAAAAGAAAAGTTAGTTCATCCAGTTCAGTTGATCTTTTGCCTGTTAATCACTTATATATTTTAAATACTCTTGACTAGAATTTTCTCTGTTTCTTTCTTTATAATTTATTTCAAAATTTCAATATTCATATAAAGTATATTTTCCTTGTGAAATAGATCCACTAACATCTTCAGCAAACTTTACTTTATTCGTTTAAATCGGGTATATATTTAGTTCTATAAATCTTTTAAATTAAAAAGAAAAACAAAGAAATGAATTAGAACAATAAAAATTTTAATTAAAAAAATTGTCAAATTAATAGAATTGTTCATTGAATCAATTAAAATTTTATTCAAATCAATTAAATATTAACCTTCTTATCCAAGAAAAATTTATGAAAAATTTCGATAACGTTCACTTTAACCTACTAGATTTCACTTTAACCCATAGAACTACTTAATTGAGTACAGCCGTTTAAAATAATCACGGGAACCCTCGATGTTATCTTATTCACGGTGAACAAAAGAAAGAGGGTCATTCGGCATTAGTAAGTACTTGACGGTATGTCTCAGGATAGAGTCGAAAGCTTTCCTGTTACATTAGCAAAACAACTACGTTGTGTTATTTGCCATTCTAGAGCTCATTGGCAATATAAAAATATGCCTTGAAAAACCATATTACTAAAATTTTCACAGAAAGTCGTTCAGAGGACTCAACAACGGACGAAAAACAACTTTTTTTTTAATTTTTGCTTCTTATGCTTCTTAAAACAAATTTTTAATAATAAATAAACTTGAATTTAAAAAACTACAAGGGCTTTTTAGTTGACTAAAGACTAAATTATATTTTTTTTTACATTCTTGGGTAAATCAATAATATTATTAATTGCAAGTTGTCACAACATTTAATTAAACATTTAATTATTTCAATAAAAAACTTATAATTGAGTTATAGTTTTTTTCTGTGTCCTGTGTACACACTAAATAATAAAAAGTACAGATTTGCCTAAAGTTCCTTAAAACTTAAAAATTATTTGTGAAGAAAACAATAATATTTTTCTTCTTAAAAACGTGTTACCAACAAAAGGACAATTCTTATTTTCCGTCATTTTTATGACCTAATGAAGTGGAGACTACAAAACAAAAATAACATTATTGTGCATATGGAATTTACAAAAACAAAACAAACAAAAAAACAAGAAGAAAAAAATTGCATGTTAAACATTTATGACATAACCAACGTCTGTCGACAACATGTGTGCAAGCAGCAACAGTAACAATAATAATAACAATTTACAATAGGAAGGATAAAACTCACAAAAAAAATGCTGTGCATATTTATCGCATTATGAAAGTTTGTATCCTTGTTAAAGCCATTATCAATATAAATTGCAATCTAACAACAAACCTTGCGAAAGAGATGCACACAACACAACGCAACAATTCATTTTATTTCTTTTGCATACTTCAGTGTATGTCTGTCTGTTAGATTATTTTTTTGAGCCTGAAATTGACGATGAGATGATGATGATGATCAGCTGTCCCAGTTGATACAAAACAATGTTGCAGAAAAACACCTGAGGCTGCGTTGAGGCCTCATACAAAAAGAGCCAGCATTAATGTCGGTTTTAAGCCGGCATACGCAAAAGCTGTTGACGAGAATGACAGGCAGGTAAGTTTCAGTTGTTCCCATTTTTGTTTTTCAATGGAATTAAGCTAAATAAAACAGAACAGATGAAGTCACTAAATAAATGCATTATTAAAATAGCAACCAACAAAATCATCATAAACTTGGCAAAACTTTCAAAGAAATAAAAAAACACACACGGCAATTTTAGCTGCACAGCTCTTGAGTTGATTTAGGAGGGAGACAGAAGGAAAAAGAGAGAGGAAAAATGTATGTAAAGGGGTACAGACTTGCAACTAATCGTACCTTTTAACATTTTCAAAAAAGAAAAAGACTTTGTGTAAATGAATGCCAAAGTTTTTGTGAGAATTAAGACAAAGTTTGTCAATCAAAATTTGCATAACTTTAACTTTTTACTGTCTTTAAGTGAATGAACACTAGAGATGGCATAGTGAAAAAAATTAATTCAAGCTTGTTAATTTTTTTTTTTTTTTTTTTCATTTTAAAGACTTTATATTTTTTAAATTATTTAACATAAAATTCATAGCAACAGTTTTGGTTTTTTAAATGAATTCTTCAAAAAAAAATAAGCTTAAACATATTTAAATAAATCTTTTATTATTAACTTTTAATTTTTTTTTATATCCTGAAGAATTTATGCAAGTTGGAGCGAAATATCGATATAAAAATAAATTTATAAAATAAGACAAAAAAAAGGTCTAATAAACCAACAAATAAATATTTTTTATCACCTGACGAAAATTTGAAATAGCACATTAAGTTATGAGGGGAGCTCACAGCAGTCATATTTCTTCGTGTTATTTTTTTATAACTTATGACTTTATAACTTCTGTGTGAAACCCCTAAATATTTTTTTTTTAGTTTTAACTGGACACTCACTCACTTAAAAATTCTATGAGAGCACCTACTCGGTCAGGCGGCTAAATTTTAATGATAAGGCAAGTAGCTTTAAGATTACCCTCCAATCAAGTGGCAGTTACAAATTAAGAGTTCATGAGTTTGACTCAACATAGATAAGTCTTAGCACAAGACTCTGCATCAAAACTAAAAATAAATAACACGTCGTCGATGTCTATTTCACTCACAGTGAAAACCAATCGTCTCTTATGATAACTGAGAAGGTTTTTTCTTTGGTTATACGATTAAAAGTTTGGCAGACTGCCTCAGTGCATGGTGTTGTTGTGGTAATTCTTGTATAAAATAAAAAAAAATAAATATTTCTTGCTCCTTCAGCAATTCATCTGAATTTAATTTTTTTTTTACATAAATGTGTGTTCTCTGTATTTTCTAAGGATGGCAATGATGATGCATATGTATTACAGATGTGTGTTAGATATCTGCAAGAGTGACCCTTAATTATAATACAGTGCATATCTAATCATGGTAATCTTAAGTATCACAAAAAATTGCTACAGTAGTTCTTAGCTTGTCGTTCAGTTGAGCCTTAAAAACTTTAAAAGACTCTGAAACCAGTTTTAAAAATACTGACTTAACAACGCTGTGTAGGCTTGTAAAAATATTGCTTTTATTGTTTACAAAGAATGTAAAAAAAATATTTTTTAAAGTAGACCAGACACTACTAAATATTTACCCAAACCCATGAAACTTAAAAGTATTATTATTTCTGTAACAACTAAATAAACAATTAAATAACATCACACTGTGTCCGTAAGCATTTTGAGACGAGTGTTTGTGCAGATCTCTGGTATTTTTATATCTACATTTGTAGACACACATTGCATGCTAATTACTTAACAACCAACTTAGAGACACACGTATTTCTACTCGTTTTGTTCAAACGAATCCACATGCTAAGCTGTAAACATATAGCAATTAACAAGGATAAAAGGAAAGAAACAAATATAAACAGCAGTAGTAAAGAAAAAGTCATAACAACAATAAAAACCCTTGCGTAATATCAAAAAAAAAAAAGCAGAAGAGGAAACTACATCAAGTGTTGCACGGTGGTAAGAAATTCCTAAACAAAGAAAAAAATATTATGGCTCTTAATTATATTTATATTTTAGGCTTGATATTTTGTTCTGTATTTTGAAACCGAATATTTTATTTGGAAGGGAAAAAATCAGCACCGCGCAACTGCTTCTTAATTCATTTACAGATTTTTTTTTAATTTGTGTGAAAAATTATTTTATTGTAATATTATTTGTCACAATAGGTCTACTTTGTTCTATTTGTTTACGCCCCTCATTCTAATTCTATTGGTTGCATTAAAAAAAAAAATTTTTTATTTTGATTTAATAAGAAAGAAGCTTTTAATTCCAAATTTTTTTAAATACGTTCAAAGTACAGATCATACACGACTATTTCTATAGGTAGTAGATGTAGCACGTCTACAGGTTCTTTTTATTTTCTTCTTATCATACTCTTATTTTATGTTTAATGTCTACTTATCATGTTCTGCTCTTCTCATTTCATTTTTTTTTGGGGCCTCTTTCTATCGAAAAACCTTTTTTTAGCAAGTATGACAAAGGGGGACATCAACTAACCTAAGTAAGCATCTTCCTTTATTTTCTTGAGGCAGCCTAAGTAATCTTCAGCTTATACTTAACAGCTGGAATGAGTTAGCCTTTCATTGTACTCTTTATGCTTAACATTATTTTATTACAAAAAATACTATTTAAAACATTTTTTAGTTCATGTCCAAACTATGCTTGGAAGAAAGGAAAAACGCTAAAATAGCAAGTAGAGGTGAATAGGAAATACAACTCGGCCTATTTAACAAGAGAAAAACCAACTCAACACAGCCAGTATCCAGCAGTCGTTATTAGAAAATTTATTTTTACATACTCACTTTCCTACTAGAAATGTGGGATAGAAACTAACCCATACTCATGTTGAGATTCAGTTGATCCATTTGTAAGAGACAGATGCACAATGTTTCTATCACAGTTTTCACTATGCCCTCAAGAACTTTATAGAAATTTTCTTCTACGTTGTGATAGAAGTTTCTAGCAACAATATCAATCAAATGTCACAATATCAACTGAGTATCACTCTTCTTGCAGTTTTATTAAGCTTGGGCATAATCATTCACTTCACTGAATCGTTGAGATTTTTGAAGTCATTTACATAAACTAGTTGATTCTTCTCGTTCATAGTTAATTTTGAACACTGACATACGCTAACTTGTGACTTTCGTTTATCGTTCTTTTCTTGGGCTATACTTTCGTTCATTATATTTTTTGTTCTTGGTATAACTATTTACAACTGATTAGTGGCTTCAACCAAATATGATTTTAAGTTAACTAGCAATTTTTGAAATGATTGCAATTTGTCGATTATTTTTGTTTTATGTTTAAGCCTGCAATAAATTTTTTTTACATTCTAAATCAAATTTCAGTAGTTGTAAACTCGTATCCAAAAAAAATTGACATAGACTTTGAAGTAAAATTTATGAAAAAATTATATGAAAAATTTCGATAACCTTGACTTTAAAGTCTACGTTAATTTTTTTGGATAAGGGGGTTAAGCTTTAAGTCAGTTAGCGGTGAACGAAATAATTATAAGAAAGAGAAACGTCTGAATCGTTCATTTGAACTAGATTGCACATGAACGCCTTTTGTCCTGTGAATTTGGTGCTTAAACTAAAAAAATACTAAAATTAAAGTTGTAAAGTTCTATGATATTTAAATTAGCAAATAAAAATTATAAATTGCTGAAATCTAAAAAAAAAAATGAAAAATAAATTTATAGAGAAAATGTAAACCAAAACTATAAAAGCTTGGCTTTACACCCATTTACTGGAACTCTTTTACACTCACCAATTGAACTTTGTATACTTTCTTATTGAAATCTTTATTCTTTTTGTTATATCTACCTGGAACCTTGCTTGTCTGAAATCATAAAATAAAACCTGGCAGTATTCTACTCTAATTCCCTTGTTTATTACTTAAAATTTCATATCTCTCCGTAATTATGATTAATCCACACCCGCTAGTTATTATAATCAAAACCTTCTTACAGTTGGCAAACATCCCCCAAGCTGTAGGAAATTAAAAAATAAAGTCAAAACTTATTTTGTTTGATGGTCCTTCGAACCGAAAAATTTTATTATTTAAAAGAAAGAGATCAAATAAAACTAACAAATAAATATTTGAAATGAAATTAAAAAAAAAACATTTTCATATAAACAACAAGACACTGTGCAACAAATTTTTTTCTAAGAAAATATAAAGCACTGGACTAATAATATTTAAAATTTATGCAGACAGAAAAACGCAAGGACAGATAAAAACACACCAATACAAACACATAGTTAAATACAGCTGTGGATAAATAGTCTCAAGAGTAGTTACCAGATCGTGCTAAATAGCTATTTTATTTTATGAACAAAATTGATTTAAATTTGTAAGAAAGTACATAAAAATGGTGTAGGTAAATCAGACTTTCGTTTTTCAACCCCTCAGTAATTTCTCAAAGTTTCTTTGGCCTAATTTTATTATCTTTATATACTCTTTTCATTAATAAGATGTAAAATTTCGTATATCTCGAAAAAATCTGTTAGTTAGACAATTTTTTTTTTTTTTATAAAATATTTAATTGATTTTATTGATTAATTTTTTTTCATGGTAATTATGCCAACTACACATGTTCTATAAAATTGAGCTCTATTTATTAGGGAATAAGCTCTGTTTGAAAAAAAAAATAAGTTAAAAAAAGTTGTGGCTTCAAATCATCAAATTGTTGAATCTGGTAACTTGACTTTTCAATTCCTTTTCTTTTCTTTTTTTTTTTTTGTTGTTATACATTTTCGATTCTTTTGCTAAAATGAGTCATATACTTGTTTTCATTATTTATCCTTCAAAATGAAAAATGCTTGAATTTTATCTCACATTTTTATTTATTTACTGGGTCAACTTTTTTTGGTTTTTTTTTTCTTTCAATTTGTTTTACTTTGATCTTATATCCTGTCTGTTCTGTTTTAGGGGTTAAATTAAGAAAAAAAGAAGAAAAAAATTTTTTTTAAATCTAACACACCACACACACAACCACACTTCAAGATGTGACCCAGATAAGAGTAACAGACGTGCTGCATTTTTTATTTTATCTTTTTTTTTTTTTTGTCTGTTTTTATTGTCCGTCTAGTTTTCAGTTGTCATCTTATTAAGAACTGTGGCAATTACGTATTTCATTTCGATTTCTTTTCTATTTTTTTTTCCTCTTTAGCGGATGTTTGTAGTTTGTTTTTTTAACATTTCACCTTATCTACTGAATGGTAAAATACTACAAATTTTATTTAATATGTTTTATTTAGAAATGAAAGCAAAGACCACATTGATCACGGTGTGCATACGATAATTTTTTAGACGAAGATTAAAACAACAAACAGGCGCTCTACCACGTGGTGAATGAGAGTTAAAAAGCATGTACATATAAACAGCTGTACGAGTATCAGTCAGGTGTTTTCTTATTGTGTTTAACCATAATTTGTGCTGATTTTAATATTTAAAAAAATAAAAAAAATTTTTTTTAGGATTAAAGTCGTTTTTAAAAAGATACCGACTTTGGTTTCACTATGATTATGGGCCATTCTCAATAAACAAACGATTAACAATTTCTCAAAATTTTATTATTTAAAGTGGAGTTTTAATGTGGTTGGTTTTTAACTCTAATTTGTCACTGCTGAACTTTTTTTTAGTATGCGAAATCGTATGAAGAAATTATAATAATTAAAATGGCTAGATTTTTCATAGATATCGTGATGGGAGCTACACAAATTTGAATTGAAATATCGATGTAAAAATATATAATTACAGTCCGAGTTTAAGCTTGAAAAAAGAAGCCATTTTAATTATAAAAAAAATTCAAACAAGTTTAAAAATGAATTCATAATTCAGAGACTTGAATTAAATTTTATCATAAACTGACATAAAATTGAAAAATATTTTATAACAAATTGCAAGAAACTACTAACATACTAATGACTCTGCGGAAAAGGCTAGACCAACTGTTCCCAAAAAACACGTGCTATGACTAATCACAAATATACTAGTGATTTATACCTTAAGGACTAATGCAGTGACAAGTTCTGTCACTTGTTTCTTTGCCAATTAGTTAATTATACTGACAGATAGACTTTTACAACATTTAAAAATTGTACATTCAACAACTTACTTTGTAGTGTATGCTTGTCTGCAGATAACCCCTTTTACCTTATAATATTTTTATTTAAATTTACTTATTTTTTTATTTAGCACGTCTTTAGTTTAGTTACAAATTATTACAGTTCAAATGTAATAAACATCAAATCAATGAAAATAAATTTGCTTATTTTTAGTTCACGATGTCAATGAATAATTATAAAATCATGTTTTTTTTTTTTTTAATTTATATTAAATTTTTCCAGTGTCTTAAGAGTTAAATGAAAAGATATTAATTAAAAAAAAAACTTGATTGTTGTTTGTAAAACTTAATGAAAATTATTTGGAATTTTTTTTCTATTCAAAATAAACAAACTATGTCTATTGAATAATTGTTTATTATTGAACATGTTTGCAATTAATTTATACTCTTTAATCATTGACGGTATTGCTAAATGTATTGATTAATATTTAAAAAAAATACAAAAAAAAGCTTTAATTCATTTTTATTTATACGAATATGCATACAGAACAACAAAAACAAAGTTATAAACTAAACAAAAACAATTCCGTAGTTAAAAACAGATGTATTAAATGTCAGCCTCACGACTTATAATTCAGCAATTAATTTAACATTATCGCTAATGGATGCAATACACTGAGAGAAAATAGGCTGACTTAGTTCTCAGTTAGGCAGTTAAATAAACAAATTTTATAACACATTTCTTTGCTTTCAAAAGGATACTGCTGCCGATATAATAAGTCAGATTACAACGTACAACAAAATTAAATTTTTTGTGTGGTGCCTGAGGTTTGATAGTCAATTTGAATAGACATGGTAAAAAACTTCAATCGCTTTAAATTACATTTTTAAAGATACATGTACTTCTCGAGATTTGCAGCTATATAGAAAAAACAGAAGGCACCGCCATACAGTTTGCAATAACTCCAGAAATGCCTTTTCGTTTAAGTTTATAAAAATTAATAAAGATGGTCAATAAACATTTTAATTATATTGTAATAAATTCTTTACCACTCTTGTTGTTTAAGAGGTAAACAAAAAGTTTTGTTGAAAATTTTTTTTATAGAAAAAAAAATTAAAGAAAAAAAAAATTTTTTTTTCATATTTTTATTTAAAATCTATCTTTTAAAAATAATAAGTAAAAAAAGAAATAAATTAAAGAAAATTAAAAAAAAAATTCCTTAAGAAGCCATTAAAAAAAAATAAAAAAAAACCTAAATATTTGTTCTTAATATTTATACTTGAATATGATACAAATAAAATGAGCCACTTTTCATTAAAGATCTCTTCATAAGTTCAGAATTTTTATAAAAAAAAATTTTTTTGTGTAAAATTTTAAAATACATATTATAAGTTAAATTCGTCAGTGCCAATTCTGGCTTCTGCTTAATAGGCTGTTACATGTACGGTATAGAAATTACAAATGGCCTCACAATTTTATATTTATCCATCCTTTTTACATACAGTCAGGGGTATATAAATCAAAATTCTATCGCTGTTTTCCACAAGCTTTTGCAAAAATGTCTTTTGATCGCTATGAAGATGCAAGTTCGTCTCGCAAGTCTTTTACTTCTGTGCATAAATGAAGTTTGTATCTTAAGTCTTTTGAAAACAATTCTTAGGAGATAAAGGGGATGTGAGCCCGACATTTCAAGAATGGTGACGACCAATCGTGAATACAAAAACAGTGCCATATTCTGGCTTTATAGGCTGGTACTTCTAAGGTCTAGAAATTACAAACGGCCTCACAGTTTTATATATATCCCTTTTACATACTGTGAGAAGTACATAAAATAAAAATATACCGCCCTTTTCCACAAGCATTTGCGAAAATGTCTTTTGATCGCTATGCAATTTCGTGTCTTAAGTCCTTTACTTCTGTGCAAAATTGAAGTTTTTGTCTTAAATTAAATTTAGTATAACTTTTTTCAATAATTTTTTTTTTTAATTTTAGTTTAATTTTGTTTTATTTTATTTTTTAACGCTTTCATTTCTCTCAGTATATTATTTGTCGTTGGTAGCTGTTTTCATTTTTAGTTGTAGTAAAACCTACCTGTCTGCTTCTTTCTTAACAAAACAGTTTCTCGCCGCTGGCTGTAACAAATTTAATTTAAAATCTATCTAGACGTTCCAGTAATTTAGTGTGAAAATAATCGTGTCTTGTTTTTTTTTCAAATTTCTCTCTCTCTCTTTCTTTGCATTTCTTAGAAAATCTTTACCTGACGCTTATAGTAAAAAATGACTTTTGATTTCATTTGTTACGTTATTAATTGAAGAATTTGTTTTTTTTTTTTTTTTTTTATTTTAGTAAAACTTGTCAATAATTGTTGTGTTGTTGTTGAAATTGAATAAATAATAGAAAAAACAAGGTATAAAGTCAAGCGGTAACTTACCTAGTTACAACAGATGATGTTACGTATTAACATTACAGTAGAATCTCTAAATTGAATCAAATTTTGTTTGATAATAAAATTTCAATTTCTTTAAGAATTTTTTATACTTTAAAAAAAAATGGTTTAATATCAGCTGTGTATACGCCTTAGTAATTTCGTCAACTTCCATTCCAATATGTTTCCGCTTTTAGCTGTTATGGCTGTACTTCATGCAGTACTTTCTATATTCCATTTTGACTTTCTTTCGGTTAACAATGAAGCAATGATCTTTAGTCTAGATGTCAGTATTTCAAATCATTTATTGAAGATTGTCGGGTATAACACAGGCTTTTGTATGCTCAGATCGCTCATAGCAATCGCATTCAGTATGTGACTGTGTAGCTAAATGTAATATCAGGCAGTGCTGAATATAGACTCACATTATGTGTGACAATTTTAGGCTCCTTCAAACACATCTGTCACCGGTCCGCTTAATAATAAAGTTCTATCAAGGGTCTTACATCATTCCAATCTGTCTGCTTGAAGTCATCTTCATGCACCTACTAAGGCTTAAGGAGTTCACTCATTACGAATACCAGCGCCTGCAAAAAACAGGCCCCAAATCGTAGCTATCGATATGGAAAAAATAAAAATCTTGGCTTTTTTATATGAAAAAATATTTTAGTTTTGAAAGAACTTATCGAATATACTCATTTAACAGATCGGAATGTTTTATGGTTAGCTACTACATCCATAACCAAACCTTTTACTCCAGATGTCTGGAGAAAGGTTTGAAAAAAACTGATTATTGTACAAGAAAGCGTTCAAATGATCAAATTCGGTTATTAATTCTATCAGAATAAGATGAGTAGCTCTAAGAGAGTAACAAATATTGTTATTTTACTGTTTCGAAAAAAAAAATATCCGCATCATCACTATTATTAATTAGATAACAAGCAATTTAAGTTTTTGTTTTCAAAATTAATGATAAAGTTATATTTTATTAAGAAAGGAAATTTCCATGAACAACAATGCTGAAAGGAAGACAAAATAAAATAAAATACTTAAAATGAGAATTAACCATCAGATATTACTAACCACTTTAGGATGTAGTAATAAGTCAGCGTTAAAATTGGAAAGATTTATTTATTTCAGAACTTCCTTTTCATTTATTTAGTCACTAGCTGTTTTTGGTAGATCTCGCCTAAGTGGAAATTCTTAGGCCAAGAGCTAACTTTTTTAAAATCTAGATTTTGATTATATATTTTTTTCAGATTTTGTTGGTAAAAGAACTCAAAGAAAGTTTGTGTAAAATTCTTACCCTGCATTAATAATATAACTGTATAAACTGAGTATAATACTGTACAGGGCAGAATTTTTGTCCATAATTTTCCTATTGGGATGTTGTCAACGTAAGCCCGCATGTCTAAGCAATAGAAAATCAGTTGTCGTTTAGCACATTTTATATATATTTCACTAATTTCAAAAATGTTTTCTTAATTTATAAATAGTACCACGTGTCTGCATTAATAACACAATTGCTTGATAATAGTGTTAATAAACACCACAAAAGATGTTCCTTTATACTGGGTTTTGATATTTACGGATTTATTTATCACATTTTAAGATAAGGTACTTACGCACGCATGTAAGAACACAAATATTATTTTTTTAAATCTAATTTTCGCTCACATTTTTGTTATTATAAGTGTAGTGAAATAAAAACAAAGCAATAAAGTGGATGTTAAAAAAATTGAGTAATAGTTAATTAGTGCGCACTATTTTTCTTTTATTACTTTTATAACCAGAATTGCCAACAGCTACAGAAAAGCAAAATTGGCTTTAAAAAAAAGGCAAAAAAAAAATCCAAAAACAATTTTTAATTTTTATAATTTTTTTTTACAAATATTCTCAAAAACAAAGAGCATAAAGTCATGGGACGAAATTTTATTTTACAAAATTCCGCTTAATAAATAAAGAAAAATACGTTAATGAATCTGGTGAATTTAAAATTATTAACTTGTCTGATACCATTTAGTAATACTGATCAGCCTTGCCAATAGCTAGAAAAATTAAATAAGCTAGATTGACTAAAAAAGAGGCTAGAAAAAGCTAAGTCACAAAGCAAAGCACAAAGCAAAATCACAAAAGAAGCTAGAAAAAAGGTTTAAAAAATTAGAGCTTAAAATTCAAAATTTTTATAATTTTTTATTACAAAAATAATTACAAAGATTCTTAAAAAAAAACAAAAACAATAACACAAACTAATAAAAATAAAGTCTTTTTGACGCATGGCTATAAGTAATCTTTTTAAAGAGTAGCTAATGCACAGCAAAAAACTTAGTACTTTGATTTCAATGCGTTTTCTTTTTTAGCTCAGAAGACTTTTAACTCGCTTTTGGAACAGCAAAATTACGAAATGGTGCCCGATAACTTCATACTAATAACCTTTGTCTTTTATTTATACGAAATTCTTTAGAATAAAATTTTTGTTGCAAGAGATGACAGTATTCTGCAGCATTCTTAAGTCATTTCGAAAAATATGACATGAAAAATACAGCTACGATATGCAGTGCATGCTTAAAATAAATCTTATTATATATAAAGGGTGTCCCAACAAGAACGCAAGATTGAAATTTTAAATAACTGACTAAAGCAGCAATTGGATTGTTTCTCTGGCTGTATGACATGTGGCGCCGTCTTGTTGAAACCACAAGCCCTCCACATTCATTTCTTCAATTCTAGGCAAGAAAAAACTGGTTATCATTTCATGATACCGAACACCATTGACTGTTTGCGCTTGACCTGCCTCATTTTCATGAAAAAAGGTCCAATGTTCCTCCAGCCCAAAAACCACACCACACAGTGACACGTTGAGGATGCATTTGCTTCTCGTGAATCACTCGAAGATTTTCTTCACCCCAAATGCGACAATTCTGCCTATTGACGAAGCCATCAAGATGGAAATGGGCCTCGTCACTGAAGATGATTTTATCGGCAAAATCAGCATTTTCATGTTGTCTCTCCAATACCCAATTAACGAACTCCCATTCGCTGTCCATGGTCATTTGTTACTAACCTCGTACCTTCTACTAGCAAACAATAACAATTGTTCAAATGTCAAACAATGACACTTCGAATGGCGCCAAATTTAAATCTTGCGTTCTTTTTGCGACACCCTTTATTATGTAAGGACCAGCCGAATACTTTTTTATTGCTAAAATTAACGTTTTTATCCAAAATGTTTCTTTAGTTAATTTCTTTAACATTTTACCATCTGAAACAAATAAAAATATTTTTTTAAAAAAACAATGAGACTTTTTCTGAAGAATTTCAATTTTGTGCAGACAAAATAATAAGTTAACCCCATTCAAGTTATAATTGCACAGAACAAACTCATTTGTCTCAAAAAAAATAATTGTACCTTAAGATAAATTTTCTTGGCAATTAGTTTATATCAGAGTTCACTAAGAAACGAAATGCAACAAATTCAAACATTTCGTTTTATAGCTTTTCAAAGTATTATTATGGAAAACTAGAAAACGAAAAGCGTTTGCATTTGTTTCATTTGGTTTATGTACAATTTGTTTTTAATTAAATAAACCATTTTAGCTTTTGTATGACTATTTTGAAAACTATAAAAGAAAAAAGTATAAAGGCTAAATCATAAAAAGGTAACGCTGTTTATAACTAATCTTTTAAAATTTTATTACATTTTTTTCTTTGATGTAAATAAGAAAAAAATCAGGCTTTTAAAACAAACAAAGTCTTAACAAAAATTGCCTAAGCGCAATTTCAAACCAATATGTAGTAGCTTTTTTATTAATACACAAATTTGTTCAACATAAGAAAAGAGATTTGGAAAAATCATTACTCAAACGGTTCTGAACAAAGTGAAAAATCTAAAAAAGAACAAAATTTTAAAGACATTTCGATTTTATTAGTATTAATAAACCTACTTGAGGATAAATGGTACTCAATAAAATAAAAAATTATAAAGTTGACAATATGGTACTTCAGCATGCATGCTTAATCAAGAGATTGAAGTAATTAGTTCGTAGCTCAAACAAAACATACCAGCAAACTGGTGCAATAGCCATTTTATTAAAAAACTTTTTCTGATAGAATTGTTGGGATAACCGGCTAAATTTTTTGCTTTACATTTTTAAAAAAGAAAGCTAAAAAATATTTAAAAGAAAAAGCTTGTTTTTATGAAGAAATTAAATTATGTTTTTAATATATTGTGCCGCAATGTTTACTCTTTGAAAACTTTGCTTAACTGAGCTAATTTTGCCATACACAATACCAGTAAGCTTGCATCATCAGCAAAATGTCTGAATATGTTTGACATTTGACACGATCAAACTGCTGGCAACAAAGTAGAGGATAAAATGCTACCTCATTATTAAATTACATGGCACACGTGTGAATGTTGCTAAAATAACAGAGTATAGTTCTACATACATACATTATCTGATAAGTCATAATTAACTTCCGTAGTTGAAACGCATATTAATATTCATTCACAGCATATTTACATACAACGCTCAGGGTGCTGTAAAGTAGTTTTATATTTTATGAAATAAATTATATTAACGTGTTGCTATTACAACAAGAACTATCAACACGTGTAGAAATTTCATATAAAAAATGCGCAATTTTCGGTTAACTTTCCTACACAATTTGATCGCTAGTGTTAGGCAAACAGCGTATACGTTTTTCTATAAAATTTATAAGCTCCTAGTAGTGAATAATGCTCACTCACGCATTTGTTTTTTTTTTTTTGTCCAGCACAAAAGTTTGTTTATAACTCATGCGAGTATAAACTCGTATATTTTTCTAAGTCCCAGAAAAAAATAAAAAAATCGTGATTAAAATATTTGAAAGCAGGAAAACGCACAAACGAGCAAACTCAAATAAATAAAATTTTAGCACATCATTTTTTTGTCATTATTTTTATACCGGTAATCATCAGCACCACCTCCAACGGCTTAAATAAAAGCAGCATTAGCACCAGCTTCCACACCAGCATTATTTCATTATTTATTTTAATAAATATTTAAATATATAACTTTTATATGTGGTTTTTATATACTCGTATGTATGTTTATATATACGAGTACATTTTTGTGCTAAAAATCATGTGATGATCTATGATGTTTTGTGAAAACAGGTGTTATTTATGGCTTTATTAGTTTAAGATAAACAGAAA
This sequence comes from Thelaira solivaga, assembly GCA_947397855.1. NCBI lineage: Eukaryota > Metazoa > Arthropoda > Insecta > Diptera > Tachinidae > Thelaira > Thelaira solivaga. The sequence goes on along the minus strand of OX377611.1, from coordinate 16,120,491 downwards.
AAAATTATAAAAATAAATTTCGTTTTAATTAATATTCCACAATAATTATCAGCAGCAGCAGAAATGAACTAGTTTAAACAGATTAAATAAAGATGAGAGTTGAATATTTCAATTAACACTTTATTCAACTAAAATCTATTATGAAAACTTCTATAAATAAAATTAGTTTTCTATTTGTGGGTTTAAAAAAAATAAAAAATTTAAAACGGCTTTCTGTGAAATGTTGTTAAATAAAGTTACGTTTATTTTTCAATAAAGTCATTTTGATTGCCTAAAAAATCAGTTTTTTCAAAGGATTGTTCTGAAAAACTATAAAATACATCTTTTAAAAATGTTCTGCTGTCCACGCTTACTTTACAAAAGAACAATTTTAGTTTATTCTTTAATGAGTAAAAATATTGCTCTAAAGTTTTATACATACACTCTCTAAGCTCCTACGAATTTTGGCGTATACATTTGTACTGACCATGCCCACTTTTTAACAGAAAAATTTAGTTTAGTATCTTAATGATTAAATTTCTATTTTTGAAATTGAATAAAAACACTTAAAAGTGAAATAAAACTAGGGTGGGTAGCGTGTTAATCTAACAATCTGAGAGTCGTAGGCTCGATTCATGCCCAGACCCTGATAGCCGATGGTTAAAATTACCAGTGCTCGCTAAAAAATTTAATCTAAGAGTTAATTTCTAATATTAAATAATCTTAATTTATAAAATTCGACTGTACGTGTTTAACATTGTAGTCCTTTTAAACAGCTGGACTGATTTAATTGTGTATGCCTTTGGGTTATGCTTTGTAATCCGTCCAGCAGGTGGTGCTGAACTCAGTATATAGCTTATTTATCTACTACCTGTTTTTACCCAGTCTTACATGGTCTTTTACTCTATGAGTTCTTAGAGTAAGAAGATCGAAAACACCTAAATTTTATATTTTAGTCAAAACCCAACTTAAATTTTTATGAAAATTAAAATAGACGCCGCCCACTTTTAAACTTTTTCGATTTTTGCCCGATTTCCCAACATTTTTTTATTATATATTCGGAATAACCCAACTTTTTCCACTTTTTAATCATTTTTCAATTTTTTTTCTTTTTTAATCAAAAATTTTATTATTTTTTGTTATTAATATTTATAACTTTCCTAACGAAGCTTTCCACAGGAAAGTGAAATATTGAAAATAATGAATAATTTTATAAAAAACAAGACTAAAACTCAATAATCATTAATTATATATTTTTCAGTATAAATGAAATTTGAAGTCAAAACAACATTTGCCGGATCAGCTGGTAATAATATAAAGCTCATTTTCATGAGCTTAAAAATAAAACTTAGGAAGCAGCCCTAAAACTTTTTCTAGTTTTGGCGAAATCCTACAAAATATTTGTTCTATTTTACACTAGGCCATAATTGTAGTGCAAGCCATATGCGCTACAACTAAATAGTTCAACTATTCTTTGTTGTATCCAATAAATCAATTGTTTCCACTGTGGGCAGGTGGCAATGTCTTACTGAAACTATCTGCCATCTAGCTCAGGCCACAAGAACTAAATAATTATGTGCCTATACCGTTTAAAGCCCCCCCGATTTCGTCCTTAACCTCAAAAAAGTCTAGCCTTATCAAAATTCGCACCAGATAGTTGATCGTGGCATGTTGCATTGGTTTCTCATGGGTGGCATACAGATTTTCTGAACCACAAATTAGACGATTTTATGTATTTACAAAGCCATTTAGATGAAAATGTGATGTATGCAAAACACTAAATTTTTTAATGCTTTTCAGATGAGTTGATCGCTCTTATGTTGGAGAAAAAGCTAAGTAGAAAAACCTTTTTCTATTTTGTGCTTATTTTCATTGATTATAAAACACACACAATATTCTTTGTATGAAAAGATTGTTTACAAGTTTTCCTTAATTCTTTTCAAAACTCACATATACTTGGTTGTATCAACGGTTGCATGGTATATAGCCTACATAAGAAGTGAAATAAAAGTTGTGTTCCCTAATTTTATTTTATTTTTTTTATCAAAAGTCTATTTCATTTCAACTATTCACTCTAAGGTTTCATAATGTTAAATAATGTTTTTTTTTTTATATAAATACTTTTATATACTAGTATGTATTTAACTTATTGTTTCCTTTGTTTAGATCATTTTAATATTTTATATTTTTTTAATCAATTGTTGATTTAGGTTCTTTTGTACTTCAAAATTTCATTGAAAACATTTGTGCTAATTTCATTCTATTTACTTTTTATCTATATTTTTTATTCGTATTTAATAATTCTACTTATTATTAAATACAAACACACATAAACACATACTCACACCATTTTTATTATGTGATTAATGTTACACAATAACAAATGTACTATTTTTGTGTGAGTACCTGGTGAATTCAGTAGTGAGTTACCAATTTTTTTTTTGCAACTGATTAATTGATAAAAAAAAAAAAACAAGTTAAATTTCTGACATTGGCGAATCTTATATACCCTACCCTAAATTTAAAAATTTTAAATTCGTACATTGTTCTTAAAGAAGGGAAATAAATAAAATATTTATACAAAAAGAAAATATTAATGGATAATAACTATATAATTACAAAAGAAAAAAATCAATTTAAACTATACATTTTGTACATTCCTCTTTCTACAAACAATACTATATCTGTAATCGTGTTTGCAAAACAGCCTGAATATAACAAGCTTGAACCTTATAACATATTTACCATCAAGCTGGTGCACTATTCAATTCATTAGAGAAATATTATTGGAAGAGTCGTTATAAAGAGCGAAAATTTGTTCGCTTTGAACTTTTCAAGTGTTTAAAATACTAATAACAAGTAAGATTAAAAATATTATAATTTTATACATAAAAGCTTTTAAAGGTTAGGATACTTATGAAAAATTACACAAGTCATGATATGCCTCTTATGCTTGATCTGGAGTCCCACTAATATTCTGGAACGCTTGTGATATGGTTGGTGTTTCTTGATGGCCCCATTAACCGTCTATCATATCCGAATGGGTATGAAAAGTTTCAAGCCTTTGCTACTGACCGTTGAGAAGTTCTTTGGTTTAGAGCCAACCCTGGAGGTGCCATTTCATGGTAAACCCACTAACTGTCATCCATACAACAATGGCTGTGCAAAATTTCAAGTCCGTACTGTCAACCATTAAGGAGTTCCTTCATCATGGTTATCATACACAGGCATTGTCATCGGGACTGAACCAGTATATAAAATTTCATCTCAATCGGACATCAATCACCTTCACGTTCATACAAAGTAAGTTAAAAAAAAATCTTTTAATTATTTATTTCGCTATTCATCCGAAAACCCACACACATCTTTAGAATTTTTTTTTTATTTTTATAACAACAACAAATTTTTATAAATATAAAAAAGTTCAAATTTTTCTTTTAATTTGTCTATTTTTTATAAAACCAAAAATACTATTTTCAATATTTTTATTATTTCAAAGTTAATTTTATCCAAATAAAACAAATTGTATTCCTTAAATAACACGCGAAATCTTATTTCAAGCAAATTAATGCACTGATTTCACACTATGCGTTCAACATATCATTGAACTTTTATGAATACTTTGCATAAAAATAAACAGTAATAATTGATAAAATGACAAACAATTGTGGGAGAGTAAGTACTGCAAGCAATATTATTAATACATGTTGCTGATTGAAAAGAAGACAAAAGCACTGAGTAGATTGATATAAGACAAAAGCAAATCAACTCCTGTACTCCTTACATCTCTGGTACATATTAAAATTAAAAAAATTCCAATTAAAGAAATTTAAATTTGTTTAATTTTTTAGTCAATTCTTGGACTGATTTACAACTGAACATTTCTTGTTACTTATCATTTAATAAAAATCAAATTATTTGTAGAAAGAAAAATTATTTAACAGATTTTTAAAAACGTGTTTGTTTTCCTATTGCTCTTCGATAAAAAGAACATATTCAGAAATTTTAAATCAGAAATAACAACAAAAAAATATTTACGAACAAAATTCAAATAAGTTCAACAAGTACTTATGAACTTAAACTAAAAATCAAATTAATGACTAAAATGCTCTTATCCAAAAAAAAGTTGACGTAGATTTTAAAGTAAAATTTATGAAAAATTTCGATAACATTGACTTTAAAGTCTACTTTAATTAAACACATAGAACACAGCAGACTACAGGCTACAAGCTGTCGCAATTAAAATACACAATTTTACATGAAAGTAATATATTAACGTCTTCACAGCTACGTGGCTGCACAGTGTAATAACAAATTTAAAATAAATAAATATTCAAAATTGCTACATTTATTGAACAGAAAATAACATCACAAAATTTAAATTTTTTTAGCAAAATGCAGTGATTTATTTTTACAATTTTACCTTTTCAATAAGAAATTTTTTGAAATATTTTAAGCTGGCACCACTAAAATATAAAACAGCTGTCTAGAGTATTGCTGCCGATGACTAAAGCAGCCAACGGCAAATGTAGTTGCGTTGTCTGAAGCCTACTGTTGTGTTTAATGCATAAGTGTAACAACAATATACTTGCAGCGCAATGTTATCACTTGATAAGAAAATTATTTTTAGTTTCATTTTATTTATTTATTTATATTTTTTAAACAGGTGTGCAATTTTTTAGGGGCTTTTGCACTCTTTGCGCTGGAATATGAATAAGTTTGCTTATCAGAAATTGTTATGCAGAAATTTTTTTTCTTTTCCAAGTTGTTTGTTAGACATTTTTTGATTAGAAAAGCAATAAAAATTGGATTATATATATGAAGAGTTTGTTCTCACAGTACTCGTGTGATAAAAAGTGCAGCTGTACTCAAATCGTTGATAAAAGCCAATAATCGATTTAAGACTTTTATTTGTTTATCATTTAATCAGTGTAAAATGGGGAGTGAAATGTAGTAAATCATATTTAATTTTAAGATCTTTCTAACATCACACGAAAAATTGCAGAGTTAGAAGAGAACAACCGCTTAGCTTTTACTATGTCATTAGAGAGGACTAGAATTTTAAAAGCCCTTAAATTTTTTTATAAAATTATTTCGATTTTAGGAAACAGTATTTTATATAAACAACTAGTTTACCCGGCAGACGTTGTCTTGCCTTAAAATTTTTATATATTCGATCTTCTTACACTAAGAAATCGTACTCATAGAGTAAAGAACCCTGCGAGACCGGGTAAAAACAGGTAGTAGTCAAATTAGCCAGATACCGACTATAGCGTTAGCCGGGCGGATTTGTGACGTTAAACCTTCCAAGATTATACATATAAACCTTCCTCTTGAATCTCTCTATCTTTTAAAAAAAAATCTGCATCAAAATCCGTTGTGTAGTTTTAAAAATCTAAGCATACATACAGACAGACGCGGGAAGGGACTTTGCTTTATACTATGTAGTAAAATAGTTTTGTAGGGCGATTCAGTAACTTTTATTATGAACATTTGTATCGAGAAAACAAGTATAAAGATATAAAAATAAAAGTTAGAACTCCCACTACTAAAATCTACATTTCAGTGTGGCTTTAGATTTTATTCATTTTTATGAAATTTGTTAATATTTTTCATAATTTTTTTAAGAAATAATTGAAAATACTTGAATTATATTAACAGAGCTACAAATATAAATAAATATAAAGTTTTTTTTTCTGCAAATAAGCGTTTTGAGCTATTAAAGAACCCAAATTGTTAATAAAGTTAACTCTTTTTAGTTCTGAGTTTTAAATATTTTTTTTGTTTTTGTTTCCAAATAATAGTTTTTCTCAAAGCCCTCAAAATATTCCTTTCTTTAGCTAAAAAACTCTTCATAAAACATAAATGTTTTACAACCCAGCCCATTTCTCAAGTTTGAAAAAAGAAATTTAAGAATCTAGGGAGCTGGGTGGAGTAGCAGTTCGTTGAACACTTGTTGTGCACTTGTGGAATGTTTACGGGTTGGCTTCAAATCAAAGCTCTGCATAATATTCGCCGTTAACCGTTCGTATGATTGACACCTCCTGCATTTTAAAAAAACTGTGGCCATTACCTTGTTATTTAACAGACCCATCTTGGTCTTTTTGGTGCACGTTCACCTGGTGGAACAATGAGTGTGGATGATTTAGGTGAGCACCTGCCGCTAGGGCCTTATCTCACCGTGGTCAAGCCACGGATGGTATCCGTGCCTACCACTACAGCCCCTGTGACCAATTAAGGACACAGGTGGCAAATTATGTGTGTTTCTGCCATGTCACACACACCACCCTTGTTAAGGGAGTGGGGCCGATCCAAAACCCGTGTCAATGCCATTCTGTTTCTATGAAACAGCACATCGAAGAACATGCCACCCTGCCAAAGGTGACATGAACTCCATTGCCAGCGTACCTTTTGGTCTCAACAGCCACCACGTGAACCCCCCAATTGGACCTCACCAATAACCGGTCACAGATTCCGCAGTCCGAACATTTGGGTGTGCACGAAGTCCACAGACCAAACAACGAACCAGGGATGTTGTCCCCAGAACATCATCCACTAAACCCCGTGGGGTTGGAACGAAGTTCGGTCTACAGACTCCGAGCACTCATTGTTCAATCTTGGTTGTGAGCATCAGCTCTTAACCCAGTGCTCGGTCGTTTACGCTTCCTCTGTGGGGCTACCGCATCCCGTGGTACCAGTGTTGAGAGTCACTAAACGGACCCCGAAGGTATCCTTTAGGTAAACTCTCAGGTTTCCTTCTGCCAGATTCAAACCCATGGCAGTTCCAGGTGCTAACGCACCTGGTGGGACATTTCACCGAGAAGACACACCCCGGGGGTGACCTGGTGGAACCCACTGTTTTGATTTTTTCTTGGTATCCGGGGTATTGTGATGAATTCATGGCTTTAAAAACTCATACAGATTGCTGTTGAATATCGCCAAAGTGGTCACTTGTGCTGGTACTTAGTAAATCACTTCCTAACCTTTGAAATTGTTAGTGCAGAGCTTTTCTTTTGGTGTCAGGAATGATTTTTATGCAAAAACTAAAGCTTAATCAACACACGACATTTACTTTTTGCCATTTTTGTTAAAATTCACAAGATTGTCTGCTTTAAATGGCTTCTAAACACAAACTAAACGACGCAATTTGCTCAAAATTTTACAGTAGTTTATTAAAAGATAGTGGCTGACGTTAGCAATGTTGCATTTAAAGTTACTGCCAAGGCAATTTAAAAAGTCAGGGAAATGTTGACAAGGTAAAGAATTAAAAAAAACGCAGCTAACTTCATTCACTTCATCCCAAATGTGAGCATTTAAAAAAAATTACATTTAGTTGACTTTTCAATGAAATTATGTTTAACGTCAAAAAACTTTGTTTTTAAAACATAAAATTTTGAATTTTTCTTAGTATTTTCGTTTTTCTCTTACTTTAAAATAGAAAATAAATTATTACAAAACCATAAAAATTAATTAATTTAAATTAATTTTTAAAACAAACGGATTTTAAAATTCTATGGAAAATAAAATCTAAAAATAATATACCCAGAATGTTAATAATAATTTTTATAGTTTTTGCTGGCTAAACAATTAATGTACTTGCTAGTCTTAACCACCTGTTTTTGTTAACAATTGTTTGTTGAGGCGTATTAGTGTTGACTTATGTTATAAAATTAAAAAACAAATAAATAAAAAAATTTTAGAAAATATGTTGTAGTTAGAAAACAATGTCAGACAAGCTTACAGAAATATTTCTTTTAAAAAAAAACCGGCTGCAAAAACAATTTCATTTTATTACACAACAAGAACATTGTTATGAACTCATTCCAAATACATACATTCTTAAATTTTAAATTTAAATAAAAAAAAAACAAAATAAAATAATAGACAAAACAAATTCTAAGATCACATTAATCAAATGTTTGCTTGTAAAATATTAACTAAACATGCATCACACTGTACCCTGTAGTTTTGAAGGCAAACTGATTAAGTGAGAAAATTTATAATTGCTTAACACCCGCCTTTAAATAAATTTTAGCTATTAATTTTAGGGATCTCTAGAGAAAATCTAACTAAATACAATAAATAAACTGCAGGGTGCTTGGTATTCATTCCAAAAGTCTGTTCATTTTGTTTGTTTTATACAAGTAAACACCAATAAGTGTCTGCTTAATTCTATTTTATATGGATTTGAAAAAAAAAAAAAACAATTGTTACTACTTTATATGCTACGAGTATCTATTGTAATAATAAAACACTACACACAATTTCTTTTTATTTATTAAGCGCTGTGGGCAAATAACTATGACTGGACTGACAATGTAAGAGCCAACTTGATGTATGAAACACCTTGACTAGGTGTTCAGTTTAAGCTTTAACTTTAAGTTAAAACAATAAAAATGTTTTGTTGTTGTAATATTAACTGCTACATTTTTTATCAAGACAAGACAGTTTTTTCAATATGTTAAAATCAATGTTTACAACAAGTTTAGCAGAGACTGATAACAATGGCCCATAATCATAGCCAAAAAGCAACAATCCGGTAAAGTCGACTTTCGATTAAACCTTTAACCAGTAGCATAATTTAATTAGCAATAAAATCAAAAGTTAGACATGAATTTCAGTAATATAAGACAGATTTTGCTTGGAACTCATAAGGCCATACATTATTAAAGAAAAAATTTCAGATTTTTGTCATGATTTATTTTAAATAATTTTTAGAAAACAAAAATTCGAAATTTTGTTTAAAACTAACTTTCTTCCCCCTTGACAAATACGGTCTACGATATCTTTGAAAGGAATGAACTAATTTAAAAATAATGTAAATACAACTTAAAGTTTGTTATGGAATTTTGAATTTCCTGTGTAATCAAATATAACAAACTGGTTTTAAGTAAATCTCGCTTAAGTGGGAGCTAGACGATCAATCATTCAATGAGGGTTTGTACGAGTTTTTTAAAGATGGCTGACCAACGTATACGTATCACATACAACGTATCTTTAAAAAACACGCAGACCCCGTCATGATTAACGTTGAATGATTGATCGTCTAGCACCCACTTTATGCAGCTCCACACCTCTTGAGTTTCAGTAAGTCGCACAAATTAGAAACAGTTTAAAAAAATGCCGTTCAGATTTTTTATTAGCGATTCACTTGCTCTGATCCAAAACTGTATATACTTGTCAAAAACAGTACAGTCGACTCTGGATAATTTGAAATTGAAGGGAGCAGAGAAAAAAATTCGAATCAAATGGTCAAAGAAAAGTTTTAAATTATAGAATTTTGGTAATAAAAATGTCATTGAAATAGTTAAAATTATCAAGGGGACCAAATTCACTGGGTTTTGTTCAAAATATGCACCGTTTGTTATCAGAAAACCTGAAAAAAGTTTCCAATTACACAAGTATACACGGTTTTAAGCCATAGAAACAGAAAACTGTTTAAAAAGTATTTTTTAGTGTGTAAAAATGTATAAAAATTTTGAAAAAAAATCATTTCGATTGTAGCAGTTTTTTTTATTAACACTTTTTCATTGTTTTGTCTGTCTGCTATCATTAAAATGCTGCTTCAAGCAGTCACTCACAGCTACTCACAGCTTATTGTGGGTTTAATGTGCTTAAATCAAAAAAGCGTATTATAATATTAATCAAATATGCCGGAAAATTATTATAAAAATAAAATTACAGCCTTACATTTGACTCAATATGTAATGAGTAAATAGTAGCTTAGATAAACAAAAAAAGATAAACTGAGATTAATGGCGAATGACAAACAGCTGAACTAAAGTGACGGAAAGTGCTTGGGGGATTACATTACCCCGCTTTTGGCATTTAAATTAAATATGCATTTAACTAAGTAATTCAGATTATTGTCTGCGAGAGTGCTGCGATTAATAATGTATTTACATACATACATTTTCTATCTCAGTTAACATTCATGCACACAAGTATGAGTGCATACAGTTAAAATGCGCATGTTCAGTTGCTCGCTTTCATATTTTATAATTAAAAAAAAAAATATGTAAATGAAAATAATTGATATGATTTAATGTTTATCTAAATAATTAATAACTTAAATTTACTATTTCTCAATAGCTGTAAAACCGGCTTATAAATTTGTTGTTGCTGTTTAATTTAAGCGTTTAAATAAACGTATGAGTGACGGGGTATTATAAAAAATAAAAATTATTAAATATTAATCATACGTCACGGGCGAGTAAAGGAAGCATGACATACGAGTTCATACTAAAGGGCTGCACAAGCATACTTGAAATGGTTTACAAGCACTTTTTTATTGTAAAATATTACACACGTTTGTAGTCATGTGTAGCTTTCAAGTATGCTTGTACAGCTTTTTATCTTTCGCATATCTACTACATATGATATGTTATTTCTGAAAGTGGTATAAGAAAAACTTTGGAAAAAATTACTTAACGCAATTTCAGCAATATATAATGTCTATATCTTTGCTAAAAATACCTCTAATACATTTTTTCATGGGACTTATACCACTTTGAAAAATAAAAGCTTATACGTATTTATTCAGGGTTGTATGTATTAGGGGCTAAACGAGCTTAAGCAGAACAGATTTTTATAGGTACGTACGTATATTTAAATAATTAAGGGTGGTACTATCCAAGATGACGCCATTCCCTACATAAAATTTAAATTTTCTGAGCATTTAGCACAAACGACGTCACGCGATGTGTTCTAATAATTTACAGCTACAAAAAAGAGAGTGAGACACAGAGAGAAATGTATTAATTTTTTTCTTCAAGCATTGAAGAATCTACGCTATCTATTTCTATCATTCTTGGATACTGTCTATAATATATCCTACTAAAAATACTTATAACTCAAAAATAACAGCTCATACATCGCGTATTTACTCTAATAGTGTCATAATTAAAGCCCAGACTAGATACACACAGAAAACAACTTTGTTTGTGAGAATTAAATTTGTTTCCAATCAAAAATTCAGTTGTGATAATCGAATTTTTTAATCTTGACAATAAAAATTCGGTGTTATAGCTCGAAATATTTTTAACAGAACTAATTTTTGGGCTGAACTATCAAATTCTAGTTGCTAGAACTGGAAAATTTAATTATCACAAATGAATTTTTGAGTGGAAACAAATTTAATTCTCACAACCGAAGTTGTTTTCTGTGTGTAGCAATAGCGGCATGGATTTGCTGGAATTTCAAAGAGCCCAGTTGAGAAATGAGGTAACAACACTCTAGTTTTGGTAACCATGCAAGGAGAAAGGGTTTTTACATCCAGTAATTATTGTAGAAGTTTTCAAGATGACGCTTAAGAGGAAGAATCTGTGTAACAACTTCTGGACTATCAGCGCAAGCTTTACTTCGGAGAGCACTAACTGCATTGTCAAACTGCGCTGTCGACTATAGAGCCCGCCATGCTATATGGCTTCATTAGAAATGGCACTTGCTTTAGATGATAGACACATCTTAAAGCAAAAAATTGTGCTTGCTTAGAAGCACTTATATAAGCCATACACTAGATAGAGAATCACTTACAATAGTGCATTTATAAGGCATGATTTTTGCTAGCGATTAAGCACCTAGAATTAATCGCTTTAGCTGCCAAGAATGCTTATTCTTTGCATTAAATTGATGTTCTATAAAAAAAATACAAAAATCTGCTTGATATATTTTATTTAATTCATAACACTAACTGAAATCGAACCAGGGCATCTCCGCAATTAAGAAACATTAACTTGTCACTCAAAACACTTCAGCCACAAAGCTCTGTTAAGTATGAAGGGTTGATCGTTTGTTTTATTTTTACTGTCAAGAAATACAACGTGCACAAAATGTGTGTGCTTAGTCTCTATTTAGACGAGGAAACATTTGGAAGAAAAACATTTTGAATTCTGCTTTGCTTTTACTTTCGCGGTCACACAGACTAACATGTTGCCGGCAACATTCCATTATTATTCTTCTTTGTTTTTGACATCTTTCTAATTTGTGCAGTGTGCTTTACACACAAAAAAGCAGGCACGGTGTCAGTGTCTGTACAAATAGTTTTTGAACTATCGCTTTTAGTGTTTCTCGGAAGCAATAGATTTTCATATGAAACTGGTTTTGTGTACATTTAAAAACTATAGTCGTTTTATGTAGTGTTTATTTAAAGATGCTCATAAAGAGAGCTTTTGAAAATTTTTCTCCAAAACTCTAACTTTTTTAATGCTTCTATAGAAGCACAAAACTAAACTAAATTCTATTTTTAGCTTTAGTGCTTTAGATTGATTGGAACCGTGTTAAGCTATCAATCTGGGGGTAGCAGGCTTGATTCTGCCCAGAGAGCCGATGGTCAAAGTTACCAGTGCTCGTTAGCAAATTTAATCTTTTCCTACTGTCTCCCTAATTCTCTTCTTTCTTCTACCCCTTGTCTCTTTGATATATGTAACTCTATCAGTATTTTTCTTCATTTACCTCACAAAGGGACCACATTAAAAAACCCAATTGAGCCCCTTCTCGTTTTGTTTAATTGGGGCGCCCAGTGAAAACTAACCTGACCAACTTCTCAAAACATTTAATGATTTTCAAACAAATTTTCTTGATGAATTGATGGCATAAATATAAATTTTATATTTTATTTTAAATGAATCGTAATTAGTTTTGTTTTTATTTTTTTTTTTTTTAATTAAACGAAAAGTGTTTGCTAGTGTAAGAAATTTACTTTGCCGACTAATTAATTTGCCAAAAAAAAAAATTTTTTTTTGTTTTAGTGCGACCGACTCTACAAATAAATTAAGTAACTAATTTTTATGTATGTACATACTCTTATTTATGTTTATATTTGTATGTATGTACATTAATAATAAATATTTACATACATACGTATACACACATACATATACTTTGCTAAATTTATTACAATGTCACAACACTTGCAATACAAACGACCATACAAAAACACTCGTTTGCATACAACTACCGCAATAAATACTCAAAATTAAAACAACAACTACATACATAGTACTTAATAATAAAAAAAATAAAAAAATAACAACAACTTTAAAGGCAGATGTACAGCCAAAAACTTAACGCCACTATGGCAGCCAAAACTAATGAAAATATAAAATTAAAAAAAGAAAAAAAAAAACTTAAAAAAATATTCAGCAGCTAATCTAACGCAACCCGCAGTTTTATTGTTATAATTGTTGTTGCTGTTAAAACTACCAACATTGTTAAGCATTTGGCAGAAAAAACAACAACAACAAAAGGAAAACAAAAGTTATGCCTACAAAATGCAATAAGCCATCAAGAATAACACCAAATTGCAATGACAACAGCAACTGGGGCCAATGATGCTTATGACAACAACAACAGCAGCAACAACAACATCCATTTAAGAAATTCAAAAAGCAACAGCAAAAACACCAAAAATTATTTCTAATAAAAATAATATTGCATGCATGGAGTGCTAAATAGCAAACGCTTTTACTTTGTTGTATAAAATACACACACACACACTAACACATACTGCAACCTACAATTCATTATCGTGTTATTTTCTATGAAACGAATGATGACTTAAATAACTATGAAATGTTTCCCAGAAGTGACTTTTGTTTAACAGCTTTCAGTGAAATACATTTTTCCTAATTCAGTAAGTTGAAGTGTTGCACGCAAAACAAAAGTATAGTTGAATACGGTCACCGCAAACATACCTAATTTGTTCTCGGCAAAAATTTTATTGTTAATTTGAAGCATCTAGGCTTTATTATGTTCGCGATAAAAATTTTTCTGGTTACTGTGCTTACCGTCATAGATATGGTTGAATTTGTCAAATTATTTTTGATAAAATTTTAACTGAAACCATAAATTTGTTTATATTAAACATGTTAAGATTATCATAAACATAAAAATGAGAAAAATATGTTTGAAAGTAAATTGTTTTTTATTTTATCTCTTCTGCAACCATATAAATAAAGGGAGTATAAAAAAACTTTATCGTTCAAAATCAACTGAGATTTGTAGCTGAAGAGGTTGACTGGCGACTCAAATAAAATTGAAAAAAAAAACGTTTGAATGTAATAAATAAATAAAAATTAATAGAAACGAACAAGAGTCAATAGAATAAAAAAATTTCTTTAAAAAAATTTTTATAAAAAACTAGCTGACCCGGCAAACGTTGTTTTGCCTTCAAATTTTATTTATATTGAAAAATAATTAAAAAAAGAAAAAATATATAAGTTGGGTTATGCCTTTCTCCGATTGGAGATAAGTTTAAAAAGTGGGTGTGGTCAATTTTTGTTTTCTTAAAAACTTTTGTTGGAAAAAATTTGTCAAATTGGTTCAGCCGTTCACCGTAGTAATGGGCGTGGTAAATTTTTATTTTCATTAAAAATATGTTGCATTATGTCGAACATGTAATAAAAAATTTGCCAAATCGGTCCAGAAGTTCTCCACTTTGAGAAAAATTTTAAAAGTGGGCGTGGTAATTGGCGTGGCCTACTTAAATATTCATAAAAATTTAAGTAGGGTTTTCACTAAAATATAAAATTTTTATATATTGAATATTTTTACTTTAAGAAATCGTACTCATAGAGTAAAGGACCTTGCGAAACCGGGTAAAAACAGGGAGTAGCTAAATAAGCCAGATACCGGCTGCAGCGCCATCTACCGGGCGGTGTTGTAACGCTAAATATTAAAAGGCGTAACACAAAAGCATACACAGAAATTCAATTAAATCTGGACAGCCGTTTAGCAGCAGCACAATGTCAATCACACGTACTGTCGAATTTTATATATTAAGAAAAAAAAATATTTTTTTAGCTCTCACCGGAGATTAAACCGCAACATCTGAAGTTGAGAGGTATTTTTAATATGTTTGTTAGATGCCATCATAAATCTAACCATACTATGCTTCCATTCGAATATGGTGTCCTCAGCCATATTTTTTCTTTGCGTGTATAAATGAGTGTGAAATTTTTTAAAGGCTACATGTACTGCTATCTAAAAAGGATTTTCTGTACAACCAAGCAACCAGGGTCTGGTCAATAATCGATCGCCAGATTGTCTCTCTATCAATTAATCTAAAAGACACCCGGTGGCAATTTAATTTAGGTGCTTTTTAGCAAAATTATCATTTAAGTCAAGGCTTAGACGTTTAGACTTAACATTTTTTTTAAATCAAAAATTTTGACTTACATCACCTAGATATGACTTGAATAGGAAATAAAATTCTCTCTTAAAAACTTTATGCTACTTGACCCACTAAATGACTTGCTGACTATCCACCCCTCTGGGTTAAGTGTTCAATTTACATTTATATTCATAATTATGAAGCACATCATTTTAAAACAGTATCATTGTCAAATAAAAGTAGAACGTAGTTGTTTAGATTCTTCAAAATGACCACAAATTTTTTTTTATATAAAATATTCAGCTCAAGTGAATAGATATTGCCTTTTAGCCATCATTTGACAACTGGGTGTTTTATCTTTCATGCACAGACGTCAACTAACAAGAAAACAGTATTTTTAGTTTAATTTGTTGTTTCTTTTTATTGTGTGTGCACAGTGTTATTCAAATGCGTGTATGTCAAATGTATACTAACGCATACTTTGACACAAAACTAAAAGAAATATTTAAGCGGCAAAAACAAAAACAATAAAAACTGCAAGTAAAACACTTACACAAACACACACACACACACACACAATTAAGGAAAGCAGCAGCAGAAAAAAAAATAACGTGGCGGCTTTTTGTCGCCAATGTGTTCTTACTGCAAATAATACAAAATATGCAAAACAAGTGCCAAAAAACAAACCCAACAACAACCACAACAACACTATAACACTTAACAACTGCAACAGAGCTTAAGTGACAAAGTCCAAACTAAAACGAGATGAAATGAAGAAAAATATTTGCAAAAAAACAAAATAAAAACTAAAGATATAAAAGGAATTGAAATGTTGTTGCAACTGCTAAAATTCTACTCAAATTCTTTGATATAAAACGAAAGTTTGTTGGTTTATTTTTTTGTACTATTTTTTTTTTCTACTAGTATAACAATTGAACTTTTGTACGGCTATACAAAGTCCAATGAGATTGCAAAAGTTTAATGAAAAATAGAAAAAAATCAATCGCACAATAAAATGAATGAATTTTTTTTTTAATAAAAAAATCTAGTGCAACGAAAAATCCTCAAATAGTTTGACAAGGCGCCACATTTTAAAAAATTCTTTTATTTTCTTTTTAATAAACATTTCATAATTAAAAGTTTTATTGCTAAAACAAATAAGTTGCATAAAAGGAGTTAAAGTTTATTTGCAAAAGGACAAGCTAAATGAGCCGTATTGGGTCAATGGCAAATTAAGCCATATTTCTGCAATTTCCTTCTTTGAGTGGCCCAATCAAGCTGACCTAACACTACCACAGCACAATAAAACAAAAGACATTAAATACACATTTAAGAAATTTTAGTTTCTGAACACATCACTGGAGTCAGAGTTTTACTCCATTAGACCTTAAACCCAGCTAGTCGCAAAATATCTGTTCTTAGGTTTCATTTAGTAGGCCGCACAACCTGCATTGGCTGATTTCAATATGCCTTGTAATGCTACCGTTAGAAGTCTGAAGTCACTGTTCTTGAATGACAATACCTTCTTGGAAGTATTCGGTGATAGCGTGTTAAAACGCTGAGTACAGCCAGCAATACCCTATGTTTTGTTAAATGTGATTCGACTCAGAATGTAGTTTTTCTCTTAATATAGCCCGAAGATATGCTAAAGTATGTTGGACAAGCAGTCTACATGATCGTTGCCAATATAGGTCTTATTTTCAGGTACCGAACACAACGTGAGGTTGTTATAGATCCCCAGCTCATTCAGACACGACAGACAATTAATTATAATGGCTGAGTTTCGCTTAGGTAATTGTAAGATAAGCAAAGTAGCCTGACTATCGAACAATCTTCTCTTTAGTACTTTTACTCAAATAAGGAATTTTCTTATGGGAACGGTTCTTTGAATGTTTGGGCTATAAATACCTGCTTTCTGTTTGGAACGGACAGTAAATCAATCTTCGTGCCACAAAGTTGGATTCAGCCAAGTGTCTCTCTCAGTAATTAAGACTGTAAAGCTCCTTTCCATCACCGAGTAGGTCTCTTATAGTCAGATATTTTAAGAGGTCAATTATTTTCAGATGTCCTACCAGACTTCAGTTTATAAATTTTCCATGCTTCCTTTTGCTTTGAGATGTAAAGAGGTGTCATAATTCTTGCACACACTGGATCTAATTATTCATTCTGTATTTTTTGTGCGAAAATAAAATTTTGCAATTATTGATTCAACATTTTGTTTACTTTTAAATTTTCTAACGGAAAGATTAAAAAAAAAATAAAATTTGTTTTAGCTTAATTTGTTTTATTTTTTGAAAATAATTTCGTTTTATTAATTGAAAATTAATTAAAAATTTATTTTCATATTAAAAAATGCAAATTTTTCTTATCACCGAAAGCTGAAACCTTAACACAATTCATTCACAATACACAACATTTTAATTCACAATTAAATGAAAAAAATCAAAATAATAAGATAATTTCGCAGGAATGAATAAAAGCAAATTTGCATATCGATCGATATTTGTTTCCGCTAAATTTTCATTTCCATATGGAATAAATAATTAGACCTTATAAAATTGCGCCTTATACTAGAGTGAAATTGCCCAAACAAATTACAATTCAAATTTTTTGAATGAGAATTATTTTATATTTTAAATTAAAAAATTTCTTTAAAAGTAGCAATTCTAAGGCAAGATAAGGTAGTAGATTATTTTAAAATTAATTTAATTACTTTTATTTCAATATATTTTTTAACGTTAACATTCCCATTAAAAATCATTTCCTCAACCCTGACTAATTTTTACCTTCAAAACAAAACATTAGCATGAGAATAATGTTCCTGTGCCCATTTTTACTTATTTAATACACCTGTAGGCAAATACAATTGCCACTTTTCTTTTCTTGCGCTTTTTATGTGCTTGCTTTTCGGCTAATTGATTTAAAATGCAAATTAATTTGCGAGTAATTTGCTTTCTAACATGAAATTATTTCATGCACTTCCCAAGTGATTGATGATCTAAAATTACAAGACATTAAATTTAATGCTAAATTAGTCGATGATCTTAATCAGTTAGAATTTCAAACTTTTATCAATTGTTTTACTTAAAATGTTTTCTGTTTCTTAATTTGCTTGCTTCAAATTGTTAACAAGAATTTGCTTTACATAGTAAGTTTAAAATGGCTGCATGGTGCATGTAACCCGTTTGGCAACAGCATTAATAGGTAAATAAAATTTTTGAAATTTTTGAAATTTTATTATATTTCGATCATGCAAACAGTTTTAAAAAATGGTTCAACACAAATTATTCCTTGTGACTATTAGCGGACACAAGTCACACCAAAAAAAAAAATTGACGCCAAAGTTAAAAAATATATTTTGATAAAAATAAAAAAACCCCTGAAACTCATTCATTGAGAAAAAATTGCCTTTAAAAATTGTAACTGGAATTTATGAACAATTAATGTTCAAATTGACTAGATGATTTACAAGGCTTTTGCTATAAAATCAGCTTATTATAGAGAAAATGTGTGTTGAGTGTGGCAAATGAGCTGTTATATTTTTTAGAATTGTCTCAGCATTAATTCTGGTTAAATGGCGTTCTTATCTTACTAAAATCACAGCTAACTCATTATTTTTTTGTAAGTAGACTTATACCACACTTATATATTTATAACAGTTCAAATAATAAATGTTTTTATTTATAATGGGCCATAACCATAGTCAAAAACAAGAGCTGAATTTTGTTCATAAAAATTTTATAAACTTAAAATCATTTTTAAAAAGATACCAACTTTAGTGTGACTATGATTATGGCCCCATATTTTATAAATTGAAATGCCATTTACGCAAGCACAAAAAAATTTATTTTTCAGTGTTTTTATCTATTTACGTATTTTTTATTGTTATTATTTTATTAATCTTTGTTTTATTTTGATAAAAAAGAATTTTTTTAATTAAAATTTTTGGAAGATAATGCAGTAAAATAAAACAAAATAAAATAACAAAAAATTACATTTACAAATTTTTTTAAAATTTAAAAAAGAGGTAGCTTCTCATATAAGGCAAGGGCCACACACAGCAATTTTTTTTAATACTCTTTTAAAATTGTGGTTTTGTCCACACACAAATTTTTTGTTTCGGCTATATTAGTGACAAATAATGGATTTTTATGAAGAATATCTTAAGAGAGAAAATGTTGAATCTCCTTTTTTATATAAATAAAAATTAAATAAAATACTTAATTGTATAAATAAGTAGTTAACACAGTTGCAAAAAAGGGCAGTATTGCACCCTCACTTATAAATTGAGTGCAAAACATGTACAATTTTTGCATTTTTTATATGCAACATGTGGAGAACAGAACATGATATTGATTTTAATTATTACATTTTTTGATGGTGTAGAGTCCGCCAAATAACTTTTTTTTTTTTTAAATGCTATAAAAACATCGAGTGTAGCTTCGGCTGAAACCAACAATCTTCAATTTTTGTGAACAAAAATTCGTTCAACATGGCCCGAAAACGATCGCCATTGACTAACGGCCACTTCCTGCTCATTTTCGAAGAAAAATGGCCCAATTATGCCTCTGGACCAAAATCCGCACCAAACAGTGACTCGTTTTGGGTGCGTCGGCTTTTCAATGTATGCGTGCGGGTTTTCTGTGCCCAAAATGCGACAATTTTGTTTGTTTACATACCCGCCAAGATCAAAATGAGCTTCATCTGAAAAGATGATTTTTTTGGCAAAATCGGCATTTTCTGTAAGTCGATCGCAGGCCCAATTAGCCAAGTGAAAACACAACCATATTCTTTCAGCGGAAGGATAAAATTAATTATCTGTGAATGGCAAGTGTTACCATTCACGAAATAAGCACTAGTAAAAAAAAGCGTTCGATATTAGAAAAGAAAAGGCAATTAAATTAATAAAATTAAAAAATTTTCATTGGAAAAAAGATATTGCTCAGAGACTTCTGCTCTTATCCAAAAGAAAAAATTATGTAGACTTTAAAGTAAAATTTATGACAAATTTCGTTGACGTAGACTTTAAAGTCTGCATTAATTTTTTTGGATAAGGGGGCACTCTGTCAATATAACCTCAGGGTTTTTGAATTCTCAATTTAATACGATTTGCATATTAAAAATCATCTAAGAGACGAAGTGATAAATTTGTAAAAATTAATATCTAGCTAATTTTAATTCATAAAATGTTAAATTTAATAAATTTCTATAAAAAAAATTTTTATCAAAATTAAAAAAACAATTTTTTTAATTTTTTTAATTTGTTAGTTTATTTGACCTTTTTCTTTTTAATCAATATGGCTATTTTATTAAGCTTAGAAAATTATTTTTATATCGATATTTCCTTAAGCTTAATAAAATTAATTTTGTTTTTAATTTCATCTTTCCCCTAATTCTTTTTAATCATTGATAAGACAACATTGATAAACAAAAATGTGATTTCATGACGTTAAATTAACTTTTGCTGCTTGACCCCACAAAAATGTATCTGTAATAGTTTTCCTAACAGACTCATTAACAAACATAAGGAAAATATCATCGAAATATTTTCATTTGTGTGTAGTATGTCATCGATAATTTATTTGATTGTAAACATAAAACAAAAAATTTACTCAAACGTATTTTCCTTGACATATTTATTATTTAAACGAATCATAATTATTAAATTTACACTCAAATAGTTTAAGCGCTTTTTTTTATTTTTTTTTTTAATAACAAACAAGACATCTGTTGTGAAAAATTACAATTAATAAACAAATACGGCAAGTATGGGTGAGTGCCAGCCAGTATTTTACGTACAATTAAAATAAACATACAGCCAATGGAATGAAATATGAAAAAATATACACAAAAAAAAAAAACAAATGCAAACAATTTCAAAATATAAAACAGAGAAAAACAGACATGATTATGGGTACAGCAGCAGCAGCAGTAGCAACAACGACAGCAAGTGAAATTATTTTTAGCCACAATTCCAACCAGCCAGCTAGCCAGCAGCAAAATGCAAGTAAAATAAATAAAACTAATCCAAAACATCAGTCAAGAAACCCATCAACGACGACGACGAGTATTAAAAAATTTCCAATTTAAATAATTCTATTACTCACATCCCTACAACATGTTGCCTAACGACAGCAACATGTATTTCATATATGTTGGCTTACAACAAGTATGAAAGAAACTTATACATGTTGGAGTTGGTACTTAAATAGCACGAGACGTATGTGTTTTTGTTTTCAAATAGTAGTTTCTGTTGCTGTATATAGTTGTTGTAGTTTTTTTTAATTGTTACCATTAAAGTAAAAGAAAAACAAATTGTGACTACTAATTAGTGTGTGATAGTTTTCATGAATGAAATCCCCTTTGCCTTTAAATATTCTAAGATAATTAATGTTTGTGGGTGTGTGTACGGCTGTGTGTGTGGGTTTGTTCATATAAATATAAACGAATCACACTTAAGCTGACTGTTTAGTTATGAAAAATAATTTAAATGGCAGTGAAAATGTATAGCATGCTACAATTTTTTTTAATTTTATTGTTATTTAGTTGCCAATATGATTTGAGTTTTAAGTTTCTTTTCTTTATGTGGACAATTTTCTGTTGATTGTTTTTTTTTTTTAATTAATAAATTTAATGCGACTTTTAATTGACTTGAGGCGTTATAGATAAATCAGCTGTTATGGGCTTAAATACAATTTAAGTTTAAAAAAAATCTAAAATAAAGGAAAATTATAATTTAAACGTGGTATGCAGTTTTGTTTGAAATGACAGTCATAATATCTGTACAAACAAGCTAAGCTCGGCTATATACTCTTCACTATCTTAGCGAAATTTTAATATTTTTCACTTTCCACATTCTTCTAAAATATAAAAACACATACAAAAAAATCAATTAAGCGAGTGAAAATATAGATGCCGAGTTAAATATGTTTTAACGTACCCCTTACGTTTTTTAGTATTTGAAAATATGTTTTCAGTATTAATGGTATATTTATCAAATACGTCTTACGTCACTAAATATTTCTCTAAATGTTTTAGTAGTAGTTTAGTGAGGATCGTCTACTACCAACCAAATATTCGGAAATTACTTTGGATTGCTCAAGTGCTATTGATTTGAGGGATTCTAGTAACTTCCCAACGAACCATAGAATATTAACGGATTGGACATATATCATTTTAAAGGGGAAATTGTCTACATTTGCAATCTACTACCCATTTACTTAGAAGTTACTTTAGACTATTTTTAAAAAAATTTTTAAATTTCCATATACCCCAGTACTGTTTTTGTCAAGGATTTTGACAGTTTCCGTTTTGCATCATAAAATAAAAACTACGAATTTTTCCGGAAATCTTAAAACACTTAAAGAAAGCTTAGAACCTATAGATTAATTTTTTTCTTGAATTTCGTAATTTTCCTGGCCAAAATCGTAAATGGTACCTCGGCAAAGTGGGAGATGGCAAATATCCCTCAGAAGAAGAGGGTATTTCAAAATTTTTTTAAAATAATCCAAAGATGTTTCTGAGTACTTGGGCGATAGATTACAAGTCTAGACAACTTAAAATGATAATCTTATATGGTTCGTTTGGAAGCTATTTAGGATTATTTTGAAATACCGTAGTGCTATTGTTCTAAGTGATTTTAGCAACTTCCCAATGAACCATAAAGATTGGGGGATGGGACACATATCATTTTAAAGGGGAAGCTGTCTAGATTTGCAATCTATTGGGCAAAGACTCAGAAGTTAATTTGGATTATTTTTAAAATATTTTTGAAATTCCCTCATACCGCAGTACTCTTGCTCTGAGGGATTTTTATCATTCCCAATTTTGGTACAACAGGAAATTATTAAAAATAAACTGGAATGAAATTTGGAAGTACTGCGCTTTCTAGATATGTTTTAACATTTACGGGAAATTTCGTACACTCAAAAAAAGTTTTATATTGAAAATTGTCAAGTTAAAAAAGGAAATGTAAGCCAATGATATTTAAATATGGCCTCTTTTCTGTTTATGTAAAATATGCGCCGCTGTTGGCAAAGAGTAACCAAAAAAAGCAAGCAAAAAATTTTAGTTTTATAAAAAAAAAAAACAAACTAACATGTACAATTAGTAAGTACAACATGTTGTCATGGCTATCCATAATGGTTGTTTGTACAGCAACACTCATCCATATGCATGATTTTGTCATGCCAACTTTACAAAACGCATCATCTGCAATTTGCCAACACCAGTTTAGTAACACTAGGTCTTTGGCGTATTTGCTATAGTTTTCTTTCTTTTCTTTTCTCTTCGTTTTTATGTTTTATTTTAATTTAATGTAGAAAATGCAGTTGACACTCATATGGATGTGCGTGTGTGGCTGCAAGTGTGAATGTGTAATGTTATGATGTGGTATGAGGGCAAAACATCGTCATTTCCTGCCAACATATTCATCATCCCAAAAATTTGTTGCTGTTTTAGCAAAAAAATAAAGCATTTAACACAAGGAAATATGTATTCGAAAAAGCTACAACAACCGCAACTATAAATTTCATTTTATTTATTTTTTTTTTTTTTAGTTACAAAAAAATCCTTGATTTAGATTTTTGTGGAAATTATTTTATGAACTAAAGCAGTGCGTTTGTAACAATTTCATTTCAATGCTCCACTACATTGGGGAATTTTTATGCGTAGGCGCACAAATCCTCTTCATGTACTACCATAAAAGATGCACATAGAAATTTATGACTTTAAATGACACATTAAGACGCCAGATAGTCAAATGCGAAATGTACAAAAATATTTTTGTTTCCATATTAAGATTGTAAACTTATTTTCCTAATTGCATGTATGTATGTATGTATGTATGTCCTACCCTCTTAAAAATGCTAAGAAATTTATTGCATTGAATTACAAAATAAATAAAAAATCGCACATACCAAAATTTCCTATAAATATTTAAAAGTGCATAAATTTCTTTACTCTTCTTAATTTAATTTAATAAAAATATTTTTTGCTTTAACATACATTTTTTTTTAATGTAGTGAATAGTGCTTGTTTCAGAAAGGCTTCTTTAAATACCACCAAAGTAGTGCAGAGAAACATTTTCACTTTACTTACAAAAAAAAAATTAAATTAAATAAAAATAATTGGCGCCATACAGTTTTTGGTATGTGTCAAGTGATTTTTGGTTTTGAATTACCTTCGAGCTCTACTTACTTGCTTGTAAATTGAAGTGTTATAATAAAAGTAACTGTGATTAAGTTATTTTATATTTTCAAAGAATCCTTACAATTTGTTCTTGTCAAAATGAAAATATCAATGATCATTAGACGTTTTGTTGCTCCTTTATTTTATTTTATTTATAATTTGTTAATGAAAATATTAGCAGATAAACTATTTAAGTTAATTAACATAAAGAAAAATTGATTAACATGGAACCCAATAATATCGCGTTCGCTTACAAAGTAAGACGAAACTACGGCCAAATTTGACAAATATTTGTGTTAATAAGCATAATCAATATGTCATCTACATTCACGCTTATATATTTGAAGAAATTTTCGTTTAGAGAAGTTTAATCTGTTATTAAAATACAACATACTTGCATTATCAGATTACAGTAGACGCTTGTAAATTTGAATTATTCTGGATTTTACTACATTGCTTGCTCTGAAATTAGAACCTTCTGTTCTAATTTTTGATAGTTTTATTTTTTTATTTGTTTTTTACATTTTAGTCTGTCAAAAATACTCATGCTCATACAAAAAGGTATGGAGCATACCGAAATAGCGTAGCAGCAACCCTCTGCAACTGGAATGTCTAATTTTGACAGCGCGTTTCATAGTGAAGTTGGCTGCAAAATAATTGTTTTTTTTTTCCACCAGTAATGACATGTTAGCTTGTTTTTTTAGCATTCTTAAATCTACTTTTGTGTGTCTTTATTAAACAAGATGAGCGCTCTTATTTAAAGATGACAATTTAATATAAATAGAGGGCGCTAAAGAAAGGCTTCGTTTGATGCTCCAATTTAGGTTAGACTGTAAAAGTATCATTCGATTATTAGACTAAAAGTTATTTGCTTGAGTTTGGCAAATGACCACAAAACGCAGAAAGATTTAAGAACAAAATATTTAAATTGAAGTTAAAACTTGGCATTGATATCTCTGTTGGCTATTAAACTTTTTTTTTTTGGAAAATGGAATTTATTAAAGCAACAGTAGGTTAGGTGTGCAAACTACAGAGCGCCCCAATAAGGTAAAATGAAAGGTTGCTTTGCGATGCTTGTATTACAGGGGAAAATTAAGGTAAAGAGCGCTGGAAAGATGTCAAAGATATAGAGGCAAGAAACGGTGATTTTAAACCATCACGATTTTCAAATCACGTAAGTAATTTTTTAGTATTCTGGAAATCGGGAAATTTTTAGCTTTTGAGGAGGGATTTTTACTCTTCTTAATCACAAGCTTAAAGCTCTTTTGCTTTGTTTACAAACAATTTTATTAGAAAAAGAGGAATACAAACTGAACATCACGAAAAATATAAACAAAAGAAAAAAATTTTCCACACAAAATAAAGGGTATTTTTAAATTAATAAATTTTTTGAGAAAAACTAATAAAAAATAATTCAAATTAAGATTTAAAGAATTCAAAGCAAAATATTTAAAATTTTCCAAGTGATTTGACATCGTAAGGCAGTTAGCTAGCCGGTTTTAAATCACGAGATGTCAAATGATTTTGTACGCAAAATACTTTTTTCGTGATTTGACATCACTTTAAGAAAAAGTGATTTTCAAAACATTTCTGATAAGCAGATATTTAAACTCAAAGCTACTCAATAAAACTTATATACAGAACTAGATGTTTTTGCCTGGTCTCGCCCGGCCTGGCCTTATATTATGTGAATAGGTATCTCTAGAATGCAGATGTGTAAATTTTTATAGAAATCCGTTTACAAATAGAATTTTAATTGTTAATCCAAATAATACAGCCATTCACCACTTTATAAAGAATCTCATGTTTTTTGGTAGCATTATTGTTAGAGGCGGCCATCAAAGTGGGCTTGGCGAGTTTCTTAACGCATTAACTTTAGTTCCACAAAGTAATGAATTTGTAAATGTGTTATACTCTATGTATATTTTAGACCCTTAAGGGTAAAATTTTTACAAACTTTGAATGACATATTTATTTATAATTAATCAACAGCCAAAAATATAAACTTTATGCTTCTAGTCTGAAAATGACAATACTTTCATACAAAATTTCATCCCAGTTTTCAACTCTTTACAACACTTTTTTTTTAAATTGAAATGTAGCCTATATCTTTTCTCAGACTTTAAACTATCTGTGAACTAAATTTCATTTAAATCGGTTCAGTAGTTTTGGGGTAAAAGTAAGACAAACAGATTTACTTTCGCATTTATAATATTAAGTATGGAAGTATGGATTACCTTCCAATATTCAATAAAAAAAAATTTCAATATATTTTTTTGATGCTTATTTATACTAGTTTTCTTGTTTCCTTTTAACACACTCGAAAACGCATATGTAATCCATATAAATAATTGCCAATTTCACACTTTAGAGACTTGAAAAAAAAACCTGTGAACAAAAAAAATTAATTACACAACTAAATTATCACATTAAATAATAAACAGATGTCTGTCTATTGATAATTACAATCCCATAAATTAATCTACCATGAGTACCAACCGAAATACACTCACTAACCGATCCCTTAAAAGCTTAATAATGAATGAGCTTCATTTTTTTTTTTTGTGTGGTTAGCAAGCAACCAATCGAGAAGCAAGCAGATACATATTACAAAACGCATAAATCATTAAATTTTTAAAGGTGCCCTCTATTTACAAAAATGAACCCAAAAAATAAAGAAAAAAAAAAATTTTAAGCAAAAAAAAAAGGAATTGTAAATGAAATACCAAGTAAAATCGCATAAAGTCGCGAGTAAATTGCACTACACTGGCTGGCTAACTAACTGACTGTGTGACTGGCTAACTGAATAATGTAGTTGTTGTTCTTGTTCCATACTCATACACACTCGTACATACATACGTACATTTAATGGGCATATAGTTTTAAACGGTGATAACTTGGTAATGATCAAAGATTATATACTGAAATGTATCATGTCGGAAACTGGCAAATCATTACGGTTAACGCACATAATTTTACTTAATAAATTTAAGGTGTTTTTGAGAAGAAATTAATGATGATGATGCAGCAAAAAAAAACGGAAAGAGAGAAGACAACATAAAACAATTGCTAAATTATTAATACCATTTAATATCCCTTGTGTGTGTGTGTATGTGTTTAAACAGACACCATGTAAGAACAAAACAAAAACATAGTTAAATAAAAGTAAAAGATTATTATACATTTAAAAACCACAATTATAAGTCATAAATTTAAGCACCCAACATGTGTCACATCATGTAAACCACCAGCCAAATAAAGTTTTAGTGTGCGGCTGGCCAGCATGTTTTTTTTTTTTTTTATAAATGTCAAGGAATCGTGGTTTTTATCTTTTTTAATATTAAAGAAACGATGCTTAATAATTAGCTGCTATCAAAAGCTGTTTAGTGCTAAAACTCATTTGGCTAAAGGTCGCTAACTTGTAGACGGGGGTATTCCAAAAACTAATATTGCACAAGCATGTACTCGTATGTACTCTTATTTGCACTTTTAAAATAAAATAAAAAAATAAATGAGCAGCAAGTTTTTACATGGATACTTTCGCACCATGTGGGAATTGATAAAATTAATAATTTAAAATACTGTGAGCTGCCTCAATAGCACGAGTTTAATATTGACATTTTAAGAAACACAGTCTGTTCTTATTATTTTTTAAATAAATCAAAAAGCTATAAACATTTTTCCTACATATTCAGCTTATAATATAAATAGGGATAAAGCAGCAGATTACAAGCTTCCGAGTTCCTTTTCCATTCCCTCTCGGTTCTCATTGATTTGCAGTATACCAAGCTATTATTTTATTTATTTGTAATAATAGCAGCGCGACCTATGATATTTACTGTAAAGCTTAATATCCTACTAAAATACATTTGATTTTAACAATCAATTGATTTTCGTGTAACTACTAGCTTTTACTCTAGACTTGATAGACTCGATTGGCTCACCGCCGTTACACAATCTAGTATTTTCGTTCAGCTGAAGTTCATCATAGATTAATACTAGCAATCTGTGGGTCTAGATCCTGGGTGTATTCTGTAGACAAGAAAACAAGCCTCGCACATTATTCACAAAATTCTATTCCACCACAAGCTTTAGATACATACAGGAATATGTATTTTTAGTTTAAAATAAAAATAAAAAAAAGCATACGATTACCTGTAACCCTAAATCTAGGTTACATTGACGCTTTAAAGAATATGATAAAATAGAGCGCAAAGGGGCAAGTAAAGGGTGTTTTTTATAGACGTATAGAACTTTAAATTGAAATAAAACAACGATGGATTATTCGATTGACATGAATTTTATTTATCCGAAAGATAATCTTGTGGCATTACATTTTAAATGATTTCTGGCATATGACCGCCACGGCTGGCTCGGATGTAGTTCAATCTGGACGTTCAATTTTCGATGACTTTTTCCAACATTAGTGGCCGTATATAGGCAATAACACGGCCAATGTTGTCTTCCAAATGGTCAAGCGTTTGTGGCTTATCCGCATAGACCAATGACTTTACATAGTCCCACAGAAAGTAGTCTGGCCGTGTTAAATCACAAGATCTTGGAGGCCAATTCACAGGTCCAAAACGTGAAATTATGTGGTCACCAAACGTGTCTTTCAATAAATCGATTGTGGCACGAGCTGTGTGACATGTTGCGCCGTCTTGTTGGAACCACAGCTCCTGGACATCATGGTTGTTCAATTCAGGAATGAAAAAGTTAGTAATCATGGCTCTATACCGATCACCATTGACTGTAACGTTCTGGCCATCACCGTTTTTGAAGAAGTACGGACCAATGATTCCACCAGCCCATAAAGCGCAAAAAACAGTCAGTTTTTCTGGATATAACGGTGTTTCGACATACACTTGAGGATTAGCTTCACTCCAAATGCGGCAGTTTTGTTTGTTGACGTAGCCATTCAACCAGAAGTGCGCTTCATCGCTAAACAAAATTCTCTTATGAAAATCGGGAAAAACAACATTTAAAAAATCCTTGCATGGACCACATATTAGTTATGAGATGCTGAATTTTTCAATTCTGAATAAAATATTTGGATTCGGAATACAGAGCAGCATTGAATGTTTAATTCAAGGTCTAAAAAAAAAGTATTTATGTCTATTCTATATAAGGTATACAAAATCTTAATTTTAACTGTTTGTAGCTTGAAATATATAAATTAAATATTTTGATTTTAATTATGTATGTAACTCTATCATGTTTAGTTAAATTTATTTTAATTCAGTCGTTTGTTTTAAAGTTTTTATGACCAATTTTTCATACACATAAATTCTGAATTATATTTTTATGAATATTGTCTTTTTTTCTGTTTCCAATTTCTTTTCTTCATGATAATTTTTTATCTGCAGAATAGGTTTTTAATGAAACTAATATTAATAATTTTATAATTGTTACTTAATTTGGGAACAAACGAATACCGCTTCCCAACTCTCACTGTTTTTTTTTTCTTGTATATATTAACACTGTTTAACGTTAACGGTGCACACATTAAGAAAGAAAGAGGAAACAGTTTGTATTATTTATAAACAACTTGTTTTAAAAACTAATAAAGTAAATACTTAATAATAGCGCTTGTTAAACAAAATGTTTTTGGAAGGCAATACAACAAACCATTTAGAAAAATTTGTGCAATAAACGTCCAAAGCAAACTGCAATACAAGAAAAGAAAACTATATAAGGCTGAGCCGAATCTTATGCTCCCTAAATTTATAAATTTCGGCTTTAATCTCTAACAAAACTATTTGTAATAGTATAGCAATCTGATGACCATAACTAATGATAGCTCTATATAGATAAAACTCATTTTTCTGTTTGTTTCTAAACTATGGAAATTATTTTCCTATTTTCGAAAGAATTTCTCTAAAATCTCTGTACTTCCACTTAACAAATACTTAACAAGACGAAGAGACAAAAAAAATACATATTGGATCTAATTATTCATTCCCTTTCGCGATTGCAGAAAGCATTTTTTGTGCGGAAGCAAAATTTGCATTTTCTACATTTTGCTTACGCTTACATTTTCTCATGGAGAAAAATTTAAGAACAAATACAGAATTTCACAAAAATAAAATTTGTTTTATTTTTTGAAAATAATTTCATTTTATTTATTGATTTTTAATTTTCTTTTTTATTATTTCAAATTTATTTTGAAGTTAAAAATTTTAATTTTTTTATCACAAACAATTCATTCACAATAGACAACTTTTTAATTCACAATTAAAACAAACAATTCAAGAATGAATAATAGCAATTAGCAGATTGATCGATATTTCTTTGCGCTAAATTTTAATTTTCAAACGGAATCAGTAATACGACCCATTGTGCAACTGAAATGCTGTAATTTGGAACAAATTTTATTACTTATTGCATCACTGGGTGCAACCGTCTGACATAACAGAAAATCACTCAAGGAAATATTTAAATTCTTAATGAATACTAGACTTAGGGAAGATTTGTAACAATAGAATATTGTCACAATAGGCCTTTTTCAGGCAGTGACCGTCTGACTCGTTTTCTTTTCTAATTTTAATTGGATTAATATACATTTGTGCCGTCTACACCCACTTTTAGGCACTCCTTTTAACGATTTGATGATTATAACTTTATTACTCAAAATACTTTTTTAAAATTTGTTTCATATTATCTCTCTACTCCCAGGAAGGTCGCAATATACATTTTTAGCAGACACGCCCACTTTTTAAGAAAAGGAATTAAAATTGGATTTTTAAAGAACTTCTTTGCAATTTTCCACAAAGGCTCTCTTTACTCTAAGAATTCTAATTCATAAAGTAAAAAAGTGAGCTTCCATTTTTCAGGAGAAGGCTCACGTTTTTCAGCTATGTGCTAGGGAATATTTAAAAACAGCTACTCGTAGTACCGAAATATACATGTTCTCAGACAGCTAAGTAACTCTAAATGCATTAGCAAGTAATTTTTTCTTACTGCTATAGGCTTTTTGCTGCACTAGCTGAGAAAAACTCACTTACTCTTTTATTGATATCGGAACTTGAAGAGCACGTGTGCAAAGAAATAGCAGATTATCGGACTTTCCAGGTACTTTTTGCTAAGAGAGCAATAACTTCATTTGTGCTTTACTACGGCAAAGGCGAAAAACGTAGTCTACCAGATTGCTGGAGAGCTGAAACAGTTATGCGGCAATCAAGAAGACTCATTAAATCCATAAGTTTAAAGGCAAATGTTATTCTTAACCTCAGCAGAAATAACATCAATATCTACATCTACATTGAACTAGAAATTTGGTTGTTGTGTGTTTTTTATTTGATTTTTTTTGTTTTAAGAAATATTCTTATAAGTATATTTGTCACAATTAATGGGATGTGACATACCATTTGTATTCAGTGTAGCTAGACTACCGAACTATTGCTAGGACATTGTAGACTCAAATAAGACATGAATAAAATTGGTGTGGTACATGACGGCTCCAGTCGGTTCTATCAAGAAGAACCAGAAATAGCAAAAATAATTCTGTGCGTTGGTCTAGCAATGGGAAGACGCAGATTGACTATTATTCTAGTATGAAACATAGGGCAATTACAAATGGATTCCATTGAAATCTATTTTGAGCTATTAATTTTTTTTAACTTCAACTCTTCCTCAACATTGCCCCTTTGTTCTCATGGTGTGTTTTCAATGTACTGCCTTGCTGATGTTAAGTAAAGATTATGCTGATTTACGTAATGTATGACCTAGTTAGCCTCACTGGCAATAGATAAAAAATGAATTGCTTTGCTTAAATTTTCTATGCATTAAAGTGAAAGAGAAATGAAGAGCTGAACATGGCTAAATCATGAATATTTTAGAAATTACAAATGGTATGATGAACGTATAAGCATTTTTAGCTTAAAGGTGAAGGGTATAAAAACCCAAAATCATTTATTTAACATGGTTAACTATAAAAATACAATATTATGGGCCATTTTATCAAAGACGACAACCCAATCAACAGCTGCTTTAGACTTTTATTTAATTTTTTTGTATAAACGCTTTAGCCAAAGTTAAGGAATTTGAGCGAAAAATAATCACTTTTTTTTGGTATCATAATTTCTTAAAATTATTTGAAGTTTTTTTTTTTTTGTTTTTTGGTGCAAAATTAATGAAACGTTTCATATTAAAGTTTACTGAAACAAAAGATCTCTTAAAACAACAACAGCAAACACTAGTATTTAAAATTAATATGAAAACAGTAAATAACCTTCTTTTACTGTGGCAGGTGTTTATATGGGTTAGCAAGGCGTTTTACACCAAACAAAAAGAGGTTTGATTTTTTGTTGTTACAAAAGTTGAACAAAAATTTAATTAATACTTAACATTGGTTTGAAGATGTCAATAATAATAGCGATAAATGTTATTAACGAAAGAAAGAAAGGCAGAAAGAAAGAAAGAAAGAACAAAAAATCAACTTCAAACAAAACTGTAGTCATTTGCAAAATACTCAGACTCCCAGTGCTGCACTTCATTGCAGTTTTTTCACTTTTCACTTCGTATGCTCAGCTCAGCTCAGTTCAATCTTTTACAACATTTTATATTTCGCTTGATTACGATTATTTTAGTGTTGATAACATGTATGTTTATGACTATTATGCTGTGGACACATTTCACATGCAAGTTCTCTTTTGTTTTTGTTGTTTTTGATCTTAATAAGCTTAAATTTAATTTGGGTCAAAGTCATTAAATTAATAAGAATATGAAGCGAGAGAATAAAAGAAGATACAAAACAACTTGCGCGATGCTATATCGTTCTTCTTCTTAATTGAATTTATTTATGAGGTAACTAAAATTATGCGCTAAACGCCCTTTATCATCATGAAAAAATGCATTATAACACATTTTATATAATTTGATCATAAAATTCTCAACAATTTTATGACTGCAAAATTGTTATTATGGTGATCAAGTGTTTTACCTTATATTTTTTTAAATTGAATTGCAACTTTAAACTTTATTTAAGCTGTTCCTTGAATTCTGTGGAATAAATATTTTGTTGTTTTTTTTTTTTGAAAAGGTTTCTTTAGGTAAATATTAAATAATAAAGTTTAATTAAAGTATTGAAATGTTAATAAAAATTTGTGACTTTAACACATTTGCATGCGAATAAGACATGACTTTTTAAATAAAATAAAAATAAAAACAAATAAATGACAGCCATTACTTTTTTCTTATTAAAAAAAAAACAATTTTTAAAATCTATAGGCCTAGAAAAAAATACTTTAATGTTTCCGCCAAAAAGTTACATATCGTTTTAACCCACTGCACTTCTTAGGTTAAATTAGCCCAGTTTTACTTTTATATTTAATTAAATTTTTTATGCAGGTCTAAAAGGGTGCAGACCTTCTGCATTGCAACGAAATAACAGCAAAAGAAGGCGCATATTTTTTAACCCTACTGCCCATCTTGAGTCAAATTGATCCAACTTTACTTTTTAATTTAATATTTTTATTCTAACGATATTGTCCCCTGTGCGCGATTTTATCGTATGTTAAAAAATTATTTTTATCGTATGTAACCAAAGAGCAAGGTTTAATTTATATTTTCGGCTATAGATTATAAATAACTGTTAGATACAATAAAATATTCTAGGGTTTATCTTCGTAACCCCAATAAGTATCGCTGTAAAACGTAACATAACGAATTTAAAACTTTATTTAGCACAAAATGTAACATACGATAAAGTCGCGCACAGGGGTCGATATGTTAAGACAAAAAGGCACATATTTACTGCTCTGATTGAATCAAATGAACCCAACTTCACTTTCTAGTATAATGGTTTTTATTCTAACGATATGTTAGGCCAAAAAGGTACTTAATTTTTAACCCTATTGCACTGATTGAGTCAAATGAACCCAACTTAGTTTTAGAATTAAAATTTTTTTATTCTAACAATATTACATTGAGCTGATGTTTAATTTCATCTCAAATAGCATTAGAAAAACCCCATTTTGAAATAAAAAAAGTGTTTAGTGTTTTAAAAAATTTAATTTGCTAGCCAATGGAACTGCATTTTTTTAACAAAAAAATTTTCACTATAAAATAATCTAAGTGAAAATCCTTAAAGTCTGTGCACTTTCTCAGTATAAACTATATATTTCTGAAATTCACATTCCAATGGCTTTCATACCCACTAGCCTATAGAACCGTTTCATCTTGATTTTGGGCTATTTTTAGAACCCAAAAATTTTTACTGTAAAATATTTTGAGTGAAATTCCTCTAAATCTGTACACGTTCCAAATATAAGCTTTCTTCCTGAAGAAAATTCTTAAAAATCTGCACAATTTCTGAAATATTTTTTATGAAATTTTTTATATAATTTTTTGAAATAATTTTTAAAAATACTTCAATTCTGTTAACTTAACATTAAAAAACGGGACCAACTTCACTGACTTAAGCAAACTTTTGCTGCTAAAAAAAACAATATTTCTACTGCTTCTGATGAGCACAAGCTGTAATGATATTTTTTAAACTAAAAGATGCAAATATTACTGAATAAATACTAAAATTTCTTTTTCAAATACAGATCTGTTAGTACGGCTTAACTAAATAATTTGGACTAGAGTCTGGGAAGATTTGTAACTTGAAAGTCTATTTTGGCCGCAATGATGAGGTGACTTGTTCCCGCTCCTCTTTCTAATTCTAATCCTAATAAGTGCCGTGATTTAAAGAATCTTTTATAAAAGCAAGTCAATACAGAAGTATCAATACCTTTATAGATAATAGGGTAAAGAGTCCTGCATGATATCTTCACCTCTACTTCATTTGAATTCATTGATACAAAACGACGTCACTTTTTATCCTTCTCAATTTTTACTAATGTCTAATAATTATGACTTTCGACACTAATTTGGTATCATGTACTAACATTTTGCTATCAGTTTTGTCAGTGATTAAGAAATTTTCCGAAAATATTAAACCACTTCCAGAAATTGTCGAAAATTTAATTTTGGTAATTTTCATGGGTAAAATCGGGAATGGTACCTTGGCAAAGAGGAGAATGGCAAAAATCCCTCAAAGCAACAGCTTTGGGGTATATGGAAATTTCAAAAAAAATTTTTAAAATAGTCCAAAGTAACTTCTGAGTTTTAAGGCAGTAGATTATAAGTCTAGGCGACCTCTCCTTTAAAATGGTATATGTTCCATCCCATAATCTTCTTTGGTTGGTCCGGAAGTCACTAAAATCCCTGAAACCAACAACAACTGGGTATATGGAAATTTCCAAAAAATTTTAAATAGTCCAAAGTAACTTCTGAATATTTGGGCGATAAATTTAGACGATATCCCCATTAAAATTATATTTGTCCCATGATGTACTTTTAGGTTCGTTTTCATAAAAAAATCAAAAAGTACCATTAAATTTAATAAAAAGTACCACTTAATCCCTTTAATGATTTTTGACTTTACTCAAAATCAGTTTGATTTTAAAATTTGTAACATTTTTTTTTTTGTATCAAAATTAAAATTACTTTGTTGCACTTTGCCGTAAGTCAATTTAAGATTTTTGATTTCGAGTATTAATGTTTATTTCTTTTGCTCTTCTTTATTTTTTTTTTTTAGCAAAAATCAAAATCATATTGAAACATCTGTTGATAATCAGCAAACTGTATTTTCTTGCAACAAACCAAGAAGAAATAAAAAATATTAAAATTTGTTTTTACTTCATATTCAAGTGCTATACAATTATAAAAATGCAAAGTAGTAGTTGAATGACACACCCCATTTGTATGTGTTGTTGTGGGCAATATAACAATAAGAAGAAGAAAAAAGAAAACAACATCCCTGATGTCAATTTTAAGCAGTAGAAATAAAAAGGGAGCCCCGTTTTCAAAACAATCTCAAGTCAATTGCTTTTATTAAGAGAATCAAAAAAAAAAAAAACGTACAATCGAAGTGATTGAATATAAAGTTGGAGGCTGCAACATGCAACAGATGAAGTATAAAACAGATACACATGTTTTTATCCTCAAAAACAAAATAATAAAATGTACTATCTAAAAAAATTTGTTCGTTGTTTTTACTTTTTTGTTTTATATAAAATACAAACTGTTTTTTAATGTGTTTTTTTTAACTTAATCATTTTATTTTCGGTGGGGCAGTGAGTGAATGAGTGCAGTGAAGTGCTTTAAGACACATGTTATTTTATTTTGACTGTCTGATTGAATACAAAGAATGAATGATGGTGACTAGCTGGCTTGTATTTGTATGTACATACATGTAGTTTTAGCTGTACAAACAATATTATGTTGCTGCCATTTATTGCTGTTGTTACTATCTGTTTATGATGATAATAATCGTCATTTTAAGTTTTGAGATGAATGAATGAATAAATAAATGAATGAGTGTATTAATGGTGTTGCGGTGGGTCGTACGCTTTCAAAAAGCGTTCATCATTGCAATAGTGATTCCTTTTTATGAATATGGAAAAGATATTAAACAGCAAAGCATTGTAGAAGTACGATTTTTTTTTTACATGAGTATTTGTTTACACCGTTTTCAAATTCAATTGAATTATAATCTGATGCTAGGGATCTGACTAAATAAATATTCAGCCCAATTATGAATAAAAATTCCCCGGGAGTTTTTTCACTTTTCTCTTATTTTAAACAAAATATCTTCCTTTTTTAACATAATTTAGGGAAATTTTTCCCAAAAACCAATATTTTAACAGGGAAAAAATCCTTGGGAATATTTATAATTGGCATGAATGGTTCAACCACAAACTTTTTTAACAACTTAATTTGATATTTCTTTGTTTCAGTGTTTGACAAATTCAACCATGGAGAGATACACAACTGAGCAGTGCGTTAAGATTGTTGAAACCTTTTAAGAAAATGGGCTTTCAAATCAAAATGTATTTTTTTACAGAACAAAAGGATGAATTTAGACTTAAGTTATGCGTAAGTTACTGTTGTTATTATTTAAAAAAATAACGAGTTTTTATTTTTTTTTTTGTGCTTTTTGAACTTTAAAAGTTGACAGCACTGGTAATGATACTCACTAGATATTAACTTCAACTAATATTTTGAATGTTTTATTATAATGCGGCTTTCCAACTTAAGCCAATGACAAGCAATCATAGCAGGACAGCATCTAGTTCATTTTCATTTCTCCTTGTTAAATAAGAGTTACTAACATTAATGTGTGATTTTTGTTAGCTACATAATTGAATTTTGAAATGGTGTAATGTATTAAACAGAAAAAAGAAAATTTGCAAAATTTTAAATTATTTAACAGGCGGTAGCTCTTTAACTTAATGAATTCTTCATCGTCTTCATCAGCATGATCAGCTTTAAACATCAGCATCTGATTGCAAGTGTTGTGACTGTTTGTTGCACTTTGTTAAGTGACAGACAGCGTTTCTTTCCATTATTATCATTTCAAACAAAAAAAAAAGAAAGTAACAGAATTTTTGCCTTTTGTTTTGTTACGATAAAACATTATATTTTGGTAAATGAGCATGTACTTGTATGTGTTTTTTTCACTTGAGATTTTTTTACACTTAAAAAATTATTTAAACAATACACTTGACTTATGTTTTTTTTTATAAAAAAAATTAAATAAAAAAAATGTTTTAAAAATTATTATAATTTCATACAGTTCTTTTTCATGATTGAGTTTAATAAAAATTCTAAAGACAGTTTCAGTGTATTTGTGTGCATGTGTGTGTGTGTGTTTTAAGTATGTTCATTAGGGAAATTGATATAAAAAGAAACTGCCGGAAAATTGGGAGAAAAAAAATAGCTAAAAGAAACATCTGTTTAGATTGTATACTAAATAGTTTATACGAACGTGGAACGTTTGTGAGTCATGCCGTACTCGCAGGCAAAAATATCTTGTGTGATTGGACAAATGTTTTACAATTTGCCTTTCATTTGTTTGTTGAACACAACATATAATTGAAGCATTTACAAATTTATTTTAATTATAAAATTAAAATAGTAAAATTGTAATAAACAGAAATAGAGTACATTTTCTTCTCCGTTTTGTTATTATCCAAGTTAAGGTTTTTGAAAAGGTGCCATCTAGTAAGTCAAATCCTAAACGCAAAAAAAAATATGGTTGAGACAACCATATTCTGATGGAAACATAGTATGGTTAGATTTATGATGGCATCTAACCATATATATTCAAAATACCTCTCAACAGCAGATGTTGCGGTTCAACCCCTGGTCAGGTCTAAAAAAAAAAATTTTTTAATTTTTAAATATGCAATTTAAAAATTTTTTTTTACATACATAAATTGTTTATAGCAATTTTTTTTTATTTTTTATATAAATAATTTTTTTTTTATTCTATTGACTCTTTTTCGTTTCTATTATTATAATTTTTATTTATTGTTTCATTTTATTTGACTTTACCAGGATTTGAACTCTGGAATATTTAGTTAAGAAGCCTTAACTCGCCACTCAACCACTTTAAGCACAAAGCTTAGTTGAGTTTGAACAATTAAGTGTCTGTTTTATACTCAAATAGAAAACAATTTACTTGCAAACATATTTTTCTCATTATTATGTTTAAGATAATTATAACATGTTTACTATAAACATATTTATGGTTTCAGTTAAAATTTTATCAAAAATATTATGAAAAATTCAATCATATCTATGACGGTAAACATAATATGGTTAAAAATAACTAGAATTTTTGGCTGGAATTCATTATATTTTGTACAAGGAAAACTGCACATGTGTTCGTACAAGTTCAATAAATAAGCTTAAATATTTAACAAATAAATATTTCAAACTACAATAAAAACTTGAAATGTATTTTTTTTTATGTTTTTGTTGTTGTTTCCACCTTTTTATAAAAATTAACAAATGAAAAGTATGTATTTCTAATATAAACTTGTAAATATTTGAATAAAACAACCAAATGTCAACCCAATAAATCAACAAAAATAATCTATCTAGACTCATACGTAATACACTGAGGCAAAAACAAATTGTTTTTATGAAAAATTAAACATAAAATTCACGATACGTCGGGACAATATGAAATAAAAATCGTGTTTTATTTTCATAAGGAAATGTAGGTTTAATAGCTTGAGAAAAAAATCATCAAAATACAAATCGATTTATTTTTACTACAAAAATAGAGAAATTTTGTGTGTATGTAGCTAAATGTGTGTTTGTATATACTCATCCATCCCATGATACACTTTCGTGTTAAATATTATTTTTTTTTTTTGTTTTTTTTTTATATGTTTTTATATGATTTTAATTTGTTGATTACTTTAGATTCTTATATCTTGTCTTTTCTCTTTTTTCTTTTAATTTTTTATTGGATTAAAATTTTTGTCGCAGCAGCTAAACTAACAACTGCTTTATGGAATGCAGCAGATTGTTCGTTTGGTAGCATGTGTTAATTGGCCCATTTGTTTAGACATAAATTTGTATCCTCACAGAATGTGTGAAAAGAAGCGTTCGTTGTCTAGGTTACTAAAGTAATTATCTATTTAGATTTTGGAGATACCATTTGTGTGTTCAATTTTGTGGTAAAAATATTTTTTGGTTTTTAATAATAAAATCAATGCACAGTGGCAAAGTATAACAGATATAATTTATATACATAAGCTACTTTGTATTATTTTTAAAAAATTTATGAAATTTCCATGTAGTGATTTTGCTCTGAGAAATTTTAGCAACCAAAGAAGATTACAGGATGGGAAATATAGGGTCCGCCAAATAATTTTTTTTTTTTTTTTTTTTAAATGCTATAAAAACATCGAGTGTAGCTTCGGCTGAAACCAAATGTTGCCAATATCCTCCTCTTCAATTTTTGTGAACAAAAATTCGTTCAACATGGCCCAAAAACTATCGCCATTGACTAGTCTTTGCTCATTTTCGAAGAAAAATGGCCTAATTATGCCTCTGGACCAAAATCCGCACCAAACAGTGACTCGTTTTGGGTGCGTCGGCTTTTCAATGTATGCCTGCGGGTTTTCTGTGCCCCAAATGCAACAATTTTGCTTGTTTACATACCCGCCAAGATCAAAATGAGCTTCATCTGAAAAGATGAGTTTTTTTTTTGGCAAAATCGGCATTTTCTGTAAGTCGATCGCAGGCCCAATTAGCGAAGCAAAAACACAACCATATTCTTTCAGCGGAAGGATAAAACTAATTATCTGTCAAATCAGACATGAGCTAAGTGTTACCATTCACGAAATAAGCACTAGTTGAAAAAAAAAAACGTTCGATGGCGGATGGGGAGCTAGTTGAGATTTGTAATCTAAAGCCCAAATACTCAGAAATTACTTTGGACTATTTAAAAAAATATTTTTTTTAATTCCCTTATACCCCAGTATCTTGCTCTGAGCAATTTTTACCATTCCCCATTATGCCGAGGTACCATTCCCCATTTTGCACTGAAATTTAGCAAAACCAAAAGGTAATTTAATCTGTAGATTCTAAGGTTTCTGAAAGTGTTTTAACATTTACGGAAAATGTATAAGGAAATTTAAAAAAAAAAATACTCCGAAGTAATTTCTGAACATTTGGGCTGTAGATTACAAGTTTAAACAACCTCTCATCTAAAATGATATCTGTCCTATCATATCCATTTCTTCATTTCTAAAACTTTTAGCAACAGATGGTCTTTTAGTGTTTATTTCGTGTCACTGTGCAATGTGAATTCTTAGAAATAGTTTTATCTAAATTTAGTTTTTTTTAGTGTTTTGTGCTTAAAAATACTAACTAATAGATTTAATTTTTTTTTTATATTTTACGTATTCATTATTAAGAAATAAATTATTTGCTGATGGCTGTCATAGTAAATAACAGAAAATTATAGATTATTTTAATTAAATAATTTGTGTTAAATTTGATTATTGTGACATAAGTAAAAATAATATGTTTTCAAAGGAACTTTGAGCAATTTTTTAGTTCAATATCTATGAAAACAATCATTTTTCTCTTTTGCTTATAATTTTAATTAAAATTTTAAATTAAAAACAAAAACTCCTATAAAAATTTAAACTTTAAAATCATATAGCCTCAAATGGTATTGAAATTCTATTGAAAAATCTATCTGAAATTTATTAAAGTTGAAAATGTGAGTGTTAGTGAAATAAATTTTCTGACATTAAAAAAAACAAATGCAGCCATTTTAAAAAAATAGGGTGTATCAACGTTAAAAGTTGATATCCTACTCGTACTTCTTATACAACACACTGCGACGAATGCAAACCTTTCAATAGAATTTCCCTAGCGTAATTAAAAAAAAAATTAATTTACAGTTTTCAAACTTAATTGATTAAAAATTAAAAATAAGAAAACCACCTGCTTAACTCATTTGCAAAAATTTGCTGTCAAAAAAGTTCTAAAGCCGTATAGAATATAAATTTTATTTTTATTTTTTGCTTTTCGTAGAATAAAAAAGATCTTTAAAATCCTGACAGATAATTTGAGATCCTTAATCACAAAACAAGACCAGAAACCTTATGTTAACATAAAATTAACGTACTTTATACCGAGAGTATAAATTTACAACAGCAATAACTAATTCGCCGACACCGTTCTCAAAAGTTGGAAAGTTGAAAAGAAATTAAAAGAACATTTAATGGCAAAATGTTTAAATTCATTAAAGCCCAAAAAAAAAACAAAATTAAAGTGAAACTTTCAACAGGCAACAAGCAAGTGGAATACATCGTTTTCAACGAGAACTGCTGCGACATTATCGATAAAAGATACTAAGAGAAAGAAAAATATGCGTGGTGCTGCGGCCGTATATAAGCACAAGTAGCTTTTAATTAAACTCATAAAACATTTTTATAAAGAGTCTGCTTGCTGCTCATGATCATCATAAGGACGTATGAAGATGTTAAAATTAGAGTGGTCAAATATATTTAAACCAAAATAAATAAGTAAAAAAGAAAAATATTTTTTATAACAATTAAAATAAAAAATTTTAAAATTTCTTTCTAAATAAAAATATTTTTTTAAATTTTACCCACAGAAAACAACTTTTTCAGCATTGAATTTGCTATCAGTCACAAATTCAGTTTTATTTTAAAATTTAATAAAATATATTTGATTAAAAATATAAACTTTTTTCATTCGCTGAGTGAATTTTATGCTTCTTGGCTTATCTGCGGCAGGAATCGAACCTGCGACCCTCAGTTAGTACGCTAACTACTAGTCCAAAGTATTCTTTGGATACTTTCATGTATTTAATAAACAGTTTCATTAAAAATTCAAACAATTATGTTTTAGTTGAATAATAAAATCATTTTGATTGAATATTTTCTATAAGCTAGTTAAAATAATTTCATTAATTCAATGAAAAATGTATTCAGCTTATTAACTAATTTCATAAATGTAACCAAATATTATCATTCATAGCATGAACTAAGTTTTTACATTTTTAGATTGAAAATGTTTCGTTTATTCTATGAAAAATTCATTCAACTAATGAATTAATTTCATTCATATTATGAAAAAATTTAATTGATTATATTTCATTAAACTAATTAAATATTTTTATATTAAAATGATTTCATTAATTCATATAAATTTGTGAAATATTTCATTGAATCAATGAAACAATTTCCTTAAAATCGTTTCGTTGAATGAAATGAAAAATAATTATTTCGTTATAAATGTAGTCAACTCTTTTTGCACAGACAAAATAATTCATTATTTTTTTAGCCGCTGGCAACATTTCATTGATTTAATGAAAAATTTCATTAAATGCATGAATATATTCCATTAAATTAATGATATATTTCATTAATTTAATGAAACTTTATCATAAATTGAAAAATTATAATTTTTTTTCATTATAAAGGGTGTCCCAGTAGGAGTCCACTTTTTCATTTCATTCTACAATAAATCGATTGCCCGCAGAGTTCTGTAGAGCAAAACTGTAGATCAGAGCTGTAGAGTAAAATGTTTACAAATTCATTTTCTTCTGTATTCCTTAATCCAAAACAGCATTACTTTGTTCACTTATATAAACTAACTCAGTTTGAGAACACATTTAAGCTCCAGTAAGAAGTAATGTTTTGCTTCTAAAACACATTTTTTTTAACTGAGTGGCTGTCAAATGCAGTAAAAACTGTCTTGTCTTGCATATAACCCTGCAGTATCTTAGCTTAGATTTAAAGTAAAAGGTAGGATAGGCAAAGCTACACATTCTTTGCATTCAAAAATGAGTCATTTCAGAGGATTGCAAATTAAGAAGCGCTAAAAGTTTCTCTTAGAAAATTATTTCGATTGTAGCAAACGGTATTATTTTTATTAACAAAATAATTGAGTTAATTGAGACAACAAGTAAATTTTTTTTTATGTCGACTTAATCGTTTTTTCCTTATTAACACAGAAATGTTGCCATATACGCTAGTTAATGTTTCTTTTGCATGTTCGATTACAGGTGTGCTTTTGTTGTGCCCATGCGACAATTCTCACTCCTTCCTTACACTCACTTTGTATCCTTGTATCATCATGAAATGCTTGACTTCTGTATGCGGCAATTTTGAATATTCTAAAAACCAAATTATGGTCACCTTTATTAGGAGTACTTAAACTATAAACTAATTTGGTAACGTGTAGCATTTTATAAATAATCAATTTTGAGCTGCTTTTCTGGGAAATTTGCAAGCCTTTCACTCTTACGTTATGAAACAACTTGAGCTTCTTAAATTTTATTATCTACCGCAAAGTCAAGTCAATTTAGAGAACAAAAAAACAAAACAGGCTAAAATTCAGATGAAATTAATTGCATTCATTACTCGGCTGACAAACTTAAATTGTTTACATATTTTATACTGAAACAAAATTCAAAAATTGTTGTT
The DNA here is from genome assembly GCA_947397855.1 of Thelaira solivaga. NCBI lineage: Eukaryota > Metazoa > Arthropoda > Insecta > Diptera > Tachinidae > Thelaira > Thelaira solivaga. The sequence goes on along the minus strand of OX377611.1, from coordinate 16,076,394 downwards.
CAACAGAAGAAAAAAATAACTACACCAAAAATTAAAGATTGTTGTTGTTAATAATGGTTTGAAAAAGTCATGGTAAATTATCCTGCCTGCCTGCAAAAAAAAAAACAAAAAACTGAATTTTAAAAGACTAACAAAAGAGCACAAACAGTGATCATCAGCGTTATTGTTGTTTGTCCTCATCTTTCACAATTGACAAGGTGTTCACTTGTATTTTATTTACCACATTCAATTCAATATCATTTGTGTGGCTGGCTGCTAAATACTAAATAGCAGCACAGCGGCCTTCTGCTGTTACAGGTCAGTTGCCCGTTAATATTTGCATGCAGGCGACCACATTTTTTTAGCATACGACTTGCTTAACAGTTGCTGCTGCTGGGGAAAATATGATCAATGAACACTAAAACTATTGTGGATAGTCAGAGTTGGTCGTCCTTTTTTCATTGTGAAAATTTTTGGCGCATATTTTATTTTTTTATTTTATTCTGCTGTTTATTATTTAGCTGGATCTGTTGCTTTCGTAATCTGTAACCGTTTAATTATGACAAGTGTCCTTATGCAGCAAGGTGCACGCACGTTTATGTGAAATGTAATGGTTAAAACATTTCATTTTTATCATGGTATGCAGGCAGCCATGGTTTGTCGTGCAAGTGCTAAAGGGCGCGCATTTGTTTGCCCTTTGTGTAACATTATCTTTAATCGTCATTTTTATTTATAACCAGAGGGTGTTTGCCGGCTAAAACATTTTACTTTTGCTCTCTCTCTTTCGCTGTCTCCCTATCAAGAGAAAAACTTGGTTGGTTCTTTTGTAATTATGTGTCAGTAACTCAGTGAATAACAACAGTAAATGCGCGTGTTAACAGACGTTGCTTGTTGGTTGCACATGCGCCAAACTGTTTGTTTTATTACCAAACGTTCAGCATTGACCAGCATATGCGTTTGTTTCCCATTGTATTCTCTTTCCTGACACTAATTGAAATGTATGAAGTTTCAATAAAAAACATAAATTTTAAGTTAAACAGAAACTGCACTACACTGCACGTGTTTATTTATAAACAAAACAGAATTTAAGGTTTCGTCCCCTAAAAAATATGAACCGTCAGCGGCAACCAAATTATTTATTTATTTATTGATATTTTGTCATAATCAAAATTAAATAATTTGTCAGTTAATGTTTACTCACAGCTGATTTCTATACAATTTTTGAAAAATTCATAATTGCGGCAGCACAAGACTGACCTGCAAAAACCAATAAACCAGAAGCAAAATAAATTTAAATGCATTTAAATTTTTGACAAAAACTTTTTTTTATTAAATAGAAATGTGATTGGCATTATAACGACGTTACAAAGAATTTTGTGCTGGCCACGCCTACTTTATTCACTGACATCAGTAATTGCTGAATTAATTATTTTAAGGTATTTCAGCAAATAAAATACTTTTTAAAATCCAAATACAAAATAATTATATTTTTTTTATTTAATTTGTCCTTACTTTGACTAATGTTATTTAAAAGACGTCATGACAATCATCTAGAAAAAAAATTCCCTCAAAATTGATATTGACGAATCTTTCACAATTGTTGTCAACAATTTTCCCACACACAAACACACCAACAGACATGAATAACACACAACTTAATGATTTTATTTATTTTTTCATAATTTTTTTTTAATATTTTTATATGAAAATAAGTATTTTTCTTCTTTTCTTTTAATTAATTTTTGTGGAAAACATTTCCACATTTATAAGATTAAATTATTAAATATTTACAATCGCATTAAAAATGCAGTGAAAAAGATTTATAAGCATTGCTGCTGGTTAATTATACTTAAAAGCGATTTATTTTTATATACTCTGGTGATGGGTGAACAGATCAGAAAAGAAAAGTGAAATGTACACAAATCAAACAATAACAACAGCAATAACAAGAAACAATGCAGTGAAATAAATAAAACAAATTACCCGCACCTTGGCCACAATAATTTGCCAACATTTCAACACATTTGTTGTTCAATTTTAAAATGCCTCATAAATAGAATTACAATAAATGGTTTATTCTCTATATAAATAATAAATGCACAAGGTAGTAGGAGGCGGAAGGAAGATAATGAAAAAATATAATGGTGAGACAAGTAACATTGTGTTTTGTGTGTTGCATCGTTTTTTTTTTTTTTTCTTTTTTTTCAGACAGTATTTGCAAGCAATGAAATCGTGTCTGACTTCGTTTTTGAACCAGAGTTATGCTGCGTTTTTAATAATTTACAAGTCATTTTACTGGAAACCCAAGAAACTATATGTTTGTTGAAAAAAATGTTACATTTTTGTATTTTTTTTTTGTATTTGTAATATGACGGCTGTTTGACTACTCCTTGACTTTTTTAATAAAACAATTAAAATGGCCATTTTATTAAGCTTGAGGTCGTATTGTATTTATTTATTATTATTATTTATTATATGATATTAGAAATTAATTCTAAGATTAAATTTTTTTAACAATCACGGGTGACTTTGACTATTTGCTCCCAGGATCTAGAAAGGAATCGAATCTGCGACTCCCAGATTGATAGCTTAGCATGCTACCCACTAATCTACAGGGCACCCATTGTATAAATTTAATTTTATATCGATATTTCGCTCCAACTTGCATAGTATTTTCAGGATAATTGTAATTTATAATAAAACGTGAAATTAGGCGGTCACCAAACGTGTCTTTCAATAAATCGATTGTGGCACGAGCTGTGTGACATGTTGCGCCGTCTTGTTGGAACTACAGCTCCTGGACATCATGGTTGTTCAATTCAGGAATGAAAAAGTTAGTAATCATGGCTCTATACCGATCACCATTGACTGTAACGTTCTGGCCATCATCGTTTTTGAAGAAGTACGGACCAATGATTCCACCAGCCCATAAAGCGCAAAAAACAGTCAGCTTTTCTGAATTTAACGGTGTTTCGACATACACTTGAGGATTAGCTTCACTCCAAATGCGGCAGTTTTGTTTGTTGACGTAGCCATTCAACCAGAAGTGCTCTTCATCGCTAAACAAAATTCGATTATGAAAATCGGGAACAACGTCAATCTCGTTTTGGGCCCATTCGACGAATCTACGCCTTACTTGATGATCGTTTGGCTATTCATGAAGAATTACCAAACTAAACTGAGAATAAATCACTTGACAGCTGTTAAATCGGTCGCCATCTTGAACAGTAATGCCAACTTAAAGTTCTATACGTCTATAAAAAACACCCTTTATAAGTAAAAAATTAACCAAATTGATTCTGCCGTGCTCCGTTTTTAGGTAAATTTAAAAAAGTGGGCGTAGTAATGGGCGGGGAAAATTTTTATTGGGTTATGCCGAACATGTTATAAAACTAGTCTGTCAAATCGGTCTAGAAGTTCTCCAATTTGAGAAAAATTTAAAAAGTGGGCATGGTACTGGGCGTGGTATATTTTAAATTTCATATAAATTTAATTTTTTATTGCGGGTGATCATATCTCTTTGCATTAGTCACAGGTGTATGTAAAATACAAAAATATAACGTCCAGCGAATTTGATTATACTTCATATCAAAACAAGCGTCGTAGGTCCCACGAGGTTTCTTACAAATGTCTTTGACATACATCAATGGTGTGATTATCTCGAACATTTGAAAAAAAAATCAGTCATTTGAGGATTAAAAATAAATCGTAGATATCTGAACTATTTAATCTGAAAAATTGTGAGTGGCCTAAAATTCTAGATAAAAACCTTTCAGTTAATCTTCTCCATATGATCATTCAACTGAGTTAGTCGCGCATCAAACTGTGTACAGGCTTCGTAAGAATGCAAATACAGCAATACATCGAAGGGGCAAATTATGGCTGCTGTAAACGAAGTTATGAAAAAATATCAAAATTTATCGATTTGTCTTTGGTGGCAGGACCAAAAGTTTGAAAAAAATTTTATTAATTAAAAGTTTTCCTTAAAAAATTTTCATTAATGATCTAATTAATATGATAATATCTCTTGTACAATTTAAAAGTTTGTCATATTGATAAAATATTTAATTGATTCAATTAAAAATTTTACTAATTTGTTAAATGAAATTATTAATTTTCATTACGTATTGAAATTTACAAAACGATTTCATACCTTAAACAACTGGCATTTATATTCTCGTTAATATTATTTTTTTTTTTAATTTTTGCTGTCATTTCACTTCATTTACTTTTCAACATTGACAACGAATTATGATACGATGATGTTCATAATTTTTAAGTAAAATATATGATTTCCCTCCAATTTCCTCTTAACTCTCTCTTTCTCTCTCTATTTTCTCTTTTGCTGACTTTTTTTAATTTTTTCTAGAGTTTTACTTCTAGAGATCACTAGAGGTAATTGTTGGTTGAAAAATTCTTCAACTCTATGATTTGTGCAACTGTTGTTCTTGTTGTGGTTGTTGCTTTAGCCATTATCATTTACGAATTGTTTATGTGCTTTTTGACCCACAAGGTGCTGCTTATAAATATGGCTCATTTACGTGTTTCACTTGGGTCTTGATCTCTGTCTTTTCTTATTGTTATTGTTATTATTCTTCAACATGGCATGGCCATTGCTCGTGATATACGATTATGGCTTTTTTAAGCAAAAATTTTATCTTAAGGAAAAATAATGTGCATGCGTTTGAATTCGTTTCGTTTAACTGCAGACCATTTCAAATAGATTTTGTTTTTACTTTCTAATTCTCTAAAGAATATAATGAATTTAGCTGTTATTTTAGAAAGTGGTATAAGTCCACTTTAAAAAAAAATTAGTCAGCATTAATTTTTGTGAGATGGTGCTGAAAGATTATCAAAACTACTGCCAACTCATTTAAAAACAAATGGACTTATACCACTTTCAAAACTAAAAACTCAATTCTTAGAGGAACCATATATTTTTCCAATAACGACAATTTATTAAGTTAATTATGTATGTCTATGAGAATTAGCAATTTGTTGACTTGACTTTTCTTCATTCACTCACTGTTATTTATTTTTATTATTTTTTTTTTTTTTTGTATTTATTTCGTAAATTAAATTTTTTTTGTTTCGAAAATTCCAAACTATGCAACACCTCTGACGAAATAGAACTACAACATTTTACAACACTTAACGAACACACGACACATGGCTTAATAGGACATTAGCAGATAAAGACGTGTGACAAGCAAAGAAAAAAATCAAATTTAAAAAAGCGCCAAATGTTTTGTTGGCATGTAAATCAATACAGTGGAATTCAACTACAACGAACAAGCGATCACAGCGTTAGCTAAAACGCCTACTAAAAGTAATCCTTAATCTCAAATTAGTTTTGAAGTGCAAGAGTAGCCTAAAGTTCTCGATTAAGAGTTCAAGGCTAAAGCCGGTCAAATATGGGTAACTTTTTTTTTTAACAACACAAATTCGCGAAACTTCTTGGCTTGTCTGCAGAAAACACTCAAAATCTAGGCAGGAATCGAACCTGCGACCCCCAGATTGATAGGTTAGTACGCTACCTACTAGTCTACGGCGGCACCCTGTTCTAAAACCACTTTTCAATTCGAACTATGCTTACTCTGTTATTGAAGACTAGTCCGTCGGCTTTTACACGGTTGTGAGTTGTGATCAATAGCAACCCACAAACAGGTTTTTAACGTTCATGATCTTTAGCGACAGACGTTGAACACCTGTACTTAATAATGTGTTCAGCTGCACATACGAGGCCTGCTCAAAAAATAAGGTGAATTTTCAAATTTCGCGGGCTACGTACATTCGATTATCGATGTTTTAATTTTGTTATGTTGGTTCACTTGTCTCGAACTTATGTTCACAGTTTTAGCTATATAGCACACTTAGTTTGTTTGTGACAGGCATAAAAGCTAGAAATGTTTTGCGTGTTCGGCGATTTTTTGCTGTCAAAAAACATGAATCAAAGAGTTTGCATTAAATTTTGTGTGAAAAATGGAATCAATTGCTCCAAAACACTTGAAATGTTGAAAGTGGCATACGGTGAGTCTACTTTAAGCCAAAAAAAATGTTTGCAAGTGGTACAAGCTTTTCACAGAAGGTTGAGAAGATGTGAATGACGACGCTCGTCCTGGACGCCGATGAAAATGTTGAGGAAGTGAAGACAATTGTTATGGAAAATGGTCGAATCACTATTAGAGAATTTTATGTTGGATGTCAGTATAACGGTTGGCTCATGCCATGCAATTTTTTTCGGAAATTTTGGGCATGAAGCGAGTGGCAGCGAAGTTTGTTTTAAAATTGCTGAATTTTGACCAAAAAAATCGTCGCTTGTTCGTAATTTTTTGGCCAAAAACAACATCGTAATCATGCCTCAACCAACGTATTCACCAGATTTGGCCCCCTGCGAATTTTTTCCTGTTCCCAAGATTGAAGAGACCCAGGAAAGAACGGCGTTTTGAGACGATTTAGGAGATACAAACCGAATCGCTGAGAGAGCTCAAGAGCATACCAAAAAGTGCATATCAGAACTGCTTCGAGGATTGGAAAAACACTAGCACAAGTGTATTATATCTGAGGGGGGCTACTTTGAAGGGGACAAAATTGTAATTGATGAATAAATAAATATTTTTGGAGCAAAATTAAAATTCACCTTATTTTTTTAACAGACCTGGTACCAATAGAAACCTCATACAAAGAACAAAAAAAAAACAAACTTTTAACATTAAAAACAAAAAAGGAAAACTTAACACACCGTCAGGCAAAGTGAGAAGGAATGGCAGCTAAACAGTTAAAATTAATAAAACACCCACAAAATCCGCATTTCCTGAAAATATTTTAAATAAAAATTTTAATTTCCCCGAAACAAATGCGACATACCAACAACCAAAAAAAAAAACTTTAAGAAAAGTTACACAAAATCACAGCACATGGTATTTAAACAACAACAACAACAATAATAACAAATAAATAGGTAGTAAATAAAAGCAAAGAATATTTGTAAAGCCAGAAAAAAACAGCAACAGCAACATTTGTATTAAATTGTAGTTTAGCTTGTTTGCATGAGAATTTGTGAAAACCAACAACAACAATAATATTTTATACTTTGACAAATTTCCAACGGCTGCTGTTGGCATCATCCGCAAGTAACAATACCAACAAAAAAATAGTTTTTTTTTTTTATACAAATAAATTAACTAAAACCAAGAGCGCTTACAAATGAAGCTTTTGGGGAGTTAGTTGTTATAACAACCAAAGTTTTACATTCACTACTCAAATAAAATCACATGGTTTTGACTTTATTCAGGAGGTAAAATATGTGTCCCCTATACTTTATGCCTTTTTAAATCTGCGCCTGGCTAAATCAAACAAGCAACACCACCATTAATGAACGAACAAACATTTCAGTGTAACAGAAAATGAATTAAAAATGTGTCTGTGTTTTTATGTAAAAAAGAAAATCTAATATTTATTACAACAACTCGTAAAAAGTTTTTAGGTGGCATTTAGTAGCCAACATAAATAAGTCTTTTAAGTGGCTGCTGTTTCTTTCTTATTTTTGAAGGAAAACATGTTCAGCCACAGCATTGAGAAATTTAATTTATTGCTTTCATTCTCATTTAACCTTTTTAACCACCAAGATCTGCCTTGGCCTAAATCAAAAGCATTGAAAAGCGGATCTATACAAGGTGATTGCATTCCGAATTCATATTCTTTCAAATTGTCAAAAATTTTTTAATTTTATAAATTTTCAATTAAATGAAATTTGAACATATTTTTTATTATAGCCAGATTTATGCTTTTAAAGAGTTAACTTTTTTTTTAAATTTACAAAAATTGGAAATTGAAATAAATTTTAATAATTTGGAATATAACAGCTGATGAACAAATTCGCTAAAGCGGTCTCCTTGTATAGATTAGCCTTGTCACTGCCTAAATCAATGGCATGGATTTTATCTCGACAAATCTCATAAAAGTGTACACTTTATTAAAGCATATTTCTTATAAGGGTATTCACTGTTCGAGGCAAAAAGGTTATCTAAATATTTATTTTTTTCTAAAATATCTTTTTTAAATAGATTTTTTTAAACTCAACAGAATTTACGAAAGAGTTAATTGTCAAACGAACTATCATACTACGCTTCATATTAGTCATGCAGTAAGAAAATCATATGACTTCCAGAATACAAAATAACAACATTACAAAAAGCCCATATATTTTGTTATTGCTTTTGCCGCAGGGGCCGCAAGAGTTTTTTTAAGAAATTTTTTCTGCTACCGATTTCTTTTTAATAAATTTATGTTTCTTAACTTTTGACAGGAGGGGCTTCAATCAGCTGGCGTCTAAGTGTCACCTGGCTTACTTATACCATAATATTAGTTATATTTATTAGTAAAATATTTTAGCATAATATTATGAATATATTGAGGATGGAACAACGCCTTCAAGTTATGCAAATTTGCTTTTAAAAATTTGTCATAAATTCAAGCAACTTAAAGATGATTTCATTAGCTTTATGGATACTTTTCATATTATTCACTTATTGGGCTTGAGTATTGGCCTAACGGCCCTTGCAAGGCGCCGTTTTGAAGCACCTACTAGCCATAACTTCGTAGCAATAAAATGACCGAGATCCACTCTGTGATTTAAAATATCTGAAAAGGGCTTCTAACCCTATTACCGATATCCCAGGTAGTCTGTTTTTTAAAAATGCACAGAGAAATTTGTGTTGAAGGGCAGCCAGCCTGCTGACATGCGTGCCGATCGCCCAGTGGCCAGTTATCACAGCCATCATTCTGAATTTCATATTACAGACTCTTTAAATTATCCACTAGCAGAATTGGTTAATTGAGCCTACAAGGACGTGGAAAATTTTGGCCCACGCGCACTTAAGATCCAGCTGGTAAAGAAATAATAGGTTTGATTACGAGTGTCGTTGTCGTACCGAAAACGTTGTATGGCCATATATTTTTTATTAGCTTGCCACGCATTCCATTACGATAACGACACTCCCCGATTACGGTTAACAACATTTAACCATTTTCATGTTGTGTGTTGTAAATTGCAGACTCGACCCTTCTCATGCCAGATTAATTTTAAACCTGTCCGTCTACTTTTTAATAAAACTTTCGAAAGGTTAAAATTTAAAACCTCTAAATACTTAAATTTTGATGGCAAATCTTAAACAAAAAGTATTTAATTTTTTTCTTAAACAATTTAGGTCTACAACTACTTATGGTCTTATTTTATCGTAAATGTGTTTGTGTTTGGATTTTTTTCGCGGATGCATGCTTTCATGCAGCCATATGCTAAAATAAAATGTCGCCAAATGCAGTTTTGAATATTTTTTTGTGTTTTCAATTTCAACAAGCAAACCAGAGCCATCTTCACACCCAAAAACACTAGCAGCTAATATCCATAAATGTTTTTTGCTACACTGAAATTAAATTTCGAGCAATATTTAATAAAAAAAAATATTGTTTCATTAGATTAATGGTTGACTTTATTTCTTCTGTGGAGTTTTATTTTTGCTTTTTATATACATTTTTTTATGCAGCTTCCGTTGTACCGGAAATTGTTAAAAGTTGTTTTTTTTTTGTTTTTTTTTCTGAGACAGAATCACTACTCTTTGATACCGCAATTAATAAAATACAAAAAAAAAATAAAAAAGTGAAACACAGATGTAGAAATATTTTAATAAGATTAAACAAGCTATGCAAATTGTATGTATGTACATATGTGACCAAATCAAAGTCAAATCGTTTTACTGAACTTCTAAAAAATAAAAGGAACAATACATTTGTGAAAGCCATAATAATTAGATTTGAAATTAATTAAAAATTTTAATATTTTTTAGTTACCATAATTTAATATTAATAATATTTTCATATGAATATCACACAAAAGAAATTAATCATCTTAAAAAAATAAACTATACTGGCAAATTTCAACAAAATCAAAAAAAAAAATTATTATTCCCTTGCAAAACATAAAATCCTTTCATATTCAAAAAAAAGCTCAATTTAAAGTAAACAATATATTTGTATATTGGAATTAAAAAACTTTTAATTTGATTAACAATTTTTTGGAAATTATATATAAAAGGTTTTCATGATTTGAAGCGGGTTTACAATTTTTTCTAATAAATGTAAATTAAAAAAATTTACACAATTGTGATGCTAACATACAAATTTTTCAAAAAGATAAGCACGTTTTATTACAAACTAAAAGTTGGCACCATTTAACGACAGCTGTTCTACACAATTGTAGATCGTATTTGCATTTTGTTTAGACCAGGACAACACACAGCAAGTTTAGTTGGGAAATTCTTTCTCAATTCTCTTTTAAAATTGCCGCTATGTCTACACACAGCAATTCTGTTTCGGCAATTTTAGCATTCTTATTCAGTCATTCATTCAGCCTCAAGCTACATGACTTCTTTTTTTACATATTTATAACAGATACGAAGAGAGAACAAAAAGAAATTGCCGAGTAAGGGCCAATTTTGTACCCCTCTTTCCTCTCTCTCTCCTACAAAATCAAGAATTGCCCAACTAAAATTGCCGTGTGTGGTCCTGGTGTTACATATTGTATTTCTGAAGTGTTGTAGAAAATAGTAGAATAACGCATTTTATTGTTGTATTTAAAGAAATTTCTACATTTATTTTATTTTTACATTTGTACACTCGATACCAGGGATTTTACACTGAAGCGTGATATAATTATATATTAATTTAAAATGGTTTTAAAAAAAATTAACTGAAATTTTGATTTAAAAAAAAAAAAATCAAATTAACTTAATTTCCTATGAAAATGCAAGTTTAGCTTTAATAGAAAAAATTTCATTTTATTTTATTACAAATATTAAAAAAAAAAAAAAATTATAAAAAAAATATAAATAGTGTAAAATTAGATATGGAATGTCAAAATGAAGAAAGAGAACAAAGCATAATAATACTATTTCGTAAACAAACAAAGCAAAATGATATTCAAATCTAATAAAACACAAATTTAAACAAAAAACATATGTAGACTTGCTTTCACTATGAAAAAAAAATTTTAATTTCAACAGGTACAAATAAATCTCTTTAAAAAATGTGTATGTATACTTTTTTTTAAATTTCTATAAATTGCAAAGTATAGAATTACTTTAAAATAAAATTTGAAAAATGGTAGCGTTACTTTTAATGTCTAGCGCCATCTTTGGTTTAGTTTTAACACAAAAAATAGTATAACAGAATATAAAAGCATACGGACAGGCAAAGCAAAATACTTCTATTTGTAAATATGGCAGCCTTATATTATTTCGTGTCTTACTACTCATACTTGCGCATTATGAAAACTTTAAAAGCTATTTGTCCTTATCATTCAATATGCACAATTTAGCAGAGCTCTCAAGACTTATTATACACACAATAAAACTGTTTTTGAAATGGGCCAAAAATACCCTTTAATTTTTTGGCTCTTACATATTAATATCTAACTTGAACTTTACATAACTGTAAGGTAAATATTAATAAATGAAGAAAAAGCTAAACGACACTTTTATTATAATTATCTTTCAGACAATTTCTTTAGTACACAAAACTAAAACCCAACAAAACTCTATTGAAATCCCGTTTCGCTAACCATTTTTATTTACCAGGCAACTCTGCCAACTAAAAATACACTTTATGTCTCTTTTTATCGCACACAATCTAATATGACTTTGAATTTTTGCTGTACTGCTAATGCAGTCTAGCTTTGTTTACAAAATTCAACAACAAATTATGCAAATTCGGAATTTCTAAAATGTAGCGTTGCTTGCTGAAATTACTGTTAGCCTGACACATGACGCGCGCCAGGATACAACACCTCAACATACAACTTGGTTGCTTGCTGTCGCTGTAGTTAATGCCGGCCTGGCTGGATGGGTGGAAGAAGAAGGTTGGTTGGTTGGTTTGATAGGCAAATAAAAACAAATAAAGTGTGAATGAAGAAGCAAGCGACACGCAGTATAAAGTATGCATGTGTGCACACAAATTCATGTATGCATAGGTGGTGGTGGAAAGTAAAGAACATTTTCTTAACGAATCATATGTACAATGGAACTTTGTTGTTGGATATTAATTGTGACTTATAAAACAAGATAGTTTTTGAATTAAAAAAAATAAACCGAAAACCAAACGTGCATCCCAACAAACAATAATTTAAGTGGTTTTAACCGAATTAGTTATTTTCAAACACAAAATGCCTGTTATTTTAAAAACATACATACGTATATGTATGTGTAGGTATCTACCAGAGAACTGCAAAAAAAACATTTTTTGTTGATTGTGCTTGATCAATAATTTTTATCTAAATATAATGAATCAAACCATACAAGCGAACAATTTGAATAAAAATCGAGAACAATATTTTTTAAATCATATTCGAAGCACAATTAAAAACCGATGGTTAAACGATTAAATCTAAAAAGCAAAATTCAAAAGCACACAAACAAACAAAAAACACCCCCGTTTAACTACGCAATTGACTCAGTTACTCAAACATGTGTAATCGTTGATTAATGCCTTTTTGAACATTTTACTTTTTAAATTCAATTATGCTGAACAACATAAAAAACAACTAGTTTTTAATCGTGTCAGGAAACGATGTAATCAAATGTTGTGCACGATTTGTTGTGCGTTGAGTAAATCGCGCGCACCGGCTTCAGCTCTCTGGTATATACACAGGTACCTAATTGCTTTGGTAATTTTTGTAAACAAATATGGTTTGAATGGAACTCAATATTGGTTGAGTTATTGCTACAACAATATGTTGAAAATTTCTTAATAAATAAATAGCCATGTAGGGCGCAAATAAATATTTTAATAGCGTAAATCCATGTTAAGATTTTGTTTATTTTATTTCAATTTGTAATATTATTTAAAAAACATTGTTTTTTCATCTAAATTCTATCTACTAAAGCAATACACAAGCATACTTGAAAAACACAAGTGCTTGTAAGCCATTTCAAGTATGCTTGTGTAGCCCTTTAGTTATATGTAATCAGATCTAATAAAATAAGCAATCACGATTAAATAGTTTTACTTGTATTCAAAGAAAATTAAAGTATACTTGAAATCGATATTATGACAAATTTGTATGAAAAATTTGTCATAATTTATACTTGAAGTCGTTATTAGTCGCTTTGAATACCAGCCTTTGTATACAAATAGTGTTGCAGTTATGTACGTATGGTTTTTAACCCTCATGTATACTTTTTGCAAAAAGTCCATGACTACCAATGGCATTTATTAGTAATGCACTACTAATCAATACTGACCAACCAATCAACATATTTTGTAATCCACTCACCCACCAACCATACGGATGAACGTTCCAATAAAATGCTCGGTACAGTTTATTTTAAGTATAGCTGTATATACATGCATTCACATGATGTATGCAGATTAATAGATAAAATTACTGCATTCACCTTAACCAAAAATATACCCAAATACATATGATATATGTGCATACAGTTTCTAGCAAAACCACAAATGTACTTTATATATATAATGACTGAAAAACTTACTCTGTATTTATATACAAGTTAAATTTTAATGTACATTTGTAAGTATTTAAATACGAGGTCAAAAAGTAGCCCCAAATTTGACTCAAAGCCTGAGTGAAAATAAAAACTCTTCATTGAAAAAACGCACTATTAATAGAGTTGTAGAATAAAAAGAACAATATACCTGTTGATACATACAACCGATTGATTGAGACGAACATAATTGAAGTTCAACGTGCTTGAAAGTAAAATTGATTTCAAGAGATTTTATAAAGACAAATAAGAAAAACGCAGTCGATACATTTAATGAAAATATTCTTTCGAAAGTTCAGAAGCCAATACCATATTTAGCCACTTGCCATAAACGTTAAGTTAGAAAAAATTAAAGTTGGCTCACGGGAAGAATACTTCAATGAAAGAGAGCCGAAGCGTAGGAAATCGTAATTTAAAAGAGAAGAAGTTAAACGAGGAAAAATATCTGAATTAAAAATAACTTTTTGTTCTTATAGAATATTTCACATTCAGCCTAATTATGATTATAAATATTCTCTCTTCCCTCTGCTCTTATAACAAACATATATTTTTTTTCTTTTTTATCAAAGATTACTATGCTGTCATTTAAGGAATTGATCCTCAAAAACCAAAATTCCCTAAGGAAAAAATTCCTGGGAAATATTTATAATTGGTCTGATTAAGTATTTGACTGTTTTTATAGATATTTTATGGAAATGAAATCAAAATATAGATATTAATACTCAAACAAAATTGATTTACGTGTCTTTCGTATTTCACAGCATCAAAGTTCAATTAATGAGGTAGTTCTGCTCTCTGCTGTATGTATGTTTCTGTATGTACGAGGTATGATCAAAAAATAACCGTTATTTTCAATTTTCGTGAAGTACGTATGTTCGATTTTCGCATTTTTTTATGTTGGTACACATGTCTGTTATTTATGTTGACAATATCAGCCATTTTAATTGTCAGTTTGTTTTTGACAGATAAAAAGGTTAGTCGTGTTTTGCTGTGCTTTTCGATTTTTTACTATTTCAAAAAATGGATCAAAGAAACTGTATTAAGTTTGGCGTAAAAAATTAAATTAAATGTGCAGGGACATTTAAAATGTTGACTGTGGCGTTTGGCGAGTCTACTATGAACAGAACACAAGTTCAATTGTGGTATAAACGGTTTTAGGAGAGAAGATGTCTTGGTCGCCCCAGCACGTCAACAACCGATGAAAACATTGAAGCAGTGAAGAAAATGATTTTGGATAATCGTCGAATCAATATTAGAGAGGTTGCTGATTATGTTGGCATATCGTTGAAAATAATGGTTATTTTTTTATCATACCTCGTATTCACACATTTTCGTGCTCGTAAAAAAAATACCAGGAAACTCCTCTAAAAATAAAATATAATACAATTCAATATGGCTATAATAATATCAGCCAGTATGCTAGGGTTGTATGTATGGAGATCCTTAGTAACACGATTTGGTTATACTAAAGCCCCTAATTTTATAAGGTTTAAAAAAAATTATACGAGTTTAATAAAAATTTTATTTGTTTTATGAAAAATTTATTTGTTTTTAAAATAAGTACAAAAAGCAAAAACAATGTGTTAACATGTTTTTCTTCAACTTCGAATGAAAACCTCAATAAACTACAAAAATGAATAAAAGAAAGCCCTGCTAAATCTCCTCCTTCAAGAACTTTTTCGTTAAAACAAGTTTGCATTTATATTTTTTTTTAATACTTCGTTTTAATGTAATATTTTTTTTTATAAAATACACATTGATGTAGTTGTTGGCGCAATCAGAAAATACCATAAAGTCAAAATAAAAAAAAGACTGTTTAAATAAACCAATCAACAACTGATATTACCCAAACCCAATCTATGTTTATCCCTCTTTTAAGCAATACGGTTGGTCAATGTATAATTTCGTATTCAACAGCGAGCTGACAGTTAGCATGACAGCAATCTGAAAATGAAAAAGAAGAAAAAAACAAACCAACACAGCTAAAGTGAACAACTATTTGTCAAACATGTTCATACATACATACATATACTCTTTCGTAATTATACTACATACACCTCTACAGAACCTAACCGAATTTATTAAAGCTTTTACAAACTACACACTGCATCTCAGGGCCTTAAAGTAATTAATACCTGCAATATATTTTTATTACTATTACACAATAAAACAGTGCCTATGTAAAGAAAGATTTTTATTTTTAACCCATGTACATACTGTTGCTCGGATTTGCATTATTTTCAAAAGAGTAACAAAGTATGTACCTAGGTAGGTATGTTGTTCTGAATAATATAACAGAAAACAACTTTTTTTAAGTTTCTGTTCAAATATTATAAAAAAAAAATTTTATTTTAGTTCAATAGAAAATCCTCGCCCTCACACAACTAAAACTCACAATTTTCTAAAACAATTACTTTCAGAATATCTGTTTTTTAAACTTTTTTTTAAAGTGGAATATCATTTTTCGTTTATATTTGAAAATTAATTTATTCTTTAAAAACGCTGACTTCAAACTATTACAGTAGGTAATGGATAAATAACATAAAATAATTACAAAGTGAAATAAGTTGTAACTACATAAAAGAAAAATAAAAAGATATTTCTTTCAAATATTACAACATCGGTACTTATAATGGATCCAATTCCGTACAGCGATTGTCGAAAGCACTGTGTGTGCGGAATTTGCTTCCACAATATAGATAAATTTCTATATATTGCTTACTTTAAAATTTTCTCACGGAAAGCAAACAAAAATATCAAAAATAAAATGTGTTTTAGCTTAATTTGTTTTACTTTTTGGAAATAATTTCGTTTTATTTATTGAAAATTAATTTTCTTTTTGTTTATTTAAAATTTATTTTGATGTTACAAAACGCAATTTTTTTCTTATCACCAATAGCTGCAACATTAACACAATTCATTCACAAAAGACAACTTTTTAATTCACAATTAAAAGAAACAATTCAAAATTATAAGATAATTCTACAGCAATGAATAATAGCATAGTGATCAATAGTTCTTTCCGCTAAATTAAAACAAAAATTTAACAAAAAGAAGTACAGATACTGCTAACAGTACGATTAGTAACCCTAATAAGTTAGTTAATAATTTTCTTTTCTACTTTTTTCTCTAATTCACATTCAACAATTTCTTGAAATTTTAAATTTAATTTTTTTTTCTGACATGAACTGTTCTTATATCCGTTATATACTGTAAAGTATAAATAGGTAAGATTGAATTTAAAATTAATCACAGTGGCATAATCGTACCCATCACCATTCATAGCCCACAATATCAACAACAATTTTAAGTTAAACAAATAACAGTATGCCGTCTGGTTAGTACTGGTTTAATATTCAGAACCCTATCAAGGGGTGAGGCAACTGCTTTAACTGCTATTGTTTTAAATATCCCACTACCACCACTGTGACATAATCACAACCAATACCATCACCAAATCAAACCAACCACTCACAACCCAGAAAACAAGCAGGTAAGAGATAAATTTGAATGCAGAATGATTTTAATTTTTTTCTTTTTTTTTTAATGAAAATAATTTTAAAATGAGTAGTAAATTAGAAAAGGACAATCAAATGGATTTCAGGGAAGCTTTTATGGATATTTTTATACTGAATGTGATTCATGATTGTTTCATGAAAAAAATAATAAATTAAAAAACCCAACATACTTAAGTAGGTATTTAGTAAAATTAATACCAACAAAATTTATTTTTATGTTTAATTCCAAATATATACATAATTTGTTTGAGTTGTTTTTTTGAAAGTGAGTCCACTTTTTTTTAAAAAGTTTGTAGTAATTTTAATAAGATTCTGTCCATATCTTTTGTTAGTAAATTATTATCGTTAGCTAATTTTTTTTTAAGTGGACTTAAACCCTATTAAAAATAACAGCTCATTTAATACATAGATACATATAAAAGTTTTTTTTAATTAAAAATTGCCAAACTTGTTGTTTTTTTGAAAATAAGAACAAGAGTTTTTTCACAATTATTTTTTATGTATGGATTTTTATTTTTACCTTTTTAGTTCAGCATATGTACCTATTATCAATAATTATGTACCTTCAATAATATTTAATTACATGGAAATATTATTAAACTAAAAAGCGTGAAAAAAAATACATATGTACATAAAACATAATTAAAAAAACAAATAGTTCACAAAAACTTATAGTTTTTTCCCAATATTTAATATTAAATTTTCAATTATTCTTTTTTAAAATATTCATTTAAATAATTATGTTATTTAATTATTCGATCTTTCTAAATTTTTAATTATAAATATTTTTCAAGCTTAAGATCTTAATATTTTTGTTTTTATTATCCGATATTTCGGCTTTCTCAAAATTTAAAATATTCAGATCTTAAGCTTGAAAAATATTTGTAATTAAATATTTATTTAAATTATTTTATTATAATAAATTATTCGATCTTTTAAATTTAATATTAATAAATATTGTTCAAGTTTAAGATATCAATATACTTTGTTTTTATTTTAATTTTAAAATATTTCAAGTTTCTTTTGAAGGTGTTCTTGAGGGAAATTAATTATTATAATAAATTAAAGTTTGATTGTCAAAATTTTTAATATTAAAAATTTTTAAATGAAAACTAAACAAATATTTGTTTCCTGTTCCTGCTTTAATACACTACGAAGCAATTAATTACATACAATAATTAATATTAATAACAATAAGAATAATAATAAAAATAAAGTTGATATATAAAAACATTAATATTTTTTTTCTATTTTCTCTTATTTTTATAAATTAAATTTTTATAACTATGAGCAACTTTATCTGCATCTGCTGTAAAATTAATTCTTTTTTCTACTTTAACATTTATAATATTTAATATTTAATTATTTACTGAATTTAATATTGTTATATTATAAAAATCTGAAAACTGATTACAATTAGAACAATGTGAGATGTGTTTTTTTTTTTGTTTGACTTGTGACCGGCCAATCTCAATTTTAATTTATTTTTCGTTGTAATTACATATATTTTATTTAAATTTTCTTGATCATTACCTTTGCATTTTATACTATTACAATACATTTTTTCTGATTTTTTGTCTTATCCTTCATTTTGTGTGCTACTTTAAATTTCTTAATATTAAATATATTTGATTTTTCAAATTTTTCAGGTAATTCAGGTATATATGTTAATCATTTGTATATTTTAGATTTAGAAATATTGTTTAAATTAACTTTTTTATTTTTATATTATCGTATTAATTTTCAAATCAGATGAATTAGGAAATCTTTTAATATATCCTTGATTAATGCAAAATTTTTTATGAAATTCAGTATTACTTATTGATAATATCCTCTATATAAGATTTATAGCTTTGTTTTTGAATAATTTGAAAAATAATTAATAATCCTTAATGGCGGTTTATTTAAATTTTAAAAATAATTTAATATTTTTATTGAAATCTCTAGGTTCCTTTAATAAACATTTAAGAATCGTTTTAATTTTAGAGACCTTCCCCCTTATCCAAAAAAAAATTGACTTTAAAGTCAACGTTATCGAAATTTTTCATATAATTTTTTCCTAAATTTTATTTTAGTCTACGTCAAATTTTTGTAGATAAGAGCACTTCTCTACTGTTTCAACTTCATATGTTTGTTGGGCTTTTAATGTATAAGCACATACATATATATTTTCAGCCATCAAAAATACCCTATTCTGTTCTGTACAAGAATAAACCAAAAGTCACATACAAACCTACATACATAACTTTATGCCAACAACTAAAAATTAAAATACGAACCAGCAGCAAACTAAGTATACCAATGAACCAACCAACTCGATAATAACATGAATAACTACAACAACAATTCAAACTGATCCAAAAGGTAGCAAAAAGTAATAAAAAGAAAAACAAAAGAAGCCCAACAACAAGTCAAAACGTATAGATAGCTGGCTGGCTGGTTGGGGTGACTGTGTGTGTATGTATAACAACAATAAAACTAACCAAATACTCGTCTCGTACAAGCGAAAAGTGC
This sequence comes from Thelaira solivaga, assembly GCA_947397855.1. Lineage (NCBI taxonomy): Eukaryota > Metazoa > Arthropoda > Insecta > Diptera > Tachinidae > Thelaira > Thelaira solivaga. The sequence continues at coordinate 16,056,824 of OX377611.1, read as the reverse complement.
AACATTGACGACAGCCAATAAGAGCATTCATCCAACTGTAACAATGCAAACATTTTCCAATAATGCTGATCGCCTGTTAAGCGATTTGTGTCATTCGACCAACACAAATTTTTCGAAATTTATTTTTGTTGTGCACAGAGCAACGACCAATCGACTAAAGCCGATATAGTTTTTGCCTGAAATAACTCTACCATAATGCTCTGAACGTTGGTTGATATTTCCGTACATACAAGCGCCCGTACGCTACTCGTCATCAACAGACAACGAGTTATTATTTGAGTTGGCACAGTAACAATCCAATCAAGACCTACAACCAACCACAAAACACCACTGTAAGAATGAATACCAGGCGTTAAGGTGATAGACAGCAAGCAAATTTAGCTGGCAAACATACATACGTTCGCATACACAGAAGTTGTTATGTGACACAATTTGTAAATTTGATCAGCTGTTCGGAGAAGTAGAAAATTTTTTAAAAGATTTATGCATGTGTGTTGCTTATTTTTGATAAAATGGTGAGACATTTGTGTTGTACAGTTTAAAATCAATGTAGTGTGGCTGTGTGCTTCAGGGTTGTCGCATCACAAGTTATGAAAGGATTATAAATATTTTCCAAATTTACATTTCTTTATAGCAAATAACAAGCACAATGTATTTACTTATACTTTTGTGCTGGGATAATTATTTTTCATTTACCCGAGCTAACCAGCACTTTTTTAAATATAATTCCAAATGTAGGGCAAAATATTTTAAAATAGAAATATAAATTTATTTATATGAATATAATGGTTGAATTTTAAAATTAATTTACGTTTTTTCAACCATGATAAATTAACTACTAAATTAATTATTTTCACTTATAAAGTGAAAAGATGTTTTTTATTAATGAATAAAACTTTCACCGATAAAACGCTACATTATTAGCTAGTAACATAGATTACTCAATTTTTATTATTATTACGGGATATGATCGCATCGCGATCTATTGTGTAGCCCAGTTCCTAGCTACAATCCGAGACTCCTTACGAATCTCGTAATTGTTGAAGGACTTATCTTCTGAGACTAATGCCCCACTACCCAAGCAGCTTTTTCTGCGTCATGACACCCTCAAGCTGTCAAGTTATCACCATCATGCTCAATTGTTTTTGCAGTACAACATGGATTAAATATTTCCAAACAAAATTTTTTTAGTTTTACCACACTAAAGTATATTATGCAATTTTTGAGTTTTCTCTGGGCCTCAAACTCAAATTTTTGTATTGCTTGTACCATGCGGAATTAATTCAAAATTAACTATATGCAAATTTCTCATATTGCCCTAGTACTAAAATCCTGGATATGTAAAATATGTATGAAGTGCGGAAACTCTCAACCATGATTTTATATTTGCCTTAAAATATTTCACTGGCTATATATACAGGCGGACATGCATACAAGCAAACAATCACTAGCGCAGCAAAACCAATTTGGAAGGAACCAACTCCACCCCTATCATATCCATCATACATATATAATATCTTCACTACTACATTACATTATGAACATTTCTGTCTGGACAGACGAGGGGGCAAATACGCAAGATGTATAGTAAACGACCGTCTGTACTAGCATATTTTTGTCTTTCTTTTGAACTTTTCGTAATATTCGTCTTGTTGCTGAATATCATTTTTGTACACTGTATTAATTTGCCCATATTTTTATAGAAAACAATTTTTAAAATGTATTTATTTATTATTAATTTAATTTGGTTTGCTTCAAAAGTTTTTTCAATTAATTTTCATACAAATCAATTAAGCACGTCTCGAAAATAAATAGAAAGAAGAATTGAAAAAATTTCTATATGGACATTAATGTCCAAAATATAAACGGCTTAGGAAAGAACAAAAGAGAATTGAAAAAATATCTGGCAAGATATGTCCATTATGTAAATGGGGACTACTGAAACATTTTTTTTTCTTTTTTATCATTAGGTTTCTAGAGAATCCTAAAGTGTATAAACATAAGGTACTGTAAAAATATATAATATCACTCTTTTGGGCTAACCAAATTTTTCAAAGTGAATCTATACAGGTGGTCAAAATTTATTTAAATTTACAATTTAAATCAGAAAATGTAATTAATTTAAAATTATGAGTTTTTAGAATATCAAATCTTGCAATATAGATCCTTGTATAGATTTGCCTTGATCACTTTTATATATTAAGTATATAAATTGTTCATAACCGTTTATAACACTGAAAATTATGGTCTGAACATTGGTTCCTTAAAAATATCTTGGAATTTTTTGAATAAGAATCTATTTATGTGTACATACCTATATCGCTCATTTATTTCCATAATGTCATAATTAAAAATTTTAAACATTTTATTTCAAAGAGAAGAGCGCTTGATATATGTATATAAGCGATATTAAGCTTAAGAGGTACAGCCACTCTCCAAAAAAAATGGCTGACTACGCTTATGCTTATTGCAATTGAACAAATACAATACCAATACATAACTACAATTTTTTTGCCAATTGCTTTAATTTTTATATACGTGGAGCGGTACAAAAATTGGCGGAACTTAAGTTCTATATAAGTTGAATGCATTCTGAAAATCTTATTTTCATCCTGTCGAAATTTTTTAAGCCAAATTTTTCTTTTTTGGATCACAAAATTCATAAAATATTTTATTGAACGCTGGTTATAAAAATGTTAATTTTTTTATATAGATTAATTTTTTTTTGTTCAAATTCTGAATTGAAATAGATTTTAAACATTTGGAATAAAGCAGCTGTTCAGCGAATTCACTAATCCGTGGCAGCACCCAAGCCAAATTGATAGAAGGTATATGTATTAGAGTATTCCCTTTTCAGATGTTTGAATTCGCAGCAGGCCGAACTGGCAAAATTTTCAATTTTATATGTATGTATGTACTAGCTGACCCGGCAAACGTTTTTTTGCCTTAAAATTTTTGTATATTCGATCTTCTTTCTCTAAAAAATCGTACTCATAAAAACAGGTAGTAAATAAATAAGCCAGATACCGACTGCAGCGCCACCTGCCGGGCGGATTTGTAACGCTAAACCTTCCAAGGCGTAACAAAAAAACATACACAAAAATTAAATTAAATCGGCCCAGCCGTTTAGGAGTCGAATTTTATATATTAAGATTTATAAAGAAATTTTTATTGCAATCAGAAATAAAACAATTAAGTAATAAATAGTTTAAAAAAATTATAAAAAGCTAAAAACAAGATAAAAAAATATTATATTATAAAACAGAGAGTGAGAAAAGAAATTTATTTGTACGTGTACGATGTTTTGTATGTGTGTCTATTGTTTTTAACATTTCGGAAAAAATTGTGGCTTTTTTCGCCTTGTATGAATTTATCTTACACTGCAGTCACACGATCAAGTTTTTTTACAATTCTCTTTCAAGAAATTTACATATACTGCATGTCAAAATTCACAAAAATTGAAAGCTGTGACGTAGGCTGCACGCAATTTCAAAGCAAGTTTTTCAACAAGATTTTTTTTTTAACCTCTTCCACCGACAGTTTTGTTTCGGCGGCAATAGAGTTATATGCCTTAATTTTTAAATCATTCCGTCTATTTAAAATCATTCCATATTTAAAAAAAAACAAAACAATACTGGCGGCAGAATAAGAATTCAAATTTGGAATAAAAAAACTGCAGTCAGCTGTTTTCTTGAATGAAATTTGAAACACTCAATTGAACGAAAAATTGAAAGCAAACTCTCAACAAATTTTAAAAGTGTGAGTGTATTGGTAAAAAAATGAGAGAAATTTTAAAAATTGAATGAAAACTTGATCGTGTGACCCCCAAGTTACAGTAAATTATTTTTTTGGTACATTTTACAATTTTTTGTAAGCCAATAAATACATTTTTGGCCAGAATTTAACGTGTAACTTTAACTACTGGTAGGCTTAGAATAACAAATTTAATTTACTGTCGGTTTTTAACTTTCAATACGTAAAGAACAAACACAAAATATTAATTAATATTAAGCACCATTTTTGAAACGCACTTCGTATAATAAAAGCAAACGAAATGTAAATAATACAAGAAAAATAGGTACTTGTTGGGATTGCTGATCCCCTTAGAGAAATATCGGTAATGCTGTGCAGCCAACGTCGTCACAAGCCTTCGGAACGACTAGGAAAATAATAGAGCTCGACGACGACATACCGAAGGTAAATTTTATTTAATTCTGCATCATAGCGACTTTGAGATTATTTTGTATACATGTATGTAGGTATCTTTTTAAATTTCCTGCCTTAAATATGGTACGTATTATCATGAACTACAACTTCCAGGACATTTATAGTATGTTTTTCTTAGTATACTTTTGATTGGCAGTTGGTTGTATACGCAGTTACAATGTCACCTTTTAAAATTAGAATGAAACCTTGAGTTTTGAAGGTTTCTTTTTGCTTCAAGGATGATAAAAACAAGCCCTTGTATGTATGTAGGTCAATGTCACTTGGACTAAAATACAATACACATACATAGCTAAGGTTAAATTTAAGATAAGTATCCGGTTTTGTCTGTGTTTGGTTTTAAAGTGTACAAATGCATACCTGTGTATGTATGTGCATACACACTAGTTATAAATAAGAAAAAAGTTATTATAGGTACGTACTGGATCAACTTTTTGTTTAATTACTATCATTTAACCAGATTGATGTTATTAAAAAAAGTGAACAAGATTTTTCATTAGATTTCTCACTACTATGACGTTTCAGCACATCATCATATTATTTGAAAAAAGCTTTAAGTTACAAAAAATTAAAATTAATTTGATTATGATGTACCGTATTAATTTTCATTAATCTATGTACATACGAGTACATGGTAATTAATTTTTTCTGCTTAGAATTTAATTTTATTTCAACTCCATTATTTTTTTTTTTTTTTTTTTTAAGAAAACTCACGAATTTTGTATTGAATCGAATTTCCATCAGAAAATGTACTCAATACCTGCATATTTACTTCTTAGCATTCAATTTTCTATCAACTGCGACAATTTTTTTTTAATTTGGCGTGATTGGCTAAAGTAAATTTGTTCCGTTTATTTAAAATTTTTTTCTTCCATAAAATTTGGTTTTAGATATGTAAGTTGGGTCTTTTATGAATTTATATGACTATATATTTTTTTAGCGTTTCATAAAACGTAAATTCCAAATTTTTTTTATACCTATCCTGATTTGTAGCAAATGTCGTATGTAGGAATAATGGATGTTATTTACGTTCATTAAAGTTGTTAATATGCAAGTATATCATGTATGTATGCATATCAGATGCAGCTATATGTAATTCTGTCTGTGAACTCGTTCCTGTACGTACATTCAAACTTATTTTATTTATATCTTGCTTTTTTTCAATGCACACTTTGTATAACAAGCATGTCGTCATAAGAAAAGGGAAATAATAATGAAATAAAATAGTTATTGTAGCTGAGCTGTTCTCTCACATTGTTTTGAAGCCATCATTCTCCTTCAGTTTATATTGTCTATTAAAACACTTAGCAACTTTATGGTAAACATTTACAAAATCAAAATGTTTTTTTATCTGTACTAAAATTTTTGAATGCCTGGTATCACGGTCAGACATTTGTTTCACTTTTCGTGAGCTCGCAACTTGTCTGCGCCATATGTGTTGCGGAAAACAACAACAAAATAAATAAAACCATGTGTGATGATGGATTTTGAAACAAAACTGAAAATATCTACACAAACGAGTTGAATGAACTAACTGTTTGTTATAGAAAAAAGAGTGTGCAGCTGTATGTGTGTATGTTATTTGACTCTACCTTTCTGATTTTGGTAAAAAAAACTTTAAAGTTCATTAAACTTTTGTTTGTGTAATAAAAAAGGTTTTCACTTTTGAAGTTGTTTAAAACGTAATGATGTGAGGGTCTTCATATACATACATACATACGTCAAACTGTAAATGAAAGAATAAACTTTACAACCCTTTTTTCATTAAGCTATGTATGTAAATATCAATTGCACAACATCCTTTAACTGCGATTTTGTTTTCTTACAGTTAATGATTTATGGCCAGGTAGCTAAGTATACTTATGCTGAAGTAAATACTCAAGATAAAAAACTAATAATAAACTGTAGTTCCAAGTAATCCAAAAAAAGCAACTCTGCATGTGGCATTTCATCTGAAATCTTGTAAACAAGTGCCCGTTTCCAGAAGGTCACTGAAACCGAACTCTATTTTTTCTATCAGTTATTTTTTAACCAACCATTTTTTTTACTAGATTTTAATTTGTAGATGAATATTATTCGGTGTGACATGTTCATTACAAAACACATATCTCATCCAATTATCTCACCATAATAACTGAGTGTATGTACTAAGCACTCGCAATTGAATAATAAAGTTCAGCAACGTCCTACTTAAATGGCTGTTCTCCCAATTAATTCAAACTCGGTAGTGCGGTAGAGCTCGCTTGAGTTGTGTGGCTCACCTTGTCTTTTGTATGGAATATACAACAGAAAGCAACAACAATGCATTGTCACTCTGCCATTCGTCGATAGACAACAAGTCCACTCGAACTCAGTCAACTACAAAAATTAAAGTAGTGCTACGCTACTTTTTCTTTCTTGCAAATTTAGGTTGTTTGCTTATTTTATTATGAGCGAGTAAGAAAAATTACAAAAACGCAGATAGAGTGAAAGATAAAAGAAATAAATAACTAACTCTCTTTACTCATGATACAATAAAAACAATTGGTATTTATGTAGAAGAGCTGCCACTTATTTAAGGGAAAAAATAATTTAATATATTGAAAAACAATATTAAAATATTTTAAATAACAAAAGGGTGATATTCAGCGATATATATATTAGGGATTAAATTTACTTTTTGAAGTTGGCTTAAATAAAAAAAAAGTTGGAGATGATACAAAATTGCAATATAAAAATAAAATATTCACGGTATTTTTAGGTTTAAATTCGTGTTTTCCTAAATTTTTTATACATTCAATTCAAAATTTGTGATTTTTCGCAAAAAAATATAAAAACAAAAATATTACAAGTAAAAGAATATTAAGTTTTGAAGAAAATTTGTGATTTTACGTCAAAAATTAAAAAGGAAAATAGTACAAGTGAAAGAATATTAAATTTTAGAAAAGAAAACTGTAAAAAAAAACTGAAGTAAATATTCTCTGATTTACACATTTATTTACCGGGTTCGATTTCAAAAGTTTTTCTGCGTGGCTAGTCCTCGGCTTATAACTCGGAAAATATGTTTTTCTTAATATATCTCTTAACATTTTATTTTCTATCACCTATAATCCTTTTTTTATTTTTGGAATAAAATTACCAATTTTGTATTGAACTTCATAGGTTCTACTTTGGAAGTCAATATGTAACTCGGAAAATACAAATTTCCCCAAGATAATATACTGAATATTTTCTTTTTAACATTAAGTTTTTTATCTTCTTCAAAAGTATATATCTTGCAGATATTGTGACAAATTTGAATGAAAAATTTCAAGTCTTCATTACTTATTTTGAATAACAGCCAAAAACTTTAAACATAAGAAATATTTATTAATATGAAATACAAATTAAAGCAAATTGAATTCATTAAATTATTATTTGCGTTTGTTACAATCACAGTTCCTTTAATATATAAAACATTGCACAAATTAAAGCTGTTTGCATTGTTTTCGTTTTTGTAGATTTCTGGGAATAGTGGAGATTTTTAACGCATAATACTAATTAAAATTAAAAAATTATATTGTGGCAGCACTACTCATACACAATTTTTTTCCTTTTTTCTACATTGCTTTTGTTTTATTTCTTTTCTGTTTCGTTTAGTTTTTTATGTGAAATTTTTATAAACTGCTTAAATTTTATGACCTCCTGTTCAGAATAAGGTTCCTTTTTCTACAAAAATACAGTTTAAAACTACTCTTTTCGAACAACAACAACAACAAATTATTATAATTATAGCAACCAAAAAGTACTACTACTACTACATACTACAACACTAGGTACTCGCTGAAAATTTATGGAAAAGTAGCATCATGAACCTCAGAGACAGAGAGAATTTTTTGTAGTTAAAGTTTTTATTTGGTACTTTTAATACAAAATTTAAATATGTAAGTAATCAGTGGCAGAGTAATTAAGGATCATCTTCATCAGCTTAATTGAAGGCTTAAAATGATTATAAAATTAGTCTTCCGACTACATAGGTATATATCATATCCTCTTTACTTCAATAATGTCATAACTCAAAAATTTTTTATTTTTAGGTATATAAATATTTCTATATACCTATAATAGAAAAATCTTAAAAAACTACCTATGTATATCTTAAACTTTCTTTTTTCAGAATAAAATATCTATTTAAATTTTTTCCGCTAAATTTGTTAACTTTAAATGGTTTAAGTATGAATAAAATCATGTTTTTGAATACAATAATTATACGCGGCAATTTATTGAGAATTAATTGTGGCCCCTTATAAAATGACATCTATAAAATTTGGGTTGCAAAATGAAACATTTAGTTTGTTTGAGAATAAAACAAATATTTAAAATAAAACGCACTGCGAAACCAAAAGAATATTGTACATTTTTACATACCAGTCTACACAAACAAAAAAAAATATATTAAATTCATGTGTCAAAAGAAAAAAAAAATAAATAGTGTTATTTTTTAAAATAAACACTTAAAAAAATCTGTAATATTTAGGTACTAGAAATTATTAAAATACAATAATTATCATTGGCATCTAGGCATTATTGTTAGACCACGTAGTTCAGCATTTTGCCTAAGAAATGATTTACATATATGTATGTACCTACATATACACACTTCCAAAATACCTATTATCTTGATTTTTTTTTTTTTTTAATAAAGAAAAAATTAAGTGACAGAACACCCTACCACAAGACGTCTACACTGGAAAATCTAAATTAAAATTTATCTTGATGAGAAAATATTAACACTGTGTGGCTACTAGTATAATTAAGTATTTTCTAAGTGTAGCGCATAAACATCACAGATTCTGCGCAATGGACTGCATTCATAACAGCAGTGACAGTTTCTTTTTTGGCAACAATTGTCATGTTTTTTTAGAAAAAATATAAAAAAAAAATTTATAATTTAAGAAATGAAAAACACAATTTAAATGTTTATGTTACTGTTGTTTTTGTAATCATGTTATTTGAAACGTATTAAAAGTACGTACCTGATTAAGCAAGAGAAAATATTAATGATTTCTAATCATTGTATGTGCTTGTATTATTACTTTATGTAGCTCAGTTTGTACCGGTAGTTAAATCAATTATTTGTTTCTTATTGTCCTCGATTGTGCATTTGTATTTTAAATTTCCTATTCTAAAAAAATTTTGTGTTTTTTTGCAACCATTTTATTTTTAATTTATTTATTTTGCGATTTCATTGTACATATCGTTATATGTTTTCAAAAACGCCATACGTTACACAAAAAATTATTTCACAAGAGAAACCAAAAACTCTCTAATATGAAAAATTAATAAGAAAGTGCTTTTAGGGTTAAAAAAGAAGTTAATTTTAAAATTGCATAATTTATAGTATGTTTGTTGAGCCAAGTCATGGCAAAGGTAATTCTGATATGAGCCAAGCCTGTTGTCTTGATTATTTGATGCTAAAATTTTATTTTTTACTTATTTTATGCTCTTCTTAATACCCAGTAGCCAATTTTTTTTTTTACATTTTCGAAATGTCAAAATGGAATTGCTTGAATATACTTGTTGAGTTGCATATATTTATGTAGTAGGGTGTCACGTAAAGCACACAAAATTTAAAGTCTTCTTCGCTTAGATTGGTGAAATAAAAATGTATATTTTGTCATGGTCAAATTCGATTGAAAGAGAAAGTAAATGAATAGCCAATAGAATTTCTAAAATACCCTACAATATGTTTTCAAAAGAGATCGTACTTATAGAGTAAAGAACCGTGCAAGACAGGGTAAAAACAGATAGTAGATAAATAAGCCAGATACCGACGGATTTGTAACGCTAAACCGTCCAAGGCGTAACCCAAAGGCATACAGAGAAATTAAATTAAATAGGTCCAGCCGTTTAGGAGGAGTACAATGTATATAAAATATATTTAAAATGTGCTCAAAAAATTAAGTGCTTTTCATAAAAAATTTTTTAGAAGATTTTATTGCTTGTGTTATGGAAACTGCACATAAATCTATTAATTGTTTAATGGCAATCTAAAATACAAAGAGATTTTTAAAAAAATAAGAACAAAAGTTTTTTAATAGGCAGACCATTTCTGAAATTTTTTATATAAGTATGTATGTATGTAGGTAATTATGTATTTATTTTCATTTTATCGTCAAGATAAAAATATCACAACTGAAAACTTTGGTGGCAAATAGTCTGAATGTATTATTCAAACGAAACGGTTGTCAAAGAAAAACATTTTTCTTTTTTTTAATTATTTAAAAAAAAGTGTTGGTGTTCAAAAAACATAAGAAAAAATTTTTTTTTTTTAATTATTTTTATTTGAAAAGTGGTTAAATTTAAAAAAAGGTGTGTAAACTAAGTTTTTAGTTTCTTTAAATATACATATAACATATATGTGAATGGCAAATATTTCAATTTTTTTTTTCTGTTTCTTTCGATGACAAGAAAAAGAAAACATTTATTATATAAGATCAGGAAAAAACATGATTATCACAAGTGATTGACTGATCAATGTCATTAAATTAAAACAGCAAAGAATGCAATGCTCAAAAATTGTTTTACCTTTTTACTTTTTTGAGGAATTTAAAAATTTTAATAGGTACCTTGTCAAAAATAAGTATGAATATCAATATGCAGTCAGTGTTAAAAGAAATTGACAAACATTTAATTAACAAAAACAACAATACTAGTAGTATTCAGATTTCAGAAGGCCATAATCAATTCAATTGATTGAACGCGAAAAACAAAATCTAAAATACGAGTCTACTACACCTAAAAATAAAAATCAACACTTTTTAAAATTAAATTTTTTTTTGGTTTGAGTGGTGTAAGGTGGTTTTGCTTTACTCTCACTCTCTTGCTCTCAGTATTTATTTTTAGAAATTGTCATGTTTTTTTAAATTAAAATCTTTTGTTTACAGCAAAAACATGAAAAATTCTACATTTCACAGAGTGATTTAAAAAAAAAATCCAAATATTTTGAAAACATTGTTTTTTTATTATTTTTTTTTTTTTTTTTTGTATATGAATGCAAGCACAGAACATACTCAATATAACGAAAATAAAAAACACCCACGCAAAGTTTTGGAATTTTTTTAAAAATGCAAGTTAACGAAGAAAATTAAAACAAACATAAAAATTATAAACAGAAAGAAATGAAAATAAATTAATTTAAGTTAAATAAATTAAAACAAACAGAATTAAATAATTTTAAATAAAATGTTCTTTTTTGTGCTAATTACAAATATGCTTGCACATGTTGGCTAAAAAAGTACTTTTTCTTGAGAATAGAAGATTTAATAATTCTCATTTAGTCTATTAGATTTTCAACATAAAACTTTTACGTTTGCCAAGTTTAGAAGAAATACACTATCATTAATTAAAAATTAATTTTTTAGACAACATATTTGAAGTTAACACAAAACAAAATGTATGTTAAATTTTTAATTCCAAGTAATTTTTGAAAATGGCATGAGTCCAATTTTTTAAAACAACATGAATCAACATTAATTTTAGTATAAGATGGTGTCTATATCTTACTAAAATTACCGCTAACTAATTTTTTTTTAAAGTGAACTTATACCACTAAAATAAAAAAATTTGCATAAAAAATAAGTATGTACACAAATAAATATGTGACAAGAAAACTCTTTTTTCTTCTTTTAAGGAAATTTTAGACACACTTTTTTTTAACGAGAAACGCTTTGATACTTTAGAATTTTTTTTTTTTTTTTATAAAATTCAGTTTCAATATTCAAAATTTATTTATTTTTTATTTTTTTAAGACTTAATTAACATGGAAAAATCGAATAGACCCCAGCGTAATCGCCGTCACAGTAGGTTGGTTGCTGAAAATCTATCTTCTTCTGTTTGTTTCTATTACGTTATACTTTTTGACTGACAGCATTATGCATGTTTTTTGTTGTTTTTATTAATAATATAACAAATATATTTAACAAAATTTATATACGAGTACTGATTACAACTCAAATCTCCTCATGAATAGCTGGATACATGTTTCTTGAATTATTATCCTTTTGCTTTCCAGAAAAATTTATGGATTGTTGTTCAGCATATTATGTCCTGTACTACAAGTATTAAATTTATTAAAAAAATACCCATTTATTTAGACATTTTTTGAAAACAATTTTTTCATACTTGGTAATTTAATGCAGCTAGAAAAAATTTTGGCGAATCAATTTATGATTTTTGTATAACAATTATAGAACAATTAAGAGTAGAATGTTTAAAAACCCTTTTAAACAAATCCCCTTTTTCACAATTTTAGTTTTTTTAAATTAAATATTCGATAATACCCACGGGAGTCAGAATTGAGCATCACAATGACGTGACACCTTTTTACGTATTTTGTTATAGCTTTATTAATATAATTTTTTGGCAATGAATTGCTGTAGTTGGCCTCCAAATTTTAATTAAAGCCAGCATCTGTTTGCCTTGGCATTGGAAACTGCATTTTCGTTAAAGCAAGAAATACTTTTTATTCAATAACACACTCTTGTAACAAAAACTAATTAAAGCTTGTTTGTTTAAGTCCTTAAAATGAATTTAAAAAAAATAATATTTCTTTAATTTAACTCTGTTAGACGAGCCTGGCCACCAGAAGATGATTTACATTATGCCCGCCCCGCCAAACGTTTGTTTACACCTGAAATCAAACGCATGCTTAAGGAATGGCTGGTGCGTAGACGTGACAATCCTTATCCTAGCAGAGAAGAGAAAAAACGTTTGGCCATAGAAACCGGTTTAACCTACACGCAAATATGTAACTGGTTTGCTAATTGGCGACGTAAACTAAAAAATTCCGAAAGAGAGAAATCAAAAAAATCTTGGGGCCATTTAATCAAACACTACAATAACAATGCCAAAGGAAATGTTGAACAATTTAGTATTTCATCAGAGGATAGTATATGGGAGGAGGAAGAACAACAAAGACGAAAAAAAAATAATGAACTTCTTTTAATAAATAACAGTGGCGATTACGATTGTGAAGAGGACGAGATCTCCTCACTATGTGATATAGAAGGCTCTAGCAAATCTATTGATGTGGAGCGCAATGAAAGCCTTGATAATGGCAAGACACAAGAAGCAAGGGTTATGAATTATAAACCAAATTATTACATGGACACCTTAACAATGAATAAGGATCCAATGGAGTTATTTATAGGCCGACAAGTTGATGTTTTAACAACCACAGCAAAATGCCTTATAAAATCGTGTGGTTCTGTCAACGGTGATAGTGCAACAAAAACGAAGTACAAACAAAAAATTATGGAAAAATATTTAAGGGATACCAATAATGCTGCGCAATCAAATAGTGAAATTAATTTACAGGCTATAGAACGAGATCAGGGACACGTTACAGCGACATTCACGAATGGTAATAACGGAACGGTTATTAAATCAGGAGCAGAACTTTCCAAGTGGCTGGAAAGTGCCGCCAAGTTTACGCCCAATAAAAATAATTATTACATCGAATGGAACAGCAAAAGGTAAATATGCGATGTTGATTACTAGTGTATATCTTTACTTTAATTGAATATGTTAATAATTCTAGAAATAAACTGGAGAAAAAAGCATTTACTACAAAAACATATCTACCAAATACCAGTCTATCCACCTTACAGCCGTCAAACGCAACTGTAACTATGTTCCCTTTGTTATATTCCACCACAACTTTAGTACAACCAGAAAATGACCAACAAGATCATCATATTTACGATGTCATACATCACAAGGATGAATTAGATGCTGCTGAAGCTTTGGCCAATTTAGCCTTCAATTGTCGCCAAAAATTGTTAGATACTGCAACGAGTAGCAGAAATGCTCTTTCATGGCCCTTAAATACTATAAGTTCGTGATTTGCTAAGACAAAAATAAAGCATTTAGACTTAAATGGAATAGAAGGTGGAGATTAATTTTACTTATAACACAAAAGCATTCCAGCACGAAATTTAATTGTTGTACAGTGCGGAAGAAAATTTAAACATACAAATAAAAAGATGTATTAAATTGAATTGAATAAATATACTTTTCTTTAACGCCACAGTTTCTTTTATTTCTGTTATAAAAACCAATTAATTTTTTGTTTTCATAATTAAATCGCTTCATTATTTTTTTCTATGTTGTCTTCGTCTTTTATTGCATTACTTTCAGAAAGCTCAGTTTTGGTATAGACATCCAGTATATTAACGAAATTGTTTTGGTGAGCTTGCAAATTTTGCACCACTGTATTTGCAGCGCTATTTAACGTATGAACTAACTCAGCTTGTGCTGATTGCAAATTTGGCATTTGAGCATAATTTATCATTTCATTACGACTTAATAAGGTATTGTCCACAATACCACCTAATAACAACATTTGTGGTATTTTACGGGTAATTTTAAGTAGCTGAGAAACTTTTTGCTCCGGCGAAAATACGATACACTCTTCCGATTCCCACAGCTTTAAAATAGGTTCATATCCTGAACCTTCTACAGCTTTTCGCATAATTTTAGCTCCATATCTTTTTAATTGCATATTTTGTTTATGAAGTATTACTCGTGCATCAAAGAAATCGTCAGCCAAAATAGAATTCAAATGAAATATTGCCACCATCTTTGAATGATCTAACCAATTACGCACTTCACGGGCAATGATGTCGTTGTAGGGATTGTCCGTAATAATGGTGGAACGTTTTTTGAAACAGTTATTAGTCTTGACAGGTTCAGGATATATTGGAGTTGTCACTGCAACAACGCGAGCACGTTGATAATGAGGCTTTTGCGGACGTTGTATATTAATTTTACCCCTATAACGTTGAAATTGAAGAAATGGCAACTTATTAGCGTGCTGAAAGAGTTCTAAAGCAGGTTACCAAGAAATAAAAAAAGTTTCGATTATACAATACACACATGTTTCAAATAGATGTTTACTTACCTCTCCTTATTATGTGTGACATGATTTTAGTTATTTTTAGTAATTATTTATATTGAACTATCACTAAAATTTCATTACTTTATTTCACTTTTTGTTATAAACATAAAAAAACTGGAATAGTAATGTGTTTTTTCTCATGGCAGGAAAAACTACGGCCAAAAGTATAAAATCAGCTGAGTTTAACAAGTTAATAAACAGTCACTGTAAGTGAATAACATTAAAATCTATTTTTATGGTCACAGGAGAGGAACCGATTGCCAAACGGTTAGGATGTGACCGAACCGGTGCAGAAATAAACTTTTCAATTCAGATAAACATATTTTCCGTTAGTAAAATTAATGTAATAAGTTTACTCTAACAACCAATTTTTGTTTAACTTTTGTAAAAAAATATTTCCACCAATAAAATTTTAATTAAAAAACCATACTTGAGTTGTGGTCTCTGGCAATAGTACTTGGATTTTTTTATTTGACAGCGGAAGCACTTGTAATTGTTTCCGGTGCAACTAGGTTTAGATCTAATCTGAATTTTTGGGAAGTGATTAAAGGGTTAATAAACAAATCTTTAGTGTCCTGCGAAGCAATACTTTTTTACAATTTAAATCGTCTTACCTTATTATGAACACATTATTATTGAAAATCTTTTCAAAACGGTGGCTTGAGTAAGATTCATCCATCTTCTTAAGTTCTGTTAGCCCCGGGAGCAAGAGCGTACTTTCTTTTATGAATTTTTAAGATTTTTTTTCTCTTATTAATCCCTTTTATGTTAAAGCTTGTTGCTGTTAAAATTTCATTGTTTTTAAAATAATACGTTAAGTTTTAAGTATTCTTTTTATTAATTGATTTTATTTTGTTTAAAATTAATATAATGAAATGTATGAAAAAAATGTCTCAATAAAACTTTAACTTTAACAGTGGCTTAATAAAATAAATTAGCCTATACTAATACACTTTTTCACTTATTTTAATAAATTAAAAAAAAAATTTTTGTAATGCTATAAAAAAAAAATTTTCTTTATCAAATTCCACTTCTACACTTGTCTTCGCGCTCTTTTTAGCTAAACTTTAGCTCCCATCCCGTATTTTTTGGATAAAGTTTGCCCAAAAGAAAGTAAAGAAAAATAACTCTCATTTAGAGACTAAAATGTTTAAAGTACGGACACAGCAAAAACCAAACTTTTAGTCCAAAAGAAAATTATTTAAAAATGGAACATTTTAAAAATACTTTTATATAAACACTAAGGAAATTTTTTTACATTTAGCTGGTTTATTTTTTGCAACAGCTGATGATTTTACAATTTTAACAAATCCGGCCGAAGAAATTTTGGTGGTACCCTGTGCTTTTAAGTGTTGCTCTTCCTTAAAAAAAAACAAGTCAAGCAAAAAAAAGTTCAAAAACGAAGATTAAAACTGCAGAATTCGTGCATAAACCAAAACGTGGGCAACATTTAATAGATTTGAATTGTAAAAACGTCAATTTTAAGTAGAAAATTAATTTTTTTTGACACAGTGATTTCTTTATCGATAACAGTGGTGATATATTTAACGTTTTCGTATTTATCTTGATATGGTTGTACTCTGTGCACCTGGTAGATTATTGCATTACAATATATTTGCGCTGTTCTTTAGAAATTGAACAATCAAACAAAACTAAGTATCATATATCATCATATAAATATTATAGAATATGTGCAGTTTAAATATATAATCCATAACAATAGAATACACTCAATATAACTTTCTCGGTAGCCCTGACGAAAAAAAATATCGATACAAAAACCAAAAGAATTCAGTTCCATCACAATTATGTGTGTACTATAAATGTTGAAAATTTTTATTGTATGAAAGAAATAAAAACCAAACAATGGAAAACAATATTAAGTTGGAACCTATAGATATTGATAATGTAGAAATAAAAGAAGAAAAAGAGTTAGTAATTGAAAATGAAGCGCTCCAGTGGTTGCCTACAAAATTTGAGGATGAAGAATCTGAATATTATCATGAGTTTAAGACCGAATACAGTCAAAATTTAGAACCTCAATCCCCAGGTGAAAATAAGAGTTTTTGTGACCAATATACAATTGAATATATTGATGAATCTGAATATAGTGACGATGATTACGATGTTGGAGAAAATGCAGATTATGACGAGGTTGGTAAAAGTGTGGAAAATGGTTCTGATAAATCTGAATTCAATCCAATAAGTGCAGAAAAAGCAGAAAATATACACAAAGAAGAATTGTCCGATTTAAAAGTTGTATGTCAATTGGAATTGAATAAATGGATTAATAATAGGTATATTAAGCGAAAATGCCCTGTATGTCATTTAATATTGGCGAATTACACTATTTGGAGAAACCATATAGAAAAAATTCATAATAATTCAATTCAAGAATCAGAATCTAATTATTATTTAAGTAGTGATAATTGTGGAACATGTAAAAAGTGCAATCAAGAAATTCAAGCTAAATTTCCTCGGTATATACATTCCATAAGGTACACAGAAGCTGCAAAATTAGATATATGTATATGCAAGGTATGCGATTTTAGGTCTCCCAAATGCTTTTGCGTTCAAAAGCATATTGTAGAGAATCATCCAGAAGTTGTGAGAGAATTTAAAGTTAAAGAATCTTTTCAGAAGTGTCCAATTTGCTCTAAAATCTATCAGCAAAAAAATTATTTACGTTTTCACTTTTTTGACAAACATTCAGCAGAATATCGAGCAAAGTTTCGCTACAACTGTCATATATGCGAACTTGAACAGTTCAGTGAAGAAGAATGTTTTTTGCAGCATTTAATTGAAAAGCATAAGCTGAACCGTTGGGAAGAATTGAAGTACCGAAAAGTTTTCGAAGATAAGGAATATTTGGCATGTATAAAGTGCAATAATTTGTTTTCTAAAAATGATGTAAATAAACTGTTAAAACATTATTTAAAACACGAAGATAATTTGTATTGGTCATGTAGATTTTGTTCCAAACAAATTGATTATAAAAGATCACAAATCGAACATATGTGCATTAATATGCTGCGGTACTATAACAAATATTGTAATAAAGCTGATAATGTTGCAAAAAATTTAGAAAATACTACATTGAAAATAAAAAGTTTGCAAGAATTTGAAAAATATATAGCTCATGTTTGTCCTTTTTGTAATGAAGTATTTAGTAAAATGAAACAATGGCAAAACCATTTAAGGAATGTGCATAAAATTGACACACTTAAAGGAATGCAAATGAAAGTGACATCTAATGATAATAATAAATTAATTTGTGAAATTTGTCACACTCTAGTACCGAATTCTCCAGAGCAGTTGCACGCTCATCGATTTCAACATCTTCCTTACAAGCCGTACAAATGCCTTAACTGTTCAATTACACTAAATTCATTTAAAGTGGCATTTAATCACGCTTCAAATCGCTGTAATGAAAGTGAAGAGAAGGATATAGACAATATTAAGAACATTGTGGATCAAATAATTGAGAAGGACATTCGAAAACAGGTTGGAATACAATGTTCATTGTGTGATTACCGAAAATTTCCTGATGTGTCATCTTCTTTAAAACATTACAAAGAAGAGCACAATAATTTTCACGATTTTTTCGTTAAACATTCCGATAATTCCATGACTTGCAAAGTTTGTCACAACAAGTTTGTACAACATGAAAAGAGATCTTGTTTTGAGCATATTCACAATCATTTCGAAGAAAAAACGTTTAAGTGTACCTTATGCCTGCGGTCATATATTTCATTTAAAAGTTGTTATCAACATATGTTAACGGTTCATTACGCCAAACCCTTAAGTCAACAGAGTAAAGAGAAAAATATGCACAAAACTACATTTTTCTTGGACAAAGAGCAAAAAGTATCACATGTAACATTGCTACCGCAATTAGCAAAGCCCACTATTAAATCACACGTTCTCAATGGATTTGCAGAATATATCAGTTACGCTTGTCCAGAATGCAATGAAGGTTTCGCAACTCAGCAGAATTGGCACATCCATATTTCGACAAAACACAGTTTTTTTAGCGAATCAAATTTACATATTAAAGACACGGAAGGGTCTCTTAAGTGTCCAACATGTGACATGACGATGACCGCCAGTATAACCCATCAACAAAAACATAAACTAACCCATATGCCTTATAGGTCTTTCATATGTAATTTATGTTACACGCGTTTCAATTCCCTAGGTGTTCTTTATGGACATTTCCGTCGCGTACATTTTGCACAAGGCACATACGAATGTCCTATATGCTCCGAAATTTTAGAAACTGCTCACCAAAGAACAGAACACTTAAAGAATACACACCCTCGTGACGAATGGCCCCCACTTATGTGTATTATATGTTATAAAATTTTCACAAAAAAAGGTGGTTTAAAAATGCATATGACTACTCATAATGAAAATCGTTGCAAATATACTTGCAATATCTGCGGTTCCAAAATAATATACTCGACAGATTTTAATTTACACATGAGTAGACATCAAAGAGAAGAAATATGCGATGATTATAATTCTCAATCTGGATCCAAATGTATTCCATCAAATAAATTTAATGAGAGAGATTTTAACAAAATTAAATCGAATGGAAAATCTTCAGCATCAAAAAAGAAAAAAATTGGTGCCGAATAAGAGAGACGAATTGCAACAAATTGACAAAACAACAAAATACGAAACATTAAAAAATTCTTATCTACTCATGTACTAAATACTAATTATATTAAAAATTGAAAAAAAAAATTATTTTTGTTATTAAATACATGTATGTAGTAAAGGGCTGCACAAGCAGACTACAAACATATGTAATGTTTTAAAATAAAAGTGGTTTGTAAGTATTTTCAAGTATGCTTGTGCATTCCTTTAGTATATAGTACCTATCATATTTAATTTATTTTCTGTTATCTATTTTACTTAATATTGCTGGCCAAATGGGGCCAAGAAAACAAATCAATATTATAATCACAGATTACAAGCTAGCTTTTTTGACAAATGTCTTTCTATGGTATGAACTTAAAATTTTTGTAGACAGCACATTGTATAAATAAAATTGGTTTTTTACTAGCTGTTTTTACCTGTTTTCAAGTGGCCATTAGAAATTGGCGACCTAACTGACTCGTGTAAGAGTGAGCGTGACCCTTCCTACATTATATAGTAACCATTCTTGTAATATATTGATTTTATGTACCAAATTAAAAAAAAATTAATTCGTATATCACTGAATAATGGATGCAAACGTGGGTGTAGTGTGATGTTATATAGTCTATGTTACTCGCTGATAATGTAGCTTTATAGAGGTGAAAGAATTTTTACAATCGGTTCGTTAGTTTTAGATTTTATCCACTACAATCAAAAAAGAAAAAAAAACAATTTTTCCTCTATAAATAAGAAAATATATCCAAATATAAGTTTTTGTGTTAATATTTGTTAAGACTTTATGTAAATAAGAGCCTAGAACTAAATATGTACATATGCATATTTTTTACTCAACACGAACAATATAATAAAAGAATTTACACGATATAATATAATATATATAAAAATTCTGTTTTAATATAAAAATTCTCTTTTATGATAATCAATATGCGATATAATTTTATATATTTTAATATCTCAACATAGATGCATATGTGACGTGGAACAGACCCAATAATCGATATTTTACTAAATAAGGTTAAATCGATAGGTTTTATAATAAATTGCCTTTAAGGAATTTACTGCCCACTTTCTCATTGACAATTTGTTTTTTGTCAAAAAGGCTCAAGTGACAAATTCAACTACGAAAACTTAAGCGCTTCATTTTTGTTTAAGTTAAAAATAAAATTAAAGTGATTTACAGATTTATTGTTTCAAAGACCCGAGTGCATTTTGAAACATTTGTGTTAAAAGTAAAGTATTTAAAGCATTTGTCGATGTACTGGGATTCTGTACAACTGCATTTGGAACTGCTAAATTGGGAAAGCTATTTAAAACCATTGGCAGATTGACTGGATTTGTCGTAAAGCTTGATAGAGCAGGAGCTGTTTTTGAAGTAGGTTTATTTTTCATTTTGCGTTTTTTCTTAGAAGAAATCAAACTTTCTGAAGTGTCGTCAGTTTCTGGTGAAGAAGTTTCAGAATCAGTATTATCTCCATCACTGTCATCTTCACTGCTTTCATCACTATCATTTTTAGATATTATTTTCTTTGAAGCAGATATTTTACGTTTTTTGGGTGTTTTACTTTTTGCATTAGATTCATTTGATTTAACTTGCTTACGTTTGGGTTTGTTCAACTTTTTATTAATATTTAAATGTGAATGCTCGATTTGTGGTTTAGGAACATTATCACAAGAGTTCGTGGAAAGTTGTTGTTTTGCATTAAAGTGTTGGAATTGCTGCATGCAAAACTCAATGAACAACTGCAGCATCGTATTTAAATTAGCTGGGTTTGGACAAGTGCGATATCCATGATAGGGTGCAGAACAATTTTTACAAATCATTTGACATTGAAATGAGTTGTGACCCTGAAAATATCGTAAAATAGGAGAGAAATAAAATAAACAATTTAAAATTAAAGTTTAATAAGTACATTTTGCAAGATTTTCCAATAATTTATGGCGGCAAGATTCCGTCTGGAAGGAATCAACGAATTTTTTTTTATGGTTTTGGACTAATAAATGTTTATTTATTAGTTTTTAATTTTGCATGTATATACTTACTTTTTTTCCACAAAGCATGCACTTTTCTGTACACTTTTTTGTAGATTTCTTGCTCGAATTTTTTTTGGTTGCTTGTTCATTATTTTCAATCACTTCATCTTCAATTTCTGTCCCATCGCTTTCATCCGCCAATATGATTTGGTTTTCTAATTTACCAATGCAAACAACTTCGTCTTCTGAAACTTTTTTTATTGTGCTACACCCGGATTTTGAATTTTTACCGGTATATTGTGACGTTGTCGTAGCTATTGGTTTAGATGAATGAGGTTCAGATTCTTCGTCAGATGACGACGATGAAGTTGATGAAGATGACTCTTGTTTTCCTTTTTGTATTGTGTTTACTGGTGTTGAGGGAATATCATCGGATTTAGGTTTTAATTTGATATTAAGCATCTGAGATGGTTTAGAACTTTGTGGTGCAGATGGTTTAGCGGTTACAGGTTCAAGTTTAGGTTGGGTTTCTTCTTCATTTGAAGACTCACTAGATGATGATGACGATGACGATGATGCTGAACTAGATGATTTTTTTTCTTGCTTTATTTTTTTCAAGGGATCATTTTCCGTTTTAATGCTTACTGTTAAATCTGTTTGAACAGGTAATTTAGTTGCCACAGTAGGTTGATTAAAAGTGTTAGTTGCAGTCATAGAATTGTCTCTTTGAATGGGAACCAACATTTGTTTATGACTTTCTGTAGTTGCAAATGGATTTTTTGTTAATTGATCGTCTCTTTGTTTTATGAAATCATTAGTGTTGGAAGCTCGCTCTTGGTATGTGTTGTCATATTCAAAATTTATGTGCTTTGGTGGTATTGGCAGCGGTTTAGGTGCAGTATTTCTCACCCAAGGATAAATACCATCTCCTACAATAGGCCTACTGTCTCTACTGTTGCCGCAATTCCAATCTTTTTGTGGCCAATTATTTACATCATTATTACTACTATTATTATTATGATGGTCAGTGTCAACAAATTTTTTAAAATGTCTTTCATTCCCTCCAGACTTCGAGTAATTATTTCGTCCTTTATTACTACGCTGTCCTCTACCGTTGTGCCGCCCATTTCCACCACGGGAATATTCCTTGTTTCCATTCTTTTTATTTGCCCAGTTTTTTCCCTTGTTTTCCTTCATAATGTTTAGCAAAATGAAAACGTCTTGTAAATAAAAAAAATTGCACGTGTCGTTAATCGTTGTTGGATCACGGAACCAAGACGACGTGTAACGGCGATAGGCCGCTACCAATCGCAAATACAAAGTGAAAAAAATTTTGTATTACGTCAGAGCACATATTTCCTAACCCGTTTCATGTAACTGATGTAGTATTACATTTAAATAAAAACAATAACGAGCCATTAATTTGGCTGAAAAAACATATATTGATGGTTTTTTTTTCAGATATTAGGTATGCTGTTTGCCTAGATATGTGTATGATCTGCCGAGACGGCACTCGCTTTAAAATCCGCCGCCGTTAAAACATTAATTATATTGGCATGGTGAGAACAAAAAAAAACTTCATTCTCATCAATAAATAAATTATTACTTTTTAATTTAATATTAGAAATCAGTTCTGAGATGAGTATCCTCTGGTTACCTTGACCATCTGATCCCAAGATCTAGACAGGAACCAATCCAATAATGTGGCACCTTGATAACATAAATTTATGTACTTGTATTATTAATAAATAAATTTATCACAAGTTGTAGGCAGTTTTTCAGATATTACATTTAAATTAATTTTTGTATTGTTAAAAATAGTTTAAATGCAACATAAAGTAGTAGTATTTAGAAGTATAATGTACTTTACATAAAGTTAAAAATAAATTATTTAGAATCAAACAATTTAAAAAATCTTCTCTGGTGCTTAATTAAAGTTGATTTCCATAAGAAAATCATGGAACATATTGAATTTAGTAAATAAACATAATTGTAATTAAGCACCAAAAAGATTAATTTTTATTAATAGTTTAAATTATATTCTAATTAAGTTTCTTAATTTTTCCTTTTTTCATTGCATCAACGACACTTTTGAGAGAAACTCCGCCTGCAGAGATGCACGTAGTTTTTGTAATTACGCGACGCAATTTGTCATTTTGACTATAGCTCAATTTTCTACTATCAAAATTTTCCAAAAGTTCGCTGGATATAAATTCTTCTCTATGATATTTACTCCCAGAATTGCAGACATTTTTCTTAAATTTTTGTTTAGACTGTATATGCAATTTATTTTCCGGGTTTTTGTGCTCTTTATTCGTATGTTTTCTTTTAAACTTGGCGTTCTGTTTGGAGTTTTGACATTCATCACCTACTTCATTTGAATTATTTTCTTGGTGGCCTTTTTCTTCACTAAAGTTTTCCCACTCTACCGGCTCCTGTTTCTTTTGTTCAATAATATTTTTCCTGTAGTTCATTTTTCGTTGTTTCAACATAGTTTTTGCTTCATTACTTCTCATATTAAATTGCGGAGCAGCTTGTTCGCGTTGTTTAAATACTATTTCATTTTTGTACTTGTTCCATGGCGTAGCATTTTCTGGTTTAGCATCTCTTGCCACTTCGTTAAACTTGTAACCATCCTTTTTATTATTAAACCTTCTGTTGCCGCCGGTATCATTTTGACATTTCTTAAAAGATTCTCTTGTACCACTTCCAAATTTTGTGGGTTTAAATTTAGTTTTACCCCAATCTTCAATTTTTTGTTGAATATTACTTGAAGGTTTATTACGAAACGGATTATTCTGCATTATTGTATTTTAACTTTTCAAAACGTGAGCATAGACTGAGTATTCTGTAATGTGAGCACAGAATACAAACGTGAGTGAGTACTCGAAAAAGACAAGTATATGACAGTCAAAATGACACTTGCATTTAAGTGAAGGTAGTGAGATGTTAGTGATGGCAGAACTGGTAGTCGATTATTTTTGATAGTTGTATTTATAAAATTATTTGTTGATATTGATAAAATTTGAATTGCGCCATTATTTTAAGTTTCAGTGATTATAATGTAGATACAAGATAATTCAAGTTAACGATAATGTTTAAAAAGAAACTAATTAAAAAAAAGTAAAAATAAGAAAGAAAAAAATAAATTAAGAGGAAAGTTTTTTATTGTATATAAAGCATCAAAATATTATATAAGAAATTCTTAAATTAGAAAGCAGAATATCACTTGTATACTTACTTTAAGGTGAGTATGTGTGTATGTATGTATAATTATCTTTAGTTCCATATTTAAGTAAAATGTTTGTGACTGACACATTTAAAACTAAAATATTTGAATAATTTTTATGTAGTCTATCTAGTGAAATGGAAAAACTTAAGGACTTTGAAGGTACAATTGTATATACCTACAAAATCTTCATATCGTCTACTGATACCATAACATATTTTGTACAATATGTAATAATTTGTGCCGTTTTTAATTTCGTTCACATGTTGAAAATGTTACATTTTTGTGAATCATATATAGATATATAAATACAAGTGTAACATTCACATAAATACTAAATGCTTTGAAATTTTCAGTAATTGGATTAGGTGTAATATTAGAATAACGGTTTTTATGTCAAGTGCTTACAACAATTGTAAAAAAAAGCTAGACGCATACTTGAGACAATAACATGCATTTAGTTAATAAATGACTATTGTTCGAAATACAACTTTTAGCGGAAATAGTAAATAAAGTAAAAAAAAAATTAATTATAAAGAAATAATAAAATAAAATAAAAATCTATTAATATGAGCTGTAGCTATTTTTATGAAATACACCGTAAATCGGAAGACTTCGAACAATATGAAGAAATAGCTCGAAAAAATTCAATACTTTCAGATTGTTCGAAAGATGAAGAAATATGGGAAGTACCAGAAGAAAGTTTTGATAATGTATATCAACCCATTTGTTATAGTGATGAATTCCAGACAGATAATGAGGGGAAAAGTGAAATTGCTTCAGTGCCAGAAGTAGTTAAATTAGAGCATTTAGAAAACACGAATACAATTCATATAAGTTTAAGTACAGAAAAAATTGCACTGAAATCTTTAAATCAACAATGCGAAAATTTTAATAAAAAACCACGCAATAAATTTCAAACATTGAATAAATCGATTAACCCGGAAGCCGATGTCAAAAAGTCAATGACCAGTTATAATACTTCTCCCAATACATCCAATGTTGCTGCCAGCAAAGTTCAATGGAAAAATAACAACAATAATTCTCCCACTACATCTTTACTTAATTTTACAATTGTGCCTATAAATATAGCACCGCAAGAACAAAAGCAAAAACAGGAAGATAATAAATTACCGGAAATAAAATTAATTTCTTTTTCGTCATGGAACGCAGGTAAATCTACTATACTAAAGCCAGGTACAGGATGTCATCACGGTCATGATTTGAATGATCCAAAAATGTCTTCAAATGCTCAGCGACGTAAATCATCATCTGGTTCCGAGATTAATAAGCACATAACTGAAAGTTCCACTTCTCCAGAGTCTTTGTTGGATAATATATTAAGTGCAGCTTCATCAGTGTCCGTGCAAAGTAGTAGCATAAGTAGTAATGGTATAAACACAGATATAGATTTAGCCAGATTGAAACAAGATAGAAAATGGAACGATACTTCATTAGCTGTGGCATCCAATAAGTTTATCAAAAATAATTCGTCTATTTTGAAAACACAAGTACCAGAATTAAAAATTATTGCA
This sequence comes from Thelaira solivaga, assembly GCA_947397855.1. NCBI lineage: Eukaryota > Metazoa > Arthropoda > Insecta > Diptera > Tachinidae > Thelaira > Thelaira solivaga. The sequence continues at coordinate 16,030,282 of OX377611.1, read as the reverse complement.
GCACCCAATTCCCCAATCAATAAACAAAATTTAAATGTAGCAACATACTCTCCACCATCTTTGCTGACTATTAGTAATGTTTCGCACTCGGATTCCTTTGAAACGGCATCGAACCGAACCAGGTAAGATATTCGATCAATTTAAAAAATTTTTTCTTATTGTATACATTTGTATGTAATAAAGAAGATCTATTCGCTTATGTACATTTTTAAGAAGCCCCTCTGCCTCACCACTTCGAAGTCTATCGCCGAAGGTATCAACAGAAGTTTCATTGTATCCAGAAGATTTGCGTTGTAAAATTTGCAATGAATTGTTTAAAGATCCGCGAAGTTTAAATTGTTTGCATTCATTTTGTTTTCAATGTATTGTGAATGAAAATTTTAAACAAGATGCAAGTATACCATTTTGGTCACAACCACAATCCATTCAAGCGGCACAAGTCTCATCTCCACATAAAAAATTAGAAGAAGACGATTTCAAAGGTGAGTGCTATAAGAAATTAAATTTTTTTTATAATTTCTGTAAAAATATTTAATTATCGTAGTGTTAAGTACAGACTATGCAACATGTTTACGTAGCACATATTTCGATACAAACACTGCAACCAATAATTAAACCGCAAATGCAAATATGAAAAAATATCAAAATATTTTGATAACATGAATTTTTTGATAAAATGAAACATGCCTGGTTGCAGGCATTAAACTACATCTTCAGCAAAACTGAATGGGAGTTGTAACTTAAATATTATATCTGATTGTGTTTTTTTTGTTTGTTGGAAGTAAGAAATATTCTTATAGTAAATTATATTTAGGTATGGAAGTCGTTAAAGTACCGTTATCAAATAACGAAGTGTTTAATTTTTTTCTATCTCTTGAAATGTGAATTTTTATTACACACATTTTCGTGTAAAATAGAATTTGGATAATAAAAACAGTAGCTATAACGAATTTTTTTCGTATTTCTGCAAAATTTCGTCAAACCAATGTTTCACATTCTTTATATCGAAGTTTCACTGTAATAGTATAGATATAACTTTTAGCCCTAGAACACTAAATCGTTCCTGTGAGGCGCACCGAATGCTGTGTTTACGTATTTCATTTTGATGAAACGGGGTTCTTAGTTTGTATTTTATTAACTTTTGAAACAATTTAATGAAATATTTTTTATTTTATACTGATATATGCCAACATTTAAATGCAAAATATTTTTTTAAATAAAAAGAAAAATATTTTAAAATGCAAAAACTATTATTTAAAAAAAGTAGTTAACAGGCGAGGTTTAGTTTAAAGCATTAAGAAAAAGAGGTTTAGTTTGAAATAGTTGACCTTTCTTAATTTTATTATTTGAGTATTCCATATATCGCTAACCTTTGGTTAGCTAACAATAAAATAATAAAACAATAAAAATGATATACTTAACTTCTTTTGTTTATTAAAAATATAAATAAAAAATACTCTTTTTGTGTAATTATTAAAAAAAATTTATTATAATCAGTCATTAGTATCGACAAATATATGAAAATGTAAAGCTATATTTATTTACTAAAAAATTTTTTTAAATAATATGTATATAAGTACGCATGTATATTTCGATTTTTAAATTTATCTATTTATTTAGAGATTAACAACTGGTTAGTTATAATAATAAAATATTTAATTGGTTCAACGATTGTACCGACTACTTGTAATATTTATTAATATAAATCTATAAAAATGTTTAGTGTTTACTGTAAAATGTAGCAGTGATGAAAAGAAGAAGTAGACAAGCCTTTTCAGGACTTTATGTAGGAGCTGTAATATCTTCTGGTAGCATTCTGTATTCTTCTTAATAGTTAGTCCCTTCTATTTACATACATATCTTCTGTAGGCCTTCTTTAGCAAGCGTTATAGAAGTCCTGTTACCTTTTCTCTTAATAAATGTGTAAATTATCTGCATGTTGTTTATCTTTCAAGTACATACATACATGTGTATGTTCATACCACCTTGTCAGGTTTTTGTTTAAAAAATTATTATAGGAAATGAAGTGAAATCTTTTTTAAAAGCCCTTTTGTTACAGAATTTGTACACAGATTGCTTTTTTACACAATAATACTGAATTGTTTTCGCTCATCATAAATAACTCCAGCGACGTCAATTATCAGAAATAGATTACATATCCGTCATATGATTTCATAAAAGCCTGGTAAATGCATTATTTTCTATGATATTCTAATGGAAAATCGATAGAACATCCATATGGACCATTACACGGAACCTACCCCGATCTTCAGTGGCTTACTTTTGTTTTGTTAAATTCTTGGCCAAACATCTGAATATTTATATTGTTATACCAATTGACTAAATGAGAATTGAGCTAATAGGCAAACAGAAAAGTTTTAAAAAAATTCAAACAAAAAAAAACTATACCAAAGTAGGCATTGAAGTAGCTGTCTCTTGAGCTAAATGCGAACTTAAGCTTCGTTCGCATAATTTTATTGAAAACAAAAACACATTTTCGTCTATTGTTTTTGTTTTTAATATACATAATTATGGAAACGATCTTACAAATAAACAAAAATATTTTATTTTTATTTTCCACTTCACTTTTACATTTGAATGCCATTTGGGTATTAGAGAAATGTGATTAAGTAAACAACTTTTCTATTTTCGAAAATAATTGGAATTGAGCACCAAAAAATATTTTTTTTGTTTCCAAATAATTTATAATGGGCCATAACCATAGTCACAAAAAAGAAGAAATTCATAAGAATTTTATGAATTTAAAGTCATTCTTAAAAAGCTACCGACTTTAGTGTGACTATGATTATGGGCTTATGTTTTTAAAACTTTTTTGATTTTCAAAATTTTTAAAGTTTAAGAACAATGTTTTCAATTAGAGGAAGATGTTAATGATGCGGTCTACAATAATTGATCATATATGATGATATGTATAAAATCAATTATTCTATTCACCATAATTACTACCTCTTTTATTGTTTTTCGGATATGATATCAAAAATATGTGCAGACATTTTTCAGCAGAGTCTAGATATAAATTAAATTATTAAATATGCAGGCTACAGAACACAACTTTAAATTTTTTCACTTTTATTTGTTTTGTACTTCATTTTTGTTTCTCATGAGAAGACAAACTGGAATGATCATCGGGTTTTATTAAATGTTTCAGAAGGCCTGCTTATCTTGATTTTTACCACTGCGTTATTTCAGCTAGTGAAAATTGAAAGTAGCATGTAGTACATATTTATAAAATAATGCATTATATATTATTTATCAAGTATGTACTCGTATGTAGTTAAATATATTTTTTTAAATAATATGTTGTTTAACAAAGATCAAGTTTTACTAGTCTATTCTATCTAAATATTATATAATAATAAGAGTAATAATTAAAAATTTATATATATAATAAGTAGCTACTAATATTTTTTAATTTCGGTGTGAAAATAATTTTGTTTATTCTAGTTATAAAGTAATTTAAATTTGGCCTGTATTAAGTTCGATTTAAAATCGTTATTGCTGAGACCTTCTAACAAATTGTATTATTTAAATATTCATAACAACTTAAAGCACCACTGTCACTTTGGAGGGCAGCACTTGCAGCTTCATTGCGTGTTTTTATAAAGTTACCTACCCAATGTGAGGTTAGATCCAAATATTTACTTTTCGCTCCCGGATTATAGTCAAGAAAGCCAGATTTAGGTATAGCTTCTTCAATTTGGCTGCCGTCAGGCCAGTTATTGTAACTGGCAACATTAATAAAGCCAACATGGTTTAGAATAGCAGTGCGCCAAGCAACGCCATAATACTAAGAAATAAGAAATGACAATAAAATATTGAAAACATAAACAACTTTTTAGTATATTTGTACACAATAAACTTACCCTGCCATTACTGCGATGTCTTTGTATGTCACCATGCCGAGGAAACTTGTTGCGTTCCGCAAAGCCTGGACCTACAGTTGGAACAAAAAGCATCTTATAAGTTAATGCAAATGATTTAAGATATGACCAGTTCTTCCAGGTGCTGGCGAACGTTGCCCCATTGCTAGGCAATTTACTGTAAAAACCATCTAAACAAAGACGGCGCATATGATCGGCATGATTTTTTAATCTAGTTCCAAAAACAAATTTTAGTAAATAAGCGTGACAAGTGGAATTTTTTTAGAAATCGTAATTCTCGGTAAGCAATTACAAAAAAAAAAAAATAAAAATAATAAGAAACCTACCTTATGTGACCAATATAAAAAGCATCAAACAAAAGTCGTATAGAAGTTGAAGATTTACAAAATGCTTTTGAAGCTATTGAATCCAATAATTTATATGCGTTACTTATATAAATAACTGGCATTAAAGCTTTACGAGCTTGCGAATATACTTTAAAAAATGCAGGCAATTTGTAAAATTTTTTAATATCCTTCAAATGTTGGTGAATAAATGATACGGACTGATTAGCCGCAACACTTATTTCGAATGTAATGGATAAATTGAATTTCAATGCCACCTGGAATATTGTATTGTAGACCTCTAATTCCGAATACTTGCCACTGTAGTTCAAAATCAATACGCCCACACCACAATTACGTATATTTTGAAAGTGTTTTTCGAACAATTCACATGTGGGCTTATACAAACCTAAAGCCGGATAGAAAGCACTATTTAATACTTTGGCTGCTGGTTTTTGTGTAACATACTCGGTTGTATTCGAATCACTTAGAATTTCTTTTGGTACAGTCGTTTTACGGTTTTTATACCATTGTACAGGAGCAGTATAAAAGATATGTACGGCTGTGGATGCAATCTCTATTATGGTATGTTCCTCTTCGGGATCTTGCATCAATTGTTTAGCTTGTTCCTTAAAATTTTGAATTTTTTCCTCAATTAAACGAGATTTGAGTTTACTTTCATCGTACTTTTCCGGTTGTATAACACCGTTTATACGTGGTGATTTCAAAATGACCAAATCATTGTCATTATGCTGGGGCTTTAGCTGCGGTGGCCCAGCATAAGCTTGTGCCACGAATTTTTCATTGATTAATCTTTCAGATTTAACATTTTGCAAACCATTATTGAGTATTAATAATGTTATAATAATTAGTGTAACAATCATAAGCAGCAGTATTATGCGAAATTTGCGTGGATTTTTACAATATTTAGTAATAATCATTTTAAATATCTTTAGAATTAGTACAAACTACTTTTATTTTCACGACATGTTTCTTTTCATATTTACTTTTGATCTCCTTTCTATTTAATTATTATTTAAAATTTTATAATTTTTCATTTTGTATATTTCTTTTAGATAGTCTCAGTGTTTGTCTAGTTTTTAATATTTAGTATAAAAATAATAGAAATATTTATCCACCCTCATTTCATCGAAATCCCTTGGATTTGTTTTTATTATTTTATATTTGTTTGTGTGAGTATCTCGACCATGTGTTTCCTGTTCTCTGTTTTGGGATGTACTGTTATTTTGTATTTGTTTTGCTTTCAGATAGCCATATATTTAAATATATATATATTTTAATAAGGGAGATAGTTGATGCTGTAGTGCGCATACACCAAATTGTTTAAATTTTAAGTTTCTCTTGGGCAAAATAATGCATCCATTCAGAAAATCAGTTTCATGCGATAAAAAATTATTGTGTTTAATTTTTAAATTACGCTTATATATAACCTATTCGAATGTTATAAAAGATAATAAAGGACCTAGCAGATATTGGCTGGTATTCATAATCAAATATAATACAAATTATGACAATTTTTTAATACAAGTGCGTCTTACTAGCTATCAACTTCAATTCTACTTTATTTCTTTTTGAATACCAGTCTCACATTCTAAGCTACATAATATGTAAGAAGCCTTGGATACAGGTCATATTCTGAACTGTATCCTTCAACTGAACCATGTTCATTTCAAACATGTTTTAAAAGTTTTATATTAATTTGAAAGAATATATAAAATTTTAGAAATATGTCTCTAGCTTTAATATAGAAATATGACACTTCAAGATACATTTTGAAAGTTTGATACTGAACACTCACAGTTCATTCATTACATTTTAATAATATTTTGCAGAATATCGAACGTTATTGGTGGTTTAAATGTTAAACGGCGAAATATAAACTGTTGGCTTTGAAAGTGCCATAAGTCCACTTTAGAAAAGAAAAAATTATTAAACGATAATTTTAGTTATATGATGTCTATGTCTTACTAAATTACCGGTAATTAATCACTTTCAGAAATCACGTTCAGAATACCAATCTGTCATTTGTTTTTGTTAGATTCTTTCTATTGAAATTCAGTCGGATCGGTTCATAAATGGTGGAGCTATGAGTCAAAAACCGGGACTACCTCTACTTTTGACCATTTTCTGAGTGAAAAAACAAAATGGGCCAAAAACGTGGTATGCAGTTTTATCAGAAATAATAGTCATAATATCTGTGCAAAAAATGAGAGAAATCGGCCAAGGAATATCAAAAATACAATAATTATGATAAATAAAAAATAGGTATTCAAACCAAATTTTTTAATCAATATTTTTCATTTCGTTTTTTATTTTTCAGTCTATTTAACTTTTTTTATTGAAACGGCTAACTTATTTGTATTGAGTTCGTATTTTAAAAATTTATTTTTATATCGATATTTCGCTCCAATAATAAATAAATAAATTTTTATAATACGACCTCAAGCTTAATAAGGTAGCCGTTCCAATTATATACTTTTTTGTATTTTTTTGATATTTAAGAAGAATGTGGAAAGTGAAAAATATGAATATTTCGCTAACAGAGTGGAGGGTATATAAGACTCGGCACATCCAAATTAAACTTGTTTAAATTATATTTTGCTCATTAAAAGTAAAGCGAATGCAAAGTTCAGTATTATGTATCACGCTGTGGAAGTAAAATATTTAATAATTATTTACTAAGCTAAGGAAATAGCTTGAAAAGAGATTTAATTTCTAAGCTTTTAATATACATTATTATTATTATATTCACGCCGCGACCTTTAAGATTTATTGTGCAGTCCAGTTCCGAGCTACAATATGAGACTCCTTACAAATTTCGTAATTACCGTAGGTTTAATCATACTTAGGTATGATATAAATACTTTTTTATTTAGAAATAGCTGTTGATAATTTTTTACAAGTAATTTGTCATATCAATTCATAAAGTTGCTTAACTAATGTTATACTTATTATTTTCAGTTTTTAAGTCTTCTAATAACAGTGCGCAATCTGCTTCCCAAGATATACAAACGGTACGCAGCTATTCAGACCTATCAAATTCTCCATCTCAACAAAAGCTCAGGTCATCTTTTAGTTTTAAAAGAAAGAAGTCATCGGATCGTTTACTCTTAAAGGTAAAAAATTACATATTCATAAGTTAGTTTATATACATATGTATGTATGTATTTATGACATGTGTGTCATTTTGCAAATAGTTTAAAAACGATAATACATCCTCAATATTATCGCAACAAAATTTTCAAGAAACTCAACGCCTACAAATGGATACAACTCGCTTAATAGTGTGCAAAATATGTAAATTTCCAACGGATGTTCCAGTGGGAGGCATACGACAATTACCTCAAAACTTTTTACTGATACGAAAAACTGAAGAAATACGTTTCAAAGTGGGAGAAGAAATTATCACCAGACTATGGTGCAGTTTGTGCTATGAAGAAACAAATGTTAGTAATTTTCATTAGTAAGTTTAATAACTCTATAATAATTTTAGTTTCTTTAATTTAATTTCCCTAAAATTAAGGCTACTTATCATTGCATAACTTGTGTACTAAATTTTTGCACGCTTTGTAAAGAGTCACATGAGAGGCAAAAGAGTACAACGAAACACAATATTAAAAATATTATAGAATTGCGTCGAGATCGAAAAGAGCAAGGTTCCAATATTATAGATAACTCAAAATTTGTATTAAAGTGCTGTATGCACCCGGGATTTGATGTGAAATCGTTTTGTACAGTATGCTTGCAAGTGGCCTGTGCCGATTGTTTAATACTATTACATAAAGGTCATAAACATGAAACCATCTCAAAATCTATTCATAATTTTGGTCGCATTTTAAAAGATACTACTGAACAAACTAAGCCTCTCTGTAATTATGCTGAACATTCCATGGAAAAACTAAATGAAATTGCTAAAAACATAAATCGTAAATGTGACGAGATCCAAGCAGAAGTTAAAGACTTTATGACAAACTATTTTGAAGCTGTTGAAGCTCACAAGAATACTCTACTGCAGCAAGTGTGTAGAGCGAGAGAATCTAAGGTGGAAATGATTTTAGAACAACAAATAGATTTGGGTAATAGAAACATATAAGTATACATATATTTTCATAATAACGTACTTAGATTTATATCTTTATGATAGAAAAACGCACTCAGGATGCTTTGATGGCAATTAAATTCAGCCAAGAATTAACGGATGTGGCATCAGATGTGGAAATTTTATCATTTTTAAAAATTCTTTTAAAAAGATTTGAATACTGTCAGCAATTTAAGGCACCTGTCGATCCCAAGGTGAACGACTAATTATTTTATTTGTATTTACTTACTACTACACATGTTATAAATAGTTTAGATTTCAGACACATTACACTTTCTACCAAAAATTAGAGCACCAGAAACAAAAAATCAAAATGATATACCCATGTTTGGCATAATTACAATGCAAACAGTAGATCCATCATTGTGTACATTACAGTGGGACGGTAAGAACTGAGAAATCATGTTATAAGTTATGTATGTAGATACATAAATAAATATCTACAGCCAAATTCATAAAAAAAACATGTTTGTTTAATAAGGGCTTATTAAACAAATTTCCCATAGCAAAAATTCATAATAAGCAAAAATATTTTTTATGAATTGGGACGCTAATATATAGTCTGTTAAAAGCTAAAATTGTAGACTTGAAACTTGTAGCTAAAAAGTGTATTGAGAGGTTCGGACACTTTTTGTGTACCTCAGAATATTAACACCGCTTAGTATCATTGTGTTCTCATTCTGTTTTTAACAGACCCTAAGAAAACCAATACTTAGACATTGTTCCTCCGCATTATATAATTTGGTAAAACTAAAGTTGAATATTTTATGCGTATCTATTATAATTGCTAATCTGATTAAATTTTTAAAGGAATTTCTCAATTACGTCTTCACAAAAAGGTTGAGTTAGTACTTACTTCTCGGGATGCTGATGGTGCTTCACTTTGTCATGGCGGTCTAAAAATAAAATGTCTACTTAAGTATAAAGACAACCCTACAAAATTGTTGCCAATGGAGGTAAGAAAGCATTGAAATTAGTTTATGTAAATATTTTAATCATTACCGTAAGCTTATGTGCATCGTGACATTCGATATCGAATGTACATATATAAATTTTCGATAGAAGTTACTCGTATCGAATGGCCTCAGACTTTAAAATATTAGAGTTTAAGAAAAATATTAGAAAATCGTGTACATTAAAGATGTGTAAATTCCATTTTAATAAAAATTTTTGAGAGCTTAATTGTGTTGTTTTCTATAACAAGAAGTAATGAAAAGTATGTTAAATTAAGGAATTAAACGAATCAAAAAATTATAAAAAAAAATAAATTTTACTAATACCAGTAACAATTGAAATTAAAAAAAAATAATATTTTTGCTTGACTAATTTTTGTTTGCTTTTAATTTTTTTTGTAGATTTCTGATAATCGAGATGGTTCATATATAATCTCGTTCACGCCAGACGCCCAAGGTACTATAATATTAACTATTACAATAGATGATAAACCAATCAAGGTAAATTTAATTATAATAAATAATTTCTTATTATACTTATAAATAATATTGATATTTATATTTTAGGGAAGTCCATTTAACTTTCAAGCTCGTACTTTACGTCCACACAATGGCATCTATCATTGTTGTGCTTTTTGCTCAAGTAAGGGTAATAAGAGCATAAAATGTGCTTGTGACGGCCGCATGCCGGGTTTCAATGGTTGTGGACATGGTCATGTGGGTCACCCTGGTCGACGTCATTGGTCTTGCTGTGGCAATGTCTTAGAAAATTCTGAGTGTACTGTTGCTAACAAATTATTAAATTCAAATTAGAGAAAACTACAAAAAAATTATTTAATTAACTGTGGTATTTATTAGCACAGAAATTTTTAGAACTTAAAAAATCTAAATATGAATTATTTTTTTTATTTATTATAGAGTCATCTATTGCGATATTTATTTCATTTTTATAGCAAAAAGGGTCAAATAATGTTAAAGTGCTATTCTGGCGTTTTTTTTTGCTTTCCACTTTTATTTGAGCATTTTTATTTAATTTTTCATTCAACTTAAGAGAATAATATAAAAAGAAAGAGAAAAGGAAATGTAAGTTTGCTTGCATTATAAAAAATTCCTAAAGTTGTAATCTAAAAATAATAATAATAATAAAATGCTGCAAAGAAGTTAAAAGAAAAACAGGAATTGTTATAACACTTTAAAAATATTATTAATCTTGAAGTGAAAAATATAAAAGCATTAATAAACAAATGAGAGTACACATTTAATACAACACATTAATTATTAAGATAACATTTAATTACAGTACAATTTTATATTTTAATTTGCATACAACTCTACGTGTGTGTATTTTGTGTCACATTACATTGTTTATTTGGTTGGCGTTAAACGTATCTTTAGTTGTTAATTGTTGAAAGTGACTGTTTTACATTTAGTAGCATGTTAATATGGATGCCAGAGGTGGTAAACATAATAAAGCAGAACTATAGACAGTTGTAAAAAATTGTTTCATTTTAGAAGGACAATTTCAACTTGAAGTTAATTTTATTTTCAAAAAAAGAAAAAATAATATATAAATGCTTCGTATTTTTTTTTTTTTGTTGATAAACTTTTAAATAATTTATATCACGTTATTAATTATATAGTTTTGAATATGTTATGTATAGCAATTCTGATTCTTTTATTCAGAAGTGAAGACTTCAGCACTATTTGCAGATTTTTTAAAAATAATTTTTATGCTCTATTTTGGGTGGGAAAAAGTGGACGGAAATAAGAAAGAAAAAAAGTTCTAATTAAAAAGAAAAATTTTAATTTCACACTTTCTTAAATTCCGCTCGAAACCAAAAACAACACTCACTATTTATGAAGTTATCAACTTTAGATTTCATATTTTCTACTCATATGTGGTTCTTTCAAAACTTCTGTATAGATCAAAATAAAATAAAAATAATATATAATAAATAAAAAATGTACTACATGCAAATTCCAGTGCTAGCGCCAAAGCTTCCCCACACTTGTAGCTGCGAAAGTTATTAAACTTATAAAAAAAGTAACAAAAATAATCGTTAATTCATTGTCTTTTTGTTGTCTCTAATAGTAAGTCAAAAGAAAAATACAAAATCCAAATTTTATTTTGAAGAGTAAATAAGAAAATAAAAAAACTTTATATTACTATCGCATATTAACTATAGTTGTCTGAGTTTTTAAGAATTTTATAAAAGAAAAAGTGTAATAAGTAGCTTCTCTTAAACAAGTGATGATATAATAAAAAAAACTGCGAAACTTTCGAAAATTAAAAAAATCTTTAATTACAGATTTTTTTTATGATTTAAATAAATTTTGTAAGACATTTTAAATATGTATGAAGTTAATTTAGATTTTTTTTTATTTTTCCACAATTAATTTTGTTGTTGTTATTAATTATTATAAAATAACTCTCACTTCTTATTTTCTTATATAAAAAAAAAGCAATTTTGGTCATTTTACCAAAAATTAATTTGTTCAAACGACACAAACCAATAATGAAGAGTTTAGTTGTTTTTTAGACGGTTTCGTGGTAAAAACAAATTTTGCGTGTAGCGAGTATTACGGCTGTAAATAATTTTTTATTGGATTGCATTGATTTCAATAAAATTAAAAAAAAAAATATTTAACTTATAAAAATTATATAAAACAGTGTTATGAATATGTGACAATTATTAGTTTTTGTTTATTTTAATAATAATAAACTAAAAACAATTTAATTTTTTAATGCAAGTTGTTGCAAATTGCTTCCAAAATGTTTTTTCAACAAAATCGCAAAAATTTCAATGGCAGCTATTGTTTACTTTTTATTTTTATAATCGGTAAGTATTCCGACTAATATATGTACATGCATACATAATTATTATGTTTATGCCTCTGCAAATACTCATAAAAATAGAAAGTTTTAGTAATAGTTATGTCGAAAACATAGGTCAGGTACAATGAACGTGCTTATAATAATTTAATTATATTTAAAAATAATTTTCTACGGTGCAGGTTTATAAACATAAGTACATATGTACATACATATATGAATATATAAAATAATTGCTTGATGTAACGCACTTTTTAGAATATAAAAATTTAAGGCTATAACAGTAAAAAATGTGTACTACAATACATTTCGTATGCTACATACAGTGAAACTTCGATATAACTAATTTCGTTATAACGAAAAACTCAATATAACGTATCTTTCGTTGAGTCCCTTGAAAAAACCTCTTTATTGCACAGTTTTTCATACGAAATGCATAGCGACGTATTCATCGAAATGATACTTGAGAAATATGTACATACAACATTATAAGTATGTAAGTCCTTACATAACGGAATGCTGATTCTATAGCCTCCATACAATGAAGTGTTTCATTTTGGATTTGCATCTTGAATAGTGAATTTTCATTACATACCATTTTCGTAAAGAATTTGGACTTAAAAAAACTATAAGTATAACGAATTTTTTTCGTATTTCTTCAAATTTCGTTATTCCAAGGTATCACTGATATATATGTATAACGAATCAATAGCTATAACGAAGTATTATTCGATTATATCCAAGTTTCACTATAACTCGAAATTCTACGAATATTTCAGAGTTTGACAAGATAAAATTTTGATTTAATTGAAATATTCATATAAATGAACACATGTATCTCAAAGATTATGACCTCTATCTGTGTATATGAAATAATATTAAATTTGAGTTAAAAAATAATAATAAAATATAACGGCTTATTATTAAATAATTTTTTGTTTTTAATATAAAATTATTTTATAAATTTAAATTAGTATTATTATATTAGTTACATTATGGAACAAGAAAAAATCTTTAAATAACCTCATACTTTATAAAAAAAATTTTTAAAAAAATTAACCATAGAATTTGAAATAATGAGGATTTTTACAGTTAGGCTAGCGTGTATCTCAGAGAATTAAAATTTAAATACCTTTTGGTGTCCAATAGCATTAGCATAAATTTAAATTACATATTTTTTAGTAAACAAATATTGAAAATTATGAAATAGCCATTAAATTTTTTTAAAAAATAAAGACAAAATTAACGAAAATGATAATTTTGCTTAAAATTTTTTTTAATGTTTTTTAAAATTTTAAAAATAGTGGCATAATAGAAATAAGTTTTATAAAATTTTCACACATTTTAAAGCGTTGATGTTTAGCTCATCGAAGGCAAAACCTAAAACAATTTTTAATTCATCGTTAAAGCCAGCTAATACAAAAACAACAACAACTTCTACTACAACTGAAATATTACCCGTATCTACAACAAAAGCGCCAGCACAAACTACTACTCGAGATATAACCATTGGGCCATGTATATGGGCTATTGATAGAAAGTGTCCAGATGATGATATTACATTTTATCTGTATACTCGGAAAAATCCATCCGATAGGCAATATATATATATTGGCTCTAGTTTAGAAGCATCGAATATGACAAATTCTTTCTATGATAGTAAGCACCCAAGCAAGATTATTATACATGGCTATAACTCGGATATGTTCTTGCATCCATTGCAAATGATGAAAATGGGTTTGTATGCTAGAATTTATGGACAATTTTATAATACTATGTATGTAATTTTGTTATTTTTTTTTTAAGAATATTTGGCCAAAGGTGACTACAACGTATTTTATGTGGATTGGAGTAAATTGTCACCAAGTCCTTGCTATATAAGTGCTGTTCATAATACAAGACATGCTGGAGCATGTGCTGCTCAACTAGTGGAACGAATTTTGAACTTAGGTAGCTCAGATATACATGTGATTGGGTTCTCATTAGGAGCTCAATTGACTAATTATATAGCCAAAAATCTGAAAACATTTCAATTGCCACGCATTACTGGTGAGTTCAAGTTTTATTATTATTAAGTTAGTAGGAACAGTCATTTACAATATACAGCTCATTACTGAAAACAATAAATTTAATCCTTATGTACGAGTAATTTTTTTTTTTGAGAATAAAATTTTCTGTTAAAAAAACCTTGCTGAAGTAAATTTTAATTTTATTTGAAAATTAGGTCCCTCACTAATTTGAATAAAGATGGTTTTGCTAATATGAATGTAAATGTATTAAATACATATTACTTGTGTAATTTTTTTTTGCTATTTCTTATTTCATAGGTCTAGACCCAGCTATGCCTTTATTTGCTATGGCTTCCGAAAGTGATAAATTAGATCCATCTGATGCTGTTTATGTAGATGTTATTCATACTAACGCCATGGTTCAAGGAAAATTAGAACGTTGTGGTCATGCAGATTTTTATATGAATGGCGGTATAATTCAACCTGGCTGTACAAGGAATAATCCATTAAGTAGGTTTCTACTTTATAATTTATACCTTGGCTTAATCTCTTTTCTTTTTGATATTTTGTAGATCCTTTCGCTTGCAGTCATCAAAGAGCAACAGCATACTTTTTAGAATCGATACGTTCTACAAAAGGATTCTGGGGCTGGGCGTGTAGTTCATACATAGCTTATTTATTGGGAATGTGCCCAGCTACAAACTATTTAGTAGAAGCTGGTGAAAATATTAAAAGAACAACTAGAGGGATGTTTTTAATTGATACCAATGACACAGCTCCCTATGCTTTGGGAAAATGGATGGACTTACCCACTTTGGGAGTCAAGAAACCAACTTTTGCCTCAAGCAATATAATGACATTTCGACCACCACCTAAAAACGGCGATCCTCTTTTGCGTTATATTGATGAATGGGGTAAATTAGATTATAGTTTTAACAACCAGCAGGAGGCAACACAATTCTCTCAAAATCCTTATGGAGAAAATTGGACTTATTTTAGTGCAGAATCTGCAGATATTACAAATAATTCAGTTGAAGAACAAGACTCATCAACATACAAGAGTCCGCCAGTAAAACCCGGCCATGCCAGTAAAGAGCATTCACAATATAAATGGGATGAATATAAAAGAAATTTAACTGAAGGCTTTATAGATAATAGAATATTTAGAATGCCAGAAGTTGGCAGAAAATAATAAAAAAAATTGTTTTGGAAGCTTCTTTAAAACTTTGCCAGTTGACAACGTTTTTTTTTTCTTTTATATAAAATAATATATTTTATTTATTAGTTAGTTTTATTTGACCTTTTTCTTAAATTTATAATTATATCCTGAGGAAGCTACAAAAATTAGAGCGAAATATCGATATAAAAATAAATTTTTGAAAAATAAGACCTCAAGCTTAACAAAATAGCCATATTATATAATATATTTTATTTTATCTAAGAAACTATTTTCAAAATTCGAAAGATTCCACTATTAACTACTTAAATGAATAAAAAGTTTGTGATAATTAGCAAAGGAGAAGCGTTTTTCCCACCTAGAGTGTAGATATTTATTATCGTATAATTCTACACCTGCTTAATTTATAGTATTGAACATCAAACTATTTGGTTGTAGTACTTAGGCAAAAGATTCATTCATAGGAATTATAAAAATGAATATTGACTATAACAGCTAAAAGCATGAAACCTTTTGTTATTATATAAAATATCAAATATACATGCAATACATGGAAAACAAATTAGCAGGATAGGTGAAGGGAATGGGTAACATCGAATACATATCAAATGTTGAATACGGGATAGTTTTATATACATATATAGAAGAATTTTTATTATTTTTTTAATTATTAAATAGCTTCTCCAAGAAACCATCGCAATCTACTAGTGTATTTGCAATTATAAATATTGGACGCTGTAGTTAAAATTATTGGTAATATTTTATTTTTAACGTTTTTTATGAAAATGTGCAAGTTAAGTAAATAAATAATAATTTTAGTTAGTGATGCTCACATATAAATGTTATTAATTTATTAATGTTTTTTAAATACTTACCTAATATCATTCTTATAGCTTATTCATTTCCATTTTCATAGTGTTTAAAAAAATGCCCTTGATTTTATATTTTTTTGAATAATTCCATTTAAATAAAGTGTTTTTTAAGTATTTGAAGAATTTTTTAAATTCTCGCTTGAATGCTTCGGACTAACGGAAAAATATGTAACCATTTCATATTAAAAACATAAGTACGAAAATAGCTACTGCGCATTTAGTAATAAATACTATTTGTAAGCAACCAATCAGCTTTAACATTTACAAAATAAATATTTCTTTGGTAGAAACACACGTGTTTTGCCAATTTTTTAAAAACTAAATTTTAACAACTAAAAGCCACAATAAAATGCGTCGTCCTAAAAAGGTAAAATATATTAAGCATTATTTAATATATAATCCATAAAGAAATTAAAGAATGTCTCAAATTCCAGTATGAGTCCGGTGAAGCCACACAATATATCACCCGTAGAGCTGCGTTGCGCAAACTTCAATTGTCTCTGAATGATTTTCGCCGCTTGTGTATTATAAAAGGTGTTTATCCCAGAGAACCTAGACATCGACGTCGAGCCCAGAAAGGTTCTTCGGATATTAAAATTTTATATCACGCTAAAGACATAAGATTCTTATTGCACGAACCTGTGGTTTGGACGCTGCGTGACTACAAAGTAAGTTCATACCTAGTTTTATTATAATAAATTATTTAAAATCTTAACATTACTTGCCAGATATTCGCGAAGAAAACTGGACGAGATCGTGCTATTAAAGACTTCCGCAATTTAAAGAGACGATTGGCACAATTTCCAGAATTAAAAATCGATCATATTGTGAAAGAACGTTATCCCACATTTATAGATGCTATTAAAGACTTGGATGATTGTTTAACTTTGTTGTTCCTGTTCAGTACATTTCCTTCATTAAGATTAATACCACGCGAACAGTCTGCCCTATGTCGCCGCTTAACAATAGAATTTTTGCACTACGTAATCGCTTCAAAGTCTTTGAGAAAAGTTTTCATTTCCATTAAAGGTTATTACTTTCAAGCTGATATTAAGGGCCAAAAAGTGACCTGGATAGTACCCCATTACTATCCCTTTAAACCACATTCTAAGGCAGAAGTAGACTTTAAAGTTATGTCTATTTTTGTTGAATTTTACACTGTCATGTTGGGTTTCGTTAATTTTCGGTTATTCCACAGCATTAACCTTGCTTATCCACCGCAATTTCCAACAGGTGTCTTAGCCGACAGTGAGGAAAATCTGAAAGATGAGTCCTCATTTGTTTCAGACCGCATAGCTGCTTTAAATTTCCAACTTTTGCGAACTGACAAAGTAGGAGAGGATGAAGAAGAAAATGAAATGGATTTAGAGCTGTTGGAACAGGATGGAGACTCAAAGCGTGTATTGAAGATGAAACAAGAAGCACAAGAAATTTCACGCCTTAGAAATCTATTCAAAGGCCTTAAAATATTTATAAATCGTGAAGTTCCCCGTGAACCCTTAGTAGTTTTATTACGTTCTTTTGGAGGAAAAGTTTCATGGGACTCAAATATTTTCACAGGCGCTACTTTTGATGAAAGCGATGAAACAATAACCCACCAAATTGTAGATCGGCCAAGCCTTAGTAAAAAATATATATCGAGAGATTATGTGCAACCACAGTGGGTTTTTGATTGTGTTAATCGGCGTCAATTGTTGCCTACTAATAAATACTTCATGGGTGTGGTATTACCACCACATTTATCGCCATTTGTTGAAGCTAATCGCGACACTTATATACCCCCTGAAGAAAAATCTTTGCATGATCCATCTTTAATTGAGACACACGAACAAAGCGATGCGGAATCATCAGAAAATGAAGATATGGAAAATGATGAACAAAATCAAATCTTAATAGATGCTCAATTACAACAAGCCTATCAGGAGGAAAAAATTGAGTCAGAACAATATAACGACGATGTTAATGAGGATGAAATAGAGGAAGAAGAAACCAGTGAAAACGATGAGGACGTGGATGATAAAGAAAAATTGCGATTGGAAGAGGTAAGTAACGCACAATTCTAAACAACTTCAAAGATTACAATGCTTTATTTTCATTTCTTAGAAAAAGAAAATGTCTGTACAATCCGGCAAAGTGCATAAGGAGAACAAACGTTTGCTACGTAAAAGTGATATTGACGAACATCGCTTGCAGGCGCGCATGGTTAAACCTAGACATCGAAATCTTTTCCGTAAATTAATACGAGAAAAACAAGAAAAGGAAAAAGAAGAATGGTTGTTAAAAAAGAAACGTCGTATTATCGACGCTGAAAACAAAGAGGTTAAAAAAGCATCAAAGAAGGCGGCAAAAAAAGCGGCTCAGGCTTCAGTCGCAGTAAAAAATTAGTTATCAATAAAATATTTTATTTTATATAAGGTTTAAATTTTAATATCAAATGTCAAACAATTTCCGTATTAAGCAAATAAATGTTAAACAAATCAAAAAGTATACATCAATAAGTATGATGTGAATCGGCTTCAGGTTAAGTGAATAGTGGCTATTATGAAACATTAACAATTTAGAAACATTAATTGAGTTTATTAATGAATGCCCGTTGACATTTTTGTCCATAATGAAGATGAAAAAGTTTGACTAAACATTTTAAAGTGATCTTTATTAAAATATTTTTTTATTTTAATTAATACAAGATTTATGTTAAAAGATAATAACTATTTTGTTAAAACAAAAGAAAAACCACGCAAAAGCAAATTAAGGTTTGAAAATATATGCGTGTAATTAAATTTTAATCAGAGACGATTAAATTGTGAGAAATAAATAAAAAAAATTTTTATGTGTAGTGTACATGCATATTCACATATTGCAATTAAAAAATAGTTCATTGCGTCACGCCACTCTGTTTTTTAAAAGCTCAACGTTGTAATATTAATTTCTTTTTATACAAAACGAGTGGTTTTATAAAATAAATAAATTCAAACGAAAGTGAACTTTTAAGTAGATTTGTTCATATTTCCCTCTATTGCATAGTAGAAGTCGTAATCAATCAAAACAGTAAAAATGAAACTATAAACAGGAATTTCATTTGAGGAAATCGACAACACATTTATGTCCTGCTGGTTTTCTTTCTGTGGGGTTTTATTACAACTTAAATCGTTTTATTTTTTTAGCAAAAGTTCCTGTTCCTCTTCGCCCATACCAGAGGGTGATAACGGCAACACCTCTGCATCGGAATCAGTGTCTTTTTGAGCTTCCTCATTATTGTTACCCTTAAGAATTGATAAATGGTACATAGATTTTTCTTCTTCAGAAATCGGCACGGGCGCATTTGATAATGGATCTCGCCCATTGAGAGATTTGGGGAATGCTATTACGTCACGTATCGATAGAGCTCTGCATATTATTGCAATTAAACGATCTAGTCCTAGTGCAATGCCACCGTGAGGTGGACATCCCGACTCTAAAGCGTTTAGCAAATGTGCCAAATGATCATGTGGAATTTTTAAAATTTGTTCCAAAACAAAATGTTGCATATCACGATCGTGTATACGAATGGATCCGCCTCCAATTTCTTGACCATTTAAAACCAAATCATATGCTTGAGATCGTATTTTTACTAAATCTTCAGATTTCGAATTTATAAAAGCCTCCATATCATCGGGATGAGGAGCGGTAAACGGATGATGTACACTCTCCAAGTTTTCAGTTTCAGTATTCATTTCAAACATTGGAAAATCAATAATCCATACAAATTTATTTTCATAATTTTTGCGTGCTTCGCCATTTTCTATTAAAAAATTGTGATAGTCTACCCGAACTTTACCCAACAGTTTTTGCTTTAAATTAAGAAAAAAAAAAATAAATATTTTGTGTTTTTTATAAAGATTGATTAAACAATTGTGTAAGTGTAGTTTTGAATAACGATGTAATAAGAAAAATATGTAAACTTACCGTTTCTACCTTTTCACCAATTCCTAAAAATAATAAATCTCCTTCTTCTATATCGTGAGTTGAAATCAATTCCGAGGCCACATCTGCAGTTAAGAAATTATTTAAGCGATCTAATACATCTTGATATTTCTTAAAAAAAATTCAAAAATATAAGTAAAATATAAAACATATTAAATTATTTGGAATTATAAAGTTTAACAAAATTTAATCTTTATTAGTGATTAATTCCAATTTATGTTGGTGTGCAAAATGTATTATTTTTCATAATACTCTCATGGAAAATTTTAGAAAAAATTACATACTTTCTACAATAAGTATTAAGATATGCTCCCTCCCTCCCTTAGTACTTATTGTATTAAGTAATTTTTTCTAAAAATTTCCATTAGAATATTAAAAATTAATAAATTTTTTAAACTTACCAAAAATTTACGAACAAATAAAGAGCCGGAGAATTCTTTAGACATGGCATCAAAACGTTTGCGAGCCGCGCCATCCCAGTAGCCTCCACGAACTATTAAAGCGTAAGCAGCTACATTTCTAAATTTTTCCACGAATTTCTCATTTTTTTCAACAATTTCAGTAACATTTGTTAGCTGTAAGGAAGCAAGAAAGCTTGAATAAAAAAACAATTTCACAATATTTCTAAAATATATACTCTAAAATCAAAGCGAGTATCTGGCTTATCAGTGCCAAAGCTTTCCATAGCATCGTCATAAGTTATACGTTTGAAAGGTGTTTTGACTTTAGAATATTCCTTTGGCCACGCGTAACGTAGGGTTTCCTCTACTAATTGCATTATATCATCACGATTTGTAAATGAAAGTTCTATATCAAGTTGAGTAAATTCCGGTTGACGATCCGGACGAGTTGCTTCATCTCTATAGCAGCGGGCAACTTGGAAATAACGATCTATTGCACCAGCCATTAACATTTGTTTGAATTGTTGCGGGCTCTGCACGAGTGAATAGAAATGACCAGGTTTACGTGTAGGTACAACAAATTCTTGAGCACCACCAGGGGTGCGTCGAAATAAGGTGGGTGTTTCAACCTCCACAAAACCCAAATAATTAATAAGATATTCGCGCATGCGCATAATGACTTCGGAGCGTAAACGTAAATTATGCTGCATATCTGAAAATCTGTAAAAACAAAAGTACTTTACATAAATATTCTGTAGACAATTCTAAAGAAACATGCCTCAAATCAATATAACGATGCTGCAAACGCAGACGTTCTGCAGCTTTATTAAATCTGCGTACTTCAAACGGTAATTTCTTTTTTGCGGCATTTAATACTTCAATTCTTTCCGCTTCAATTTCGATATGACCCGTCTTCATTTTAGGGTTTATGGTTGCTGCCGTCCTGGGTACCACCGTACCTTCAGCTTTAACTATAGATTCTAGGGTAATACCATCTTCATCCCCTGTACGGATCGTCTTATCGACTATTAAGACTTGAATTTGACCATACGCATCGCGTAATACGAAAAATTTACCCATTCGCTGAAATTCCAGCCAACCACAAACTGTTACTTTTTCGCCAATATTATCGGTTGTCAGCTCACCACAAGTATGTGTACGACAGGAAAATTTATTTAAATCAGCAACTTTAGTAATATTCACACCGTCACTTGACTTCACATTGTCACTAATGTCATTAGTGGTTTCACCATTTTTGGGACCATCTTCATCCATTTCATCGATATCATTGATTGAAAATTTCTTTACTTTATCTTTAGCCTTTATGGGACCATCATAGGAATCATCAGGATTAAGAATTTTAACGCTATTAACCATTACTTCAATTTCGCCAGTGTGATATTTCTATGTGAATATGTGCAAATTATATAAAACTATTTATGACCATACAAAAAAATTCGACTCACCATATTTATATTTTGCTTTGGTCTACCTAAAACTTTGCCAGAAACCTGAATTACTGTATTCTCAGGAGCACAAGTAACAGTATCTTGCATCTAAAACACAAAAAAATATATATAATTAAGAGATACATATAAACATTATAACTAACTTACAGTTTGTTCTTCAATTATTATTTGTGTTTGACCATAGCCATCTTTCAATTGCATAAATTTTTTGTTTTTCCCCGGAGTTATCCAGCCCACTAAAGTTACGTTTTTGCCGATATCACGACGCCTTAAATCATTACAGGTTATATCACGATTTTCAAAGTATTTTAATAAGTTTTCAGATCCTTAAATTAATAAAATTAATTTTAGTTTATCATTTTGAATACATAACTTGTAGAACTTACTAGCAATTTTGTATTCTGTACTAGTAATAGCAGTGCTGTTTTGTTCTTGTGCCATTGTACTATATGACCGTTTAGTTCCAGTCTTTTTTGCACTTGAAGTAAAGTCAATTGTAAGTATATCCTGTACTTCTACCTCAACTTCCCCGGTGGGCATTGTTTGATTACAGGAATTTCGCGGTCGTTTTGTCACTAATCCAACTATTGAAAGCACCGTATTTTCGGGCATATTAATTAAACGGCGCGCGATGCGAGGATACTGCAATTATTAACAGAACATACAAAAAATATTCTGTCTTAGTTTTATTTTTCTTACCCGATCTTCTAAAATTACTAATTGACATGCACAATTACCACGGTCTCTTAATTCCATGAAACGTGTTACACGCTTTTTAATTAAACGTCCCGTCAACTCTACAAACATACCCGCATGATGTGCCCGCAATTCTCCGCAGCCCATTCGCATGGGTGGTGGCGGTGGCGGATTCATGTTAGATCCACTTGCTATTACATTCATAATATTCATGACATCATCACTTGAGATGTTATTTGGTACTGTTAAACAGAATTAAATGGAATAGCATTTACAAATATCAAGTCACATTCATTACAGAAAGAAACCCAAATGTATACATTACAATTTATGTATTTTAATCCAAAATCATATTTAAATACCATATTCTAAATTTTTTAGTTATTTCCTTACTAAAATAATTTTTGTGCAATAAAGTCTGACAGTTATGTAAATTCTCATTATAGATTAATACCTACTTATATTTATATGTACCGATAAATAAAAATTGAACGCTTAACTCATTGCTGATATAATTACTAAAAATTTTAACTTACAATTGGCAAAAGGATTCATCCCATCGTTATAATTATATCCTCCACTGTTGTACAAATCATTACCATAGTTATCACAATCAGCACGGCCACCATAGCCTCCACCTCGAAAACGGTCACTTCGTTGCCGGCCACTCATGACCTGAAAAATTACATTTTAGAAAACAACTTCTCGTAATTTGTAGAATTTGCCAAATCAACTTACGTGATTATTTACTGTTCCGGCTGTAGCTAATAATGTTTTGTTTAAAGTATCTGCTTTTTTTTGACGCAATAAATAGTTCTCCGAAATCAAAAATTTACTACTTTTTAGGGGTACTGGCCATATACTTTTGAGATTAATAGGTAACTTAGCTCGTTCAATTACTCTCCTGGAAATCAACAACATTTTTCTAACATTAAAAGTAAAAAAATTTGCCTCTTTTTATGCCGGTTTTATTTAATGAAGAAAAACACATGCACTCATTCTAGTTAATCATCCATTTCTTGCTAGATATTATAAATACAGTATGCATGTGTGTACGTATGTACATACGATAATTTTACACCTATGCTATGTACATATATATTTACAATTTATGTCTACAAGCACAAAGGATCTAAATATCGACTTAACACCGAAAAGTAAAAAAGTTAACCTCACCTAAGAATTTTTGCCGCTATATTCTACAATTTTCATTCACAGACAAAATTTTGTATATACATAATGTTATTCAATAGTTTTTAACAATTTTTTTATTAATTGTAAACACAAAAATAATTTTTCCAGGCTATATTTTGCACAGACAGACATATGTGTAATGGAATATAGAAACAGCGATGCTCATTAGGTAATAGTGTTGATAAACCGGCGATTTTTGCTTAAAATACAGCTACAATTTTCCAAAATGTTTGCTAGATGCAAAAACAAAATGTATTTTACCCTGTTTTGATTTTATTACAATGAACGACTTTTGGGAATAAAACACCAGCACTAATGCAAAAGAAGTAAACAAATTAAATAATAAAATTTTTTATGTATTTTTTCTTATATATACATTTCGATCTGTGACGCTGTGGGTGGAACAATAAAGTAATAAAAAAATAAATTTATTAGATTATGGACTAAACAGGCCACCAAAAGAAGAAGATGGAAGCCGGCTGATATGGGTCATCTGATATTTGTTTATTCAACAAGTGGTTCTATTGATTTAGTCTTAAAATTGTTTCACAACAAAATGATGATTTTCCACCCATAACTGGGTATATATTTTTTTATTCTCTTTATTAGTAAAGGATCCATACATATGTATTTCTATGAAGGTAAATATACATTGGGAAAATTTTTGTTTGTTAATAATTTGTTTCTATAATCGTTCTAGAACATAGATTAGCTGAATCAATTAAAATTTTTATAAAATTTCTTAATTGTGTTGAGGCAAGGATGTAGTCATTGCAATAATGCCGTTAATCCCACATAAAAAAATTTTCTTATACTGTATTAAAAAAAGTTAGGATTTAGATTTAAAGGGTATTTAATTAGGTCAATACCAAAGACTATAAATTCTATAGTCTTTGGCAATACATCCATTTTACACGCCTATTCTCTGTTAATATATGCAATTTACAGAGTGATAAAATTTCTAGCAAAGAAAACCCTTTGAAGTGCTTAACAATGAATTTTTAAAAAAGGTTTTTTAATTGATAAATTTATTAATTATGTATGTATGTAGTTTTATAAAATTTTGTGCGAAAATAGGTTCTTATATTTGTATAAAACTTAAACTTTTAAAATCAACATTTTCGTTCCTTAATAAATAAATATATTTTAATTATAATTTCAATATGTAACAGTAAGAAAAAAATAATTGCAACATTAAATGCTATTTATTGACATATCAAGTAGGCTTTTTTTTATAAATAAAAAGTGTTATGTGCTTAAGTACCAAAATCAATTTGAAAACAAATCTAAACTTCATTATAAACGGTACTGTTCAAAGCGTCTTTTAAATGAGTTATAACATAGTCATGGTAATACATCATAATGCACAATGGCTGGCCAAGTATTATTGAAGCCCAAACTATAATATTACCCATACGTGGACCTAATGAACGTTCTATAGATTTCGATATGGCCGATAGGGGAATTTGACCCATCATGCCAAGGAAAGCCCATATTTTATATGTTTGTAGGGGTACAGAAACCTTGAATTAAAATAAGTAGAGAATAAAATTCTTTAGTAATTAATAATAGTAAATATTACCAAATATTCATGGAAAAAAGCACTTATTAGGAAAACGATAGTTGAGGCTTGCCTTGAGGAATATCCCATCTGTACTACAGGTATATATAAATGTCTTACACACCATCTGTAAAAAATGATTGAAAAATAAATGTATACATATTTTTTTAAAATTTTTTAACCTGTGAACTGGCATGTTCCATGTTCTCCAGAATGTATCAATATTATTAGCATTCCACCAATCGTTATAATAATTACGATCAGCAAAGTGTAAAATTTCGCCGATAGAATTCAAAAATGAATGAAATGATAAATAGAAAAAGCAAAGCCATACTAAGTGGTTCGGCAACTAAAAATTACAATAATTAGTTATCAGATAGTCCATAAAAACAAATTAAATATTATATCTGAATATATACCGCTAATTTCAACAATCGTTCTGTTGCTAAGCCGACATCCATATTTGAAAATGGTATTAAAGAATTACGTACAGAAGGTATAATCCATTGCTGGAATAGAGCCATTACAACATTTACACCAAACACTACTTCTAAAACACGTTTTAATAGGAAACGTTTGCGTATTCGTGTAGTACGAGGGAAATTCAATTCATAGCATAAAGTTGGGGCACATAAAAAATAAAATAAATCCTTATAGGTTAAATTGTCGGGATATTGTACCAATATGGGAACATCCTCATCGTTCTCATCAGTTTCATCTAATTGACCATTTTCTAATGAAATAAACAAAAGTTAACTAACAAGTTTTATAGCTCTTTAGAAAAGCCTACTTAATTGGGCTAATGTTATACTAGGACGTCTCTTTCTTGGGTAATGTTTGGTGTGATATGTTTGACGACACCACATGTTAACCTGTACATAACTCCAAAGCTTAAGAAATAATATAGAATAAAAAAAGCACACAGTTGATGCGCCCACTGTAATTTTTTAAAATCGGTTAAATAGAATTATGAAAACATATATCAATATAAATTTGATAGGATAAATACTTAAACTGAAGAGGTGTCCTTTTAAATGCATTATAACAACAGGTAAAATCACAACAACAACAATATTAGTCACTTGTATAAATATTCCAAGACCCTCAGATATAATTTCCTAAGAAAAAAAAAATGGTTAATTATTATATATAATTATTGCTTTAGAATTTATACTATGTAGCAAAGATTATAATTTTAAGTGGTTTTGAAAGAATGGTTTTTAAAATATAATGTAGGGTTAGAAATTTTTATTCTTTTATGTCCATATTGCCAATATTTTAAAAACTTTCTTCAAATTGTTAACGGAATTTCCGGTGTTGCTGTGAGACGTAGCATTGCAGAGTTGCTTTCTAAATTATTAAAAGCGTATTTTAGTACCGGCATAAGTTTCAGAACACATGAAAAAATCGCTAAAATATAAAGTTCATTGTCTATTTAAGTAACTAATTTACAATGGAAGATGGCTTAATTGGTGTCACTGTATAAATTCTCTCCCGCTCGCATGTGTTTGGTTGTGTAAAAAGAACGCTGTGCATAAAAAAATTAAGAAGAAAAATTTAATATACTTATATTATTTCCAAACAGAATAATTAAAATAAATTTGTAATTGTGATTTTCTGCAAATAAATCTAAAGTATAATATAGAATTTGTATCTCTTATAAGAAATTTATATAACATGGAGGTAAATAATGAAAATTTGCAATTGTTGGCCGGATATTTGCAGCAATCTTTAAGTCCTGATCCAAATATAAGAAGACCTGGTAAGATTATTTGCATTGTTTGTTGGAATTGTAAATTAGGTTTTTTCTTTGTTTTTCAGCTGAGAAATTACTAGAGTCTACAGAAACTCAGCGTAATTATGCAGTGCTGTTGTTGAGTTTAATAGACAAGAGTGATGTAGACATGACAATACGTGTGGCGGGTTCCATTGCTTTTAAAAACTACATTAAACGTAATTGGGCTATAAATGAGGTTAGTATAGATTATGGCTTAAGTCAATATGATAGAGGGAATTGATTTCCAAATAATTGTAAACTTATTATGAAAGCCGGTTTATCGTGGATAGAGTCGTCTTAATTCTTTTTTAATTGGAATAGGAAATATAGATAATTTTAAGTAGCTTTCGATACTAACAAAAATTATAGCCAAATTTGTCAATATCCTCAAGTTTCTAAAATGTGTAATGCATACATGGATATATAAATTTTTCATTAGATGGTATAAATGTATGTATGTGTTTTGCGCAATTATATATATAACACCCATCACTTGTAGGTTTTATGTTTAAAACTTTATAGATCAGAAAAATTATTTAATTTGTACAAAATAATTCATGGTTCCAAGAAGACGGAGTACCATTTGGCAATTCTGAACATCACGTTATATAGTGGTTTGCAATATATAGCTTATTCGTACAGCCAAATCCGGCAAGACAGAAATACCTGCGTAAGATTTCTCATTTGGCAATGAAAACTTAAATAATTACTTATTAAAAAATGTAACTTTCTATCGATAGGTTTCCAAAGTAACTGTTCTTTTTGTTAAAAATTTTTCCTAAAATCTTTTCCAGTTTTTGTATAACTGTAATTCAGAATAAAATTTTGAAATTTTATATACTATAGGATTCTGAAATTCCCGATAAAATCCACATTGAAGATCGTAATTCGATAAAAAGTCTGATTGTCGCACTTATGTTGCGTTCTCCATCATCACTGCAAAAACAACTTAGCGATGCTGTTAGTATTATCGGCAAATATGATTTTCCCAACAAATGGCCACAGCTCATCGATGAAATGGTTGATAAATTTGCAACTGGTGATTTTAATGTTATAAATGGTGTTTTACAAACAGCTCATTCCCTTTTCAAACGATATCGTTATGAATTCAAATCACAACATTTATGGGAAGAAATTAAATTGGTTCTGGATCGCATGGCAAAACCATTAACTGATTTACTGTTGGCCACAATGCAGTTGACTAAAGTACATGAAAATAACACAGAGGCATTAAAAGTTATCTATGGCTCACTAGTGTTAATGTGCAAAGTATTTTATTCTTTAAATTCTCAAGATTTGCCAGAATTTTTTGAAGATAATATGGCTACTTGGATGAAAGCTTTTCATGAGCTATTGACTATAGATGTACCTTGTTTGCATACAGGAGATGATGAAGATGCTGGTGTGTTAGAGCATTTGCGTTCACAAGTGTGTGGAAATATTGGCATGTATGCCCAAAAGTATGATGAAGAATTTGCACCATACATGGAAACATTTGTAACAGCGGTTTGGGAATTGTTGGTGAAAACTGGTATTCAAACAAAATACGATGCGGTAAGTTTAAGTTTTAAATTTAAAATTCAATGAGATGAGTAATTTTGCAATATTTATAGTTGGTTTCCAATGCATTGCAATTCTTATCGGTGGTTGCCGAACGATCCCACTATCGCAAAATTTTTGAAAACCCGGAAATTTTAGCAAATATTTGTGAAAAAGTAGTAATACCCAATTTAGATTTTCGCAAATCAGATGAAGAGTTATTTGAGGACAGTCCTGAAGAATATATACGTCGTGATATTGAAGGCTCGGATATCGATACTAGACGACGTGCTGCTTGCGATTTGGTAAAAACATTATCGCAAAACTTTGAAGCAAAGATTTTTGGCATATTTGGTCAATATTTGGAAATCTTGCTAGCCAAATATAAAGAAAATCCTGCTGTCAATTGGCGAGCCAAAGATACAGCCATTTATTTGGTAACATCGTTTGCTTCAAGAGGTGGTACACAAAAGCATGGTATCACTCAGGCTTCAGAATTGGTACCTTTAATTGATTTTTGTGCGCAACAAATTGTTCCCGAGCTGGAAAGGCCAAACAGTGCGTTAAATTTTCTTGAGATTTATTCAGTTTGAGATTAATTTAAAAAATTTCCTTTCCAGTTAATGAACTTCCAGTGCTAAAATCGGCTGCTCTTAAATTTATTATGGTATTTCGTAGTCTATTGGGTAAACAACCCCTTTTGTCTGCCATTCCTCATTTAATCCGTCATTTACCAGCTGAAAGTGTCGTGGTTCACAGTTATGCTGCCTGTGCTTTAGAGAAAATTTTCACAATGAGAGATTCGACTAATGCCTTACTGTTAGTTAATTAACACATTATTAAATTTTTGTTAATTTATTCATATTTATTTTTAGCCTTGGACCTCAAAATTTGGCACCTTTAGCTAATGATCTATTAGGTGGTTTGTTTTCCACTTTAGCTTTACCGGGTTCGAATGAAAATGAGTATGTAATGAAGGCAATCATGAGAAGTTTTTCGTCATTACAGGAGCATTCTTTACCATTTATGGCTGTAGCTTTGCCGCGTTTAACAGAGATTTTAACAATGGTTGCTAAAAATCCATCTAGACCTCATTTTAATCATTATTTATTTGAAACACTGTCGTTGGCAATTAAGTAAGTTTATTTGTTATATGCAAGTTTTAACATAAAATATATATTTTTTTAATTGACTAGAATTGTTTGCAAAACTGACGGTGCAGCAGTTAGTTCATTTGAAGAGGTCTTGTTTCCTGTTTTCCAAGGAATTTTGCAACAAGATATTTTGGAATTCATGCCATATGTATTTCAAATGTTATCATTATTATTAGAAATGCGTGAAGGTTCTGGAGCTATACCTGAGCCTTACTGGGCTCTGTTTCCCTGTTTGTTAGCTCCACCATTATGGGATCGTTCCGGCAATGTTACACCCCTTATACGCTTAATCTGTGCATTTATTAAACAAGGCTCTGCGCAAATTGCAGCTATGCAAAAATTGGTAAGAGTGCTAATCATTTATATCTAATTTAAATTGACATATGTCTTTTTTATATTTTCCAGAATGCTATTTTGGGTATATTCCAAAAAATGATTGCTTCTAAAGCTAATGATCATGAAGGATTCTATCTCTTACAAAATCTTTTGGAATATTATTCCAACAACGATTTACAAGATAGCATTCGTCAAATATTTGCTTTATTATTCCAACGTTTGTCATTATCAAAGACTTCAAAATATGTAAAAGGTATTATTGTGTTTTTCTGTTACTATACCGCAAAACTGGGTGCACCCACTTTAGTAGAACTGATCGATCAAATACAGGCGAACATGTTTGGTATGGTAGTCGATCGTGTATTCATTCCTGACATGGCTAAAGCGTCCACTGAAATGGAGCGTAAAATTGTTGCCGTGGGTATTTCCAAAATACTATGTGAATGTCCTGCTATGTTGTCTCCACCATATAATCAAAATTGGTCGAGATTATTGCAAGCTTTGATTGAACTTTTTGAATTGCCACCAGATAAGACAGCTTTAGAAGGAGATAATTTCGTTGAGCCAGACGATACTGCTGGTTATCAGGCTGCATTTTCTCAACTCAGTTTTGCCCAGCCTAAAACCCAAGACTTCTTGGCTGACATACCAGATGGTCGTAAATTTTTGGTCGATTCTTTAGCTAAATTGGCTCAGACACATCCTGTTGAAGTACCACAGATGGTGTCTGCTGTTGGCGATAATCATAAACAGGCATTGCAAAAATATTGCACTCAATATGGCATACGTATAATTTAAGCTGTTTATGTGTAAGTTTTATGTTTTTATTTTAGTTGTACTTTTTGTCAAAATTTTCTTAACTTTTTGTACTCAACCATTAATTCAATTTTGATATGCATAAATTATCCTATTAAATTAAAAATTCTGTAAAACAGTTGCATAAATAAAATTTTATAATTTGTAAAATTATTTCAGATTTGACTTAACTCAAAATTCAATAATTTAAAAAGTAATTTCAAGATTCAATAATTTAAAGTGATTTCAAAATACCATAACTGAAAGAGATTTCAAGACTAATCATAACACTTGGTGAGTGTAAGGTAAGTCTTTTCGTGTTATTTATTATATACGCGTATTTAGTACATCAGTTTTAAACTGTAGATTCTGATATGAATGGTATGGGTGTATTATGTAAAAAGTATGAATATGTAGCAAACCTGGCAAAAGTGAAATTTGCTACACATTTTTCAAAAAATTTTTTCTTGACCTTGAAATTAATTTTGTGCTTATCAGCAAGAAATGAAAGTATGAACATGAATTAAAGATAATTTATTCATGATTCGTTTTTAAGGTTTTATTCCACAAAAAATATATATATTTCTATGCATTTCTCTCCTGGTTTTTATTTATTTCCAAGAAATTTGGAATAATTTTCCATTATTACAGGAGCCTAGGGCTCACTATAAAATTTTACATTATGTACAATATATATTTATGATATCTGTTATTATTCGTTCAAATCATAGTTGATACTTATTGTCAACAATTATCATATCGCTCGCTTACAGTTAACATTTTTGTTGTACTTACCATCGCTAAACCTTTTTCCACCATAAGGCAAATGGATAAATGAACGATAGAATCTGAAATTTTAACAATTATTATTTAGCTGTATATGTAACTAGTACTTACAAATGTACGAGGTGTGTTCAATAAATAAAACCAACTTTAAAAGTTTTTTTAAATATGTACACACATGTCTAACATAAGATTATATTGACATTATCCCCGTTTATTAGTTGTGTGGAGAATTTTCATGTTTTTAAATTGACATCAAATATAATTTAAATGCTCCAACGTTGTGTAAATGTTACGTATGACATTTGGCAATTTAAAAAGAGGACCAAGAATATGTCAATGATAATTTACACCGGTCTACACTGAAAAATTTTGCAGTGCTTGTATTCCAATTCCTTTTCGATTAATTAAAGTGTGCTGATTACGAATATGACACTGGTTGTTTTGTAGCAGCTCTAGTTTTTGAGATTTTGCAAATTATTCACATTTTGGAGTGGCGATGCATATAATTTGCAATAACTCGAGAACAAACTCTCTGATTAAACTTGCAATAATACATAAGGATCGGGAATAAAATAAAATCTAAATTATGTTATTATAAATTTTTTACCATTCTTGTAGTTTCGGAGATATTTGCATAGTTTTGTCAAAAAATATATATTTTCTTAATTTTAATAATTTACAAAATCTCAAAATCTAAAGCTTCTAAGAAAACAATATATTCGTAATAGCGTACTTTAATTAAACGAAAAAGAATACAAACATTTCGAAAATTTTATAAAGCGGACTTTTGTTCCACTGTGGTATCCTTACTAGTCAATAACAGATGAAAACTTTGAAGCAATGAACAAGATATGTTCCTTAAAAATCGAGAAAAGTTCACATATGTATTTGTTGGCCTGTCATGAAAACTAACATTTTGTATATGTGAACCTTCATTTGAAAGTTTTTTATTTATATTAACTAAATTAAATTAATTAAATCAAAATAACTTGCCGAAAAGCACATAGATTTACGCAGATGACTCTCAAGGAAACAATGAAATGTTTTTGCTTAATATTCATATAATTTAAAATTGGCCTTACTACTAGAACACACCTCGTTTGTATATTGCTATTTTTTTTATATATAACTTACATAAAATTAAAAACAATGAGGCATGGCCTTCACCTTCATTTTTGCCACTTAAAAAGAAATACCATTCAATGGGATTAATTCTAATGCCGTATCTGCATAAATAAAAAAATATTTCAATTTTGAAACAAAAAAAAAAAAAAAAAAAAAAGCAATCGTAACACACTTTAACAAATTCTCCAAACACAGCCTAAAACCACCAATAGACAGCAATAGAAAACCCCAATTCACTAAACCCGTGAAATTGGTAAAGCCAGAACTCCAAGAAAATAAAGAATCTCTGGGTCGATGGCAGCTAATGGAAGAATTTAAAATAAATACAAGTCGTTCGTGTTTACTCAAATATTATGTTAAATTATTATTTACGGCTTATCAGGTTGTTCTTTACGTTGTTTTTCTTCTTTGGTTGTTATTTCTTCAGCACGCGTCACACTTTGTGTCCTTCGATATTTAGTCTTTTTCTCTGCATTATTTCCATTTTCTTCCTTATCTAACACTTTACAAAATTGTTTAAGATCTATTGGGGTACCATTTTGATCAAATAAATTTTGTGTTGATTTGCGATTGCGCAGTTCACTTATGTTATGTTCACTGGCCGATACTGATCGTCGTAGTTTTTTAACCCGCACAGGAGGGTTTCCTTTTGTAGACATTTTTCTTTATATGTTGTGAGCAAAAAGTGTTTTTGTACTGAAAATTTTAAACAATAAGATTTTAATTACTTGTATTAGGGCAAAATTTAATTTGTAAATAAAACTAAAGAGAAAGTGAATGAAAGAAATGTTGAACCCGGCATTTGCATACATGAGCATATTTTATTAATAACTAGCTGTTTTTACCCTTTCTCAGCCGGTGCTTTTATCTATGAATGGAAGAACTTACACTAAGGAGATCTTATCGTATATATAAAAATTTAGAACAATCTGCTTAAAATCTGGTTTGGGTTATCTGTTTTTATTCGGTCTCATGTGGTCAGTACAAATTTTTCACCTTTTAATAATTAATAATTTTAATAATTTTGCGTACTAGATTTAAAAAAAATACAACTTTTATTGTTAAATCATTGAATAATGGTCGTGAAAGTATTCTATTATATATCCTATATGGCTTCATATTGGTGAAAGAATTTTTAAAAATCAGTTTGATAGTTTTAGAGTTTATCCATTACAAACAAACATAAAACAAATATTTACTCTTTATATAATTAGTATTGATCATTCCTTAATTCATAGATAAAATATCTTACTTAAACAAATAAGAAACATATTGAAGCATAAAAATATCGTTAAAATAATATTTGTTATTGGGTATACTCGTATGTATTTTCTTTATTTTTAAAGGTTTCTGGATATTAAATTACCATCATGCAACACATACATACCACATGTTGTGCATTAAAAAAAGTATAAAGTAAAAAAAAAAAGTGGAAAATAAACATAACTTAATTGAAAAGTATACATATTAGACTTTGAACATTAAAAGACATAACACTAGGTTTTTCTTATCAGCCCTTTTTCTTTTCTTAATTATGTAACAGATCTTAACACTGATTTACATACAGCTGGCAAATGTTAAAATTGTTTTTGGAAATTGTTTAAAAATCTACATTTAGGTATGCCAACAAAACACTGTACACCTAATTCTCTTTTTACACGGTTTTTTTTTACCACGAATTTGATTTAACACCCACGAATTTGATTTAACACAAGTTACAAAAAAATCAATTTACACGAATTATTTTGTTTTAACACGATTTTTACGCAATTTAGAGATGATAATTCAGAAATAATTTCACAAGATGAACAAAATTATTTTGGTGATGGCACTGATATTCCTTTTTTCTAAATTTAATTTATTTAATTTATAAATAAATGAAGTGAACTTTAACAAGAATTTTTTAATAATTCTCTTTGCGCGAATTTTTCTTTACAAGAAATTTTGTGGAACGTATCTATCGTGTAAAAAGGGAATTAAGTGTATTTATATTTTTAAACAGTCCCTAACGTCTAATGTACATTGCATAGAATTAAAAGTAGTGAAATAGCTCTTTATATGCATGTGAATGTACGAGGTATGATAAAAAAATAACCGTTATTTTCAATTTTCCTGAGTTACGTCTGTTATTTATGTTGACAATATCAGCCATTTTGAATTGTCAGCTTGTTTTTGACAGATAAAAAGGTTAGTCGTGTTTTGGTGTGTTCTTCGATTTTTTACTATTTAAAATAATGGATCAAAGAAACTGTATTAAGTTTTGCGTAAAAAATGAAATTAAATGTGCAAGGACATTTAAAATGTTGACTGTGGCGTTTGGCGAGTCTACTGTGAGCAGAACACAAGTTCAATTGTGGTATAAACGGTTTAAAAAAGGCCGAGAAGATGTCAATGACGATGCTCGTCTTGGTCGCCCGAGCACGTCAACAACCGATTAAAACATTGAAGCAGTGAAGAAAATGATTTTGGATAATCGTCGAATCACTATTAGAGAGGTTGCTGATGATGCTGGCATATCGTTCGGCTCATGCAAAGCAATTTTTACGGATGTATTTTGACCAAACAAATCGTCGCTTGTTCGTAATTTTTTGGCCAAAAACAACACCGTAATCATGCCTCAGCCACCGTATTTACCGGACTTGGCCCCCGCTGACTTTTTCCTCTTCCCAAAACTGAAGACACCGATGAAAGGAAAGAGTTTTGCTACGATTGAGGAGATAAAAGAAAAATCGAAGCAGGAGCTGTTGGCGAGACCAAAAAGTGCGTTTCAGAAGTGTTTCGAGGATTGGAAAAAACGCTGGCATAAGTGTATTATATCTGAGAGGGAATACTTTGAAGGGGACAAGATAGTTATTGATGAATAAATAAATACTTTTTGAAAAAATTTAAAATAACGGTTATTTTTAAATCGTATGTATAAGTTTATAAAGGGTATGCCAGTAAGGGTGCATTTTTTATTGCATGTTGCAATAAAACGATTGTGACAGGTTGTACTGTCTTGCTGAAACAATATATCGTCCAGATCTATGCTATTTTTTTTTTGGGAGAGGCGGGAAACTATATAATTCATTCACGGTTGGTAGTCACCGCATCTTCTATCTGTCTGCCTCCAAACTCCCCTATTTTTTCCAGTGGGGGTTTCTTTGCCCTGGGAATGACTTCACAGTATTGTGGCAGCGCGTGCCAGTTCGATGCATTCGCCAACTAAGTCCTCCAATTCTCTGCTTTTATCAGTCCATCGGGTGCATCTGAAAAAAGTTTGCTCAGCGTCGTCTATCTCATCTTCTTTTTCATATATGCAGTATGGTGATCCACATTTGCCCATTCTGGAAGTAACCATAACCCGATAGCTTCTGTGTCAATTAATAGTGCACATCCCCATGGCCTCTTTCTATCCATTTCCCTATATCTGATATCAGTTTCGCCGTCCATTTGCTAGTTGTTTCATTGTTCCATCTCTTCTGCCAGATTTGAATAGTTTTTCGTCTCTCATCTGTAGACGTTATGTTCCCTGTCTGTTTTTGTATCCATATTCTCTGTCGTTCGAGTGCACAAAGGTCAATGGGTGTGACTGCTACTATAACAAGAACATCAGCTCCTGATACGGTGCGGTATGCTGAAGTTATGCGTAGTGCAACCGTTCTCTGTACTGCTAGCAAAATATCGGCTCTGTTTTTCGTCTTCACTGTATCTCCCCATATCTCACAACCTTAGAGAAGTATGCTATTTATTACCTCCAACAATAGCTTACGCCTATTTGGTAGCGGGCCTCCTATATCTATGCTAGTTGAAGCCATAAGAACTCCGTTATCATGTCACCGCAATTTTAGCTTTATTTAAAAAAAAGTAAGGCCTGACCAAAATCCGTACCAGACAGTTGCTCGTTGTGAGTGCATTTGCTTCTCATGTTGCATGAGAATTTTCTGAGTCACAAATTCAACAATTATCAAAAATTATTTAAATATCATATAACGATAAATTGTCTCATCATTGCACAAAACTTAGCCTTAGCAAAATTTTTGATTTCATGGCTTATCAAAATAATTTTCTTTGAAAGTCAAGCTATTTTAGTATGAATTTTTTGCTATCCACTAAAGAAAAATCTGTTCACAGTATTATAATATGGAAAAAATGTATAATTACATACATGTATGTTGTTATTGCGATATAGAAGTAACTCATCATTGGTTATCAATGTTTATATATTTTGTTTGAATGGCCACTTTTCGAAATGTATAAGCGGATTCAATATTGAATGAAAACTACCCTAATTTTAGTGTTTTTGTATGAAAAAATTTTAAAATTTGCTACAATTTTCCTTCGATATCGAATGCGATGCTTTGGGCGCTACTCTAAAAACTGCTTTTGGCTTGATATTGATCAATAAAATATCTCGTGATAGATTTTATCTTAAAAAAATTGTATTGAGCTCTTTCGAGTAAATTAGCCTGAGTTTTGTTGTTGTTGTTGTTGTTTGTGAGTAAGCATGATTTTATTCTAAAGCAAATATTTAGTTCGTTATCTATGGCTCCTCTTAAATTTCTAGATATGTTTTCTTTTTCGCTTTATTTTTATGTAGAGTCGGAAGAATCGCAAAGTAATTTCTTAACTTTTAATTGCATTTGAAATGTATTATAGAACAGGCTCGTTGGATTGTAACTGACCCACTGTATTATATCTGCTCCTCATCATAGTTTGTTTTGACCAAAGTAAATAACCTACTTAAACGTTTATTACATTTATGTATGTATATAGTGTTTAAAAAAATTCCTTATTTCTCCCATATATGGCCCAAATAAAACCAATTAAATTTTTAAAAATATGTAAGAGTACATTGTACATACTACGTACATAGTATACATATATGTACGCAGTAGGGGGCATCAATTTTTTATTAAGTAAAAAATCTTTAGTTTTAAATTCTAGTCCAGTTTTGTCATGTAACGCATTTATT
Organism: Thelaira solivaga; assembly: GCA_947397855.1. NCBI lineage: Eukaryota > Metazoa > Arthropoda > Insecta > Diptera > Tachinidae > Thelaira > Thelaira solivaga. Next base: position 15,992,343 of record OX377611.1, on the reverse strand, counting down.
TTTATTTTAAAGGCTGATGTATAATTTGATTTACTTATTTGTATATAATGCCATTCTAAGATATTTCTTTAACAATTTGTAAAATATTTTTATATTTTGCAATTATGTAATTTAATTATTAATATTTTTCAAGCTTAAGATCTTAATATTTTCGACTTTCTTGTATTCAAAGTCTTCTTCAAGGAATTACAATTTGGTTTTTACTTTTTAAAACGTTTGACTCGATTAAAATTAGGTTTTTTTTTGACAAATGACTTGGTTCGCAAAACTTAATTTTATACATTGTTCGCACAAAGTTGAACTGAGCCGCTACTATTTTAAATTATTTGTGAAAAAGTAGTAGTTGCTTAGAAACATTTTTGTATTTGCTTTGGATGACAAAATAATAAAATATTTGGGGATAAAATGAAAAAATCCAAATATGTTAGTTGCAAAAAAGTTTATTTTAGAAATAAAAATAAAAAATTATTTCGCTTTTTTCTCTTATTTACTTTATATGGAAACCTTATTACTTAAAGCAAATTCTTTAATCGTGCTGTATAAAATTCTAATTAAAAAATTTTTTTTTACGGACAAAAATTTTTGTTCGTCACAAGTTTTCGAGAAATATTTTTTAAACTTAGTTTAAGCACTTCAAACTACATATATACAAATTTATAAAAAAAATTTTTGTTTGGAACAAGTGGATGCATTCAATTTAGAGTGCATCGAAATTTCTTTCAAAATTTCTAAAAGATTTTTACCAGTTGCCATTTTAGCGGACCTTTTGTGCAATAAATAATAAATAACAAATTCCATAGTCGGATGAAAATTAAATGACAATTTTGATAGTTTTAAAAAAACAATAAAAAAGGTATGCCCTAATGTACGCATGCACGCTTGTACATATGAGTACATGACTGCATTTTATTTTTCGCTAAAAAAAAGCAAAACAAAACATTTTTTTTTATAATTTTACAAAGGAAAGACATGTTTTCATGAAGTCGATTTTGTGTATAATTATAATTTTTCAGCTAAATTTCCTCTTGTTTCTTTGGCAATTTTTTTTTAACATTTCGGTTTGTTGGTAAAATTCTGCTATAAAACATGCTAAAAATTCTGCTGTGTCCTTGAATATAAACAACAAGTTCATTGAAACCACATTGTAGACAAATTTTGTTTGCTCCATAATAAAATAAATAAATAAATATGAGTGCATTGTATGTATATATGTAATATGTATATACAGAATTTACACAATATTTATATTCACATTATTAGAGCTTTAAAGCATTTGCCCGATAATAAATGTGCTTGACCTCATTTTGAATTTTGCATTTCCAGATTAAATATTTTGTTTAACATATTATCTATATGTATTTGAGGAAGTAAACATTATTTTAAATGCTTTAAAAATAAATTTATGTACATAGGTACATACACGCAAACATATTAAACGAAACTTCTCAAAATAAATACCAGAATTCCTTCAGAAACCAAATAATTTATTCTTGATACTCGTACTAAGAAAAATTTTATTTGTTTGCTGTTAGAAACTACAAACTTCTAAACCGGTATTTGTTGATTTATTACAATATAATTACAAAATAACATTAAAAAACAATAGCTGAGCATCAGACAGTTTTTATATTTACATGTCATTATCATTTATGATTAGACTTAAAGATTTAAAATGTTCTTGTCAAAGTATAAAACAAAATGTAAATTAAGTATGTAATAGAAAAAAAAATTATAGCGTTTCAAATACGAGTAAAGCCTAACTAAAAAGAAATTTTCCCCCAAAATTAAGAGTGAATTTTATATAGATCTTTCTGTCCCACTGCGAGAATAATTAATTGGGAGATTCACAATCTGTATTATAATATTTTATATAAAAAAGTGTTCTAAGAAAACATTTTATGCTCTGTTGAATAATCTTTTTAAAAACTGCAAAAGTTCATGCTTGTCTCTATCATTAAATTGCCGAAAAATCGCCGTTCACGCAAAAATCACCACCTTGCCAAAAATATTTTTTTTATATGTATGTATATTCCACATAAATATATTCTACAATTAATGAGATGGCGATGAAAATAATACCGTTTGCTTGAATCGAAGTAATTTTATAAAAAAAAAAATATTTTTGGGGCTTTTAAAGTTGCTTATAAAACGGTTTTTCCATATTAACACAGTTATAATCTGTACGAAGTTTTCTTTAATTTTTGCTGTGAAAAAATTATTTTAATCAATAAAGTGATAATAAATCACTGATTTAAGACCAAAAAATTGATTGCTTTACAGTATTGCGTTTATTTCACATCCTAGATGTTAAAAAAAGTTACATCTAGATTTCTAATCTAAAGTCCATATATTCAGAAGTTACTTTGGATTATTGAAAAAAAATTTTTTAATTCCATAATACTCCAGTACTGTTGCTCTGAGGGATTTTAGCAACCTTAACACCTACCAGAAAAATTGTACCACTTCCCAGGTATTTGCATTTAATTATTTTTTTTGTATCACTGTGTTATTCTTTGCGTTTTGTTAACAACAAAAAATTGATTTAAAAATATTAACTTTGTTCAAAAATAATAATTTTTTACAATAAAAATAAAACTAAAAAAAAAAGCTGCAAATAAATTGTAATCTCATATTCGCAACGATGTCTGTTCTTCAAACAAATTTTAATGACTTTAGTGAAAACAAACAATGAAAAAAAAATTCTGTATAAATGTGTGAAACGTCATTCACTTGAATCTTAATGCTTTTGCTGAAAATAAATTAAAAGTAAATACTTTTATTTGATTAAATTTTAATGCATATTATGGATTTTTTTTTTAATTTTCATTCATTTAAAAGTCACTTTTTAAGTGTCTCTAATAATAAGGTTGATTAATACTTCTATACAAATATAAATAAATGAAGAAATGTGTATATTAAACCATTGATGATACTTTTTTTTTAAATATTTTTATGTTTTTGATATGAGCTATGCTTGATACACTTAGTTTTTTTCTCAGCTAAATGAAATATGATTTCAAAATTGTGTGATAAGAACACACTTTTGGCATTTTCTTTGGAGTGATAAGATTAAGACTAACTTGTACCTATATAAAACTAACCATTTAGTGATGCCAGATTAGACAAGTTTTTTTTAGTTTTTTAAATCCTAAAAAAATATTTAGACTTAAATTTCTTTAATTGCATGTATCAATCAATTTGTAATGATTTTTCAATCATTAACACTCACCAGGAATTTTTTTCTAGGGAAAATTTTGTTCATAGGGAAAAACTCCCTAAATTACAAACCTTTTTGTAACAAAAAAAGGAGTACTTTTATTCATAAAGAATATTTACTATTTAAAAATATTTCTGATAATCAATAGGTCATAATCATAGTCACACTAAAGTTGTTATCTTTTTAAAATAGATTTTAAGTTTATAAAATTCTTATGAACAAAAGTCAGCTCTTAATAAAATCCTACTTTTTTTACTATGATTATGGCCCATTTTCTTTAATAGTGACATAAGTCAATTTATTTTAAAAACACTCTTTGAATCATAGAACTTTCTATGATAAGAAAAAGAGAAATTTTATTCCTAATAGAAAAACTTGGATAAGAAAACATTTCTATTTAATTTTATATTCATAACTCTACTTACTAGAAAACACTCGACTTATTCTATTTCCCATTCGCTTTTTTTATTATAATTTTTCTTCACAACAAAATCGTATTAAATTAGCTGGAGGGAATTGTTTTTTGAATTATTTTGTAATCAATCAAAATGTTTTAATAGGTTAATGACCACTTTTAATCTACGAGGACTGTTTGATAACTCTTTGACATTTTGAATACAAGATTTTTTTCGGCAAATAACAGTTTTTTTTTTCAACATTATCTTCTTTCAAATCAATGAATTTAGTGTAAAGTTTTTCCAATTTTTTCACCGCCCTGCAATTTCTTCAGGTTTGAAAAAAGAAAATAGTCGCAGGGGGCTAAATCTTGAGAATATACTGATATGGTAGCAGTTTGTAGCCCAATTTATGGATTTTTGCCATAATGATTAAATTCACTTTTTTTCATTTTTGTTCAAATTCAAATTAATGGTTGTCAAACACAAACTAAAAGATACAGTTTTCTAAAAATTTTACAGTAGTTTATTAAGAGATGCTGGTTGATGCCAGAAGTGGTGCATTTAAAGTAACTACGAGAAAAATTAAAGAATTAATTAAATATTTCAGTGTCATGGTTGAAAAGTAGTGGAAATTTTCATTGAATCAATGAACAGAAATTCTTGTAGAATTAATGAAAAAAAGAAATTAATATAAATAAACTGCAGCAATGATGTCAAATTATGCAAAAACTATTTCAATTCGAAAGTAATAAAAAACTGTAAAGAATACTTATGGGGCTCATGTTTAATACACAAATTCAGTGGTAAAGTCTAACAACATGTAAATGCAGATTGTATCCCAATTTACGCATGTAATTTAGCCATTTTTTTAATTTAAGTACCTTAAACCTCTTTTTTGTAACTGTTCGAAAAAGAGAGAATTGCAGCTAACCATTAATTCCGTCTTCTATCCTCAGTCCCCTATAAACTAAAAATTTCAACATTATAAATTGCACAGTGTAAACTTAGATTAAACAAGTAAAGTGTGCGTAGTCTTTTTATTTACACTATAAGCAAATAAGACAACATGGGCCATCTTATAAATAATTAAAATAAAAAATAATTTAATGTTAAATTATCAATTCAAACTCTCTTGCTGTAATTACCGCCTTTAATTCGCTCTAATACAGGCGATGTATAATAATTTTTCCGCACTTGTTCTTCATGGTAACGGCTTTAAAAAAACAGCTACATAACTGAATGTTTTATATAAAATTAAAATTGTTTTGATATCCCAAACCCATCTTCTAGACGAGTATACAGTACGGTTCTCATTAGTCAGTTATTGACAACAACAAAAATGACCACCCTAAAATAAAAATTGTGTCTAGCAGCTTTATTTCTATTATTCATCGTTTTATTTTTCATACGTTAGAGCAGTCATTCATTATTTAAATTGATAAAGATAATAACTAAAAGATTTGATTAAATTTCTTAACATTTGTAGTTTTATATTATATATTCAAACACGTGTGATAAACACTTATCATGATATTTTGTATAAAATTTATTATATAGCAAATTATTTAATTTTTTTTCTTTAGTAATAGAACGTCATTAATTTGTGTAGGTAGCCGGCAATTTAGTGCTTGTAAGCGATTGAATTACATGAAGAATACATATATATTTTATTCTCTTTGTTATTTTAAAATTTTTCAATAAACTCGTTATAGTACCGTGTTTTTGGAAAAAGATACTTAATGGCTTAAAAAAAATTAGTAATAAATATAAAATTTTTAGACAACTGATATTAGTTGGAAAAAAAGAATCTCAGAGGCCAAATTTAAATGGAAATTTCGATCGGTATTGAATGTCGTAATTTGGCCCCAGCAATGCGATTCAGTAAGAAACAAAAAACCAGTATAACGATATTTTATCGAATTCAATATTCAGTAGGTTAGGTTAAACAGGGCACCCAAATAAGAAACACAGAAGCTGGGGTCACTTGGGTCCTCTGACCATCAAAGATAGAAGAAATAAATAAGAAGACAGATAGAGAATGTGAGTCCGTTGCTTAAAGCAACCGCTACTTCTAACGAAGCCATATAGCATGATGACCCTTATATTCGACAGCGCAGTGAGACCCTGTCGGGAAGTTACTGAATACCGAATTCAATAAAATATCGTTAAACTTGTTTTTTCGATACAAATGTTCGTAATAAAAGTTACTGAATCGCTTTACAGGCTTGTAGAAGAGGATCTAAACTTTTTGTCTTTTGTGTTGTGAGACACCCTGCGGCAACTGCAGTAATTTTGCAAATGCGTCAAACCTGGAAATTCGGGGTTTGCAAAAGACTTTCGGGTCCTATAACTTTTAAATATATAAACCGATTTGAAAGCACATTTTCGCACAATGTGTGTGCAAAATGAATAATGTAACCACTTTTTAAATTAAAACGTTTTTTTTTCATATTCTAAAATACAAATTATTTGCAAAATCGATTAAGTACTATCAACCTTTTGCCCTTTGTTACATATTTACATACTCGTATTAAAATTAATTGTAAATAAATTTTAATCTTGATTCAATGATTTTTTTAAATTAATTTCATTATGAAAAACATCTCCACAATGTACAGTGCAGGTAAATTAATAACAATTCTAAGTAACAAAAGTGCTGTAAAATAGTTGTATGTTTGTGTTATAAAATCGGATTATTAAATCACCACTAAACCGAATAACTAAAGACACTACTATTGGCCAAGTAAACCGTTAATAGACAACATAAATAGCAGGATTTTTTAAATTCTCTTTTCCAATAAATAAAATCTTTGGCTTTTGGACTTTTTCCTCGTGTTGTTAAATTTAAAAGATTTTTTTATTTCCTTAAATAAATATAGAAACACATGTATGTATTTATTTATGTATGTAAATGTAATGTAAATATTTTGCTTAACAGAACGCCTTAATGCACAAACATAATAAACACTTCTTAGAAATTAAATAAAAACTGCAATTTTGAATTCATCTACTAACATGTTGTTATGAAGAAAAAAGAAAAAAACTTGAAAAGCAAATTAAATTTTAATTTCAATTGTCACTCAATTAGGTTTTTGTTCGATAATGCTGTTGCTGAATTTGTTGATAACTTTTTTTGCAGCACACTTTTTATCATGGCATAAAAGTAAAGCACGCGATTAATTATTTGTTACTTTTGTTTATTTTTATTTTTTACTTTTATTTATAAAATTTTCGTTTTCTATAAAAATAGTGCAAAACCGATATTTAATAACAATAAATTTTTTTTTAGTTTTTCTAATGTGAAAAACCGTCTAGTTGTGTGTATGTATCCGTGAGAGTGAAAGTCAAAGACAACAAGAGACAGATTTGACTTGATCTTAACCGATCAGCGAATTGAAAACAACTAAAATATTGAACTGTTTTTATTTAATTTATTTTTTTTAATAAAAATTACTTACTGTGGAATTCATTACGAATTTCTCTCTTGCATTTAATTCTCTTGCTTGATAGCAACAAATAGCATTTAGGTATATTTGTATATACATACATAAATTATAATTCTTGATATTTTTTTTTTTTTTTGTACTATTCGTTTTGTATTCAATTATTTTTTCTATTTATTGACCACAGTTATTTGTTGAAAAAACTGATGGTGAAAAAAATCAAAAATGTTTATTATTTACAATAGCTATTGCCAAGCTCTCTTACAAATATTTTAGTGAGTTAGTTGATTATACATATCTACATACATATATATTATCTCTTTAGGTTTGCATTCTCAAATTCTCTTTTTTGAGATTCACAAAAGTAATTATATTAATTCAGTAAACGAATAATATTGACTGTACAACGGGTAATCGACTCTTTAAGTAAAACTTAGAAAAATGTATAAAAAATTACAATTTGTTCAGAGTTAGAAAAAGCAGTTTCCCTTACAAAAAACTAAAAAAAAAATCAAAGGCTGGAGTCAAATTACGCCGCTCGATATCCAATTGTATTGAAATTTTTATCGTAGTTTTGATTTATTTCCTAATATTTTTTTTTTAAATTGAGAAATGTCTGCAAACAAAATTAAATTAAAAAGAAAATCAAATTTAAATGATCCATAATTCTCTTTGAGGGGTTTTTGACCCACATTTAACTTACATATCGTCATATATTTTCAAAAAAAGTATTAAGCTACATTAGAAAAATTTTATAGAAGCCAAAAAGTGTCTATTATGAAAACTTATCCAAACTCTTTCAAATTGTTATTACAATACATAAAAAGTCCATTGTTAATTTTTTGTAACTTAAGGCTTTTTTGAAAACATGTGACGATATATAATATATGTAATACATACATTATTAACCATATGAATGGTTCAAAAGTACTTATTTTATAGGTATTTTAAATTTAGAAAACGTTTAATTAATTGGTACGTTTTTAAATCTGTTCGTTGTAGAATTAGAAAAACATTTTTAGTGAAAAATTTAAAGATATTTGAAAAATTATTTATGTCTGTATAAAAACCCCAAAAAATATTTAAAAAATTGAGTGTTTTTACACATATTTCTTAGACGATTAGATTGTTCGTTTCCTGTAAACAGTAAATTAAAATAAGAAAATATTCCAGCATTGTTTTTTCATAAGCCTATAAGCTCACGAGTTTCAAACTCAAAATTGTTTACAATTTTAGGTTTTATAAATAATCGAATAATCAATTGATTTACATCACTTTTTGTTAATAATTGCATGTTAATATGCATGTGCATGAAGTTTAAAAAAGAACTGTTCTTAAATATCAGAGTTTACCGGTCGGTGATTATGTTTTGCTAAATAATTCGTTGTTATACTCTACTCTCCCTTTCATAAAAAAAAAAAAAAAAAAAAAAAAAATAGAAAAAATTGAAAAAAGAAAATTACATAAAGATAATAATTGGCAATAATACTGCCAGAAAGTGTATTTCATTTTCCCCAATAAAATTGAAATAATCTCTGCAGATATATCAACATAATTACAATTAACTAAGAATTTTGTCTACAAAACTTTTTTCCTAAAACGAATAATTTCGGTTTAATTTCCAACATTTAAGATAATTAACATTATCTATTTTGTTTTTAATTTCAGTTGTTTGAAAGTTGCTAAAAAAATTTACTTTTTTCCATAAAAATTTTCTAGACGACAGCACATTGTTACTTTAATTATATTGGTATTGGCTCTGATTAAAAGTATTGTTTTCTTAACGAAAAAGCAACAAAGGCCTTATATTTTATATGAGCTGACTGAGTAGTTTTTTTTTATTTCTTCTTTTCTTAAATTTTTTTCTTATATACTTACATATCATATATTACTTCAGTCTTTTTATATTTCGATTTTAGGAACTGCTATTTGAAGTTAATAATTTTTAAAAAACCAAACGCTGGGGAAAAATTCGCTAGTCTGGCAAATTTACATGCATTTTACTAAGTTCATTTATTTCTTCATTGCAGGAGGGAATTTGTTTTTTTTTTCACTAAAGAGTACGACTATAAACTCGTATATTTATGTTCTTAATTAAAGAAAAAAAAAAGTATCTCAGAGATACGTATGAATGTAGTAAATATTTTTGAATACTCTTAAATTTGCACTGCTCGCAACCATTAACATTTTTAAAACTTAAAAACTCATTAATTGAAAGGCAATTCTCTTTCATAATTTTAAAAAGAAACACAAAATTTGCATTGAAATGGTTTTCAAAAGTGCACAATTTTCTTTTACAATATTGCTTACACTTTATACATTAAATAAATAATTAAATAAATAAATTAATAACAGAATAACTAATATTTATTACGATCACGTTTTCTTATAAACCAACCATCGACAAATTTGTTATAAAAGAGTTTTATTGTAGTGTTTGTCTTCAATAACTGATGATGCCGGAGTAAGTTTTAACAACATCCGGCTTGGTGTGTGTTCAAACTAGTTTCATAATTGAAATAGCCTAAGAGTAGACTTAAGTAAAGATTTTTTTATACTTTTCACTGTAAGTAAGAAAACCCGTTTTTGCCCGGTCTCGCTCACTCCTTTTATCTACGAGTGAGAATTTTTAGAGAATCTGCTTAAAATCTGGGGGGTTATTATGTATTTCGATTCGAACTTAATTTCCTCAACATCGGAGATGTGTGTAACGTAGCTTTAGCATACATAATTTGTTACCTGTGTCTTTTATTGGTCAATTATCAGAAAAATATCGATTACGCTTTGTAGTTAAAATTTTCCGTAATTAAAAAAATACTTCCAAGCGTTAATTCCGCTAATATTATTTTAAAGTAAATCTAATCCCTGATTTAAGTTTATTTTGATTTTTGGAAAATAAACAAAATTTAATATACAGATTTTCACGGAAAAATTCAATAATTAAATAATTGTTTAAAAAAAATATAAATTTTTCGAAAAATTAAAAAATTCTGTGATCAGTTTTTTAGGCTTTCAAAAAGCTACATAAATTTAGAATTTAGAATTATAGTTGGCTGTCTACTTCAAATAGAGTTTTGAGAAGAAAATTACACTAGCGCCCTTCAATAATTATACACCAGCTGGAAAATATTTTCAGGTGATCATACATACGTTGACAAAAGTATATGTTTTTTTTTTGAAAAAGCAGACTAGCCTTAACATCCTAAAAATGATATGAGAATTCATTATTATTATTTATTGTACATATTAAAATACGGTCACATTAAACAAATATTTGTCGAAATAAGCATAACCACTATGTCATCTACATGTACGAGTACGTTTATATATTTTGAAGAAATATTAGCTTAAATTACTTTAATTTTTTATTAAAATATAACATACTTGCATTATTATACGAGGGTTGCCTTTTATATTTCGGGATTTGGCAACCCTGGTGTTGCAACCTGGCAACTGACAGCTGTATCGTAAAGTTGGACATTTTTGAGGTTATATGTACTCAGAACGTTTTGACATACGAGCGCTATTTGTGTTGTTTACGGTAACTTAAAAAATTCATCTCGGCCCAAACATGGAATTAAATCGTGAACATTTTCGTGCGATTATTTTTTACAACTTTCGACGTGGATTAACTCAGCAACAGTGCATGGATGAACTTAATTCAATTTTTGGCGATGAAGCTCCATCAAGGACCAGTGTTTATCGATGGTATGGTGAATTTAATCGTGGTCGTAGTTCACTCCACGACGAATTTCGTGAAGGTCGTCCAAAATCAGTTGTTGTTCCGAAAACCATTGATGCTGTGCGCGAACTTATATTGCAAGATCGTCATTGGACCTATCGTGAGATTGAGACAACCTTAGGCATTAGTGGGACCAGCATACATTCAATATTGCATAAACATTTGACTTGCAAAAAAATTTGTTCGCGTTGGATCCCACACAATTTGTCAATCGCTCAAAAAAGGCTAGTGTCAGAGTGGCAAAAGTGCTTCGACAATTGTTTCAAACTTATGCAAAAGTGTATAGATCTTCATGGGGAATATTTTAAAAAACAATAAAGTGATTTTCGATGATTAATTTTTTTTTGTTCTCTAATTCCGAAATATAAAAGGTAAAACTCGTATTATTTGAATTAATTTTATTTAATACTAGTAAGGTTAGACTATAAAAATATTTTCCAAAAAGTAGTGGTTACGCTTATTGTGACAAATATTTGTGTGATGTGACTGTAGATTTAGCATGACAATTTCTATAATTTAGCAAAACAATTTGTCATATTGTGTGTGTGTGTTAAATTAATTAATTTTAATTAAATTGTTGTTGAGTTATAATCGCACCGCGACCTTTAAGATCTATTGTGCAAAAAATTGGTTATTAATTTTCGAGCATATTTTTTCTATTCTGTAGTTGATGCTCTATTATCGCTTCGACTACTCGTATACTTTCACCTTATTTCTGATTAAAAAAAAAAAAACTAATTTGTTTGATTTGTAGCCCATTTACTATTGATGAAATAAATAAACCCCCAAAATAATCGATAGAGTTTTTATAATAAATAATTTTTATTAAATAATTTACACTTACGTATGTACTCGTATATACTAAAATAAATATTTAATCACAAAAATAAACGTGATGGCGTGAGTATGTGTGTAATATGTGTGTGTGCGGTGTATGAGTTGGGCTTACTCGTAGCTTAAATTAACGACTCTTTAGAGGGAGAGGAAATGTTTGTTTCTGTAACTTCTTGATATCGTCTTCTTGTTGTTTTCTTCTTTTCAAATAAATAAAGCTGTTTTATTTACAATTACAATAAAAAATGATCTCAAAAATATTTATAGATTTGGTATAGAACAGTATAAAAAATACTTTAAAACTATTGTATCTTGTTTTTTAAATTTTTTTTTTTTTTTAATATTAAAAAAAAACTCTAAAAGTAAATTTTTTAAAGTTTAGTGTTACGCTTTTTTTGCTACATTTTGGTGAGCCAGACTTGTTAAATCATCATCGTCATTGACAAGTGAAGAGAAATCATCATCAAAGTCGTCATCATCATCATCATCATCATCGCCGTCGCCGTTGACGTTGTCTCCTTCTATGCTGCTGATTAAATGTTTATTTTTGTTGTTTATAGATTTTATCACTGCTTGAGTGTTTTGTGGTTGTCTCTCTGCTTCATCTTCATCTTCTGCGTATTCATCGTTTAAGTTGAATTCGGAGAAATCATCGGTATCGTCAAGACCGCCTAATAAGTCTCCAAAATTGGCATATTTTTTTAGATCGATTCTTGATTCTGGTAATTGATCGTAATCGAATATTTGTCTTGTTTCACGTGGCAAATACTCAGTAGTAATTTTAAAATAATTATCATTCACGTAATCATCGTCATAGTCTTCTGCTTTAATAGGCTGTAATTTTGTGCTGACTCTGGCTGCAATTTCTTGTTGCGCTTCAGTTGTTTTCATTGATATGGATTTCAATTTTGTTGTCAAATCTTTGTTGTCATTTTCTCTTCTTGGATTATTATGGTCCTCAATTGCATCATTTTTAAAAATGCTATCCAGAGATGAATCTAAAAGGCTTAAGAAACCCTGCATGCCCGTAGATGGTTCAGTTATAGTAGCTTGATGATTTGGTTTTTCTAATGCATCTAAAGCATTAGGATTGAAAATTTTTGTTACCATTTTCATGTCGTTGTCTGCTTTGCTGAGGCTTTTTATTTCCTTGTGTAAGTTTTTATCAAGCTTCGGTTTTGTAGCATTTGCCATTGTTGATTTTGTTATAGTTGTTGGCTTAACAGTTGTTGTTGTTGTTGTTGTTGAAGTGATGATTGTGGATTTCATTTCCTTTGCTTTTGTTGCTGCTGTTGTAGAGAGTTTCATTATAGTTTTCGGCTTCACAGTAGGATTCTTGGTTGTGGTTTTCATCTGTTTTGTTGGTTTCACGGTGGTTGTGCTGCTTGTAGATGTTAAGGTGTGCAAATGTTTTACTTCGAAAGTTTCTGGTGTTCCTCTCTTTTCGCTGGGATCAGCCATTCTTACAACCGGTTCTCGTTTCGGTATAATAGGCACAATTTTTGGCTTGTGCGGATCCAGTTCATCTTTGCCATAAGTTTTAACCTTGGAATGACCCTCGATAATCAAATACATGGGCCCTCTTAAGGGCTTCTCCGGTTGATTGTAGTGAGAGAACAATGAATCGGTAGTCATTTTTAGGGGCGCCACGGTAGGTCGATAAGCTAAATTACTGGTGTTCGGTATTAATAATCTTGTTGGACTGAATGTGGTAGTAGTTCGGGGAACGTGGGTTGTGTTCGTTGGCAGAGTTGTGCTGTACATGGGAGAGTGGGATGTTGAAATATTTTGTTTTTGGGTAGTACTTGTTATATAATTTGTTGGGGTTGTGCTAATAGTGCTAGGCATAGTAGTTGTTATAAATGTTACTGGAGCATAGGTGGTGCTAATACCTTGTGGACGTGCAATGGGCTCAAAATATTGTGGTTCCATAGATGCATGTTTTTTGGTTTCAAAACTGTAAGAGTTGGGACTTTGAGCAGCTTTTACGGGTTTGATAAATTCCTTTTGTAACAAATCATGTATCCAGGGTTTTCTTGAGTTCGTAGGTGAAAGAGTGTGTTCATTCGTTGAGCCTCTTATTGAGTTGGCAGCCATATTGATACCATTCATGCCTAACATTATGGCAGGGGTACTAGCTAAACTGGCACGATTGTGATATGACAGATAATTGACAGTCTCCTGAGGATGGGAATCAAGCCCATGCGAATGAGCATGGGAATGACGATGTAAATTATTGGACATCATTATGGATGATTGAGCCGATGATAAAGAAGAAGATGTACCCATAGAAGGCGATTTCGAAGTATGCATCCATGGTTGTGTGGCTGTTGACATAAAGTAATGCTTTGAATGTGAATTCATCGAATTCATTGGTGATGAGGTCAAATAGGAATGGCCTGGCATATTGTGTCGATACTCTGTTTGTGCTGGCTTAACAATATGCATGGCTTGCGGTTGTTGCTGCTGCTGCTGCTGTTGGTGTTGCTGTTGTGATGGCTGCATTTGTATTTGAGAAGAATGAAGCTGATTTTGCTGAGTAGCTGGTATCATTGAGTGCATGGGTGGTGGCATCAAATGTGTTGGCAATTGATGAGCATAATAACTGCGCCTTATCGATGTATATTTTGGTTGTAATAATGGCGTTTCACCCTTTGAATTTTTCATCATACCTGGAACATGTTGATGCATTGCAGATACTCCACCTCCACGTGTTCTATCACCAGTTACACCTAATAATAAAATCTCATTTTTTCCTGGATTGGCCTTTTTAAGTTTAGAATCTATTAAAGCTGCCGATACTTCCTCTGATTTTTCTTTATCCTTTTCCGAATCTGCCCAATACCTAACCCTATCCAAAGTAGGTGGACTATAATCAAATGTAGGATCATTTTTCAATGGATCTCCTCTACCAACTGGTCGCCATTCATTGTTGTTGTAGTCTATACGTGGGGAAAAGTTTCGCACTTTAAAAAAGAAATTGAAACAAACAAAAAATGCAAATTAATAAAAGAAAAAAATTTGTTTTTAAACAATTAAAGAAACATTTATGGACATGTGTTTTACAACAATTTTTACATGACTGTTATAATTGCTACCACAGTAATCAAAAACAGTGGTTTGTAAGGTTTAAGATTTAATGCAAAAAATAAAATTGAAGTCATTGAAATTTATTCATTTTATTCCTTTAAATTTACTATCGGTTTGAAGGTTTCAACAATTGCACTAATAGAATTGAAAGCAACAGCGTTAAAATGATTTATTTGGTTATCTGGTGGATAATATAAACGACACGGGTCGAGTATTTGTAATTTTTCAGTCAAATTTTAAAAGCTTGTGAATTTGGAAAACTTAATCACAAAATTTAGAAATGTACACAGCTTACTGATTAACCTAACAATAAGTGAGTGTGATATGATTGTGTCTAATTAAAAACCAGTTTTGCTTCCATTCCTACGTACACCACTTGCTGGTCAGCCTGGATACAATAATTAATGGAAATCTTCAACTACATACATAAATATCTTGTGATGTGACATTCCAACAAAGAATACACAAAGAAAACTGTAGCCAGTTTTAACTTAACTTGACTGTAGGAGTCAGAGGGCTATCTGACTTCGTGAGAAGCAGTTTAAGCTTAGGTTGCGACAGCCTCTTTTCTGGCTTATGTTTTCTTTGCTTTATTTTTTTTTTTTTTATTTTGTCGACTGCAGGAATCGATGGTTTCGTGAGAAGCAGCAACTGATTTAGGTAAAGACGGACCTTTCTTCGCTTTTTTCTTACTATTCTGTTTCTCAATTCTTCTGTTTTTTTCCACTTCTACAAATATCACAAAGAGACCATGCTGGACAATCTATATAAGGCTCTTCCATATTCTGCTTGGGGGCACCCTAATCAACCTAACCTAATTTAGCCTTAATTGTTAAAAAAAATTATTTTCATTTCAAGTATAAAATGTATAAAATGTTATAACTTTTTTTTAAATTTAATTAACCACTGTGCCTTGATTTAACTCACTCAGTCATTAGAGTTGAGAGAAAACAATTGTTATCAACAGTGTTCTCTCACTTTTATCAGTTTGTCTTAACTGGTGTAGTGTTGCTGGTGTTGGTCGTAGTGCAAACTCTGTTGTTTGATTGTCATGATACTACAATTTCTAACATCTAATGTATTCATAAACAGTTTTATTATTCGTTTTCATTCATTTCATCTTTTTTGTTTGTTTGTTTTTTTATTTAACTCAAACCATAAGTTGTTAAAGTGTTAACAAATGTTTACCACAGCCATCACAAACATCACTGTCACTATTTATACCACCATCGCCTTATATCATCATGGATGGATGTTCAAGCAAGTATATTTTTTTTTATTGTTTTTATATAAATCAAGTATCTAGTCAGTCAGTTAGTCAGCCAGCCACTCACTCCCATGCTGCTAAATGTTGTGTGTTAGTGACTGTTACTCTATAGCCACTACGCCACCACGCCATCAGCATCATCAACAAAATTTTTTTTTCTTACCAAAGTGCATGTTTGTTTGTCTGTCTGCCTACCCATCGTAACTAGTTTACACAGTTAACATTAGCTACTGATGAATATGTACTCGTATTGTTTAGCTGAATAGAAATACATAACTAACTCTGATGGTTGCTGTGTTAGTATTTGTAATTATGTCCGTGTGTCAGCCACTATGGTGTCTGGCAGCAGTCTGAGGAGTGTCTAGTTTTTAGACAAATTAAACTGATTTCATAGTTGGTTGAATATTTAGACATTTTTAAGATTACAAGATCAAAGTTTCAGTCACAGCTCTGCTCTACATAATTTGTAATTTGATCATATAATTGTAGCCTTAGGCAAAGGATTTTTATTAATTGTTTGTTGTTGTTGTAATTGTTGTAAATTGAAAAGTGTCAAAAACCTAGATGTAATTTTTACCACAGTTTTTGTTAAATAATTTGCCACATTTTAAAATTTATAATTGATAATTTCTTTAAGCCTGCGCTAGAGGCTAAGAATTCCACAGAAAATTATCTGATAAAGAGAATATCTGGTTGAAAACAAAATTTTTAATTCAACATTCTTTATCGACTTACATTTTTAACAAGCCCCATCATGAATATTACTAGGAAATTTGTTGTAGGAAAATTTTTGCTTTGAACAAAAAACTCATTTTATTTAACAATAAAAAGGCAATGTGAAAAACTCCAGGGAAACTTTTATTCATAATCAAACTGATAACAGAAGAAAAATTTAATTTAAAGAAGTAATTTTTTCTCACTGAAAAATGCAGTTTATGAAACAGAAAAAACTATTTAATTTATTGATTCACTTGATTACGTTATACGAACTTTTGATACTATATGAAAACATATAATGATTGTCCCACTGTGCAATGTTTTAAACTCTTTAAATCAAAAAAATTACAACAAGTACACATGAAGTCGATAAATTATTCGCTACCAAAACCAGACAAATCGCTTTCCATTTTCATTTTAAACGATTGGCTAGGATGACAATGATGTTGCAAATAAAAAAAAAAGAGAAAAAAATTAATCATATAAAAGGTGACTGTAAGCCATGTGTTTTCATATTTAAAAAGCCATACAAGAATTTTTCTATTCTATTTTTAAGATGTTGTAAGTTTTAATTTCATATATCGCTCGCAAAGCATAAGCTTTAAGATCCAGTTATTAAAAAAAATTTTTTGAACGGCACTGGAAGTTGTATATAAACGATAGATGTTTGAGGAAAAGGACTAGGACTAAGACTTAGCTTTACTACTGGCCTTGAGTTTACCTAAGCTAAGATCAGCCCTTGTAATGGATTGTCTGTCATGTCTGAAGGAACTTATGATACATAACAACCTAACGTTTTGGTGGGGTGGTAAGTAAGCTGCTTGACCAACTGGTTCCTAGGTCGAATCGTAAGCTGTCGAAGTGCACATCCCAAAAGATATTGGCACTCAACAAGAGTGAGCTTAAGCTGCTAGGGGATTGGTTGACTGGGCACTGTGATCTTAGATATCACTAGTGTAAAAAAGGAAATATTAGGATCAATAGTATAACGAAAATTCAGAACATAGACTATTTGACTGTCTGGCCTTAGGGTCTCATAAAGCAAGTCTTCTGGAAGACTTCTTATTGATCCCCAGATAAGTTGGTGTGATTCATTCGAAGCTTAATTCGTGAACAGTACAAAATATCCCCTGGGTTGTGGTACATATGACCTTATTTTACAATAATAATAATCACAGATGATGGCCGTTAGGCCTCACGTAAACCAACCACGGTGATAATGAATTCCCATAATTAATTTTGAATTTTTTTAGAAGTCTTACAATAAAAATCATATCCAACCAGATTAATATTATTTCAAGATCCTGTAATTCTGCATTTATCGAATGGCCTCTCATTTCTCCACTACTATATATATTTATGCTAAACTAGTAAGAAAGGTTAGGTTAGGTTTGCTAGGCACTTGGGTTCTCTATCTCTGATGTAGCCTCTTTGTGATATGGATAGCAATATAAAGATGTCAAAGAAATGGGAGACAGAAGAACAAAAAGAATTAGGGAAATAGTAAAAGAGGAAGAAGACGAGTTCGTCACCTAAACCAATTGGTACTTTGAACGAAGTCACATAGCATGCAAGCTCAACAGCGCAGTGAGGCTCTGCAGGTAGCGTTCTCCGAAATAAAGCTCTGATTTTACAGTTTTCTCTTCCTCATACTGACTACTTGTACAACTACTTGACAAACCGTTTTTCCTCACATGGTTTCCAAAACTGCAGAGGTCTGTTATTGCTGCCACCACATTCCTTATCTCGATACTCTGCAGTGCCAGTAAATCTCTGTTACATTTGTTACCCAATCTGAACTAGATTATCCTCGCTATTTTGCACATCCATTCGTTCTTCCATCTGGACTGTGCTTTAACTAAAAATATACTCTCGATCAGTTGTTTGCTTATTGGGAGAGAAATGGCGCAGGTTGCTCTGGTAGCCTCGACCGAAGAGTAAGGGAAACAAGCTACAGAATTTAACATCTTATTAGTCTAAGAAACGCGGCTTCGATGCTCATATAAATGTTTAGCAATTATGAGTTCAATTTGTATTGTTTTTTGTATCTTTGGTGTTCAATAAAAAAGTCAAGAACAGCCATTTAAACGGCTAGTTAGTCAGTCACTTAGAGTATTTATGTATGTCTGTCCCAGTTGATACGAGTATCAACAAAGTGTATTTTAAAGTTACTGCCCAACAACACAACCATCATTTAAGTGTCTATATGGTCATTCATTCATCTAAGCGTCTGTGTATTTTGGCTGTTTATTTTTATTTTTTTTTTAATGATTTTTGATTAACCATCAAAACAGATATTTTCTTGTACAGCTTTCAGTTGTTATTGTATGGCATTTTTCAAACTTCGTTTTTTTTTTTCTAAAGAAACACAAGACAGGAAAATTTTTCATAATATTTTATTAATAGATAATTTTTGTTGTTGTTGTTTGTACGCAACACAAAACAAATTTTGCGGCTCTTTTGTATAGTTTGCAATTTTATACAATTTTCCATGCGAATTCGTTTTTACATGAACTTTTAAAGTTCAAGTTTTAGGTCTTCCTCGGTAGTCCAGCTATTGATAGACACGTTTTACAAATTCCATAGCTAAAGGGGACTTATTTCTTTTTACGTTCGTCAATGTTAAACACTTGTTTATTTCAAAATTTGATTATAAAAAGTAAAAGCTTACAAAGTGTTATCGAAGCAATAGCTTATTTATTCCTCAAAAAAAAAAAAAAAAAAAAAATTAAAATGTAACTCCCAAATATATTTGTTTACTTATATGTTTATATTTAGGTTATATTTCGATTTAAGCTTATTTTAAACAGAAGAAGCTCTCCCGAAGCTACACAAAGTTGAAGCGATATAAGGATATCAAAATAAATAACTTAAATGATTGAACAATTAAAATTCTATTTTCCAATGTGGTAAATATTTTTAAAAATTGTCACTATAAATTCTAGGATCGGCCAAGCTCACTTTTACGCGGGACAGTTAGAAGATGGACAATTTGTACTGGCCACACGAGATCATTTAAAAACAGCTAATCAAATACTAGATTTTATTTATACAATCTGCAGGACAAACCGGGCAAAAACAGCTTTTAAATAATACAAAAAAAAAAAAACTTGGGCAAAACTAATTTAATTCAGGCTTGTTCCAATTTTAGTGCTTCTTTTTTAAAAATTCTCATTTTTTTCTTGGTTCGATGCTTTTTGTATTTAAAAAGTGGACCGCAGTAAACAAAATGCCAGCTTTTTATTCACTATAACGAAGTTAATTTAAACTTATAAGAAAAGCACTTTATTAAATGTTCTGTTATTATTGAAAATGGTATAAGTCCACTTTAAACAAAATGAGTTAGCAATAATTTTAGTAAGATTTTAGTTATATCTTGTTAAAATAATTATTAATTCATTTATTTTTAAAGTGGACTTATAGCACTTTCATTCATATTTGCAAAAGCTTAAAGATTTCTTGATTTAGAAGAAGGCTTTCTCATCTTTTGCTGACAGATGAGAAACCTTAAGCCTTTTGAGGGCGAAATTATTAGAAGCAAATCCTCCAAATTTGCTAAAAATTATAAAATGTTCCTTCTAGTAAATAATAGAATGTAGAGGCATATCTGTTGGTTATGATAGTATCCCAGCTGGTATCCCATTTAGCAAGCAATTGACTATTTAAACGATATGTGTAAAATGGTTTTTACAATGTAAAGGTTCTAATGGTTGCCAAGAAATGTTGGGAGTAAACTACTGAGGATTCAGAGTAGCGTCTCGGTACTTATTGTACTCAATAAATAGCTCATGAGAATATCATGAGGAAAACTTTAAAATAACCCAACACAATTTCTGGAATTAAGCACAAATAAAGTTAAAAAATTTTAATGTTTTAAAACTGATGGCCAGCTTGATTCTTTACGAATCACTATGTAATTTGAAATTCACTTTCATAAATTTGTACTACAAATTTATCAGTAAACTTTACTGTGAATTCATTGTAACTTAAAAAAGAAAAATACATTAAAAATAGTAGATCCTCTTGAGAATTGTAAATGAACTCAAACAAAAATGTTTTAAAATGACAATCTAACAAGACAGGTCGGCACAGCAGTAGGCAATTTTTTTTATTGTTGGCTATTTGCAGCATGTTAACATTTTAACAAGCTTGATGGCCACAGAAATTAAGATTATAAAAAAAAAGTAAAATTAACACAAAACGATAAACACGTACACTGATGCTATAGATGATGGTGAAGTGATGGCAACAACAAGGCAACAGCGTGTGTCACTGATGACAGTTATGATTGTGGCAATAAGATTGTCTTTTGTAAATTGGTTAAAACAACAAAGTGTTATTGTTGTTGTGCATGTATGTACTCGTATATTGAAAATAATTTTTGCAGTTGTTATCGTCGTTATGTTTTTTATGAAAGACATTTAAAGAAAAGTTTTCAATTTAAAGAAAACCACACACATTTAAACAATTTTTGTAGCAAATAGAAAATTTGCTAACTAAAAAAATACAAAAAAAAAATAATAATAACAATAATAATGATAATGATAATGAAACAAATAAATAAAATACATAAGCTGAAATCCTTGCATAATTGCAGACACAATAAAACTACTTTCTACAACTTTTGATTTCATAAAACAAACGTACTCGTATAAACGAAAATAAAACTATTTCTCTAATAGGATTTGATTTGAGTGCACTAAAATTGAATGCATTTTTTTATAAAAAGAAAAGAAAAAACATAATTTTTAATCATTATTAACTTGCAAGCAAATTATAATTGACGTTAATATTTCATCACAATTATATGATGATGAAAAAAATTCACTAGAACTTAAAAGAATGAATACATTGAAGACATTCAAGATTTTAGTATGTTTTTTTTTGGCTTCTATCTCAGCTATTTAAAGAGCGTTAGCCTGTGAAAGTATTTTTTGCTAAAACAATAAAGATAAGAGTCGAAAGCCTTTATTGTATATTGAGAAAAATTTGGTTGTGTTAATTAATCGTATTTATTACCATTTAAAAATTCAGTTGAGGAAATAAAATTTCTTTCTATTTAAAAATTCAGTTGTGATAAACGAATTTTTCAGTTGCGTTAATAAATGTTTGACGAAAATGTGTTGTTAAGAAAAGTAAATTTTGTACTTTATTACCGAAATTTTGGTTGTTACAACTGAAATTTAGATAAATAACAAATTCAGTACTCACAATCAAAGTTGATTTCTGCGTATAGAAATTAAAAGTACAGCTATACTCGTACATCCTTATTATCTCCAGTAAAAGATGTTATAAAAAACAATTTTGCTTATGAGAACTATGGTTCTCTAAATAATAGGCCAAATTAAGAATTATTGTTATCGTAGGAAAACGGCTATATGTGGCAATGCAGGCCATAATTTTTTTTTTTTTTTTTTTTTTTTTTTTTTTTTTTTTTTTTTTTTTTTTTTTTTTTTTTTTTTTTTTTATAAGATTAGGTTTTCGAAAATTCGTCAACGAAATCGACACTTCATGGACATATTGAAGCCCATTTTAACATACGCACTTAAAAATGCACTAACAAACACGACATAGTTGTCGCTTTTGTGATTACCAAGAAAATTATTGCATAAGCGATGACAATGTCGCGTTGTTAATGAATTTTTAAGTGGGCATAAAAATGTATTTCCTGCATTCACATTTGGACTTCTTCCCAGACAACTTAGGCCACTTCAACGATGAACAAGGCGCACATTTTCACCAAGAAATGGGTTCCAAAAATATAATAAAAATGATTTCAGAATATTGTTGGTCACTTCAATGAGATACTAATAATAATGAGTGAAAAAAATTTTTTTTAACGGATTTAAAAAACAAAAGTGAGATTTTACTTTAAAAATAAACATATTTTGAAAATAAATTTAAAAATTGTACGGTTTCTTTATAAAATACTGTGTAAAAACGCCTCCAAACTTGAAAACTGGTGAAAAAAAAATTTTTTTTTGCTTGGTTGAGAAATACGCACAGATTTCTTAAGTTTACTTAAATGATTTATATACCATTCAAACGGCCTCAATGTTTTCTTTCTACCATAAATTCAAAAGTTTTATTCTTGGTATATAATAATTTTAAATAAAAAAAAATTTATATTAAATATTTTTCTTAGTGATTGACATAATTTGAACTTTCGCAATTTGTAGATTTTTTTTCTCTAAAAGAGCTCTGGTTTTTTGTGAGCGTGACCATAATATGTAGTTATTTAATTTTTGTTTATTTGCGTGTGTGTTTAGCGGTATAAACATGTAAACTTGCTAAGCCATACCTGTTACATCTTGTTGTCTTTGTTGTTGTGGTCCATTGCTCTTAACTTCTTGTTGCAGTTGTAATGCTGATTTTAATTGTTGTTGTTGTTGGAACTGGGGCTGTATAGCGTCTGCATAATGCATCCATGTGTTGCTGCTATTTAATGCAGCCAATATAAGAAATAAAAACCACAACCATTGTATCGTAACAAAATTCAATTTGTTGCGATGGGTAATCATTGCTGTGTCAGGGGATCTGTAAATATACAAATTGACGAAATTGTTTATATTGTATTAATGTGTATATTAACCAAAATTGTAAAGAAAAAAAAAAGTAGTTATAAACAAATATAATCACTTTTTTTCTTGAATAATTTGCAATAAAAAAAAAATATTTAAAACGGGCATAAGGTATAATAGCATTTCTTTTGCATTGTAGATTAAGAAAACTTTGAACTTTGATAGACTCCTAGTGTAGGTTGTAATACAAAGTATTTTATTTTGATTAGTTTATTTTTGAAATAAAAACTTTTTTATTGTAATTTAACCTTTTAGTCCTTACGCTAAATCAATATAAATTTAAAATTTATTTCTACTGTGCATTCCATCTATTTGCTAAAACTTTGTTTAAGTGATTACAATGATTGTTTGCCTAGTTAAAAAATAATTTGTTTTTTTTGAGCGCTAAATACAAATTTAAAAAAACAATTATTAAAGAGAAATTTTTAAAATCACATTAACAAGGTTGCGGCCCTTGATTGTTTTGATAAATTCAAGCAAAATTGTTTAAATTTTTTTTTCAAATAACATTTAAATTATTTTCTAAATATGTAAATCTTGACGGAGAAAGCCTATGTCTGTTGGGGAAAAATAATATGCTGTTCTGTATTCCTAATCCTTTTTATTACTAATAGTGCCTTTACATTGAACCAAAATCTATTAGATTTGATATGAAATCTCTTTTTAAATCTATACAGTTTGCATTAACTTTTTTTGACATTCTCAAAAACACTTATCCTTTTTTTGTGTATGTACTTCCGTCCATTTTAAAATATTTTTCTTTATTTTAATGTGTTTAATGTAATTTTTTTTTTAACAAAATGTTTTTGGTGTATTAATAACAAAACGAGAGTTGTATGATTAAGTTCACCAAGTAACAAACAAGATTTTGTTTTTTATGGGAAATCTAGTCAAAATTAACTAGATTTCATTCAAAATCTCGTATGAACTAGATTTTGCTGCCTATAAGGCTTTTAAGTTATCACACTGAGAAAACAACTTCGGTTGTGAAAACTAAATTGATTACCAAACAAAAATTGCGTTGTGATAGTAAACATTTTTTAATTACATCAACCAAAATTCGTTAATGCAGTCCAAAATTTAGTTCTTTAAAATATATTTTGAGGTATCAATTTTCTTTTGCTAAAATTAAAAAAATCGATTATATAGATTATCACAATCGATTTATTCAATTGTGACAAATAAAATTGGTGTTGCAGCTTTAAATTTTTTTTCTAATTGCACTTAAGTTTGGACACCATGAAAACCAACCAGAATGTTAAATTTCTTTAAATAGTTTTATTTTAGAAATTCAAGGCGGATAGGTAAGTCTGAGTACTTTAATTTGCTTGTGACTTAAACTTAATACACTGAAAGAATTTTTTCGTTAATCCAATGAAAAATTCTTTATTTTTCAACCAATTAAAATGTTTCATTAGACTAATAAAATATTTCATTAATTCAATGAAATTAATAGCATTGTTTACAGGGACGGTCAACTTATTATTTAAGCAGCTGCTGCACCAGCAATTATTTGTTGGGTCCTAACTGTGGGATTTCTGTTATAAGCCCTTCAAGCAACTGTAGTACACCCGAAAAATTAGACTACCTGTCTCCTGCTGGAAATCCTACAGCTAAAAATGGAATGAAAATTATAGACTCTAGTGTGTGATAGTGGCGCTTAATCTGTATTTCATCCCCCTGATTTTCTATATATGTTATACTAACAATATAACTCATTATTTTTTAACCAATGACAACGTTTTATTAAATTAATGACAACATTAAATGAATAAATATTTCATTAATTTAATGACACATGTCATTCATTGGCAGATTTATGTTTTCTATTTTTTTTTATATATTTAGAATTAAACTTCTATATTTTTTTGAACAATCTATTTTATTTCTTTATATATAAAAATAATTATTTTTTCATTGGAGTAATTAACAAAATTTTTTCAGTGTAAATCTATACATATAAGAGAATAACGTTATTGACTCTTTTAGTATATGCAGAAAAGAAAAACATCTAGTGCGATTCAGTAACTTTCATTATGAACATTCGTATCAAAAAAACAAGTATAACGATATTTAATTGAAGTCGGTTTTCAGTAACTTTCCGACAAAAATATTCGAAATTTGCAACGAAGGTAACCGCATATAAATAATCATCGGAAATAACGATTTCTATCGTACCAAATATTTTTGTCGGAAAGTTACTGAATACCGAATTCAATTAAATATCATTATACTTGTTTCTACGATTCGAATGTTTGTAATAAAAGTTACTGAATCACACTACTGAAATATTGTATATTTGAAGGCTCTAAAATAAATAAAATTTTTCAATTCTAAACATCGTATTTGAAATCTATTTTGAAATGGAGCCTCTGTCGCCATGTAATTTGCAATTCATTATTTTAAATTATTATTTTTTAGCTAATTAATCGTGCATGTTTTGTATTCCACACGGATTTGAAAAAATTTTAAATTAAATTTTTTTTCTTATTACATGAAAACTTTTTATTTTATTTTTAATTCTATCAATAATTTCGCTCCCAAAATAAAGCAAAACCAAAATTTAAAAATCTTAAAATGGACCACAGAGTAGCAATGAGGTACTAAATTTATCAATTCCGAATAAAATATTCGGATTCGCAATACAGAACAGCACTTATAACCTCTTAGACATCCCACTCATAGTATAAAAGACCGGGTAAGACCGGTTAAAAAACAGCTAGCAAACAATAAAAAATTAGAAAAATTTCAAAAGAATGAGCCTTATTCATAGTCATAAAAAAGTAGGCTTTTGTGAAGAACTTACTTTTGTTCATAAAAAGTTTTTTGGATTTAAAAGCGATTTTAAAAAGATAGCGACTTAAGTGTGACTTTAAATATTTACAAAAATATATAAAAAATTTATTCAATTAGTATAAGTATAAATTGTGAAAAAAAATATGACAAGTTATTGTTACTTTTAGCAAATTTTCATAGCATCATTTTTCATTATTAACAATCACATAGAAAATTCAATTTTTATGCATTAGCTGAAGCGCAGGCGCACATTTTAAATCTTTTATTTATATTTAGTGCCATAAAACTTTTATCTTTTCATATTTCATTGTGTTCTCACAAAAAAACACATTGTTGCAGAAGACTTTTAAATGACAATTTTTCTCTTTTTTAAATTGAAAACTTTCAAATAAATTCAAAATGCAACAAATTTTTGGTGAGAAAATTTATGATTTTGTGTACGTACACAGCATAAATTTAAATTAACTGTCAACAACAAACGAAAATAAAAGGCTTCTACTACAAACAACATAAATCAAGCAAAATTTAACATCTACTGAAACTTTGAAAATTAAAAAAAAAAATATTCTCATGATGGTGTTGAGCCTTTTTTTTTTTTTTTTTTTTTTAGAAAAAAAAAAATATACCAAAAACAACCGTTATTTTTTATTAATAAAAAAAAAAGCTTCATTTAGACCACTGAAAAAGAAATTTCACTTTCGTTTTAAGGAAAAAAAATTACAGGAAACCCCTCTGAGTTAAACAGAAAAACGTTTGTTTTAAACAGCATCAAAAATAAAAATAAAAAAATTTACAATCCCTAAGGACATGTTAACAATACTTTGGGTTTATTAAAAATCAAAAAAAAAAAAAAAAAAATTAAACAGAAGACCCACTTCTTCTCCCAACAATTGTCAAAATTGAAAAAGCCCACCCATGCAAGCAATTTGGTATCTTTATCTTTGTATATGCAGGGCAGACAGTTTATTTATTTTCTTTTTTTTTACTTTTTACTCATTTTATAAAATAAAATTTAATGATATTGTCTTCCCAATTACCTTTCTTCTTCTGGCGGTATCTTTAACACACTCACAACGCCGCCACTAACAACAACAACAACAACAACATGAAAACCCTTTAAGCCAATAATCAGAAATACACGCACATTCTAGTGCATCAGTACTATACGTATGCAACATGTTGCATTGTCTTTTTTTAAGTTTTTTTTTCCACTGAGCAAAGCCTTGACTACAATCGCGATCGCCTTTTAAACTTACATGGCCACACAGTGCAAATTGCATATAAACGCCTCAATGATTTTATAAATGATACCTGCGATTTATATCATTTCTTCCTTTGTTTAATTTTACTTGTGGAGCTTAAGTCAAAATGTGTGTAAGTTAAAGACTTCACTTACACCGCCGAACGCTAACCACAAGGAAATACTTGCTCACTGGCCACTCAACTAACCAACCAGCCAGCCATTGATTCTTTCGCTTATCATTTGCTTTTTATTATTTTTTTTTTTTGCATGATTATAATTATTTATGGTTTTATATGTCTGTGTATTTAATTTCGAATTCGGCAACATGATTTTTTTTTATTTATTTTCTGTTGGGTCACTGCTGCAATTGTTTGTATGCATGTGTGCCTGTACAAGTACTCCTTGCCACAATGTAGTAAATTTTTAATGAAGTTGTCATGACTGGCTGACTGGCTGGTTGGTCCTGTCATGTTACTTAGGTCACGAAAATAACTGTATTTCAAATTGACAAAAAACGAAAGAAAGGAAGATGAATTAAAACGAAAATAAATTTATTTTTTACATAATTTAAAGTTTTTATTTTTGCTTGCATATTTTATAAAATCTAAAAAATTATTTTTTTTTTTTCAAACATTATTATGAAGTCTATACTCTTCTACTCCATTAAATTATTGCGATTACATTTTGTGGTTCCCCATATAGATTGCAGGGCATGGGTTCAATTGCTACTTAAAAATTGGCGTCTAAAAGTCGATTTCGAAATTAAGTAATTTCAATAAAATAATCTTCGAATTCGATATCATACAAAAGTAAAAGAAATGTAAGAGAATATATTTCAATTCTATCGAATTTTTCTACGATACGATATGTTGCTGGATATCGAAAGCGGCGATTAGACCATCGGTCTTTAGTCCAGCCGGGAATTTATGCGAATTTGTGTTATCTAATGGAAAGAAAAATATTTTTTGTTCTGGGAAAATTTAAGTTTTTAGAAATGTAAAAGTATAAACTTTATTCACAATTGGCTATATTGGGTCATCCATCAAAGCTCGAACAGTGGGGACTGCAATGTTAAATATAATTTCTTAATTCATTTAGATATTAATTTTATATGTTGTTTCACTAAATCTATTAGTAGATAAATAAATAAAGAAAACTGTACAAATATTTATTTAATGAAACAAATACCATGCGAGTGTGTAAATATTATTAAACATTTCTAATAAAACAAAACTTTTTAAGTACTTTAAATATTTATTAACTTCAAACTCTTAGCAAACAAAGTATATTAAATATTTGTTAACTTCAAATGAGTAAAGATGTGGCTACAAAAAAAAAAAAAAAAAAAAGTGGCCGCAAAGAGGCAATAGTAGAACTGGTTACCTTTTTGGTCATAACTTGCTTAGTTTTCAAGATATCGACTTGATTTCCATTGCGTTGAATAGATAAACGAATTGGCTTTAATTCGAAATTTGTTTTTTTTGCGGATAGGGCGAATAAATTTCAAGGCTAAATACGAGAAAAAAGGCAAATATCAACAACGAATATATGAACAAAGCGTATCGCCGAGTACCGAACACAAAAATTATTTTACTCTTCTCCATCCGTAATTTGCCTACAAACGAAATGTTTCCCTTCTAAATGTTTCTTTGTCTAAATAGGGACTTAAACGTAAACACCAGAAATTTGCGTTTAACCATTTAAGTTAAGTGCTTTGCAAAACTTAAATGCTAGAAATTTTCTCAAGTTTTTTGGCAATAGTAATAAAAATTAAAGCTTTTATACCGAAAATTTGCGGAAGGAAACGGTCACTGTATCAAAAACAATATTCTCTTTAATTTCTCTGCAAAATTTGTAGAAAATTACTCTTTTGTTTTTCATTTTTTTTTTTTTTTTGATACTTAAAATTTTTTTTTTGAAAGATGTCTAGGCTTGTTTTTTACAGGACTGTAATTATAATTTTATTTTGTTGTATTGCAGAAAAATATTCATAATATCAGTTACTTAATTTTAAATAATTAAAAAAAAAGGTTTAACTGTTCTCTTTTTATTCCCCCATTAAATAATTTGTATGTGAAATATGGATGATGCAATTTCTTTTAATGTCCAAAGATTATACATAATCAGACAACATCGCAAGCACGTGCAGACAACGTAAATTACGTTAATGTTGTTCATTAAAATATTTTTATGATACTAAAAAAAAAACTGAAAAAAGAGTTTGATGTATTGTTTCTGAAACACAAGCCACACGCAAAGAAAAAATATGGTAGAATATGGTCACCGCAAACATAGTTCTCCCCAAAAATATTATTATTAATTTGAAGCATCTAAGCATTATTATGGTCACGATAAACATGTTTCTAGTTATTTTTTACCACATTGTTTTTGCTGTCATAGATATGATTGAATTTATCATATTATTTTTGATAAAACTTTAACTGAAACCATAAATATGTTTATAGTAAATATGTTATGATTATCATAAACATTATAATAATAATAATATCATAAACATAATAATGAGTAAATTGTTTTTTATTTTATCTCTTCCGCAACCATATAAATAAAATAAAAACTTAATCGTTCAAACTCAGCTGAGCTTTGTGGCTGAAGTAATTTAGTGGCGAGTTAATGCTTCTTAACTAAATATTCCTACAAAAAATTCAAACCCGCTGTATAATGTAATAAATAAATATAAATTAATATAGAAACGGAAAAGTCAATAGAATAAGAAAGATTAAAAAAAATATAAAAATTTCATACAAAAAAAAAAAAAAAAAAAAATAGCCCTGACCGCGGGTTGAACCGCAACATTTGCAGTGGAGAGGTATTTTTAATATGCTTGGTTTAAATGTATATATGGTTAGATGCCATCATAAATCTATCCATACTATCTTGCCACTAGAATATGGTTGCCTCAACCATATTTTTTCTTTGCGTGAGTCAACAAATTTTTTTAAAAAATTTAATTTAATTTTTGTATGAACAGTATTACAAATTTTTTTTAAATCTATATGCAGAAGCTATTGTTAAAAAAATATTAAACATTTTAAAATATTTTTAGATGATTAGATTGTTTGTTTAATATAAACAGCACATTAGATTTCCTAGTAACTATATTAATTATTTTATTCAATGTCCAGTGCAGTAAAAAAGTCAAATTAAATTTTAATGTTACAGGTTTAAATATTTACGGCAAAATTTCTAAATGGCTCTTTTTACAAAAAAAAAAAAAAAAAAAATATATATATATATATATAAACATGGCAGTTGGAAAACAAGTGTTATTTTAACCATTTACACTAAACGCAAATTAATAAAATTAATACACAGAAAGTAAAACTCCGATTGTGAGTATTAAATTAGTTGCAAATTAAACTTAAAATCATAATATAGTTGCCGTCATTTTAATGAATTTTAATTCGTTTTGTTTTAATAAAGTTTCATAATTATTATAAATATATATCGTCATATGATTTGAAAAAAGCCCTAAGTTAAATATTAAAAAGTTTTAACAAGAAGCAAAAATTAACCAAAATTTTTCAAAATTAGTTCAGTTTAAACTTTAGTTTAACGATATTATTTTCAATTTTAGGAGGGCAAAATCTTTCAAGAACATGTTAATTGATACGACTTATCGATTGATCTATTGTGCCGTCCAACTAAAATAATCTTAGATTGCTTACGAATCTCTTAATTGTTGTGGACACTTCATATTTATTATAGAGGTTACAAATATTTTTCTTTTTAATTTTAGGATGTAGTTGTGTTGTTGGACTGTTAGCACTGTTTTTAATACTTTTTAAAATTTTCTACGGGGAAATTTTTCTAGTTAAGACAGAATAATTTTGAAATATTAAAATGAAAAAAGAAGCACAAAATGAAAGCAAAAGAAGCATATGAATTTTTTTTTTAAATGTTAAATCAAAACATTTTTTAGCGTAATCGATAGGCGGTGAATACGATACATGAAGGCAATTTGCTTAAAATATATGGGATATCCAGAATGATTTTGGTGCTACCAAAACTAAAATTGATTTAAGGTGTATTTCATATCCTAAAACAAGTTGTACTTTTTTAATTCTATATATTTACTGTTTTAATAGAAAAAAAGAGGAGGTTATGCCATTTAATTTGCAATAACTCGAGAACTCTCTGATTAAATTTTTTAAAACACGTATTGATCGGTAATAAAATAAGCTTTAAATTATGTTTTATTAATTTTTATCAGTCTTATAGGTTCTAAGATATTTTGCAACGTTTTGTTAGATAAAATATTTTTTTTTAATAAAAAAAAAAATTAGAAAAAAAATTTTTTTTAATAAAAAAAAAAATTAAAATTAATTTAAAAAAAATTTTTTAATTAAAAGTTAAAAAAAATTAAAAAATAAAAAATTAAAAAAAAATTAAAAAAATTAAAAAAAAAAATTAAAGAAGTATGAAATGCCTTTAATTGTACGGAAAATTATTTCTAGATATAAAACGAATAGCTTGCTTATACGAGAATGCTAACAAAATCATATAATTTCACTTAAATTCAAGAATAGCTTGTGAAACCACTACGTTAAGAGTTTGAATTTGATTAAAAATATAAAACAATTATAAATTTATTATTGAAATTTATTTATTTTTTTTTTTTTTTACATACCATAAACTATTTGAACACGAACTTTAACCCACTTAAGGATGACCGTTGTTATATTTTGTAAAACTGGCAAAGAAACTGTAATTTTTATTAGATGCTTAATATTGCAGTGTTTAGTTTGTGATTTTAGAATTTTTGGTTCTCAATAAAATGATTTTTATTCTAACTATTAGTTGTCCTTGAAATATTTTCTTTTGAAAATATTTTTTTTTTTTTTGTGGAAATTTAATAAATGTTGGATGTTAAACACATTAAAAAAATTAATTTCACTTTTTATTTATTGTCACATTAACAATCCAAGGAAAGAAGAAAAAAAAATAAACTTTTCAATTTGGCAGCCGCTGCTAATATGCTGCTGTATGTTACCAACTTGCTAACTTATCGTCAAACAACAAGCAATATGCAACGACACAGCGATAATGTAAACAAACAACCAAATAACACACTAACAAAACACTTAAGTCAACGCAAAATATGTGCACATACTTGATTAGTTAAGGTAGCAACCAAAACAAAAAATAGAAAAAAAAAAAGTTTTCTATTTAATATTTTTATTTTTTGTGTTTACTTTTATAACATTATATTTTTTTAAAGCAAAATAAATCATTTAAACTACTTCAGCCAGTTGAAGTTTATATTCAATTCAATTCAATAAATTTTTTTTTAACAAAGTGTTCAATTATTTCCGCTTAAAACATTCGTCTTATTCGAGGTTCGCTATAAAACTGAATTCGCATTAATTCCCTGCTTAACTAACAACTTGTCGGCAACGTTGTTGTGGTCGTTGTTAATATCGTTGTTGTTAATAATGTTACACCACAAACACTCGTTTCTTCATCGATATTTTCGCATACATTTTTTCCATTTTCTTTTTGTTGTTAATAAATAAATACACACATAAAAAGTCATCGATAACAGTTTTAAGGCATATGAATCCACATACAAATAAACAACCTGCCTGCCTGCACATGTTGTTGCTCGATTCTTCTGTAAAACAAATTTATATAAAAAATATAAACAACACACAACACTTGCGCTTTTTATTTTTGTTTGTGTGTGTGTGTGTGTGTATGCACATTTATAGTTTTCTTCGACAACAAATTTAGTTGTTGTTTGTATCTAAACTTTGTTGTTATTTTAAAATATTGCGCTAATATGTGTATGTATGGCTCCACATCAATTCCAAAATACTCCTCATACACACACACACACATACTTGTTGCTTGCATACATATATTTACTCAAACTTGCATGTATGCCTGAGTGTGTGTGTATGTATTCGTATACGAATTCAAAACGTGATGTGCATCATTTAGAAATTTTTTTTGGCATTAAGAAAAAAAATGAAAGACCTAAAACAAAATGCTTTTACCTGTAGTAATTGCTATATATACAAACATACATACGTAGCTATTTTAAACTATGTACGTGTGCATGTATATATAATATGTTTATAGATATAAATTAATTTTATTATGTGTTACCTGTCATATTGTAGTTTGGAGTAAATAATTGCTAAAAATCGATCATCGACCTCAAAGATAAGAATTAAATCAATTGAAATGCATAACTACCACAAGAAACAAAAAACTTGTCTAGAAAAAGTTAGTTAAAAAGAGTTTTTTTATTCACTTTTCCGCACTGCAAGTATTTTAAATTTGTAAAATGTTTACTGAACAAATAGAAAGCCTTTAAATAAAAATTTCATAAATCGATTTCAAAAATCGAAATAGTAACAGTCATTAAAAGATATTTTTGTTTAATAAAATCTTATTAAGAAAATGTTCTATTTGAAATAAAGGCTTATTAAACAAATTTTCCATAGAAAATTATTAAGCAAAAATGTTTTTTAATAAAATTGGCAGTAAGTATACTCAGTTTTATTTTACGTGAGGGTTCTTATTATAGTCGAAAATGTGACATGTTCACAAAAAAGCCCTAAATTACAAAAAAAAAAAAAAAAAATAACATTCGATTTGTGATATTACAATGAACTGCATCAGTTCCTGCAATATTTTTCATTTCTAAATTAAAAATAAAATCCTGTCTGGAACTGAATTTGAAAAAGTTTAGCCAACATATAAAAAAGCAGATAACCTACAATAAAATGTGTTTTACTTTCCACAGATTCTAAGCTAATGAATCGCGAAGCACATGAAATACAATTACAACGATACATTAAATGCAATGAAAAATTTTTTCAGCTTTCTTAAAAACATGAGATAAATATGAGACTAATTTGAGAGCACTCATGACCTGCAATGGGTTAGCATTTTGGAACATCATTCTAATTTACTCTTTCCTTTTCTTGATTTATTAACAAAATGGCAGACAAATTATATATAACAATTTTTGGAAATACGATTAACAATTTTAAATTAATACCCTTAAATTAATAACAACTACAAAAAAAAAGTAATTAATTATATGATTTTATTTCATTTTTTGCTAACTAAAACATAAATAACAATTAGCTATTTAACAAGTCAACAGTATGTAATTGCTGTAATGTGAGTAAAGACACACATTTTATATAAAATCTAGCCGATATTGAAGCACACGGCTACATTTGACAATGAATATGTAAAGATGGTGTAAGTTTATTTTTTGATAATAAACATAAAGCAAACGTACACTGTAGATAAAAACAATATAAAGATATTGGCGTTTTGTTGCAGGAGAATAAAAAAAAAGAAATAAATAAACACTAAACGCATGGCTCACTTTTTAGTTTGTTGATCAAATTGTTTCGGAGGGATGAGTAAAATGAAACAAGAAAGAGACATGTAGGCAGACATGCAACATGATGTTGCGGCATATAAGCTAATATGTAAAAGAGCTTTTTGAAAAAAAAAAAACCCAATGACACTAAACAAGCAACAAGTTGTTGACTTTATGCAGATTTTTGAAAAAAAAATTTTTTTTTCCATGTTGTATGTTGTACTTGAATGCTGTATAACTAGTTGCACATACAAACATATTTTGTATATTAATTTCGTCTACTTCTTTTTCTTGTTTGTAGAATATTCACTTTTAGAGTGTAACTACTAGACATTTGGTCACCAAAATAGCCACAGCAAATAGTTATATTTTATTGAACCACAGGATGTCTTTATTTTTATTTTGAATTTTGTTTTCAGTTTCGGTTTTTCGCTTAAATTATTTTTTTTTTTTTTTGCGTTGCGAACAATATATTTATTGTTCGTTGGTTGGTTATTAGTTGCTGTAGAGCTTGTGACAAGTTATTAACTAAACGAATTATTTAGTGCCAAATGACAATAATATTTAGTTGTTATTGGCTACAAATGAAAATTATTAATACTTATCTATCTTATTGTGGACAAGTTTATTTATTTTTTTGGTTTTTACTTATGTACGGGACAGATGTACTTTTGCACATGTGTAGGTTGATAGATAATTTGTATGTTGCAAGTTAATGTGTCTTCTTTTTCTTGCCCTCTCAATGGAGTGCTTCGCCTGCGGTATAATTTGTTTGATTTTTATTTTCATTTCTTAAAGTTTGGTTGTAATTTGTTACAATTTAAGAGTTAAAAAAAACTGTTCACTTAAATAAAAAACAATTTAAAACGGTCTTTCATTCTCATAATACTATACAGCAAAATTAATTAGAAGGGATTACAAAAATGACATCTATATCGGCGTTTTGAAATTTGATGACTGGCTTTGAGTCCTATTGGGATTTAAAATTTTAACTGTAAACCGGCTTATGTAAGCATGCGATACATGAAATGTTCAGCCAACTTATGCAAACCACTGCTAGAAATATTTTATTCAAAATGTTGTACTAAATTTGGGCTATAAGCCACCTTACAAAAGAAAGCTCTAGTTAGAGAACTCAGTTTTTGAAGCCGAAATACAAAGAACTCTGCCTATGAGAGGAACTAGAAAGACACACAAATAACAGTTATATCTATATTCACTCGACCAGTAATAGAGCGGCACTACTTGCACTCAGTGCTTTTGAAATAAAATCAAAACTGGTTTGGTCAAAACTGGTTTCTAAAAAAAAAAAACAACAACGTCTAATGACAGGGTTCACTTTAATGAGTGCCAGGCCATAGCGGATATGCCGGCAATAAGAAGGCAGACGAACTATTAATTAAATGGGCGGCTCATAGATTTATTGGCTCAGAATCATTCTGCGGAGTCTCTTTGAGTTCTATTAAGCCAAGTTTTAGGGAGTGGCTGGATAAATAATTGTGACATTTGCATTTATTTCACATTTGTTATTACAACTATTTCTCTTTTTACATGAATTTGATTTAACACGAGTTAAAAAGAAAAAATGTCTATTTTTACACGAATTGTTTTGTTTTAACACGATTTTTAATATTTCATATCAGCATGGGATTTCCTTAATTATGCATAGAGTAAATACGTTATTATTAATTTCAAAGTAAAGTTTTGCAAGCTCGAAGACAAATTTATATTTAAAACATTTTGATTCTTATTTTATTGTTAATATTTTTGGTCATACTCCATAAAGAAATAAATCAAAACAAGCCTTGATGATGTTAGGCGATAGTGTAATGAAATATTGACAATAAAATAAAAAGGAAAATGTTTTAAATATAAATTTAACCTCGAGCTTAAAAAAAACTTTACCTTTAACCCTCTGCAACTGACGTCTACTAATTTTAAAAATATAGCTGACGCGGGGTCTCACAGACCTACATTTTAAGCTAATTTCCTATGTAAGTTTCTTACTGGCGCCTCCTTGCACTTATTTATTTATAAAAGTAAATAGTTTTCAAGCTAACACTTGCATAAATTATTCAATAAAAGACTTGACTTTTTCACTCAACTGATGTATCGCTAATGCATCTTAAAACTGATTTTATAAAATTGTTTTCTCACAGTGTATTTAATTTTTATGCTTAATTAACACTTTAATAGCATTTAAGTGTTATTGGTTATCTGTGCAACTATCACATCTCAAAACATGACATAAGATATTGTTGTTATCGGTGCATAATCTTACTTTTTATTTCAATTATAATTTCTAATTTTTTCTTCTTTTTTTTTTGTAAATAAAATTGTTTTTTAAATCAATAGTGGATTATAATAACGTATACTCGTACATATGTTTCCACACCCAAACAATGTAAAGACGAGTGGGTAATTTTTGATTTTTTTTTTCTTTTGCAAATTTTTATTTTAATGTCTTAACAAATAATTTTTTTTTTTAACATAAACATCTGAAATTTTTATGAAATTCCAATAAATATTTCTCTTGCCAAATATTTCTCTTTTTATTGTTTCAATGACTAACTAATTTTGAACTGCTTATAATTCATAACCGTTTGAAAGATGCATGATTAATCAAATTTAATGTTTGTACGAGTTCAATTAAATATAGTAGATATATTTTTATAATTTTTTTTGGATTAGTTGTTATAGTTAAATAATTAATTGTAGCTAGTAAGCCAATTAAAAATACTTCCCAAATTAATTTGTAGGAGTGTTAAGCAATACGAATTTTTAAGAGGAAAATTAATTAGCTGTATGAAAATATTTTTGAAAAAAAAAAACAATTTTAACAGCTTTAGTAGATTAAAATTTGGTTAATCACTAAAAAAAACTCAGGTTTATACAAGGTGCGGCAAAAGTTCCGCTACTATTTTAATTGCTCAACATCTTATTCATGGGCCGTTTAGCTCAGTTTCGCTTTAACTATTATAAGGTGTAGACGTCCAAATTTTATTATGGATAAATATACGCCACAAGAAGCAGCAGAAATAGTGACAATATTTATTGAAAATAATCGTTCCATAATTGGCACTCAGCGGAAATTGCTTCAAAAATATCCTAATCGTCCAACGCCTCCCAAAACCACAATTTATTGTTTACATGTGAGTTTTCGACCGTACGGTACGACAGCAGACAGGTCTCGTTCTGGAAGACAACGCTGAAAATGTGGCTCTGGTGCGCGGTAGAGTTGCAGAGTCTCCAGAAACATCATCCAGTTACACATTTCCGCATGCAGTTTAAGATGAATTTTGAAAACTGATTTGTAAATGTTTCTGTACAAAATTCAACGAGCAATCCTAAGGCTGTCTGGTGAAATGGAAGATTTTTCATCTAAATTGATAATGACCACGTCAATGAATAGAACAGTCGATTTTGGGGAACACAGAATCCTCAATTAATCCATGAAACATCATTGTATCTACTAAAAACAAATGTATGATGTGGTATCCATGCTAGAAACATGAAAAATGCCTTAAAAAGAGCTGAAAGTTGCTCCTAACGAAAAAAAAACGTAAATACCAAATAAACTTTTTATGAAAGCCAAATTTATTTATCTGTTCTTTGGGAAAACTTATAGGCAATCGAAATGGTAGCGAGATTTTGCCCCACCTTGTACATTCCCCGCCACAGGTTAAAGCTTGTATTAAAAAAAAAATTATATAATTATTTATTTAGACTTTTATTTTTATATATAATTAATGATTATTAAGCTTTAGTCTTGTTTTTTATAAAATTATTTATTATTTTTAATATTTCACTTTCCTGTGGAAAGCTTCGCCAGGAAAATTATAAATTAATTAATATTTATAATTATAAATTAATTAATATTTTAAAAAAAATTTTATTTTTATTTAAAGGTAATTTAGTTGTTATAAAATACAACAAAAATGTGTTCAATATATACCCATGTTTTGTTTTTATAAAAAAAATTTTTTTTTAAATCAAGTCAAAAAAAGATTTCTAAAAAACAGTTTATGTAGTTTTCAATAAAAAATGTTTAATTTTACTTATGCTCATTTAACATTAAAATTGTTCTTAACAATTAATATCGCATACTCGTCAAAGAGCAAGTAGACGTACTTACGAGTACGTGCATGCAGGTTAAAAGTGATAATTACTGACTAGAAATTGCAACACACAAGCAGAAAAACAAAAGACTTAAGCAACAAACAATAAAATAAACGCCAACACGTACATACAGTTAACAGACCCATCACTAACACAACAAAAATAAAAGCAAACCAAAAATAGCAACACACATACGAGTATGTAAATATGTGCGCCATATGCATATTAAACACATGCACACGAACAACTTTTATGAAATGTGTAGTAAAATAAAAAAAAAACTTTCCTTGTACACACAATAAAATTTTTTAAACGGTAATGTACCATTTGGCATTGTGCCCGCCGTCATACATTTTATGGAAAGAAGTCATTACATTTTCTTTACTTTTATTTTCTATTAAGCAAAAGCTAATCAACTCATTCATCAATTTTAGAAAATAAATATTTATTGTACTCGTTTCCAATTGTTTGGAAAAAAATTCATTTTTAGCAACATTTAACAAAAAATATCAATTTGTCAATCGTTTGTCATAAACAAAATAAATACATATTTTGTGTTTTAACGCCTTTATTTTGGCTTTTGGCTACAAACGCACATTTGAAAAAAGTAGCAACAACAATTTAAGATTCATTTTATATTTTTCTATAGAAATTTTTTTGGTTTAGCGTAACCGTCATATTTTCAAAACATTTTGCATACAATTTGTCTTGCCCGTACATATGTAACTATAGAGATTTAGCTAGAAGGCTGTAAACTTCCATAATTTTTTTTTTATTGCCATCAAGATAATAAAAACAACCACAAGCAGTAAAGTAACAAACTACTTACAAATCGGCATATATTTACAAAAAAAGCCTAAGTGACATTCGAAAAATTTCATGGAAGAATTTAAGAAGGTGTTTATTTTAAATATTGGGTTGTTCGGAAAGTAATTTTGTTTTTTCGTTTGTGGAAATGAAAGACAGTTTTCGTATATGGCCTTTCAAGTGGTCATAAACTGTTGAATTTGGTAAATTTAACCTCAATCAGATCTCACGTGTTGTTATTTGCCGGATCGCATCAACCAATGCCTTTATCACGTCTTTATCAGCTTCCCGAACATGGTGCATCTTCGACATCAAAATTGGCGGATTGAAATTTAGCGATCCAGTTCTGGCACTGGTGTACTGTCAACACACCTTCTCCATACACATCGGTCAATTTCTTTCTGGCTTGAACAGCATTTTTACCCTTTCTGTAGTAAAACAGTAAGATATGTCGAAAATGCTGCTTATCGCTCTCCATATTTAAAAGGACAACAACCAAAAACTACTGCGTAGAATTAATTGAAATTTTTCACACACAAGCCTTGCTATATGAGCTCTCAAAGCATATAAAAATTATACGGCTAAAAAATAAAATTAAGTCCTCTGTCGGGAAAAAACGAAATTACTTTCCGAACCACCCAATAGTTACAATTTTATACAGTTTACATTTTTTATTTCGCATTTTCAAAGTATAAGAGGAAGTGAATAAGGATAGCACTAGGGAAAAGTGAAAGGAAATAAATAAGAAGACAGATGGTAGGAAATGAATTATTTATTTTAAGATTAACAAAATATTATTTTATATTAATAAATATTCATTCTTATTCCATTTGGTGTTGCAACATTGTCATCAATTTTAAAGCAACATCTTTTTTTGTCGTCGTCAACAACAATTCACTTAACTTTTTGGTATTTTGTTTAATAATTTTATTAAAAATTTTTTTTAAGTTTATTTTATGAAAAAAAAAAAACAAAACACGACAATATTGATAGCAAACGTTCTTACATAAAACCAAATAAGTGTCATGAATATTCATCAATATTTTAATACAGACTAACCAGAAACGATAAAAATTGATTTCGTTTTGTGTCGATAACATCAAATGGAATAAGGGTGATTCTGCAAACTTAAGATCTCAATAAAAAAAAAGTATAAAAACGTATAATTTAATAAAATAATTAAAAAATTATTTTAATCAATATTTGCAATTTAATTAACATTTTTTTTTTTTAAATTAAAAATTTAAATATTTAGCTAATATAGTGAACGGTATTAGAATTTGAATTTAAATGAGAAGCGGGAACAAGTCACTTGGTCACTGGGGTCAAAATAGACCTATTGTGACACTACTCTCAAGTTACAAATCCTCCCAGAGTCTAGTATTCATTAAGAATTCAAAAACTTTTTAAGTGATTTGTCCGCCAAGTCAAGGTTGTATTTAATGTTGCCCTAATTAGCGAAAACGAGTCCAAATTAGACCATTACAGTGACACAATATGTGTTTTGCTATTTCTTTATCGTCGTTACTTTACCTGCAGAGGACATTTTGACTGATCCTCAGATTCGTCAATACTGTGCAATGTCCAGTCAGGAATCCCGTGACAATGCGAATTCCTGACCGGGTCAGGCTAAATAATTCCTCTGTTGTCTTTAGAGATCGGAATGTCATGAATCTTTTCGCTAACCTGATACCGTTTGTTGCCAGCCAGTCTTATTGCGATTCTCTTTCCAGCCATTCCCTAAAACTAAGCGTAATATAGCTCCAAGACAGTCAGCAGAATGGTTCTGGGCCAATGAATCTATTAGTCGCCCCTTTTCTTGCGAGTTTTTCTGCCTTCTTATTGCCGGCATATCAAGTGAACCCTGTTATTAGATGCTAGTCTTTTAGAAGTTTTAGGTAAGCTTAGACCAGTTTTGATCTTATCTCAAAGGCACTGAGTGCAAGTAATGCCGATCTACTGTCCGAGTGAATATAGATGTGACTGTTTGGGTCTCTTTCTAGTTCCTCCTCTCGTAGGCAGAGCTCTATGGCATGTAATTCAGCCTGAAAAACTGAGTTATCTTGACCCATGCGGACAGATAAGCTTCTTCTAAGACTTACAACAAACACCCCTGTTGTAAGACATTCAACCGTTTTCGAGCCCTCGTTTGTGTACCATACATATGACTCGGCATCGGGTTTGGGTCTGTTTTGTTCCCAATTAAGGGTATACGAGTATAAAACTCGACACAGCTGATATTATGAATTACAAGTTAGTTTAGTTAGTGTGGCTTCCTCTCACTCTGGATCTACGATCTAGCCTATTGGTGTGTTTTTACAGATAAACCAAATTTATATCCATAAAAAATTTTATGCGATTTGTGGTGAAACAACGAATAGCGATTAAATAAGGAAGCAACAAAAAGGTAACACAAGGAGAATAATAACGAAAAGTCAAACACTTCAAAAAGAAACTTGTTCAAATAAGAAATCGTTTGTTTCTTTTTTATAACAAAAAAAAAAAAAAAAAAATTACATATAAAAATCACTGATTGATCAACAAAACAAAAAGAAATGACTAAAAATATATTTATAAAAAAAAGTAGTAATTTACTCTCTCTTGACTTACAATCGTGTTAAATTAGCAATAAGACTTTTTCTCTTTTCGTTAACATTTCCGTGGAATTGGAATTGTTGAAAATGAAACATTCACATCCATGAATTAAATCAAGTCACAGCAATAACTACAACTACATTAACAAAAAAGGAAAAATAATTAGTTTTTTTAGTGAAAACTTTACAAATCACATATACATACGAGTATATGTATGTATGTACATATGTATTTATGTCATGATTAAGTATTTATAAATATAAATAAAATGCAAATGCTACGCGTCGTAATAGAAATTTTGAAGTAATACACACTATTTAGCCCGAAAAGCTCGTCTCATTCGATATCTAGCACTTGCATTTTTTTTAATGTCTAAATTAAGTCTAGGCCTAAAATTTTTACCAGAATTGGTTCTGAAACAACTACCATTTTAATTTTAATTATTTAATACATTAAAATTATTGAAATTCTAAAAGCATTAAAATATTGTGTAATCATACACACAGGGAAAAAGAGTATGCTCTACTCAAACACAGTTTGTTTCCTTTAAAAATCTAATTATTAATTTAAAGCACTTAAACATTATTTTGTCTGGTTAAGAAAAATTATGGGCCATAATCATAGTCACAAAAAAGTGGGCTTTTATTAAGAGCTGAAGAATTATATGAATTAAAAGTAATTTTTAAAAAGATACCGACTTTAGTGTGTCTATGATTATGGCCTTATCTTTTTACTTGATAATTTAAAAATAAGTTTTTGTATGTTTTTTTATATTTTATTAAGATCATCATGATGATAAATATGAATGTGCTACTTGTGTAATTAATGTTATGGAAGGAATATTTCTAGTTTACTTAAGTTTTGGTTTTTTTTTTTTATTTATTTATATTTTTCTTAGAAATGGCGAAATTGCGGGTGTTTTACTTTATTGTACGCTTATCGCTTTTTATTATGATTTTTTTTTTAAGTTTAAATAATAAAAATATAAAAACACTAGATTCGTTTTAAATAAAACATGTTGAAGATTATTATGGCTAATATGTCTGACTGGATTTACAAGTTAGTATGTTTGGTGGTCTGCTACAAAGGATTGTGAAAACATATGCAACTAATCATAATGTTTGTTTTGTATGTTTGTGTTTTAAAAATGCTCATAATTTTAATTAAAAACCATCGATCTTTTGAAAAATTCAGTTGTAAGAAATTTGATTGGCAAGAAACTATTTAAATTACATATCGTTTATTTACTTCAAGAGTGTCACAACTCAAAAAAGTTTTTTTTTTAATTTTTTCTGAAATCTGTAATAATTTCTATTTGGAATTTAAAAGTTTAACAAAATATTAATCTTTATTTGTGCTTAATTCCAGAAATTAATTAATTCCAATTTCCATATAATAAAAATCTCTTTTTTATTTTTTCAAAGTGTAGAGGCTTTATAAAATTCCACCTTGATCTTCAATACACAATTGCAATTTTTTTAAATATCACCCAACAACACTTATCGCCAGTACGAGTATATTATTGTCTTAATGTTTATGCCATTAAGACAAAAACAAAGCATTAATATCAAACTGGTTGAAATCATAATGTTGCAACGCATCTACTCGTACTGCCGCTGTAGATCTTAATAAGGTATTTTGTTTTAAGTTTTAGTTCCTCCATAATTAGTCATATATGTTTAAAATCCAAACACTGAATGAATTTGACATAAATGGTTGAATTAACCATAATGGGCAAGTGGTATAAGTCCAATATTCAACATGCGCAACTGCAGCACAATACGGGTATTATATTATTATCAATTTATACGTTAATGTTGGTAAAAGATATAAATGTTTTACAGAGGCTAACTGAGCTGAAGTATGATGTGGTGTGGTGTCACAAAACACTTTGTTTGTGTAGTGATTTCAAATTAATATTTATTGTATAAATTCTTGACT
Source organism: Thelaira solivaga (assembly GCA_947397855.1). Classification (NCBI taxonomy): domain Eukaryota; kingdom Metazoa; phylum Arthropoda; class Insecta; order Diptera; family Tachinidae; genus Thelaira; species Thelaira solivaga. The sequence goes on along the minus strand of OX377611.1, from coordinate 15,948,184 downwards.
TTTCCTCTTAGTTTTAATGTGTGTAAGAAATAATATGTAGTAGTTTTTTTTTTAATTTTATTTTTCACTTTTAATACTCGTTTGTTTATTTTTCAAAATAGAATTAGAAAACTTTCACTTTCATTTCACATGTTCCTAAGTGGAAATTTATGAAAGTATTGGATATGCTATTTACGCATATCGATTTTTTGTTTGTTTGTTAATCCATTAATACACACAAACATACAGACATACTATGGGTTTGTCAAGTTTACTTTGATTTGAAGCAAAGGTTTATGGTACTCTAGGTACAAACACCACATACGACATACTACATACAAATGTGTACATCGCCCATTTACTTCAATAGTGTCATAACTCAAAAAAAACAAAATTTTTTTTTTTAAATTATTTTTTTAATTAAAAAAATCCTTTTTTGAGTTATGACACTATTGATGCAATACAAATTTTTTAAATTATTTTTTCTCACTTACAATTTTCGCTGCAATTGTAGCCCATAATAATACTAAAATTTTTTTCAATATTATTACTTTACATATACTCGTACATGGTGTAAAAAAGAAAATTGTAAATAAAATATTTAAATTTTTTCCCTTAAGAGTGCCAGCAAATTAAAAAAGTTTAAAGTTGTGTTTTTTTAATTATGACACTGTTGAAGTAAATGGGCAATATGTAAGTACGTGTTGCTAATATACAAATAAATATTGTCGTTGCCCCCACAAAAAATGTTAAGTGAAGATTTAAAAGAAAAAATGTGTTTGTTATTGCATTCGATCGTTTAAGAAATTGAAAAAATTAATTTAATTGTAGATACAATGTACCAATCAATTTAAGAATTTAAGAATGACATTTTTTTATGATATGTAATATTCTTGATCGGTTTTTGAAACTTTCCAAATTTAAAAAATATTTGTGTTTAACAAATTTTTTATAGAAACTTGTTTAATGAATTTTTTATATTAAACCAAAAATATTTTTTTAAGAATTCAAACATAAGTCTCTTTTTACACTAGGCAAATTGCTGGACAGACAAATAAAGTTAATAACAAGAAGATAAAAAGTTAAAGGGGATAGTGTATAATAATTCTAAGATGAAATTTTTTTCCTTCCTTTGACCATTGAAAAAATTGTCTGACTTTTAATTTATGTACTGTAAAATTTGACAAGTACATAAATATGAAAAATGTCTATATTAACTAATGTAATGATTTCTCAATTAAATATCTTAGTTATTGTATTAATTTTTATATATTTTTTTTCTTTTAGAGAAAGACCACACCAAAGGATCCATGTAAGCCCTTTTAAAGCCAATTCTTTGAGGCGGCCTGACCTGTTTAACCTAATAATATTTAATTTTTTTTTTTTATTTATAAAATGATTTTTTGTTTGTATTTTTTCTTAATTTTTTATTAAAATGACCAGCTAGCTGTTTAAGCTTGAAATCGGATTATGATTCTTTATTTTTGTATAGATTTGTGGCTTCAAATTTGTGTTGCCTCTTTAGAACATAATTATTAATTATATTTGCTATAAAACCATTCGTTTTAGTAAAAAAATTGTATTCCAAGAAAATTTATTTAAAAAAAGTACATACTTACTTGTTTGAGTTCCCGTAACGACAAGCCCAACACAGACCTGCGAATGTCTATTAGTTTGTTGTACATTTAGTAGTATTTACGATACGTTTAGAAAGTACCTATAAAAATTATTTATTCCAGTCAACATTAAAATTTTGCATACGTTCATAGCTAAAGAAATATTTTCCATTAAAAAAAAATACAAAAAAAATCAGTTGTCTCTTTTTAAATTTATAAATTGTTTTAATATAAAGAGACACTAACCTTGAGGTGTTTAATTTCACTTGTCACACTTTTTGTATTATTTTCTAAACCATTTCTTCAAGTTATTTCAAAATGCTTTGAATATAAATATACATGTACTCATGTGTACATTCATGTGTATGTTATATTTGGCTTAAATGATTTTTATTGAACGCAATTATTATTGGATTTTATTTGTAATTTTTTTTTTCGAAAATTTTAATTGTATTTGGAATTTCCGTTAAAAGTGTGTAATAAATTCTTTTTTTTATTTAAAAATAAATGAGTTTTCCTTTTTTTTAATTTGGTATACATATTTTAAATAAAAAAAAATAATTGAAATTGTTAATTTATTTTTAAAAAATGCACAAGTAAATTACAAAAGCACAAAAAAAAGATTAACCAAAATTTTTCAGTTTAAACTTAAGTTCAGTGGAAATATGGAAAAACACATTAAGTGTTTTAGTATATAACTTTAAAAGCCCAAAAACTTTATCTCATAAAATTATTTCAATTCTAGCGAACGGTATTGTTTCCATTGGCATCTGATTAATTTTGGAATATATTGCTCTTCAATACCTAAGCCACAATAATGAAGTCAATTGCAATTAATTAAACAAAAAAATTCTTCAGACTTCCATGAAAACTTCATTTTGGTAGGTTCTACATGTGAAAATTAGATTTAGCATGTGAAACCCATGCCATTTTCTTTTAGTATTACTCGAGATAAAATAAAAAAAACATTATGTTTAGCAAAATGCGTTTAATATGTCGCCATAGTTTTCCAGATAGTAACAGGATATTTTTAACATTAATTTGAACAAAAAAACAAATTAAGAGCAGATTTCAAAGGCTAATAAAAGTAAACTAAAATTTAAATTATTTTCTTATAAGAGCTTTTAAAATCTTCTTCAGCCTGCAAATCCTTCTCTTCTTCAATTCTTTTTAATTCTTTGATATAAAGTTCCTTAAATGCCTCAAACTCATCTAAGGTTACATGACACAATTTCGTGGCAAATGATTTGTCTGATGTATCAGTGATTTTATAAAGACGAGGGTTATTCGATTTTTCATCAGGGTCTGCCTTCAAAGATCGAGGTTTGAAAAGGCCTAGTCTCTCCAGGAATACATGGCGACATTTTATATCGTCTATTGATTTTTCCAATGCCTCAGATTTTATTATTTCTGGTATTTCAATGCGCATTGTGTTTTTTAGATAAACAATTTTTTCTTCAATAATTTGTATTGACTGGCCTATCAATGTGGGACAGTTCATCAATAGCTTCCAAACATTTTTGTTGGTGCTAACATATGATTTTAAGAAGTAAATTTGTTTTAACAATTGCTTTTTGTCATTGATATCCAACATAAATGGATATTTTGTAAGGAGTAGGAACAAAAAGTATTCACCGAATTGGCAAGCACGCCAGTTCTCAAATATGTCCACAATATATTTAGTAGAGCGTGTTAGAACTTTTGGATTACCAGTGACGATGCGTAAAAAATTAAATGTGGATATGCCATGATTTACAAAATTTGTATGCGTGCTATGCCACGTTTCTATCGAAAAGTTGGATAAAATAGGATTTGTTTTGATGGCTTCTTCAATGTGTTCCTGTTGCAATACATAGTTGTTTACTGATTCTGAGTTTGGTGCCTTGCTCACTGCTTTCGTAAAAGTCGATGTTCGTGTAAAAGTTGTCCAGCGCTGAGACAGCTAAAATATAAAGAAATTTATTAGCACTTGATTCGTTTTTTTAAATATACTTACATTTAATTTGGTTCTGTTTTGTGGAAATTTTGATATTAAGTTTCTTAACATTTTTAGTGATTATACTTTTTGGCCCGCTAAAGAATTATTTTTCGTGCCTGTTACGAAATTGAGCACAAGAGAGATTAGCAAACCATGTTTAAGCAGCTGTTAATAGTGGTGTGTTTTATTGTTTAACTCGGTTGCTAAAATGTGGACGTTTTTACACAACTATTTTTTTTTTATTCATTGCATTTCTTTTAGATAGTTTTAATGCATTTTGTTTTAAAAAACTGAGCGCAAATATATACATATTTAAATGTTTGATATTTAAACTTAAAATTAGGTATCAGTTCACACACATCATTGCAGAAAAATGTTTGGTGATGAATGTGGTTACTTTTTGTCAAGATTTGTTCTGCAGCTCTAGATTTGATTGCAATTCACATACATACTTACATACATGCGGATTGTGTACTTTTAAACCTTTATAGAAATTATAATTAATTATTAAAAATAAAGCAGCATTTTTGATAAACATTTATCTCATGTACTTATACTGAAATATTTCAACATTTCTGTTTACAGTTTGCCAATTAGTTAGATTAGAACTCGATGCAATTGAACAAATAACAGACAGTAACCATAGTTACTATTGAGCTTTTAAATATTTTTAAATTTTATTATCTGCATTCATAAAAAACTAAACTTTTACGTAATTAATAATTTATAACACACAGGTTGAATTGCATTGGATATTTTATTGGTTCATCATTGTAAATTTGAAGTTTAAAGATGCCAAGTGCTTTACGTTGGGGTATTGTTTCGGCTGGGAAAATAAGTAATGACTTTTGTGTTGGTTTAAGTACTTTGCCTTTTGATGAACATCAAATAACTGCTGTTGCTGCCCGGGATAAAAAACGTGCCGAAGAATTTGCTAAGAAACATGAAATTAATAAAGCATTTGATACATACGATGGCTTAGCTAAGTGTGAGGATGTGGGTAAGAACACAGTTACGATCTAAATTATAATTTTCAAAAATACTATAGTTACTTACAAAAAAAAAATATATATATATATATTTGCAGACATCGTTTACATTGGATCTCTTAATCCGCAACATTATGAGTTAAGCATGTTAATGCTCGAGCATGGAAAGCATGTGTTGTGTGAAAAACCTCTGTGCATGAACCATAAACAGGCTAAGAAATTGATTCAGTATGCTGAAATGAAGAAATTGTTTTTAATGGAAGCGGTATGGTCAAGATTTTTCCCAGCCTACCAATATTTACGCAAACAAATTGATACAGATGTATTGGGCGAAATTCAAGAAGTAAATGTAGAATTTGGTTTTGCCCTAAATGATGTGGATCGTTTACAGTAAGTCGAATAAATTGTAAATTTAAAATTCAGTTTTGAATTTTACTATTTTAATTTAGAAAACTTGAGTTGGGAGGCGGAACCTGCTTAGATTTAGGAATTTATACTATACAACTATCACAATGGGCCTTTCAAGAACCGCCACAACAAATTAAAGCAAAGGGTACATTAAATTCTGACGGTGTAGATGTGGATGTACAAGCAGAATTACATTATACCGGTAATCGAATTTCCAAAATGCATTTTAGTGGCAATGATGTTTTGGGTAATAATGCGGTCATCAAGGGTTCCAAGGGGCAAATAACGGTAAGCAATAACTGTTATAAAAATCTTGGTAAATTACCTTAATATTTCAAATTAATTATTCTTTAAAGCTAAAGCAATTTTGGTGTCCAACAAAAATTATTGATATTGATGGCCAAGAAAAAGAGTGGGTTTTACCTAAAGGGAAATGTTCAACCAATTTCATTAATTCGGAAGGTTTGAGATATGAAGCTGCGGCAGCTAGACAGTGTATATTAGAAGGAAAATTACAGCATGAGCATGTTAGCCACAACGACAGTTTGCTATTTGCCCAAATAGAAGATGAAATTCGTGCTCAAATTGGTGTTATTTATTCTGTAGATAAGTAATTTTTTTTAAATATTTTGTCCCTATCTTTTTAAAAGGTTTTATATTATAAAAATGAAATAAACAATTGATGTACATATTGAAGTTTTATTATTATATTACATATTAATGTAGTGGAGACAGCATATTGTGGCATCAATACATTGCTATATGCTAACTGATGATAACAGGCAAAAAGAAATATATGCTGTTTGAAGATATATCAATTGTAGCCATTTTTATAGGGTTTCTATTTATTAACTATTTTTATAATTTTGAATAAACGTTTTTGTCAGATACTTATTTTTTGTGAGTATTTCATGCAAGAATTTGATAACACAAATCCGCTAAGTTCTTGCCTTTTTTTTGGCAGAAACTACCGAGGGCCTAGACAGGAATTGAACCTGAACTTAATAGGTTAAAAATTATTCGCAATGTGTAACTACTTACTATTTTATATAAATGCAGTTTTACTAATTACATTTTAAAAAATTTCATTATCAAAGTAATTAATTTATGATTTTTTCGGTATGATTGTTTTATTAAAAAATTAAATAAATTATACTTTATTTAATATTAATAATAAACTACATAATTTTATATATAGGTATATATTATCAAGACTTATGGTTGTTGTTAAATGAGTTTTACCTTGTTATTGATATTTATATATAATCTATTTTGATATGGAAAAAGATTAGGATAAAAAAATTATAAAACAGAAGAAATAATAAAATCACGTACTTATTTATTTAAAATATATTTAATTATAAACAAGGAAAAACATTGTAAGTTAAAAGGTAAGAAAATATTTTACAGATTAAACGAGATTTTGTAATATGAAAACAAGTAAAGCAACTTTAACGTTATTTTATAGTTAAGGGTGTATATATTATATGTATATTTAAAAAAACAAGGTAAATTAAATTTATTTTTTATTTAAATGTTATTAGTGATATTAATATGGATGTTCATGTGCTAGCTGAATTGATGTGCCAGAACCATCTTATTCCAAGAGTTTATTTATTTATTATAATAATTATTTTTATAATGTGGCTTATCTATAAAAACTATAAAATTATTTAAATAATTTACAAGCTCTTAAATTAATATTTTGAAATATTAAATTGGTTGTGGGTAAAGGGTTAGAATTATTAAAATTTCTATTTGTTTACAAATAAATTAACGAATTAACAACCTCAGTATCAATTAAACAAATTTTAATAAATTCATATAATGGAAAAAACATAATTTTCGAGTTATTAGTTATTGTTTAAAAAACGCTACAACAATAAAATTACTTGAAGGTTTTCCTTTTAAAAAGATATTATGCACAATTTTTTATATTAAAGTATTAGGAAATTCGAAACTTTAAATGTTTTTCTTGTAAAATATGTTATTTTTATTATGGCTTTGTTGCGGCATATGTAAGCACATACACTATACACACAAGTTTTTAATTTCATTATTTTCTCTGACAACTGAAGCATATTATGCTTCATTTGATCATTTATCAACGGGCGTATTTAATTAACCGATAACTTAAAAATAACAAAATTTAGGTGCATTATATTTTTTTTAGTCGTATTTTTAAAAATAACAGACATAAAGAAAGCGTCAAATGTTACATTTTAAATTTATCTTTTAAGTGGCTGATACACAACATCGAATTTCAACATCAGTTTGCATTTCGTCAAATTTACACACAAATACTTGATTGGTGTTGAAATTCGATGTGTGTATTAGCCACTTTAGACTTACACTTACAGTCTTTAGTTAATTATTCATTGCTTCTTAAGATTTTTTTTACAAATCTGTATGTATTCATCATGAGTGCCTTGATCTTTTAACAAATGTCAATGGAGTGCAATTTTTGTGAAATTTTTATTAGGAAATTAATGCAACTTTTTCAAAATATACAAAATAATTTTCAATTAAAATTTATAATAAAAAAAATTAAATTATCAACAACAAATTTGCAATAGTCATATCATAAAAATATTTGTTAATTGAGCAATAAAAAATAAATAAAACAATTTAAAACATTACTAACGGAAGTGGCTGTTGTCAAAAAATATTAAATACTTACATACATAGATTCAGTAAAATTAATGATTATAATACAATAAAAATTCTTATACATTTGGAACAGAAAAGCCAAACATTTCTCCGATTTACAAAAAAAATAAAGTAAACTTTGTGCAAAAAACTGGTACGAAAACAGATTCAGTAGCGTCTGATGATAGATATGCTTTCCCTTTTAGTACTTATTGTATTAAGTAAACAATTTTTCTAAAATGTTTCATGAGAATATCATGGAAAATAATGCCTTTTGCAAACCAACAAATATTGGAATTAAACACGAATAAATATTAAATTTGATTATTGGAAATATTTAAAAAAAAAGGATGTATAAAATGTACAATCGTGTTTTTTTAATAAAATTATTTTGAGAATTCTTCCGTCTTGTCGAGAGTAATTTTATCTTATTAATATTAAACTTAACACAAAAAGAATTCTAATAACAACAAAACAAAATCTCAGTCCTTACAGCATTTTTCTGACAAATAATCTGAAGAATTATTTAGCTTACTTCAATTTTAGCGAGATATTTTAAGTTTCCAGTGTCAGTTTGGTTTTAAAAACTATAAATTTATTTGATTTTTATTGTAATTATATATATATATATATATATATATATATATATATATATATATATATATATATATATATATATATATATATATATATATATATTATATATATATATATATATATATATATTTTTGTTTTGTTTGCTAATATTAATTCAATACTAATTAATCTTTAATCGTTATTAATTCCCTAATACTTACTTAAAAATTAAAATTATTACATTAACTATTCGCGATAACTTATGCAAGTGTTTCAAGATATTATTATGAAAAGACAAAACTTAATGAAATTAATTACCAAAGGCAGAAGATTTCGTATGGTATGTCAAATACTTTTTTGCAAACTAAACATTCCGATGTTTCCAATTAAATTTTTCTTACATGCATTCGTATTTATCGACTAGTTACTGTAATAATTGTTAATTTTTATTTTAATTTTTGAATAAATTGGAATAGCGCTGTATTAAAAATTAATTAATATTACAATTTATATTCCCATTAATTTGTCTATTCTTAAATAGGTTTAAGAAGATTTTATTATTTGCTTTTATTTTATGTATGTAAACGGTTATTTTTCTATATTTTATAAACATTTTTGTATGTGTGTAATTAAAATTGGAACTTAACTAAATATTTGATTTATTTATCAATTTTTCTTGTGTTTTATATAGATAAATTAAATATTTGTTTGCTACGTTTTGATTAATGCATACGCTGGCCAATTTAATTGCCAGCTGCTACTTGAATAGTAGAAGGTTCTATAGTTACACTTACTGTGGTAGTATTTTTATCATCTTCACGTGGTAGAAATTCAGTACTAAATAGTGATGATGCATCTTTTATATTTTTATTTAAAGTTTCTGCTACCACTGCTGGAGATGTTAATGCTGTTATTTCTTCTGTTTCACTTTGTTGCTCATCACAAGTACCATTAGCTGAGGCCGCCGGTTTTAAAGGTGATATCAGTTCTTCAAATACCATACAGTTTTTATGAGTATCTTCTATATGTGGTGAATCTTCCACGGAGCATAAAGTTGAGCTTTCTGTCTGCAAATTGTTACTATTAGCTTGGGTAAGACACGTTGTTGAATCTGATTTATTATCTGTAGTTTCAATATTTTGTGCAACGGCCACTAAAGCTGTTGCCGCATTGCGATTGTGTTGCAGTAAATCATTTATTCGCAATAGTCTCGAGGAACTGGCCATCGGAGTAGATAGACTTATGAAACTGGAACTGGTGTCAGATTCTAATGAAGGCGCACCATTCACATTACAAGAGGGTGCTGTAGTAGTCTCTAAGCTACTCAGACTACTGACACTATGATAAATTCCTGTAGCGTCAGTAGTTGTAGCTGTACCAAAGGGCGGAATAGACGGTACAGCACATGAACTATAGGTATTTGATGTATTAAGGGAATTGTTCGTATTTATATAAGCTGTATTATGGTATGCATTGTATGAAGATGCCTATAATTGCAAATGTTAAAAATTAGTCATTGATTTATTAATAACTATTACTGCTGGTACTTACTTGTGTTTGTACATTTTCATAATGATAAGATGTCAGAGGCATTAATTCTCCATATGAAGGAGTTGTAGCAGTGGTTCCACCAAACAAACTGGTATCCATACTATCAATACCGTAAGGCGATGTAGCTGCAGTAACTGGCCCACTACCATTGTGTGTCATTTCTAAAGAGGTTTGTTGTCCATACAGACTATTGGATGTGGAAGTATTTTGTGGGTGATAGTATGATCCGGCAGTTGTTGGATGATGTATTTCGGAGGCAGTATTATAAGCAGGTGATGCATAGCCCGAACTGTAATTTGATTGCGGTTGTAAATGAGCTTGGTAATACGAGGAAGGTGTTGGTTGTATGGGTGAGACAACGGCAGAATAAGGATTTTGTTGTTGACGATTTTCCATTTCTAAGCGCATTAAGGTATGTATGTAATGGGTGCGTACACGAGTCGGATTAAATTCGACTCGTCCAATTGTGTTGCCGCATGCATCACGCGAACAGCCGCAAGGAAACATGTCACGGTCAACTTGGCATTTAATACCAGATTGAGAACAAGCACATGTTTCGGGATCACAAAAATCTCGACAAGTACAGCCGCAGACTTCACGACTATTACGAATATTTCGACATTCGGCCTTTTCATTGGGATCTATTTTGCGAATACCAGCGGCCTTAAGCAAAGCTCTTCGCTGCTTAGGCGAAACAGGTTGTAGGAAACCATTCGATTCTCCATCTAGATCAGAGCCACTACCCTCACTTAAATAGTCTTCTTCAGACTCTTCACTTTCATCGCTGGAGCTGCCTCTAGGATTAATTTCTTGTAGTTGCATGCGATGAGCTCTTCGGAGCTCTGCTGCGTGTTCTGCTATAGTTAAGGTTTTAAAGGCAACATGTCTAGATCCCATACCTAATGTACAACCGCCAGCAGACGGCACACAACTAAAGCCTTGTTGTCGAGGAAAATAATACACTTGAACAGTATCAAAATTTATTGACCGCTTTGGTTTTTTTTGTATATTGCCATCTAAACTGCTATTATTGATAGAAGTGGCTGTAGATGTGAGAGATTCCAAACCTTCAGTAACAACATCTTCAACTTCCAAGCGTCGTTTCAAATTTGATCTGTATGGTTTTGGAGGGCCCTTTGGCGGCGACTTTGCTACTCGTAGCACATTCGACCTTAATATTATCTCATTGTTATTTGCTTTATTTTGAGCGGTTGCATGCACCGGTGTCAACGTGGTTCTGTTTAATTGGTTAGTATCTAAAATACTTATTGTTGTTGTATGTAAGGCTTCACTACCTAAACCAGAGTCGGATCCCTCTCCATTTCGTTCTTCTTTTTCGGGCATGACTTCTGTACTGTTATCTTTTAAGATTAACTTACTGCTGCAAGATGGTTGGTTATCCTCAAGATCGGGTTTTAACCAACGCAAATCTTCATCAGTGGTTGTTTGTGTGTCATCATCCTGAGAAGTTTGAGAAGTATTTAATAAATTTAATTCTTCCAAAACTGCAGCTTTATCGGAAGAAAATGCTTCCCGTTCTTCACACGCGATTGCTAAAGGATCATCTGTTGTGTTATTCGTATCAATTGATACTGTAGAGGCATTAAGATCAACTTCTTCCAAAGCTATTACATTGTTGTCTGAAAAATTTTAAATTGTAATTAAGTTCTATTGTAATAAAATAAATAAAAAATTAGACAATTTGCATAGAGAATAATTACTGTTTTTAAAATAATTTTCTATTCTTTTGCTTAATAGTTTACCAGTGCAACAAATAAAAACCTAATTTTTTAATAACTTTAGGATTTCGTATAGGTATGATTAAAGTAGTTTTGCTAGGTCTTTTTGAATCGCTTTTCTGCTTATATTAGTTTCTACTTACTTGTAAAATTATCCAAGTCTACAAATGGCTCTTCTTCGTCTTCAACGCCGAAAGCATCATTTTGTTCAGGCTCGGTTTCTAGGTCTTTCTCCTCTTCACCTTCAATATCAGAGTAAGCTATTTCTTTGTGTTCGTACGCAGTTTTATTATCTTCTTCTTCATCTTCAGTTGGAAAATCATTTACAGCTCTAAAATCTTTTTCAAAACATTCTTCAGCACTTCCAACCGAACAAAACTCATCCACATGTCCATTCGAACAAGGAGTCGAAGTTGTACCCAGCATTTCCATTGGGTCATGCCTAAAATCTTCCAATTCATCATCTGTTGGACACAAGTGCTGGTTTCGATTATAGTCGTGACTAATAACAATACTGCAGTTCGCATTTGATGACTTCTTCAATTCTAAAATTTCACTATTATTTGAGGATACACCTTTAACTGGTTTTTTTAACATAATACTACTTTCAATTTGTGCCTCAATATCCTCATCTTCAAAGTCACTGGGATTTTCTGTAGGTTCTAAAGAATTTTTCATATTGGCAGCATTTGCTTCAGCATCTTCTAAGCATGAGATAGAAACTTTACTTTGTTCACACACATCATTTTCTTCTTTTTCTTTTGTAACATCCAACTCTAATTCCTTGTCAATATCTTTTAGATTTATGTTTTTATTTTGCATATCACCTGCATTTAATGTTTCCTCTTTCATATTTTCTGTTTCCATTTTTGTTGTTCCTTCTATTATACTATTTCCACCAAATATTGCGTTACTAGTTGCATTCTTTTGTATGTATGTTATAAAGTTCTTAATGGGTGTAAACATTATATATTTTTACATACAAAATGTTTACATAATTGGCGATTATTTATATATTTTTGAAGTGTTTATGCACAATTAAGCAGCTTTGTGCCGAGATTACTTTTTCCAAAATATTGCTAAAATACATAAAAAATATAGATGTAGTAATATGTATGTATTAATGTATGTATTCTTCTAAAATTTGCTAAAATTCTGGTATCCAGATTTTATTTTATTGATTTAAAAATTATAAAGCAGAAAATAAAATTACTACTAAATAACGATTCACAATTTTTTTCAAAAGCCTACAAATAAGAAAAGTCGATATTTAAAGATAAAGCGAGGCCTTATTTACGTTATCCTAGCCTAACTAGATGTTGTTAAGTCTACAGTTGATGTACGTTGTATCTATAGTTAATTTCTCATTTCCCTGTAAGCCCAATGTGAAATTATTTATGTATTCTCATAATATACATACATACGCAGGTATGTTTGTGCAGAAAAACAGGTACTTACATACATATATATACATACACCCGTAGGAATGTTCATATGTATGTACCATGATCACCATCAAATATGATTGAAAAAAATGCTACAAATATGTAGCTGTCAACGTATGTATGTATTTAATGTGTATAAATAACCTACATAAAAAAGAAAAGGAAGTTTATGCCAATGCTTGTTTTTGCTGTAGAAAGTAAATGATAATATACATAGACTTGTATTTTTACATAAACATATATGCACATATGATATGTATGTATTTATCAGCTATGGGTCCATCTTATAGATAACGCAATTATATTGACGTTTTTTGAAATAAATACAATGTAAAACTTAATTATTTATTTAATTCATTACTTCAATACATGCAAGTCTTCGTATCAACTTCAAAATGTATTGCCACAGTAATATCTACACATGCTTGTCTTATATAGGTTAAAGTTTCATAGAAAGTTGCACCAAGATAATACACAGACCTACAATGTACGAGTATGTAGATAGAGGTATGTATCGAAAAAAAATAAAATTGTGGTACAAAACCTTATAGTCATTAATTAAATTCTGGCAAGCAGAATTAACAGCAAAATTTTCAATAATTTTTTAAAACTTTTTCCATATAATTTTTTATACTATTGCTTATCATTTGTAGAAAGAAACATTTCATTATTATAAACGACATCATTTAGCGTTATTCCTAATTCAGTTTTAGAGAAATTTTATAATTAAATAAATTACTTTCAATTTTAAATTAAATTGAATACTATACAAACTGTATTTAAATAAAAATTTTGGTATGAAAAATTAAAGTCAGATACCTATTTTTTAAGGAATTGATGAGAAAGTTTTGAATTTGATAAGTTTTTGATATACATATTTGTGTATACATTTAATAGATTTACAAATTAGGAATCAGGTAGCCACTTAAACAGGCGTAAATGAGCTGCGATGTAAGGTAAGCATGTGTAAACCTATTAGAGTAATATCCAAATACAATACATAAAAAAGGTTCAAACAAGAATTTAAATATTCTAAAACACTGTAGTTTATAATCTTTCTACTATGTAGCATTTAAGCCTGACGTTTTAATCATTATACAAAGTATGTTTTATGATCTTTAGCATCAATAACGTCCCTCTTCATTGGGAGTTTATTGGACCATTCTATTATGTAATTTTTAATATTTAATGATACTCACATACAAAATGTGCAACGTTTAATTTTTAAGCACTTACCTTAAGTCCAATAAATAATAACAAGAACTAAAAATTAAAAAAGAAGCAATTAGGTGACAACATAATAATACGTAAACAGGCAACATACCATTTTTCTTGTTCAGCAACATTTTTCTGCATTTAAATTTTTAGGTTGCAGGAATTATGTTTTTCGATTTTGCAATTAATTATAAAATAATCAACAATAAATTTTTGGATTCCGTAACAATTTATTGTTTTTTGCAAATAACTTTTGTTATCGTTTTATCGATCAAAATAGTTGAGAGGGATATCGGGCGGCTTGTTGCTTCTTCATTGGAGAAGCGATGAAGGCGTCTGCTTTTTCTTTGTACAAACACAAAATACATAAAAGGCTTTTCTTTGAATACGTATACGCAACGAGAACCAACCAATGGTCAGCCACATACACAATCTTCAATACAAAAATTAAAGAAATTTTCCAAAAACTGCTGGCACTATTAAATTAGTTGTTAAAAAAATATTATTGAGGAAATTATCCTTTATATTTAACCCTATGTTAATTTAAATTAGTATGTAATGTAAAATATTTTTTTTTTCACAATTATTTCCTTTTTTGGTAAATCATTCCATTTTGCATATTTTTTCACGTAGGTAAAATATTTTATTTTTATTAACAATTTATGTATAACTAGCAACTTAATGTTTTCTTTAAAACATTTTTTACGCAAATTTGCGTGACTACTTTTATTCTTTTACTTTTTATATTATTTAGAGAATCTCCTCCGCAGTTGCTTTGTCTACTTTCATTGTATTCTTTTACACACACATATTCACTTTTTGCAATTTTTTAATTGATACTGATAAATATATTTTGTAAAGAATATTTAGTGAAAAAATTTTTCAATCGCTCAATTCTTGTAAATTATTTAATTCTTTGGATTTATCTGCGTTTTTACATTCCTGCATTATTCGTGTGCGACATTTTCATTGTGATAAAGGAAAAAATATGTAAGTTTATATTTGGTTACGTTTTTTGTAGCGTTGCTTAATTTCACAGTTGCACAAAACCGTAAGGACAAAATGATATGAAAAGGATATAAATGTATCGTTATTAATTTAAAAATTACTTTTTATTTTTCAATAATTAAATTAATATACATGTTATGTTATTTTTTGTTGTTGTTTCAATTGTACTGAAAACAGTACAACAAGCCTGTATCTATCATCTCTGGTTCAAAAGTAAACTGAATCAGCTGTAGAGTATTTGAGTGTGAACGGTAAAATTTGTAAGCAGAGTCATATTTATAAATAATTAACTGCTGTAAGCTTATTGTTAAAATAATAAATTTTTAAATAATGTGTATACAAATTTTTTTCGGTAAACACCGCAATTAACGACATCAGATACAAAATCTGGCAACTTTAATTCTATTTTGCGAATTATCAGCAAGGTAATTTTGTGAATGCTTTTTTTAAAACTATCACCTTTTTTCTTTCTGTGTGTGCTGTCAATGTTAATGCAGAATTAACATGGTAAGGCATTTACTACAACAAACACTGCATTACAAAACCAACCTTTCGTTTGTGTCAAATAAAAAAGGAAATTTAATGCAGATTCGGTCATACAATCACACACACTCTAAGTATTTTGAGCACACGAACAATTGTGTGCAAAGAATGTGAACAAATTTTGACAGCTTTGCAGACAAAACGATGGAGAGCAAAAAATGTACAGTTGCTTTGTTTGCTTTACCGTGTTAATTCTGCCATGGCTAATCAAAAACTAAACCCCTAAAGTATGTTAAGTATGTTAACTAAAATGTTCTTTAGTAGTAGTAGTAGTAGTAAAGATTTAATTGCGACTTCTTTTTTCCATATTACAAGATTTATACTAACATAAAATTTTCGAAAACTTAAAACTATAAAGTATTATTTTAATTACATAAACATACATTTAAATATGCTTCCGGTTTATCAATACAGAAAATTAGTTGTGTACAATATAAATACTTAAAATATGTGAAAATCACTGCTTGCTCCCGGCACTTAACGTTATCGATAGAGTTTATATATCTATCATATAAAATGTTCTTAAAAAAATATTATTTTTGAAAAAAATTATAAAAAATTTTTCTTACACTATCCACCAGAAAAAATTCTAATTAAGCCCAATACGGTTAGCTATCCAACGCAAAAGAAATCAAGTCGATATATTGAAAACTTAGCAAGTTATGACCAAAAAGGTAACCAGTTCTCCTAAAAAGTGGCCGGAGAGAAGCAGTAGTAGAACTGCTTACCTTTTTGGTCATAACTTGCTTACTTTTCTAGATATTGGTTTGATTTCTATTGCGTTGGATAGATAACCGTATTGGCTTTAATTGTAATTTTGTTTTTTGCAGATAGTGGAAAAAAAATATTTTTGGCAAAAAAAAAAAAACCATGGACTACCCCCTTTGGTTTTTTTTGGAAAAATTATAAAAAAATTTTCTAGCACTATCCACCAGAAAAAAATTCCAAAAGGTAACCAGTTCTCCTAAAAAGTGGCCGGAGAGAAGCAGTAGTAGAACTGCTTACCTTTTTGGTCATAACTTGCTTACTTTTCTAGATATTGGCTTGATTTCTATTGCGTTGAATAGATAACCGTATTGGCTTTAATTGTAATTTTGTTTTTTGCAGATAGTGGAAAAAAAATATTTTTGGCCAAAAAAAAAACCATGGACTACCCCCTTTGGTTTTTTTGGAAAAATTATAAAAAAATTTTCTTACACTATCCACACGAAAAAAATTCTAATTAAACCCATTACGGTTAGCTATCCAACGCAAAAGAAATCAAGTCGATATATTGAAAACTTAGCAAGTTATGACCAAAAAGGTAACCAGTTCTCCTAAAAAGTGGCCGGAGAGAAGCAGTAGTAGAACTGCTTACCTTTTTGGTCATAACTTGCTTAATTTTCTAGATATTCGCTTGATTTCTATTGCGTTGGATAGATAACCGTATTGGCTTTAATTGTAATTTGATTTTTGCAGATAGTGGAAAAAAAATATTTTTGGCCAAAAAAAAAACCATGGACTACCCCCTTTGGTTTTTTTGGAAAAATTATAAAAAAATTTTCTTACACTATCCACACGAAAAAAATTCTAATTAAACCCATTACGGTTAGCTATCCAACGCAAAAGAAATCAAGTCGATATATTGAAAACTTAGCAAGTTATGACCAAAAAGGTAACCAGTTCTCCTAAAAAGTGGCCGGAGAGAAGCAGTAGTAGAACTGCTTACCTTTTTGGTCATAACTTGCTTACTTTTCTAGATATTGGCTTGATTTCTATTGCGTTGGATAGATAACCGTATTGGCTTTAATTGTAATTTTGTTTTTTGCAGATAGTGCAAAAAAATATTTTTGGCCAAAAAAAATCCATGGACTACCCCCTTTGGTTTTTTTGGAAAAATTATAAAAAAATTTTCTTACACTATCCACAAGAAAAAAAATTCTAATTAAGCCCAATACGGTTAGCTATCCAACGCAAAAGAAATCAAGTCGATATATTGAAAACTTAGCAAGTTATGACCAAAAAGGTAACCAGTTCTCCTAAAAAGTGGCCGGAGAGAAGCAGTAGTAGAACTGCTTACCTTTTTGGTCATAACTTGCTAATTTTCTAGATATTCGCTTGATTTCTATTGCGTTGGATAGATAACCGTATTGGCTTTAATTGTAATTTGATTTTTGCAGATAGTGGAAAAAAAATATTTTTGGCCAAAAAAAAAACCATGGACTACCCCCTTTGGTTTTTTTGGAAAAATTATAAAAAAATTTTCTTACACTATCCACACGAAAAAAATTCTAATTAAACCCATTACGGTTAGCTATCCAACGCAAAAGAAATCAAGTCGATATATTGAAAACTTAGCAAGTTATGACCAAAAAGGTAACCAGTTCTCCTAAAAAGTGGCCGGAGAGAAGCAGTAGTAGAACTGCTTACCTTTTTGGTCATAACTTGCTTACTTTTCTAGATATTGGCTTGATTTCTATTGCGTTGGATAGATAACCGTATTGGCTTTAATTGTAATTTTGTTTTTTGCAGATAGTGCAAAAAAATATTTTTGGCCAAAAAAAAATCCATGGACTACCCCCTTTGGTTTTTTTTGGAAAAATTATAAAAAAATTTTCTTACACTATCCACAAGAAAAAAAAATTCTAATTAAGCCCAATACGGTTAGCTATCCAACGCAAAAGAAATCAAGTCGATATATTGAAAACTTAGCAAGTTATGACCAAAAAGGTAACCAGTTCTCCTAAAAAGTGGCCGGAGAGAAGCAGTAGTAGAACTGCTTACCTTTTTGGTCATAACTTGCTTAATTTTCTAGATATTCGCTTGATTTCTATTGCGTTGGATAGATAACCGTATTGGCTTTAATTGTAATTTGATTTTTGCAGATAGTGGAAAAAAAATATTTTTGGCCAAAAAAAAAACCATGGACTACCCCCTTTGGTTTTTTGGAAAAATTATAAAAAAATTTTGTACACTATCCACACGAAAAAAATTCTAATTAAGCCCAATACGGTTAGCTATCCAACGCAAAAGAAATCAAATCGATATATTGAAAACTTAGCAAGTTATGACCAAAAAGGTAACCAGTTCTCCTAAAAAGTGGCCGGAGAGAAGCAGTAGTAGAACTGCTTACCTTTTTGGTCATAACTTGCTTACTTTTCTAGATATTGGCTTGATTTCTATTGCGTTGGATAGATAACCGTATTGGCTTTAATTGTAATTTTGTTTTTTGCAGATAGTGCAAAAAAATATTTTTGGCCAAAAAAAAATCCATGGACTACCCCCTTTGGTTTTTTTGGAAAAATTATAAAAAAATTTTCTTACACTATCCACAAGAAAAAAAATTCTAATTAAGCCCAATACGGTTAGCTATCCAACGCAAAAGAAATCAAGTCGATATATTGAAAACTTAGCAAGTTATGACCAAAAAGGTAACCAGTTCTCCTAAAAAGTGGCCGGAGAGAAGCAGTAGTAGAACTGCTTACCTTTTTGGTCATAACTTGCTTAATTTTCTAGATATTCGCTTGATTTCTATTGCGTTGGATAGATAACCGTATTGGCTTTAATTGTAATTTGATTTTTGCAGATAGTGGAAAAAAAATATTTTTGGCCAAAAAAAAAACCATGGACTACCCCCTTTGGTTTTTTTGGAAAAATTATAAAAAAATTTTCTTACACTATCCACCAGAAAAAAATTTAATTAAGCCCAATACGGTTAGCTATCCAACGCAAAAGAAATCAAGTCGATATATTGAAAACTTAGCAAGTTATGACCAAAAAGGTAACCAGTTCTCCTAAAAAGTGGCCGGAGAGAAGCAGTAGTAGAACTGCTTACCTTTTTGGTCATAACTTGCTTACTTTTCTGGATATTGGCTTGATTTTTATTGCGTTGGATAGATAACCGTATTGGCTTTAATTGTAATTTTGTTTTTTTGCAGATAGTGCAAAAAAATATTTTTGGAAAAAAAAACCATGGACTACCCCCTTTGGTTTTTTTGGAAAAATTATAAAAAAATTTTCTTACACTATCCACACGAAAAAAATTCTAATTAAGCCCAATACGGTTAGCTATCCAACGCAAAAGAAATCAAGTCGATATATTGAAAACTTAGCAAGTTATGACCAAAAAGGTAACCAGTTCTCCTAAAAAGTGGCCGGAGAGAAGCAGTAGTAGAACTGCTTACCTTTTTGGTCATAACTTGCTTACTTTTTTGGATATTGGCTTGATTTTTATTGCGTTGGATAGATAACCGTATTGGCTTTAATTGTAATTTTGTTTTTTGCAGATAGTGCAAAAAAATATTTTTGGAAAAAAAAACCATGGACTACCCCCTTTGGTTTTTTTGGAAAAATTATAAAAAAATTTTCTTACACTATCCACACGAAAAAGTTGTTATTAAGCCCAATACGGTTAGCTATCCAACGCAAAAGAAATCAAGTCGATATATTGAAAACTTAGCAAGTTATGACCAAAAAGGTAACCAGTTCTCCTAAAAAGTGGCCGGAGAGAAGCAGTAGTAGAACTGCTTACCTTTTTGGTCATAACTTGCTTACTTTTCTGGATATTGGCTTGATTTTTATTGCGTTGGATAGATAACCGTATTGGCTTTAATTGTAATTTTGTTTTTTTGCAGATAGTGCAAAAAAATATTTTTGGAAAAAAAAACCATGGACTACCCCCTTTGGTTTTTTTGGAAAAATTATAAAAAAATTTTCTTACACTATCCACACGAAAAAAATTCTAATTAAGCCCAATACGGTTAGCTATCCAACGCAAAAGAAATCAAGTCGATATATTGAAAACTTAGCAAGTTATGACCAAAAAGGTAACCAGTTCTCCTAAAAAGTGGCCGGAGAGAAGCAGTAGTAGAACTGCTTACCTTTTTGGTCATAACTTGCTTACTTTTTTGGATATTGGCTTGATTTTTATTGCGTTGGATAGATAACCGTATTGGCTTTAATTGTAATTTTGTTTTTTGCAGATAGTGCAAAAAAATATTTTTGGAAAAAAAAACCATGGACTACCCCCTTTGGTTTTTTTGGAAAAATTATAAAAAAATTTTCTTACACTATCCACACGAAAAAGTTGTTATTAAGCCCAATACGGTTAGCTATCCAACGCAAAAGAAATCAAGTCGATATATTGAAAACTTAGCAAGTTATGACCAAAAAGGTAACCAGTTCTCCTAAAAAGTGGCCGGAGAGAAGCAGTAGTAGAACTGCTTACCTTTTTGGTCATAACTTGCTTACTTTTCTAGATATTGGCTTGATTTCTATTGCGTTGGATAGATAACCGTATTGGCTTTAATTGTAATTTTGTTTTTTGCAGATAGTGCAAAAAAATATTTTTGGCCAAAAAAAAAAGCCATGGACTACCCCCTTTGGTTTTTTTGGAAAAATTAAAAAAAAATTTTCTTACACTATCCACACGAAAAAAATTCTAATTAAGCCCAATACGGTTAGCTATCCAACGCAAAAGAAATCAAGTCGATATATTGAAAACTTAGCAAGTTATGACCAAAAAGTAACCAGTTCTCCTAAAAAGTGGCCGGAGAGAAGCAGTAGTAGAACTGCTTACCTTTTTGGTCATAACTTGCTTACTTTTCTGGATATTGGCTTGATTTTTATTGCGTTGGATAGACAACCGTATTGGCTTTAATCATAAATTTGTTTTTTGCAGATAGTGGAAAAAAAATATTTTTGGCCAAAAAAAAAACCATGGACTACCATGGTTTTTTTTTGGAAAAATTATAAAAAGTTTTTGTAACACTATCCACCAGAAAAAAATTCTAATTAAGCCCAATACGGTTAGCTATCCAACGCAAAAGAAATCAAGTCGATATATTGAAAACTTAGCAAGTTATGACCAAAAAGGTAACCAGTTCTCCTAAAAAGTGGCCGGAGAGAAGCAGTAGTAGAACTGCTTACCTTTTTGGTCATAACTTGCTTACTTTTCTAGATATTTTCTTGATTTTTATTGCGTTGGATAGACAACCGTATTGGCTTTAATTTTAAATTTGTTTTTTGCAGATAGTGAAAAAAAAATATTTTTGGCCAAAAAAAACCATGGACTACCCCCTTTGGTTTTTTTGGAAAAATTATAAAAAAATTTTCTTACACTATCCACACGAAAAAAATTCTAATTAAGCCCAATACGGTTAACTATCCAACGCAAAAGAAATCAAGTCGATATATTGAAAACTTAGCAAGTTATGACCAAAAAGGTAACCAGTTCTCCTAAAAAGTGGCCGGAGAGAAGCAGTAGTAGAACTGCTTACCTTTTTGGTCATAACTTGCTTACTTTTCTAGATATTTTCTTGATTTTTATTGCGTTGGATAGACAACCGTATTGGCTTTAATTTTAAATTTGTTTTTTGCAGATAGTGGAAAAAAAAATTTTTTGGCCAAAAAAAAAACCATGGACTACCCCCTTTGGTTTTTTGGAAAAATTAAAAAAAAATTTTCTTACACTATCCACACGAAAAAAATTCTAATTAAGCCCAATACGGTTAGCTATCCAACGCAAAAGAAATCAAGTCGATATATTGAAAACTTAGCAAGTTATGACCAAAAAGGTAACCAGTTCTCCTAAAAAGTGGCCGGAGTGAAGCAGTAGTAGAACTGCTTACCTTTTTGGTCATAACTTGCTTACTTTTCTAGATATTTTCTTGATTTTTATTGCGTTGGATAGACAACCGTATTGGCTTTAATTTTAAACTTGTTTTTTGCAGATAGTGGAAAAAAAATATTTTTGGCCAAAAAAAAAACCATGGACTACCCCCTTTGGTTTTTTTGGAAAAATTATAAAAAAATTTTCTTACACTATCCACCAGAAAAAAATTCTAATTAAGCCCAATACGGTTAGCTATCCAACGCAAAAGAAATCAAGTCGATATATTGAAAACTTAGCAAGTTATGACCAAAAAGGTAACCAGTTCTCCTAAAAAGTGGCCGGAGAGAAGCAGTAGTAGAACTGCTTACCTTTTTGGTCATAACTTGCTTACTTTTCTAGATATTTTCTTGATTTTTATTGCGTTGGATAGACAACCGTATTGGCTTTAATTTTAAATTTGTTTTTTGCAGATAGTGGAAAAAAAATATTTTTGGCCAAAAAAAAAAACCATGGACTACCCCCTTTGGTTTTTTTGGAAAAATTATAAAAAAATTTTCTTACACTATCCACACGAAAAAAATTCTAATTAAACCCATTACGGTTAGCTATCCAACGTAAAAGAAATCAAGTCGATATATTGAAAACTTAGCAAGTTATGACCAAAAAGGTAACCAGTTCTCTTAAAAAGTGGCCGGAGAGAAGCAGTAGTAGAACTGCTTACCTTTTTGGTCATAACTTGCTTACTTTTCTAGATATTTTCTTGATTTTTATTGCGTTGGATAGACAACCGTATTGGCTTTAATTTTAAATTTGTTTTTTGCAGATAGTGGAAAAAAAAATATTTTTGGCCAAAAAAAAACCATGGACTACCCCCTTTGGTTTTTTTGGAAAAATTATAAAAAAATTTTCTTACACTATCCACACGAAAAAAATTCTAATTAAACCCATTACGGTTAGCTATCCAACGCAAAAGAAATCAAGTCGATATATTGAAAACTTAGCAAGTTATGACCAAAAAGGTAACCAGTTCTCCTAAAAAGTGGCCGGAAAGAGGCAGTAGTAGAACTGCTTACCTCTTTGGTCATAACTTGCTTTCTTTTCTAGATAATGGCTTGATTTCTATTTCGTGGGATAGCTAACTGTATTGGCCATCCCAATTCATTTTTTTTATCATAAACGATACGGGTTTGTTATTTGCAATTTTTGCCTCTCCTTGTCAACAGTTTTTAGCTTGATGTCCAAATTTATTACACTTGTAGCACTGTCCTCTAAGTTTCTTGTTATTGTAGGGTTTCTTACTGGAAAAAAACTGCCTTTAGGAGCATTACGGTCAGAGAGCTTTGCTTCTTCTGACATCAAGCGCTCTATAACCCAATTGAAATTCAATTTATCATTCTCTACATTCTGAAAAGCCGTTACGAGAGGATCGTACTTTTCTGGAAGTATTAAAAATAAATGTGCTAACACGTCAGCATCTTTCATCTTTGCTTCAGCTAGCTTTAATTGCCGTATTAAATGCTTGAAGCTTAAGACGTAAGCCACAATTGAATCACCTTCGTTCATTCTTAGTTTTGCCAATTTCTTCCTCAATAGCAGTTGGATTGTTTGGCAAAGGCGGCTTGCAAGCTTTCTCAGACGCAGTTTCTTTATCTCTTATAAAGCTCAAACAAGCCGAATGCACAAAACTTACGGTTCTGTCTTTTGCTTTCTTGTCCTTTAAATTATATTCTGGCAAAGCCGCTTCAGCACTTGGAGGACTGCCGGTTAGAACAGCCAATAAATTTAAAGAATACAGATGAGTTTTAACCCGGAACTGTCAATCATAGAATCCTTCTCCTCTGAATTGGGGAGTTCCGTGTTTTTCAATGTTATCGCAAAATAACCTATTGTAATATTATTAATTACAATTCCAAAAACTCAAAAGAAATGAAAAGCAAAGCTTATATTTAAAAAATAACGTTTAATTGCTTCAAATATTTGTTTCAGAGTGAATAAATAACTTAAAAACCAAAAACTAATTCGATTGTAAAACATATTTCTACAAATATGTATTAACAGCAGAAGGACCAATTATTACGATAAATAAAGAAACGCTGTCATTCTTTTAACATACAAAATTATTTATAAAAATAAATTAGAATTTGTAGAAGATAAAAATCTAATTCAAGAGACAATTAAAATCATTTTAAACAGGATGTAGGTACATATAATAAAGGCTCGAATAATTAATATGATTACTCTAAAATTTTTAAGCAAACTAGACTATGAGTGAGAACTTTAGTATTTATATGTTAAATTTTAATTAATGCTTTTTTTGTGGCCGTTCTACGAATGTATCATTATCTGGCATTAAAAAGTCAGGGTTTTATGCCATACAGCAAATGATAAAATGAAATTTGTTTAAAAGAAAATATTTGCTTTCACCTGATGGTCTTGCTTACCAAGTTACTTCGATCTGTATTATATTTTCTATTTCTATAGGGATATTGTAAGTCATTTGTCTAAGATAAGCAAGTTTTTATGTCTTTAGCAACGTTAGGTACATGTTAAAAATTCTAAATCTCTATAGTTATTTTTATTTTATGCTGCCAGTATATTCCCGCTTTTAGTTTCATTTAGAGGTCTTTGACCACAAGTTTATGATTGTAAAATCGTATTTTTTTTTCAAGTAACAAGGTCTCTCTTACAAGTCTATATTTTTTACTATCGTTAATTATGTAGGAATTCAAATTACTGTGGAAAAATTTATTTATATATTTGTTGTGTACATGTCGTATGATAATTAAAAACATGCGTGTATAAATTCATATCTATGTATGTGTGTATTCATACATTAATTCTAGATCAAGTCAGCTTACAGATTATTTAGGGAACAATATTTTTCATAAAATTTGCTGATTTTCAAACCGGTTATTTTTAAATAATTGCATAAACAAGTTTATTTACCTCTATGTTTTTAGATTTTTCTTTTTGAGAAAATTTGTAATTTTGCTAAATATTTATCTAAATTATCTATATATTTTGGAAAAAAAAGTCCAAGTTCTCAAAATAATAATTATTATTAGAGTTACTAAGCTTAACGCTGAAATTTTTCGCGCTAGTGCTGTTTTTCTTCGTCCTTAGCATAAAATTTGTGTGTGAGTGGAATTTTTAGTGTTTTTTTAAATAAGCGTTTTTTTGCTCTCGTTGATTATTGAACTTCAAAGGCTATCAACACTAAATGAAAGAGACGTAGATTAGGAGATGCAGAAGGAAAAAAAGAGAGAGGATTCATAAGATAAAAGAAAAAGAAAAGTTGACATTAAGCATACATACTGGCTTGATAGATCGTTTGCATGGCAGGTACACGGTAAAGCAAACACTGAATTACAAAAACAACCTAATCATATGTGTCATATAAAAAGGAGGAAATTCAATGCAGATCCGGTCATGCTATCACACATACTTGTACTCTATACATTTTGAGCATAAAACAATGGCGTGCATAAAACGCCGAAGACAAAATGATGAATCAGCTGCTTTATTTGCTTTATCGTGTTTGAACCTACTAAAAAATCTGATATACGAACTATTTAAAAACCGGGTTTTTATATATTCTAAACTTAGCACGAGTTTTAGATGAAAAAAAAAACACACACACACACACACAAAAAGCATGTGCTTGTGTAAAGAACAATGTGATAAACAAAAAGTTTATTGGCTCTTGTGTTTTCTATTTTTTTTTTCATTACTATATCATGCAAATGATGATTTGTAAGGTGATATATTGATAGTGGTATTTCGAAGTATATTGACTTGAATAAATAATTTCAAGGGTTTATGAAAATTTTTGAACGAAAAAATATATAAAATTTTATTTTGTTATGGCAATTGTTTATTATTGTACAGAATCATTGACCTCTACAGCGTGTTTGAATTTATTTTCCATTGATTTTATCATCGAAAGTGAAAAGTGTATTTAATTAATATGGATTAGTTTTAAGTTTTGCTAAGGTTTTCGTTGTTGATTCAATGGAGATCACATAGTAAACAAAAATCGCTACATGCATACATAATTAAAATAAAATTGTTCACTGTATGTGACGCCATCACTTGAGTTGTCTGAATTTTTTTGGAGGTTTACTTTTGATAATAAACAAATAAGTCGATAAACTGAAAAAGGGTTTTCGGTGATTTTTCATGAACTCTTGAATTTCAAAAAGTACCAAAACCTAGAAAAAAAAGTACTAAAAGTTGCACAAGCACGAATCAAAACTTTATTTTTTTTCAAGTATTAATTTTTGTACTTATTTGTTACTAGAATTAAAATATTCAGTTAAAAATGTCCGTTCCACATATTTTAAGAAAATTAACTTTACTTATTTTATTCACAACCAAAAATTGTTTTGAGAAAATATATTATATAAAAAATTCATATGCTTGTTTTGCTTTCAGTTTGAGCTAAATTTTTTTTATTAAATATTTCATAACACAAGTTTAAAAATTGAAGTCAACTGAAAACTGTTCCATTTGCAATTTTTTTGTCAATTGGCTCTCATAT
Source organism: Thelaira solivaga (assembly GCA_947397855.1). Lineage (NCBI taxonomy): Eukaryota > Metazoa > Arthropoda > Insecta > Diptera > Tachinidae > Thelaira > Thelaira solivaga. The sequence goes on along the minus strand of OX377611.1, from coordinate 15,921,356 downwards.
TTGATCGTAAATTCAAAAGGTGACATAACGTAAGTATATGAGATTTACTTAAAACGGTTTGTTGTACTTGCTTATAAAGAAAATGCGAAATTTGGCAAAAAAATGTCTTTTCTCTACAGTCGAAATCTGTTTTAAATGTCGTGGTAAAAAATTATTTTTTTAAGCAAAATGTAGAAATTTTAATTTTCAAAAAATTATTTAAAGTAAAGCCAGGTAAAAATCGGCAGTTTGTTTATAAAGGGTGTGCGAACAAGAACGCAAAATTTAAATTTGGCGCCATTCGAAGTGTCATTGTTTGACATTTGAACAATTGTTATTGTTTGCTAGTAGAAGGTACGAGGTTAGTAAAAAATGACCATGGACAGCGAAGGAAGTTCGTTAATTGGGTATTGGAGAGACAACATGAAAATGCTGATTTTGCCAATAAAATCATCTTCAGTGACGAGGCCCATTTCCATCTTGATGGCTTCGTCAATAGGCAGAATTGTCGCATTTGGGGTGAGGAAAATCCTCTAGTGATTCACGAGAAGTAAATGCATCCTCAACGTGTCACTATGTGGTGTGGTTTTTGGGCTGGAGGAATCATTGGACCTTTTTTTATGAAAATGAGGCAGGTCAAACGCAAACAGTCAATGGTTTTCGGTATCGTGAAATGATAACCAGTTTTTTCTTGCCTAGAATTGAAGAAATTAATGTAGAGGGCTTGTGGTTTCAACAAGACGGCGCCACATGTCATACAGCCAGAGAAACAATTCAATTGCTGCATCAGTCATTCATTTAAAATTAAAATCTTGCGTTCTTGTTGGGACACCCTTTATAAGCTTAAAGTCTCATAAGTTTCCAGTAAAACGAGATATATTTGATTAAAGTCGATAAACAACTTTTCATTTTATTTCTAATTAAGTGATGATGCTTAATTTCTTCTCTCTCTCTCTCTCTCTCTCTCTCTCTCTAGCAATCTTTCAAAGGTGGGCTCTTTTTTTGCACACTACAACCATTTTTAGTGCTTTTTAAAATTTTTAATTCGAAGTTAGTGGTATTTATCTACACCGATGACACTAAATTTGTTTTTATGTTACTTTTTTTGCGTTTTATAAAAACAAAACACATTTTGTTCTTGGTTTCGCAGATTTTTGAAATTTAAAAGTTGATGATGTTGCTAAAAAATGTAATTTTGTATTACATATTATAACTTTATATTTACAGTTTGATAGTAAATTACCAATAAAATCTGACAGCAAACATGTTTTTACTTATTTAAAATTCAGCTGAAAAAAGGTTGTATGTTTGTTTTAAATTAAAAAAAAAAATTAACAATAAAGTTCAAGAACAGGTTAACAAAAACATCCTAAACTAACAAACGAGTCAAGATTAAGAAAAAACGATAATAACCTTTAAAAATTTAATATAACAAGGGACATACTCACTCAAACAAGCACTCAGGCTTAGGCTATGATCACATTGCACAAATATTTATCGAAAAAAGCATAACCACTACCTTTTGGCAAATTATTTTATGATCTAATATGCCTTTTATTACATAAAATTAATTCAAATAATATAATAACGCAAATATGTTGTATTTTAACGGAAATCTAAATTAACCTGAGATCACATAGTGGTTATGACAAATATTTGTTTAATGTGACCGTAGCTTTACTCGCTTTATAAAAAATAGAAAATGAAAAATCAAATAAAAGTAAATAAATATTTTGTTTATTTATTAAAAAAAAATGATAAATACCAAAAAATTTTAAATAAATTGAACCAGCTCTAAAATCAATGAAACCATTTAAAAACAATTAAAACAAATTCAATTCGGCTGTGCCGAGTTTTATATACCCTTCACTTTCCACATTCTTCTAAAATATCAAAAGCATACAAAACAAATTCGTCTTACGTCATTAAATATTTAAATATTAAGCAATAGCTTAGAGCAAATCACCTATATTTGTAACCTACCAACCAAATATTCAGATATTATTTTGGATCATTTCAAAATTTTTTTGGAAATTTTCATATACTTCTGAGCTGTTGCTCTGAAGGGTTTTGGAAAATTTCGGTTTTGCATCATAAAATAACAACTACAAAATTTCCCGTAAATGTTAAAACACTTCCAGAAAGCGCAGAACTTACATATTTGGGGAATGGTACTTCGCCAAAATGGTTAATGTTAAAAATCCCTCAGAGGAAAAGTAGTAAGGTAGAAGGGAATTTCAAAAATATAAAAAAAAAGGAAAAGTTTTTTCTAAGGAGATCTGGATGATCTCTCCTTTAAAATGATATACGTCCCATCCCGTAATCTTCTATGGTTCATTCGGATGTTTCTTTGGATTATTTTGAAATTTCCATATACCCCAGTGCTGTTGATCTAAATGATTTTAGCAACTTGCCGACGAACCATTAAAGATTGTAAGATGGGACACATATCATTTTAAAGAAGAGACTGTCCGATTTTTTTCACAGACTTTAGGGCTATTATTTCTAAAAAAAACTGCGTATAAAGGTTTTTGTCCGTTTTGTAGTTTGCACAAATTATGCAAATAACGCTCCGAAAATGGTTAAAAAATAGAGGTAGTTGCACTTCAGAGCTCATAGCTCAGATAATTATATATAAATTGGGCTGAATTTCAATACGAAACTTACAACAGGAACTTCCAACAAATTGACATGCTAAATTTTCTGTAGGTCTTCTAGGGACTTCAGAAAGTTGATTTCAACATGCACACAGATAGACGAATAGGTGGACATCGCCACATGGGGTGTCCCATGTACAGTGTAGAAATTACACACGTAATGACAAACTTATATATACCCTTTTCACTTTTTTGGGAAAGGCATTAAAACGAGTTGCTCACTCACCATTTCCATCAAACAAGAAGGTCTCGCCACTAAGTTTTATAAGCAAGTAGCTGAAGATACGAGTACTAATACTAATCGTATTTAGTGTTGGATTCTCTGTTTTATAAAACACCTATATAAGGGGATTTATTTTTTTGCTCTTATATTAGTTGTTGTAAGAGATTTTGCAATAAATATTAAGGTTTGGTATATCTACTTTGCCATAAAAGGCATTTTCTTTTTACGTTTGTAAATTCTAAAGTATGTTAACGAAATAATTTTGTTTTTGTTTTGTAAAGGATGATCAAACAATAATGCACGATGTTAATTGTGACTTACATCTTGACTCAAGTTTTTTGCCCAACTTAATTTGACAATTCTTTGTTTCAGTGTTTGACAAATTCAACCATAGAAAGGATAGTGTGGCAGAAGAGCAGTCAACCTCGACTCATCGTCGTGGTCAACAATCGCGATATAATAACGGACTTCTTGTGGCTAGAAATTGAAGACATGAACCTCCCAACAGAATAGTTCCACTTGACACATAGCCAACAAACCTCATTCTTCTTAAATATCAAAAAAAAAAAAAAAAAAAAAAAATTATTAATAAAATGGCTAATTTATTAAGCTTGAAATCGTATGTATTACAAAATTTACTTATTAATATTATAAATAAATATTTTTAATACGACCTCAAGTCTGGTTGTCCATATTTCTCTCTTACAACACAGTTTGCGGTTACACTATTTTATTTTCCCCGTTTTATATAAATTTATGACAAATCGTAATACTTGCTTTATATTGTAAGAGTAACTTAAATAGTACTTGAACAGAAATAATCAATATAAACTGCCTTCCTGCACTAACTTGTTCTTTAATAAAACTTACACTGTGTAACTACTTTAAAAGGGCTTTTAATAGTGGCTTAAAATTGAAGTTGAAGTTTGTATACTTCATAGGTTGTTTCTTTTTTTTTTTTTAAATTAAAAATTGTCAAGCTTGCTTTTGAGTTGAATATTTCGATTAAGGTGTTATGGCAGAGGGAACGTTATGACATTTGCATATCACTGTCAATTTTGTTTTCTTAGTTTTTGGCTTGTTAGTAGTTTATTGTTTATCAAGATAATTAATGATGGGACATTAATATGCAGCATATTTGAATTTCATTGGCAGGGGTTATCGCTGTTATGGAAGATCTTACCAGCTATGACTATGATAATTATTTGTTAACCTTAAAGATTAAAAGATTTGTGAAATATTTGAAATTTTTTCTCATTTTAATTGCTTTAAATTGCAACATTGTTTTAAGTATTTAAATTATTGAATAAAAATCCGAATTAATCGGTAACAAAAATATTAAAGTTTATTGAAACTAGTTTTCTGGCTTGATTCAAAGGGAATCTTTAAACTCTAATGGATGACTTTTTTGTTATAAATAATTTTGTAGTAAAATATCGTGTGTTTTTGACAGCTCTTTATTTGTTTTCTTTGCGCCATTCTTCTTTTTCAATAAAAATTTTTTTAACTAAACTTTTTCTCGTCTGCAACAATTATTTGTTAAATCTTTTGTCTGTGTCATAATTTTTTTTTTAACACAAAAATATGTAAAATAATTTGTAATAAATTTTGTAAACTGTAATAAAATTCAATAAACTGTTTGTTAATAATTAATATATTGTTTATGCATGCAAATATTCCACAACGAAATCAACATGAATGTGCAACATGCATCATGGGTGCACAGCATAATTCTGCAAAATTATAAATATTTTAATTGAGAGAATAAAAATGTTTGTATTCAATTTTCATTTCCATTTGAAGTACGAGTAAATCCTAAACGAAGCCACCGACAACAGCAATAGTTAAAGTTGGGTATTGTCTACAGGCAAAATTTTTATAAAAAATAATTGTATTCAATATATCGTGTGTATAGTGTCACCACAAAGATCGTACACTAGCTAATTCATAAAAATGTTAAATATTGTTGAAAATATTATCAACTAAGTGTAGGTGTAGACGCCTGTTCTCTGCTGACTTACATACATACGATTTTCTTATAAGTTTTGTGCTTTAACTACGTATTTGAAAAAAATTAGAAAAAAAGACACAAACCAAATCAAGGAGTGAGTCACTTTTCAAACACGCTGAACTTTGTTCCATTAGACTTACAGACAGACGATTGCAGTTTCAAAGTATGAGGGCAAAACGTTATGTGATTTTTGCATTAAAAACATTTTTGTTTGCAATATTTTACAGTTTTATTTTGTTTGTTGGTTGTAGTTTTGGCGCCAAGCTTTTGGGAATTATTTGTAAAATTATAAGGGAACGTACAAAGTGTTGTTTATTTAGCGGTTTTTGTATATCATTTTTTAAAATAAAAAAAAAAAGTCAAGCAAGTAAATGTGCAAATAATTTTACTTCAAAGTCTGCTTAATTTTTTTTTTTGTGAATAAGAGCAGAAAAATCTGTATAATTTTTTTAAGGAAGAAACTATATGCTATAAAAGGTCCCGCTAAGAAAATGATTACTTATGTTAACCAGATGAAATTGCGTGGCTCAGCTAGAAAATTATTACTTTTGTTAACCAGATGAAATTGCGTGGCTCAGCTAGTTTTATTAAAAAGTATGTTGTCTTTGATATAAAAAAAATTAGCACATTTTATTAAAATATAAATAAAAATTAGAGTTTTTTTAGAGTTTGAATTAAGTTAGCATCACTTAAAGAAAATATAAACTGTTTAATGTTACATGTAACATTATTGCGCCTCCATTGTTATAATGGTTGACAATTGTTTGTCATTTGTCATGTTTTAGCACACTTTAAATACACAATACTACACCATACAAACACATGCACTTGTGTATACGTGTGTGTGTGTATGTGACTATAAATATTTTTATTTAAGTACTTAAATGCATAAATATTAATATTTTTTTTCTACAAAATTTAAAGAGAAAAAAACCATATCGATGGATGTTGTTGTCACAATGTTATTTCTCGCGTTAGTGTTTCCAAGTAAAATGACATTATTAACACACAGGTCAAACTCTTAACATGACACTTGTAATGTTTAGTTTAATATTTTTTTTTTTTTTTTGTAAATTTTTGCATCAAACACCACAACTACAAAAAACAACCCAACACTTTTGGGTGTTGCTTAAAAGTTTTTTGTTTTGCGTTTTTTATGTTTTCTATTTTGGGATTCAGAGGGAGTATAAATCAATTATGTCAAATGTTTAATGTCAACAATATAATTTTTGTTTTGCTTAAAAAAAATCTAAAAAAAACCCACAAAATATTAAAAGAATAAATTAAGTTTTTAATAAGTTTGAAAAATTACTTGTTGTAAAGAGAAAAAAAATAATTTATTTAGTTCGGCGAGTAAACATGGTAATAATTCCCCAAAATTTCGTACAATTTATTAATATTTATCCAGGTGTTAAAACGCTATTATGCTTAAACTACTTTTAATTTTTTTTAATTCAATATTTACACACATCAATGTATTATGTAGTTCACACTGGGAGAGGGTGCTTTTTTTAAAAGTCGGTTAGAACTTGCAAAATGAACTAACATATTGTGGTTACTTTATTATAAGTATTTATGATCTGGAGCACTCACTAGTGGTCAAGATCTTAGTACAACTTAAATGGAAATTTTGTTTGACAGCGAATGCCATGATTTGGCTCCAGTAAAACCTTCATGTGCAGATTATCCGCTAAATCAGATTTGTCGAACGAAACAAAAGCAAACGTTTCTTTTTTTTAATTTTTCAGAGTATTATTATGGAAAACTACAAGACTAAACGTTTGAATTCGTTTCATTTCTATGCGAAATCTGTTAAAATGGCACGATAGAATAATAATAATAAAAAACAAGATAAGAACAATAGAAAGAATTTTTGCTCAACAAAATCGGAGATGGTACCTCGGCAAAGTGGGGAAATCTAAAAACCCTCAAAGCAACAGCATGGGGGTATAAGGAAATTTAAAATTTTTTTTAAAAATAGTTCAAATTAATTTCTGTATATTTAGGCGATAGATTACAAATCCAGACTACCTCCACTTTAAAATGATATAAATATGTCCCCTCAAGCAATCTTCTATGGTTCGTCCGAAAGTTACTTTGGATTATTTGAAAATTTTTATATACTCCAGTGCTGTTACTCTGAGTGATTTTAGCAACTTCCCAACGAACCATGAAAGATTGTGGAATGGGACAGATATCATTTTAAACAAAAGGTCCTCTAGATTTGCATCATAAAATAAAAACTACGAAGTTTTCAGAAAATGTTAAGACACTTATAGAAAGTTTAGAGGCTACAGATTAAATAAATTTTTGATTTTGGAAATTTTCATAGACAAAATCGGGAATGGTACCTCGGCAAATTGGAAAATTACAGAATTTTGTAAGCAAATCAATAACTTGTTGAACACTTAATCTTCTTTTTTATTATGCTTGCAGTGACATAATATATTTTCTGCTGTCTATTCGTCTGCGCTGCACTATGACTGATCCTCATATTCACCAAGTGTTTCAATACTCTGCAACTTTTTATAAAGCTTGTGTTACCTTAAAAAAAATACCCGCTATTTAAAAATGATAAACTTTTTGATTTACTTACTCGCTAGTGTAAACAATTCTTAAATGAAAAGTATGTTAATAAATTACATGTACTCGTATGCACATAAAAACCAACAACAACAAAAATAATGTTTTATGGTGTAACAATGATATATGATTCCAACACGCTTTACCATTTAACGTTTGACTTTTCCTATTTTTTTTTTTTTTTGATTTTTTTTAATAGCAAAATTTAACTACTTACATGCATGCACGTATGAATATCTTGGCAATTTAACCAGCCAACAAAATATTTATATCTGTTATTGCCATTTTATTAGAAGTTTTGTTACACTTTAATAGTTTCAATTTAAATGATTTTACAATTTTATTAATTTTCCTTAGACACATTCATACAAGCGCAATCTCTAAAGCTTTTTTTTTTTTTTTTTTTTTTTTTTTTGTGGCACAAAAAGATTGTTATGGCCACGCTGTAAAGCTTTAGTATGAAGTCAAGTGTATTTTAATATATTTGGGTTATGTTTCTGCTATATTTAGAGAGTGGCAAATATGAGCTTGTATTAAAAGTGTTATAAATATATTTTAGGTTTTTTTTTTTGCTTTTGGTTTTCATTTATTTCATGTTAATATTAATAGTTTGTTCATAAATTAAGTCAATATATGAATGAATAATTCATTAATAATAATTTGATTAATAGTTTTTCTACTTACACTGAAACTTTATTTTAAACTTTTAGAAATGATAAAAGGATACAATGGAAAATGTTGTTATTTAATTTATTTACTTATTTTTTTAAATTAATCTTTATAAAGTAGCAGAAAATTGTATATGACATTAATGGCTACTTGGTTGCTTATAAATGACTCCTTAATTAAAAGCTTAAAATTTAACTGAATTAAATAAAGTGATTAAAAAAATATGAATGAATACATTAATATGTGTTTTCAGTATTTCATCAAAAGAAAAAAGTAGTTGTAGAGCGATTTAGTAATTCTTAGTTAACTTTAAGAGTTAAAAATTCACCACTGATGTGAATATCGTGGATAACAACCAAAATAGCTTTAAATACCCTATACAACAACTAAAAATGACTTTTTTATTATTATTATTTTTTTAAATTCAATCACTTTCATCTGGCTTTTATTTAACCACACAACTGACAGTTAACAATTTTATTGAATCACAAATTCTTTAATATTACCGTTAGCTAGTTTTAACCAAATATTTTTCTTTAAAATTAAATACTGAATCACACTAATGACTCCATTAGCATTAAGAGAGCTTTCCAGTCAAATTATTTAAGAAAACCTGCAAATGCCACTGAAATTCTTAGAAAAAATTCTCATTATTGTCTCCCATTCTACGTTTCAATTTGAGTGGAAAGTTTCTCTAATTAGTACATTTGGTATTATTAGTTTTGATCTGGATTTTCTATGTTATCTTTCATTTGCTGGTATTTTGCAATTTTTTTCTTCAAAAAATGAAATTAATTTTATAAAAAATCGATTTGAGTTTTTTGTTTCCAAAAATTTTTTCTTAAATTTGGTACATACGGTCTCTGTTCTTCACATACTTTTTGATTGAAGATGAAAACTTTTACGTTGTAGTTGAGTTGAGTGAGTTGAATCAATTGCAAGTTTAGTACACCAATCTATCAGTTGTTTCTGTCAAATTATTGCTATTGAAATTCAGTCCGATTGGTTTATTAAAAACTGCAACTACCTCTATATATGACCACTTTTTGAATGAGTTTTTTTGCGTATTTTGTTTAAACAACGAAACGGACAAAAAACATGGTATGCAGTTTTGTTTGAAATGACAATCATAATATCTGTGTAAAAAATAACAGCAATAGGTCCACAAATGGCCGAGGAATATCAGAAATATAACCCAAATTTAAAATTTTTATTAATTTCTGCTTTGTTTTTTTAAGTATTTTCGGCTGTATCGAGTCTGTGTCAACAAAATATTAATATTTTTCATTTTTCACAGCCTTCTAAAATATATAAAACTTAAAAAAAAACTAAGTGAGTGAATATAAATCTTGATTATTTGACCTTTTTTATCTGAAAATAAATATATGAATATTTTTTAAGCTTTCAGGTCTTTTTTATATTTTTTAATTATTACTAAATTAATTTCCAATATTTCGACATGCCGTCGTGTGTCTTTCTCAAGGAAAATAATTTATTATTATAAAATTTATTATTATAAAATTATTTTCCTTGAGAAAGACATACGAAGGCGTGTCTAAATATTGCAAACTAATTTAATAATAATTAAAATAAAATAAAAAGACCTAAAAGCTTAAAAAATATTTATTTATTTATTTTAAGTGAGTGAAGATAAATATGCCGAGTTAAATATCTTTTAACGTAACCCCTGAAGTTTTTTTTAGTATTTGTAAATATATTTTCAGTATTAATGGCATATATATCAAATACGTCTTACGTCACTAAATACTTCTATATATATTTTTAGCAGTAGTTTAGCAATAGAAGATTACGCAATAGGACATATATCATTTTAAAGAGAAGGTCGTCTAGCTTAGTAATCGTGAATGTTACCTCCAGCCATCTTATACCCAGAAACATGCCTTCATAAAAAGATAATTAAAATAAGTGTCTTGGATAAATAATTAATACCACAGCCTGGGTGTAGTTTTATTCTTATTTTTGTGAAATAATAACGCTTAATGCTGTTCCAAAGCCTCCAAACTTTTTAAATATATTTTTTTAAGCAAAATGTAATTAGTGTGTGCAATTATAATTATAATTATTGGGCTTAAAAACACCTTATATTTTGGTTAAAAATGCAGCCATTACAAAATGGCAAAAATATAAAAAAAAATCAACACAGCAAATGTTAATTTTAAATCGGCTATTGAATGGTCGCTCTTAATTGTTTTTATTTAATTTTTAGTTTTTTTTTTTAAATTTTTGTCTTACAAGTTAGTGTCAATATGTAAAATCCTGTTTAAATAAACTCATATTTGTCACATGCAAATAAATTTTTTGTTAACAGTTTCTTCCCAGCATAAACGCCTCAATATTAATTACAATTTTATTATTTACGATTGTTTTAAATTTAATTGCATGTTTTCATGTCAACATACTCGTATGTTAAATTATAATTGTCTGCAGCACCAAGTCTTAATCGAACCCAGTTTATTCATAACGAAAAATATTTACTTACACATGCATGCCTTTATAAATAAATATAAGTGCATTCACATGTATTTGTTAGTCTTATGTTTGTAAATAATTTTTCTGTTTTTCTAACGTTTATTGATTTTTTAAAATGACAAAATAGATACATGATCGTTTAAATGAAATAGCAAAAAAAAAAAAAAAAAAAAAAATAAAAGGAAAATACAAAATTACAGATTTAAAAAAAATGAATTAATTTTATTTCATTCATAAATTTCAAAGTTGTTTGTTAATGTGCAAAAAAAAAAAAAAAAAAAAAAAAAGACACACTCATACACACACAGAGTGAGACAGATACTTAATTTAGTATCATTCGTTAGAGTTGTGCAGCATGTTGTTAAAGGTGTGTTCCTTTTGAAGAGCTTAGGTGGTAAAAATATTGAATTAATTAAAATAATAAAAAATGAACTTGATTTTAGAAAACGACATCATTTGATTTTGTACATAAATTAATTTTAATTTAATATTTTATCTCCATTACTTTGTTGCCTATTTATTACATTTACAAAGAGAGTACACCTAATCCTCTTTTTATATGCTAAATCCATTAAAAAATAATTCATGCAAAAAGAGAATTATTAATTTTTTTATTTTAATTCATTAATTATATTATAAAAAATAAATTAAATAAAAAAAAAAAAGGAATATGAGTACCATCACCAGAATAATTTTGTTCATTGTCTTGTGAAATTATTTCTGAATTATCATCTCTAAATTGCGTAAAAATCATGTTAAACGTTTTTTCTTTTTAACTCTTGTTAAATCAAATTCATGGTAAAGAAATTCGTGTAAAAAGCGACATAAGTGTAGTTATGAATTTTTTTTTTAAATATAGCTTATATTAATGTATAATTACTCTGGCCTACAAAGCCAACTAAGCTTTTCCTAATTATAAAGCACCGTTGATTTTAAATCTTGGTTTTTTTCAAATTGGCTTACAGGCGCAATTATGTTATTCGATAACGATCGAAATTTACAATTAAATTTAATCAATATTTGAAATTAAAAAAAAAATTATTACATGGAAATTTCGTTTGATATCAAATGCCGTATTTGGGACCCTGTTAATTGACGGTTACTCAAAGGGAAATTCGCCTATATTGGCTATAGCGTTAACACTAGCCGTGCAGCCATGTGGTTGATATTCTTTCTGAAACTCATAGTCTTCATGTAAACGTATGTGTTTTCAGCGAGACAGGTGTTAGGTTGTTGCCACCCTGTTATTGTTGATGTGCTTAAAAGAAAGTTTGTTTCTTAAGTCTTTTGATTTCTTCTTGCATATATTGGTGTAGCTCGTTTTTATCAATTAAATCAAGTTACTTTTTCCATTAAAACAATATTCAAATAAATAAAACAAAATTTTTAAAAAAATATTAAATATTTTTAAGCAATAATTTTTTAATTTGTTATTGAATATTTAATTAAATGATGGCACGCTGAATGCTGATACCCTTCATAGATTTTAAATAAAATTCTAGTCTAACTAAATTAAAAAATGTTAATATTTTTGTGCTCAGCAATCAAGAATTTGATCTTAAAGTGTAAAAACAATGATCATATCATTGTGTAACATAAAGTTTTACACATCTTGGACAAATTATTGGTACTTAAAACCTAAAAAACTATTGCATATTGCACTTGTGCCTGTAACATGAAACATAAACTTTTGTTAGCAACAATATCAATATCAAGAGACATAAATAAACATAAACCAAGATCATCTTGATACTATGCATATGCAAGAAAGCAGCCAGCAATTGCAATAAAAAACATGGCAAATACAAATACAAATCTTGCAAATTCAACAAGATACAGTACATGATATAAGTTCACCACCCAGAAAAAGAAATTTAAAATAGTAGAAAGACAGTGAACAAGGAAAAAAATAAAAATATTGCAGCATAATAAACGTTTTGCTGTGTCGACACTCTTTTAGCAAACATAAAATTTCAATTATCTGGCGAATAATAAATGTGAACCACTAACTGCTACTACGATTTAAAACCAAAAACTAAAAGCAACATTTAGTGAAGAAATCCTTTGGTCACAAATGTGAAATACTTTCTGGTACACTTACTGGTCAGAAAGTTTGCTAAGAGAAAATGCAAAAGAAAATTAACCTACAACAGAACAGCAAACAGAGCCAACAACTATAAATGATCATGAAATAGTTGTTGAATGTAATGAAAGTGATTTTATTACGATTAATGTTTCAATAAATGTTTTTACGTTAAACAAGTTTGAAAACATTTATTACAATCACAAACAACCACCACGATCTTGGTAGTGTATCAGTATGGTGTGTACATGTAGTCGTGTATATTACAAGTGCGCTTATACAACGGAAAATCCTTCGATTTTCTTTTGGTAGCCGTAAGTTTTTAACAAACAGTGGTAGAAAAGGATTTTTTTTGTAATTAGAAAATAGCTTTAAGTCTTAGCTAGGCTTATAGCCAATATGAACGCATTATTCTTACCTAATTTTTATTCTTTTTAATATGTACTAGTGCCTGCTACGGTCTAACTAAACCACAGTTTTATATTTGAGTATTTTTATTGTTTTTAACATTTTTGTTAAACTTATGATCATGTAACGTTATTTTTAGAGCAGTTGTGACTGCAAACAAACAAATTTGTTGGTGGTTGGCATGATGTTGTTCACAAAGTTTAGTTAGTATTTAGTTGGTTTGGCTTCTTTTAAATTTATTTAACATAAAGAAGAACGTGTTCTTCTTCTTCTCAAACTCAGACATGCTCGTACTTACTTACAACTAGTAACAGTGATCTGGTTTGTTTACCTCACGTTGTTCTCTACTACTCGATATCTACTTATTTATCATGTTTTCTTCACCCAAAAAATTGTTAAATATTCCATTATGCCACAAGTTGTTCAAACAAAAGTTTCTAGTAAAACTCAAATGCAAATAGTAACAAACAAACTAAAGTTTCAACTGTAACTACGAGTATTTGGTATTATTTTATGTTTTTTGAAAATTGGTTTTTTATGTTTTCATATAATTCGATTTTTTGTTGGTTTTTAGTTTGAATATCTATCTATTCATACTCATTTGACCAAAAAATATTTAAATTTGTTTGTACGAAAACAAGAAAAAAAAAATAAAAATAAAGACAGAAATGTAGTTTTTGGCACAGGTTTGTAATTTAGAATTTGTTTTTAATTGCCTGCTTTAAATGGGATCATTAATGCAACATTAAATTGATCACGTTTTTGTAATCAAATACCATGAAGGTGTGTGTAATTCAGGTGTTTAAAACATTTATTTATTTATTTTTAACTTGTACTCGTTAATGCTTCTTACTTATTATTGTGTGGTTTTTGTTTTTGAAGAGTTTAATTGAAATTTGCAACAACAACAAAAAATCAAGAACAATTTATTAGATAAAAATCTTAACTGACTGAATTTATTTGCTAAGCGAATAACTAAAAAGTTATGTTGAATATAACATTAAGAACTATTAATTTGAATGATTAATTGAGCAATAACAACAGTTTTTGTAAGGCTTTTTAATTAACTACCGCCAAATTTGAACTTTTTACGAAGATGTTTAAAAATAATTTCTTTAAAAGTCTTTTAAAAAAGGTTATTTGTAAACTAGCTCAGGAGAGATATCTTTATGAAATAATATTTTATCAATTGAAAACGTCTAGTAATCGATTAAAAGCATCTCTTCTTTCTACACTGTCTTTAGACCTGACCCACTTTTAATTATAATTTTTTTTTAAGCATTTATTTTTTTTCCTTAAAAAGAAATACATAAAAGCTTATAAAAATATTGAAATTATAAACATAATTTTTAAAACATTTTTTTTATCAAAGGACTCTAATTAAAATTTAAGCTTAAAATTTATTAATTTTATTAAATTATTCGATCTTATAAATTTATTATTATTTAATATTAATCAAGCTTAAGATATTAAAAAATTGTTTTGATTTAAATTTTCCGATATTTCGAATTTCTTTTGAAGGTCTTTTTCAGGGAAATTTATTTTTATATTTATAAAATTATTTCTTTTGAAGGTCTTCTTCAGGGAAATTTATTTTTATAATTATAAAATTATAAAATTATAAAATTATAAAATTATAAAATTTTAAAATTATAAAATTATAAAACTATAAAATTATAAAATTATAAAATTATAAAATTATAAAAATAAATTTCCCTGAAGAAGACCTTCAAAAGAAAGTCGAAATATCGAAAAATTTAAATAAAAACAATTTTTTAAGATCTTAAGCTTGAATATTAAAATTTATTAACTTTAACTAAACTTTACTAAATTGCACTCGTTTACTTAATTCTTTGTAAAGGTACTAATAGACGACATATTTTTACACTGTATTTGTGAAACAAAAACATGTCATGGTTGATCTGGAAATTGCTAAAGTCGCTCAGAGTAACAGAATTGGAGTATATGGAAATTAAAAAAAAATTTTAAAAATAGTCCAAAGTAATTTCTGAGCATTTGGGTGGTAGATTCAAGATTCTAGAAAAACTATCCTTTAAAATGATATGTGTCCCATCTCCTAATCTTCTATGGTTCGTTTGCAAATTGATAAAATCTCTTTGAGAATCTATGTATGTACTTATATGTCTCCTAAACATATTTATAAAGATGTCATAAATACTGAAAAGATATTTAAAAATACTAAAAAACGTAAGGAGTTACGGAGCTCATAGCTCCACCGTTTATAAACTGATAGGGCTTAATTAAAAAAAAATGACAACATGAATTTTAAAAAAGATGACCTTCTAAACTTTCCTGTACGTTGTCTAGGAACTTTAGAAAGTTGATTTCAACATCCACATGGACAGATATACAGGTGGACATCGCTAAATCGACTCCGCTATTCATAAGGATGTAGAATATATTTACTTTATAGAATGTCCCATGTGCGTTGTAGAAATTACACACGTAATGACAAACTTATATATACCCTTTTCATTTTTTGTGGAAGATATAAAAAGGTAACTGGAATAGTCTTTTCGTTTATAGTAAAGAAACTGATCTATACTAGTACTTTATTTAATATGATTTTTTTGTTCATTTTGTTCAATTGCTTGTAATTTAAATTTGCTAATAGTACTCTGTAGGTAACGAGATAAATTTATTTTAAACATTATTGGCAAGTGTTGTGTTGGATTGTTTAAACTTGCAGATAACAGATAAAGTAACCAATAGATTATCTGTCAATTTCTACGATTTCTTAAATGCCAAATAAATATCTTATCTAAAATACAAATAGAGTACAAGTAATGTAATGCAGCAGCAGCAACAGCAGCATTGAAATCCTACACCAACTGTTTCTATTTAACAATTAGCCTTTAAATTCATCATTAATTTTAGCTAATTTGCTATACAAAATGCAATATTAATGATTCATGCTTAAGCATAACATTGATCCTTGAACCTATTACAAAATGCATTAATTAATAAAACGTACAATTACTAACTGGTACTTCACTAACTAAGCAACTAATCAAACTAGCTGTAACTACAGTTAAAATAAGAAAAGAATCGTATTGAACGTAAACAAAAGAAAACAAGAAACTTACAAAAAGAAAAACCAGCATAATAATCTGTGAAAATACCACCACTAGTTACCAATAAATTATAATGACTATTTAATAAATTAAGCTTTGCGATTTCAAATTATTTACTGCATCATACAATACGAGCACAATAATAAGTTTTCAAGTCAGCAATTTTAATGTATTCGTAATTGCAAACAGATAACAATAAATGAGAGAGAAAAAAAAACTATATTCAAATACAAATTCGAAGCCAAGCGCAAAACAATAAAATAAAAATAATACTGACCTTCGACTTTGGTGTTGCAAACAATTGCTACCAAATGTTTCCGAATTTCAGTACAGAACTTAAACAATTTACAGGAGAAAAAAATTATATAAAAAAAGAAGTATAAATGAATTAAACAAAACTATTTAAAATTACTAGACATTGCACAATGGGACATATTAAAATATTTTATTTTATGTAGATGAATTCTTAGTTTTATTAATTGCAAGATATTAAGAAAATTTTATTACACTATGCAAAAACCAAAGAAATAAAAAAAAAAATAATTTAAAGAACTGTTGTCTTTTTTTCTAATGCACACCCACACACACTTAGCTGTCATCGTTATTTTTAATTCTAATTCTAAAGGGTGGTCCAACCAAAATGCATAATGTGAATTGTAAATAAAACCAAAAGCTTTAAGATAATTATTTTAATATTTTTTATTATGATAAAAGGATCTATGATAGTTATGTGTGAAACAAAATATAGTCGAAATGCTCCCCATGGTTTCAGTACCTCTATCCGATGCTCCAAGCCTAACTGTTATACATTTAATTTTTTTTTGTAGTTTCCGTTATTAACTTTAGGCTTAAGATTTGCATAGTATACATACAGAAAACAACTTAGGTTGTGAGAACTAAATTTATTTCCAATCAAAAATTTAGTTCTGATAATCGAATTTTTTAATCTTGACAATAGAAATTCGGTCTCACAGCTCGAAATATTTTTAAGAAAATTAATTTTTGATCTGTGTTTTCGAATTCTATTTGCTACAACTGAAAAATTTGATTATCATAAATGAATTTTTGATTGGAAATAAAATTAGTTCTTACAATAGAAGTTGTTTTCTCTGTGTAGATAGTCATTTGTATCTTCTGCAAAACTAATGCCGGTTACTATTGAATAACAAATACAGCATACAACTTAACACACGCCAAAGTTGCTATTTAAGTAAGTAAGTCAGAATGGCTCCCCAGTAACGCTATTAACCCTACTTTCCTGGCACCTTCATTGCTTATCTCATGTGGTTTTTTTTTCAACTGACTAACAAATTATATTCATTCACGTAGAATTTGCAAGTTAAACTTAAAATCGAATAGTTTTTAAGATCGGGGAAATATAGACTCCCCTAGACTAGTTACAAAACATGTCACAAGACTAACTCCTCAATTCAAATCTTTTATATGAAAAATCAATCTTTACTCTAGCCAAATATATTTTCTATCACTTTGGTTTACTGTTTTGAAAACTAAAATTTTTTGATATTTTTTGTTTAAACGACCCACAGTGCATGGCACAGTTACAAATAAAAGCGCAGATCAACAACAATAATAAAAAAATACTATTTTGTGTATTTAAACAAATTATCAAAGAAAACTATATGTATGTGGCTGTGTGTATAAGCATGTGTATCCATGTATGTCTCTGTATGTGTATTTATAAATATAAAAATATTTGTGCAATGCCATAAAACGGTTTTTATTTTATTTAGCCTGAAAGACAACAGCACCAGAAATTGTTGTCCTAATCATGAAATGGAAATCAGTGGCAAGTTTAAATAGTATCAATATAATTTTGACTCATACGCTAAAATCGTTACGTATATGAAAATTATGGTTATTAATGGGCTGTATGAATAAATTGTTTGAAATTTGTACATGATTTTATTTCATTTTATTTGGTTTTTAAATTCATATTGCACATACATACTTGCATGGGGAGGTCATAGATCATTTTAAATTAAATCAAATAAAAAGAAAATGTTTTGAAAATTTCAGAAAATATTTTCAATAAATAAAAATAAATGTATTTATTTAAATAATCGTACATGCAATTAAGAACTCATTATAAGTAAGATTTAAAAGTACAGAAAATTGTTATGATTTTAAGCTATAAATTGGGTTCATACTGGAAGTATTATATATAGCTTACAAAGGCTTAATGAATTGTTTATATTTATAGCTAAATTCATAAAAAAATTTTTTTGTTTAATAAGGGCTTACTACGCACATTTTCTATAGGAAATTTCTTTAATAAGCGCTTATTGAACATAAATATTTTTTATGAATTTGGCTGTTAGTTTTTAATAATTATGATCAGTATTTTTTTTTGGAAAATTGTCATGTATAGATTGAGGCTTAAACAGCGCTACCAAATTATTTAAATTTACTTTAAAAATCACTCATAAATTCGTGCTACTAATAGTATTTAAATGACATGTCGTACAAAATTCTTGATGTGAGTAAGCTATCTGTTTAACTGTAAAAAGATTTCATACTAGGTTTTTCTAAAAGATTAAAAATTAAAAGATTTGCTGAGGCGCGCCGCATAAGGCTCAATGAAAACACACAGAAAACAACTTCAGTTGTGATAATTAAATTTGTTTATAATCAAAAATTCATTTATGGTAAACACATTTTTTAATTGCAGCAATCAAAATTCGATAAAACAGTCCAAGGCTTAGTTCTGATAAATGTATTTTGAGTTGTAAGAATGATTTTCTGTTGTTACTGAACATCTTTGTGACAGTCCAGTTGTAGAAATGCCTGTTTAGATATCTTAGTATACATTGTCATAATTAAATTTATTTCCAATCAAAAATACAGTTGTGATTTATTCCTGACAAGAGAAAATCGATCTTACAGCTCGAAATATTTTGAACAGAATTAATTTTTGAGCTGTATTTTAGAATTCTGGTTGCTGCAACTGAAAAATTTTATTATTACAAATGAATTTTTGATTGGAAACAAGTTTACTTCTCACAACCGAAGTTGTTTTCTGTGTGCACGGAGAAAATAATTTTGGAAAGAAATATTTTTGTTAAAAATCAAAAGTTTAGCTATTAAATTTTTTAGTTATATCAACCAGAATTCTATAATAAAGTCCAAAATTTTGTTTTTTTTTATTGTCACAACAAATAAATTTGATTGTTATAACTGAAGTTTGTTGAAGTTGTAATCTCTGAGTGTCCAGTATTTATTTTCAAACCACGTATTCGCAACGAGTAAGTCACCGTTCGTTCCAGTTGTGTTTACATTATTATGTATGTATCTAATTAAAATAGAAACAGTAACTGATCTTATGTACGAGTATGTCAACCTGACATTCGGCTGAAACTATATCAACTAGAGTGACTTCGTGCATTGTTGGTAATACTTCAGGTATTGAATTTTGTAACAGATAAACTTTTTATTATCTTTATAAATTTCACTGGTGAAGGCAAATTAAAAACATGTTTTCAAACCAAAAAAATATATATGAAAAAGTGTACCCAAAGAATTGGATTTGTTATCCAAAAACTGTAAATTCAAATCATCTTCAACAGATTTTATACCCTTATAAGCTTTCCAAAGCAAAATGCTACAGTTTTGTTAAACTTTATCTGTGTCACACTTATCTATTAAAAGTATGTATTTACAAATTACTCTCTAAAACAAATCTTACAAAAATATTACTTCTTTTATTAATTTAAATAAATTCTTGGGAGTAAATGCTTTAAAAATTCATAAATAGTCAACAAGTTCGAAACAAAATATTCTATATTTTCTAAAAGCTGTGCTAGGCTGTTCTTTGCTAAAGTGTTTGCTATCAAGATTGAATTCCTTTTGCTAAAAAGTAATCAGTATTTCATATTTGACCCAATGAAACCTTTGTCATATCAAAAAACTATTTTTTTTCTGTATGTTTATTTAAAGCAAAAGAAAAAACAAACAACAAAAATTTAAGCAGCCATATTATTGGCCACTAATTTGTTAAACAATTACTAAAACATTGTTCTTATTATTAAATTATAATGGTCAATATCAAAAGCATTTACCAATATTTATTTGCAATAATTCTTTAGAAAAAGGTTAAAGGTTTTTTGCCTTAGAAAATATTAACCAAAAAAACTAGAAACTTTGGCCAAATACCAGCACAAACTATGTATCCACTGCAAACTAAAACGATTAACTAGTCTCACTCAGTCTTTTTCCTATCAAGGTTGAACTAGTTATAATTTCAGAAAAAATACAAAAAAAATTGGGTGTAGTTGGCACATATAAATAAATTTTGCCTTCTTTTTTTATAAAATGTTTTTTTTTTTAATTTTAAAACAAATTTTCATAGACTTTATAAAGCGGCCAACACCTTTTTTTCAAGATAATATTGCTGATATTTAGTGGCTACTACTAAGAAATTCTTGTTTTGGCCGCTTGGCTGAATAGTTGACGGTTTCAGTTTTTGTCTGTATATTTTGGATAGTTGGCTAGCCAGGTACTGGATTTATTATAAGATCACCACACCATAAGTGGGTGGGTGTTTAAATTTTACACCAGCTTAAATAATAAAAAAAAAATTATGAACTTATTCGTATTCGTATGTTTTACCAAGATTGTGTTATTTTATTACTCCTCAATTCCATACTGTTATAAGCAGCAATACCTACTTGTTGTGGTTTTCTAGACTTTGGTTTCCTCTATCTAACGTGATAATAAAGTGCAAATAATAGACATAAACTCTTAATATGAGAATATATTTGTGTGCAGTTACAAAAAACATTTTTGTGTAGACAATTAAGTGTTTGTGACCAATAGACAGTTTGTTAAGGAATTAATTCTAACATAAATGTATCAAACTAGCAAATATAATAGCTGAGCTTTGTGGCCCTTCTACCCTTTGCCCTCAACTAGAGGAATTAGTATTGTCAATTAGTAATTATCAGTGTTTTAAAATTATTTATATCCTACATAATTTATGACCATTCACTAGTTCGAAATTTCTGTTTCTAGAAAAAACATTTTCATATTCTTTTCAAATTCAAATTCAGCATGTGAGGCCAATTTTTTCAGCTCTTGCGCTGTTGGTTCTCCTCAGCTGTCAATCGTAGTTTTCTCAGAAACTAACTCTTCCTAATATCTCTCGGATTCTCTTGACTGGCTCCAAAATGTGAACAGATCATGGCGAAATTAACAAGGCACTGACAGTAGAAAATCGCACATCTGCTGCTTTAGTAAACGGCAAAATTTGTTTTGCGAGCCCATGTTTTATACCCATACATACATTGAAAGTGTAAGTGTATTGATTTTTCTCTTTTAGTAGTATATATGACATATTTTTTTTTTGCATTTTAATGTTTGTTGTAGATTTGTCGTTGCCTTGTATAATTCTGCCATAGAACAGATATTAGAATTAGAATAATAAAACCTCTAGTTCATGCAGCTTTAGCAGAATGTCCACTGTGCATTAAAATTTATTTATTAAGAATTTCATAACTTTTCATTTCACAAGAGAGTTTTCCGAATACAACCCAGTGTAATATAAAAGATACACTCAGTAGGGTCTATTATAGCTGATGGAAAATTTATTTAAAACCTTTAAAAAGGATTGTCATGCAATTACGCTTACTTTTTTTTAACAAATAAATAAAAGTTTTCAAAAATATTGACATAAGCCCAACCACGTACAGAGTCATTTTAAGCTTTAGAAAAAAAGAATTTTTCGAGAAAAAATTGATTTGTTACCGATAAAACAGATTTATATAAGGCAGAGTAAAACTTATCTTTTCCTGTAAGCTGTATGTATGTCCTGGGCATAATACTCGTAATGATCAAAATAAAATTAAAAAATTTTACTCTTTAAACTACTGCTTCCTAACAATAATATTAAATTTACAAGTTTTTTCTATGTTTTTAGCATTTTGTTTTTAAAAGGGTTCATTTAACATTCATCCACAATTTTCGATTTTTGAAATTGTTAAAAAAAAGTTTTATTTTTATTTTTTTTGTCTATTCGTATACCTATTTTGCTTATTTTGATAATTTACATTTGTGTGAGAGATTATTGGATTGCTTTCGTTGATGTTGTTGCAAATGTTATTGCTGTTGCTATTGTTGTTGGTTACAAGATACGATATGGCAACTGTTGTTTTTGCAAGTTTTTTTTCTTGTTATTTTTTTATAAATAGATAATAAGAACCACCGCTGCAGTTGTTATTGTGGTTGTTGCTATTATTACAAGTTTTGTTGTTGCTATTGCAGTCTATGTCTATTATTATCTTGATGGAAATGCACCTGACTCGTTTGGTATTTGCACGTTTTTTTCTTTGTAATTTTTTTTTTTTAATTTTTTTTGTTTTGCTGGTATTTTTGCACATGCGCTTAGTAGTTATTATGGTGTTATATTATTATTTTAGTTGTTGCTGTTGTTATTTAGTGGGTGCTAATAGAGTTGCCAAATTCAATTGAATGTATAAAATAAGTGTTAAATTTAATATAAAAATGCATATAGATTTGATATTTAAAAACAAGATATAGCGCTATCAATTATATCTATATTTCCAGAAAATTTCAGTTACCAATTTTTGTTTCCATGCAAAATGTACAACTCATATAGAGACTTAAAATTGAGTTGTGGAAATATATTTTAAAGTAGAAATTCTTGTTTTCGAAAAAACTGTTTTAGTTATCAATATATTTTTGCTGAAAATTTCAATTATAAAATTATTTTCTTCTGCTAGTTGCAGTAATCGAAATTTTTGCTACTGCAAAATTGTAGTAATCGAAATTTTTGCTACTGCAAAATTGTAGTAATCGAAATTTTTGTTACTGCAAAATTGTAGTAATCGAAATTTTTGCTACTGCAAAATTATAGTTATCGAAGTATTTTCTAATGAATATTTTAGTTATCGAAATATTTTGTATTGAGAATATAAGTTATAGAAATTTTTTTATTAAATGCCTAGGTTATCGAATGATTTTAAATTGAAACCTTCAGTTATCGAAATATTTACTACTGCAAATTTCAGTTATCGAAGTATTTTCTATTAAAACGTTCAGTTGTAGAAATATTTTCTACTAAAATTTTGTTATTAAAAGTTTTCTACTGAAAATATAAGTTATCGCAATATTTTTTTGCTGAAGATTTATTTTATTGAAATATTTCATAATGAAAATTTCAATTATCAAAATAAATATTTCCTACTGAACATTTTATTTGTCGAATTATTTTCTACTAAAAATTTTAATTATCGAAATATTTTCTACTGATAATTTTAGTAATATAAATATTTTCTACTAAAAATTTTATTTATCGAAAGATTTACTACTGATAATCTTAGTAAAATAAGTATTTTCTACTGAAAATTTTAGTCATCGAAATATTTTCTACTAAAAATTTTAGTTATCGATATATTTTCTTTTGATAATTTTAGTAAAATAAATATTTCCTACTGAAAATGTTAGTTAAATAAATATTTTCTACTGAAAATTTCAATTATCGAAGTATTTTCTACTAAAAAATTTTAGTTATCGATATATTTTCTTCTGATAGTTTTAGTAAAATAAATATTTCCTAATGATAATTTTATAAAAAAATAAATATTTCCTACTGAAAATTTTATTTATCGAAAGATTTACTACTGATAATCTTAGTAAAATAAATATTTCCTACTGAAAATTTTAGTTAAATAAATATTTTCTACTGAAAATTTCAGTTATCGAAGTATTTTCTACTAAAAATTTTAGTTATCGATATATTTTCTTCTGATAGTTTTAGTAAAATAAATATTTCCTAATGATAATTTTATAAAAAAATAAATATTTCCTACTGAAAATTTTAGTTATCGAATTATTTTCTACTTAGCATTTTAGTTATCGAAATATTTTCTACTGGAAATTTTTTCGTAGAGGAATTTCCTGTTGGTATCTTAAGCATTAAGTTTGCCTTAATCGATTAATTTAATTACTTCCTATTAGATTTTCCATAAATATATTTAGGTATGACCATAATATACTTTTTTATTAAAAGGAAACCCTTATTTTCATTACCACAGACTAAAATAAAAAATGTTGTAGTTTTTCCAAGTTCTTTAACAAACTCTTAACAACAAGAAAAACTCAAACTATTTTAGCCAATTTTGGGTATTTTTCTTTTTCTCTATTTCAAAAGAAAACCAAAAGAAAAAACAAAAATTATTGGCATTAAGAGAAGAGGAGGGCGAAACCACAAAAAATAGCAACCAACATTAACAACCCAACAAAATTTAAATAAAATGCTGTAATTTAGCTGTTGGCAACGATTTACAACTGCAGCAACAATAACTATAGGCAAAAATATGCAACAAAAGAACATGTTGCATATTTGTTTGTGCTGCACAGTACTATGAGGTGCATCAATAAACAGAACAGAAAAATTGTAAAGGTAATGAAATAAGCAACATTTTATAAAAGCCAAAGAAGATTTGAATAAATGCTTTTTGTTATTATTGTTGCTTATGTTGTTTTTAGCAGTTGCATTTGTTGCTTTACACGTCAAACGAATTGCTTTGACTTGACGGTTTTACAGTTTCAGTTTTTCTGTTTTTGTTTTTTGCTGAGCAATTATTCGAAGGAAAATAACGAACAGAAACATTTTTCAGTTGATTCAACTTTAGCCTCAAGTTCAACAACAAACAGAAGAAACAAATTTCAGTTTGAAAATCAAACTGAAATGCAAGAATGAAAAATGCGGATTAAGGAAACGAGACTGATCTTTTAGTAATTGTGGCTGCTTTAAAGTTAATTTTTTGTTTTGTATTGTTATTGTGCTTATCGGTGGTTGTTAGTGGAAGTGCTGCTTTTCAGCTAGTTTCCCATGATTTTCAAATTGTTTGTTTCAGTTGTTGTTGTCATTATTATTTCTCTTATTTTCTGTTAATATTAGTTGTGTTTTGGTTTGCAACAAGGTGTAAAGTAACCTGTTGCAGCAACTTTAACTAATCATTCAAGCATTCATTTATTTATGTACCTACATTAAATATAGTTACACAAGTTTTACAGACACCTCCAACAGAAGTGTAAAAGATTTTAATGTGAAACTGACATTCTTAAGTTTTGATTGAAGTTTAATGATCAGACTCATCTTAAAAAATCATATAATGGCATTTTGATTTGTTGTTGTGAAAAATTCTTATATGAAAATTTCGGTTAATTTAATGCTTTCTTCTTTTCGAAGAGTAAATAGTTCTCTGGCATCTTAGTGTTTTTAGCTGTCTGGAAAAGAAATTGAAAACGAAAATATTGATCACATATTGCTTTTTTTCTGTAGTGATTAAATACCTTCACATATACTTCAACAAAATCCAAATACCAAAAACAAAACAAAAACTATAAAAAGCAATCAGCCACTTAAAGTGATTGACTACATTTAGTAGATTTTTAACTCACACTATAACACCTTGCAGCATTATTTAGAAATATACGAGCATTTATATACTTATTTTCTTGTTGTTGCTGTTGTTGTTTTTTGTATTGCATTACAAAGGACACGAAGTTCAAATCATTCTATACAACATTCTTTTTCCTTCTAAAAAAAAACACATACTGACTTGACTGCATGTTTCTCTCGATTATATTATTTATAAACACTTTGCAGACTTCTTTGCAAACGATTGATTGTATAGTGGTTTGCGGCTATTGTAGCTGCTTGGCTGATGATGATGAAATATCACTTAGAGCTCTATTTTGAGTCTGTTATTTTCAAATTCTTAGCAATTTGTTCTTTATAACATCTTAAAAAAACTACAAATACGATGTACGTTTCTATGGTAAAATAGTAAATACATTTCATGGGTTTTGTTTGGATTCTTTTAAGTAGATTAATTGAAATTAAGGGCTTTCAATTAACTTTGTTTTTGTGTGCACCATTGTTGCAAATATTTTCTCAGAAGCCTTAAGTCGCATTGTTGTATGAAAGTATATTGGCTTGTAATCTACAGTAGTAAATTATAGTTTATGTTTTGCTAT
Source organism: Thelaira solivaga (assembly GCA_947397855.1). NCBI lineage: Eukaryota > Metazoa > Arthropoda > Insecta > Diptera > Tachinidae > Thelaira > Thelaira solivaga. The sequence continues at coordinate 15,895,138 of OX377611.1, read as the reverse complement.
TTTTTTTTTGTTTAATTTTATTCATATTGCAATTGGGAGTGGTGTTGGTTGTTGAATTTATTTGGGATGAATTCGTATGAACTTGTACAAAATAGGTTTTTGTTTTATTTTTTTAGCTTTTGATTTTCAGATGTTTATTTGAAATGTAATTAAATTATTTCTTTTGAATTAGTAATTCTAAGGCAAGTTTTAATTGGTTTTAAAAAAATTAAATTAATACTAATAATCAACTAGATGTTTTAGTCCGATCTGGCCCGGTTCGGTCTTTTGTAACACGAGTCAGTATCCTTATATATTAAATTAATGCGTTTACAAATAAAATTTTAATCGCAAAAAACCCAACCAAACAAATTCAAATCGAAATGGCTTTCGAAAAGAATTTTCAATTGGAAAGAAAAAGCTAATATTTAGGCCTTTCGAAAATCCAGTAGAGTTGTCTTAACAATTTTGAGGATAATTAACATTTTTTTGATTTTTTTTCTCAAATTGAAAATTCTCTTCGAAAGCCTTTTCGATTCGAATCGAAATACATACACACTTTACTTTACTTTATATAGTGAATTGTGCTTTTGCTAGCAGAGACGACAACCAAAGTGGTAAATAAAATATTTCACAGTACAATTTCAGGCTTAAATTAAATACTGCAACGAGCCTTTTTATTCTAGTTTATAGTCAGTTTTGCAGGTCTTCTAAATCAAAACACTTTTAACTTTTGTTAATTAAATTATATTAAATTTTACAACATATATAGTTTTCGACTGCCCGGTCTTAGGTTCTCGTACATCAAGTCAAGACTTCTTGTTATCTCCTGGAGAAAATAATTGGTTTCATTCAAATCCTAAGTCTGAGTAGCCTATTTGAGAAAATAAAAAAATTGTAAGTAATTTATTTGTTAATTTATGTAATCATTTTCTTTTTAATTAAAATAATTATTTTATTAAGCTTGAGGTCTTATTTTATAAATTTATTTTTATATCGATATTTCTCTGCAACTTGCGTAGCAGCTTCTGCAGGATATAATTATTTTAATTATTTAATTTTATTAATTTATAATTATATGCTGATATAAAAATAAATTTATAAAATAAGACCTCAAGCTTAATAAAATAGCCATTTTAATTGTAAGTAAGCAATTTTGGATTTACTATGAGAATATTTAGGCAAATAGTGCATTTCACAAGTTAACATAATGGGAATTAAGCACGAAAAAGCATTTTATTCTGAAAAACAACAGCCTTTAATATATAAAGGGTGTCCGAACAAGAACGAAAGATTTAAATTTTAAATAAAACACAGACATTTAAAAAAAATCGTGAAACTTTATTATATCGTAAAGTAGACAGAATGAGGTTATGTATGGAACAACATATCGGGCAGATGGCGGCCGCGGCTTAGCAGGCACATACGCGATCTTTTAATGAAATTTTCAATGACCGTTTTGCATAAATGCTGCGGTATTTCATTAATGCAGCGTCGAATTTCCTCTTTTAAGGCTTGAATCGTCGTCGGATTATTCGCGTAAACCATCGACTTCAAAAAACCCTAAAGAAAAAAGTCTAAGGGTGTTAAATCGCACGACCTAGGCGACCAATTCTGGTCTCCAAAACGCGAAATAACACGACCGGGAAATGAGTGATGCAGCAATTGAATTGTTTCTCTGGCTGTATGACATGTGGCGCCGTTTTGTTGAAGCCACAAGCCCTCCACATTCATTTCTTCAATCCTAAGCAAGAAAAAACTGGTTATCATTTCACGATACCGAACACCATTGACTGTCTTGCGTTCTTGTTGGGACACCCTTTATATATACATATTTTTTTTTTTTTTGATTATTTTATGGAATATTAAGTAAAATATTGAGAAAGAAAGAATTGATTTATTAATTTAAAAATAAAAATATTTTTATTTTTAATTTATGACATGATTGAAGTACTCGAACGTTATGTTTCGAACAAATTGTATTATAAATTGTTTCCTTTTATTTTGTATTTTTCTACATTTGTTGATAAAATGTTATCATAAAAACGGCTTTGCTAACTATTTCTACTGGCATCCTAATCATTTTTGATAAATTTTTTAAGACATGTGTGACTTCACCTGATACAAGAAACTCTCTTTTTTTTGTGCTAAATTTATGGATTCAATAATAAAATCCAAGTTTTGATGCAATACTAAATATTATGTTACCCTGAAATATTGGGCATTCTTGTCAGTAATCAACAAGTTTTGTGTTTACATTTTTACACACTAAAGTAATAAAAGTCATCACTGTAATCTCATCTCTATGAGCGTAGTGATTTGCAGTAGTTTTAATATTGATTTCTTAATTTTTTATTTTTGTTTGTGAACAAAAAAAGGAAAACAACAACCTTAAGGATACACATTTAAACGTAAAAATGTTATGTGTGGGGGAATTCAGCACTCCAAGCAGTAGGTGGCTCTAGCAAATATTGTTTTTTTAGTTACTTTGATAGATATTTTTGTTAACAGATTTGATAAGAATTTTGCAAATAAGCAACTTATCAGGGTTTTATAGAATTTTGCACTCCTAGTAAGGAAAAATGTTTATCACTGTGATAAGTTTTTGTATGTCGCTGCAAGTTATAAATTTGTGATAACACAAAATTATACCAGCCATCAAAGAGTAAAACAAAAAAAAACAGAAAAAATTAAAAAAAATATATCAGTAGTGCGTTTAATTACACTAAATTCATAAAAAAGATTTTTGTTTAATAAGAAGTATAAAATTTGCTTAATAGACTTTTACTAAATTTTTTTTTTAATCATAAAGTATTTGCGTAACCATTCGTTTCTAAATAATTATTTAATTAATAGTTTTAAAAATAAATTATTACATGTGAAGGATGCTAAATTAAGCCCGATAGAATTAGAATGAGGAACGGAAACAAGTCACCTGGTCACTGCGGACAAAATAGACCTATTGTGACATAAATAGAAGTTATAAAAGTGTGAAATGTCCAAAGAGCAGACACGTTTCACCATTTATGATCAATATCTGCTGGCAAGACTTCATAGATTAATAGCACCTTTATTCAGATTTACTGTAAAAATCAGTCATCAATTCTCTCATTATATAAAAGACTTCCAATCATCAGATTAGGTGCCCCAAAAAGAAAAGTGTTCACGTAAAGCTTCTAATGTCTTCTAAGTCCTTTGTGATAAAAAACAGTATTCGTTTCTAATTAATTTAATATCAGGGTAGAAAAAATATGTATAAGATTCCGTTCTCGTCAGAGAATTAATGACTTATTGGTCCGGAGTTGGGTGGTAGTGTGATTTCTTATTTAATTTTAAAGAAAAAAGGTTTTGCAACATATTAAATTATTTGGAATTATAAAGCTTGAGCAGGAATTGAACAAGGCTTAGGAGTAATCTACTGAAGATTCAGAGTAGCGTCTGATGAAACAGCTGTATAGATATGCTTTCCCTCTTAGTACTTGTTGTACTAAGTAAAGAGTGATTTTTTTGCTATTATCTTTTTGGCAACACTAGTTTTGACAGCTCACGCACGTTTTGTATCTTGTGTCACTGTCAAACATCTTCAGTTTGGTCTATAATTTAATCATGAATCGTCTTACAAACGAACAACGCTTGCAAATTATTGAATTTTATTACCAAAATGCGTGCTCTGTTAAGAAAGTTCATCGCGCGCTTCTTCCATTTTATGGTCAGTTTAATCGACCTACTGAGGCTTCTATTCGGGCTATTGTAACAAAATTTCGCACCAAATTTACATTGTTGGACATTAAACCACCAACACGCTTACGTAGAGTGCGAACTGAAGAAAATATCGCAGCCGTATCGGCCAGTGTTGGTGATGACCGTGAATTATCGATTCGGCGCCGTTCGCAGCAATTGGGCCTCTGTTACTCCACTACGTGGAAAATTTTGCGGAAGGATTTGGGTGTGAAGCCTTATAAGATACAACTGGTGCAAGAATTGAAGCCAAACGACCTACCACAACGCCAAATTTTTGGTGAATGGGCTCTTGAAAAGTTAGATGAAGATCCACTTTTTTATCGAAGAATTGTGTTCAGCGACGAGGCTCATTTCTGGTTGAATGGATACGTGAACAAGCAAAACTGCCGTATTTGGAGTGAAGAGCAGCCAGAAGCATTGCAAGAGCTACCAATGCATCCACAAAAAACAACCGTTTGGTGCGGATTATGGGCTGGCGGCATCATTGGGCCGTATTTCTTCAAAGATGATGCGAATCACAACGTTACTGTGAATGGTGAGCGCTACCGTGCCATGATAACAAACTTTTTTTTGCCCAAAATGGAAGAGCTTGACTTGCATGACATGTGGTTTCAGCAAGACGGTGCCACATGCCACACAGCACGCGAAACAATGGACCAATTGAGAGGCGAGTTCGGTGAACAGTTTATTTCACGCTTGGGACCAGTAAATTGGCCGCCCAGATCGTGCGATTTAACGCCTCTAGACTATTTTTTGTGGGGCTATGTTAAGGCTAATGTCTATAGGGACAAGCCCCCTTCGATTGACGCACTGGAAGCCAACATTGCCAACATTATTCGTGAGATACCGGCCGAAATGTTGGAAAGAGTATGCCAAAATTGGACTAAGCGGATGGACCATTTGAGGCGCAGCCGCGGCCAACATTTGCATGAAATAATCTTCAAACATTAAATTATATCGACCCAACTATCGATCCAAATAAATATTTCATGCATTTTTCTGAATTTTATGTGTTTTTTTTTTTTAAATTTCCGATAGTTCTTATAAAATCACCTTCTAAATAATTTTTTGAAATTTTTCATGAGAATATTTGGAATTAAGCACGAATAAAGATTACATTTTGTGAAAGATTGTTTGCTTAAAAATATTTAGCCCTAAAATTATAGAATTTGTGATTCAGTAAAATTTTTAACCGCAAAATAATATTAAAAAAATTTAATCAGCCCAATTAAATATGAATAAAAATTCCCTTTGAGTTTTTTCATTTTTCCTTTTCCTCTTGTCATAAAAATAATTTAAATTTTTTAATAGAAATTCTTTAATTTAGGGAAATTTTTCAACAAAAACCAAAATTTTTCTTAAGAAAAAATTCCTTGGAAATATTTATGATTGGGCTGAATAAATAAGCCATTTTTGGTTGTTGCTTACAGAATTCATATAAGTGGTGAATTTTCAACTAATAAAATTAACCGAAAACGACCTCATAAGTTTGAAGCCAAAAGAGGCTTCGATGTACAACTTTCGATGTTATTTTTAATTAAGTCAGTCTACTTTTTGCCCAGTTTTTAACTTCATATTTAAACAACCAATTAGCTAAATTTAAGTTGAATTTAAATACATTTTCTTTTCTGTGATATTAATAAAATTATTAAAAAAAGCTTTCACTTCTAGACTCTAAAAGTTAAATCAAAGTAAAAATCGTGGCATTAGACATCGAATGCAATTGTTCGAAATTTTAGTATTTTTATTTGAAATGATTTGAAAATTTCGCTATCTGACTGTGACAATTTCATCTCAGTTTAATTTTCAAAATTTTCCATTCCTGCTTATTATTGGGCTAATTGTTGTACACCCTATGCTATCATTTTCACATATGTATGTGTGCATATTTTTGCTGTTCAGAGTTTTTAATGCAGCATCGTATTGCAAATACGATTTTGTAGCACAAAAGCATGGAGATAAAAAAGGAAAATTTTTTGGTATTTCTATGACAACTAAAAAATGTGCGTACAAATCTTTTTCTTTATGCTCTCATGCAAGCAGCTGTTAATGTTGAGAGCCTGTTACATTTGAGAAACGAAATCTACTCTTAATTCTATTTTATCAAATGGAATGCTATATAAATATATAGAATTATTTCTCTTTTACCCATAAGCAGTGTGTATTCGTATATGTTGTTTTTATAACTTGGAGATTATCCTAAAATTCAATTCATACACTGAGAAACGCATACACACACCTACCAACTCACTCACATGGTATACGAATAGTTTTTATACTCGTAATTTAATTCAATTTATGCTTAAGGAGCTTGAAAACCACAAAAATCCTTTTTGTTAAATCTCAAACCCGTGTAAAAGTTTTATTATTTAAAACATGTGAATTATCCTTAAGAGTTATACTTTTGTTATGTTATGAGCAAACACACGTGTAAAATGTTTGAATTTTGGCGCCTTCATGTAATGGGCGAACAAAACTGTTAAGTAAGTGAACAGGAAAACTGCGCATGGACCAAAAATTGTTTTACAATTTTTAATAGACAAAAAAAAAAAAAAAAAAAACAAAAAAAAAGGTTTTGCGTATAGTATTTTTTCCATTTCAAATAAGGGATGTTGAAGCGTATTTTAAAATGAGGTTACCGACAAACACTTGATAGTATGTACCTTTTGTACACAAATATGTACACGTTTTAGGTACATTTTAAGAAAATTTCTTTAAGAATTTCGATTATGCTTTAGCGGACTTTTTTTTTTATAAAAACAACTTAAGAGTTTTGAAAAGTTTTTGATTTACGAAAAATTTAGTTTGGTTTTATACTCTGGTTGGAAATTTATATAAATAACATTAATTTTCAGTTTGATTGCTTAATTGTTTGTTTGTTCGCTATACAAAATTTTTATTTTGTGTAAACTTTGTTACATATAATCTCAATACTCCAAGGAAGGCCACTGATCAAAAAATGTATGCCTGTACTTAATTTAGGCCTGAAATTATGCTTTGAAATATTTTATTTACCACTTTTGTGGGCAACTCTCATAATAATGTTAGCAAAAACATGAGATACTTTATAAAGTACTGAATGGTTGTATATATTTGGATGGGTTTTTATTGATTAAAATTCTATTTGTAAGAGGATTTCTCTAAAAACTGAAACATACGCTCAGTGAAGATAAAGACTTACGTAATAAAAGACTTAGCCGGGTGAAACCGGGCAAAGACATCTAGTACTTAATAAGTCTAGTATTCATTAAGAATTCACAGACTTTCTTGGGAGGTAATAAAGAAACCAACAAGTTGAATGGAGAATGATCTGCCTGAAGCTTACTTTTGAAAACCAGTTCCACAAAATTAATAACTTGTAATAATAGGCCTTAGGGTAGTAATTTTTCAATTTAAAATTCTTTAAAGTAATTAATCTTTAAAGTGTCTGTATGTGGTACTTTATTTAGTGCAACTCTATAAATTCATTACAAAAAATAAAATATTTTCCCTCGTCGTGTTAGTGTGAATGAATTTTAAATGCATAGGAAAATATTTTGGACATTTTTGTTTTTTGAAAAGCACCCTTGTACTTATTGCAGCCATATCCTTGATTTTACTATGATTTTATTAACTTTTATTTTTTTTTTTTTTGCTCTTCATAGTAAAGAAGTTTTACATTTGGAGTTCATTTAGGTTTATTTGTAAGTGTATCTACATACATACGTCTATGCCTACATTTTCTACTGGTATCCTTGTGTAAAGTTCATGGTTCTATTGACCTTATTTTCTTTTGTACAAGAATGAATATGTGTATGACTGTTCTCTTCTATATATATGAAAGTGTGTAAAATAATTGTTTGTATTTTTGTATCATGACATATTTTCTCTTTCTTTTTTGTTGTTGTTGAGGAAAATATATTTTTACACACTCACTCATACACTCAATATTATGTTTTGAATTACTCTTGCTTTAAATTTCCTTTCATATTTTCTACTTACTAATTTTTATGAGCTCCTGTTTAAATACATGCTTTTTGTTTTTGATTTCAGGTATATTTCGAAATGATTGATGGGTGCTTCTGTCTGTCAGTATAAGTGAAAACCTGTTAATTCATTAAATATTTATGAAAGCATTATGGTTTTCTTAGAAATAGAATTCATGAAAATCATTTAATTTTTAAGGCTGTTAATGTTTTATTAAGAATTTAAAATGAAGACATTAAAAAAGAACTTTCCAACAACTTTGACTAAAACTTCTGTTATTACAGTAAATAGTTTGAGCTTTAATCCTCAACTCAATATCCTTTAAAAATCAAAATACTTTGAAACGAAATTATCTTAATGAACTAAAGAAAATGAGTCGTTAAGCATTTTATATTTGTAAGAGGTGTTCTAGTAAAAGTCCACTTTTTAAATTTACTAATTTTTTTTGTTCAAGTCTCAGTTATGAAATTTCTTAGCTGTCACATATATTTATTTAGAGTTTTTATTAAAAATCTAGCGCTTTACAATTGCGATCATGGCAGAATTAACACGGAACAATAAACACTGAATTACAAAAACAATCTTATCGTATATGTGAAATTCAATGCAGATTCGGTCATACAATCTATATATTTTAAGCACAGAAACATAGAATGTAAATAAACAAATTTTGACAGCTTTGCAGACAAAACAATGCAGAGCAAAAAATTTACTACAAAGCCTTATTTGCTTTACAGTGTTAATTCTGCCATGATTGTGATGAAGCCAATTGAAGTCAAAAAGTCATCTTCTCCGATGAAGCAAATTTCAATCTGAATGGCTTTGTGAATACATAAAATTGTCGAATTTATTGCTCGGAAATTGATCAAGTGCAAAACAGCAAATTCAAATTCAAATAAACAAAAGACTTAAGAAAAGAACTTTGATATCGTTCATTAGTAAAACATTTAAGGCCCGCCTTCAATATTTTCCTTTATAAGAAAAAAAAAACAAGACAGCAAATTCATATACAAATATAATTAATAGACTTCAGACATCGTTGCCATTTAAAATTTTTAAAGCTAGATTTAGCCATTTTTTCACATTTAGCCTCGAAATTTATAATAAATTTTTATTTTTGTTTTCAAAAAAATCTAAATTGATCTATTTATGTGTAATGTTTTTCTTTTGTTTTAATAATGAAAAAATGATACAGAAACTAAAGTTGAAGACGCTCTTCGTCTATCTGTTTGTTTGTTTTATAAACTCCAAGCTTGAATTGGATTGAATTTATATTTTGTTTGCACAGTGTTGAATTGATTTTGCTACTAATTTGTTTTTATTTTCAGAAAAAGTCTTATTGTTTTTACACACAAAAAACAACTTCGGCTGTGAGAACTAAATTTGTTTCCAATCAAAAGTTCAATTGTGATAATCAAATTTTTTAGTTGCAGGAACCATAATTCGATACTATAGTCCACAGTTTAATTGTAGTAAAAACATTACTATCTGTAAAATCGATTTTTTATTGTCGCTTTTAAAAAATTCCCTTATCAAAACTGAATGTTTGATTGGAAAAAAATTTAGTTCTCACAACAGAAGCTGTTTTCTTAGTGTAGAAAAAAATTTTAACATTTGCTTTAGAAAACAAAATATTTCTGAAATTACCTAAAAAAATATTTTGGATAATACAGGGTGTCCGCCGGGAAGGTATACTACTTTGCTTTGCCGCCATTTTGGTAAACATTAGTCTTGACAGTTCATATTTAGCAGTTGCGAAGTAGACACTTGGCAAATTTATTATGGAAAAATATTAGATAAACCAACGTGTTTTAATCGTTAAAACATTTTACCAAAATCAATCATCGATTACTGTGACGATGAGAAAGTTACGTGAAATTTTTGGGAGAAACAACGTGCCAACAAAACGCACTATTTATTGTAAAGTGAATGACCACAACGTACTGTAAGATTGGCTGAAAACATTACTGCTGCTGCTAAAGAAAGTGTTCAAAACAACCCATCAAACTCAATTCGACGCCGTGCTCAGGAACAACTTTGGCCACAAATTTGCACAAGGACTTGCATTTGTTTCCATATAAGATTCAATTGACATAAGAGCTTCTTCAGCATGTACTTCTTATCGTAGCTTTATTTTTCAAGTCTAAGTTATACGAGTTAATGCAGCCGAAATCTATAATTAAAAAAATCTTTTGCAACAAAAATTTGTTTTAAATAATTCCGTATAATTAAGAAATAGACGTTCATGAATTTGATGAATTTAATATTAAGTTTTCTGGTACCGTTTAGTAATTCTGCTGTTTCTCGATTTTTATTACGATAAAGCGAGTTAAAAATCTGTTAAGCCAAAGAATTGCATTAAAATCAAAGTACTATGTTCTTTGTTATGGATTAGCTACTCTTTAAAAACGTTAGATGAATGATGCTATTTGTAGCCATGTGTCAAAACAACTTAATTTTTTTAGTTTTTGTTACTTTATGTTTTTTTTTTAAGAATGTTTGAAATTATGTTTTGCTAAAAAAAACCAGAAAATTTTAAATTTTAAGCTGTAATTTTTTTAAACTTTTTTTTTAGCTTTTTTTGTGTTTTTGATTTAACTTTTTGTAGCCTTTTTGTTTAGCTTCTTCATTTTCCAGCTCTTGGCAACGCTGCTGCCAATTAAGAGTCTTTTCTATAATTCTTCTAATAGAGTTCAAGAAGCCCCATTAATTGAAAAGTTAGAGGGTAAAAATGTTTCACAAAAATATTCATTGTAGTGTTTTCCATAATTTTGCTCTTAAGGAAACTTCACATGCACAAATAAAATTTGAAAAAAAGAGGGAAGCTTCAAATCCTTATTTTTCCTAGAGCCATAGGTAAACTCTCAAAGTAAATTTTTTCCAATCCCTTGTTCTATATTCATGGGTCACAAGCTTGTATTTCTTTTTTAGTTGTACAGTGTAATTTGTTCCCTGGAAAATTATGTTAAGATTCATAATATTGTATTTTTTTTTAAAGTTATCATGATGACAATATCATGAACTTGTCTCTATGCTAACACAATAAACACACACATGCCTTTACATTTACAAAATCTATTGAAAAACCACAATTAAAAAAGTTCAACAAACTGTAACTTATTTTTTCTTCTTTTCTTTTTTAATGATCTTAACAAATCAACACAATTGTCATTCAAAATATTCGTGTTATGGGGTATTGAAAAGCGTGGTTGGATGAAACTGTATTTGTAATATGAGTACAATACTGCAACCTGAGTCATAAATCCCTGCCACATTGTTTATCCAGTGTAATTTTCAACTGTTGTTGGTTGATGATTGTAATTTTAAACAAAGTGTAAAAAAGCAACAAGTAGTTCATTGTATTTATTCATATTTCTTTTATTATTTTATTCATTTATTTTTATTTTTAAGTTTTATTATTTTGCTAATACTTTTAGGAAGTTGAATCTCTTTTAATGTTTAAAATGAGACTATAGAAAAACAAAATCATGCCAAAACAAACAATGCCTTTGAGTTAAAGTAAAAAAAAAAAATATTGAAAAAAAGTGATGGTAATACGGATAAAGAGACACAACATCAGCTTCGCCAACAACAACAACAACAAAATAAAATCTAATGACAATTGTTAAACAAATAAAATATTATTATCATAATAATTGTTCATATAAGTGTATGTATAAGTTTAAGTTCGGCAGATTAATAAACATCTTGGAAAAAATTATATGCAGATCGTTTAAAACTGGCATAGAAAAAGTTAACTGCCAGCAGTTGGTAATGCTGTTACTGCTGCTTCTGCTGCCTCTGCTCATGTTGTGATAACACCGCAGTGTATTCATGTATTAGACTACTCCAAAGACTTCTTGTATTTATTAGTTCTCTAGTTACAGTTACTTTTGGTTTGTAAAACAATGATTTCAATTTCTTTTCACAAGCTTAATAAACTATAGAATGAAATTTAAAAAAAATTTAGAGTATTTACAATTGACTCTTAGCATATATTGATTATTCTTCTTATAATTTTCATTGGATTTTGATAGAGCAACTGACTGGTGACAAACTCATAGGCAAAATTGCTTACAGAGTGTAATACTATTGAAATAAATAAGCGATATATTCTCAAAATCGCTTTACAAAAGTTATAATTCTTTCTTTCTTGTGTAATGTGAAAAGAAACTCCCAAAGCTCTCTAGAGTTACTCTTTACTAAACTCACAAAACAATCAAATTCAATCAAAAATTCTGTTGTGACTGTCGAATTTTTTAATCGTGACAATAGAAAATCAGTCACACATTTCGAAAATTTTTTTAAAGAACTAAATTTTAGTCTAAATTATAGAATTCTGAACGCTTCAACTAAAAAATTTAGTTCTCACAATCGATGTTGTTTTCTCAGTGTAGAGTAACTAAATTTTATTTAAGAAAAAATTGCCGTCATTAATGATAAAAAGAAAGAATTAATTTGTAAAAACATCAAGCCCAAAAAAATTGTTTATTTTTTTTATAAAATTAATGAATTCTTTTCTAACTCTGTTTACAGTTTTTTTTATAGTTGTTGTGAATAAGAAGATAGAGTAGTTAGCTATTTTTTAGTATTCTTCATCGTTGTAGTTTCGCTAAACAATAAATGCCCTTAAAACAAATTATTAACGAAATTTTTAATGACAAACTTTTGATGTGATGTCACGATTTTCAAAAGGTGTAGTTTGTCTTCTGATTGTCTTTTCTTCTCCTCACCAACGTCATTTTTTCCTGAGCTCCATTATGTTTTATTTTGATTGTTTCCATAAAAAAAAAAAAATTGTTTAAACTATAAAAGGAAAGAAGTTGAAATACTTTTTCTCACGATTTTGTTACAATTTGTTTGGTTTTTTACAAAAAAGACTTAAAACCAAGCAATAAAAATATTTTTTAAATAAAAAAGCAAAAATAGTAAAATATTAAAAAAAAAAAAAAAAAATACTCGCACAAACATTTTAGAGGTTGATTTTTAATAATCAGAATTTCAGTTCAGAATAAGTGTAATATCAGTTAAGTCTATTTTGAACTAGCAAACAAAATTTGTTAAAAATCAGTAAGAGACTCTTGTTAAAATGTAGGCTAATAGCCACGTGCTAAATTTTAGTATTTGGTATTTTTCATTTGGCCTTTAAAATAATTTCTTTTAAATATGGAAAACAGCATTCTTTTTTAAAGCAAAGAAAGCCATTTATTTATACTCCTTCATGCCTATAGTTTTAAATATGAAACATATGTGTGGCAGAAGTTGCAAATTTCAAAAAAAAAAAAAAAAAAAAAAAAAAATAGCCGACTTTTTTTGTACGTGTCAAAGTCAATATTATTTTTAACGAATAAACCCATGTGCTAACATTAAATGTGTGGTGTCAATTTTAACATGTTTCGTTTATGCTAGTTAAACTATTTTTAAGTAAAATCATAAGTGTGTTTAACAAATATTCTGTAGTTGGAGAAAATTCTAACGCCTTTTGTTAACGAGTTTAAATGAAATAATTAAAGTTAAGTTTCCAAAAGGGCAAATATTTGTTTTTTAAAACTTCCATCAAGTGGTAACTATAAATCATTGGATATCATGAACAAGCTACACAAAGTTTTAGCATTAAATTTATCTAAAAATATATAATTGTAAGCAGCTCTTAAGCTTAAAAAAATAGAATTTTTTAAACTGGTTCCTATTACATTAATATCTTAGCTAATCTAATGTGTTTACTTTCATTTAAGGAATCAAATTCTTTTTCAATTACATACTGTTTACTTTTTAACAGAAATTATAATCCTTCTAACCCTGATTTAATCAGAGTAAAATATGCAATCGTAAAAGTTAAAAGGAAAATATTGCCGAATTGTAAATTTTCACATACTGTTAATTTTAAACTTTGTTTTTGTTTGCAATACCATATTGTGCTGAATGTTACACATGTTCAGCACATGCGTAGCACAAGGTTTTGACAACAAATTGCAAAATATATACCCTTTAAATACGAGGGCATTATGTACTTTGTTACCAAAACAAATATTGATACCCATTTTATTATTTATGTGCTATAACAAAAGAATATAATTTGACATTTACATACGGACTTATTATTCTTAGAACGCTTGAATTTTTTTTAATATTGAGCCTAGTTATTCATTTCGTTCTTCGATTGCGGAAGGTATTTTTCTTTGCCGAAGCAAAATTTTAAATTATTCTTCCGCGGTTGCGGTATCATCTCTATCATATTATTAATTCCGCAATATAAATAAATTTCTACATTTCGCTTAAACTTAAACTTTCTCACGGAAAGTAAACAAAATTTCACAAAAATAAAATGGGCCATAATAATAGTCACACTAAAGTCGGGATCTTTTTTTAAAACGACTTTAAATTCATATAATTCTTATGAACAAAAGTCAGCTCTTAGTAAAAGACTACTTTTTTATGACTATGATTATGGCCCAATGTATTTTAGTTTAATTTCTTTTTTACGTGAGTTAGACAATAATTAAGTTTTATTTATTGAAAATTAATTTTCTTTTTGTTTATTTAAAATTTATTTTGCTGCTCCAACAGCTAAAATAGTAATAAAATTCATTCCCAATAGACTACTTTTTAATTCACAATGAAATGAAACAATTCAAAATAATAAGATAATATCAATTTGCATATCGATCATCATTTCAGCAAAATGTTCCTTTTCGTGGGAATCAATAATACAATAACGTTTTATTCGTTATAGTATGATTAAACTGTTTATTAGTTTGTTCTGTTCTTTTAGCGTATTTTTACTTGCCAGGCCGTTAATGTTTTTAATTATTTGCTAAATTAGCAGTCAGTCAGAGTAATCGATCAACATAAAATAAACAAAAGGGCCCATAATCATAGTCAAACAATAAAGTCAGATCTTTTTGAAAGCAACCTAAAAAATTAAAAGCTGTTACTAAAAATTTTAGTACTATAGACAAAACAAAAGTAGGTTTTAAGTTGAATCAACTTTAACTTGGTATCACCAATATTTCAACTAGCATTTGTATATAATATGACATTACAAATAAAAAAAAAACTGAAAAGTAATTTAAATTTTTTTAAAACTCCTCGTCATCCAAATCAAAAGGCATAAATCGTTGTTTGTATATTTTAAATTTTTTTTTATGATTTAAATCCTCCAGAATTTCAAATCTCTGTAGACATTTTGCAATGCAAACATATTTAATTTGCTTTAAAAAATTTTTTTTTAAATTTATTTAGAATTTTTACTTAATTTTATTTTTATTTATGACAGGATATCTTTTTGTTTTGTTTGTTTGATTTTCTGTTTCTAAATTATTTAAAAACAACTTCAGTATATTTTAAATTTGAAATCGACTTTTTCGCTAAAAATACATTTTAACTTGTCTATAATAGACTTAAAGTACGTATTAAAGAAAAATATACTTAAGTACACTTAAAGTATACTTTTTTTCTCACTATTATTATGGGCCAAGATGTTATCTCAAGCGCTTATAATTCAAGCTAGAATTTGGATTATAATTATTTATTTTTATACCAATATATTGCTTCAAATTTGAGCAGCTTCTTTAGGCTTTAATTTAAGATTTTTCATTCAATCAAATGACATTTGATACGACTGTCGAAAAGTCTTAGAAGATTTCGTATTATCAGATTTTTATTGAATTTTTAGCTTGTCAGCTACTTTTTTTATTTCTTATTTCACTATCATACTGTCAGTATTATAGTGTAAAACCCCATAATAAATATTCACTATAATAGAAATAATTTTGTTAAAAGTTCGGGCCCAAATCGTAACATGCAATATCGAATAAAATTATTATTTTCACAGCACCGTACTCTCTCATTTCAATTGATTTTGCTGAAGTCGTTTTACAGCCTAAGATATAAAATATAACTATAAATCAGAGGATACCTTGCTTCATCTCTAACTTACGCGAATTGATGATTGATAATTTGTTTGCATTTTGAAAGCATCACTCTGTTCATTATGTACTGAACATAAATATTAAAAAGTGAGCACAGTAGAACAGTTGTTTGACAGTTAAATTTTTCGTAAGTTTTATTGAAATATAAAAATTTACTTTTTATCACTTTTCCTTTCTGGTGATGTAAATATAAATAAAACTGCTTTAATCGCGTATATATCTTATGAATTTTGTTATTAATCCAAAGAAAAATTCATTATTTTTCAGCGAATGACATGTTTAATAAAACTAATGAAATAACTCATTTATTCAATTAAATTTCTTTAAAAGTATTCATTCATTTAATTAAATAATTTTATTAATACTTTGGATGTGCATGTGGATGATTTAGGTGAGCACCTGCCGCTAGGGCCTTATCTCAACGTGGTCAAACCACGAGTGGTATTCATGCTTACCACTATAGCCCCTGTGATCAATAAAGGACTCAGGTAGCAAATTATGTGTGTTTCTGCCATGTCACACACACCACCCTTATTAAGGGAGTTGGGCCTATCCAAAACCCGTGTCGAGTGACATCTGTTTCTATGAAACAGCACATCGAAGAGCATGCCACCCTGCCAAAGGTGACATGAACTCCGTTCCCACCGTACTTTTGGTCTCAACCACAGCCACCACGTGAACCCCCGAAGGGGACCTCACCAATAACCGGTCACAGATTCCGCCGTCCAAGCATTTGGATGTGCACGAAGGCCACAGACCGAACAACAAACCAGGGATGTTGTCCCCAGAACATCATCCATTAAATCCCGTGGGGTTGGAACGAAGTTCGGTCCACAGACTCCGAGCACTCATTGTTCAACCATTCGTGAGCATCAGCTCTTAACCCATTGCTCGGACGTTTGTGCTTCCTCTGTGGGGCTACCGGCTCCCGTGTTGAGATTCACTAGTCGAACCCCGAAGGTATCCTTTAGGTAAACCCTCAGGTTTCCTTCTGCCAGATTCAAACATATGGCAGTTCCAGGTGCTGGCGCACCTATTTTCCCCGGTAGTGATACATCAAGGTGGGACATTTCACCGAGAAGACACACCCCGGGGGTGATGGAACCATACTTTGGATATATGCAAACAGAAAAGAACTTCGGTTGTGAGAACTAAATTTGTTTGAAATCGAAAATTCAGTGGTGAGAAAATATTTTTTTTAGTTGCCTTAAGCAAAATTCCATAGTATAGACTAAAATTTAACTCTCCTAAGACCGATTTTTCATTGTGAAGATTAAAAAATTCTACGAGTAAAATTGAATTTTCTCATTATTGTTGTTATTTCACTAAATAAATACAACAATTTAAAAGAATTCATTTTATTGCACTTATGACACATGTTTCTTACTGTGTAGTGAATTCCATAAGTCAGAAAGGTCAAAAATCAGTTGTGAATACTCATAATTGATCATTGTTTGGTCTTTTTTACACGTTAAGAAAAAGGGCACAGTAACGTTTGTAGAATAACATAAATTTTTATTCTTAAGCAAATTTGGGTTAGTCAGAGTCAGAAATAATGCTCTTGAAATTCTCCCTACAGTTAAGGTATTTTGCTGTTTTCTCTTCTAAAACGTATTTATTTCTACGAAATATCGCTTTAAGGTTTTTATAAAAAATTGTTTACTTTTATTGCTTTAATTTGCATAGTTTTAATTTATTTTTAATTCTAATGTCAATGTCAACTTTACATATTTATTTTGCGTTTTTTCAAATTGTGAATGCGTTTTCGTTAAAGTTAATATTTGCATTTGATGTTTTTTTATGTATAACTCACATATTAGACAACTGGCGCCAAGTGTGTGAGTGTATAATGCTGCCAAAATAAGCTTCTTCTCAAAATAAAATTATTAAAATTTACTACAGTTGTCGTTTTGTTGTTGTTGCTGGCCAAAAAAAAATTGTTTTTCAATTATTTAAGATTGCAAGTTAATAAACTGAGATTTTTTTTATTTGAACTTGTCCTTCAGAGAATTGTTTTTGTTGTTTACTTTTCAACACTAAATTATTCAAAATATTTACTTATTGTATATATAAAAAAATTTGAATTATTCAAAATAAAATGCTAAATAAATTCAAAATAATTTTTCTTTGTAAATAAGATTACGACCTTGGGCGCTGGGTAGTCAGTCACCTTGTCAAAAAATAGACGTTTACTGTTATGTGGGGTATGTTTTAGGTCTTTTAAAAAAACTAACTTCAACAGACAGATTGAAACCAATAACGCCAGGCCCTAATGCTGGCATAAAAGTCAGCTGTTTGTTAAAGTGAGACTTTGTTTGGAATAACGATCTCCATAACCAATATTCTCTCATAGTATGAGCACTTGATAGCAACAATTATTTAAATAAACAAACTATCACATCATCATTAATTTGTAGATTTTTTAGAATTTTTGAATAAAGAATTGAGTGCCAAAATTCCACATTACAAGCAAACGGGCACATATTTTTACCAGATGATTTATAAGGAAATTTTAACATTTGTCAGGAGTATAACTATATGATATGATTTCTTAACACTCCTGAGCATTTGCTTACAGTCAGTTCATTTATTTATTTTTTTCTTTGAGTTTAAGCTTTTAAAAATAAAAATTAAATAAATTGATTAAAAAAATCATTTGAAAATGTCTAAGTTGTTCCTCTCTCTGTCTACAAAAAGCAGATCGAGTGAATTTTTTTGCAAAAAGCACAGTCTATATGACGCGCTATACGCCAAGGATGATCTGGCCTAAGCTAGATAGCAATCACAGCAAAGATTTACTGGGACTCCAGATGAAAAATGTGGTAGCGGTAGTAACAGCTCACTGCAATTTTTGTAATTATGTTAGAAGAAAAGGTTTGTCATCAAACGACTACTGTAGAAATTGTCAAGAGAAGAAGAAGTAGAAATTTTTAGAACACCTCTTTGCCGATGATCTGACTTGGAGAAGCGGCGCATGCTCTACAGTGGAAAGAGCTAACTGCAGGATCTCACTGCTTTGTCTCAGTTGGTCGCAATTATTTTTAGTGGCGGACTCATTTTCTTCTCTCTGTTTTCTTATCTATTTCCTTTCAGTTTTCTACCTCTAGTGCTATTCTTCTGCACTTTCTTTTATACAGGTATCACAAAAAGACCACAGTAGAAATCCCAAGTGAACCTAACTTCTGTTTTTATTCCCTGTATAACCTAAACCAACATAACCTAGGTTTTTATTTTCTAATAGATTTTTCTCCAACATACTCTCTATATTTCCAGAAAGGTTGTCATATACTTTTGTACAGGCCATGCCTACTTTTAGCACCTAAAACAATATTTTCCAATTGATTTCTCTTAAACTTCACCGACCACGCCCATTTTAATGGCCACTTTTCAATCATGTAATGATTAAAGTTTTACTTGAAATGTAGCTCATACATTCGATACGTTCTATATAAGGACTTCAACTCATAAATGTGTTAAACACATTTTCTTAAAAATTCACAGTTCTAATGAAATATTGCGGAGTGTAAATTTTGAATTTTTGCAAACAAAAAAGAAGAAGCTAAGCTATAAACAAAATATTCCATAACCATACTTACTGGCTTTAAAAGATTGAGTACCTACACTCATACGCTGCTGAGTAAAAGACTTGACGGAAAAAATTGAAAAAAAGGATATACCCACCACCAGCAATACCACTTGAGCACGAATAAACAGATTATCAAGGTGCGATCGTTATTGTTGTGCCACATGATCAGTTTGCATTTTTGTTTAGTTAAAAAAGAAAACACGTTGCTGTTATTTCCATTCATAATGTACTGTTCCCAGCTCCTATAACGAAAACGCCATGCAATGCGGAACGAGAATGATTTTATGGTGAAACTAGTAAACATAACAAAAATTATTTGTGTCGAGTACCAGCAAAATTTCCCATTTATTGATGAAATTTTTTGGTTACATGGTTACACATGTGAAGTGTTTATAGTACGTGCCCTTCACATGCCTTTAAATATTTCCCAAATTTTCACAATAAGCCAAGAAAGCATTTACAAGTCGTATGTATTTAAACCTTAATGGGAAAACACATTTTCATTCATACTTTCTGTTATATTTTTTCCAAAAATGTTTGGGAAAAATTACAAAAATTTGCTAATGGCCAACACAATTTGTCTATGTGTCTGTCTTTGGTGGCAATTTTTATAACGCTGTCTAGTTTTCTTAGTTGCCGTGAATAAATAATTGTTCATTGCCATCACATGTGTGAAAAAAGTGGCAAAAATGTACATAAAACACGAGTAAATTAACATTACACAAACATGTGTTTTTTTTTTAAATTTTATTTAAAACATGTAAGGAAATTCCTGTAGACCGATCGAAATTTCCATTTTTCAAAAAAATCTGCTTACAGTGTTTTTCCTCACCTCTGATGCTTTCAGTTTTTACAATTTCCTAGATGTTTGTTAAAGCACTAGTAGCGCAAAATAAAAAGTTTTCTAATTAAACATTTTACTTTAAAAAAATAGTCATATTGATAAAATATTTAATTGATTAATTAAATTAAAATGATTATTCTTTTTGTTCTTTGTTTATTTATTTAATTGATTAATTTAAGTTGCTTCTTCACTAGAATTAGAATTAGAATTATAAGCAAGAACAAGTCAGCTGGTCACTGCAGCCAGAATAGACCTATTCTGACACTTTTCTCATGTTACAAATCCTCTATAAGTCTAGTGTGTAATTTGTCCTTTATAACAGGCCTTTGTTACATAACCTGTAGATAGGTCTTGTCGACGGATTCTTATATTCGGCATGTGTTTCAATACTCTGCAATGTCAATACCAATTTATTACTGAGTCAGGACCAATAAGTTATTTGTTTTTTTCTGAAACCGAATGGCATGAATGTTTTCGATACCTTAATATTCCTATATCAGGGTATCAAAGACATTCATGTCATTCCAATTGGCAAAGGATGTCTATAACCAATATGTTGCCCTTCTCTTTTCACAGCTGCAAACAGTCCCCTGAATTGTTATCTGCTAATAAAACTACTAAGCGCCCCCTTTTCTTGTCAATTCTTCTGCCATTCTCGTTACTTACATATCCACTATGAGCAGTAGTGCGATGCAGTAACTTTTATCACGAACATTCGTATCGAAAAAACAAGTATAACGATATTTTATCGAATTCGGTATTCAGAACTTTCCCAAAAAAATATTCGAAGTTAACAGGATATAAATAATCATCGCAAAAGTTACGAAAAGTTACTGAGTACCGAATTCGATAAAATATCGTTATACTTATTTTTTTCTATACGAATGATCGTAATAAAAGTTACCCTATGATGGGTTCGATTTTTTAATGTTTTTTTTTTAACTTATTGTATCTTAACTATTAACAAAAAATTATTTTCGTTATAAGGAAAAAGATTAATGAGACCATTGAAGGCTAAAAGAGGTCGAGGTTGTCAGGACAGAACATCAATATGTCTTGAGTTATATCTCTCTCGGTCGGTCTACAAGTATCAAATCAGTTCTAAATATAACACAGTCCAGTTAGATAAGTAGAAGAACTAGGTTGATTTATTACAAGTTATATCAGCATCGCACCACTGACCTAATTGGTCAGCTATAGTTGATCACTACAACTTTGGTAACTATATGAGAAGAATGGATCTGCCATCAAATAGCTACTGCAGCAATTGTCAAAAAAAGAATGGATAAGAGTTTTTGAAACATCTTCTCTGCCTTTATCAGTTACTGGGAGATCAGACTCATCTAAAAATTTTTATGAAAAATATTGGATTTTTTCTAATATTTCTGATATAAAATTGCCAGACAAGTTGATCGCTAGTGTTATGGAAATAACACGCACATAAATTATTTTAATTAAAAAAATTGTTTTCATTAAAGCTGTACCTTTACTTACAATTTTTTCACTTCTTCCTTTTTATTTTATCATTTTATCTCAATTTTAACATAAAAAAATTTTTGATTTAGAGAATTCGTCCCGAAAACCAACAAATAACTGAAGAATATTCATGTTTAAGTTGAATATTCTTTCCTACATTGAAGTTCTTAAATGTCAAAACACTTGTCACAGGCTAAATTAACTCACGTGCTAACTAAACTAACTAATGTGTCACGAGCTAAACTATTTACTTCTCTACAGGTAACTTGCCTAAATACTAAAATTAGTTTCTTCGTAAACACGAGCTTCATTATTAGCATGTCATATTTATAAATGCACTTGACTCTATTTAAAGACTTAACCATAAAGAAAAGGCAAACAAAAATCCTACTGTTTGTTTGTGTTTCTTAAGGCATTTTGCAAATCCTGAGAGAATCTCTCCTTACATTTTAAAAAGGCATTTGTGTATTGACAAGGGTTTTGTGGTTTTTGGTTTTAAAAAGGCAGAGGTGTTAAAATAGCATGACGACAGGTAAATATTTGCTAATTTTCATTTCAATTGTTTGAACTGTGTTACTGTAGTTGAAGCGCAAGCGTAGTCTACCTGTGAAGAAAATTATATTTGCTTAAGGGAGTGTATGTCAGTGTCTACATTAAATAATCAGCCGGAACAAAGAAATTTCCATTCAACATCTATTTTGAAATATCAATAGCCCTAAATTAATTTTCAAAATATCTTCAATTTAATCTTTCATTTAAAATCTATAAAATTTTAATTTGTAAATGTAATAATTTTATCTCTTTTTTATATTGAATTGTAATCCTGCCTTTGCTTTGAACAAACGATCTTTCTAACATGATTAATAAACTTTTGTGCATAAATAATGGACCCCCATTATGAGCAATTTGTTAAAAAAACCATTAAAAAAAAAGGAAAACAAATTCATGAGAAAATACAATTGGAAGGGTATTGTGGTATTGATGAATTTCTATTTTACAAAACAAGTCCTTTTCAGGGAAATGTTGCTGTAAAACACGCTCATTCTCTAAAAGTGACATAATGTGCCCACATTAACACATTTATTTATCAATTATAATCAATTTATTGAGAACTGCAGCTAAAACTACTGTCGATTCATTTTATAGTTTAAAATTAATTAGAAATCCTTTCACTTTTTCATGTTTTTGTGGCTTGTTTCTTCAATTCTGATCATTAAATGAAGTTTTCATTAGAAATTATTTCACACTTAATAGAGATTGTTGATGTGAAGGTAAACGTTACACGATGGTTGATAGAACACGATGTCAGTGAAATATAAGTCAATTAAAAACATTACACACAGTCAAGTAATTAGTGAAATTGATTATTTTGTTTTATCAGCACACTTTTTTTTTGAAGAAAAAAGGCATATAAAGTTTTAGGTTTTCGTAAAAAGTATTTCTGTTTTATATATTTTAATTATATAAATTTTTATTTAAAATCATTTTTAATCAAATAGAATAGTTTTGAAATTTAGAATAATAAAAAAAAGCGAAAAATACAGTGAACTGACTTATTATACTAGTAGTTAAAAGTTCGATTACGTTAGTTACAGATACGCGAACTATTCCAATAACATTACAATAGTTTAATTATTTGTTGTTCATGTAGATAAATTAACGAATTAAATGAAAAGGTGAGTTATAGGAACGAACGAAAGTTCTTAGCTTTCTTTCACAAAAGAAATTACGTTATTATACCCTTTACTGTAAGTAAGAAGGGTATAAGTTTGTGATTCGGTTTGTAATTTCTACGCCTTCCATGGGACACTCTAATTACACTAAATTTAAAAAGTGCTCTTTTACTAAAACAGAGTTTTATTTGGACGGTAGTTACGAATTTGGGTTGTCACAACTACAAAGTTAGATTACGATAACTGAGTTTTTATCTAGTAACGAATTGTTGTTTTCTCTGTGTGTGTTTATTTATTTAATTTACAGAATTGAA
Source organism: Thelaira solivaga (assembly GCA_947397855.1). NCBI lineage: Eukaryota > Metazoa > Arthropoda > Insecta > Diptera > Tachinidae > Thelaira > Thelaira solivaga. Next base: position 15,871,628 of record OX377611.1, on the reverse strand, counting down.
TGATAAATCATCTGTCGCAGTTAGATTATAAAATAAACAATTTTTAAATTAAATACCAAAATATGAAATCAGAACAAAAAAAATGTTATTCAAGAAAAACTTTAATTTTATAAAATAAAATGATTAATTAATTAATGATTCTGATGCCTCAAAAGTTCCTAAGAATTTTTTTATTTTTATTTTACCCAAAAAAAAATTTTTTTTTTTATCTTTTTAATCAAATTGCTCACGTGTGGCATTTTATATGTTTTGTCTTGTTTTTCAGTTTTCACTTTTAAATAATAAATTGTTTGTTTAAGGCCAGGTGTCATCAATTTCACTTTTATTTTCCCTTTAATTTTTCTATTTCAATTAATTGTGCTAACGATGTGATATCTTCTTATAACGTGTCAATTGTTTATTTAATTGTGTTTGTTTTGTGGTTGTGATTTTGTAAAAATTTTTTAAAAAGGGATTTTATTTTAAATACATTAATAATTGTGTGCTCCTGAAAATATAAGAAGATACAAATATTTTGAAGAGACAGAGTTCAAGTTTATGATTTCATTACGATATTTATTTAAAAAGCTCTTTAGAAAAACGATTTATTTAGCTTCAAAACTTTACACTTTTTAACAAACCAAGAATCCATAAAAACTGCTAATAACCTTCTTAGTAAGCTCACCTCTGGCTATGCAGTGTAATCATCACTGAACCAGAGTGAAAGCCTGGTCTTAAGTATCACATTCGAAATCAAATGAAAACATTTTTTTTTTAATTTTTAAACTCCGGTACGAGTTGCTCACTATCGAATGCTGTAATATTTGCCTTGTTTTGAGTTGTAATGTTATAATGTCTCCTGTTATTCCCTTAACTCGAGCCAATTTAATATAAATATTAACATACATACATAAATATGTACACACTTTAATTTACTTACTTTTTACTGTCTACGAACTTTATTTAGTTCACTATTAATAATTTGCACTTCCGTTCCCACTAAATAAATGCAACTCCAACATTTAAACACAGACAAATTTATTTGGAATTGTTTTGCAATAACACATTTCATTGTTAAATTATTGGGAATTGTTTTGCAACATTTATATGATTGATAAGCAAATATTTATATATTTTAACTAAAAGGTGATTTTATAAGAACTATCGGAAATTTAAAAAAAAAAAAACACATAAAATTCAGAAAAATGCATGAAATATTTATTTGGATCGATAGTTGGGTCGATATAATTTAATGTTTGAAGATTATTTCATGCAAATGTTGGCCGCGGCTGCGCCTCAAATGGTCCATCCACTTAGTCCAATTTTGGCATACTCTTTCCAACATTTCGGCCGGTATCTCACGAATAATGTTGGCAATGTTGGCTTCCAGTGCGTCAATCGAAGCGGGCTTGTCCCTATAGACATTAGCCTTAACATAGCCCCACAAAAAATAGTCTAGAGGCGTTAAATCGCACGATCTGGGCGGCCAATTGACTGGTCCCAAGCGTGAAATAAACTGTTCACCGAACTCGCCTCTCAATTGGTCCATTGTTTCGCGTGCTGTGTGGCATGTGGCACCGTCTTGTTGAAACCACATGTCATGCAAGTCAAGCTCTTCCATTTTGGGCAAAAAAAAGTTTGTTATCATCGCACGGTAGCGCTCACCATTCACAGTAACGTTGTGATTCGCATCATCTTTGAAGAAATACGGCCCAATGATGCCGCCAGCCCAATGATGCCGCCAGCCCATAATCCGCACCAAACGGTTGTTTTTTGTGGATGCATTGGTAGCTCTTGCAATGCTTCTGGCTGCTCTTCACTCCAAATACGGCAGTTTTGCTTGTTCACGTATCCATTCAACCAGAAATGAGCCTCGTCGCTGAACACAATTCTTCGATAAAAAAGTGGATCTTCATCTAACTTTTCAAGAGCCCATTCACCAAAAATTTGGCGTTGTGGTAGGTCGTTTGGCTTCAATTCTTGCACCAGTTGTATCTTATAAGGCTTCACACCCAAATCCTTCCGCAAAATTTTCCACGTAGTGGAGTAACAGAGGCCCAATTGCTGCGAACGGCGCCGAATCGATAATTCACGGTCATCACCAACACTGGCCGATACGGCTGCGATATTTTCTTCAGTTCGCACTCTACGTAAGCGTGTTGGTGGTTTAATGTCCAACAATGTAAATTTGGTGCGAAATTTTGTTACAATAGCCCGAATAGAAGCCTCAGTAGATCGATTAAACTGACCATAAAATGGAAGAAGCGCGCGATGAACTTTCTTAACAGAGCACGCATTTTGGTAATAAAATTCAATAATTTGCAAGCCTTGTTCGTTTGTAAGACGATTCATGATTAAATTATAGACCAAACTGAAGATGTTTGACAGTGACACAAGATACAAAACGTGCGTGAGCTGTCAAAACTAGTGTTGCCAAAAAGATAATAGCAAAAAAATCACTCTTTATAAGAAAATAAATTGTAAAATTAGTATTTAAGAGAGCATAAGTAAATAAAGAAACTCAGTCTTAATTTGAAAATGAAAAAGTGAATGTGTTTTTTTTTTTTTTTATTTATACATCCTTTAAGATTCAAAAGTTTGTAACTCATGCTAATCAAGCATGAAATTAAAATAAAATATATTTTTTGAAGCATTTCTTGTTTCATATTAAAACAGATTAATTTAAGTGGAGAATTTGACATTTTCTTTACAATCAAAATAATAAGCTATTTAGTATATGTTATGTTATTCTGGAATTTAGAAAATAAGGATTTATTTCGGAAGCCATTGCCCAAATTGTCATATTCGGTATCGAATGAAAATGAACGAAATTTCAAAATTTCGATAAAAAATGCTCAAATTGTCATATTCGATATCGAAATTTTAAAATTTCGCTAAAAAATGCTTGATATCGAATGTGACGATTTTTCCTCTAAGTTAATAAAAAAAAAAAATTAAATACAGCGCTTCCAGATATTTTGCACAGATTTCAGTTGTTCTGGCTCAAAATCGTATATATTTGTGTAATCTAGTGGGTGTGATTATTCAGTTATGAATGTGCACGCATTTCTGATCTTGATATCTTTTTTGTAAATTATGGGGATCATGATTTACCAAATTATAATTTCATTCTTATAAACATCCGGCATGCTCTGATGAAGAATAGAGAAGCTACAAAGAAAGCACAACAAAAAGGCAAAAAAAGCTAGAAAAAGGTTTTTCTCTTGATTGTGAAATGCATGTCTAAAAGTGAATACGCAAAAAAAAAAACAAACACGTGAATTCACATACACTAACATACACTTGTATCAGTATATGCTTACAAAGCAGGCACACACACACGCACACACATACATTAAAATTATACGTTACGATAACAACACAATTCAAAACAACACCTGGTTAAGTTTTAAGGTGGACTCTTAAGCGTTTGATTAAAACTGATACGCACACAGTTAGGGTTTTATATATTTGTTTTTCAAGTATGTGTATTAAAAATTCGTAAATACGAGTAAACAAAAAAAACTAAAAACAACTTCTCATACGTGTTCATGCTGCTGACAAATACTTTTGCAAGGAAATTGTGTGCTGCTATTTACGAGTACATTAAGCACTACAAACGCATGTAACAAAGTTGTATTAGTGCGCAACTGTAGAATATTAATATAAAAGAGAAAATGACAATGAGACTGATTGTCGATTGTCGCCTATTGATAAACAAGCTAAAGATGCAATAGGGGATTTTCATATAAATAAACAAAAAAAAAAAAAATATTTTCTATTTAATTTTTTTTTTATTACACAAGCTTGCATGCATGTAATTACTCGTCTCAAGGGTTAAGTATCGAATTGTTACAACAATTCATTCGTTTGATTTTTTTTTTAATAATTAGCATATTTCATCAATAACAATATTTTTATTGAATAATGCATTATTCAACATTGTTTCACACTCTATACGTTTTATTGTTTCAATGGAATTTATGTCATGCAGCTGTAAGTCAGTAATGAATCGAGTGGAGAGCAGAAAAAGGAAAATTTCTCTAAATTAAATGGTAACATTTTGAGTGATAAAACATATAGAACTATGAATTGTTAAAAACAAACACAAAAACTTAAAGTTTAATTAAAAAAATTTTATTCGAAAGATCAATTATCATGGCTTTATTATACGAAAATGATTTCCTTATATTATTGTGGTAAAATGGTAGTATGAAAAATATCCTAAATGCTTATTTATTAAAACTTAATTAGCCCAATCATAAATTAATGTTTCTAAAAACTTTTTGTTCTCGAGCAAATATTTGAATAAATTTCTTGGGAAAAAAACTAACATTTAATAACATTTAATTTTTTAACAAAATAATAATCTATATTTGTGCTTATTTCAAAATTGTGTTGGCTTATTTGAAAGTTATTGTTTTCCTCATGATCTTCTCATAAGTTATTTATTCAGTGGAATAAGTGCCAAAGAGGATAACACATCTATATCAGCATTTCATCAGAAGCTATCCTCAGTCCTTTACTTAAGCACATTTTTGTAATACCCAAAGGGCATTCATATGTAAAAGATAGGAGAATAATAAAAATAAGATAATTTTGTTCAATATTAAAATGTTGGTTGGGAAGTTTTGTTTATTCAGTTCAATATTTGAACATTTGATAAATAATTTTTTTTTAGTCAATAGTTTTTACAATGTAAAAGTTCTAATGTTTGCCAAAAATCTGCTGAGAATTCCGAGTAGCGTCTGACGAATTCCCTTCATTACTTATTGCACTGAATAAATAACTCATGAAAAGATCATGAGGAAAACAATAAATTTAAAATAAGCCAACATAATTTTCGAATAAGCACAAATAAAGATTAATATTTTGTTAAACTTTTAAATTCCTGGTAAATTTTTTACATATTAAATTTTTTATTGGAAAAAATTTATAAATCTATTGCCAACAAAGTTTTGTGTTGTAAGCAAAATTCATAAAATTGCTTTTAGAATGGTTATCATATGAAAATTTTAGCTATTTCTTGTTTTGCTAATTTTGGAAGCCTTGAAGTTTTAGGGTAAGCTGATTGTAATAGTACATTCGATACTAGTGCCACATATTCTACAAGATCTGGGTCCAAATTACGGCATTCGATATCGCACAAAATTTCCCTTTATACAGGGTGGGCCAAAAGAAACCAAGGGGTGTAAAAGTTTAATAACTTTTTTGTTTATTAATTTTTTTTTATTTTTTCTTTCAGATTATATAGACAACTGGAGAGGTTCACAACTGAACAGAGAACCAGAACAATAGAATTTTATTATTTAAACCAGAGATCAATTATTTTAACGCAAAGAGCATATCGTCGACATTTTAACGTCAGAATTTCGCCCTCTGAAGCGATGATTCGTTTCTTTGTTAATCGTCATCACCAACATGGCAGCGTAAGAGATTTGCCTCGAACCGGTAGACCACGTTTAAGTCGCACTGCGGAAAATATTGAACGAGTACAGCAAAGTGTTAACGAAGCACCAGAAACATCTGGCAGAAGGCGTTCTGCTCAGCTAGAAATGTCTCGTACGTCACTACGGCGCATTTTAAAAAAATATTTACAGTTATACCCATATAAGGTGCAATTGGTCCAAGAATTAAAACCCGCAGATCATCGGCAACGTCTAAATTTTGCAGTTAAATTTCAAGAGTTGGCCAGAAATGAAATCCACTTTATTGAAAATTTGATTATGAGTGATGAAGCTCATTTTCATTTGAATGGCTTTGTTAACAAGCAGAACTGTAGGTTCTGGGGTTCTCAAAATCCAAGAGCCATTCATCAACGCCAATTGCACCCCATCAGGTGTACAGTATGGTGTGGGATCACATCTGAAAATGTCATTGGGCCCTACTTCTTCGAGAATGAAGATGGAACTGCTGTAACCGTAAATGGAGAGCGGTATCGTTTTATGATAGAAAATTTTTTACGTCCTGCTCTTGAAAACAGACCTGGTATGTGGTTTCAGCAGGACGAAGCCACTGCCCATACTGCCCGAGACACAATGGCACCTTTAAGTCAAATTTTTGGAGAGCGAATAATTTCTCGAAATGCGGAAATTATTTGGCCAGCGCGATCGCCAGATTTGACAGCACCCGACTATTTTCTTTGGGGTTTTTTGAAGGAGCGAGTGTATGTGAACAAGCCAGAGACAATCCTTGAACTCACGGCAAACATTGTTGCAGAAATTCGAAAAACAAAAAATAAATAAAAGGGGAATTTTATGATAAACTACTTTGGATTATTTAAAAATTTTTTTTTTAAATTTCCATATACCCTAGTGCTGTTGCAAAAAAATAAAACTCAAGAAAAAACTTATATATTGAATTTAAATTCTAAGGATTTCTACAGTATATAGTGGTTATTCAAGACAAAAATTTTTTTTTCCCATTTATTGTATAAGGTCGCAAAAGCGAACTAAAGCGCATTTACACAAAAATTTAAAATAATTTATTTTGTGCTTTTAAAATTAGTTTGTTTGTTTAGTTTTTAAGGTGAATGTGGTACGAAGCTATGGTTGCATTTCACGATTTTCTATCCAAATGATTCTATTGTATTTTTTTTTCAATTTTTTTACTTTTTTCTATAACCGAACTTCCACAGCTGTTAGGTAATAAAATGCATTTTTATTATTTGAAAAAGGAACCTGTGTTGGCACAAAAAAAAAAATCAAAATACGTAAAATAAACAAAAGGATTTTTTTCTTTTTTATTATTCTTAAGCAACAACAAACAATTGCGGTTGCTTTTATCCAATTTCTAACAGAAAATCATTAAGAAAATGTTTAATACAAAATCCAGCAGCCACCACCAGAGTTTAAATCAAAAATCAAAGAAAAAAATTTTAAATAAGTAAAAGTGAATGCGTTTAGTTAAATTACTGTTGTTGTTTTAGCTTGAATTATTATAATTATGTTTTGCATGTATTTGTTTCCCTTTGTCAAAATCAGAAACCTAAAGCAGATGCCGTTAGCAGAGTCAATGTCCGAGGGAGCATAAGAAATCTCTGCTATTTTGACATTTTGCTTAAAGTATTCTTAAGAAAGAATTCAAAATTTTTATTATAATCAGGGGATGTGTTGAATAGAAAACATACGCTGCCTTTTGATGACGTAGTTTATAAAGATCTTTAACACTTCCCTGATCATAAATTTTTGTTTTGATTTTACTATTTTTAGGGGTTGATGCCACCAGGGCAGCTGTCAACTTCACAACAAGTAACTGCCAACCCATCCTGTGTACTTGTGTACGTACTCATACCACTACATTAAAAAGCAAGTACACTATCAATTTTTGTATAGCATACGCTGTGGCAAAATCAAAACAAAATGTTAAAACACCAGCCGCCCCAATTGAACCGGTGTTTTTGTTTTTGTTTTTCTGAAAGCAGTGTATTTCAACTGCTTATGCAGGCAGTATAAATAAGTCTTTTGTGAAATACAAAATTTGTGTGAATGTAGTTGGTTAGCGTTAATTTAAAGAAACTAATGGTATTTGATGCCTTAAAGATTTTTATGGTTTCTGTCTTTAAAATTTGAAAAATTAAATTTTGTCAAATAAAAAAAAAAAAAAACAGAAAAACAACATGCATGATCATAACAAAACTTGTTTTAAAAATTAAAAAACTACATATATGATTTTTACAATTTTTGTACTTCGATCTGTATGTCCGTCATAATATTAGTGTGATGTTTTTGCTTGTTTTTATTTTATAACAAAAATATAATAGTAAAGCGAGTACAAAATTTTGCCGTAAGTACGCCACCAATTTGATGGCCAGCTGCCAGCAGCCAAATCTCCAAGTATATCAAACTTAAGTCTATAAATGTTGACATGAGACAGATGCTGTTTTGTTTGCAGAAAATATTGTTTGTCTGTATGTGTTTGTGTTTTGTAGGTTCCGGATTCGTTAACCGGTGTAATTACTTTTCAAACAAACTCACACACTCAATTTTAAAGGTGACATTTCCTTTAATTTTTTTACCCATTGATTTTCAACATTGTGGAGGTTGTCCAAAAAGGTGTTAGAATGTTGTTTTAATTGCATGTTTACTTGATTTTACTTTCAACTGGGGTTGAGCTCGTCACCTGGAGCACTCATTTTTTATATGTCAGCTTAATTATGAATAATAATTCCCTTTGAGTTTTTTCACTTTTCTCTTTTTTCTAATAAAAAATTCTTTGATTTGGAAGATTTTTTTTTTTACAAAAACAAAATTTTCCCTTAAAAAATTTGGACCATAATTAATGTAACGCTACTGCAAAATAAATCATAAAGGCCACGATGCGCTCGTAGCCCATAGTGATAATAATAAATGTAACGCTAAGTAGATATGGATATTTTAAAATAGTTTTAAATGCAAACATTTTTTATAACAAAAAAAAGCAAATTTTAAAATATTTTTAATTTCAAAAAATTACATCTTTAATCGTGCTTCCAATTTATATTGGTGTGAGCATAAGTATGCTTGTGCAGCCCTTTAGTATCTAATAAAACAAAAATTTTATTCAATTATTTAATCGGGCTTTACTAATAGAAAGAAGCATTAAAAATTAGCTTAACCATATTTAAGCATATTTTTTGATAAATGAAATTTTTCTTTCTTTAATGTTAGAGAAAAATATAAAAAAATTAAATAAAAATAAAAATCCTTTAAATGTTAAACACAAGTGTACCAGGCAAAAAGAATTGCTTAAAAAAAATCAATGACAGCGTAAAACAAAGATGAGGATGACTTTAATAATGTTAAGGTATTGACAGGATAATTCAGCATGAATAGGCTATAAACAGGATATACATTTAGTTTCTTTTTATATAAATTTTTTTATATGTTTTTCTTCAGAAAAAAAAAAAACTAACCAACTAAATGAATTTGTTTGATTGTTGTTCTTATAAGGGAGGTGACAAAAGACTAACAATAAATATTTTTTATAAACAATTTTTTTTTTCTAAATGAACAATGCGGCAGATGTTTGAAGGTGTTAAATATTACAGCAGTGGATAAGCTTGATTTAACAAAACTCTAACGATAACTTGTACTGTAGGAAGCTACCTGTAAAATCATTGATGTTTATTTTTGAAACCAAATGAGATTTCTTGCAAAGCAAATGGCTTAAATAATCTACTACTTTGTGAGAGTAATAATACAAGTTTAAGATGTTGTTTGCAATTAGCAAGTTAAGGATCAAGGATGATTAGAATTTGTAGCGTAACTACTCACTTCATAATTTTTTTTATCGGATTGTTAAGGATTTCTTAAGAACTAGACGCTTACAGCCAAATTCATAAAAACTATTTTTGTTTAATAAACGCTTTTTAAAAAAATTTTCCATAGAAAAACTGGTTGTTAAGCTTTTGGGTGGTTTAGGTAGCAGCCTAACGGCCATCAATTAAGAGTCGCTAGACTATGTTTTGAACCACTTACTCGCCAAGACTATGTAGGCGTAAAGTGGCCCTTGATATTAAGATATCTGAGAGGGTCCCTTAACCTATTCCCGATATCTCAGGGAGTCCGGTCATCAGATGTGCACCAAGAAATCTATGCCTCGAAGCCATAAGATCAGGCCACTCGCAGAGAAGGTGAATTATTGTCTCCTTACTCTCGAGTGACTGGCAGCTGTGGCAGCTTTCTTTGAAGGAGTTAAGCTCTTGGACGTTAATATATTTCTTGAATTTAATTAAGCTGTACGAAATGCTTTTGGTAAGAAAAATATATTTTTATTCGATTTTGTTCGGTTTATGATGTTGAACTCTTTTTTTTTTTAGTAGCACCATTAGTTCTTGTCGTTCTCATATAAAAGCGTAAATCCATCATAATCTTAATCCAATCAACAAATTACTGTCATTGTCTTTGGACTCAATTAGCTTAGAGTGAATAATATTGATTGGACTAAAGCATTCGACCCTGAAAGCGGTGGGTGCTGCCTGTGACACTTCCAGATACGAATTGGATATTTGACAGTGGATTTAGTCACTGCAATTCTTAGGGTTATTCTGCCCAAGGTTGACGGATTTTCGTTTATTATCGACAGGATACACTTCTCGTAGATGTAGTTGACATTTGAGTAAGAAAGTTGCATCTTTACACCAGTAGCAACCTTCGTAGCAGAATAAATTTTTTTTGTCAATCTTTTTTATATTGAGTCTTTCCTTTTAGAAATTTGCAATAAGTACAGGGTGGGCCAAAAGAAACCAAGGGGTGTAAAAGTTTAATAACTTTTTTGTTTATTAATTTTTTTTTATTTTTTCTTTCATATTATATAGACAACACTTGGAGAATTTATAATGGAGAGGTTCACAACTGAACAGAGAACCAGAATAATAGAATTTTATTATTTAAACCAGAGATCAATTATTTTAACGCTCATTTTCATTTGAATGGCTTTGTTAACAAGCAGAACTGTAGGTTCTGGGGTTCTCAAAATCCAAGAGCCATTTGCACCCCATCAGGTGTACAGTATGGTGTGCGATCACATCTGAAAATGTCATTGGGCCCTACTTCTTCGAGAATGAAGATGGAAGTGCTGTAACCGTAAATGGAGAGCGGTATCGTTTTATGATAGAAAATTTTTTACGTTCTGCTCTTGAAAACAAACCTGGTATGTGGTTTCAGCAGGACGGAGCCACTGCCCATACTGCCCGAGACACAATGGCACTTTTAAGTCAAATTTTTGGAAAGCGAATAATTTCTCGAAATTCGGAAATTATTTGGAACCCGACTATTTTCTTTGGGGTTTTTTGAAGGAGCGAGTGTATGTGAACAAGCCAGAGACAATCCTTGAACTCAAGGCAAACATTGTTGCAGAAATTCGAACGCTACAGCCACAAGTTTTGAAAGATGTTATGGAAAATGCTCTAAAAAGAGCCCATCAGTGCGAAGCTGAAAACGGTGGTCATTTAAGAGACATCATTTTTCATATTTAGTGTAAAAAAATTTCCATTTTGTATATTATATAATCTGAAAGAAAAAATAAAAAAAAGTTAATAAACAAAAAAGTTATTAAACTTTCTTTTGGCCCACCCTGTATTAGAATCTTAAGAATAAATTTTGAAAAATAATTTAATTTAATTAAAAGCTGTTTGTGTAACACAAGAGATCAGTCTCTTGTAATGAAAAAAGAATTAAAAAATGGAGTATTTTTTAAAGACTTTTTAAAGCCTCACAGACTTTTATTTAAAAAAAAAAACTTAAATTTTCATAAAAAAAATTTCTTATTCGGAAGACCAATCATCATGGCTTTAACATACGAAAATAATTTTAAGTAGACAACAGCTGCATCAGTTCATCCTGAAGCCTCTTTCTAACTTCCATTTTTGGGTTACATTTTACAGCATTAACGTATCGCGGCCGTATGTAAAAAAGTCAAGACAGTTTGTTTTAACTTTTTTTTTCTTAAAAAAACGCAGTTCAAAATTGTAGCGCTTTAACTAGTCGCTAATAACTCTGTGTTTGCATTTTCATTTCATAACTTGTTTTAATTTATTTATACAGCGCGTGTAAAGCAATCAAACGGTTTTTGTAATTTTTTTTTTATCCTTTTCCAACTAAATAGGCCAGGTGATCCAGCTTTATATCTTTTCTTTTCTTGTTTGTTTTTTTTTTTTTTGCCAGGCCATGAATGACCCTACTCCCTATTCACGTTTCTAATAAACAATGCATATGTGTGTCATCTTTTGCGGTCCCCAGGATTCTTTTCATTAAGGCATACATATTTGGTTTTTTTTTGTTTTCCTAGAAGCAATTCCTTTTGCTGGCTTTTCGTAGCATTAAATCCAGTGTTGTTTGGAATGATTTAATGATTGTAGGTATTAATTTCTGCTTGTCTATTTATACAATTGATTTGATTTTATTCTGTTAGACTGTCTGTCTATGAATCTGCGTGTGTGTGTTAAAAAGTTTTTTCTATGCTTGTGTCCTTTTTTTAGGTTTTTGTTATTGATGCCTACAACACCGGTCGGCCCGTGGCAGTGATTTTATTTTTCTTGTTTTTTTTTTTATTCAGCAGCATTTCTGCATTTCTTATCTTATTGCAGCAGTGGTTGTTTTTATTCTTAAAATTCTTTTGTCATCAACATCACACATCATTTTTATAGGACTTTGTTTTATTGTTTGTTGCTATTGTTTATAGACTTCTGTTGCTGAAGTTGTTTTTTTTTTCATTCTGCAGTTGCTGGTTTTGCTTTTTTTATGCTTAAGAATTTCAATTGAAGTTATTTCATCTTTTGATTTTGATTTTGCTTTAACATTACACAATGTTATTACGCATTGCAATGTGGCGCAAAGGTGTATCAGTTGCTTCACTGAACACCGGGCCTACAGAACAGTGGTGGTGTGTGATAACAATTTTAAAGAGGGGTTACAATTTTAAACAATTGCGCAATTATTTTTATTATTTTTGTTATTGTTTTGAGTTATTGATTAGTTGAATTGCACTTTAATTAATTTTTTATTTCACTAACGTTCAATAGAATGATTGGAATCAATTTCCAGGTATTAAAAAAAACATAAGATTGTTATTTGTACGAAGTTCATGTGAAACAGTTTATGACTATAACTGCTCTTAGCTTAAGTAAGCGTAAAGTCAGCCGCGCAGCCCACCGTCTTGCTGAAAACACATGTCTTCTAGATCCAGTTGAGATTACAATAACTCCGTTATCACGTATCCTGTAACTAATGCCGTTTACACTCACCCAAATTTCTGCTTTATATGATCTGACCAAAATCATAAAAAGCCAATTGATCCTGGTAAGTGCATTTGTTTCTCATAGATTGCCCGAAGTTTTCTATGAGTAGCGAGTTCGACAATTGTATGTACTTACAAACGTATTCAGTTGGAAATGCGCTTCATAGGAGAAGATGACCTTTATTTATTCAACGGATTGCTGGCACCGATGTCTTATTTCATACTCAGTCAGAACATATTTGCTTCACAGTCCAATAAAATAATCATAATTTCTTCTTACAAAATAAGTGTTTTTATTTTAAAATAAAAAACTGCCCTCTTCCTGGGACAATCTTTAAATTTATGTCTTTCTCCGCAAATATTCACTGATGTAAATGAAGATGATACAAATTTCTGCCTCTTAGATAGTAGTTTTCTTACGAAAAAGGCCTTTTCAAAGTTCTAATAATACAAAGGGTATAACCATATTACTGTTTTCGTTTAAAAGTACCCCAATTTCATTGGACCCTATATGCCATCAAACACTTTAAAAAATGATTCTCCAAAATTGAAGCATCAGAGTTGGTCTCAGAGCCCAAATCGTTGCATTTGATGTCTAATAAAAGCGATAAAAATTTAAATTTTTCCATGAATAAATTTAGAAGTTTCGATAGGGGCTGCTCTCAGCTGCAGTGCATTTTTGCATGCCTTCCCTTGCATATTGATATGCAAAGCACCTTCAGTCCTTCATAAAACTATCAAGTCTATAGTGCGAAAAACAGCTTTAATTTTTTAGGCAGAAGTCCACGCTTGAGTGCTATTTATGTGCTAGGGAATGTCTACAAAAGGGCACTTGTGATACCGGAATATAAATTTTCTCAGACAGTCAAGCAGCTGTAAATGCCTTGTCAAGCTATACTTTTCGGACAAGATTGGTTTGAAATTGCTACAGGCTTCTCAATGCTTTGGCAGAGAGGAACGCGGTTACCTTATTGTAAGTGCGGTGTTATGAAGGGCATGTCAGCAATGAAATGGCGGACTATGGTCCAGAGCCCTTTTGCTGAATGACCAACAACTTAACTAGTGCCCTTCTAAGCAAGGAGGAGAAACGAAGTCTGCAAGACTGCTGGAGGGCTGAAATGGGCATGCGGCAGCCAAAGAGACTCATCAACCCTGAGCGCATTAAGGCAGATGTTGTTTTGAACCTCAGCAGAAATGATATTATTAACTATCACATAAGTAAAATCGGTATGGTACAAGACGACTCCTGTCGTTTCTGTGGGGAAGGACAGCAAACGTCGGAACATATTCTTTGGGAGTGACCAGCAGTGACAAGATGCAGAATAAGCTGCTTAGCTAGTGGAGAATTGGTCCCAAAAGACCTAGGCAAGATTAGTTTTACAACAATTATGAGATTCGTAAGAAGTCTCGGATTGCAGTTAGGAACTGGGCTGCACAATAGATTTTAAAGATCGCGGTGCGATCATAGCCCATAATGATAATAATAAATAGTGTGGACTTCCATAAATCATTCTAAGTTTGTAATGAATATTCAAAAATTATTTTAATTAATGGTTAGAATATGAAAAATAAACGCTCTTATCCAAAAAAATTAATGTAGACTTTAAAGTCAATGTTAGCGCAACTTTGCATATAATTTTTTTTATAAATTTTACTTTTTTTTGGATAGGAGCAATAATATTTAAAGAAATACATGAATCAGACTAGTCTTTATCACTTCTATCCCAAAAATTTACGCTTTATAGCATCAGCCACCAAATAAAATTTCAGAATTGTGTAATTTTTTTTAAATCCTATGGAAAACTGATATTATTTATTCATGATATATTTACACGCCTCTGGCTACTAACGGCTTCAGTTTTTTTTTTTCTTTCATATCAAACTCAATTGTAATTTTAGCAACAAAAGATTTCAAGTCAAGGTGCAAAAATAGGATGAAACTCATTACAAATTTGTATAGAAAACATTAAAACAAATTTCTGAAAAAGAAAAGAAAATCACTACAATAAACACAATATAAATTTTAGCAAGTGTCCTACAATTCACCAATAACTTTTGAGAGAAATCACCTGCTACTTAGCAAACCATAGAAATTGCAGAAATAGATAAGAGAAGCAAAGAAAAAGAAGAGTCTTTATGAATGACTGACGGCTGGATGCTTGTTGTCTACTATCAGGTAGAAAAGGAATATGATTACAACAAGTACATGCAACGTTTAAAAATAAATCTTGCTATTTGAATTAACAAACAAATAAACACACATTCGTTCTACTCGATAAACGGCTAAATAAAATTAACATCAAAGCAGTTTTTGTGGCTCATGGTATAAGTTGCTTTAGTGTGCTCAATAAACATTAGGAATTCGTCTGTATGTATCAGGAGATGATGGCTGATTTTTAACGCAAATTAAGAATAATTGTTGATGGCGTGGTTTAAGGCTGAAGCTTTTCATAATGATTTGCCAGACTATGGTAATTATAAATATTGAAAAATGAGCGCAGTTTGACAGTTAACATAATCGTAAGTTCTAGGGCTACTTACAGGTCACTATTTTTTTTATCAGAATAATTTAAAATCAAGATACGTCTGTCCACAAAAAAAATTTTTTTTTGTAAAAAAGATTTTACCTTGTGTCGGTATTCCTAATTTCCCCAATTTATTTTATATTATCTGAAATGTCATATTTTCTCAAGAACTATCTGTTTAGCAATTTTATTAGGTTTAAGGAAAACCTAAATTATCTGAATTTGGGAATTTTAAATATTTTACAGGTTTTTCACTGATTTTAAATGAAGACATAAATATTGCAAACACAACAAGATAAAAGTAGGATAACAATTAATAGTGGATTTTCTATTGTGCTTAAAGATAAGTTAGAAAAAAAACCACTAAATATGAAAACACATGTGCAATACAAACTCAAACAGTGCACTGAGACAAACAACTTTGATTGTAGATATTTAATTTCTGACAATTAGAAAATTCAGTTATTTAAAAAATTTTATTAAAAGCATTAATTTCCTACCGAATATCAATTATTACAACCAAAACATTCTGTAATAACCTAATTAATTTATTAAGTTGTACCATATTCCTCTCTCTTAACTCATGATTTTTCTGTGTGTACAAATTGTGTCTGCTGGCTATCACTAACAAATAAACACGTGTTATTGTTTAGTTGGGAATTTTTTAAATTCTATAATCACACATGTAAACCGTTTGACTTTGTAATTGGATAATTTTGTAATTTCTATTTGTTAAATTAAATTTAATAATTTTCCCACGTGTGTTTTATTG
Organism: Thelaira solivaga; assembly: GCA_947397855.1. NCBI lineage: Eukaryota > Metazoa > Arthropoda > Insecta > Diptera > Tachinidae > Thelaira > Thelaira solivaga. Next base: position 15,855,635 of record OX377611.1, on the reverse strand, counting down.
ACTTTCCGTAGAAAACTTATCAATATTTCTAAGACACTGAGAAAATGGAATCGTTTTTGTTAATCAGATTTTCTGGCAATAGAAGCCAGAGAATAAAATTTAACGCTGGTATTCTAAATTAAAAATGAAGACTTGAAAAATTTGCAACAATTTCTACTTCAAATCTATTTTATTTCTTTGTCAATATTTATCTTAGACTGTATTATAGATTTCGATGGTTGCAACTTACAAAAAGTTCAATTCTCATAACAAAATTTATTTTATTCATGTAGGGTTAAGATAGGACGGCTATATTTTAGAATCATAGGATTCTGTTGTGAACCATCTACTCGCTAAGGCAATAAAGTAAAGAAATTATTTTGACTCATATTGTTCTCTGTAGCATTAAAATATCTGAGAAGATCCCCTAAGCAGTCTGTCGAGAAATTTGTGTCTGAAAACCGGAAGGGACGGGCACTCGTAGAAAAGGTAAAAAACTGTCTCATTACTCTCAGGTGATCAGCAGCCTCTACAGTTTACGTTTTAGAGCAGTCTCAGCCTATCACCCAGTGATTAGTTTTTACAGCACCAGCTATTCTAGTGAACAGCAGAGTGAAACCTTTACCATCACAGTGAGGACACATTTTAATCGCAACTTTGCACAGTTTGAAACCTTGCCATCTGGTATCAGCCTTTCTGTGACAGTATTCAAGAATACCAAGTATGACATAGAAGCTTCCATATTCATTCACCAATGAAGCCACTATATGCAGCAACTCATACCAACCTTGCAGTGGCCAACTAGAGCAGAGTAAATATGTAACATTTGATTGAAGTGCCAGGAGAACCGCTTGGCTATCTAGGAATTTCGCTTTAGTTCTCCTGACCCCTTTAACGTACTAAGAATCGCATGTCTCCCTGATGGCCAGTATCTCTGCTTAAAAAACCTTAGGCCTATGGGGGAGGCAGATTGAAAGTCATATTATCATGGAATATAATGACATCGTGACCTCCTTACGTATCTCCTTATTGTTGTAGAAGATTCGTAAGAAGTAGAAAGAAAGTGCCTTTCCCAAAAAATAAAATTAAATATTTTACAATTCCAGACTTGAGTAGTAGAGAGTCTAGGCTGTATAGGATTTATTTAGTAGTCTTAGAAAATATTTTCTAAGTTTTCTTTTTGTCCGTCCTTAAGTTGTTTTCAAAGAGCCAACAGACGATACTCTATGGTTTTCAAGAACCATATTCTATGCTACCACTAGCCAGCCAGAGTGATAGAAAAACTCAAAACTTTACTTTTTGTCACCGATATTTTAGGAGAGAAAGAAGACAGATATAGTTAGTAACTTCTGTTGGTGTTAAAATTAAAAATCAGAAAATGTTTACCAAAATAAAATACATTTTTTTAACAAAAAGTATTTCTTGAAGAAAAGAAAAGTCTGTGTGTGTAGCTTATGTGACTTTTTCAATATTTGCAGTTGTTATCAAGCTGCTAGGTTGCTCAGAATGAGAGCTGTGCAAATATTTTCGACTCTTTTGAAAGCGCTTATACAACTTGTATATGAGCTGTTATTTTTGAAAGTGGATGAAGCCCAATTTGAAAAAGAAATTTTTTTCAGCAGTAATTTTTGTTAGAAGTTGTATATATTTCACTAAAATTACCACCAAATTATTTTTTTTTTAATATGAGCACTTATACCACTTTCTAAAATAAGGGCTTCAATATTTCTTTCCCTTGGCACAGATTTGCAAAATGCAAGAGTTAATATTTTCATAACATCAGAGTCACTAATTTAGTTCAACTCTTTTTCCATACTTTCATAGTAAGAAAATTCACCACGTATGAGCACAGCTAATCCTGGTGACTGCTGTAAGCAACATCAACATATAAAATGGTTAATAGTGGCAGCACGCTTCTGCGTATGTTACAGGCTTGTATGACGACTTATTAAAAAGGGAGGGAAAGAGACAGCAAGAAATTACAATTTATGTAACTCTCGGTATTTCCAAATTGGTTTTATTATAGTTCTCACCTCGTACATATAAAATTTAGTCTATTTTTTTCTTGGAATCTGTTCAGCGTGTTTTTGTCATTGCTGCACCTTTACTGTTGGGTTTTCTGCATTTTACCTTACGGTTTTCATATTTGGAATTTTTCATGAAGTTTTTATACTCATTTTATTATCTAGGGGATTTATAAAAAAAAAAGTTTTTTCCATTTTGTAAACACATGTTTTTGGCAAAATTAATTTAGCTATAAAACAAAAAAATATTGTGTTTTGTATTTTCCCATATGATATTTTGAGGAAGGAATTCCTACAAACAATAGTGTGATGCAGAACATGATCGCTTGGGTTTTTCTCATGGTTTTATTATTTTCAAGTAAATTATCATAACAGCAACTAATTACATGTTTACATTATTTCTTTACAAAATTTGGAAAAAACCTGAGGTCGAATTACGGCATTCCATATTAATCGAAATTTCTCTTGAAATTTAGCTCCATAACGAGTGCTATACTTTTCCCCTGAATATATTTTCAAAAATTTTTTACTGTTAAAAAACACCCTCTTATAGAATTGGCCAATCTGCTGCTTGTGACTTAGATAATGTACCCGATTTAATTTTTCAGTTTTACACCATTAAAAAAAAAATTATTACGATTCCGTATTAGTTTCAAAATGTTGTTACAAAATTAATTTTAATTTCTTTTCTAAGGAAAGAATGATAAATTATCGTCGTTTCCATCAGGAGCATAGGGCCTCTTAAGAATGAAGAATCGACTGACTCCAGTCTTAGTTATTTTGTAAAATTTTTAAACTTTCATTGCAACGAATATTTGACATTGTGCTCTGAAGGAAACAATTTGTATCACGCTTGCTGCTGATATAACTTTTAATCTGGAACCAAGTAAAATAATTTTCTTAAAATTAAAATGTTGGCTGGGAAATTTATTTATTTATTCAGTTCAATGCTTACTGAGTTTTTTGTTTGAATATTTGAATTTTTTTGTAACTATTGATTAATAATTCTTATTTAGTCAATTGCTTTTACAATATAAAGGTTCTAATGTTTGCAAGGAACGTTGGGAGCAACCTACTGAGGATTCAGAGTAGCGTCTTGTGAAATGGTCCATATAGGTATGCTATCCCCTTCAGTACTTATTGTACTGAATAAATAACTCATGAGAATATCATGAGTAAAAGAATAAATTTTAAAACCAACACAATTTCTGGAATTAAGCACAAATAAAGATTAATATTTTGTTAAACTTTTAAATTCCAAATAGAAATTATTACATATTTGCTTAATTTTTAATATTTAAATTCAATACACGTATTTTCTATTTTTTATTTACTATATGTTTTCAATAAATATAATTTCTGTAAAAAAAAATTGTAATACCTTTTTTACATATTAAGCCATAATCGCTAAAAAAGCTTAACCAACTTTACATTTGATTTTGATTTGCATCACTTGTGAGAACCAAATTTGTTACCAAACAAAAATTCAGTTGTGAGTTAGATTTAGGAACGATCATTGTTTTTTGTTTTATTGAAAAACTTTTTATATAGAATCTATTACAATAATTAAATGACTTAAAGCAGTTCATCAATGTCGAAAGTTATTGTTTCTCAATTTGAATGTTATAATTTTCCACTAAAAGATTTAATTTTAAGTTTAAGTTTGAAACAAAGTAATAATTCCCAGAAATTCTATATTCAAATTTCATAAAATAAATTTCTTAATAAGCCAGCTTTTCTCCACGTCATTATTTAACTAAAAAAAAATAAAAATTAAAACTTAAAAATAAATACGCGAATATTGACATAAATTTAAATACTAACAGACAGACAGCAAGACATTTGAGAAAACCAATAGGAGTAGAAAAAAAATTTTAATTAAATGCAAAGCCATGAGCAATTTGAAGATCAGTTTCACATATACAACCATAAAGAAGATGTTGAGTTAAGATGCTTTTAGCCACAGATGTGAAAATATGTGAATTTAGTATATGACACCTCACATAATTCCTGCATAAGCACAGATGATGCAGTTAAAAAGAAGTACAAGCAAAGGGAAATAAATTTCACTCAAAGTGAAACTGACAGAAAGAATAAATGAGGAAAAACTCACCCTAAAATGAAATTCTTATATGAATTTCAAGTTGCTGGAAAAATAAAAACAAAAAATTCTAAAAATAGACTCAAATAGGTGAAACATTGTGGGAAATGAGACATAAAACAGGGGATAAATAAACATGCAACACACCAACAAACATGCACTGCACTCGGGGTTATGTATTTCAAAAATGATTACAGACTTCATTTTTATGTTCAAATAAATACCTGCATTATGATCTCAGTTTCTTTCGTTCGGTTGCTGTTTAAAACGAGTGCATTTGAATTGCCAATGTGAGAGCCTGTGAGCTGTTAAAGTGGTATCAAGCTGATAAATGTGTAAAATATAATGGTGGCATGTGCTATTTGCCACAGTATATACCAACGTGTCATGTGTTTGCTATGCATTCACAGACTATGGGTTGGAGGAATGGTACATATTTACTTTTATATATACATGTAGGTGCTTATTTGTGTAAATGCACGTTTGGATATGTGCATGAAAAAATATAAAAACAAGGGAAAAGAATTTTGTTGATCGGCTTTAATTTATGATTGTGAGAATATTTATAGCCCGGAGAGAGAGAGAAAGAGAGAGAGAGAGAGCACAAATGGTTTATTTTATTTCACTTCACATAAAATAATAGATTTTGAACTTTCGTATTCCTTAAAAAAAAATTATATTTAACAACGTAATAAATTTAATAGATTTTGCAAGTCCTAGAGCCAAATTTTCATTAATTTGTATTGAAATATTGTTCCATATCGAATATTGTAATTTTCCTCTTGACTAGCTAGCAAGTAACTGCCTTTTATTACAATTTAAGTAGAGTGACTGCAGGAATTCAAAAGATTTCTTGAATTTTTTTATAAAAATCTGTAAACACATTTTAATCACATTATTGACCGATACCAACCGTTTCGGTTGAATCATGCCTGTCTCATTGTTTATTTATTTTTTTTTTTTTTTGAATTCAGGTAATTGACCTGAATTTCAGCTGAGAAGTCCTTAGGTAAAACGTTGCTTAATAATTTTAATAAGGAATTCAAAAAACCTTATTAAAGTTGAAGGTCAATGATTAAGATTAAATACACATTTTTTAAAAGACGGGACGAGAAAAGGTAAACACAGCTAGTAAATAAAAAAAAAAAAAAACACGAAAATGCACACGTTTACAAAAGTTCTAGGAATGTCCAGATAGTATCTGTGGATATATAGGTACCAATTGTTAAATCTATCATTTTATTCAGAATACAAACATTTCTTTATTTGTATGCGCTTTGGGCTCCAAGAAAAAATAATAATTAAACTCAACTACTAACACGATGACTTGAATAGAGCCTGCCTTATATAGCCTGGATTATGTCATTGTAGGTAGTTTGTTTGTTTTTTTTTTTATTTTATTGGCACTATTTATATAGTATTTTAATAACGAATATTTTTCTAACAAAGGAAATAAAACCTTTTCTAAACAAATTAAAAGTTTTTTTTTTTTTTTTTTTTTTTTTTTTTTTTTATAATTAATAGATTTTTCTATATGATTTTTTCATTGAACTATTTGTTTTTATTATTATGTTTTTTATATATATATATATATTATTACTAGCGCTTTTTAGTTCAGTATATGTACCCATTATCAATAATATTTCCATATAATTCCCTATTATTGAAGGTACATAATGTTTGTTATTTGTTATTTTAATTTCTGTTAATTTGATATTATTTGAAATGCAGAAAAATTTATTTTAACCCCAGACACTGGTTTGGTGGAGCGATCACTTTCGGAGAAAGTTTCGGTAAACATACTAACATGATACTGTCAATTGATAAATTAAAATAAACCTTGAAAACATTTCTGTAATATTTTCTCTAGCTGCAGCACAAAAATCTACCAAGAAATATCTACCAATTTTGATATAATTTTTGTTTAATATTTATATGCTCTTGCATAATGAGAAGAGCTTATGTAAGTAATTATCATTACATTAAACTAACATACACAGGTAAGAAATTTACTGTCATACTCCCAAAATCTCATACGCACTAAATTTTTAAAGAATTTGTTTGCTTGTATCTACAAATAGGTACAAAATATAGTAGCCCTTTAAAAAAAAGAAGAAAATACAAGGAAAGAGCGAGAGATTTGGGTAAATAAAGTAGTAAAAATGAGAGTTAAAGTGATAAACATATTCCTCTTGTGTGGATATAAAAGAATTTTTGTTTTTCTAATGCAACCCACCACCGATTCTTTTACACTCAGAGCTGCTATATAAAGAGCAACACAAACAGCTAACCTGTCACAGCACTTGAACTGCCGTAACAGCAAACAAGCAGAACAAATATTTAAAATAATTTAGTGTTTTTTTTCGATTGCTTTGTGCTGTGTTTCTTTTAAATTTATTTATTTTAAAAACTAAACAAAAAAAAAAAAAAAAAAAAAAAGAAAAAAGATATGACCAATAATTATAAAAGTTGTCCGTTAAAAAAACGTCCGATAGTTTATGTTGAAGATAAACAAGAGAAAAAATCTATTGATCAGTCTGTGCAAATGGAAGCCATAGATTTGGCTATATGCAGCAACATGAGTAACTGTGATGATCAACCACAAGATTTATCATTAAAAAAACGTAAAGCTAGTGAATCTCTGGAAGAAAGTGTTGTTCCAGCTAAACGCATTTATGTTTTAAATCTGTCAAAGAAATCATCATCGCCTTCAGCATCATCATCAGTAGAAAAAAAAACGAATTTGTCATCATCATCAGTAGTAGCAGACTGTTTAGAAGCAAGTACGCTTTCAAAAACAGAAGATTTAAATAGGACTTTTATAAATTTACCTGCTGAAAATACGGATTTTGATAGTGTGGAAGAAAATAAGAAATCTTCATCGTCATCGTCATCGTCATCGTCATCGTCATCGTCATCGTCATCGTCATCGTCATCGTCATCGTCTTCGTCAACGTCATCGTCATCGTTATCGCCATCGTCATCGTCATCACCCTTGTCCTCGCCTTTGTCCTTGCCATCATCAGCTGCCACAGTCTGTTTGGAAACAAGTTCACTCTCAAACACACACGATTTAAATAACACTTTGATGAAATTATCATCCCCTGTTGGAAATACGGATCTTGATAGTTTAGAAGAAAAACCACAGACAGCAAATCCTTACCAATCTGCCTTTGTAACGGCCGCTGGCTGTAATCCTTTGCTTGCAAATTGGAATATTCATGAACCTAGTGTGAGTGAGATATATCCCTCTCCTGCTTTATCAACAAATTCTTCCACAGATTCTTCACATTATGCAGGCTCAACACAAGCGACTGCTGCAGTGCAAAGATATCAACAGTTTACACCACCTCTTAGTCCAATTTCAGAAGTTAACTCTGAACCAATGGATCTCTCAATGCATCAGGATTTTAATTTGCCAGCTTTTTACCTTTTATTCGAGAAATCAACGAATACATTATTAAACTCTTCTAACTCCTCAGCTTGCTCACCCAAAAGTTCAGCTAGCACATCATCACTCAGCAGCACTAAATATCGTTTCAAATGTAACAAATGCAACAAGATGTACTCTACATCAATTGGTTTGTCAAAGCACCAACAATTTCATTGTCCCGCTGCTGAATGTAATCAAAATAGGAAACAGCACTCTTGCGAGCAGTGTGGCAAGTCTTACACTACGAAGGGTGCCTTAAAAATGCATATCCGTACACACACATTACCCTGCAAGTGTCCCATATGTGGTAAAGCTACTTCTCGTCCTTGGCTATTACAAGGCCATATTCGCTCTCATACCGGTGAGAAACCATTTACATGTCCTGTTTGTTCACGTGCATTCGCAGATCGTTCTAACTTGAGAGCCCATCAGCAAATACATGAAGACATTAAGAAATATATCTGCAGCACATGTAACAGATCATTTTCGCGCAAGTCTTTGTTAAACAAACACAACAAATTCAATTGCTGATAGTTGATGAGAGTGCATTAAAACCAAAAATAAAACCAGTACAAATTTTGCCGCAAAGAAATTTAAACATTCCGCTTTTAAGATTTAGATTATAAACTTTTTATTAATTTAACTGTTACCTAATTAAAACAAAAATATTTATTTTTAATTAATTTGTTTTTGTTGTAATATGAAATCAATTAGAATTAAATTATTGGTGCTCCATTGTTATAGGATAAACTAAATTTTCTTAATAATTTTTACAGCATTGAGTTTTAAATTCTAGTCTTGTAGCTACACTTGTAAGGTTGTATATAATCTTTTTATAAAAATTAAAAGACAGCAATTTACCAAAACGTATTTAATGTTAAATTTTGAAATTTCAATTAAATTTTGTATGTGCTCGTAGTTAAGTTTATAATTTAATGTAATTAAAGGAAATCACACTACAACCTGGCATTTTGAAAGAGCTCAGTAAAACTTGTTTATATTTCGTACAAGTTTTGCTAGATTTTTTTAAATGCCCAACTTGCCGTGCGATTTGACATATTGTAGCGTTATATTTATTAAAAGTCTTAAATGCCTTTTTTATTAAGTTTGTTTCCTTTTTTGATTATATAAAAATTAACCACAATAATTATGCTTGATTTACAAAAAGTCATTAAACAAATTTTTGCCAAAAAATATTTTTTTTTCTAAATCAAAAAGTATCTTAAAAAAGTTTTTGTTTTTATTACTCTAAAAATAAGAATGCATTGCTTCGAAGACATCAAACTTTATTGTTTGTTTAAATTTTAAATAATAAAATTTAATAAAAAGCAACAGTAACCACATATCTGTGTTAATCTAAGAAAATTTATTATAAAATTGACTTGCGTTTCAAAACGGATATGTTACACTATTAATGAGATCGTAAAGCAGGCAATACCGTTTGCTAGCATAGAAATAATTTTATGGAAAAAAAAACTTTTAAGGCTTTTGAAACGATGTAATAAAATTTAAGTATTATTTCCATTTTCCCAGATATATATTTGAGCTATTGGGTCTAATTATTTATTCAGTTCCGTATTTTTTTATACGAATGCTAGTCACTTCTAGTAACATACACTTTAAATTGCATCTAAGAAATCGGGAGTGCACCAAGTACTTCAAAAATTATCTAAAATAAAAAAGCTATGGGCTTTAATATTTTTAAACTCATGGAAAATTTTGAAAAATTGTTTACTTAGCACAATAAATAGGAAGAATACAGAAAGCATAGCTATATAACTGTTTCATCAAACTCTACTTTGTATCATCAGAGGTTTTTTTAATGCCATTTTATTTATTGAGAATTATTAAAAATTTTTTTAATTGAGAAATAATCATAATCACAAAAAAGTAGGATTTTATTAAGAGCTGACTTTAGTTCATAAGAATTATATGAATTTAAAGTCGTTTTTAAAAAGATACCGATTTAAAAAGGGTGACTATGATTAAGGCCCATTCAAATGTTTTCTTATAACAGCTAAAAAATTATTGTAATTTATTCACAATTAAATTAAACAATTAAAAATAATAAGATAATTCTACAGGAATGTATAATAGCAAAATTTGCTATCGATCGATATTTGTTTCCGCGAAAATTTCCTTTCCATGCGGAATCATTATTTTTCAAATTATGAGTTACCCATAGACGCTATCTTACTAAGCTTACCGCAAACTTTTTTTTTTTTAAAGCGGACTTTCAAAAATAACAGCTGATTTTTAGTTTTAAATTAACATTTTATCGTTAAAAATGTAAGAGAATGTGGGCTGTTAAAAATTTTCTATGAAATAAATTATACAGAGGGTACTCATCTCAGTTGCAAACGTTGGAAATGCTATTAAAATTCAGCCAGATCAATCAAAAACTTGTGGAGATTTGAGTAAAAAACTGCAACTACCCTTTGCTAAGTGGACTTTTTTTTAAATACAAAACAAAGAAAAACATGGTACACAGTTTTATCAGAAATGACAGTCTTAATGTATACGCCAAAAATCAGAACAATCGGTATATAAATGGGCTACAAACAACAAAAATACAACTGAATGTTTTGTTTTGTATTGGAAATCTAGTAAAACACTGTCTTTTAATTTGAGTACTTTTGAAAGAAATACGTTGTTTTTTGTAGAGAATTTTAAAAGTCACTCTACTAAACTTATCAACGTCCCTGCGAATTATTTGACAAAGGAATAGAAACTCTAATAACAAGTCTTGAATCTGCTTTTTAGCACTATGAAAAATTAAATTCTAGTATTTTTATTCATGAAAAAACAAACGTTTGAGTCATAATCAATTAAAGAAATCAAAAAAAAAAAAAAAAAAAAAAAACAAAAGGAATTAAATAAGTAGATGCAATTAAAACATGCCTTTGAATTGTTTTCTTTTACATACTTGCACCTATCAGTTGTTGAGAAAACATTGTGTTTTGTGACCTTAACGGCATAAATTCTTTTATACTGAACAAAAGAGAGAGCAAGAGACTTATCAAATCATTTGAACTTAACTCTTGAGATGCCTTAAAGCTTCTAGGTTAAATAGCAGTTTAGAATTACACTTTGTAACTGTCATATTGGTTTCATCAATAAATGAACAGATGAAAACACCACAACTATTTCAATTTGCAAAGTATGTACGACTATGTACAGGAAAAAAAATATTGCAATGAAATGTATTGTACTATAAATAGCTACACTGAAAAAAAAAATTATGTTTATATAATGAACGAGTACTAGTGCATATCAAAGCACTAAATGCGTGCAAATGTACCAGTTTATATTCCAGCGAAGAACAGAAGGAGTAAGCAGGGCTTCTGGAAGCCCTTATTTACCAGATACAAGGCATTCTTACTCCATTCTATAATCAGACATTTTTTACACACGATGTCCTAGCCAGCCAAGGCCTTCTGCTTCCCTGTTAGAAGGCCTTCGTTAGCAGGCCTGTTATCCGGCATTTAACCATATATATTTTTAAACCAAAAGTTAAAAATTTCTTTCAACTGCAGATACAAAAAATTTTTTTTTAATTTTTATTAAAAATCAATTTTTTCACTTGTTGTTTCAGTACAGTGGAAATTTCTCTGCTGATTTTCTTTAGGTTGGCTGCTATTAGCTCACATTCAAGATATAAAAATCATTAGATTTAACAATTTTTTTTGTTAATAAATGGTTATTTTGTACCTCTAAATCTATTAGGCAGATTTCTAGAATTAGAACTAGAAACGAAAACAAATCACTGCAGGCCACAAAAAACCTGTTATGATGGTATAAGTGTGGTATTCATTAACGTGAACTCGAAGAGTTGTGCAGATTTTTCTCTCATAATTTTATCACAGTTTCTTTTAATGAAAACTTTTTGTTATTTAATTCAAATGCTTCCACTTTTTAATATTTTCAATTTCAAAACGGCATCACTTTTAGTATATTCGCTACCGAGCTTGAGATCGTTTCACATCAGATTAACTACTGGGACACAAAGCTGCTGAGCTTAAGTTTTTCTGTGCTGGCGATTTCATATGTCGATATCTTTTTGAATCAAAAATGCCAACAAAATAAGTGAAATGCAAATGTATTTTTCTTTTTCTATTCATATTTTTTGTAAGTGTAACATATCACAACAAACATGTATCAGCAACGACATGTTATTTTAAACAATATTTACGGCATACATTGTAAAAAAAGGTAGAAAATCACAAAAAAATAAAAAAAATAAAAACAAATCAATGCAACGTGCAGCGTGCCTTAACTCGAATGCCTTAATGGCAGAACTACAAGAGAGCGATCATTTTGTACGATTTTCTTGCTACGACTATTCCTTTGCTGATTTGCAAATGCTGATAAAAAAAAATTGTTACTTGTCAAAGTGCATGTCTTTAAAGTTGTCAATAAGATGTTAAATGCTTTTCTTCTTCTGCTTGTTGTTGTTGTTCTAACAAAATCAAAAACATGCTATTTGTTGTTGCTATTTTTTAATTTTCTTTTAACAGATAATAGTGATCATGATCATCGCTGTTTTCATCATGATTGTTCTCTACAACAATAACATCAGCAACCAGCCCAGCATCAGCTCATCAATGATGGGCGGTTTTCTATAAAAAAATGACATCGATTGTTGTGCTTGTTGTTGTTGTTGCTTGCTTCATCATCACCAACATGTGAAATCCTAGAAATACTCTGAAAAACAACTAAAAGAAAAACTAACTTGACTAACTGAATGACTGACTGATAGACAACGAAGACAAGTTGTTTGCAACTTTGCTAAAATTGTAAATATGCAAAATGCAGCCCTTTTGCTGCACTTTTTTTTTTTCTTTCTTTCTATCTTGCTTTTATATTTCTTCTTCATCATTCAACTGATCACGTCAAATCTGTGGTAATGTCATGTTGTGTTAGAAAGAAAAAGCAGAAAAAAAAATTTTAAATTAAAATATAAAAAAAAAAATAAAACGAAGCAAAGTTAGCTGGTGATTTTCTATTGAAACTGTTAATTGTGGTTTTTAACAAGACAATATCAGATTACAGCTGATTTAACTTAAATAACTAAAAATACATACTTAAACTATGTAGTACAACATTGCAGTGGATAACAGCAACAACAATAACAAAATCAAGAGAAAATGACTGGTATTATTTTTAATTATTTGCCTGCCTGCCTGCCATGTGGAAAAACTTTTTTTTTTTAAATTCTGCATTTGCTTGCCTAGTGGCTGCTTGCAGTTTGTTGTGCTCAGAAAGAAAAGTTGGTAAAGAAAGTTGAATATTAAGTTTCCTGGTTAGGTAATTAACCCTGTTTATAAATAAATAAAAAAAAGAAATATTATTAAAGAGTAGTCAACATGCTAGTTTTTATTAAATTTCAGCTTGAATAGATTTATAGTTTTGATGTTCGTTATAATTTATTTTTTCTCGAGAATTTTTAAATTTTTTTTACATAAAAAAATTAATAAATTTTTATTTATCAAACTAAATATTTTGGTGTAATTTGGTTTATATTTTCAAGAGTAAAAAAAAACAATTTTGTGAAAAAATCTAGAAATTTTAAAATTTTCAAAAAATTATTTAAAATATTCATCTTTATTTGTGCTTAATTTATTGTTTTAATCATGATATTCTCACGAATTATTTATTCAGTATATATAGTAGTCTAACAATATGGACCATTTCATCAGACGCTAATTTGAATCCTCAGTAGATTACTCCCTATATTTTTTGGCAAACATTAGAACCTTTAAGCAGGAATAAAGATTGAATTGCAAATAAAATTATTACTTTTTGTAAAATATTTAGAAAGAGCTTTGCAAATAAAAGCTTCATTTGAGTACTTTCTTACCAAGCTATGGAACACCTTCTCTGCCAGTCTCCAGCCCTGGAAGAGCGGCGCATGATCCACTTCGGTGAGCGACGTCTGCAGGGTCTCACTGCGCTGTCGATTGCTTTTTATGACGGACTCACTCACTTTCACTTTGTTTCTCCATTTTCTTTTCTTCCCCTTCACTCTTCTGTTACTATCCTTCCTCTTCTTTATTTCCCACTATACAAAGGGACCACGTCAGAGGATCCAAGTGAACCCAGTTCTTGTTTTTCTTTTCGGGCGACCTGTTTAACCTAACCTAACAAGCTTATTAACTAAGCAAATGCTGAGTACATTTTAACAAATCTTGAACTCAAGAAAGTTTTTATACAAAAAATTACATGAACGGAAAATTAGTAAAATTTTGTAAAAAAATAATAAAATTGAAAATAAAAAATTGAAAACTGAAACTAGTGAAAATATTGAAAAATATATTTTATTTATTTATTTATTAATTCTCTTAAATTATAATTATAAATTATAAGTTAAAAAAATTAAATTTAATGTACGAATAATAATAATTATTTTTTTTCTCAATTTTCTTTAAGTTTTTATATTTTTTTAAGAATTAATTTATCTTATGTCTTTTGTTGTTTAAATTTTTAATTATAAAATTTTTGATGTTACTAAATTTTACTAACAAAAATTCCTTCAGTACAAATGAAGAAATACTCATTCGTGGAATTGTTAATTTAATCTCTCAAAGTGTGCTCTCATTTACTAAACTTTGTGTGAAATTTAGTAAACATTTTTACTAATTATTGGACGTTCGAACGAACCTAATAATAAAGTATCAGAAATTTAATAAAAAAAATAGTGTTATGTACTAAAGGGCTGCACAAGCATACTGGAAATAGCTTACAATCACTTTTTTTTTTTTTAAATATTACTCATGTTTGTAATGATGTGCGACTTTCAAGTACGCTTGTGCAGCCCTTTTATTGTAATATTTGTGTATTTTTATAGAAGCGAACGATAACTGCTTTCTTAAAAATTTTTTTTTATTTTGTTTTTGTTCACTATTTTCACTATTCACTATTTTTTTTTTTTTTAGTATTCAAGTATTTTTTTTAAATACAAACTAACACCTTGCGAATCTATATAAAATTTGTGAAAAATGCTGTTAAAATTGCTTGAAAAATCAAAAGTATGATAATAAAAAAGAAAACAGGTAAATTGGAGCAAATAAAATAGAAAAAATTCTACGAAATGACAACAAACAAAAGAAAAACAATTTTTTTTTTCAAGAAATTTTAACAAAGTGAGAGCCAGTATGACTCGTTTTAAACAATAGAATGAATTGCCTGAAAAAAAAATTCAGTAAAGGAATTCCTAATGGCATTGGAAACAATAGAATTACAGTAATTCATTGATAAAGGATTTGCAATCTGAATGTACAACAACATGATATTAATACTTGATTACACAGAGCCAAAAATCGTGTTGCAATATCAACAACGTATGTAATCCTTTTGACACCATTCTGTTACCTATTTTATTGATTATTGTAGAAATCGATAACGGTTTGTTGTTAAGTTAAAAAAAAACACGATTTTACTTTTTTTGAAAACGAATGTGGTCAACTTGCTAACGAATGCTAAGGAATTGATTATAATATGTTGTCAAATTTCCAACTTATTAACAAATTTGGTCAAATTGACAAGGCATGGTATCATTTCGATATCAAATATTACCATTTTGACACCAGATGGTGTCGATTTACCACCAATATGATGTCATTTCTATATTAGTGTTGTATTAGTTTGACACCATTCGTTGCCAATTCTGCAACGCTATGTTGTCAATAATTCCTGTTAAAGTGACACCATGCACTGTTAAAAGTGAGCAAAAAAATGGTGACACCGTTGGTTATAATTTTAACAATGGATTGTGTACTTATTTCTCTAAGTGTAGAGGCTTATATACAGGTATGTGTTAGTTTTATGGTTTTGTTAACATTTAAAAAAAAGAACCACTAACATGTGCAGCTCTGTGATGCACAAAATGATAATAATGATGATGGCAAAGTCACCTGTACATTAAGATAATACCCATTAATATTTAGGCCACTGGCAATTTTTGTTAACAATACAAGTAAACGCATGTCATTAATACTTGCTGCTAGAAACAAAAAGTGAATGTGTTTTTCTGTGTGTGTGTGATTTTGCTGGGTAAAGTGCAAAATACCTGTCGTCTTTTAGTCTAACATACAACCAGACATTCAGACTCTTTTTAGGGATTAAAAAAAGCAAAAAAACTAGGAGATAAATAGAAAACATAAAAAAATGTCCTTTGAATTTTTAGTTGAAAGAATTTTTTTTTTTAAATGAAACAAGAATTTGTTCTGCTTAGCTAACCAATTCAGAAAGAACTTTTTGCAATATCTATTAAATTTTTTAATTTATGAGTTCTCTGTATGTCTTAGAAGTTTTCTTAGAAAGCCATTTAATTATTCTTTTTTATTTAAGGCAGATTACTGCCACCTGTAATCAGTATTGGTTTTTAGCACTTGTCTTGTATTAAACTTTCTGGGAATTTTGTCTTAACAAAAATAAATATATTTCTTTATTTTTCGTTATTTTTTTAATGTATGGCTTGTTATACATTTTGCTCTGATTTTTCTTAGACTTGTTGTCGGCTTCTTTTTAAGACTTAAATTTTTTATGTTTACGTATTTTTGAAGAGGAATCCTTTTTTTTTTTTGTTGTGTTTTAAACAGAAATCTTTTCTTACCTTGAGGTTTTCAGCTTCATTGAATGCATTTTTGTTTTTGTAAAATATAGATGAAGGATGAGATTAGTGATAATAATTCCCAGCTACTGGTTAATGTTTTTCGTTGTTTTGTTTTGTTTTTTAGTAAGCAAAAATATAAACAAAATCATTTAAAAAATAATAATATCTTTCACAATAAACAGGTGCAATACATATTTTACAGAAGGAACAATTAGAAATTGGATTAAGCGAAATATTATATTAAATGCATTAAGCATTTCCTTATTCCAATGAAAATTAGTCACTAGCTGAAAAATAATGAATTTTTTTTTTTATATTAATGAACAAAATTTTCTTAGAGCAAACGAATGTTGTTCTCGTAGTCGTCACAAGCTAATATAAATTATGCGGCTGGCATGACTGTTTTCAGCCTGACAACTACTTACATATTCAGATCGAATATGAAACTATATTCACGAAGAAAATGATCAATTTCGTTATTGACAGTAATGAAGAAATATCTACCGGTTTATAAAATATAAAAGTCAAAACGATCATGTTCTGAAAAACGCCAAAGCATGTTTTGCTTAGGTTTTTCTTATAAAGGGTGTTTTTTATAGACGTATAAAACTTTAAATTGCAATAAAACAATGATGGATTATTCGATTGACATGAATTTTATTTATCCGAAAGATAATCTTGTGGCATTACATTTTAAATATGATGTCTGGCATATGACCGCCAAGACTGGCTTGGATGTAGTCCAATCTGGACTACCAATTTTCGATGACTTTTTCCAACATTTGTGGCCGTATATCGGCAATAACACGGCAAATGTTGTCTTCCAAATGGTCAAGCGTTTGTGGCTTATCCGCATAGACCAATGACTTTACATAGCCCCACAGAAAGTAGTCTTACGGTGTTAAATTACAAGATCTTGGAGGCCAATTCACAGGTCCAAAACGTGAAATTAGGCGGTCACCAAACGTGTCTTTCAATAAATCGATTGTGGCACGAGCTGTGTGACATGTTGCGCCGTCTTGTTGGAACCACAGCTCCTGGACATCATGGTTGTTCAATTCAGGAATGAAAAAGTTAGTAATCATGGCTCTATACCGATCACCATTAACTGTAACGTTCTGGCCATCATCGTTTTTGAAGAAGTACGGACCAATGATTCCACCAGCCCATAAAGCGCACCAAACAGTCAGTTTTTCTGGATGTAACGGTGTTTCGACATACACTTGAGGATTAGCTTCACTCCAAATGCGGCAGTTTTGTTTGTTGACGTAGCCATTCAACCAGAAGTGCGCTTCATCGCTAAACAAAATTCGCTTATGAAAATCGGGAACAACGGCAATCTCGTTTTGCACTAAAATTGCACTATTTGCAAGCGTTGTTCAGGCATGAGTCTATTCATGATGAATTGCCAAGCCAAACTGAGAATAAATCACTTGACAGCTGTTAAATCGGTCGCCATCTTGAACAGTAATGCCAACTTAAAGATCTATATGTCTATAAAAACCACCCTTTAGAATGTAAATGGGAAAACGATAGCTTATAAGTAAACAATAGACACAGAATTGACAAAATCAATTGAAATTTTTAAAATTATATTTTCTATGGAAAAAGTATAATTTTCTTTTCAATTTTGGTTGAAATAAAAAGAAAACATATTTCAGTTGAATTGTGCAACATTTTATTTTTACTTTAATTCTTTGTTTGTATAAAATTCATTACTTGGCTTCAATGTATGTGTTCAAATTAAGTGTTTTGCCCAACCCTATTTATCGACTTAAAATCGTAGTCACCAAAGTTAAGCGTTTTGCTTCTTTCAGAACATGAGAATTGATAAATTTCAGCTAAACAGCATATTCTTTAAAATCGGATAAGTCGTTTTAATATGTGGCAAAAAATTTCTATAAAAAAAAATTGTTTTAAAAAACTTAAAATGCGACCATAGCGCATCTAAAAACATAGTGTTTGTCTTAAGTTTTTTTTGGCTGTGGCAAAGTGTAATCTGGGGCCAAATCACCGCATTCGAAATCAAGTACTTTGTTATCGGAATATTGTTAACGTGGATCACGGCACTCGTTATCGTAACGTATTTACTAGAAGTTGCACTCGATTGCTTATGTACTATCGAAAACAAATAAACTCTATCGTTTTGCAGCGAAAAAAAACAAAATAAAAAGAAAGAAGTAATAAAAAAGGTAAGTATTTTCCTGATATATTCAAAAAATTTGTGCAAAATATATAATCTTTGTTTTTTAGGGAAAGTGAAGATCAAAAAAAAGATTGCCCAGGAACTAGTGGAAAAAAATTAAATAATAGAAAAATCGCTTCCACAACAAGTATAAATAAAGTAAATGGAAAACAAAAAAATTATTATTTTATCATTTTGGAACACAATTTGTTTTGTATTTCTTTTGTGACGAATTTCACAACTTTGCACATAGTACTTTAATTAAAGTTTTTTCACCAGTTTATTTATTTTTTGTTTTCTTTTTTTGTTGTTTTTTTTTATTGTCATATGCTTACAGCAATGTAAAAAGTAGTAGTAGGTAATATAAATTACGATCGAATACCGTGATCCAAAAAATTTTAGCTATCGAAATATTTTTCTATACGAACTTGCACTCGATATCGAATGCGGTGATTTGGCCCCTGGCTTTAACTGACAATTTGAAAATTAAAATCTAGAAAAAAACCGACTATTTGTCTCACAAGAATCTAACTGAACTATTGATAGCTTGTGCGAGTAAATTTAAAACAATTATTTTTGTTGGGCATTTATTAATCATTTCCTTTATTAAAATAAAAATTTTAAGAAAAAAATTAAAAAAAAAAACAAGCGGAAATCACAAGCATGACATGTCATAAAAAATTATCTGATTTTAATTTGTTTAACATTTTAACATCATTTTAAATAGTTTGCAAAAGAAGAAACAAAAGTTTACTCATTAACATTGAGAGCAAACAGGTAATAAAATCATTTCCTTATAGAAAAAAAATTAAATGAATTTTTATTAAGTGAAATAAGTAAAACAACAAAAACTATAATAAATTCCACCCTACCGGAAATGAAAGAATTTTTCTTAAAGGAAAATTAAAATAATGAGAAAACATTTCCTTTACCACAGCATGAAAAACTGAATGAGTTGATTTTTATTTTTTTAACAATTAACATAAAAAATACATGAAACTCTGGTTTTTAGTTACTTTTATATCTTAAATTGACAAAAAAAGAAAAGAAATGGAATTTGAATTTTTGTAAATGTTGTATCTTTGCTCTCCATGTAATGAATAAATTGACGTAATTCTTATACATAAATTTAATTTACATGAATACCTGGTTAAAAATCTGTGTTACAAAAAATATTTAAAGCATTAAGTATTAACGAAATAATTTTTTTTTTTTTTTGTTTTGTTAAAATTTTTCTGTGCATCTGTTTGACACAGATTATTTGAAAAGGTAAAAGTGACACCACTTTTATTTAATGAATGAAGAAAGAAAAAAAATAAAAATTAAAATGCTATTCTCAAAAGGAAAGTAATCATTCCCAGAATATGTCATTGCAATAGTTTTTATGGTAGTGTGCCATTCAGTAACCTTTATTACGAACAATCGAATCGAAAAAACAAATGTAACGATATTTTATCGAATTCGGTATTCAGTAACTTTCCGACAAAAATATTTAAAGTTTGCGACCAACATAATCATCCCAAATAACGATTTTTATTTTTCTTGGAAAATTACTGAATACCGAATTCGATAAAATATCATTATACATATTTTGTCGATACGAATGTTCATAATAAAACTTACTGAATCGCACTACTGAGTATAAATAACTGTTTCAATATTGTTCGAAATATCAAATTAATTTAAGTGAAAAGTTTAATCGTTTTCTCTTGCTTTCAATTTTGACTTCTGTTGTACAGGGTGGGCCAAAAGAAACCAAGGGGTGTAAAAGTTTAATAACTTTTTTGTTTATTAATTTTTTTTTATTTTTTCTTTCAGATTATATAGACAACACTTGGAGAATTTATAATGGAGAGGTTCACAACTGAACAGAGAACCAGAACAATAGAATTTTATTATTTAAACCAGAGATCAATTATTTTAACGCTCATTTTCATTTGAATGGCTTTGTTAACAAGCAGAACTGTAGGTTCTGGGGTTCTCAAAATCCAAGAGCCATTCATCAACGCCAATTGCACCCCATCAGGTGTACAGTATGGTGTGGGATCACATCTGAAAATGTCATTGGGCCCTACTTCTTCGAGAATGAAGATGGAACTGCTGTAACCGTAAATGGAGAGCGGTATCGTTTTATGATAGAAAATTTTTTACGTCCTGCTCTTGAAAACAGACCTGGTATGTGGTTTCAGCAGGACGGAGCCACTGCCCATACTGCCCGAGACATAATGGCACTTTTAAGTCAAATTTTTGGAGAGCGAATAATTTCTCGAAATTCGGAAATTATTTGGCCAGCGCGATCGCCAGATTTGACAGCACCCGACTATTTTCTTTGGGGTTTTTTGAAGGATCAAGTGTATGTGAACAAGCCAGAGACAATCCTTGAACTCAAGGCAAACATTGTTGCAGAAATTCGAACGCTACAGCCACAAGCTTTGAAAGATGTTATGGAAAATGCTCTAAAAAGAGCCCATCAGTGCGAAGCTGAAAACGGTGGTCATTTAAGAGACATCATTTTTCATATTTAGTGTAAAAAAATTTCCATTTTGTATATTAAATAATCTGAAAGAAAAAATAAAAAAAGTTAATAAACAAAAAAGTTATTAAACTTTTACACCCCTTGGTTTATTTTGCCCACCCTGTACTTAAATTTACTAAATAGTTAGTCCCCGTTTTCACTATGAAAGTCTAATGAAATAGAAATTTTAATTAAAAAGAAAAATGTCAAATAAACTATCAAATAAAAAAATAATAAAATAAAATATAAAAAAATAATTGCGTTGCGGCCAACTTCACTAGCGTAAGGTAGTGCGCAGTTAATTAGACTACTTAGTCTTGCCATCGCGTTATTTATTGTTTGTTTTATAAATAATTGACTTTATAACAGTCCTAGATCTGGTGCAGCAAGCACATGTGATGTTCTTTGAATTGGTGTACTAAGAATAAAAACAGGATTGAAAGTTCTTATTTTTTCTTAGAATTGTTTGAAAAAAATTATTGTGTTAAAAGTAATTTAATAAAATCACCAAATTGTTTTGCACTGCTTGCAAAATTTATTCTATTCGATTTTAGTTTGTTTGAAGCTGTTTAAGCAAATTACCAAAAGTAGCAAGCAATAAATAAGCAGAGAATGTTGGGATGGTGTAAATGTATATTGTTAGATAGTAAAACATTTACTTCACCAAAAAAAAAAAAAAAATACAGATTTTCTGCCTCTTCACTTAACGTTGTTTTGCTTTGCATTCAAATTAATGTTATTGTTATTTTATTACATGCATTTGTTAAAGACACCATCACCTCTGTCTCTGTATAAAAAAATAACAACAACAACAACAGCAGCAATAACTAAAAAACCATTAAAATTAGCATCCATCAATGATCAATAACGATCATTGATCTTTTGTGAAGGTATAAGCGATTTGTTACTGTTGTCAGGCAAACCAATTTTGTTTATTTTATTTGATTTTACTTTTTTTATTTGACGAAGATGTTGCTACGATACATTAAATAGCAAAAAAATAAAAAAAAACAACAGCAATTGTATTTACTAACATGCAGCAGTAGCAGTATTTTCCAACAACAACAATTTTTATTTAAACAAAAAAGAGTATGTAAAACAATCTCCTCTAAAAACCAAAAAAAAAAAAAAAAAAAAACAGAAATAAAATGTAAGCATTCGGCAAGACAAGAAGAAACAAAAAAGGTGTTAATGACGCTGTCAACTGTTTTAAAATATAAACCAATAACCGTTTTAAACCTTTCTTTTTTTTATTTTTTTGTAAATTGCTTAACTCTCTCTTTCACGTTTTTGCTCTGTTGTTTCTTGGTCAATTAAAATATTTTTTAAAGTTTTTTTTTTTTGATTTTATATAGTTCGTAGTATTGTGCTCTACACCAGCCTATTATAAATAAAATACAGGCCTTTAGTGGTATTTTTTTTTCAAAAGAACACTTTATAAATAAAGCGATTTAAGTATAAACTGCTAAATTGTATAAAAACCCCCATTCAAAATCTGTAATTAATTTGAAAACTGGAATAAAAATCGTAAATGCAATAACACAAAACTAACAACATTAAAACAAGCCCATGCATGCATTTTGTTATTGTTATCTGTCATATTGATGGGAATAGCGAATTCATTGCTCAGCTGTTATCTTGCAATTTGTCTAAATTTGTTTTAAATAATTTATAATTTGAAAAGAAAATTTAGTCTTTTTAAAGAAATAAATTTTTTAGAATCACAAGTCCTGCAATAAATCAAATTGTATAAAAAAGAAAAAAATTTACCTTAAACATTTTGGCAATTTGAAAGAAAATGATTCCCAATTTATTAAGATTTGTATACATTCGACTTGTTATTGCTTTTGCTTGCCTTCTTATCAAAAGTTGCTTATGTTGATTGATATAAAAATGTGTGTTAGAGCGAAACACAAAACTTTTTATCCACTATTGTTCTCTTTTTAACACAAGTTGCTTATATAAAGGGTATCCCAACAAGAACGCAAAATTTAAATTTGGCGCCATTAGAAGTGTCATTGTTTGACATTTGAACAATTGTTATTGTTTGCTAGTAGAAGGTACGAGGTTAGTAAAAAATGACCATGGACAGGGAAGGGAGTTCGTTAATTGGGTATTGGAGAGACAACATGAAAATGCTGATTTTGCCGATAAAATCATTTTCAGTGACGAGGCCCATTTCCATCTTGATGGCTTCGTCAATAGGCAGAATTGTCGCATTTGGGGTGAGGAAAATCCTCGAGTGTGGTTTTTGGGCTGGAGGAATAATTGGACCTTTTTTTATGAAAATGAGGCAGGTCAAGCGCAAACAGTCAATGGTTTTCGGTATCGTATAATGATAACCAGTTTTTTCTTGCCTAGAATTGAAGAAATGAATGTGGAGGGCTTGTGGTTTCAACAAGACGGCGCCACATGTCATACAGCCAGAGAAACAATTCAATTGCTGCATCAGTCATTTATTTAAAATTTAAATCTTGCGTTCTTGTTGGGCCACCCTTTATTCCTGTTAAAAATTTTTGACAGCAAGAATCTCAATCATGTAAAAAAAAACCAAACACTCAACTGGATTTTCAGTGTCACCGCATTTCATATCAAGCAACTCTTATCGTATTCCAAAAAATTGTTATTAATCTGAAATCTTAAAAAAAAAACAGGTGACTGCAAGAACATAAATATAAATGCTCTTATCCAAAAAAAGTTGACGTAAACTTTAAAGTAAAATTTATGAAAAAATTATATATAAAATTTCTATAACGTTGACTTTAAAGTCTATGTTAATTTTTTTGGATAAGGGGGAAGATCTTTGAATAGACTATATGTAGTTACTGCTGCCAAAATTTTTTTAAATTGCTTGAACTCGAAAACTTGTATGATTTCTCTTTAATTAAAGTTGTTAGAATTTCAGTTGGCTTCTTAGTGTCATCTGTGCGCCTTCAATATCGAGCAATTCGTATCAAAATTTTCAAATTTCTTAATATGAAAACACCAAATGGCGATAGTTTACATGCGATATCAAATACGGTGATTTAGGCCCTGGTTTAATACGATCAACAATTTCCCTTAAATACTTGCTACTTTTTTAAATCTTTTTGAATCCTTTAAGTCAATTTAGTTAAAACAGTTCTTACAGCATAAACTGTAAAACTTTTGGTAAACATTTCGCGTTATTAAATTCGAGTTAAATAAAAAAAAAAAACAAACCAGCAAACTCACATGTGTTTGAAGCATTTCCAACAATCATATGCTAAATTTATCTGATTGACTGAATTGAATGTCTGTAAGTTGACTTGACTGATTGTTTGTTAGTAAATGTAAGAAAAAAACTGAAAAAAAAACACATTTTTTTTGAACGAGTTTTTGTTTTTTTAATTTTGTCGATTTTTGTTTAAAGTGAGTGCATAAGTAAATGGATGACTGTTTGAATGCCTGCGTGACTGAATGAGTGTAGGCTTGAGAAAGTTATTTGCAAACAATTTGTTGTTGATTAATTTTGGATGCCAAATTGTTATTGATGATTGTTGATGCCAGCATTGTTTTCTATTTTTTGGTTGGTAGTTTTTTTTTTTCATCATCATCATTACTATCACCATAAACGTCATCAAATTTAACATAAATACCATCCATATAAATTCAAAAATTCCATTAATTTGCATGTTTTAAGTGTGGCTTTGTTGTACAGAAAGCATTACATTTTTTAGTTTGAATTTTGTTTAAAGTATTATTTCTCCAAGACGATTGATTTTTAGTGGCAAGTAGAATTGCATCTTAAAATATAAAATTTTGTAACAAAAGCTATTTCAAAAGTGACCTTAGACTGAAAGATAATTTATATGAAACCGTAAAATTATTATAAAACTGAAAACATATTTTATAATCTGCGAACAGGCATACATTTCATATGCACATTAGATTCTTATACTATGAAAATTTGCTTTTTTTTTTTTCGTGTAACAATGTACGTGGCATATCAAATTTGTATCGTAGCAACCTAAACTAAATATTATTTAATCATTTAATCGACTACTAAATTAAATATCTTGGCAGCAAAATCTAAGCACAAAAAAAAAAAAAACAAATTTTTTTTAGATTTAGATACAAGTATTGGGTAATATAATTTTGTTTCTTTTATTTTATTTTTTTTATGATTTAAGTTTTGAATATTAAAGTAACCCTACCTGAAATAGGTTGATTATATAAATTGAAAGTGAATAAGAAATTAAGCAATTTTTATAAATAAAACTTACTTAAATTAAAAGTATAAAATATCACTAAATATCAAACAAAATTTTCAGAAATTTAAAAATATCAAAGAGAAGATTGAAAAAGTTTAGAAATTAAACTATTGAAATTAAAACTAACAAGCTTTATATAGAAAACTACACTATGCGTTATGATTTTTCTTAGCAAGCAAGCTGCACTGATTAAAAAAAAGTTTAAATACCGCATTAGAATTATATGTAGAAAATCTGCACCAGTTATTTTGAAGTTTACATCAGCGACAAGAAACTCCCAAGAAAAATTTCTTTTTAAACAAATAGTTGGAGAGAGGATTATTTCATCATAAGAGTATGTGTTAATAACAATTCCATTAGCTGCAGAAAATTTATATTTTTCAAGATTGTTTCTTAAATTTAGGTTTGAGCAGGATATGATTGAGATATTAGCTCCAAAAAATAAAAATTCGGTCACTGTTTAGTTCTATTTAGTGACCGCTTTTTAAGCTTTCCGCCATCTTGTTACAAAACGAACATGGTTTACGACAACAACATGCATTTTTTCCATGTTTTCAAAGATAATAACATAAATGTTTTGATGAGCTTTAAGACCTTTTTGAGTTGGAACGAGATTGACTGCAATTTTGATCGTCTCTACTACAACCAGTGATTTTGTCATACAATTATTTCATTAGCCCAGAACCTTTCTATGGACTGTTTTGCACTATTAACCTCAAATTGAGGTAGGGGTTTTATAAGGAGTTCCATTCTTGGAAGAGAACAAATAACTTACTAAGCCCGACTCGATAAAGAATTCGCATTGTTAAGAGTTTCATGACTAGACATTGCAGAGTATGAAAGCAATTAGCAAATATGAAAATCATTCAAAACGATCTCTGCAGATTATATAACAAAGACAAAGAGATATCAGAACATTAACTATGTCACTGTAATGGTCTAATTTAGAACTGTTTTTATTACCTACAACTGTCTGACAAAACGGACATATCACCCAAGGAAATCTTTGAATTCTTAGTAAATACAACATGTGAACACTGTCACAATAGGTCTATTCTGGCTTCCGTTTCTAATATTAAGTGTAGGAAAGCCTAAATTAGAAGTTGTATGGTATATCTTTAGCTGAAACTAAAACATTTTATTTTCCAAAAATTTTTTATGTTGTAAAATTTAACAAAATTTAATCTTTATTCGTGCTTAATTGCAATATATGTTGGTGTGCAAAATACCTTATTTTCCATGATATTTTCATGGAAAACTTAAAAGTTTAACATGTTGAAATTTTTTGAAACGTTTTCTATGGACTAATAAAAAAATATGACACCATCCGTTGTCAAAATGACAAGAAACAGTGTCAGTAGTGTATTGACCACCCTTGTGCTTACTTTTGACAGCGCATGTTGCTGTTTTAACAACGCATTATTGACAACAAAGTGTTGTAGAAATGACACCATATTGGTGTCGAAATGACACCATACTAGTGTCGAAATGATGAATCGAAAATAACATTATACTTATGCCGAATTGACACCGTTTCTTAACAAAACTACAAAATACGTTGTCAATTTGACAACGTTCGTTACCAATTTGACAACGTGCGCTGTTAAAAAAGTAAAATCGTTGCTTTTTTTTCTAAGTTGATAACGGGTTGGTGTCAAACATACTACATACGTTGTTGTTACTACAACACGATTTTTGGCTCAGTGTGCCTATTGACTAAAATTCTCATTTGATCGATAATTATTCAAATATTTGAGCAGGAATTTTACAAGATTTGGGAGTAATCTACTGAAGATTTAAACTAGCACCTGATAAAACAGATATGCTTTCACTCTTAGTACTTATTGTATTAAATAAACAATTTTCTAAAATTTTCCATAAGAATGTCATGGAAAATAATGCATTTGCAAGCCAACATAAATTAAAATTAAGACCGAATAAAGATAAATTTTTGTTAAACTTTACGATTCCAAATAATTTAATTTTTGTAAAAGTATTACATTTTATTAATATTTATAACTTTCCTGACGAAGCTTTAAAGAGTATAGCGAAATATTGAAAATAATAAATAATTTTATTATATAAAAAAAGACTAAATAAATAATTATACAAATTATTACATTTTTTTATTAGTAAGTTTTATTTGACCTTTTTCTTTTTAATTAAAATGGCTATTTTGTTAAGCTTGAGGTCTTATTTTTCAAAAATTTATTATATAAAAATAAATTTTTGAAAAATAAGACCTCAAGCTTAACAAAATAGCCATTTTAATTATTACATTTTTTAAAACAAGTTTCCTGTTATAGTTCTTGGTTTTTTATATAACAAAATAATGTGATTTTTATAGGGTACCTAAGCTGTTATTGTTAACCCATATTCCTCTGCTTCTTTAGTTTAATTTGTGTGTTCCTTTTATGTAGGCAAACATTTGAAATTGTCTTAAATTACCCGATAATAAAAAACACATTACACACTTACATACGTACTCCTATTTAGCAAATCTAAAACGTTTAAACAACTTGACTTTAACAAAAATTCATATGTGAATATAAAAGTAAATTTGTGTGTGTATTTTGTTAAGAAATCTATATGTATCGATTTAATTTATAAATAGTACGTCTTTATGTGCTGCTCTACAATTGTCTTTATCGCGATCTTACAAAATATCAGTTCAAAATTTTGTTTAAGTTCAATTCACTTAAAAGATTAATGTTGATGTTTTTTCAATTACACATTTCGCTTTAAAGTGGATTTGAATTCACCAGCCAAACAGCCAACCAACAAACTGTTACAGCAGCAGAATTTAAAGCTTAAAAAGAAAAAAAAAAAGAAAAATAAAAACAACAGGCCTGTTTAAATAAATTTGGCATTAAAATGCTTAAAAGCAATAAGAAAAAAAGGTAAAAAGAATAGAAAGAAACTTTATAATCTTAAATGGTCCATTTCATTTTTTTCTTTTTAGGTAACATCCAAATAGTTTGAAAAAAAAAAAAATAAAAATAAAACTTCATGTATCTAAAACATTACAACTAAAATTTTGTTATGGTTGTTGTTGTTGATATTGTTAATTTCATTTCGTATGTAGATCGATATGGCTTTTTTTTTGTTGGTTTTGTTCTTCTAATCCATTCAAGTTTAGATATTGAATTTCCTAATGCTTGTTGTATTTGTTGTTTGTTCATTTGTATCTCAAAAAAGTTTTAAGTGACATGCCTGCTGTTGTTTTTGCTTTTGCTGTTGATAGTAAATACAGCAAAGGGGTTTTCCTTTTCTTTTGGCACTCTATAATATGTAATATTTGTTCAATGTTAGGAATGGTTTTTTTGCTAAGCAAACTAAATTAATTTTCTTTTTCTAATTAATAACAAATATCTAAATATTATTTCTGTTCCACGATGTGCCAAAAACATTTATTGTGCAGAAACAAAGTTTTTCTTTCCGGCATTCTTACGCAGTGTCATCTCTATTACCATATTTTGATGACCCTTAAAGGTTCTAACCGAAAGCAGACGGGAAAATCAAATATGTAAAAAAAGTTAATGAAAAAAAAGTAAATTTCAAATAAACCAAAGGAAAATTAATTTTCAATTAATGAAATGAAATTATTAAAAAAAAAACAAATTAAGCTAAAACAAAACTTTATATAAAATTGTAAGAAAGAATAGATATACAATTTTGTTTTAGCTTAATTTGTTTTTTTTTTCAAAATAATTTCATTTCTTTTTGTTTATTTAAAATTAATTTTTTTGTTAAAACATTAATTTCTTTTTTTATAACCAACAGCTGATAGAATAACACAATTCATTCACAATAGACAACTTTATAATTCACAATTAAATAAAATAATTCAAATTATTAATATAATTACGCATGAATAAACAGCAATTTGCTTAACTTTCGATATTGCTTTCCGCTAAGACTTTCTTTCTATGCGGAATAAGTAATACAACCGTGTAATTCACAAAATCTGCTTTTAAAATTTTTTACTGAAAATGATTCAATCCAATTATTCAGGCATGCGAGAGAATTTTTTATTTAGTCTTGTTGACTTCCAGAGATATAGCAAAATCTTACTAAATAAGAATTGGCGGAAATGTCAACTTAAAGCTTTTAGCACTGTTTTTAGCGCTTTTTAAGATTTTCTCTTTTGATATTCAAAATTGTCTTGATATGAATCTTAAAAATTGAACAGTTAATTCATAATCTTTACAAAAGATCTGCAGGGTCAGGATACATAAAGCTGATTCAATAAATAAGAATAAAATATAAGTATCAAACTTACTAGCAAATTCTTTTTTTTTCGGGGTAGCAGTCCATGATTGTTAGTGTTGTGAACTTAGTGCTTTTAGCAGCGTTTTTAGTGCTGTTTTACATATTCGACCCACAAAAATTTTTCTCATCGTTACAAATTGCTTGATTAAGTGATTTTTACGAAAAAATTATAATTTTTTTGTTCCACAACTTTTTGAAATTTACTAGTGGACAGCAATGAAAATGTCAACATTTTGGTTCTTGCTTTAAATAGATAAATAAAGCTCGTTCGCATTTGAAATATAAATTTTTTTTTTTTAAATCAGTTTAGTCTTCCCTTTAAGATATTCTGTTGGTTACAAAATAATTTGAAACTGATCCCTGAGGCTGCCAAATCATTGCAATTGATTTTAATTATTTCCTAACAAAAATTATCAACAGAAATTTTGGAATTTCAATTAATTTCATTCAATTTCATATGGCGATTTGGTCCTAATATGAAATTGGTTCTCTCTGTACTACCCTAACACTGTCTGTATAGTTGGCTCTCTAATTTATTTAATTTTAGTTTAAGGCTCTCCCTCCCTCTTCTCTAGTTGCGAAATAATTTTTATCGCTTGCCATCGATTTTATTGATTTTTTTATGCTCTAACTCTTTTTTTCTTTATAGTACAGTGATTTTATATCGATCGTTTACAAATTTGATCGCATCTTGTTCCCAAATCGTTTTAATGGCTTGACTGGCTTGTCAATTGCAATTTGTTATAATGTTGGGTTGTTGAATTTTTTTTACCTCTTTTACTGTTTACCGGGCTAAAGGAGTCTGTCTCTAAACTAGGCATCTAGTGCTAGTATGAGTGAGTGTGAGTGTGTGTGTGTATATGTTTAGTAGAGGGACAGATTATCAGCTTTAATATCGTCATTATTATCATGATATTGATGATGATCAAAAACATCTACATCTACATTTTGTGGTAAAAAGTTGTTTGTATTTTGCTTTGGTATGCATGTCTGTATGTATGCTGTGTGTGTGTTTGTGCAAAAAAAATGATCATGACAAGTATTTAATGGGTTTTAATGTCTACTAATAGTGGGGTGCACATCTCTTTCAAAGGTGTTGGCTGTGTATGCTTTTAATTTGTTATAATTTGTTTTTAGAATATTTTTTATTTTTATTTTTGGTTTGTTTTTTTTTGATTTGAAGTTTCCATTTATGTAGATGTGGTTTTTGTAATGAAATGAATGATGAAGGACTTGCTTTGTTATGGTTTTTTTACGATCATTAGAAGATTGTGTAGGAATAAACTTGAACGAGAAGGCAAGGCTCTAGTCAAAATATGAATCAGGAAGTTTCTTTTAATTGAAATTTAATTAAAGTTTTTCTATGCTTTAGCTAGAATCATACCTTTTGAAAAAGTGCGGGCAACTTTTTCATGGTATTCATATTCTCCAGAAGGTAATTCATTTGATTTTCTAAAATAATCTAAAATTTTTAAGGGGGGTTTCTGTATTTGTGGTCTAAAATATATTTTGTTTTTCTAAACACCTCTAACATATGGTCACTTGTTATTTTTTACTAAATCTTATCTTCACACAATCAAAAATCTTTAAATCATATAAACTTTTAATAACCAAACATGTGTTGCTTTATTTAACCCTTTTTTTTAAAAAAGACACACCTAAAAATATTTCTAAGAATTTTCTAGTTTTAAGCCCACAATTGCAGAGATATAAAAAAGAATTTATTTTTAAAATAAACCCTTATTTAAAATAATAAAAAAAGAAAGGAAAATTAAAAAAAAACAGGATAATGACCTCTCATAGAAAACATAAAACAAAATCGAATCAGAAGATAGAACAAAAAAATTAATTCATTTGGGAACAACTCCACGTCAAATTTAATAAATTTGTTTTTTTTTTGTTTTTGTGTGTTTTCATTTTTAACACCATCAAAAATATAAAAGTGAAAACCCACAAAAGGAAAGAAAATCAACCCCTAATGGTTTCAGATGACCATGTGGTGTTTCGTTTTTCCTTAATTGAGAGGGGGTTACATGAAACCTATAATTAACAAATTTTTCAATTTATTAAAGTCCTTAAATAGTTTATAAAAAAAATAACAGTGAGCAACTCGTGACCAGCACACTTTATAATAAGCGTAGCATGTTAATTGCCTTTAACTAAGACCTGCCGCTAGAATTTTATCAAGATCAATCAGCTTTAAGACCGCTCTTACACCATATGTTGGCAAGAAATAAAATAATTTAAAACAGTATAAGCCAGCCACTTTAAAATTATCCTTTAGAGTAGTTGAATGAGTACTAGTAGTTGTGTGTTTTCTTAAAAAAAAAATTTTTAGTGGTCAGTAAGTGAATGAAAATGAAAAATTCGAAATGTATTGCACTCAGAGAAAATTGAGCTATTATTAGAAAGATAATTACGCATTTATCGAGTAATTTCTCTGTGTAAAAAATTCAGCTGATGAGTGTGATGGCAATAGCTTTTGCTCTCTCTCTCTCTCTCTCTCTCTCCTTCTCTCTGTGTCTCTTTCTTCTTTTCTCTTATTATTGAATTGAGTTTTTGTAAAAACTGAGAAAACTCGCGGAACACGTAACCTTCTTTTCCATCGTTCTTGGTATAAGTGCAGTTTAAAATGAAAGAGTTAACGGTAATTTTAGTAAGATATAAATTACTAAATTACCGCTAACTAATTTTTTCCTAAGTGAACTTATACTACTTTAAAAAATAACAGGTCAATTATTAAAATAATTTTATTATTTGCTATTTCTAACTTAAAGCATATTTACTACTTAAACAAAAGTTTAATTTTTTTGATAGAAACTGAGAGAGAGATAGAGATTTGCTTGTTTGCTTTACAAATGGAAGCCTCACATTCATCAAATAAAATCGCACGATTCTTTTTTGAAATACACAGAAAGAGAAAGAGTGAGAGCGGCAGAAAGTAAAGATGGAGTTTAAGAGGGAGAGAGAGAGAGAAAGGTAAAATGAGATTGATGTATGAAATAGTGTTGGTAACTTTAATATTTTAAAAAACCCAAAACTAAAAAAAAAGCACTAAGAAAATAAATCATAGGCTGAATTCAATTACCTGTTTCTAACAAAATTTTTATTTACACAAAATATTTTTTATTTTTTATAGAGAGAGAAAGAGAGATCCAATTCTGTATAATTTTTATTTTTCCCGAACTCAGCCACACTTAAATTTAGTGCCATCATAAAAAAGCAAAAATCAATAATTCTCAAAATTTCGGCATTGAAAATTTAAAAATGCAGTTAAAACGATGCTGAAATCTCTAAGCTGGTATTTGTTCTCTTTTCTCTCAAATAAAAATGAATCTCTCCACTATAAAATTTTTATATTTGGTTAGATTATAATTAGAAAGGGCGCCCCTTAGACTAGTGGATAGTTAACTTCACAATCCTAGAGGTCGCATGTTCGATTGCTTCCTAGACTCTGGGTATTTGGCTGCAGACAAAATCCTTTGAGTCACTGTACATATAGCCTTTATAAAAACAAGATTAAATAATTTAAAAATTTTCATACAATTTATTTGTTTTCACATTGAAAGATCTGAACTGGGAAGTGTATTATAAAGTTACTTATGCTTATTGCTTAGGTTTTGTTTTATTAATAATTTTTTTTTAATAACAATTTTGCAGATTCCCAAAAATGTTTTTTTTTTTTTTGAAATTTTGTAATTTAAAAAATAAATTAAATATTTTTTTCGGTGTAGTAAAAAAAAAAGAAAAAGAAAAACTTCAATTTACCATTGTATACGCCTAACGGTTTGCCAAAGATCTTATATTTGTTATACACTTACACCGGCAACACCCGATGGTTGATGTGTTTGGGTCAAAAGAATTTAATTTCAACATCTTTGTTACTTTCATTTTTCACTTTCTCTGGTCAAATCACAACAGGTACTCATTTAAACTAAATTGTTAGCTGATATGCCAGGATGTTTTATTTTAGTTTATTTTTTTTTTTTTTTCAAAAAAGGATACTTTATTATCTATTGCAGGAACTTATTTATTTATTTTTGTTGTTGTTGTGATCCTGCACACCATCCTACACATGCATAGATGATCGATAACATTAATGAATTGTGTTGAAATTTTATTTTAACGATCTGTTAGTTTATGATGTGCGTTCGTCTAATAATTATGGACTGGACTGCCTTCAAATCATTACAAGACAAAACTAATTTGTTATGCGGCTGTTGTTGAGCAGGCTGGCTGGCTAGTTGGCTGATTTGTCTGTTTGTGTTTGTCTGTAGGTTGCATCTCCTTATAAGAAGTTTTAAATTATCTTATGCGGCCCATACACACTCACATTCAATGCAATTTAAGTGCAAAAGTAAGGCAGCTATTGTATCTGTTTCTGTTTATTGAATATGAAATTCATTTTGTGTGTATGTTTCGCATTAAAAAGTAATATACAACATTTGTTTTGTAATGTAGTCGTCTGTGTGTTTTTTTATGTTTGGTTTGCTAGTAAAATATTTAACAGCGTATGTCTAGTTTATTTGAAAATGTTTACCATTTGGCGTTTACGACTCTAGTAAAGTTGGCACTTCATAAAAATTACTTTCAGTTATCAATGGCTTATTTACTACTGCTGCAGATCTGCTAAAAGAATACAATATAAATGTTATCTGCAGATAGAGAAGTTTTTTTTTTTTTAATAAAAGATAAAAAATTTTAAAATTTTTCATTAAAAAATAACAAGTTTTTTACGGACTTAATAAAACAGCCAAGTTCTTCCTACTGCACAAAATGAAGAGCAGAGCTATAATTTAACTCTGCTTTAATCTCCTTTGACTAAACAATAGATCTTAAAGTTTGCGGTGTGATAAATTCCTTTGTAATTCAAGAGCACAAAAATAAAATATTTTCATTTTATTTAAAATTCCATTTTTAATAATGAGCCCAAATTTGTATAAAATAAACTTTCATTAAAAGCACATCAAAAGTTCCACTAACTAAAAGACTTATTGATTGTCAATTCCAAAGGATTTTATGCCGCTTAAACTAAAGCTGGTATAACACAAGCAATGTAAGTTTATATCTATTTATTTTGCAATTATTAACCTTAAATAAAAGATACCAGTGTACCAGGCATTATAAGAATTGCAAATTTAGACCCACATAATTTTTGAGATTTGCTGTAATTTAAAAATGTTGCTTTGGGTTTGTGTGTTTCGTTGATTTTTTCTTTTTTTGTTTTCTTATAATAAAATGCAAATCAACACAAATGACTGACTTACATTTAAGGTTTGGTCACTTGTTTTGCATTAAATTTGAATTTTAATTGAGAAATCTCATTTTGATGTTGGGTTTTTTGCTGGTTATTTTTTTCTTTTTATTAGAAACAGCAACAAACATTGTATACATTTAGATAATGCAAAACAACAATAAAACATGTGCTAAATCATGCTAGCATTCATTCGACTGATATCTTCTCTCTGTTACACTGTTTGTAGTTTAGAAAAAAGTGTTGCCTTATCAGCAACACAAATATATATACGTGCATGTTCTGTAATCTATACGGATTTGAACAAATGTGGAATAAAATTTTTTCCTCTTATTAAATGAAAACTTTTATGTTTTTTTTTAATTCTACCAATAATTTCGCACCCAAAATAAAGCAAAAACAAAATTTTAAAAATCTTCTTCTTTTCAATTCCGAATAAAATATTCGGATTCGGAATACAGAACAGCACTGATAATATTTTTTTTAATAATAAATAATACAAATGAAGAATTTTTTTTGAACAAAATCTCAAGAAAAAATCTATTTAAAGAATTTGAAATACTTATGATTTTTACAGTAAGAAAGCCATCAGAACATCGGAACAAAATAGCTATTGTCCAAATGTCTTAAAAAATTTAAAAGCAACTTTTGAACAAAAGCAACTGAAAACGGAATTTTTGAAAATTTTTTTTTAAAATAGAGAAAAATAAAAATTTACATTTGGTTTCTGTAAGCATATGGCCTCATGAGTTTCAAACAAAACGAGCTATAATATCTGTGGCTTTATTGGAAAAATGCTTATGTTTTATTCTGTCATTATAAAGGACTACAGTTTAAAAGCCCTAAAAGTTTTTTCTTATAAAATTTGAATTTAGAATTTCTTTTCTTTATAAACAAATCTAGCAAAACATTTTGAATTAAATGGCCCATACGAGTATGTAGTGTTACTTCTAGAACTTGGAAAATAAGGATATATAGTAGACTCGGAGTAAAGAGAACCCAAGATTGAAGAAACTACTGGGTTAAGAAGATCCTAAAATTCTTTTATTGATTGAGTACTTTATAGAGGGAGCCTCCTGCATAATGAGTACAGTGTGGAGAGAATTTTACAGTTTTTGTGTGATTTTGTATGTAAAAAAGCAAAATATTTAAATACAAATAGAAGTCGAAATTCATTACAGTTGTATAGTTGGGTGCAAATAAACTTCTTTTTTGATACTTCATTATGAAAGTTTAAAAATTTTTAACACTTAAAATTCGATAATGGTTTTACATTAATCATAATCTAAATCAATACGGTGTGACCGTAAAAAAAATTTTTTTTAACGTAACGTCAGAATGCAGCTTAAAGCGAACATCGATAAAAAAGCATGAGCTTCTGAAATGGTAGACAAGCTGTATAATCGTTTCAATGTTTTGAGTTCTTTTCATATAAAATTTTTAGACGAGTTGATCGTGTTTGCTATGGTAACAGTAAATTAATGAACATGTTACTTTTTTTTACTTCAATTAAAAAAATTAACGGCAAAAATTAGCTTAAGTTACGTTAGAGGTTCCATGGGTGCTCTTATATGGTTATTTTGTAATATTTTTAGAAGAAAAGCATGGAAACAAGAGATTTTAAAGAGAGAGAAAAAAAGTCCAAAACTAATTTTTCTTAATTTTTTTAAAATAAATAATCATTGTTTAAGCTTTCAGGGTTTTTTTTATATATATTTAAATTATTATTAAATTAAATTCCAACATCCCGACACGCCTTCGTGTGTCTTTCCCAAGAAAAATAATTTTATTATTTTTTTTATTTCCTTTAAAATTTTAATCTTGAGTTTTTTGATCTCTTTATTTGAAAAGAAATAAATAAATATTTTTAAAGCTTTTTTTTTAATATTTCGATACTCCTTCGTTGTGTTTTTGCCCGGTCTCGCCTGGGCTTTTATTATGTGAATAAGTATCTCTAGAAAGCAGATGTGTTAATTTTTATAGAAATCAGTTTACAAATAGAATTTTAATTATTAATCCAAATAATACAGCCATTCACCACTTTATAAAGAATCTCATGTTTTTGGTAGCATTATTAATAGAGGCGCGTTTCTTAACCCGTTAGCTTTAGCTCTACAAAGTAATAAATCTGTAAACTTTGAATGTCATATTTATTTATAATTAATCAACAGCCTAAATTAAAAGTTTTATGCCTCTAGTCAGAAAATGACATTACTTTCATACAACCTTTCACACCCCTTTTCAATCCTTTACAACACTTTTTTTAAATTAAAATGTCCTTTCTCAGACCTTAAGCTATCTGTGTGCTAAATTTTATTTAAATCGGTTCTTTTGGCGTGAAAGCGCGATAGACAGACAGACAGAGTTATTTTCATTAGTATGGATTATAAATAATTAAAAAAAAAAAAAAACAAAAAAGCTTAACAAATATTTATTTACCCCCTTATCCAAAAAAAAAAAATTAACGTAGACTTTAAACTCAACGTTATCGAAATTTCTTATATCATTTTTTCATAAATTTTACTTTTAAAATTAATATTAAAATATTATAGTTAATACTGTTTCAAAAATGTATGAAAAATTTTATGTTTTGCCTACAAATATTTTAGACGTTTGAATAGCTTTCTGCTTATAAGCAGCTGCAACTTTTATTTTTCAAAAATAAAAAATGTTCTGTTATTTTAGCATTTTCCCTGGCAACACTGAATTATTGTCACCATATTTTAGTGGCAAAGTTGCATTTTAAGGCGCCACTATGCATGTGGCGATCCAAGCATAAATATTATAAATGCAAAAAAACAATTTAGATTTAAGCTTTAAAGCTTACTTTTGTTGTTGTTATTAGTTTATTCTTGTTTTCTTTCAATCATTCTCTGGTGAACTGCTGCACTCTGGCAGCAGGTGTGGGTGTAACGTGCTAATGTGTTGCTGTTGTTTTTTTTATTATTATTAAATCTTTATTTTGTTCTTGTTGCCTGTAACGGTCTTTTG
The DNA here is from genome assembly GCA_947397855.1 of Thelaira solivaga. Taxonomy (NCBI): domain Eukaryota; kingdom Metazoa; phylum Arthropoda; class Insecta; order Diptera; family Tachinidae; genus Thelaira; species Thelaira solivaga. The sequence goes on along the minus strand of OX377611.1, from coordinate 15,818,035 downwards.
TTTCAGTTGTATTCAAATTCAAGCAGCATGTAAACAATGTAACGAGTAATTTAAGGTTTTTTTTTAAAGGTGTTGAAATATATGTGCTTTCGTCAATTGTTTTCAAAGCTTAAGAATTATTTTGTTATAAGTTAATTTGTTGATTTTTGAATTTTCAGATTTGGAAGTATTGAGTTTGTGAAGATTTTTGAAAGTGTACAATAGCCGCAAATAAAAAAGAAATTGATCGTGGGCTATAATCGCAGAGCAACCTTTAAAATATATTTAATAGGAAATTTAAAACATTTAAGCTACTGTAGGTTAAGTTTCACAGGGTGAAGGCTTTTGATTTCAAGTCCTGTAACTTTGGTAAACTTCAACTGATTTCCAAAATTTTTGGCTTGAAATGATCTTAAAGCTTCCAATTAACAAAAAAAAAAAAAAAATATAATATTTAAATAAATTAACTTGAAAAATGATGTGAGCTTAGCCCACAGTATTTTTAATAAAACGTTCTTAACAAAATGGAGCTACATGCCCCACAGCTTATACCATATTAGACATTCTTCAAAAAATTTTCAAAAGCTCTGTTATTTCATGTGTAGAAAATGTCATTTAGGCAGTGGAAAGGTTCAATATTATGAACAAGTATTATTCTAAAACAAGTTCCCTAGGATCAGGCTAATATTAACCCATTGCAATATCACGTCACGAAATACTTAAATATATAGTAGAAATTAACCCCTCCTAGAACTTCATAATATTAATAAGTAGATTACAGATTAAATTAAAACAAGGACCGAACCATTAATTATGTAAGTAAACCGAAAACCATAACAGTTCCAAAACCAATATTATTAATGCCATCTGGCGTATGAACCTTGTTTTATGTCTTAGAGTCATATTTCCTACATAACGGCATCAATAGGCTTTTCTATCTCATTGCTCGATCAGTTCATATTTAGTGAGTTCTTAATGTTGCCCTAGAAAGTAAACACACAGATACATCTGACTAAATTTTTTGAAGTTGTAATGGGAAAAGACGAAGGGTACCAGAGTAGCGAAAACATTTATGACTAGCTACACTGAGCCAAAAATCGCGTTGAGTTTTAATAACGGATGGTGTCATTTATTCTCTGGGTGTGGGCCTGGACTTTGATTTGTCAAAGGCTTCATGACTGGGCATAACAGCGTATTGAAATAATTGGAAAATATGACGAAACGAAGAAGACGAAAAAACAGCGCAACATGCACTATAATGCTCTAATTCTGACACATTTTCGTGACTTGGGATTGAATACTAGAGTTAAGGAGAATTTGTAACTTGAGAGTATTTTCACAATAGCTCTGTTTTAGCCGCACTGAACAGGTGACTTGTTCCTATTCCTGATTCCAATTCTAATTCTAAAATGAGAGCTTTTAGAAGATCGTAGTGGCGTATTTAAAAAAAAATTTTAGAGAATGTTTCTCTATAAAATTCTATTCAATTAAGAATGATTAACTAGGAATGCATCAAAATGTTTTCAAAACTTAAGCAGTCCATCAAAATATAATAAAGTTTTGTAGAAAGACTCTAAAGAAAGACATTAAATATTCGTGTAGTGTTTTAGGCAGTCAGTTAGTAGGTCGTGTAATCGATTTCTGTCTAGTAGGCGAAGAAGTTTTGCCCATTTGTAATATTTATATAATTTTTTTAATTGTCCCACTTTTTTAATTTAAAATTTTTTAAAACTCAAAGAGAATCTTTGAATCAGGGCTCAAATGAGAAAATTATAAAAATTTCTTTTATATAATTTTTTTTAATAAATTTTTTTTGAAACTACAAAGGCTTGTTTCTGTAGGAGTTCAACGAAAAAAATTATTAATATAGATTGAAGTTGACTTTAAGAACAAAAATTAAATTGACATCTAATAGATGGCTGTTAGGCCTTCCACGTAAACCAATTAAAAGTCAACTCTAGTGTTAACATTTTTTTTTTTATCAATTTTTATTCTTTTTTAATATGACTAAATGAAATATTTCATGAATATGATATTTTGCTTGTGTGCTAAATATGAATAAAGCGATTTGTTATAAAAACTTTATCATTGTCATTTTAATGCAAATTTCTTGTTACCTTGATAAACATTAAATTAAATAAAATTTCAGTTTAATGATTTATGATTTTAGTTTATTTGATAAACATATTTTATGTTAATTTTAATATTCTCATTAATGTTTTTTCATTATTTCTTAATAAAAAAAAATTACAATTCTAAAGGCAAGGCATACAAAATATACAACATGTTGAATGGACAGGTTAAATAAAATAAGAAATCATAACGCCTACATTTTTGCCTTAAAAACTGCAATTTAAATTTATTAACAGAAATTTAATCGCATGAAATAAAACTCACTAAGAAATTAGTTTCATAGTTTACATCCTTAAATGGTTTTTATAATTTATAATTTTAGCATAAACAGTTTATACTGTAAAATTCAGTTTTACTTTAGTTCTACTTTTAATAACTATTATTTAAACAGCATTTATAACAACATTGTTGGACAACATTACTTAACTAAATGCCTTTAATTTGTTTGTTATTTCTTAGCTTTTCTTTTCAATTTTCCAACGCACTTACGAGCATTTCATAAATCTTTTATGAAATTTCTATAGACGTTTTCAATGTGCCGCTTTCCAGCAAAGAAAAAATGAAATAAAAATAAACTACAACGTTTGATAATAAAATAGATGGAATGATGTCTAGCCAGCGTAAAGAAAAAGTTATGGGTATCAGGTTACTTGATTATTAGATTAAGCAAATGTCTGTAAAAAAGTTGTTTTAGAAGACTAAAATTCAATAAAAAAAATTATAAGAAAAGTTTGATTAAAAAAAAGTTATAACCAATTAACGACCGTTATTACAACTTTGAATAATTAAAGTTAAGATTTTGTTTGGCAAATACATGGCTTTTTGTTAAAATTTTGGAACAAAATTTGTGTGAATAGTCAAGAACACACTATCTTATATTTAAATTTACAATATATTTAATTTAATGCCCAACAAAAACCTTGATATTTGACTTATAAAATTAAAACTTTAACTATCATTAAATCTAATAATGATCTCAAGTGTAAAAGTTAGTGAATGTTTATGTAGGGAAAATTTAATTTTCCCAATTTTGTTTATTTAATAATGCATTAGATTATTGAAAACTTATTTGACTTCGAAATGGATAATGGAAAAAACCACTAACCCAAGTTTTTGTAAAAGTTTGAGCTACAATTATGGCGCACATATGAAACAGTCTTACTAATTTAAAGTTCTATATTAAAAAAGCTTTCTTTTGATGCTTGAAAAATTCATTCTGATTCAAGCAGGCATGAGGAGTTTGAAATTATTTTATAAAAACAAAGCTTAGTCTTACTTTCATTTCTTTTGACTAAGGCACTTTACGTTGCATTTTCGGAAAGAGCAAAAAATGTATAATAGTCACCAATATTGAACTATTTACATCTAGAAAATAAATTTAATTGTACATACTGCTGTAAATACGTTAACAGTCAAAAAAAAAATTTTTTTTTTGATAAAGAGTTTTTATTGCTACAAAAGAGTTTATTAATGGTAACAAATTCAAATCTCACAACCGTTGTTATTTTCTAGTAGTAGAGTAATCTTCCCTTTATTTGCACTGAAAACACAATTTTGGTTGTGACAACTAAGTCAGTTACGATTTTCGAAATTTTTAATAGTAACAATAGAAAGTCGGCTTTACAGTTTGAAATATTTCTAAAAGAACTAAATTTTGGACTGTATAATCGAATTCTGGATGGTAAAACAACTAAATTTTTGATTGGAAACAAATTAAGCTCTCGCAACCGAAGTTGTTTCTTGTTTGCATTCAACTTACACAGAAAAATTATACTCAATGCATTAAATATTTTAATTAAATGAATCCTATTTACCATTAAATAAATTTTTTAATTCAATCTATTAAAAGGAAAAAAATGGTCACAGTTAAAATAATCATTAAAGGAGCAATTTTTATTTGAGCTAAATATCGTAAAAGTTGTTTATACGAATCGTTTTATATATTGAAATTTCATTTGGAAGATCGCTGTTTTATCTTAAAACCATAAGATACCTTTATATGTGGCAAACACTGCATATTTATGAAAAACATTTACTTGAACTTTTTTTTTCTTCTTTTAACTTTCCAAAATCTACTAACAATAACAAATCACTGTCGGCTCTCTGCAGCATAATTGATGAATGAACACTGTGGCACATGGAAGAAAAAGAATGGTTTGTTGTTAGCAGAAAATATGCGTGAGTGTGATGCCTACTGTGGCAAAATATCACAAAAATTATTGTAAATCAAACTAAATATAAACCTACAATACAATAAAAAAAAAACGTAGAAACAAAAAAGAAAAAAACAAACAACTTGTGGGTTCATAAAAGTAACAAGTAATGAAAGCCCATTTTCTCTTACACAAGCAAACAGTCAGTCAAATATGTGTATATGTGTGTGTGTATTTATCAAGTTTCTTGGAATAGTATGTTAACCATGGATGTCATATGGAGCCAAATGTCTTCAATAATAAATTGTGGCAAATCAGGCGCATTGGCTTAAGAAAAGAAAATAACATCAGCAACAGCAACAATAAGAAGTAGACAAAACCAAAAAAGAAAAAAAAAACATCATAAGACATCATTATAAAAGAAGAAAAAAACAACAATAAATACAAAAATCAAATTAAAGCAAATGACAACAACATGCAGAGTTGTGTGGTTGCAAATCCAAAAGCAAATACACTACACACTTGCAACATTTATAATGTACAAGTATTAACAAAATCTGTATAAATCTGTATAAATACATATATCTATCTGTCTGTATGTGTTTGTTCGTTTGTTTGCTTGGCTTTTTTTGCTTATAAATTTAATAGTACAACAACTAATACGCATTTAAAACATTAACAAGTTGTTTGGCTTTTTTCTTCTTTCTTGTTTTTTTTTTTATTTTAGTTTTTATTCATGTTAGATACTTATGGAGCTATAAAAATTCGAAAAGACAAATACCGGAAAGTTAAACAATTTCCAAGTGGGATGTGATGCGTGGCCTGCCACATGGCATGTCATATTATAGGAGTCAATTGGTGCAACAACATTAGCGTTGAAGACAAAAAAGAAAGAAATAAACTAAAACAACAATTCGTTAGAGAGTAAAGTGCAAAAAATAGTTTAAAAAAATTATTAACACCATGGGTCAAAGATAACCAATTTGAGGCAAATAATGAAGTCTCAATGAGAGTTCAAATTTAAAGCTGCGTTCATTTATTCATCTAAGCAAACAATTTCACCTGAGCTGGAACTTAAGACTGAATTCATTCACTAATTTTGTAAAAAATATTTGTCCGTACCAAATTTTTGTTCGTACAAAATTTTTTTAGTTTATAGATTTTTCACAAAGATAAAATTTTTGTTCGTACAAAATTTTTTTATATGTAGATTGAAGTTTCTCTATCGAAGACGGAGCTTAACAATTTTTTTTCTACAGAACAAGTATGTAGGTGAGAGCCGGTATTAGTCCGTATAAAATTTTTGTTTATACAAAATTTTTGTTGGTATAAAATTTTTTTAATATGTAGATTTTTCACAAATATAAAATTTTTGTAATTTTTTTTATATTTAGGTTGAAGTTTCTCTCTCAAAGACAGAGCTTAAAATTTTTTCTTCGGAACAAGAATTCAAGCTTAAAAAGTTTTTGAATTTTTAACTGCAATAGAAATTATGAAGAAGGCAAGGACAGGATAGGGGAGAGCGAGTATTTTTTGAATATCTATTGCAAAAACCGTACTTTGAAATGGTTGATAAAAATCTGAACAGACATGTATGTGAAAATTGAGAATGAAGGGTTGATTTGTAGACCTTAAACGATAAGTAAATATTTTTTTTGGTAATAAATCACTATTTCGTATAAAATTGGTTTTAAAAAGAAATTAAGTCTGATTTGCCTCTACTTCTGAGTTATGTGTTTCTAAATCAAGCCACGTATTTACTTATGTAGAATTACTTAATTAGATGAACTCCAGATTGACATACAAAAATACTGAGCCGAAAAAATCCCTTCATTAAATTATTTGAGACTTAAGGAGAATTGGTAACATGATAGTAGTGTTACATTAAGTTTATTCTAGATACAGTGAACAGGTGACTTGTTTCTGCTCCTCTTTCTAATTTAAATCTAATATTAATCACGACTAAGCAACAGTAAATCTCTGCAGACGAGGTAGTTTAAAATACCTTTAGATACTCTAACATATTGAAGGAGAAAAAGTTATTAAAGTGAGGTTCCCGGAGAAGTTAAATTCCATATCACTTGTTGAATTAATTAAGTTATCAATATTATTAGTGAACTCTCAAGACGAGGGCAATGAAATTATGGACTATCTGCTGAAAAAGAAAAAGGCTTTTTGTATGATGAACAAGAACTTAATTCTTGTTTTGGCATATCAAGGAAAAAACAACTTCTACAAGATTACTGACAAAGCACGAAGCACCATCGTAGATCAGTGCTTAATACAGTAACTTAACAAATAATAGGTCACAAGTTCCATTCATGTCTAGACAATGGGTGTTTTCTGTAGGCAAGCTAAGAAGCTTCAATTTTGTGTTGCTTTACAAATTGGAATAAGAAGTGGGCATGTATTAGTAGTGGTAATAATATGTAGTAGTAGTAGTAGTTCAATAAATCAGTAACTTTTTGTGTCCTTTTCCGCATCCACTCATTCCTATAGTGCATTGGATTAATCGTTATCAAAGTGTGTTTGTTAATAGTTGAAATAAAAAAAAAATAACAAAATTGAGGCGGTTTTTAGGCTTTTGAAGTATAACTGAAATAAAAAAAAGAGTAATAAAACAAATAGCAACAACAAAAACAGCACTACATTGTGAAGGCTCCACTCAACTAAAGTTTGAAGAAAATTGACGACGACCGCCCGCTCTGTCAATTAGATGATGTGTGCAACCAAACGAGGTAACAAGTGGGTCTATAACTTTTCATAAGGCAACAACAAAGCCAACAAACACACACATACACACACATAATCTGGAAAAAGGTGTATATACATTAGATGAAGAAACACTTGCAAGGAACTTTGAATTTCTATTAATGTTTGTCCATTGTGGCGTGCTCTGCTACTCTCAATGCTTTAAAATTATAGTAAAATAATAAAGAAAAATAAATACACACACACACACACACACACAAAAACATAAAAATGTTTTTAAAGTACCGCCAAAATCTATACCACCACCACCAACGCCTCCACCTTCACTTCCACCATCTGTACTATAAGCATCACCGGCAACAACATCATCCAATATTGAAGCTGTGGTCATTGTTGTTGCTAAAAGTCAACAACATTATCATACATAGACTCAGCCAACACATACTCGTGCAAAACCTACAGCCAACAATAAAAAAATGTTGTTCAAAAAATTTTCAAATTGAGTTGGTTATTAGTGATGTTGTCAATTTGTTGTTTGTTTGTTTGTACGTTCATTGTTGCTGTTATTTTATGAAAAAAAAAGAAAGAAAAGCAGAAAAGAAAAGACTGGCAATAATGAACTCATAACTGGATGCTGTGTGTATTAATTTTGCCTACTAATGTTGACTGCTTCCAATATTTTTGTTGTTTTCTTTCAATAACATGTCATGTTGCATTATGATCATTAAGTTTATATAAAAATTATCGACAACTAATAGTTTGACTTTTATATACTAGCGTACACTTTATTAGACAAACTGAAGTAATATTATATTTTTAATAATGTTGCTTGTTGGTTGTTGCATGCTTGCTTGCTTTATTATTACCTACGTTGGTATTGTTGTAAAGATGTTGTTACCATTGTTTGCCTTTATTACATGCTTACCACTTTTTCTTTAACAACATTTTTCAATTGCCAATTTAATATTTTTTTTTATTTGCTTCATCATACTTCTAAAAATATTGCATGTTGGTCTTTGGATGCACTTGTGTTTCCGTCTTTTGCGGTTTTTCAATTGCAACCGCAAACATTATTAAGAAGGGTATGCAAAAACATGCAATACATACTTTGATTAGGCCGTTTCTAATAAAATTTTCTTAATAAAGTTATTTGGAATAGAAAATCTTTATAGAGCAAGCAAGACTATAGCAAATGCTTTTGTCTAAAAATAGCAACAAAGAGATTGTTATTGAATTTAAATGATTTTAAAAGATTAAATAAGAATTTATTTGTTTATTATTAGCTATTTGTAACCACATTTTAATATGAATTTAAAATTTTGTTTCAATAGTGCTTTTGTCTAGCAATATCATACATTTTACTGCTTCTTGTCGGCAAATCAGTTTAGTTTAGAAAATATGGGAAATGTTAAAGAAAATCTACCAGGCCGGGTCAGTAATTTAAACACTTTTACAGAGTGTTTTTTAAGTTTAAAACATAATAAAACCAAGAAGTAAAGAGTGCTCCAACCATAACGCATAATGTTAATTGTGAGTCACTCTTTAAAGTTAAGTTTTTTGCTCAACTTAATTTGACATTTCTTTGTTTTACTGTTTGACAAATTCAATCATAGAGAAGTACACAATTCAGTAGGGCGTTAAGATTTTTAAAGCCTTTTAACGAAATGGATGTTCAAATCAAAATTTATTTCATGTATTCCGTGACTTTTTTGACCAGCATACTCAACCAAATCGGTAGAATTGTGAGCAAATTTCAGCAAAACTGGATCTGTAGAAAATGTGAAAACACCTGAAAATGCTCACTCAGTTCGTTCTGTGCAAAAAATTGCTGCTGTTCGTGATAGTGTGGCAGAAAAGCCGTCAACCTCTACGTGTCATCACTCCCAACAATTCAGCAGATGCTTAATCTAATGTTTCTTAAATAACAAACATTACAGATGCAAATTTTGAATAAAGATTTGAGTTTACATGCTTTCAAGCTGGAGCCTACTGACCATTTCAATCGCCTTCAATACATTGAATGATCGCTTAAAAAGACAGAAGTGAATGGTGACTTTAATAAGAAAATCATCTTCAGCGACGATCATGTGATTGGACACCGTTTGACTTCTTTTTTTTTTTTGGATATTTAAAAAAAGTGTACGCGAAAAAGTCCAAAACAATTCAAGAGCTAAAGGAAGAGATAATTCGCCACATTAACGACATTGAACCTCATTTATGTTTCAGAGTCATTAAAAATTTGAACCATCGGATAAAAGTATGCCACTAAAGCCGTGGCAAGCATTTGGTAAATATTTTGTCTCACACATAACTATCATAGATCCTTCTATCCTAATATAAATATTAAGAGAATTCCTTGAACATTTTTTGTTTTATTAACAATTCACATCGTGGGTCTTGGTTGAACTGCCTTATATACTTTTAGTATCAATGAAATGAATTTTATTGGATTGAAAATTATATGACACTAATGTTTAAGTATGATGCCGGCCCTATGACTACCACAACTGGCGTATATAAGTTGTAATCTAGAACACTAATTTAAAAATTTTTTTTTACAAATGTTGATTTTCAAGTGTTCAATTGTCTCTGGTTTAACGACGTACACAAGGGACTTTACATAACCGCAAAGGGAATAATCCAGTGGGGTTAAATCACACGATCTTGGCGGTCATAATATGTTCAGCATGAAAGCTTCTTTCCTATAATTATATTGAAAACAAAAATTTATTTTCGTATATTGTTTTCATTTTAAATACAATTATACGAAAAAAGCTTTCGTTCGTATTTAGCTGAAAAGGCAAACAGTGCCTTTCAAACAGAAGCTTTCTTTTGTGAGTATACCGAACAAAATCTAATTATAATAAAAAAATCTTCAGATTCCATATGGAGTGAAAACGATTGAAATTTCAGGATTTTTGTATGAAAAAATTTCAAGATTTTGAAAAGAGTAGCTCGATATCGAATGCGACAATTTGGTATCAGTTCATGAATTTTTTCATTATTCTTTCAAAAAAATATTTTATAGCCTGTAAAAAAAAAAATACGTGAAGATAATTCGCTTAAAATATGAGGGCTAAAAATAAATTTCAGTTGTGAGAACTAAATTTGTTGTCAAGCAAAAATTTAGTTGTGACAATGGAATTTTGGATTTTCGTCAGATACACTCCAAAGTGCATACGAAAAAAAATTTGTGTGTACCAGAAAATTCCTCATAATAAGAGAGTGAGCTTAGCCTTAAGCTTGTAACAATAACTACTGAATATTTCCTTGAAATACTTTTTAAAATTAAAATTTTTCTAAATGCGTTTTATACACAGATTTTTAATTATTTTTTTAAACCAGCAATTAAAAGTCAAATTTATCTTTGATAAACATTTTACTTAACCGATACTGACATTTTCATTGACTTGAAAAAAAAAAAACATTAATTTAAAATTTAACCTGTTGTTTGTTTCGAAACAACGATTACGATAGCCAAACTAATAAAAAGCATATAAATTTCCTTGAAATTTCTATTTCTATATAGACACCCACACCCATCCGTCATTTCCGCATTTAACTGAATGATTTAAAGTATCGTAAAATTCACTATTAAGCGGATATTTTAAAACAGGTTCATTATTTTGCACAGGCAATCATTCAAGAAAACTAAAAAAAATGTTTTTTATTGTAGAAAAAAATTATTGCTTAATTAACAGTTTAAAATTCCTTTTAATTGCCGATAGTACGATTAAACATTTACAACATGACATAAAATTTATAACGTAAAATGTTCATTTACCTCTAAACTGCACGGGCTTATATTGCTGGCCAACTCAATTCAATTGCAAATGAATTACACAGCAACAAACAAATAAAGTTTAATTTTTTTTTCTTCATTTTAATTTGTTTTTGCAAGAAAAAAAATATTTTTTTTTTAATTTTATTTCATTTGTGGCTGATAACATCTTTGAAAACAATTCTAAACCACACACCTTTTAATCTTTAACAGATATATAAAGCAATAGACAAAATGCAGTTGTGTGTGTGTGCGAATTAAATGTGATATATCTTTATATATAGACAATTTTGATATGAATACAATACACAAAAAAAAAAACTTTACACTCCTTAGAAGACTTTGTATCTTTGTTAGCTGAAAAAAATGCTATAACTACAACCTTAAAAAAAACCACTAGCTGAATCATTATGGTCACTTGCTGGGTCTATAAATTAATTACAAATTGCGCCATAAAATGTTACATACAATCACATATTTAGTGAGGTGGTGTTCCTTTAACAAATGAAGTCCAGTAACAAATTGGTTAAAACTAAATTTATAATTTTTAAAATTTTTAAAGACCATAAAGGGAGGGGAAAATTTGGGGTTTACAAACTATTGATTACGAGAAATAAAAGCCAAAGAGATAATACTTTATTACACAGTACAACAGCCAATCTGGGGGGTGAGAGTATAGTAAAACCCTCAAAGGGTTTCGCGTTCGTATGTGTCAGTTTTTTTTTATGACCTTTTAAATTTTTTCCTTATCTTGATGTTTTTTCGCTTAGTTGTAACATTTTGGCAAAAAAAAAAAAAATTTTTTTTTACTATACTGACCTAGTACCATCACCCTGACTTGGAATTTCTCACCCCCCAGACAATAATCCCAAAAATGTTCCATAGTGTTATTAGAGTTTTAATTTAATTTCTCAATGTTTCGCTCTAACTTTGGCTGGTTCATTACTCAAGAAAGAATATTTTATACTTGATTTCTGTCAACGATGAGTATAATTGAAAATGATTTCCCAAAGATTTTATTTTATTTTTTTTTTTGCCGTTCAGGTTTGTTTTTATTTCTACTCATTTAACGCTCAGTAGCTTTTGTGTTTTATTTTTCATGCTGCTATTTAAGCATGTTGTAAGTAAACCAGGTGAGACTGAGAATACTGCATGATTAAGGCTCCTGCTGTCAAAAGTTAAGAGACATCACTGTGTTAAAGAGAGACTGCTGCCTCTTTCGGGTCACTTTTTAGTAAATCTGGTTACTTTTTTGGCCATAACTTGCTTAGTTTTCAAGATATTGACTTGATTTCTATTGCTTTGGCTTTAATTCGATTTTTTTTTTCCAAAAAATATTTTTTGTAATAGAAAGAAAGTCATTTTCACAGCGAACATGAATAAAAACAAAATATCAAATAAAACCAATTATAGACTTGAACAAAAAATAAAAGAATAAAACATAAACTTAAATAAAAGCTTGTTTGATTTTAATTTTTTCTGTGTAAATAAAAAATATGTTGTCAATTTTTAAAACATTAGGAATGGCTGACTGACCTTATATTGGCTTCATTAAGCTTTCGTAAACTACATCCTAGACTCTTATAATGGAAACTATTTATGTAAAATTATAAAAAAGTCCTTTTTAAAAAAATGCTTAGAAATTACGCTACCCACCAGAAACAGTAGAGAGCTATTTATTCCAAATTTTTTTATGCTGGTATTTTCTAAGAGTTTTAAAAATGTTAATATAATTTTTTTTTTGCTATGCAAAGCCCCCCATAATTATATGGTTCATTTGTACAAGCATGTTTTTTGTCTTTTGGCATACAAATTTTATTTATATTTTTTATGCTTCTATTCTTTATCATTTTCATGAATTTGCATGGTATGTAATTTCAAGTTCCTGGACCACCATCTATGTGCTGAAAATATCAATAACAATATACTACATGCATGTATTTAAGATTTTAACTTGAAATGCTTTTCATATAAAATAAATATTTTTTTTATAAACAAATCAAGTCAAGTTATAACTTTTTTTTTTTTTTTTTGGTTTTTATTAAAAAGTCAATTCAACTTAAAAAATTAATGGCCATAAATTTAATAATTCTTTTTTTTTTGCTTTGTTTCTACAAAGTTAACAAATTTTATATTTGAAAAATTTAGCACGTGCTTTAAAGGCTCAAGCTTACTTAATGCAACATTTCGGCAGAGTTGTTATTTATTCTAAACCATTTAGAACAATCTTAGCGGTCAAACTATTGATATATTGATATATTGCATTGTATAAATTGTTACTGCTCTCTGTTGGCCAGAAACGTAGCAAAAAAAAATATTTTATTTTTACCGTCATGTAAAAAATTTTTAACACATTTTTAGATTAAAATTTTTGATAAGTTTTTAACGTTTTTTTCTTGATTACAAATTGTGGTTAATTTTATGTGTGGTTTCGTGTTATTTTTTTTTTGGTTTATGGAAGACTTAATTAACTCATATGATATTATCGGTTTCAAGTTTTTCTAAATATCATTTTAATTTAAACATTTAATTTTGGTCTTATGTTGCCAAGATTGCCAAGAAAAAAAATTTTTTTTTTTAATTTTTCAAGCAAAAAAATAAATCGAGTAATAGATTTTTCTATACATTTTTTCTGTGAACTAGTTGTTTTTAATTATTTTTTTTTACTATTATCAATAATAAATGCATGTAATTCTCTATTATTGAAGATACATAATATTTTTGTTTTGTTACTTAATTTTCTGATGTTATTTGAAATGCAGAAAAATTGATTTTAACCCCAGACACTGGTTTGGGTTTCAAGAATTATTTTTTCAAGTAAAAAAATATTATTTTGTTTCTTTTAAATAAATAAAATAAATAAGAAATAAGTTTAAGCTAAATTCTAATGTCAATGTCGAAACAGTATATTCACCTACGCATGCGAAGCTTTTTTACTTTTCCAAGAAGTGTTTGAAAAGCAATTTTTTTAATTTCAATTTGCATTTGACTATAGAATAAGCTCTGGCCAATGGCGCCACAAATACCTACAAAGGCTATCATATTTTTGGTGGCATGTGTTTGATAATTTAAGAATGCAAGTCAATAATCTGAGATATTTTGTTCCTTGAATTTTTATACAAAAAACAAAGGCTTAGCCCTAAAACCAGCCAAGTCAAAAACATTTCACTTTAAGAAGAATTTTTAATTTCATTTATTTATTTTCTCTTGTTACTGCTAAAACAAAAGAATATGTTTATTTAGAAATATTTTTTTTTTATTAAAAAAAAATGTACTTAGCTTGTTTGTTTACTTAGCTAACAATAAACTCCTCTTCTTCTAATTGTAATTCAAACTGTATTTTTTTTTTTTTTTATTTCTCTTGCATAACAAATTGCATAATACATTCTCTAAATGCATACGAAATTTTGCTTTATTTAAAATATCAAATCGAATGTATGGCATTCACATGTTACGAAAGAAAGAGCAGCAAAAATATCATGAATTTTTGTTGTTGTTTTGTTTAATTTTATTTAATATTAAAATTTTCGTCTTCACAGTTTATCAACAAGTTCAAGGATTTGTTTCAAATAATTTAAGAAATGATCATCACACAAGCCATTTGGCTTTCAAATATTTAACAGACCACCCATGCAGTTTTTACAAAGAATTCAAAATTTTCAGTTCAGCTTGGCAACCTGGAAACTTAAAACACAATTTTTTTGATAAATTAAAAAAAATTGTTCGGCTTAGCATACAATGATGCTTAAACAAACACCTAAGGATAAGCAGAATGGAAATAAGGAGTGATCAAAATGTTTTTGAATAATTAATTTGTTTTTTTACAAAATTAAAAAAAAAAATTCCTTTTAATCCGATACTACACATTAAAATATTATTTCAAATCTCTTCAGTAGTTAGCGAAAGAAGATAGAAATTATCATGAAAAAATAAGTTTTTCATGTAGGTTAAGTTAGGTTAAACAGGTCGCCCGAAAAGAAAAGAAAACAAGAGCTAAGCTCACTTGGGTCTTCTGACATGGTCCCTTTGTGATACCTGTATAGAGGAAAATAAAGAAGAGGAAGGATAGTAACAGAAGAGTGAAGGGGAGGAAAGAAGATAGAGAAAGTTTTTCATGTAAAACTTTTCAAATTTTTAATTAAAAAAAAAAAATTTTTTAAGACATGGAAAAATCTTAAAATCTGTAATTTTTTTCTACAAGCGTATAGTCTCATAAGTCTAGATTTGTAAGCTTGCATCCAAATACTCTAAATTTACTTTGGACTATTTTTAAAAAATTTTTGAAATTTTCATATACCCCAGTGCAGTTGTTTTCAATGATTTTAGTGACTTCCGGACGAACCAAAGAAGACTACAGAATGGGACATATATAATTTTAAAGAGAAGATTGTCTAGATTTGTAATCTACCGCAAAAATACTCAGATATTACTTTGGACTATTTTAAAATTTTATGAAACTGTAGAAAATCAGTGACTGTGCTTCTTTTTCGCTTTCATTGTAATTAATTCTGTAAATTTTTATTTCATAATGTTAATTTCTTGACACTTGGCAACACTTTAAATTAAAATAATAGCAAATAAATGGAATTACAGAAATTACAATTTAAATCTTAGATAACACCTCCCAAAATCACAAACAAATTTTGTGTTGAGTAATTTTTATGTTTGTAATTTTCAAACTTTAGTATTTTTGTTGTTGTTGCAGAAAACCTCACATTATTTTTGATCAAAATCAAAAATTATCACATAAATTTTGATTTAGAAAAAACAAACTCCATATACATGCTGCCTGACATGACAGTATCAATGTTTTGCTGTTTTCAAAAATTTTTTTTTTTCGTCAGCTGAATTAGAGACAAATGTATTTCACTCCTTCTGCCAACTAATGTTTTTATATACATACATATTTTTTATGCAAAAATACTCATATGAAATGTAAGAAATGTTTAAAGCTTTTAAGAAAAAAAATAAATGAATAAATAAGTATTTTAAGTTGATTTTCTTTTTGGTCAATTAAGCCATTTTCAGTTTTTTTTTCTGTGTGTGTGTGTGTTATAAACACATGTTATTGAAAACATAGTGTTTCTTAAAAGTGACTTGAATAATTGCATTGTAATTGCAATTAATATGACTGAACACATTTTGGCTGTTGGCTCTATAATTGTGCCAACACTGTGACTTGCACATTTACTCATTCATTTGCTATATAAATTTTTGTTGTTGTGCTTTTTGATACCAATACGAACGGCTATTTCTAACCTGAATAAAAATTAAGTAATTTAAGAGGATTTTAATATAAAATAACTGGATTACAAATTTTGAATTTAATGCTAAATTATTATGTGTGAGTTTATTACTTAAGACTTTTATTATTATTAAAAAAAAAAAGAATTTCTTTAAGGCCTATTTATTTCCTGTATGTAATATGCCCAGTAATGAGTTTGAAAAAAAAAATAAATTCAATTTCTTAGACAAAAATTTTTTGTCTTTTAATTAAAATTATTTTTTTTATAAACAAAATTATAAATTTACAAGCAAAATATGAATTTTTACAAAAACAATTTAAACAAAAAAATTTCTCTCTATCAAATTACTAAGCAAATCAAATAAAATAAACTTAAAGTTAGTTTGCACGAATCTAATGAAAGCTCAAACATTTAATCATCGTTGACGTACATTGCCATCTGTTAGAGAATGACACTTTTTTCATCATACCGCCTAAAGGCTTCAAAAGGCACTTGCTCACACAAATCCATAGACATTTGGCGCCTATTTAAACTTTAAGAGACAATAAAATCCAATACATGGGATTGAAAAAAAAATGTAAAAAAAAGAGTCCTCAAAAATAAAAATTATGCACGTACCTCCAGTATGTATGTATGTTAGTGGGTATCTTAATGCTGGGATTTGTTTTTAATGTTTGAAGTAAATCCATTAATAAAAAATAAAAAAAAGATTTTTATATAATTTATAGCAGGTCGTTCTAAGAAAACTAATGGGAACTTGAAGGAATTTGTGAAATCAACAAAAAAAAAAAAAAAAAAAAAAAACAAACATGGGAAAACCAACAAAAAAAAAGATGCATAAGATGATCAATATGTTTACAATAATTCAAGGATAAAAGTAAGCACACTCATACAACTTATAAGCTCATACACAAAACTAAATAAAATTTATTTTTATTTTGTTGTTAAATCTTTTATAAATTCTTTATTTTTTGTGGTCATTAAAATTGTATTGCCTTTACAACATTCATACAAATTTATTATGTATTTTGATCTTGTCTTATATTTTGTTGTTGTTGTTGTTTTGTTTGGCTGATCATCACTCACCAGGCGTAACGAAGGTGCACCTTCAATCAAGCTTGACCATATAAGGAATTGACTTGAAAACCATTAAAGAAAGATGCAACTCTTGCGATTCACATATGATTAGAATCTACTACATGCTTAACACAAATTTTTTGTTCTTCATAGATACAAACAACCAAACAAACACACACACACACAAAACATACATGACCATTCAGCCATACAGACTTAAAGTAAGTTTGTTTGCACAACTTGAAAACAAAGACCGAGGGGACCCACAAAACAAACAATCAAACGCAACAGCAATGTTGACATTTTCAATACATCAGGTAAAATGAAGTGATGCAAGAAAACAAAAAAAAAAAAAGGAAAAAGAAATTGTAAAGTTTGGCAGAATTTTGTAAGAACTACAGAGGGAGAGAAAGAAAAGTTTTCATTGATATAAACGAAAGAAAATTCTGGAAATTGACTAAATTGTTAAAGCAATTGTTTGTTTAAGATTTTAATAAAAAAAAAATGGCTTACCAGTTCATCAAAACCGAAAATAGTATTTAAGTGAAGCATTTTTTATAACAAGTAGCTGATTGTAAATGTTAGGTCCTGGGTTCAAATCCCGGTTGAGACCCCAAATGTAAAAAAGGTAATACTTTATTAAATAATTCAGTTTATTTATTAAAAATATTCAGTTATATGGTTCATAGAAATGATATAAAGGTAAATTCAAAATCAGTTTGTAAAGCAAATTTAACTAATATTAATTTGTGAAATCAAAAAAATTTATAATCAAACAACTTTGAGCGACTTTAATATGTTATTAATTAATCCGCTGTATACGGCTTTATAGACTAACTTATTAACAACTGCTATTCTCGACAGCCACGTATTTACTGTTCTCTCTAGCTTTTATTATTACTATTAAATACTGATAAATAAATAATATCTTATAACTGTTTGTCTCTCATCTTTCCATAAATATTTAATCCTCACATATATTTTTCTTGGAATTTATTACAACCTTAAGAACATTTTTTTACATAGACCACAATGCAGGTGGAATGGAAATTAAGAAACCGATCGGCATGCACGCCAACAGGCAGGCACTGGCCTTCAACTTAAACTTTTGCAGCTTCTGGCTAGAGAGTCATGTATCTTCTCTTTCACTTGCACTGACAACAAAAACAATACACAAAAATTGTTTTTGTTTTCAATACAATTATGTGAACGAACTTTTTGTTGGCATTTAGCTGAACCACCGACAACCGTCTGCCATGGCGGACAACTAACCCAAGAAAGTCTTTGAATTCTTAATGAATACAAGATTTAAAAAGTACTCTAGTACCAGGCGACTTGTTCCCTCTCCCAGTTCTTATTCTAGGGATATCTAGACAGTTAAATACTGTCCACAGAGAAATTAAGATCACAGCTATCACCAGTTGCATAAAAAGTTTAAGTCACTTTTAGTTTTGTATTGCAAGCTTTAAGAAGCTTCTTTTTAAAAGAAAATTAAAATAAGCTATTGTGAATTCTCTGCCCTGTAAGTAAGTAAACTTAAGTAGCTGCTTGTAGGGTACAACAATAAAATATTTAAATGCGGATTTGTTATATTTTCTGTATTTTACAAAAATAAATTTAAAGGAGCAGCTTTGATACAAATACGAAATAAAAAGAATGAAAAGAGATAAAAAATTGGTTGATTACCTGTGGTGGCACGGTGACTAAACACTTGTTTCGCTTCAGTAACGCACCATGCGTCTTATTTTTTATTTTTCCGTTGGGTCTGCTAGATTGAACAACTGTCTGTCTGTTTATATATGCGTCTTAAACCAAAATAAGAATTAAATACAAACACTCAATTAAATGCCTGTCATGAATAATGTCGTTCGTAGTAGTGCAATTTATCGTTTAGTAAGTGGTGGTAGTGGTGTAGCAAGTATGTGTGCTTATGTTTGGGGTTACTCCTTATATTTTTTTTGCTAGTCTGATAATTTAAATAAAATTTTTTTTCTTTCTTTAATTTCTTTAATTTTAAGGTGTGATCTGTTGAAATTGTGTTCAGCACACTTATCGTGTTTTGCACCGAGCCACTCACTCACTCACTCGCTATTTAACATTAATGAATAAATAACTAACTGTGCCTAACACTATCAAAGACATGCATACAAACTTAAACTTTCAGTTTTGAAATTATTGGTAAATTTTTTAATTTCTTTTTGAATTAGTTTCACAACTGATTGCCTCTTCAGGTCAATATGAAATTTATGTGTGTGTGTGTGTTTCTTATAAGTCTTAAATTAAATGAACCATAAAGCAAATAAAATATTTTTTATTAAAATGAAAAATTTTTTTTGCTGCCTTCTCATCGTTTCCTTATTTCTAGCGACACAAATGTACCGCAGAGTGAATCATTCAATAAGTTTCTTCCACATGTGTAGAAGTTTCGAGTATAAAATTAAACCTGATCATTAAAAAAAAATATAGACACTCAACCGATAAATTTGAAAATGTATCAGGTATATTATTTTGTTCATTGAATAAAGTCAATCTTTCTGGGTTATTTACGCTTGTTTTTAATTTATTTATTTGTTTGCTTTTTTTTTTTTTTGTAAAAATTTAATAATATTTTTGATTGTATTTTTATGAGAAATTTTATAAAAAAAAAACAGTAACAAAAATGTTTTATTCATGAGAAATTTTCATTGCATTATTATTGTTGTTTGTTTGTGACGATTATGGCAGCAAGTCAAGTAAATCGCCTTTTAAAGGTGTGCCGTCTATATCTTACTTATTACCTTTTTAGATTAATAAAAATATTTGCCTACATATCATTATTTAAATACAAAAACTTGCTTATATTTATCATCAATTTATGAATTTAGCAAATAATTTTTAAAATACTTTTATGGCTTATCATGCTGTAAAGAATTTGAAAATAAAAATTAGGGGTGAAGGTGTTAAAAAAAATGAAAAATTAAGACTTATTATTACAAGTTAGCAAAAGTTAAGGTTAGGAATTTTTAAGTCCCATAATCAGCTATAGGTTACATCTTAAATTTGGCAATACCAATAAGTTAATTGTTCAATTGTAAAGTCTAAGGCAATAGCATAATTTTTTTTTTATATATATTTTGTTTTGCTTTCATTTTTAAAAGCTCTAGAAAACTAAATGTTTTAACCTATTTCCAGCTGTGAAATAAAAAAAAGTCGTCCGTTTTTAATAAAACTTTAGTTTTTATTTAATCTTCATCTCATCTTTGTGTTGAAAGCCCCACAACCAAATTTGAAAGAGAAAAAATGAAGCTATTCTCTCGAAATTTGTTGACTTTATCCCCTTCATTATTTAATTATATAAATATAAATATATGAAATGTACATGTATTTTGCCATTTTATTAGCTGTAATCGCACCACGACCTTTAAGATCTATTGTGCAAATTTCGCTCTTTGATACCATTTGTCGTCCTCTTACTGCCTAAGATGACCATACTGCATCTTTTAAACTTTGGAAAATGTACTCTTGACATAGTACATCCTGTACAATACCAATTTAATTTATGCCTCCGTTGAGTTCAAAATATTCTGTAAAAATTTATAATTATAAATAAAATTTGTCTCCGTTGAGTTCAAAATATTCTGTAAAAATTTACAGAATATTTTGAACTCAACGGAGACAAATTTTATTTATAATTATATCCTGAAGAAGCTACAAAAATTGGAGCGAAATATCGATATAAAAATAAATTTTTGAAAAATAAGACCTCAAGCTTAACAAAATAGCCATTTTAATTATTCTGTAAAAAGTTCAGTAGATTTTAAAGTAATTTCTGCTAAGGCTTAGCATAGCCTTAAGCCTAGGTCGCTCAGCATAATCCTTTTTGACTACAGTATGAACACTTGGGCTTGCCAATAGTCTTGTAGACTTTGTTTTTCTCCAAAGGCTTAGCTCTAAAACCAACCAAGTCAACAAAACCAAAAAAAAAAAAAAAACATTTCACTTTAAGAAGTATTTTTAATTTCATCTATTTATTTTCTCTTGTTACTGCTAAAACAAAAGAATATGTTTATTAAGAAATATTTTTTTTATTAAAAAAAATGTACTTAGCTTGTTTGTTTACGCATAAGAAATCATATATAAAGTAATGATTTATCCTGAAGAAGAATTCTAGGCCAATAAATTGGTATGTGCACTAATTTCAATCCGATAGTCTGCTGCCCACATACCCTTCCAGTCCCCTTAACTATATTAGAATAATGCAATAATTTTTTTTGACAAGCCATCGGGAATTTTATAGCATTCTTCATTTAGCTTTCATCGGAAAAATCTTTCAAGTATGTTAAAAGTTACTTGGCTATCCAAGATATCATGAGAGGCATGTAATTGTAAAATATGAACGCTTGAATATTGAAACATATTACAATATGTGTCTCCAAAATTAGCATTTGTAAATGATTACTTAGATTTGGCTGGAGAAATTTAGTAATCTAATCATCTTGCTAGAGATAGCGAGATTTGGAAGTTTCTAAAAATAGAGACATACTGAATTTGTACATGATCCTTTAAGCTACAGGAAGTAGGGAAATAAGTCTAGAGAACATTTCAAAAAATAATCTAGTACACATTCTATTTGCTCTTGTTAAGAAAAACAGACTATTTATCCTATGCACTTTGTTTCGGATTATCTGAGCTTGTTGTTTTTGGTTTCGCCTTGCTTCCTCCCAAAAATTAATTACTTCAGAAGAAAAAAGAGAGCCCCCTTTTGTTGTTTTTATTGAAGTGCCCTGTGCAACCTACTCAGGAGGTTTATCTGACCGTTGGTGCTTTTTTTTTATCGTAAACATTATCTTTTTCTATACAACCGTTCACATGCAAAAGTTACTTTTAACGCTTGACAGATTATGTACAGTAAAAGTAAAAGTTTTTTCTATAAGTTAGAATCTTAACTAGAATCACTAATAGATGGTCACAGATTTTCCTTAATAGTGTTGAATATAATAATATGGCTGGAAAAAAATTTATTTTAATCTAAAAAAACCATGTTACTATCAGAAAATACATAAAAATGCCATATGTGTAGAAAACCTCACATGAGGGTAAGCAACGTCACTTTTCTTGAGAATGAGATAAAGGTTAATCGAATGTAACCAAACCTCTCGTATGTCGTTTTAACTTTTGAATTTAAGACATAATGATCTCTCTCAGAAATTTGAGATAATTAAAAAAAATAAATAAAAGAAGTGCTCCAAAATATTTTTGTCAATTTATATGCTTCAAAAGTTAACTTGAATATGTATCTAAGCTTTTGCAAGTCCTTTTAAATAACTTAATTAAAAAATAATATATTGTATAAAAAACAACATTTTCTTCTTAGTAAATTTACAATGATTTTATAAAATAATTTATTCAAGCTTAGCGTGTTATTATAAAATTTATTTAATTAGATTTTCCAAATTGTGATAGCTTGTGTTTATAAAATTTATTTAAAAATTAAAAAAAAAAAAAAAAATTAGAATAGAAATATTCCCATGATTAAAAACTAAACAAGATCAAACAAATTTAAATGTTTGTACCAAAATTTTTCATACTCTTTGCTAACAAGCTTAATCATTAAATACAAAGAAAAAATGTTAAATTATTTCGTAATACCTTAAGCAAATTTAATCATTGTAGCCAAGACAAAAGAAAAAAAAAATAAATAAACGAAGCAATAATTTCAATTTCGTATTGATTATAATGAAACCAAGCATCTTAACCTGCATATTTTTTTCTCTTCTTTTTGCCAAATAAAAAATTATGAATTTTAAATCAAACAGCCATAAAGCAGAAGCTGCTTAAATAGAAGTCAATCTAATAATCATTTTGAACAACTGAAAAAAAAACTGACTTAAAGCTGTATTTTGCTTATAGATTGGCTTAAAAAAATAACAGTAAAAATTAAAATTTATTTCGAGGTAGAAAAATCACTTGCAGCCCTATAACAATCACCCATGGCCTACATCGTGTAGATTCTCTTAAAGTTAAGCAAACCAGCATGAAACACAATACCAACGACAAGCAGCACAAAAAATATTCAAAACATAAAAAAAAACCATCACAAGATGATTAACTACAAACAAACATGACAGCTCAATTTCAAGCTGAAATTGTTGCGAATGCAATATTAAAGCTTTTTTATATTCTTTTTTAATCAGTAGTAAACAACAACAAAAATATTACAGCTACAAGATTGCGCAATATTTAGTAAATTTTGTTGCTTTTAACTGCAACAAGGTAAATAGCAAAAAAAAAAAAAAAAAAAAACTATGACGACAACAATCTTATAATCGCCCTAAATCCATCAATAATATCGGCCATCACGACAAGTTATTTTTTAATAATTTTTTTTCTTCTATTTTCAGTTTATTTTTCCATGTTTCAAAGCGATTTAGGCATGTTTGCTTAAATCTTCATTAATGAAATCCCTGCAAGTGGTATATTTTACTCTCTACTTTATTTGGTTGGCTGTAACAGCGAAATAAGTTTAAATAGCCAAGGCAGGCTGCAAAATGAAAATTCATGCCAACTAACAAGTTAAGACCCTTAAAACATAATTTACTTGTTAAAATTATTAAAATTTTGTTACAAATTATTTTATGTCAAATTGTCAGTTAACAATCCTTTTTTTTATTTTTAATAAAAAATTATTTTAGCCCATAAACTGTCACTGGAATTTTTTGTAAATGAAAAGTTAAAAAAAAATATTTATATTCTTTATAAGATTTTGTTTGAAAAGTGAAATGTTAAATAATAATGGCGCTAGTTAAGTGAAGGAATTCGTTAAGTAATAATTTTGTAAGTAAAATTAAAATAAAAAGAGTGATGGAAAAAACTAAAATAAAAATTTAAATCAAATACAAGGAGCAGTAACGTTTTCTATGCAGCCAATACTTTATTTCTAAGAGGTAAATAAAACTTTTCTGTAGGTCTCCCACAGACAGACGAACGGACATCGCCAAGTCGATTCCTTTTTTTTTTATATAGAGCCACAAAAGTTTAAGGACGATAAAAAAACTAGTTTATTTTTAATTTAAGGCCAAATACTTCCAAAATTCTTTTTAATTTTGTTAGAAAATTTAATATGAAGCCTTAATTAAACTTTTATTAAAAAAAAAAAGATGGAATACGCGAGAAAAGACAGACCAACTAACAAAAAAGCAAAGTTTAAGAAATTCACTAAAGTCTTTACACAAGGAAAAAAGATGGTTGAATATGGCCACCGCAAACATAGTGTGTTCTTCACTAAAATATTATTATTAATTTGAAGCATCTAAATATTATTATGATCACAATAAATATGTTTCTAGTTAATTTTAAACATATTACCAAAAAAATTAACGCAGTCAACGTTATCGAAAATTTTCATATAATTTTTTCAAAAATTTTACTTTAAAGTCTACGTCAACTTTTTTTGGATAAGCGGGTTAGTCAGTATTATCTTCTTTAACTAACGTGAGGTAATAAAAAATATTTTTAAAATTGTCAAAAAAATTTTATTTTGATGTTTTGTAAGATTTTTATTTTTATTTTTTCTCTAATAACACTGGTATGACTGGTCTAGAATAAATTTTTAATTAAATAAAAAAGAAATGCCAACTAAAAGTTATCTGTTCCACTGTACACTTTGTATTTTGCATAAAGCCAGTAAAGTTCGGAGCCTAGTACGAGTATTTTATTTATGCTACATTTGCGGAATTTTAAAATTATTTTCTGAGTAGGATAAAGTTGATGAAATTACAATAATAAGAAAACAACAATATTAAATACATTAGGAATATAGAATAGCACTGTTTGTTTTGAAAATTTTAAATTTTATTATTTGCCTGGGATGCCGCCTGCAATGATTTTGAATATTTAATAAAATTATAATTTAAAACTGGCTTCATCAGATTACAGGTGAAAGGATTTCTTTGTGCACCTTTTTGTTTTATTTTTAATACTCATATGAACCGCCTGATGTCAGGCGTATGCCCGCATTTTCTACAAGAAAAAAAAAACAGCAACGTCACAAGTCAGCACAAGACAGCAGCAATAAAAATAAATAAAATGTCGCAAAACACAACACCTTTTATGTTCTTCCCATTTAACTGGACAAAATAATAATAAAAGCAATTAGAAATGTAAAATATCAAATATCATATTGACAGATCCTTTAACAAAACTGGAAACATGTGCCGTGTGTGAAACAAAAGGTGCACAACACCCCCATACAAAATATTGAATCAAAGAGAATAAATGCTGGGTGCATAGCTATTGATTTCAGGCGCATATAAATAAGAAAATTGAACTGAACAAAACAATTAATGGTCAATTAAAACCCATCACAAGAAATATTACAAAAAACCTAGTAAATAAATTCTAGTGATTTTTCAAAGAATTGTTTTTAAAAAGGATGCTGGTGGTCGCTAACACTAAGAAAAACTATTCATGTATGAGTATGGACAGCTGGAACACAAATGAAAGGGTATTATTTGAAAACGCTCACTCACTGTGCCACAGCAATAAGTAAAAAATTTAGTAGGTTGTGCGATTGTGTGTCTTAATTTAATAAAACTCATTCAGCCATTAACTGAACAAGTAAATAAATTTTTAAAAAAATCACTAAATTGCATGGATGCAACAGCAGCCACATGTGCTTGTTGTATGTCACATATTATAATATAATCGGTTTTAATGCCACAAAACACCAGCACTACCACAGCTAAAATATTAAAGAATATTTTAAGTTTGTTTTATTTTAGTTTTATTGCTTGTCGTGTGTTGTGGTGTGTGCTTTATATGCAAAGTTGCAAGAATACAGTAGTTGTAGCATAGTGTCATAATTAAAATGCTCCATTAGCTAAGTAACATATCACATTTAATTCCATAAATGACACCAGCGACAAACTTATTAGCCACCGGGGTTTAAACTTTATGAATTTGCAACAGAAATTAAAAAAGAAAGAGAAAAAGCAACAAATCAAAATATTCTGTATTAAAGGTTGCCAACTGCATGTTAAATGCTCTAGGTAAAAAGTAGTTGTAGATTTTTCCACCACAAATAGACTACAAGATTAAAATGTATTAATTAAATAGTCAGAATTATACGGGCCGAATTTGCATTATTATTATTATTTTTTTTTAAATGAAAAAATCCGAATTATTTGGCTGTTCTGTATTCCATTTCCGAATTTTTTTCGTTTTATTCCATCTAAAAAAACTGTAGGTAGAATGTATATAATTTATTGGCTCATTATTTTATCAAAATGTTAAAAAATAAATAAGAAAATATGTGAAATTTATAACAGCTAATTTCCGAATATTTTCATAATTCTACTCGTTTTGATTTTACGAAACACAGAATAGCGACCATCAGCATAACCATTTTAGACTTATAAAAATGAATTATAAAAGTATTAAATTTCATTCCAAGTCCAAAAAAAATTAATGCCTAAGATATAAGACACGAATATTAGTACTGTCCCTTATTACATCATCCATTATTAAAAAAATTCAAGGCAGAAAATTCCAATTCAATTGAAAATAAAAGTCTTAAGAAAGGAACTTTGATATCGTCCATTCATAAAAAATTTAAGGCCCGCCTTTAGTATCTTCCATTATTAAAAAAGTCAAGGCAGACAATTCCAATTCAATTAAAAACAAAAGACTTAAGAAAAAAACTTTGGTATCTTCCATAAACAACAAATTTAAAACCCGTCTTTAGTATCGTCCATTATTAGAAAAAGTGGAGGACAGTAAATTCAAATTCAAATAAAAACAAAAGACTTAAGAAAGGAACTTAATTTTGTTCTAAATAATTCTGTGTAAGTAAAAAACAGACGTTCATGGATTTGATGAATTTAATATTAAGTTTTCTGGTACAGTTTAATAATTCTGCTATTTATCGATTTTTATTACGATAAAGCGAGTTAAAGATCCTCTAAGCCAACAAATCGCATTTAAATCAAAGTACTAAGTTCTTTGCTATGGATTAGCTACTCTTTAATAACGTTAGATGAATGATGCTATATGTAGTCATTTATCAAAATTACTATATTTTTGTAGTTTTTGTTATTTTATTATATGTTTTTTTAAAGAATGTTTGTAACTATGTTTGCCATAAAAAACTAAAAAATTTAGAATTTTAATCAATAAACTTTTTAAACTACTTTTTTAACTTTTTATTTAACTTTTTGATTTAACTTTTTCTAGCTTCTTGTGTGATTTAAATTTTTGATTTAACTTTTTCTAGCCCTTTTGTCTAGTCAATCTAGTTTATTTATTTTCTAGAGTCTGGTAATACTGGAGACAATGGTTTTATTTTCTTTAAGACCGGCTATATTAACCATGGTGATAACACGCTTAAACAATGAATGAGTTTCGTTGTAGTAAAGAAAACAGCAATTTGGGACATCGATGCCCACATATTTTAAATTGGCTTGTCGTACAGGCGATTACGACCACGACCCTCTGAATATTCCGTTAAGTTATAAATATGGCAAAGTTAATTTTGTTGGAAAAAAATCCAAGCCATTCAGAGTATATTCTACAACAAAAACAAAAAGAAGGGAGATATGTCAGTTATTATAAATAAGAAAAATAATAAATAGCTCCCAGGGAATTTATATACAGCCGAGTTATGAATAAAAATTCTTCGGGAGTTTTTCCACTTTTCCCTTTCCTCTTATCATAAAAAAAAATTTCTTTCTTTAAAAACTCCCTAATTTAGGGAATTTTTTAATAAAAATTCCTAGTTAATATTCATGATTAAGCTGATATTAAATCAGCTTAATCATTAATCTATTCCAGACGGAGCTAACTCTTATGAATAGATACGTCCATAAAACGCAAAACTTACGCTCAGCTATTTATTTATAGTCTCTGTTGCAAATTTCTTTTACATTGGCAATCCCTTTTTTAAGCCTTCAATTTCTTATACATATTTTTTTTATTTCACAATTGAGCAACGACCTTAATCCAATCACAGCATATTACAACAACTGCACATCATTATGTACATGAATTTATATATTAATTCCTGGCAAAAATTTTACTTTTCTTTTACTTGTACATGGAGAATGGCATCCCAATGGATTTTAATATTTTAAATTGCTTAAAACAGTGCAAGACACTAATGAGTCTCAGCGCACTAAACACGCACGCCTTAAAGAAAGCAAAATTTTATATTTTTCAGAGTCATTCGAGCACTGACACATACCTGTTGCTCAAGATTCTTTTTGATTTTGTACCGTCAATGAGCAGGCGCCAAATGTATGCTGGTGGTTGGTGTTGTGGTTGCTTTACCTGAAGAATTTCTCGCATTATATTTTTATACACACACACAAAACAAGCAAATAAACAAGCAACTGCTTATGATGGCAAGGCTGATGCACACAGCATAGTCGTACAGTTGACTAAGCATGAATATGAATTAATCATCGATTTTGTGATAGGTATGTCCCCATTTCTTAGCATCCTTAATAATTTTGCCATCTTTATTTAAGGAGATTTTTTTTTATGTTTATAAAAAAAAAAAAAGAAACGAATGAATTATACGAGTAAACAATCTAGCATAAATGTAATTTTTTAAATTCTTATTTAAAAAGATAAGACACACACACACACCCAACCATGTTTGTATAGATTTGACTAACAAAAATTTTTTTATTCCTTTAGCTGCAATGTGCAACATGCTTTAGCTTCAACGCATCATCGCCATCGATTGCGGGTATGTATACATTTTATGCGCGTGCCAAACTTGAACATTCGTCTACTCACTCATGCATGTGTTTGATACCAGCGAGTAAAAACAACTTTTGCTGTAGAACGTTGTTGACGATGATGCATTGAAACAAATAATTTTTTTTCCTTTTTTATTCACTTTTCCTCTTCATCATCGACATCATCTTCATCTTTTGCCATAACCATTTTAGGTCTTATCTGGTTTTTCTTTCTGTACGTACATTTATTTGCTTTGAGTTGTGGTTATTTGAAGGAGTTCGTTAAAGTTTATAAATAAAATTTTTGGATTATTTAAATTTAAATTTATAAAAATATTTCTATTAATGATTTGAAGGATTTCAAAAAAAATTTTGAATACTAATAAAACTGTGTGATAAAATCAAAAAATTATTTTTAACAAAATATTAATCTTTATTTGAGCTTAATTCCAGAATTAAGCTAGAAATCACAAGAAAAGCCAGAAAAAATTCTTAAAAAATTAGACCCTAAAACTCAAAATTTTCTTGTTTTTTTTATTCTTAAAAAAACATTAAATAACAAAAACCAAAAAAAATTAAATAATTTTGACACATGACTACAAATAGCATCATTCACCTAACGTTTTTAGCATTTTGATTTCAATGCGATTTTTAGGTTAAGAGAATTTTTAACTCGCTTTAACGTAATAAAAATAGAGGAGAAGCAGAATTACTAAATGGTACCAGAATATTTCATACTTAATTTATCAAATCCATAAACGTCTGTTTTTTAATTATACGAAATTATTTAAAACAAAATTTTTGTTGCAAGAGATTTTTTAATAATAGATTTCTGCAGCATTATTAAACCATTTTGAAAAATTTTGACTTGAAAACTAAAGCTACGATATGAAGTACATGCTGATAATAAATTCCATTTATTTCATAAGGAATAACTGAATATTTTTTTTTCAATCTTGAAATTAAATATGAATAATTCTGAAGATTTCAAAATTTTGTCCAAAATATTACTTTAGGTAATTTCGGTAATATATTTTGTCATCTAAAGCAAATCTAAAAAATTTTTCTACAGACAATTGAGATTTTCTCTGAAAACTTAAATTAATTAAACATTGTGCAGACAAAATATAACTTTAATCCAATTCAAGTTTGAAGTGTACAGATGAAACTCATTTGTGATCAGGAATTTTCTTCAGTCTTAGTTTGGTTCTGTATGTTTTTTTTTTATTTTCCAAAAAAAGGTATTTAAAGCTATTTTGAAAACCAAAAAGGCTAGAAAAAAAGCTAGAACTTAAATCATAAATTGATGGCATTTTTTAATAAATTCTCGAATTCTATCAGAATAGATTCTGAGTAAAAACATGCATTTGCCTGAAAATCCTTACCCCAAGTCTGTGGACTACAATTGTGAAATATGAAAAATACTTAAGCTAAATAAACCCATTAAAACTCTTTAAAAATCTCAATTCTCATTAAGTCTATTGGTGTAACATTATAAAGGTTCAAATGTTTGGAAAGGAATCTAACAAACTTGGATTCAGAGTAGCGTCTGATGAAATTATACGTTGAATATAGTACTTATTGCACTAAGTAAATATATTTTTCTATTTTTCAAAAGAATATCACACTCCAAATTAATTCTGACTAAACACCAAAAAAAGATTAATTTTTGTTAAACTTTTTGAAAATCGTTTAAAAGCTTTTTCAGTTTTTAGCCATGTTTAAATTACTTTATAACTCTGCTTGCTAAGTTTTATTATATGATTACTGGCTTTAAAACAAAATAAAAAAATATGTTGTATCTTTTGCATTGAGTTGCAAACAATTAATCAAATTCAGTATTTTTGTATGTTTGTCAGCTCAGTTCAGTTCTTTTATTTTTTTTTTTTTATTTCTTTAAATTGCCTGTTAAGTTGGTGTTGGAGTTGATGTTCTTCTCCTTGTACTCGTATTTAAGTATTATTTTGCCCGGCAGCTTGTTTTTATACGAAGCCATTAGATGCTTTTGGTGTCGGTTGTGTCCAAGCTGACTGCCACTTGCAGGCGTAATTAGTTGAAAATTGTCTTAAGTGTTCTGCATATAAAAATGCTTAAAAATAATAATGTTTTTGTAAATGTTGTGGTGATTTGATAAGTTGATATGGTTTCGGTATTTTTCACTCTTTTTTTGTTTTTTAATATTTTATTGCAGTTTCAGTAATTCTTGCTGTATTTAGTAGGTTGGGTTGTTGTGCTGTTTTTGTTGCATTTTATTTTGATTTCATTTGGCAAAAGAAAAAGTGTGTTTTTAGTTCAGCAAGTTATTAAGTCATTAATTATGCAAAGTGGTACAAATATTGTTTAGAGTAAAAAATAAACGACAGGTGATTAAAAAAAGTGCATAAATGAGTTACAAAAAAAAAAAAAAAAAAGTCATCAACAGATTTTACTAGATAATGTAGTTGTAGACCAGCTAGCTAATTTATTAAGATGAATGTGTCAAGATGCTTAACAAGATAGAATTTTTTTAAATAATTGTCACTCCCAAAATGACTTGTTTGTCACACAGTTAAAGAGCAACATTTATTAATTGGATTGGTTATTAAATTACAAAAAAAAAACTGTGGTTGTTGTTGTTGTTTAAGGCTGGCCATTTTATTTCTAAATGACAATTAATAAATGAAGGTGTGATTAAGCCGTTTGAAAATCAAATCATTTCAAATAGCTGCAACAACAAAGCTGCTGACCCACATTTAAGTAGTTTAAGACAAATAACTGAAAGTTTGGGATGTGGGCAATTTCATAGAAGAGCCAACTTCTGTCATGCAACGTCATTTAATTTAATTGATTATAGTGAAACAATAATGTTTCGTAAATCCTATGAAACAACTTTATTAGCACAATATCATTTAAATATTTCATTGGTTCAATGAAAACTAAGTTTCTGATAAAGAGAAATTGATTTCTTCGAAAGTGACCACTCCAACAATCCAGTCTCTGGAATTAATATCAATTTTACTGCATATCAAATAATATAAAATTATTAGAAATTGAATAAAAAAAAAATTATGTATCTTCAATAATATGAAATTACACGGAAATATCATTGATTACTGAGCTAAAAGGCTCGAATAAATACATACAAAAAATATGAATAAAAACAAATAGTTTACAGATGAAAAATATATAAAGAAATACTCAGCTGAAAACTAATGCTTCTAAATCTTCCTACAGCTTGGCGAGGGATCATGTCAGCTGTAAGCAGATCTTAATTAAAATAGGATTTTGGCTATGGAGCAATTATAATTAAACAGGAGAATAGAATAAGAGAAATTAACTAAAAAAATTTGTTTACCTTAAAGGGATGTATATAGAATGCACAAATTTTAGGTGTTTAAAGCAAAGGAAAAGAAGCGATGAGAGTAACTTGGCACAGCAGAAAACTTTATAATGGCTATTGTGTTGACTAAAAACCGACAGAGTTGCAAAATTTGTTGACCTCTGCATGTCATTGTAGCATTTTTTGTTATAATGAATTTGGGTTTTCATTAGTTGAAAAAAAATATTTATATAATTTTAATGAAATGTTTTTCATTGATGTACAAGCAAAATTTCATTATTAGTTTAATGAAATTATTCATTAAATTTATGAAAATTTTTTATTAAATGGAAGAAATTTTTTTATTATTTTAATGTAATCTAAAAAAATTACATTAAAATAATAAAAAAATTAATGAAAATTTTCATTCGATTAATGAAAATATTCAAAAAATATTCAAGTAAAATTCATATAGCGAATGAAAAATTTAATATTTCTACTGAAACATATTTTTTCATAAAATTTATAAAAACTCCCCATTAATCTAATAAATAATTTATTAAAAGACACATTCTCCTTACACTGAAAGAAAACTTTTTCATAAATTCAATGAAATAAATTCATTGATTTTATGAAATATTTCATAAATTTAATGAAACAAATTTATTGATTTTATGAAATATTTCATAAATTAATTGAATTAATGAAATATTTTTATTGATTTAATAAAATATTCATATAATTTGAATGAAGTATTTATCACGAATTCAGTTAACAGAATTTTTTCATTAGATTAGCAAAAAGTTTCTAAAATACGGTGGAATCTCTTTTAAAGGACATTTTCTTTAAGTGGACACTACATTTCAACGAACACTGTTACATTCTATAAGAAAAGCATTGCAATCGTTCTACTTTTAACCAACTCTATTTTGAATGACCGGATAGATCCACTTGACAATAAAAAACTCTTTTACTGGAACATTTGTTGTTGTTTTTATGTACAACATACTCGTGACGATTTGAATTGCTGAGTTTACAACAAAATTTTTATCATGTTGATGACAATTTAGCAGTTGAAAGATCAATTTTGGTCATATCTGTACCATTAACTAAACAAATTTCGGTAGTTCAAGAAATTTCTGATGACACAACAGATGAATTTTGAATTTGAAAGTGTTAGAAACATCGCAACATAAAAAGAGGCACAAGAGCTTATAGCATTTGCGAAATTCCAAGCAAAAGTCATATTTTTTAGGACGTTTTTGTTTGAATAACAACATAATTTTTTTTAAGTCATCATAAAATAATAGGACTTTAAGACTTTATGACTTATACAGCATTACTGTGAATTTCTCAAATTAATTTTTCATTAAATTAATTAATTTTTTTAAATAAAAAAAAAAAGAAATGAGAATGTCGTGGAAAATAATGCATTTTGCGCAAAAACATAAATTGAAATTAAACATAAATAAAGTTTAAATTTTGTTAAAAATAATCAATCAGTACTGTTCTGCATTCCGAATCCGAATATATTATTCGAAATTGAACTACTCAGTGGTCCATATAAAAATTTTTTAAGTTTTGTTTTTTGCCTTCTTTTGAGTGCGAAATTATTGGTAGAATTAAAAAAACATAAAAGTTTTCATTTAACAAGAAGAAAAAAATTTAATTCCACATTTTTTCAAATCCGTGTGGAGTTACAGAACATGCACGAATATTTCATTAGCCTAATAAAATGTGTAATTGATTAGAAAACAAAGAATTTTTAGATTTGTGACAGAATTCAGTAACAAATTCTTGCAGTGTAGCTTAATTTTTTAATTTAATTTAAAGAAAAATAGATAGAAGTAACAGAAACTCGACATTCATGTTACTGTTTGTATCTATTCAAAATAAAAACATATTCAACAGCATGTTGTGAGTCTTCTACATCAACATGTGAAAAGAAAAAAGAAGGATAAACGTCGTTTTGAAAAGGATTATTTTTTACTAAATCTTTTAACACTTTTTTAGTAACGATGAAACTCATAAAATTAAATGTTTTATAAAATAAATTTAATTAAATTTTATTAAAAATGTTTTGCTTTCTATTTTAATCTTTAAATCCTAATTTTATTATTCCCAAAGCTTTTATGTTAATTCTTTTATATTCAAAGCATTTGCACTTCACACGTTAGAATCATAAATATCAGCTGTGAAAATTAATTTCCCATTAATCCATTTTACTATAAAACTCCTTACAATATAAAGTACATTTTTGAAAGTATTAGTTGGATCTTATAATTTTTATGTTTTTGAATACATTTGCTGCAGACACTCATAGAACGTCTTTTTCAAGTTATAACAAAGTCTTAATGATCGCTTTATTTATTTTTTTTATTTGTTTTTTTTTTGTTTAATTTTTTGTATGCGTATTTATTGTGTATGTAAACATAATTTCTGTCCAGGAGATTGAAATTTATTACATGTCACCAGACAAATTTATGGCTAAAACGGGAATATATACAGTAAATGTCTTAACATACATCAGAATAAACATAAATAAATATATATTTTATTTAATGTCACATAAAATAGCAAATAATTAATAATATTAAAGCACACGTGTAACATACGAGTACATGCATGCATGCATTTAATAATGATTGAATCATTAACAGGCATTTGTATGTAAAGCGGGAATACTACAAGATTAAGCTTAAAATTTTATTTGTTGTTTTATTTGAAAATAAAAAACCGGGTGCAATAATTTTGTTAGGTGAAAAACTTTTATATAGAATTTTGGTTGGATAAAGTTTATTCTCAACAAGTGTTACCTCAGAATTCTAATGGTGTTAAAATTAATTTGTGCTTTTTAGGGCTGTTTATCAATTTTTTTGGTTATTACTGACACGTTTGTTGCTACTTTTTATGTTGTTTTGTATTCCAAATTCAAAAATAAATTTTCACCATCTAGCGGCTATTCTGTAGCATTTCTGTAACATTGTATTTCCAGGTATATTAGTTGGTTGGTTGGTTTACGTGGCGATTCTGTTTTGAACCTCCCACTAGCCAAGACTATGTAGCAGTAAAGTGAACTAAATCCATCCTGTGATGTGACGGTAGTCCGTCCATCAGATGTGCACCGAGAAATATGTGTCTCAAAGCCTTAAGAGCCGGGCTTTCGCAGAGAAGGTGGAAGACTATTTCTTTGCCCTTCAGTTTTCGTTGAAAGGCAATTCCAGTCAGCTTACCAATCGCCCAGTCTGTTTTTTAAGGTTGTAATAAATTGTAAATAAAACTAACATGCACCATCAGTCACTTTTTATAAAAAATGCTTCACTTAAATACTAATTTCGATTTTGATGAACTGGTAAACCATTTTTTTGAAATTAAAATCTTAAAAAAAACACTTCAGTTGTATGTGCTTTATCAATTTAGTCAATTTTCAGAATTTTCTTTAATATATTTCAATAAAAAATTTTTCTCTCTCGCCCTCTACATACTGCTGCTGATACTTCTATCAGAATAGAAATCGCAGTAAAAATCAAAAAATAAATTATTACTTGAAGGAGTTTTAAAATCTTAATTGGTTCATTAATTATTCCATTTAATATTTAGTTATCTAGTTCTACCGTTTAGTAATGTTGAGGTTGCTCGCTTTTGAGTAGGATAAAGCAAGCGAAATATCAAAATAGAAATGGCAAAAAATAAATTATTACTTAAAGGAATTTTGAAAAATAATTGTATTTAAAGCCATGTAAAAAACGATATTATTTTCCTTAGTTTTTGATGTCATGTTTTTTTTTTTTGGTTTTTTTTTTTTATTAAAATGATAATTAATATTTTTAATATAATAAAGAATTAAGATAATTTTGAATTTTAAGCTGTAGCTTTTTAACTTTTTTCTAGGTTACTTTTTTTTCGGTATGATTTAGCTTTTTCTAGTGCTTTTTTTGGGAAATAAAGCTTATTTTTTTCTAGCTCCTGGCAACGCTGATCACTATGAATAATAGTTTTTTAATATTTTTGGTTATGAAAAATGCTTTATTTTGCTAAATTAATTTTCTTTTGCAGCTTTATTTTTTCAATTTAAAAAAATATTAAAAACTTTTTAACAAAGACATTTTTTTTTAAATTTAAATAATTTAATAGTTCCTTCTTTCAGCTTATATTTTTCATATTTAATTTTCAAACAAGGAAGACCAACTTATTTTCTTAAGATTTTTTATTATTTTGAAAATTTATCTTTTATAAATTCCCTGCATGCCTGAATGGAAGCTATTTGTATATATGTGTGTGTGTGTTTTTTTTAAATGTTTGTTTGAGAGGTGTTTTATGCTGGAATCCAATCACCCATTCAGTCAAATGTTTATCTACTTCAGCTGGTGTTTTTATGACCATTTAATGTCTTTGCATTTAACACAAAATCCCACATTAATATTTTCATATGTTTTGCTGATTTGTCTCAATATAATTGCTTTTTAATGTCTTATCTTTTCCAAATGTCAACGCATTAATGAAAACTCTTAATGTTGGGGATTTTCATTAATTGTTTTTAATGATGTAAATAAATATTTTAAAGTTTGGCCTTTTTTTTCCTTTCCATCTCCCTTGCTTTGCTAGATTTTGTGTGGTGACAAATATTATTTGTCACAATCATTGAAATATTTTTCATTTTTTTTTTAAATTTATTTATTTATCGGTTTTGTACATTTAATGGTGTTAGAGAGAATTGTAGGTTTGAATTTGTTTTATCTAAATTATTTTTAAAGGTGTTTAATTGAGTTGTCGTAAATGTTGAATATTTTGCAACATTTAATAAGGCAGGTTGTTTTTGTTTGAAAATTTGTGAAAGGCAAACGAAGAATTAATTTGGAAAAAAAAAAAAAAAAAAAAAAACAAAAAATTTTGAGAGACCAATAAATTGTAAAATGTACCAAATTTTTAAAGAAAAAAATTTGCTTATGAGAAGACCAATTGATGGCTTTAACACTAGAAAATAACAGACATAATTTTTATGTAATGCTGACTGGATCACTAAATTTTAGAAATATTTGCACTTACATTGAGAGTCGAACCGCAATTAGGTCGTATCTATTCGGTATCCAAACTGGTTTAAGAATACCGGACATCCCTAAAAAGGAACATTCACGTGAATGTGAAAACATGTAATTACTATAAGGAACTCTAGGAGAGATAACCCAGCAAGAGACGCATCGAGGCTGCTAAAGCTTCCCTGTGTCGTTCTGCTAACAGCAGGTCGAAAGCATATCTTTATATACAACCACAGCTTAGATGGATAGATGAATAGATATGCAATATGGCTAGGATGATCTGGTCTAGGCTGGATGGCAATCGCAGCAGTGATTTACTGGGCTTGCATAGATCTCAATTGAGGAATATGGTGGCAGCAATTACAGAGCCACTACAGTTTTGGCAACCATGCATATTGAAATGGCTATCAAACAAATACTGTGAAAGTTCTCAGGACAAGAAGCTGGAAGAGTCTGTGAAAAACCTTCTCTGCCTGTGCTCGGCAGTGGAGGTTCCTTATGAGCTTTATTGCGCTGTCGACTATAAGGATCGGCTTGAAGTAGCAATGGATTAAATGACGGATCGTTGTCTTCTTCTGCACTACATACTAAATTTTAGCAGAATATCATTAATCAAGATGCAAAAATCTAGCATTACAATGAGTGCGCTCATTTGGATAACTTTTGAGTGTTTGTTTTAGAAAACCAATTCCGCTCAACTCAAAAGTGGCGTATTTGCTGCTATTTTCCATCATAAAATATTTTTGCTACTTAATGTGTGTTCTGTCAACTAAATTTAAAACAACTAATTCAACATTCATCAAAAAACAAAATCCATTACTAGTTCTAAATTAAAAAAATTGGTTTAATTTACTTTGTGATTTTTGTCCTTTTTTGTTCATTTAAAAGCATATTCAACAAGCCGTTTTTAAGGCAAAGCAGTTGACCTCAACAGAACGCACCCATTGATTCAATGAAGTATTTCATAAATTTAAAAATATTAAACAAATTATTGCATTAAATAAATAAACATTTCATTAATCTAATTAAAAGTATCATTGGTTCAAATAAAAAGATTTTTTTTAATTAATGATAAAATTCACAGGACATATGGAGAATAATCTTCATTGACGATAAATGTAAGAAATGGCTTCAATAAATTTATGGCATTTATAGGGTCTGTTATGCTATTGTTTCATTTCATATGCGGCACAAGCCCAAATTTAGCTTCATTAATGAATATAACTTTGCAATAAAAAAAAATCATTGATAAGTTCCATGATTTGATGACTAATTTCAAAATAAATCTGGGTAATTAATCTATTCATGATGATGTAGCTTCTATTCCCACACAATTTTTTTAAATTTTTTCAAATTAAAAAATCTACCAAGTATACCGCCACTAAAAAATAAAAATTTCAAGAAAAATTATGAAGCATTAATAAAAAAAAAAAAAAAAAAAAAATAAAGGAACGGGAAAATGAAGAAGAAATGTGTAGCTGCTTGTAAGTCTTATAATGTCGCATTAAATGTATCATTTAAATGAATGAATGAATGTAAAATGAATATTAAATTATAAAAATCATAATGATTTAAGTAAAATGATTTACAGTTGCAAGCTGTGTAGAGTAAATGCGAGTGACATTCGTTGATTCTTACACCTAAAAGTCTTTATGAGTTTCCACAGGCATTTAGTAATTAAATACAATACAGAGGGATAGTTTTAGATGTGCTATGAATGAAATGTAGGTAGAAGCACATTTAACATCTATTAAAGATTTTAAAATTATCCATCTCCTTCTTTTAGATCTACAAATATCCTAAAAGTTAATTTTAACCTAAAATTTGAAAGGCAAAAAATTATTTATTTTTATTTATATATTTTGTAATAAAATATAAAGCGGCATCGTTTGTTCATTCATTTATTCATGGCCCCCATATGCAACATTTGTTTATGTATTTCAATGAGCCACAATAATTGATAGTATGCATTTTCAAAGCATTTAATTTTAGATAGAGAAAC
The DNA here is from genome assembly GCA_947397855.1 of Thelaira solivaga. Classification (NCBI taxonomy): domain Eukaryota; kingdom Metazoa; phylum Arthropoda; class Insecta; order Diptera; family Tachinidae; genus Thelaira; species Thelaira solivaga. The sequence continues at coordinate 15,778,901 of OX377611.1, read as the reverse complement.
TTTACCAGTTGTTTACTTTGTAGCTAAATGAAACGTAGGTAATACGTTTAAAAGTAAAGTGAAAAACTAAACTAAATACACAAGTAAATAGAATGAGTAGCGTGAGAACTTGAAAACCATAAAAACTTTTCTTAATTAATCATAATTCATGTTAAATTTTCCGATAAAATAAAATGCAACAACAAGGAAATGTTAAGCACACTCTTTATTCATTTGTTTTGTTTCCTCTTTTGTAAATGTCCCGTGTTTCACATTATGTATGCATGAGCTACTGATTAGTTGCTTATCAAAGCAGAAAAAAATCGTTCGTTGTAATCAAAAGAGTTAATCACTATTGACAGTCACATTTAAATGGAATCGATTTTCGAATACAAACCCTTTTTTTTTGCTAACAATCGACTATTAATGCCCGTTGGCTGCTAATTAATTCTATTTGCTTTCTTTTAATGTCTGGCGGCCGGTCTTATTTTAGAACTGTCTGCTATTTTAATTGTTCCACATCCCATTTTTCTAGCTACAAGCTTTTATCTTTACGCCAGTACTTTTACAAATTTATGATATAAGCCTATATATAAGCTACGAGGGTAGTCCCAAAAGGTAAATGGTTGATAAGTGCAAATTATTTATGTCATTTGTTTTAGGAGTACTTTTTGCGGACCTTTTTTGCTAATTCAATCAAACTTTTTTATGAAGTAAAACGCTGTTACACACACACGTTAGATTAAAATAAGAAAATTACACACTCAAAGTTTTGCTCATTAATCCAATGAAAATTTTTTTATATTTCATCCAATGAGAGGTTTCATTAAACTAATGAAATAATTTAATAATGCAATGAAATATTCATTAATTTAAATAAATATTTAATTCAATGAAATATTCATTGAATCAATGAAATTTTTTTTTGATTCAATAAAATTTTTTCATTGAATCAATAAAATTTTTTCAATGAACCAATAAAATTTTTTCATTCAATCAATAAAATTTTTTCATTGAATCAATAAAATTTTTTCATTGAATCAATAAAATTTTTTCATTGAATCAATAAAATTTTTTTATTGAACCAATAAAATCAATGAAATTTTTTCATTGAATCAATGAAATTTTTTCATTAATCTAATGAAACATTGTCATAGGTTTTATAAATAATGAAATATTTTTTAATATAATTTTAATAGAAATATTTAGTGCTAAACCCGAGCTCTTGGTCTTAATTTTAATATTTCAATAAAATTTTAATTTTAGCTTAAGGAAAGACTTCTTGAGCGGTAAAGGACTAACAGAGTTGTAGTGGCTATTAGCAGTTATATGTATTTTACCGCCAAATATTTGTGATCACCTGAAAGTTTTAGAGGATCTTAAAGGACCCTAATAATAGACAATCAAATTCTTATATAAAAAAAGTTCACCACCACACTTCGCTTGAAACTTATTTTTAAGTTTTGTTAAGTTTCAGTAAAAGTTCATTGAGTTAATTAATTAAACAAAAAAATTTTAAGCATTTAAATTTATTTTCTTTTATGGAAGCTGGTGTCATTATAAAAGTGTTCATCCCTTTTATATATCATTCGTAAGTGTTAGGTTTTATTATTATTTTGTTTGTTTTTAATGAGTAATTGTGTACATGTTACATTTCCAATCAAATTATAAGTATATACTTTCAAAGGGCTTTAATTGAACTGCTACTGTTGTTGTTATTGATGTTCTTTCAGCATCATAAAATTGAGAAGTGATTGTGTTTTTATTTTGCCTTTTTGTGTGTTACTTTTATTAACTTCTCCACCACCACCATAAAGTGTAATATTTACATAATTTTGGTTTGTTGGCAAATGTTTGACATTTAACACTTTTTTTATTCTTCTTCTTCTAACAAATATTAAAGTTAAGGCGACACTTTGGTGAATGTAAATTGTAATTAATTTTAATGTGAATTAAATCATTAAGTTACACAAAAGAAGAAAAAAAAAACAGAACATGAAAAGGGAATAGAAAAATATTTTTTTAACCGTTTGTAGGTAAAAACTACATTTAGAATAAAGCCAAAATTAGTAAATAATTTTTTTTGAATGTTCAAAAAAAAGGGTTAATTTATAATTTTAATTCAGACAATTAAAAAAAATTGTTTAAGGAAATGTCAGAAAATAATTAGTTTTCTAATTGCAGGGGTTTTGATGAACAATTTTTCTTTGTATTGCTGAGGAATTTTGAGGTTAGAAACTTGACTTAAAAAAATATAACCCATGTATTTTTGGCTTAAATATTTTTTAACTGCAAGATACCAAAAAAAAAAAACTATCAGTTTTAAAACAAAAAATAAATAAATAAGCAAAAATTTGTGTTTATCTTACACATGACTCATAATAAATTTTTTCACTTTGTAGCTGAAAATACTTAACAAAACAAAACAATTCATTCAGTTTTTCCTGCTCGTTGTCATTATTTTGAAATAATAATTTTTTCCTCTATGGCGCCTTTATGACCATTGATAACTGGATTTTTTTTTGCAGCGGTATTATTTTCAAAATCAAACGGTTTTATTAGCCACTATTTATTTTTATATTTTATTTTTTTTTTTGCACATTGTCTCTTATCTGTTAAATTACTTTTAAAAATCAACAATAGGAACTAATTTATTTATTTATGTTAAGTAAAACCATTTATTTAAAAAAAAATCTATACAAAAAATAAAAGAAAAACTTTGAAAATTAAGATTTAAAAAAAGTTTTGTTTGAAAAAAAGCCAAGTGTTTTTACCATTTAACTCTTGGCATTTTGATAATAACAGTAAAGTTCATTTATGATTAACAGAAGCAAAAGCAAATTATATATTACAATTATTTCATCAATTCTGTGCAATTATTTTTCAAAAGTTACTTAACATCAATTGGAGAATAATTTTGAAATTATTTTTAAATCACAAAAATCTCTTTTATTTTGCACAGACAAAAAACCCAGGATTAAGGCAGAAATCGAACCTACAACCACTAATGATTAATACACTACTTACACTAGTTCAAGGGTTACCCTAGAAATGTTTAAAAATTATTACGACAAATAAATGCAGATTTGAAGTCATCTGACCAAAATTCTGTATTAAATTTTGGTATTTTATATTTTTACTTATCTGTTGTTCTATATAAATTTTATTTGAACTTCACTGTATTTTCAAAGTGTTCTAAAAACATAAAGTACAAAACGTTAAGCAAAATATATTAAAAGTATATGTTCTTGTTTCATGATTATTGTTAATTTGTTTAGGTACAACTTTTATGATTTGATTTAACATTTAGTTAAAGCTTTTTTTGCAGTTATTGGTGCATAAATTTTGCTCTACAATAATATTATTTTATAGTCATACAGTACATAGTCAACGGTTTACTTAAAAAAATAAATAAAAAGAATTTAAAAATATTTCAAACAGGGACTCTCTGAAGTGTTTTTTTTTTATTAAACTGGTCAACACTGGAAAATTTTCCAAAGTGTTTGTATTCGTTTTCAAATACCTAACGTAGGCTGATTGCAAAAATAATGCTTGAGCAAATCATCCCATGCGATATCAAACGAAAACTAAAATAAATTAGATATTTTGTATTAAATTTTTTTTAAATTTCGAAAGAAGCTACTCGATATTGAAAACCACGATTTGGCATCTGTTTTTTTTTTGTAGCAACTTTGGTTTTTAATTTACGGGCAGATTAAAAAGTATGACTATTTTATACATTTTATTTCATACTCTTCTTGGAGAAAAACATATTTTTTTTTAATGAGACCTCTGTTATCAATTACGACGAAGAATCCATCAGTAATTAGCCCCCCTTCCTTAGTAAATTGGCCTTAAAAAAGGCTAGAAAAAGCTAAATCACTCACAAAAAAAAAAGCTTGGGAAAAGTTAAGAAACTATCGCTTAAAATTCAAAATAATAACTATGATTTTTATAAAAAAAAAAAATCAAGAAGAGAACATACAATGACAAAAACTAAAGAAAATAAGGTTATTTTAAATATTATTTCCTTTTTGGTCATAACTTGTTTTTTTTTTAATTTTTTGCACTATCCGCAAAAAAAAAAATTTTAATTAAAGAAAATACGCTTAGCTATCCAATGCAAAACAAATCAAGTCGATATTTTAAAAACTAAGCAAGTTATGACCAAAAAGGTAAGCAGTTCTACTAAAAAGTGGCCAGAAAGTAGCAGTAGTAGAACTGGTTACCTTTTTGGTCATAACTCGCTTAGTTTTCAAGATATGGACTTGATTTCTATTGTATTGAATAGATAAATGAATTGGCTTTAATTCGAAATTTTTTTTGCGGATAGTGGGAAAAAAATTTTTTCGCCAAAACATACAATGAACTTCCCTCTTTGCTTTTTTTTTAAATAATAAAAAAAAATTTTTTTTTCGCATTGTCCAAAAAAAAAAAATTGTGAAAAAGAAAAATGTCTATTTAAGTCTATTTTTTTTTTAAATGAAGAAAGGCTAGGAAAAAAGCTAAATCTAGCCTGTAAAAGGCTAAAATGATAAAGAGTTTATGCTCTCAATGTTTTTCATACAAACATCATTTTCATAATAAAATAATCATGGTTGTACTAAACTTAGAGCAGAGACCAAATCGTCGAATTCGATATCGAGCAACTTCTATAAAAAATTTTAAATTTTTTTCTTACAAAATGACGAAAGTTTTAATAGTTTTTATTTGATATCGAATCAATATTTTTCTACTTGTCTATTGTCCTAAGGAAACAATGCAATTTTGGCATATATATTATTTGGCACCCATAACTTCTGTTTACTCCAAATATTTACTATGTAATTTTATAAAGATTTTATAAAGTCTGTGAGCAATTTACGATATTTTGCAAATAACCAAAATTTTGTTTGAACCATTTCGACAACGTCTTCCCTTCAAAGCCATTTTTTTAACTTTGTATTAAATAAAATGACATAATATGCACCCTAGCCTTAATGTGGGAAGTTTGAAAAATCTCAAAAACAAGTGTAATTTTTAAATAATCATAATATTTTGTGGAAAATTATATTAAGAAGAGATTTATTGTAAAATGTTATTAATGTGTCTCTGACCTAGGATTCATTAGTATTGATCGACTTGGTAAATACAAGGATCAATCAAAACAACCTTTGCAGTTTATTTAAGGAAGCCAAAGAGACAGCAGAATGTATAGTGTGCTACTGTAATTGTCTAATTTGTAGCCAATTTCATTACTTATTACAACCGTTTGACGTGGTGCACAAATCACTAAAGGATATCTTTAAGTTTTTAATTTATATTAGACTTGGGAAGCTTTTGTAACAGGTAAAAAGCGTCGTATTCACGCTCCTAATTCTAATTTTAATGTGGGGTTTAATAAATCACTTAAGCCTTTATTAAAATTCTGTGCTAATAATAAAAAATTGCTTAGGTCGCCTTAAATAAAATTTGACTTGATGTCGCATATAACTTTATGATTGAGGTTGAAGGATGGTGACGAGATGACAATGAAAATAATAGTGTTTGCTAGAATCAAATAAAATTTTAAAAGAAAAACCTTAAAATGTCTCAATAAAAATGAAATGGGTTTGTTATGGATTCATTATGAATTAATTAATTTCTTTTTTTTAAGTTCCTTCCATCAAATTTATGGCTGTAGTAGAGTAACAAGTTAGTTGTCTAGAACCAGTATTAGATTTCCTTATTTATTTATATTTTGTTTTTGTCAGCTCCATAAAAGAAGTCCGCTTTAAGCCCCAGGATACTTTTTATTATTCTGATTTTTATTAAGTTTTGTTTTTTTTTTTTTGATTTTTTGTTAACTGTGTCAAAATAAATATCGTTTATATTTCATTTTCATATATTTTGATTGTTCATGATCTTTTTCAATTTGGCATTGCAAAAAAAACAGAAAAAAATCATAGTATTTTTGACTTATTTTGCTTGAAAAGTTGTATTCTTTTATACATTGTGTGGTTGTTGTTATTGTCTTCTATGAGAGTGCGCATTGCAAATAGAAATCAAATCAAATAATCCAACCATTTAAAAGTTGAGAAGCTGTCATAGCCGGTGGGCCAAATAATAAAGTAACCAAACCAGCCAGCCAGCTAGCCACTCAGCCAACAGTCAACTAGTCACACAACAAAAAAAAGAAAACAAATTTGAAGTTTATTTGGTGGGGGTGTTTGTCTAATTTTTTTTTTTTGTTTCATTTGTTTTCAATTCGTTACTTTTGATTATTTTAATTCTATTACTATTATTATCGTTATTATTACTATTATTTTGAAACTCTTTTTTTTTTCTTGTTTTTAATTCATGTCCCTGGACCATGCATCTACATAATTGTTATTTATTATTGTTTGTAAATATTATTATTATTGTTGTTGGCTGGATTTTGCTTTATTTTTATTTTCAATTTAGTACTTTATAATAATTTTATACAATTTATCAATTGTTTAGGCTTCTCATAAATTAATAAAACGCTGCTGTATGTCTCTTTGTTTTTATTAGATTTTTAACTTTTTTTTTATTTTTTTTTAGTTTCTGTCTCTGCATCAAACTTATTTGAAAATTAACGGTTTGTTTTTAGTTGCTTATAGTGGGTGTTGCCCATACAATTTTGTAATTTGTCTTGAAGAGGATTTTGGCTGCTGCTGTTGTTGCTGTTTTTAATGCATAATCGCATTTAAAAACATTTAAATTTACATGAAATTATCTTAAATCAATAATGGCGTACTTTTGTATTTGTGTTTAAGTTAGATATTCATTTCAGTTCAGTACGAGTTGGTAGTCAGGCAGTTTGCTTTTTAGGCAACCTGCTGAGATTGACATTTCAGATTAAATAAGTTTTTCTTTTTTTTATTAAAAACTTCTAGCTTAAGGCTGTTTAATTACAATATTAGTTAGACTTACGCATCTATAGTTTGGTGTTAATTAAAACCATGTCAGTCAGCAATTAAATGACAGCTAGTTGGGGGTGTAGAATTGTAGCCATCATTTAATACGAAAATGTTAGCCAAAGAAGCTTATCAAATATGGAAGGGCGTACGAATTGTGCTATAAAAACGATCGTAATAATAATTTTTTCTGTGCTATTTTTTTTTATTTTACAGGTTATTAAAATTAATGTTTTTAATACCGAAAAGAGGATTTGGATTTTGTTTTTGAATTTGTTATTGTAAAACAATTTCCATCTTAAGCTTTAAAAAACCTAGTTACTCTACAATATGCATTATTTTATTCTGATAAACTATGGTTAGCAGTATTTCAAATTCTATGGTTCGGTTTTTGCTGGAAATTTTTTTTCATAAACTTTAAGATTTTTGAACAGGCTGCTTTGTACCGACGTATTCGACTAAAAATATGTCAAAAAATTCTAAATTATATTGGCTTTTATTTGTGTTTGCATAATTTTTTAGTTCAACTATAATTTTTTGAGTTATTGAGATAAAATTATAAAAATTTTTTTCTTAATTATAAAAATTTTTATTTTTAAAAATTCATAAAAAATACAAAGCGCCCAAAGTATAGTTCTGGTCAAGTAGTCTATCCTCTCATTGCTAAATAATATGTCCCTTATGCCCAAGTATCCAACACAATGTGAGATTGGTACAACCATGCCTAAAGTAGCGCGGCAAGCGTTTTTTATCTGTCTAAATTTCTCATGTCCATATAAAATCTATGGAACGTAACGAAATAGCTCGGCAACAGTGTTATGCCTGCTTTATAGTGAAGTTGGCTGCAAAACATTTCTTTTATTTTTGTTTTGTTATTTTTGACCCGTAATGACATTTTAGCCAGTTTTTTTTAATTTAGAGTTTTTAACTTTATTTTTGTTTGTCTTGAGTGGATTGTATTAAACAAAACGATTAAACGCTCTTATTTAAGAACGACGCTTTAATATTAATAGAGGGCGCTAAAAAACTCTCCACTTGTAGCTCCAACTTAGGTTAGTCTGTTATCGATTCCATTACAATGGCTAGCAGTGAAGCCTGACTGTCTAACATCAAGTATATAATCTTCTTCTCCAGTTTTTCTCCTCGAACATTTCCTAGCACCCTTAAGTGAACACTTCCTAGCTCTCGCTAAAGCACAAACTATCAGCTGTAAGCTACTTTCTTTTTTAAATTTTTTATGCTGCTTCAATAATTAATGCATTTTTATCACTCACCTCACTCAACAGGCAACAATAAAAGCATCAAACTTAAACTTAATTTTAATTAAATTACAAATTCCTCTTAAATACTTAAAAACCAATATTTAATGCAATTACTTTAAAAACACTACAATTTTGTTAATTAAATAAATATTCATCACCGAGAGCTGTGGAGATGTTAAACCATAAAAATGTAACACTTCTTATGCAAATACGCATAAAAACACAAAAACAAGCACGTGCATTCATGCTCCACTGCAGACTCTTTAATTTGCTCTCATTTTTTAGTAAACAAAAACTAAAAAATAAAAAATAGCACAACAACAAAAAAAAGAGACATTTTAAAATAAATATCTTTAACATTCCAATAAACAACCTCAACATCTTTGTATCTCCCTTGAACTTCTCTTCATGTTTCATACTTTGTTCTCTGTGTACAAGTATTGATGCCATTTCAAGGAGCCGATAACAAATGTCCTACAAACCCATAACATAACTTAAACATTCACTTTTAATGTCATTTCTTGGCTACACCATCCCAATCGAATCCACACTAACCAACCACTACCAATATTTTGCACATGACAAACTGGTAACACAGCCGCCAGCCGCCCGTGCGTTGCAACATCAGGAGACGGCAGAGAGTGTTGTGCAGTGAAATTAAAACAAATTAACTGATGATCAGTGTCAATTGGTATGCAAAAAACACGTAAACTCAAATCATGCCAAAGATAAAAAAAATAAATTTATTGAAAACTTTTAAGAAAATTTTAAAGAAAATAAAAGTGATGCCGGATGTTGGCTTGGGGTTTTTTTTGGCTGCATTTTAATTTCAAATTTATATAATAAAATTATAATAAAATTTTTAGATAAAAAAATTGATCCAATTGTACTTTGCGATAGTGGACGAAAGCGATTTGTTTATCTGTGTCCAGTGATTGCAAATGTTTTGAGAATTCTGTTTAACGTATCCCATAGAGATTGAAGAAGAAAGTCGAAATTTTTTAAAATTTAAATAAAAATAATTTTTGAGATCTTAAGCTTGATTGATATTATATAATAAAAAAATTTATAAGATCGAATAATTTACTAAAATTATTATTATTTTTAGCTTTTTCTAGCCTTTTTTAAGGCAAATTTAGCTTATTTTTTAGCTCCTGGCAACACTGGTCTTAAAAATCAGTGACTTGTAAATTATTAAGCTATAAAGTTTCATAATATCTTTTACCAAGTTCAGGAAACTTTCGTGTTAGAAATGAGACTCCAACACGAGTGAATCGAGTTCTATGTTTATGTGAAGGATATTAAAAAATAATTAATTTTATTGCTATCAGATTGATCCCAGTTAGAACAACTTTTTTTGGCCATTGTATTAAAAGGTTGTTAAAAGATTTTTAAAATAATTTAAAATTTTCCACCATGTACGAGTATGTGGAGATAAAATGAAAGAACTAAATAGAATGATCCACCATTTACTTAAGTTGATTATTATATTAATTGCCGTGGTGGCCTACAACAAATTAAAAAATTATTGCATGATTACTTTTTCAAGCACATACTTACCGAGACAAGATCATGGAACATTAAAAGAATCTACAGCCATTTCTGTAGCATTGAGATGTCAAAGAGGGTACAGTAATCTAATTCCTGACAACTCACATAGGTCGTCTAAAAACTGTGCATTGAAAAACTGGCAAAGTAAAAGAGACAATTTTTAAATATTATTTTGTTTTATATATTAATTTCAAGCTTAAAAATTTTTTAATTGATTTAGAAATATATTATAGCTTTTAGGAAATAACTTTATTAATTTAATCTTTCACTGAATTCCAAGTCTGTGTTTGAAATGTTTCTTAGAAAAGCTTATTAGAGTGAAAATCTTTAATTAAACTCCTTACTAAACTCAAAACTCAAATTGATTTCTAACCAGAACTAACTAGTAGTATTTTTATGCAAAATAGTAAATAGTTTTAGCAGATTTCTGTTGCTTTAAATAACTTCAGAGTGTGAGTTCTGAGTGTAATTTTAAATATTAATTAACTCTCATTTTTGCAGAAAGCTTAAGCTTTACTTTTAACTACATTTTGATACTCGTCTGTCGATACTAATTTTGTGGCACAATGTGGTAACTTCTTTTATTTTTCAAACTAAAAACCAAAAGGAAAGGAAACAAATTGTTTATTTGCACTGACTTTTCCACAGCCACATATGCAGCGATGGCCGGCAAAAAAAAAAGGAATGTAACTTACAGGTTGTGTTAATATATTAGTCTCCCTGGCTCTGTGACTGTTTGACTGGCTTTTTGTTTATGTGGTAAATAACATTACAGCCATAGCAATTTTTTCAAGTATCGATGAATTTTAACGATATTTGCAATTAATAACTGTCAATGTTTATTTTCAATTTAAGGCATTTTTGTTTTTGCTACGTTTAATAAATTAAATATGCTTACAATTTAAGGAAATTTGTGATGCCACATACAGATGTCTGTTTATAACAAGAAAAAATAAAAATAAAAATAAAAGAAAAAATAACAAGAAAGCCTTAAATGCATAAAATGTTTCTAGGTCAGCTTAGATTAAATCTTTCTACAATTATTTACCTCAATTTGTTGCTTTGCTATTTTAAAAGTTTCTGTTTATTTTTAAATTTAATAACTTAATTTTTTTTTTTTTTTTTTGATTGTAAAATAATGTTAATGAAAACATTAAATTTTTATATTATTTGATTCAACAGTAGATGGTAACATCACCATCCTCAACCACTTCATCATCTACGCCATCTACTTAGGCATCTCTTGAAAGCAACCAATCATTTAGTTGTTTCTTATTTGAATAAAATTTTTTTTTATTTTTTATTTTATTTAAATTTTGCGAAACAATTGCAAGATTTTCATATTTTATTTAAATCCAACCGCTACATACATTCAAGCCAATAGTTATTGATTTGAACTTTGACATGCTTACAATTTAAGTCCGTTACTGTTAATAATAATAATAAAAAAAAAAACAACCACAGAGCAAATAAATAGTTTTGTTTTGTACTAAATCTATAAAGTAAAATCAGCGCAAAAACCCCCACACAAATAGAGAAAAAGAAATAAAACGAATGGTTACAGTTTTTGATGATGACGACGACAACGACGATGATGATGATGATGATGTTGTTGTTGTCGATGATGCTGTAATAATGGCTTTGACCATTAAAAATTATAATGTCTAAAGTAAACAAACTTTGGAGTAAAAAAAAAAAGAAAGAAATATTAAGCAAAACAGCGTGGAATATTTATATTATAAAAATTATTAGATTATTTAACAAGATACCGTGTGGTAAAAATTGTGTTTAAAGAAAACAAAAATTTAATTTTCAAAAAAAAAATTTATATTTTTTTTTAATGATTAATACAATATTTTATATATTTTTTTTAAAGAAATATCTGTTACAAGGCACCTTTTAATTTTGTATTGTTTTGAGAATTGTTTTCCAATAAATACACCTTTAAGCGGAACACGTGCTAAATAAACTGAATTATTAATTTAAAGTTAAAAAAAAAATTCTGTTGTGAAACACAAAGATTCTTATTTTAGAAAATCATCAGTTTTAATGCAATTATAATATTGTTTTTATTAAATAAAAGCTTAACAAGCAATTACATTAATTTAATTTCAACGTAATTGCTCATAAGTTTAATGACAAGTTTCAAAATTTTATTCTGAAATTGAAAAAAATTACAAATTCCATGCAAACACAAAATTTGTATTATTTATAATTTTAGTCAAGCGTACTTTAACCTACGGTCATATAACACAAATATTTGCCTACATAAGCGTAACCACTACTTTTTTTGGCAAAAACTTTTATAGCCTAAAATGACTCGTATTATATAAAATTAATTCCAATGATGTCATTATATAATATAAACTATTCAAAGCCAAAATTTGTTAAAAATATAGAAACTTAAGTATACCTAACTGACATATTTCAACAAATATTTGTCTAATGTGACCATAGCTTAATTAATTGAAATATAGAAATAATTCTGTATTGAATTGGTCCATAAAATATGTAAACAAAATTCTGTCAGCATAGTTTTCTAGAAAATAAAACGTAATTTTTCCTGAAAATACATTTTTTTATTTAAATATTTTTTTTTCTTTTTAATAAATTTTTTTTTTAATTGTTTGCTTGTAGCACATCACAGATATTGGAATTTTCCAAAATCAATAAAATTCTTTTATAGCTATTTAACAGCATCATCATTGTTAATGGCAACATTTAATTCCATCCATAAATGTCACATGGCGCAGAGATTTTGTGTAACATTTAAATATTTTCCAAGTACTACCTCACAGGTTGGTGGCACTAAATGATATCAATCAACAACAAAGAAAAAAAAATATTTTTAAAAGTAAAATATTAAAACACAACCATAAAGGCTTTTTTGCTTTAGAAATTAATTGTGAAATAAATTGAAATTAAAGCAAAAACCTTAAGAAAATTGTGTCGCCTGTTTATGGAAAATATTTAATAGAAAACATGTGGTAGAAAAAAATAAGCAAAAGTGTTGGGTTATTGTTTATAAGAAGCCACAAAAACAAGTGTTAAAATTTAATGTAACACATAAATGTATTTATAACACATTCCAAACAATAAAAAGCCACTTAATGTCGTTGTTTAAAAATTTGGGGTAGAAGAAAAGAGGCATTACACATTTTGGTGAAGGAAAGTGTTTCTAAAGAGTTTGAATGAAAAATATTTTTAAAATTAGATCTGTTTAAACAAGGGTTACCAACTTTAACAATTAAAAAAAAGAGTAACAAATTAATTTAAGTGGCTACTTTTTGTTACTTAATAAGCTAAACATTAAAGTCAATGAAATTAGCTCTGCTGAGTTAAAATAATTGAAGTATTTTCAATAATATCTTGAAAAATTAAATCCATTCATTCGTAACATCTTAATTGTTCGATCTTCTTATTTGCATTTTATGTAAAATTTATTTGATAAATTAATAAAAATGATCTTAAGCTCAACTAAATTTTACATAAAATGCAAATAAAAATAAATCTAATCATTTTCTGTTTATTTATAAAAATTTGCATTTTTCAACGGATTCTTCTAAAATTTTATACTCCAAGGATTGACTAGCCATGCCCAATTTATGCTCATATTTACATGATTAAAACATTTAAAATGGGTATTTTGTTATTTGCAATTATCAGGGCTGTCATAGAATCCAAGTCGGTTTTGCTAATTGTCGGTTTTGCAAACCATTTGGTGTCAGGAAACCAAGTCGTTTTTGTTATTTTCGAAGACAAATAAATAAAACCGATGTTCGAATCAGTTGTTCTATACATTAGTTTAGTTGTATGAAATTTTTTATGTATATGTTTGATAACAATTTTGATAAATCGTTGTGTTTTTGTTTAAATAAAAATAAAAACGTACATTTGGCTTATCAAGTTTTGTAAATTCCTTCGCAATGTCAGGATATTTTTCTATAAAAGAATCTAGAGCCATTTCTGTAGCATTGAGATGTCAAAGAGGGTACAGTAATCTAATTCCTGACAACTCACATAGGTCGTCTAAAAACTGTGGATTGAAAAACTGGCAAAGTAAAAGAGACAATTTTTAAATATTATTTTGTTTTATTTAATAATTTCAAGCTTAATAATTTTTTAATTGATTTAAAAATATTTTATAGCTTTTAGGAGTTTTAAGTACTATTTTTTTCAGAGAAAAAAAATTTTTGAGTAAAAATTTTATTTTTGGAGAATTAATATTAGTTTATTTAAATTTTTACTAAATATCTAACTGCTGGTGAATTTTTAATGACAAAAATCCGCTTTAGTCACTTGCTTTATTTGAAATTAAACAAGCCAACAACTGTCAACTGATTGGTTTCAATGCAATAGCAAAACCGATATCATTGGTTTCTGTGACACCTAAAACCGACATTAGTTCTAGTTTGAAAATGAAACCAAAAACATTGGATTTCATAACACCAAAGTAATTTTTTTGTCGGTTTCAAATCCAATACCAACAACTTTGGATTCTATGACAGTCCTATATATTTCTCAATCGATTTCTCTTAATATATTTGAAATATGCTCCTTATATCTCAGAGAATCTTGCTATGCCCACTCTTTTTAACAAAATAATTGAAATTTTTTTTAGTAATTAAAAATATATTTTGCAAGGTTTTTTTCTAAAAATTAATACATAAACTCTTCATACTTATGGGAAGGTTACCATCTACTTTCGGACCGATCGTACCGACTGCTAAGCCTACTTCTTAAACGAAATAATTACAATTAAGTTAGTGAAGACAAATATGCTGAGTTAAATATGTTTTAACGTAAGCCCTTACGTTTTTTATTATTTTTAAATATATTTTCTGTAGTTTTGATATATATGTGAAATATGTTTGGAAGAAATGTAAATGCATAGATAGAAATGTGCATAAATACGTTGATTTCTTAAAAAGATTATGGGCTGGGATACATATCAGTTTAAAGGGGAGGTCATTTAGATTAGTAATCTAGCGCTTAAATACTCAGAAATTATTTTTTATTATTTAAAAAAAAATTTTGAAACTCCCTCATACCCCAGTACTCTTGATCTGAATGATATTTCTACTCCCCATTTTGCCGGGATACTATTCCCAAATTTGCATTTGAAAATTACTAAAACCAAAATTTAATTTCGTAGTTTTTATTTTATGATGAAAAACGTAAAATTTCTAAAATCTTTCAGAGCAACAGCACTGGGGTATATGGAAAACTTAAAAAAATTTTTAAAAATAATTTTAAGTAATTTTTGAATATTTGGGTATTAAATTACAAATTTGGACTACCTATCGTTTAAAACAATATATTTTGCATAGGGTTTTTTTTCGTATGCTTCATCCAGAATCTTTCAGAGCAATAGCACTGGGGTATATCAATTAATATTAATAACCATTGGACTAATAAAATATTATCATTGGTTGAAAATTATTTAATTTTTTTAATTGATTCAATGAGCAAATTTTTTTAGTTGATTTTGCCAGGAAACTCTATTTATTTTTTATGAAAACGATATCCATTATTAGAATAGAAATAAGGAATTTTTATATGACCATTTCACAAAAGCCTGTGGATTTCTATTTTAATTTCTTCAATCTCGCTGTTTCCCAAAGATAAATGGTTCTACAGTTAATAATTGTGATTTACTTTTTTTTTTTAAAGAATTCAAATCATAAATAGCTAAATTTATTCTTTTTTAAATTGTAGTACAATAAGAGAAACCATGAAAATCTTTCAGTGTTTAACACTTTTCTTAGCACATTTCTTTTTTTTTTTCAGAGAACATATTTTACATGAAAATCTTATACCAATTTCCAGTCAACTACACTTTAGGGAATCGAAATTATTATTAGATTCTTTTTCCCTCTTGCATGTAATGCACTCATCTGAATAGGTTGCTTGCAACTGCATGTCTTTGTGGCACTTAAAATCCAACACCTACTAATTGGTTGTTATATTCTATTGTCATATGGCTACATAAACAACTTTTCTGTGATTTGTATGTTATCCAAAAAAAAATTTGTTTTTCCAAAACTTGTATTACGGTGTGTGTTATGAATTTATTAGGCAAAGAAATTAAATATTTTTTTTTTTAACTTTAAAAACACAGCCCTTTATAGGGAGAAGTGTTTTGTCTCCCCTTTTCTATTTCTTTAAAATTGTCATAGAATCTTTGTTGTCGGTATTAAATTATTTGCTACTGTCGCCCCAGGCAGCTGTATATTTGTAAATTTTCTAGATGACCATGTTTTCTTTCTTTTGCTTAAAATTGTAGTTAAGGGGAGACAAAAATCTCTTCTACATTAAAATGGTTGAATAACTTTTTAAGGTGTTTAAACTAAGAGCACTAACATTTATTATTATATATAAAAATTTCAAAATAAAAGCTTTAATGTCTTATATATCAAAGTTAAATGGCATTGTGTTAATAAGAACAAATCGTTTAAGTCGAAAAAATTGACTTATCGCCATTAACTCAAAAATTTTATTACTGTCATTCACAATATTTTTATAAGAAAACCTTATAGGATATTAAAGTTGTAGTCCTCGAAAACAGCATAAGCGGTTTTTCCTTATTTATCTATGTTGTTTTTAGCTGCTTTTTTAATTTGCAAAAAGTTGATGTTTTTCTACAGAAAATATTTCACTCTTTGACTGTGTGGAACTGTTAAGCTTCTACCAAATAAAACATTTATCCTTCAAATAATATAAAACAAGTTTAATTTCCTGTTTTTTTTATGTTCGAAGTAAAGTTCGTTAAACTTTGAAAACTTAATTTGTCGTTAAGAACATTTTCAGGATAAATTAAAAAAACAATATTTTCGTTTCATTTTCAAAACATCACAAATTCTGTTTTTAGCTATTGCTTTTGAAAAATCAAATGGAATTGCCATAAAGAGAAGAAAAAAAAAAAAGAAAAAAATAAAAACATTAATAAAATGAGAGAAGGAAACTAATTTCATTTGCTACCCTAAGGTGCTAAAGACAATTAAATATTCGTGATTTAACGATCATTTTGTAATGGCTTTTAAAGAAACACATTAAATGATTTCTTTTGCTTTTCAAAATCCTCAATAAACTTGAAATCAATACTGACAAAAAAAAAAAAAAAAAAAATTAATAAAAACGCATCAACTGCAACAAGGCAAGACAGTCTTTTTAAAGCCAGCTATTGCTTTTGCTGGAGTTAATAGGTTATATGGACATGGATGAAATGTTTGAAACAAAACTAACTAGCTCATCACGCGATTTAAGAAAGTAGGTGGAGTTAAATGTTTAAAATAAAATAGCCAAAATTGATATACATATTTCAACTAACTGTAGTAAGAAAATGGCCCAAAGAGTTTACAAAAAGGCCGCTGAAAGCAGCAGGTTTTACTCATATTATTCAATTATGAGAGAAAGAAAACTGAAAAAAAAGTCTGTAAATATTTAGCTAAATATTATCAATTTCAATAATATTTCTCTCTGATTCATAAAACAAATCTATTTGTAAATACTGATTTTATTCCATTTAAAAGTGTAAGTACCAACCAAAAATTAAAAAAAAAATTATTTTGTTATTTTTTGTTATTAATATTTATAATTTTCCTGACGAAGCTTTCCACAAGAAAGTGAAATATTGAAAATAATAAATAATTTTAAAAAAGCAAGATTAAAGCTCAACAATCATTAATTATATATGAAAATAAAAGTCTAAATAAATAATTATATAAATTTAAAAATAAAAAAATTACTGAAAATAATACAAAAAATTTTGCTGAAAACTAATTTCTGTAACCAGTAAATTTATGAAAACAAAATTTTATTATGAGCCAGTAAAAACTGGTACGGGAAAGTGAAAATCTTTGGATCTTATTGCCATTGGTCCCATGGTCTTGAGATGTTGTTGAAATCGTTCGCATTGTTCGCTGTAGGAATGTTGTATTCGTGGTCAAATTTTCAACAATTTAATATTTAGAATACAAAAATATCTAAGCTGTCGTCGTCACATATCGTTTAATCAAAGCTTAACTGCTTTTTGCCTTAATTCGACTATGAAAATAGCGTGCGTCTTATACCTCAAGCTCTTACGATTCGCCCGCAATATTGACAAAATCTTTCAGAGCAACAGTACTGGGTTATAAGGACTTTTCAAAAAGTTTTAAAAATATTCAAAAGTAATTTGTGGCAAGGTGGCATATTAAAAAAAATAGAATAACGGAGTATTCTAAATTCCGTGATCTTCTATGGTTCGTTCGGAAATTAACAAAATCCTTCAAAATTTATATAATTTGTACTAAATATGTATTTAAATATTTTGAAATACTTCATGACATAGGACGTATTAATCTCTCTGAATAATATAGTGACATTAATATATCGCAAGAATTATATATTTATCTAACTATACCTACGTACAAAATTTTGCTATTGCCCTGCAGCTGTTTAAATTCCAGCTGGTGCAAGAATAATTCGAATTCGAATAATTTTTTTTTTTTTTGTGGCTAAAGTGATATTTTTTACAAATAAATGTAAAGCATTTAAACTGCATTTAGCTGCTTATTCCAAATTAAATTTCTTGAGGTACAAAATTTTATTTTATATTCCAGCTGGTACAGGAATATTATTGATTTTCTGAATAAAAAAGTTTTCTTTTGAGTAAAATTTAATTTTTTGATAATTAAAAGTGTTCCGAAAAAAAATTTGTATCACAAAAAAATTTTTTTAAGTGTAGTTTGTGACGTGTGTGATATAAAGAAAGCTCAAATTACGCATAAAAGAAATTGTACAAAAAATATATTCTTCCTTGTGTTGATAAGTACTTCAGCTCTCTCTGAATGAAAGAAATATTAAAGAAACCTATAACCAGTGAATATAAATTATCTGCTTTAGAATTGCAGTACGGGATTATGTGCCAAATGCTCAGCGTTTTTCCAATATTATATGTTGTCACATATAACTTCTTTTCAGCCTCTAAAATTCCTATTTCTTTAAGAGATTCTGTTTCATACTATTTTGGTAATTTTTTTTTGTTTGTCAAATTTAGTTCAACTATTTCCCTTCCTCTATTTTTAAGAAAAATAATAACGGCAGCAGTTTTAATGCTCAAACATGATCTCTATTGCTACTTGAATTTGATGTACCTAAAAAATGTGAACGTTTTTGCAATATTTACTCTTTCAGTACATAAAACATCATGTTCCCCGATATTATTGCCAATGGAACAGCCATAAGTAAATTGATATTGTATGCAACTGGTAAGGTGGTCAAGTTCATGATTTTGAAGCTGACAATAACCACGATGATGCTTCATCATCATTATCATCATCATGTCTCCTGCCATAACATGCTAAACGGTACAACATTCACTTTGCCTTCCATCTTTCAACATTTTGAATAATATTGGTTTTGAATTTAACAATCAGATTCAAATCAGGTGTAATAATTCTTATTGGAGACGCTTTTTTTTCTTTTTGTTTCTCCTCTTATTTTAAACATTTTTTCTTTAAAGATTTGCATATGAAGTTTTCATGTGCAAAAATTTATTTATTCATTGATGCTCTATTCTATTTTAAACAGCAAAAATGCTTACAATTACTGTTTTTTTTTTATAAATTTTTGTCTTACTGCTAACATTATAGATCATGCAGTTTAGTTAGAACAAGTAAAAAAATTAAAAAAAGGAAACAAGTTTTGTTTTTAAGACAGTTTTTGCACGACTCTTCACGTTAAAGACGAAGTTGTAGAGGAAAAACTAAAGCTTTTCTTATATTTTTGATTGATCGTGCATGCCAAACTATAAATCCAACGTGATACATTCAGGCGATCAGGCCAAAAAAAAAAAAAAAAAAAAAGGAAAGAGCAAAAAATTATTTGAATAGTTAAAATAAAAAATTGCATAGTCTCATTTTTGTGTGCTTTTTTTGGGTTCATAACGATGATTTTTTTGTTATAACACACTCTCAAATCCAAAGTATTCAAATTTAAATAAACTGCAAGTTGAGCCAACCAAAGACGACTTGGGGTTTTTATACTTTTAATTTGAAGTACTTTTTTTTTATCTGCAACGATAATACTCCTATGAAATGATGAGGTTATACTAAGTAGCCAGCACGCTATAAACTGGAGCACTAAGCCAATTTCAGCACCATTATGCTGTTCAAACTAACGACCATGATTTTAATCTTGTTTATGAAATTATGGGAATTTTAGATGCCACTGAACTGCTCACGATTAATCAAGAAGTTTATTAATTCATTTAGCACGGGGACCTTTAAGACCTATTGTGCAGGGCATTTGCCAACTAATGTCCGAGACTCTTTACTAACTTCGCCTTCTTGATGAAATATCCCACCTTGATGTATCAACAAGCCGGGTGAGCCAATACTCTAAGTTACTACTAGTCGGATGAATACCTTCAGGGTCCAACTCTCTATATATTTACCATATTGTATCGTTTGATTAAAAGCTGATGCTCACTGAAGCACTGGGAGTCTGTGAGCCCAACTTCGTTCCAACCCCACGGAATTTAATGAATGATATTCTAAGGACAGCATCCCTGATTCGTTGTTTGGCACACCCAACAGGAAGATGGGGCTAAATCTGCAACGTAGCTTGTACATCTTTGACCAGATGAGGTTTTAGTTGCTACAAAAAAACACGCTGGAAAAGAGAATATGTTAACTTTGCAACGTAGCTTGTACCTCTATGTGCAACAGATTAGTGTGTGTTACGCAGATTTAACACATAATTTGCTACCTGTGTTCTTCATTAGTTACAGGGGTAGCAGTAATAGGCATGAATACCACTCATATCTCGCCTATGGTAAGATTAGGCTTTCGGGCAGATGCTCATTTAATAGCTAAGTAGCTCATTTTGTGTCTTGCCAGCACTGAGCAATCGCACAGAATATGTTTCTCATACTTTTTGACAGAAATGAAATTAGTCGTTTTGTACCAACTTTTGACAGCCGCATGCCCACTTCGACTCTTTAGCAGTAATGAGAACTTCAATTCTTTTCCTTAAGTATTAAAGCATTAATGAAGTTACTATTCATCCTTTAAAAGGGCTTTAGACGTATGAAAAAGTATCCACAACCTTTTTAGCCAGTTGTTTAACCAGAATAATATTGGGACCTTGAATAAATTCTCTCTGTTTATATAAAAATGGCAGTAGACGTACCGTTCATGAAATTTCAAATGGTAACACACATGCAAGGCAGTAGTGGATCTAACCTTAAATTTCAGTGTAATTTAAAGTAATTTATTTTTAGTTCTAAATATCTCTACTTCAAAAGAAATCTCATTACGACTTATGGTGACAATGCCTTGTCGGATACGACATGCAGATACTGGCCTTGACGCTTCAAACATAATAATTTTGAACTTGAGGATAAAGAAAGTTCTGGCGCTTGAAGATGGAAAGTGGGAGATCAAGCTTTATTAGTAGCACTAGCATGCAATCAAATTTTGATTTTAGGAGGTACTTAGACCGCTTTAATCGGAGTGATGCTAGCGTTTCTACTTCTGCAATCGTAATAAAGAGTATTTAACAAACAATATGTTACACTTCTAGATATTCATTGTCTAACAAGGTCTTTTGAAAGAAGTGAAAACTGCTTTATTTTTTTTTTTAAGTGGAAGGCTATAACTTACTTGAAAGTTAAAGCTTTTCAGTATCCTTGAACAAATTTTAGATTTCTAAAAAAATTTATATCATAAATTCTGTTTATATTCTTTTAATAGTTTTTGTTTAATTGCAGTATGGTGGTGTCAAGTACAACAAGTACTTAATAATGTTTTGTTTTACTGTAGGGTATTTAAAAAAGGAAGAAGAAAACTCAATAAAAACCTAAACTTTGTGCTTAAGAAATTTTTTTTTAAATAAAATTAGCAGAAATTTAGTCAGTCAATGTTGCTGCTTTTATCAATTCATTCATTCATTCATTCGTCTGTTGGTTCATTCGTTTCATTTAAAGTTTACTTGGACATGATGTTGTTAGGCTAAAACTGTAATATGTTGCCATGAAGCACCATTTGCTTTTATTTTCAATTTCCGTTAGGATTAGTATCATCATCTTGCAGCATAAGCACCAGCACTAGCACAAGCACCAGCAGCTTTGAACTTTGGCCACTTTATAATGAATACTCATAAAACTCACTAATATTTTCGTTTCGTTATTTAGAAACTATATTTCTTTTTGCGCTTTTTAGTTTCGCAAATGCATAATTTAAAGCAGTTGATTTTATTGAGAAGCAATTTTATTTTGAGAATAAAGAATCAATTGTGTAGTTGCTGTTGTCAAAAAAGGGTTTACAGGTTTATTTTAAAATAAATTTCATACAAATATTTTTTTAATCCTCATTGTATTAATTTCAGAATTAGGTTTATTATCAGCCGAATTATGAATAAAAATTCCCCGGCAGTTTTTTTGTTTCGATTTTCCTTTTATTATAAACAAAATTTCTCCCTTTTTTAACATGGCAAGTTATTTGATTTAGGGGATTTTTTCCAAAAACCAAAATTCTCCCAGGGAAAAAATCCTTGGGAATATTCATAATTGGCATGTGTATTTCTAATATTAGACTGTGTTCAATAATTCTGTGGAAACTTAATCGAAATAAAAAAAAAAATTCTGAGACAATTTTTTTTTAAACTCATTTCCAGTGCAAAAGTTATTGGTCTAAGAGATGTTAAACAAACACACCTAAAGACGTTATTATTGCAGGCTAAAAAGATTCCACGGCAAAGTAGTTAATGTCATTACACAAATGTAAATTTTTATAATTTTTTAAGCTAAAGCAAACATCTGTTACTTGAAAAGTAAAAAGAATTATTTGTACAAGACACGACTCCCTTATAATTAAGCACTTGAACCAATATGGATCTCTACTGCCAGGAACTGCTATTATGGTTGAGTGTGTTTTTCGAAAAAAAAAAATATTTAGTCGACACTTGTATGAAAGGAACTGGTATATTCGACGTTTCTTTATTAAAAATCAACTAATTAATGGAATTTATTAATCCTACAACTTGTAAAATAATATTTTTCAGCGGAATTTCCTACAATCTCTATAGTCTAAGGCTGGTTATAATAGACGTATTTTTACCGGTCACGCCCACTTTTTACAAAGTAATTCAAACTGAATTTTTAATGAATAATTATATTTTTCAACAGGTTTTCTTTGAAATTTGATTAATGGAATGTGTTTACTTTAAAGATTTGAACTCCTAGAGTAAAGGGCCGGATAAAACCGTTTGAAAACAGCCAGTATTGTTATAAAAATAAATAATTTATAATATAAACTTAAGCTTGAAAAACTAACCAGTTTTATTAAAACAGAAAAAAATCTGCAAATAAATATAAAATACTCGTATATAATTAATATTTATTGACCTTCAGTCTGTTTTATATAAAATTATTTATTGTTTTCAATATTTCGCTTTCTTCGCGACTGAAGCTCAATAAATATTCAAATAAAATTTTCAATAAATAATTATAGAAATAAATATAAAAATTAAAAAAAAATGTAAAAGAAAAGAGAAGAATAAAAATAGAATATATAGTTTTCAATATTAAAATGTTGGTTGGGAAATTTATTTATTTATTCAGTTCAATACTTACTGAGTTTTTTGTTTGAATATTTGAATTTTTTTTGTAACTATTGATTAATAATTCTTATTTAGTCAATTGCTTTTACAATATAAAGGTTCTAATGTTTGCAAGAAACGTTGGGAGTAACCTACTGAGAATTCGGAGTAGCGTCTGATGAAATGGTCCATATAGGTATGCTCTCCCCTTCAGTACTTATTGTACTGAATAAATAACTCATGAAAATATCATGAGTAAAATAATAAATTTTAAAACCAACACAATTTCTGGAATTAAGCACAAATAAAGATTAATATATTGTTAAACTTTTAAATTCCAAATAGAAATTATTACAATTTTTTTAATAACAAAAAAATTATTTCAAAAGAAACCTGAAAACAGAAAGCTGGCAATCTTCTTCGCCCTTAAAGAAAAAAATAAATAAACCAAAAAATATACCAAAAATTATGAACCATTTTAATTGAATTTTTTGTTAGCATCAATTTAATGATGAACATCACACTTCTGGCGATATTATTTTTTTATAATTTACATTTTAATGGAAATTCCATGACCTGCTCATGATCATGGTGATGACCAACGCCACCAAGTGGCTCGAAAAACAGAAAACTCAGCTGGATGATACTTAAAGCTATTAAAAAAAAAAATAAAAGAATAAACAACAGCCAACCACCAACAGCCAAACAGGCATCATTTAAGTATGACAATATTAAAGTGACCTTTTGTCGTTGACCCAAAGCCTAAATAAAACCATTAAATTTAAAATAGCGACAAGAGCAGAGTAACGTTTGAAATTGTAATAACAAAACTAGAAAAAAAATTAAATGAAAAAAATAAAATTAGTTTTTTAAAGGACTAAATATGATTTTTGAGTAAATTTAGTCACTCGCTACATGTGATGAAATGCTAACAAACAAAAAATTTGTATATTTAATGAGATTAAAAATAAAACATTTTTAGTCTATATTAAATTCTAGCTGAAGCCAAGACATGGCAATTGAGTTCTATCGCAATTTTTTAATTATTTCATACAGAATTTTGAATAATTTCATTTGATATTTAATGCGACAATTTAAGTCCTGGTCCTGACATTTTCTTTACTCTATAAATTTAAATCAGTAGTGTAGAAATTACACTGCCCAACAAATGTCCACTTTGTACAGTTTTTCATATTTGAAGTATTTTAGTGGGACTATTTGAAATATCAGCATTTTTTTTTTACGTTTTTTCTACGAACTTTTCGTGCTATACGAAATTTGTTGTTTATCCCAGTCGTGTTGTTACTTTTGAAAAATTTTCAGTGTTTGCCAGCAGCCTAATTATGAATACAAAATTTCTGAAGAGTTTTTTTTCACACTTTTTGATTCTCTTTTATTTTACGAATAAAATTTTGTTTTTAAGCTAAAGAGTTTTATTTCTAAAACAAAAATTTTCCTTAAAAAAATAATCGGTATTAACGATTTCAGAATATTTTTGATTGAAAAATGGACACAAATTATTACAATAAAATATTTTTAAAGGCTGTTTAAAAAAAAAAACAGGGGCTTCCAAACTTTCTGATACTGCAACCCACATAAGAAAAAAAAATTGGCTGCCCCTTCTTAGATAAAACAATACTTTTTTTTAGTATTTGTAAATATCTTTTCAGTATTTTTGGCATTTT
The DNA here is from genome assembly GCA_947397855.1 of Thelaira solivaga. Classification (NCBI taxonomy): domain Eukaryota; kingdom Metazoa; phylum Arthropoda; class Insecta; order Diptera; family Tachinidae; genus Thelaira; species Thelaira solivaga. Next base: position 15,753,941 of record OX377611.1, on the reverse strand, counting down.
TATCAAATACGTCTTGCGTCAGTAAAAATTTTTAGTATTTAAGACATCTTTATAAAAATATTTAGATACAATGATGTTTTAAAAAGCAAGACCCACAGCTTGGAAACGGCTGCAGTAAGAAAACTTTTAAATTTAGTGAATTTGTTGTGCAAGTGACAAGTGTGGTTTATTAAAACTCTTTAAAAATGATTGAAAATCTACTAAGAAAAAAAAACTTAAACGTTCAAGTTCATAAAAATTTTCAATAAAACTTTTCCCTATAAAATTAATTTTCAGGAGATGTATTGTCAAAAATCATTCACTTCTTGTTTGTTTCATTGCTTACAAGTTCACACTAGACCGTTCTGATGTGTCCATTCCTTAGGCATTCCTTTTGAATTCATTGAAATTGTTGCAAGTTTGATAGACATTTTGTCAGTCGAATGAATGAAATTTAAATTTATTTTCGCTTGTTTGTCTTCTTTTTCTTTCATCATTTGCAACTACAATGGCCTTAAATTAATGTTCGTGTTTTATTGTAATTTTCCCAAAATAAAAAAGCACACATACACACTTGTCTTCATTAAGTGTTTGCTGTAAGAAAACAAATTTCTTTCGACCCCACACACAAAATGATCATGTTGGCAAATCATTGCACTTTTTCTCTTTGATTGCTGATCACAATTGCATTAAGTGTCAATTGTTTCGTTAGGGTATTAAAGAAATTTCCATTTTTGTGTATAAAAGTCTTCTTTTGATTTCAACAATTACGCTCAATGTCTAAGCATTTCATACGAGTATTTTTGTTGTTGTTTGTGTTATGGCGGTCATTGATAAGTTGTTGATGGCCAAGTGTCAAATTAAATGGATTTATTTTTCTTTGATGTTAGAAAAACTTTCTCTAGCATATAAAAATAAATTAGTTTGTTAAGATTATATAAATTTTCTTTTCAAACATAGAAGTAAGCGTTGCCTCGTTGCAGTAACTTCTCAATCGGGAGGTTGCAGGTTCCATTTCTGCTTAATTCTTATGGTATTTATGACTTTTTAAAAAATCAACAATACATTCAAGAAGAAGACTATTTTCTCACTTATGTACGTACGACTTTCATGAAATATCTTCAGCATTGTTTATGCCATTTAACTCACTAATTACTTGCATAAAATATCTTTAGCCTTTTAAATATGTGCCATCTGCAAAGCTTTTTAAAAGAATACTAAGTCATTTGGTTGGCTTACGTGGCATTAGAATTGTAAGATTCAGTTTTGAATCACCGACTCCTTAAGACAACAGCCGATATTTTTGAGTCAAAGCCAGAAGAGTCGGGCAGGTGCAAAGTAGGTGAAGAACCGTTTTTTATTTACACTCACGGATCCATAATTTACATTGCAGCTCGGTACCACCCTGTCGCTGACCATAACGATCGCCTAGTGATCAATTATTTTAGCTACCAGCTAAGAAATAACTCTTCCTATTCCTGCTTAATAGTTAAGCGAAGCCTTTACCGTCATGTTTTCTTGAGACTCTGCTTCAAAGCTGTAACATGCGATTGAAGTGCCAAGAGAGCCGCTTAGCTATCTACGAAGTTACCTATTCCTCTCTTAATAACTTCCGTATGGGCCAGTTTTTTTCTGAAAACAAAGCCATTTACTTTCTACATATCTTATTCTCAAGGGTGTTTTTTATAGACGTATAGAACTTTAAATTGCAATAAAACAACGATGGATTATTTGATTGACATGAATTTTATTTATCCGAAAGATAATCTTGTGTCATTACATTTTAAATATGATTTCTGGCATATGACCGCCACGGCTGGCTCGGATGTAGTCCAATCTGGACGTCCAATTTTTGATGACTTTTTCCAACATTTGTGGCCGTATATCGGCAATAACACGGGTCAAGCTTTTCTGGCTTATCCGCATAGACCAATGACTTTACTTAGCCCCACAGAAAGTAGTCTAGCGGTGTTAAATCACAAGATCTTGGAGGCCAATTCACAGGTCCAAATCGTGAAATTAGGCGGTCACCGAACGTGTCTTTCAATAAATCGATTGTGGCACGAGCTATGTGACTTGTTGGCACCACAGCTCCTGGACATCATGGTTGTTCAATTCAGGAATGAAAAAGTTAGTAATCATGGCTGTATAGCGATCACCATTGACTGTAACGTTCTGGCCATCCTCGTTTTTGAAGAAGTACGGATCAATGATTCCACCAGCCCATAAAGCGCACCAAACAGTCAGTTTTTCTGGACGTAACGGTGTTTCGACATGTACTTGAGGATTATCTTCACTCCAAATGCGGCAGTTTTGTTTGTTGACGTAGCCATTCAACCAGAAGCGTTTCATCGCTAAACGTAGTAGTGCGCGATACGTATTTCGCACAGAACCATTATTTTCGAAATAAAATTGCACTATTTGCAAGCGTTGTTCAGGCGTGAGTCTAAATCGGTCGCCATCTTGAACAGTAATGCCAACTTAAAGTTTTATACGTCTATAAAAAACACCCCTTATAACCTAAAGTCGCTTATTTTATATTTTCTAAACGCCGGAAACTTAAAATACAAATTAAAATTATGAACACTTAAAAGTCCAAGCTGTGATTCACTAGTTTTAAAATATAAAAATAAAAATAAACAATCAAGAAAAACTAATAATTTATGTACTCACACACACATACACGAATATATTTTACAATCAAAGTATGCTCGCTTATATTGGCATTTGTTTTACCGCCAACTACAAACTCAAACAAATAGAAAACCAACCTGTCATGCTACGCCACACTGGCGCTTAATATCTACATAGAAATATAATGAAAAAAAAAAAATCATTTTATAATGTTGCAAATTATTTATTAACCTTTTTTTCAGACTTCTATCGCATGTGCTTTAATGTTTGCTAAAACTCGACTCTGAAGTTTTTCTTTCTCGTATAAAGTTTTTCTTGCCTAAACATACATGTTTATGGCATTTGTTAGCATTTTATAGTGGAATATTAAATTATTTTTTAGTAAGTGTAGTATTTTGGCATAAAAGCATAATTCATTAATTGACCATTAGAAAATAAATAATATAAAAAATTGAATATGTCAGAAACTTTTGGCAGTTGCATAAAGAAAAAAAAAAAAAAAAAGAAAAAGAAACAAACGTTCAAGTCATGAAATAATTTTAGCTAAAGGAGTTTTTCTTAAATGTATTTTATAAGTATTTAAAACATGTTAAAAAAATTATTATCAATTAAAAAAAAAAATACTTTGTTTCTATTAAAATTTAACAAAAACTTTTCTTAATAATCTATAGCTTTTACAGTCAGATATGGATTTTTAGAATCAGCTGGAAAATAATTTATTCACTTAGAATATAGAAAAATGGTTTTGTTCTATTAAAAATTTTTTAAGTCCGATAGAATTTAAACTGTATAAAAAAAGATTAAAATTACATTAAAGCATAAAAATTAATTAATAAAAAAATGTCACTATAAATATGTATGTGGTTAGTGTGTACCAAACTATCAATCTGGGGTTGGAGGCTCAATACCTGCCCTGGGAGCCGATGATCAAAGTTATCAGTGCTGATTAACAAATTTAATCTTAGAATTAATTTCTAATATTTAATAAAAAAAATGTTCGTTTTTTATTGCATTTTTAAACTGAAAAAAAAATTATTTTGCAAAAAAAATTTTTTTTAATAGTTCCAATACGATAAAATAAAATATAGAAAAAAATTATATGAAATTGAATTGAAGATAATTTTGTTGCGCATCTTTTGGTGTTTTGTTTATGAGTCGTTCTCAAGTTAGGCTGAAAAATGTCTTGGTACATGACCCTTACGTGATGGAGAAAAACCAAAAACGGATTTGAGTTTAGCGCATTAAAATCGATATAGCCCACATAGTTTTATTTAAAGGAGAATTTTACATGCTGAGAAGTATTATTTTTGCCTTAAATTAGTAGCCAATAGGAAGACATTGCGTAACGTCTCTTTTTTAATTTTATATGCGGGAGGGCGTATCTTGTATTTCTATCATTCTTGGTACTTAATAAGACTATTTTTGATTTTCCAAAAAAATTTTTTTTATATATTTTCTCTAATGTTTTTTATGTTATCAAACACTTGTTTGCTCTACCTCACTCATGTTAAATGTTATAAAATTTTTTAGTCTTTTAAGAGTAAAAACTTTAAAAGCGTGGGGGTATTTGTACTACATTTTTAATTTATAGGAACATCAAAAATTGTTATGTAAACATAACTTAAAATGACAGGTTGATTAAATCTTTTTTTTTTCTTTTCTTGCAAAGTGCATTTCCAATTTGCTTAAGGGCACACAAGTTAAGCAAAAAATCTCTATCAAGCAGTTATGAGTAGATGAGTAAAATTCAAACAAGATTTTTTTTTAAAAGGTGGTCTTTTCATGTTGTTGTTAGAAACAAAACGCAAAATCCCCAATAATTAGTTTTAAAATCTTTTATGCATACAAATTTCAGCTATACAGAATTAGCTTTATTTACATAAAAATATGTACGACAAACTAATGATGGATTAATTTAGCATAAAATACACATTGCTGTTGTACACTTTCATATAAAACAAAAAAAAAAAAAAAACCTGACGAAGGCATAACAGCAACACCCCATCCTTTTTAACAGGAACCTGCATATACACTAACAACCCTTACGGAGAATATTTAAATTGATGCACTGCTGGAGGAAGAGAAATTAATGTTTGAAGTATGTTACGCATACATGTACATAAGTGCATGCAAACGCGTGTCAATCAGTCACATAAAGCAACAACAAGTCAAACTGGAAAAACACACGTACCCCATTTATAACAAAAAGTCTAACCAGATACTGCCGCTATAAAAAAAAAAAAACAAAACTCATATGAATTTTAGGATACAACACACGACCCATACCAATAGTGCGATGATACGAGTGAGCCATGCCCTGCCCTGCTGGCCTGGCATAATGTCAACAATGTCATTTTGTCTTTTTTCTTTACTTTTACTTCATATTTGACCGTCAGTTAGATGTTCGTTAGTATTTTTATAGAGTTGAAATATTGTAAGGGTCACGTGTATCGTGTTTTAGACAAAGTACTCATTTTCTGTAACCTAAAAACGTATGTCTACTGTTCACAACCGCGATAAAGTCAAAGTTGACATTGAAGAAACTGAAGATATAATAAACGAGTCTGTATATTAAATGGGCTAGTGCAGGGGTGTGCAGGGATGCATAACGTTATTAAAATATATATTTTCGTACACAAAAGTGACACACGACCCACCTAAAGTTACTGCTGGTTGGTGGGTTAAATTTTGAGAAGATGAAAAAGAAAAGCAAACAACATTAATAGTCATAAATTTAAGGACTTTATTATGTTCTATTGCATACAGATCTTAAAAGGATTGATTTAACTTTTTATAAATAATTTGTATTTCTTTGGATACAAGCATAAGAAAGTAATTAATTGATTTTAAGTATTGCGTTATTTAATTTTTTTTTTTTTTATAAAAATTACTCACAATTTCTTTCACTCTTCTTTATAATTTTCAAAGAAAATATAAAAATTCAATATCTTAAAATTTTTTTCTATTTTTTTAAGTATTGAGTCTGTTTTCGTTTAAAAATAATTTTTTAATTGAAATCAGGCTTAAGTCTAGAGTGAGATTGAAGCAAATTTACTAGGGGAGCCAGCGTATATAATTAGTGAATTATACTATTCTATCAATTTGGGGTGCTGGGTTAGCATACTAGCTAGGACTCTGAGTGTTTTTTTTTATAAATAAGCCTAGATTTGTGTAGCATTTGCAAGAAAAAATCTATGAACTATTAGCTTCATAATTCGACCATTAAGATCTATTTTAGAGCCCAGTACCCAACTACTTACGAATTGTGCCTAGGGGCTAATGTCATACTGTACTGAGAAAACAACTTCGATTGTGAGAACTAAATTTATTGCCAATCAAAAATTCAGTTACGATAATTGAATTTTTTAATTGCAACAATAGAAAATCGGTCTTACAGCTTGACATATTTTTGAGAGAACTAAATGTTGAGCTGTACTATCGAACTCCGATTAGTATAACTAAAAAATTTTATTATCACAACTAAATTTTTGATTGAAAACGAATTTAGTTTTCACAACCGAAGTTGTTTTTTGCGTGTGCCCATCTAGAGTATACGGCGTCTTTCTACCGCCAGCCAAACGCAGAGAATGTGTTCCGATATTTCTTGTCCTTATTTTAACCCCACACCAACACTAATTTTATTTATTTGGTAGTTGAGAGTACAATGTGCTATGAGGAGTTCTGCATTTAATATCATTTTTGCTAAGGCTTAGAATATCATCAGGATTAGTGAATACAATCAAATTTTATAAATTAAAAAGTTATATTTTTTTGATTTTAGGATGAACAACTAATTTTTTTCTTCTTCTGAGCTGAAACAAATCTTTCGCAATTTAGCTTTTTCTGCAGCAAATCTTTTCAAAAGGCTAGTTCTTTTTTTCTCGTAAAACAATATTTTATTATGCTGCAATTAGGCTTGTTTCTAGCCTAAGCTTTGGGTAAAGAAAATGCTTAACAATAAAGAGTTTTTTTTTTTTTATAAATTGTCTACTTATCGAGCAAAATTAATTGATCGCTTTTTAGAAAAACAATTTGTTCCCGCTAAAATGCACTAAAATTAAAAGTAAAAATTAGTTCACTTTAATTTTTTTTTTTTTTGTAACTGAAAATGCTAGTTTTTTCAAGCTTAAAAAAAATAAAAGTTTTGTTAATAAATTTTATACAAGGTTAAAGCTTTCAATTAAATGTGATTTTCCAATATTGCGATGATCATTTTTATGTCTTATTTAGAGAAATTAATTATTTTTTTAAGACAACATAAATCTGTAAAAGTTTTTTGGTTTTTGTGCAAAAACCACATTAAGGCGTGTATAGGAGGCAAACATAAGTTAGCACAATACCCACTAATCTACGGGCACTACCATTAGTTAACTGAAGACTTTAAATCCACTTAAAAAAAAATGATGCAGCGGGAGTTCGAGTTAGTCTTATTTAACGTTTCAAAATTACAGCTCATTTATTAATATAATATTTATAACACAGTCAAATAATTTCATAAAAACCAAAAATAATTTTATCGAACTCATACATTAAAAACTCTGCTGTTGGCCTGTCTGTTGCACTTAAAAAGGGTCACACAACAGCAATTAAGGAACATTTTATTCCTTTATTAAGAAAAGCAATATGAAATGACAAGTAAACTGAAAGCTGACTCAAAGTTTTAAAATCCAAAACAAAATAAAACGGGTAAAGATCATCAATAACTTGTTGTGGGAATATAAAACCACCCTCTAAGTTTCAAGTACATATTTTTTTCCTGTACTTCTTTCTATTATTAAAAAAAAATGGGGTGTGTGCCTTTGGCATAGTGTTGCCTTTTAATTTAGAAATAATTTAATTTTGTTTGGAAATGTTGACATTATTTTTGATTTGATGTACTTGTAAGCAACTGGCTGAGTAATAGACAGTTTGTCACAAAAGTTCAAATTTGTGCAAGTACTTTGCAGTTGTTGCTCTTGATTAGTTTATTTACCAGCAAAACAAAAATTTATTTGTGATTTGACAATTTGTGGGAATTATTGTTAACATGGTAAGCAAAGCAAAAACAAAACTAACCAGTAATAAAAAATATTGTACTTGTCATACAGTATGTTGATGGTTGGCTGTTAAAATGAAATCATCCCTGACTTAAGCTGGTTTATGTGAACTAGAAAGCTGATGAGGCATTACAGTCAGACTTATTTGCTTTCCTTTTTCTCTTGTTTTGAATATAGTTTCCCTTAAATTTTCTATATATTTTCCCAAACTTTTTTTTACTTTTGACTTTTTCACCAAATTTCATTCAATTAATTTTTTTTTTTATTAGAAACATCATCATCAGCATAATCGTTACAATTAATGTCATTATTTTGTTTCATTTTAATGAAGAATCATTGACGATTTAATGATTTGTTGTAGCGTGTGAATTAATTGTTAATATTTTAGTTAGAAGATTTGTTTTCTATAATTTTTCAGCTTGAGTGGGTTTCTGTTTTGATAGACTTGGTTGAAAACTTATAAAAAAAAAACTAGATATTTATATTTTCGAAAAGAGTTTTATAGAAATTAGAATTTTTGACCTGTGAGAATTATTTTGTACTAATTGATCCATAAATTTATTAATATTTTTGTATTATTATTTAATTATTAAGGAGTGTAGAAATTATGGGAAAAATATTAATAAAATTTTTATGTATTTTTTTTCTTTTTAATTGCGTTCAGAGGCTTTTTTGTGAAGGTGCAATATTTTAGACTTCTATTTCAATGAAATAACGAAATACAAACAGAAATATGCCTGCAGAATTTTGTATACTAAAAATCTTAACTGTTTTAAAAGAATATGTGTACCTTAAATTAAATGCTGGGTGTATTTCAATATATTTGGTGTTTTTTTAAATATCCTAAAGCATATTAGAAGCTGTTTGCTTTAACCTTTGTATCAGTAGCAGCATGCCTGGGTATATTTTAATAAAATAAAAGGGTTTTACGTAGGGGCCATAAATAACGGTTATCGAAAAATATTTAACTCAAAAACTCTTTATGTTAGAGTCAAAGGAGATTTATATTGTCATATACCAATAGAATCGTATTGACGAGCTCTTTGAGAATTAAAAAAAACGATACCATCTGCACAGTTAAGAACTATTTTTCAACGTTAAAATAAAAGCTTAGATGAAACTCTTAAAAATTTTGCCTCTGATGTAAGTAGAATTTTTCTGCCGCTATAAATCTTAATAATCGTGGTGGTGTCCAGATTTCAATCAGAAAATTGACTGATTAAAAGGCATATTTTTAAAAAGGTAATTGACTTGAAACAAAATATTAATTTGTTTTTCGGTCCAGGCTCCTTATGAAGAAAAATATCATTCGCTTCTACTGCAGACAAAAAACAGCTGACTTGTGGCTCCTAAACATTTTTTTACACGGACAATTTTAATGAAAACAAAATCGAACAATAACGTAAGCATTTTTATATAAAATTACGGCTAACTAAAAAATATTTTTTCTTTTTCTACGAATACAAATGACAAAATCACTATTTGCTTGTTGTCGTTAAGATACTTTTTAGAAAACGCACTGAAACCACTTGAATTTGTAACAAAAAAAGTTTTTCTTTTTTAATTGATTTTTTAACAACCAATATTGTTAGACCTTTTTGTTCTAATAGAGATTTACTATTATGATAAGACTGGATTTTTCTCAGTTATAAATTCAATATAATTAATTCATTTATTAAACGTGTTATTCACACAAAAGTCAGAAGAGAAAAATGAAGAATAAAAGGTGTAATACAAATCATCCTTTTATGCAGTTAGGTTGTCAATAAGGTTGCATATTTCTTACAAATATAAAATTTTCTTTTTAATTAAAAAATTAAATTGGAAGTTTTCTTGTTTAAAATTTGTTTCTTGTGAATGTGTGTGAAATTTATATTTTTCTTACTGCTCTGTTTCGCTAAGAATTTAAGTATAATATTGTTTTATTTAAACTATATTTATAGTTTACAAAGGGTTTTCTTTAAGATTATAGTTTAATACATAAAACTGTTGTTGTGACAACATGATGTATTGGAAAAACTTTCTGTAAAGAACGTAAAGCCAAGCGACGCTAAGTCAAAAGTTAATAAGAAGCTTCTTCAATCAAAAATGAGTGAAACCTGGCAGTTATTCTTTTCCTCAACTTTTTTTTTTTTTAACTTTACACTCTTTTAAAGATTTAAAAAAATTGTGAGAAAATAAAAAAAAAATTATATGATAAAGAAGATTTTGTTTGCCAGATTAAAAAAGGCCATTGAGCTGTAGGCCTCTTTTAACAATATAAAATCCTTTAAAAAAAATTATTTAATTCAAATTGAATTTAATCACATTTTTTTAAATGTTTTATGGGTAACAAAAAGAGTATTTGAATAGAACATATTGAATTTTTTCCCGGCCACTGTGGGACAGTCATGTCAATGAAAAACAAAAGACTTAAGAAACAAGAGTTTTTTTTATTTATTTTTTTTTTTTTTTTTTATTTATTAACACATTTTACAGCTGCTATTGTCACAAATATTCTGCCATTTTGGGGTGAAAGTTAAAGGAAATTATCTTCCTTTCTGAGGCTCTTAAACTAAAATAAACAAAATTAAAATTTTCTTTTTAACGATACAAAACATAAAACTTTTACTACAATATTTTGAAAGATAATTTCTATTTAAAATTGCAAATATTTAACGGTTATATCACAAAATACTAGACAATAATGTCCGATATATAAATAAAAAAATATATTTAAATACAAGAAGTATACAACCAAAATGCATGACATAAAAATAAACATAAATATTTATTGAATTGACAAAAAATTAAAACTTAATATTGAGAGAGAAAGAAAGAAAAATTTTTTACTACTAATAACACAATAAGCAACTAACTGAACTGAATTGAATACTTAACATTTAAGAGCTACCAAACCCAGCCAGCCACTATTAAAAAGCTATCAAAAGGTATAAAAAACGAAATTGACACAGAGAAAAGGATAGTAAGCAAGTTAAGTATCCAACTAACTATGAAATTACATTACCAATGGAACATAGAAAAACTCATGTAAGTGTAGGCTATTAAGCTCTAGCAAAAAAAAAAATAAATTTAAGCAACAATTAAAGCAATTCACCATAAAATTTTAAAGAAATTGAGCAGGAGGAAAAAAAAACAAATTTTTTTTCTGTTGGCCAAAAATTTTATAAGCAAATGTGAAATTTTTATTACGAGCACAACACAATCATTGAAACCTTTAACATTATTATGTGGCCAAAATTTGTCTTTTGCTGGTTTTGCAATTGAATTCAATAAAAAAAAAACCTTTCGCTTTAAACAAATATGTTGACAAGTGGATAACAGGAGTAGCAGCCACAGCAGCATCACAACGAGTGTTATACTGTTATTTGCAACCAAATATCAGCTAAAAACAAAGTATTCCAAGTTAGAGAAAAAATTATATAATCTATAAGGAGAAATTTAAAACGTTTTGAAATTATAAATTTTGTAACCTTTGCTTTTGAATTTGAAACTGCTTATACGATATGATTTGCCTTAAGTGAGTATTATACGCAGGCTATCAATATTGTAACAAACAGTTTCGGGGGTTTTTATCAATTAACCATGTCTACGAGGTGCCCAAGACATATTGTCCTCTTACACACAGCAAAGGCAAATCTATTAACAGAAGCAGGAATCAGCTAAAATGGTTTTTAGACAGAAAATAAAAACCATAATTTAAATTAGAAAGTGTGAATTTATTTCAATATCAAGCCTCTTTAATTATGTTTCTTTAACAGAAGCAATCAACTTTTCTAGAAAATTTTTTTCTAAAAATTACTCCAAAAATTTCATTTCTACAAAAAAGGTGTGAAGTTTGTAATGCTCCTTTCTTATATTAAATTATATAATTTATTTATAAATCTAGTATGTAATAATTTCTATTTGGAATTTAAAAGTTTAACAAAATATTAATCTTTATTTGTGCTTAATTCCAGAAATTTTTCAATATTAAAATTAAAGATTGGTGAGTTGAGTTTTTTGTTTGAATATTTGAATCTTTTTGTAACTATTGATTAATAATATTTACTCAATTGCTTTTGAAATACAAAGGTTCTAATGTTTGCAAGAAACGTTGGGACTAATCTACTGGGGATTCGTAGTAGCTTTGGACGAAACGATCCATATAGATTTGCTATCCCCTTCAGTACTTATTGTACTGAATAAATAACTCATAAGAATATCATGAGTAAAAGAAAAAATTTAAAAACCAATACAATTTCTGGAATTAAGCACAAATAAAGATTAATATTTTGTTATAAATCTAATAAATTATAATCATTCAAAAAAGGCATTGAATTTTTTAAACTATTAAAAAAAATTTGCACTTTCTTTTAAGTTTCTAAAGGTTACTTATCAGCTTTTTATTTTAAACAATATAGTGCATATTTTTTAAAGGTTAAAATGGAATTGGGCAAAAAGTGCAGTATCCTGCTGGTAGAAAAGAAATTATGCTTAGCGTAAAATAAAAACAGTTGAGCAGTTTTTAAAATTAAAAAAAAAAATCATTTTCCCTTCCCCAGGTGCCTAAAGTTTGCCACTACTTTCACACAAAGCCTTAACAATATCTTGTTTATTTTAGTATTGCTCGTATTTTCTTTTGCTCTAAACGAAAGACAAACAAAACAATATGTTTTTCTTTTCATAACGTGATAAGCATTCACTACTCCAGTGACCAACAACCAGAGTATGGTTACAGGCTATAAAAAAAGCAACTTAAAAAAAAGCTATAAAAAGTTTAGTTAAGCATATGAAAAAAAAAATAATAATAATCGGCGGTCAATTCAAATTTGTTGCTTGCAAGTAAAAATAGCAAAATTAACAAAAAGAAAAAAATTAACAAACTACTTACTGCTGCTAAAATAGTTTATTAGAAAAACCAAAATAAATATAAAACTAAGCAGGTTTTCACACATGAATTTTTATTTCCTTCTAGACCATGGGCTGACCACAACAACAAACCAAATAAAAAAAAAAAAAACTAAAATTTTAGCTTCCAGCTGTAGAACGAATTTTTGTTTTTTTTTTTTCATAACAATATGAAACACTTTACAGCAATGGCTGTGGCATATTGCGGGCGTGTAACTTTTTTTTTCTCAAATAAAATGAAAAAAAAAAAAAAAAAAATCTAACACATGAGAATTTATTAAAATGACTATTGAAACTGAGAATAAAACTTACGCGCTATTTTCTTTAGTTAACAAGAATAATAAAAATTTTCTAGTTGATTAAAAAAATTTGTTTCCAGAAACTAAAAAAATGAAGGCAAATTTTTTTTTTTGTTTATTTAACTTTCTAATTTTACAAGGAATAAATCAATAATTCCTAATAAAAAATTTCTATATAATTTTTTAATATTTTTTTAAAAAGATTTTTTTTTTGAAAATATTTTCATTTTTAATATAATTTAAATTAATAAATTCAATTTGTTACTTGACAAATACTTATTTACTTATTTAATTAATCTTGACCTCGTCTACTTTAGAGTATAGAGGTATAACAAAGGCTTTGCCAATGGCTTTGGCTGTAAGCTACGGTTCCACATCTCTTTAGAATATTTTAAATATTTTTTTTGTTCTTTTTTTTCTCACTCCATTTGGTTTTGTTTGGCACACAAGCTTTTATTTTCTAGAGTTTCTGTTCTTGAATGTGAAAAAATGTAAAGCTGCAACCTCTTTTTTTTAAGCTTTCCAATGATTCAAATATCAAGCACAATAGAAAAAAAAGAGAAATTTTTTATAAGATGAATATACTTCTACGTGTATGAAATTTTATTAATACTAAATGTGAAAAAAAAAATATTAAAAAGTGATGCGATGCCCTTACCTTAATAAATTTGCTATGGCCCATTAATTATTAACAAAAAATACATACTAAATTCCAATATTTAGCTACAAAAAATCATTCAACTACATTTATTTTATGTAATTGAATAAATATAAGCTGTACATTTATTTAATATTAATTCAGAGGGACAATTGTTTTTTTTTTTTTAAAAAGACCTAAAAGCTTAAAAAATATGTATTTATTTGCTTGCAGATAAAAAGGTCAAATAATCTAGATTTATGTATTTTTTTAATTTTATAATTTAAATCTTCTTTCTTTAATTTTGATTAGATTTACATTAATTCAACTAAACTTAAAACATAAGTAATAAAATTTATATTAAGTAAAGCATAAGTAATAATATTATATTACTTGCAGTGAAGGGTATAAAAATTGTGCCTTGTTGGCTCTTTAAGTGTGTTAAGAAGAGTATATAATAACCCCTTTATCCAAAAAATTTAACGCAGACTTTAAGTCAACGTTATCGAAATTTTCCCTATAGTTTTTTCAACACTTTTACTTTAAAGTCTACGTCAACTTTTTTTGGATAAGAGCATAAGATATTAAAATTAATTAACAAAAAGCTGAAGGTTGATGAGAAGTTGAGAAGCGACATTTTTTAAATTTTATTAATTATTAGTAATCTTAATTATTGTCCAAGTGATCTGGGACAGATTTAAATTTTCACGCTTCTTTCATACATTTTGAATAGTGAGACATTGTGACAGTTGTAGTGAGATGTTTTTAGCAAAATTTCATTACTTGCTAAAATGATAGTGGATTTTTACAAAGAAAAATTACAGGACTTATTACACTTGTGTGTAATAAATGACATTTCGTATTAATTCTCATATGGCCTGTTCAGCAATGTCACAAGAAAACCTAAGCGAACGAAAGCAAAACACAAAAACAATGTACGAAAATTTGTTTTTGTTTTCAATACAAATGTGTCAAAAATTTTATTAATTGGCCGTGTTTGTTTCTAAACATTTCATAATAAATTTTATTTTTACACATTTTAATCGGTTTAAAGTTAATCGCTAAATTCAAACACATTTTAGCACTTTTCTTATCAAACTAATAAAATCTTTTTTTTTTTTTTTTAAATACGAGTACATGGCTAAAGTTATTAGTTAATAAAAAAAAAATGGGAAACAAGTGATTATTTTTAAACAGACACATTCACTTGAAATTATTTTAGATACGTTTGATTTGAGTGTGTTTAAATATAAAAATTAAATTTATTTATCAAAGAAAAGAAAAAAAAAAGGCAACCACAAACAAACCTATTAAATGATATTACGTGATATCTTAAAACAACTAATAAATAATTTCTGGCGTGGTTTATTTACACGTAAAATTTTTTTTTAATTTTTTCTTTTAGCTTTGGTGTCCTGTTATGCCTATTCAGCTTACTCATTGATTTTGTTTTTTTAATTTAAATGTTTGGGTTTAGTGCGTTTTAAAATTTATGTGTTTAATTTTTTTTTATCATGATTTAGTTAGTTTTTGACCAACCTGCATTTTAAACATGCGTTTATATTTAAAATATTCACTAATGTTGCTGGTTATGGGTTTATTGCTTTTAAATAATTTAATGTTGCCAATAATAACAGCCTTTAAATAGTTTAATATAAATTTTATTTCAAAGTTAAAATGTTTATTTTGCACAAAAAAAAAATTTTTTTTTTGGTTTTGTATTTTAACTGGCATTATAAAATGTTTATTTGGTAAACGAATTTTATTTGAAAATCTTGTTGCTGATTTTAAAAAGCGAAAGATGAAAAAAATTTTAAAAATAGAGCAAGTTTTATTATGGCTTAATATTTAAGAGTAATTCAAGTCCATCAAAATTTTATGACGATTAATGTATATGATTTGCAGGAAGCCTTAATGCTTACCAAAAATTTTTTTCTATTTAAAACTCCTAACCAATACAGGGAGTTTTTCACTATAATGCAAGTGCTTAGATTTTCATTAGATTTTGTCAGCTGTTTTTGTTATTTCTTAGTTCGTATACAAAAACATGCAGAAAAGAATTTTGATTGTGAGAACTAAATTTGTTTCCAATCAAAAATTCATTTATGATAATCAAATTTTTCAGTTGCAGCAACTAGAATTTAAAATTAGTTCTGTTAAAAAGACTAAAAATTTCGACTAAAAATTTGATTAGAAACAAATTTAGTTCTCACAACCGAAGCTGTATTCCGTGTGAATAAAGCCCTGATACAATGAAAAGTACTAACGTTAAGAAAATTTTTTAAAAATGGTCAGAGCCGACTGTCAAATTTCTAAAGGGTGTCCCAACAAGAACGCAAGATTTAAATTTTAAATAAATGACTGATGCAGCAATTGAATTGTTTCTTTGACTGTATGACATGTGGCGCCGTCTTGTTGAAACCACAAGCCCTCCACATTCATTTCTTCAATTCTAGGCAAGATTGACTGTTTGCGCTTGACCTGCCTCATTTTCATAAAAAAAAGGTCCAATGATTCTTCCAGCTCAAAAACCACACCGCACAGTGACACGTTGAGGATGCATTTGCTTCTCGTGAATCACTCGAGGATTTTCCTCACTCCAAGTGCGACAATTCTGCCTATTGACGAAGCCATCAAGATGGAAATGGGCTTCGTCACTGAAGATGATTTTATCGGCAAAATCAGCATTTTCATGTTGACTTTCCAATACCAAATTAACGAACTCCCTTCGCTGTCCATGGTAATTTTTTACTAACCTCGTACCTTCTACTAGCAAACAATAACAATTGTTCAAATGTTAAACAATGACACTTCGAATGGCGCCAAATTTAAATCTTGCGTTCTTGTTCGGACACCCTTTATCTGTAATACTTTTTCATTCGATTTCAATTTCTGACAAATTGTTTTATTCAGAATAACAATGTAAAGTCTTCTTTAAATATTTTTACAATTTTAATTATTTTAATGAAATATTTCATTATTTTGCTAACAATAATAAACTTTAATTAAATGAAATATTTCATTCAATCAAATAATGAAACTTTCTCGTAGGTTGAAAAATAATGCATTTTTTTTCAATGTATTATAAAAAAATTGGGCTTAACATTGAACTTAAAAGAGTTATATTTATCTTACAGTGCTCAGCCTTATTACGAGTCGAACTCAAGACTAGGCCATATAAAACATATAGCTGGCATGGGCATATTACAACGCTTGTAATCAATCCTTTCATGATCAGCATACTGCAATAAATCATCGTGATTAAAATAATTCTGGAATAAAAGTCAAACAAATTAAAGACGACTTCTTAATTGTTGTGCCGCAAATCAACCGTCTAAAGCGGCCCACATTGGACATCGGCATGTACGCGCAAGGTAGCAAGCTCGAACCATATGACTTAAGAATTTTGTTCGTATTTTTAGTACTCTGAATTTTTTCATTAATATAATGAAAAATATATTATTTTTTAAACAGTTACATGTTTCATTATATTAGTGAAATTACTTAATTAATTCAATGAAGTATTCATGAATTGAATAAAATAATTTCATTCAAAGATTATAGTTGATTCACAAAAATTTATTTAATATTTATTTCATTGAATAAATGAACAATTTCAATGAAATTGTTGCATTAAGCTTATGCCACATTTTACTGTCAGTATATGAGTACACTGAAAGAATGTCGTTCAATAATTCAATGAAAAACAATGAATTATTTTATAAGACTAATGAAATGTTTGATGAATTTAATGATGTGCTCATTCATTTGATGAAATCAATGAAAAGTTTTAATTGTTGCATTGGGATTTTGCTACATTTTTCTTTCAATTTAGACAGAAAGCATTTTGTTCATTAATATAATGAAAAATTCTTTATTAATTCCAAGAAATATTCATTCATTTAATGAAATATTTCCTAGAATTTTAAAATGTTAGATTTAGTCTATTGAAACGTTGACGTTGATTGCAAAAATAAAGAATTATTCTTTTCATGTAAAGGCTTTTAAGAACACCCAATAGAATTTAATTCAATTCTGAAAAGGTAATGCTTACCTTGGAAGAGTCTTGTCTTGGATTGAAAGATTTCAATTGAAACTTAGTTAATGCTTTAAGAAAATTTCTATTTTCAATATTTGTAGCAGAAACCTTTATTTATCTGGAAAGTTGAAATAAATCATGTTGGAAAGTTTTGCTGTGCCAAATAAAATTTTGTTTATCTAGCAACTGATCTAACAAATCTTTAAATTAGAGACTTGCATGGCAATAAATCAACAAAAATTGCCATGGATTATTTATAGATTTAACATTCAATTGTTGTAAATAAAATGGAGAAAATAACTTAACTTAAGTATGTGTTGGGCAAATATGAAATACGTGGGTCCTTAAACAAACCATTAACACTTGTTGTAATAAAACATTTTTAGTAACTGTATCAATGGCAAAACTAAAAAAAAAAAACTACAAAATTAGATTAATGCCTAAAACATTTTAAATGAAATGAGCACGTAGTAAGACTTTAGAATAAATGCAGTGGGAATTGCAGAGATAATGTAGTCGGTAGTTGGTGGCTCACAGTATACTTTAATATTTGGAGGCGTTACAATAACAAATAACCACACAAAACATAAAATAATAGCGTAGTAATAGCCACTTCTAGAAAAAATTGTATTTGTGTGGAACAAAATTGTGGCAAACAATTACTTTTAAGCATTAACAAAAATGATATTTGCTTTCAACCACAAACTAGTACAACTAGAAAATGTTGTGCAAAAATGTTGATTTGACAAATAAGAGGTCACTTTTTAAATCACCGGGTGTTGTGATTTAAGGTGAAAAACAAATTTCTTTGTGTGTCTCTTTACTTTTCTTTTATCTTTCTCTTTTTTTTTTTTATAAATAAAATGAAAGCTGTTTTCTATATCACAAACCTACTTATTTGCATAATTCGTTTTGTTTTAATATTTCTCAAGCCTTTAGGATTCACTATAATTAGAAGCTACTTTTCAGTAGTCTCAATTTTAAGCTACAACCATGGTAAACAATTTGTTTTATTATTTATTTTGCATATTCCCATATCGTTTACAAAATATCTTTTTAAAATGCCATTCAGTTTGCAAAAGTTTTAATGGGTGTAGCTGTTGCTTATACTAGTTTATGCATACACTTTTAAATTATCATCTTTTACTACTTGTTTACCAATTTCCAACACAGTTTATTGCTTCATTTCATTATTCAAACACCTTAAGGGGTTAAAGATATATTTTTGCGAGGGTATACTTAAAATAGTAAAAAAGAGTAGCTTATCCACACAATAGCTAGTATCATCACACATGTGAATAAAAAAAAAGTTTAATTGGGGAGTGTGATGGTAGCGATAATGGCCCACTATAAATTGGGAGCCATACTAGGGCAAAGCGTGTGCTATAACTGGCTACATTCTAAGAATATTTTTTTATTTTCCAACCAATAACAAAGTTTCATTAGACATACAAAGATTCAATGAAATAATTCATTATATGAATGAAAATTTCATTAAATTAATGACAAGTTTTATTAATTTAAAGAATATTTCATTTAGTTAATGCAATATTTCATTGAATGAATAAAATATTTCATTAATGCAAAGAATATTTCATTGAATTAATGAAATATTTCATTGAAGTAATGAATATATTTCATTAATTGAAAGAATATTTCATTGAATGAATGAAATATTTCATTAATTTAAATAATATTTCATTGGATTAATGAAATATTTCATTGAATGAATAAAATATTTCATTAATTCAAAGAATATTTCATTGAGTTAATGAAATATTTCATTGAATTAATGAATATATTTCATTAATTGAAAGAATATTTCATTGAATGAATGAAATATTTCATTAATTTAAATAATATTTCATTTGATTAATGAAATATTTCATTAAATTAATGAGTATTTCATTGAATTAATGAAATATTTTTGTAATCTAATTAAACTTTGTCAATGATTGAACAATAATGAGTTTTTTTTATTGGATTAATGAACAAACTTTTTCTAGCGTAAAAGTTGTTAAAGTAAAAACGAACACCTTTTTCGCTATCGACTGGCAGTACACAAAAAAAAATTTGAGAATTCAAAATAGTTTTTCTTTTAAAAAAGCCCCATCAACAAATTTGTATATAAAAAAATCCTGATGTCTTCAAGTAAACTTTTTAACGTAAACATTAAAAAATTTGTTGTTGGATTTAAACAAAATTTGTTTTTGCTAAAAAAAAAATTTTTTGCTTAGACTATCACCAAGAATTCCACCTTGATGAAACTCTATTTAGAAGACCCTTCTGCTGTAGTGACTGTCTGATACTGGAGGCAGCACAGTTAGCATTTCATCATTTTCCAACAATGAAATTCCTCTGTTTTCTAGCTCCCCTACCTCTACGCCTTTATGTATGCTCCCGTACAAGTGAATACAATTTCCTTAACTTATTTTATCGTTTTGCAATTGCATTTGTGCAACTATTATTAATATTCTTGCTTATAGCTCTTTTCTACTTAATATGTTTTTCAGTTTTCTTGTGAGATTAAAGATAATTTTTCTTGCATTTTTTTTTTTTTTTAATTTGGTATTGCCAAAGCCTAGTCCAGTTTTGAGCGTTGACATTATAATTGTTAATATTTGTCAATATCATTTAAATCGCTTAAGGATTTTGCAGGTGTTTTGCCTCATTTTAGAAAAAGTTTGTGAAAACTTAATTTAAATTTCATTTTTGTTTTTAAACTTTGCTTTTGCTTAGCAAGTGATTGTGGACCATTAATACAATACAAAAGAGAGAAATTATTGTAAATAATGACCGCCTAGATGCGCAATCACAGCCTACGCATACTCTTTGAACAAAAATTTTTTTTTGTTTAAATAAAATGGAAATTGTATGAAAAACAATTTATTTACACCACCTTTGTAAGCTGATTTAATATATTGGATTTTCAAGGTCAATAATTTATCAAAAATCTTTCCATTTCTTAACGTTTCGTTTGTATTTTTAAATTTTTTCAGGAAATATTTCTGTGCTAACATGGAAAAAACTCAACTGAAATAAAAATTAAATTAAAGAGTGATTTTTTTGCTATTATCTTTTTGGCAACACTAGTTTTGACAGCTCACGCACGTTTTGTATCTTGTGTCACTGTCAAACATCTTCAGTTTGGTCTATAATTTAATCATGAATCGTCTTACAAACGAACAACGCTTGCAAATTATTGAATTTTATTACCAAAATGCGTGCTCTGTTAAGAAAGTTCATCGCGCGCTTCTTCCATTTTATGGTCAGTTTAATCGACCTACTGAGGCTTCTATTCGGGCTATTGTAACAAAATTTCGCACCAAATTTACATTGTTGGACATTAAACCACCAACACGCTTACGTAGAGTGCGAACTGAAGAAAATATCGCAGCCGTATCGGCCAGTGTTGGTGATGACCGTGAATTATCGATTCGGCGCCGTTCGCAGCAATTGGGCCTCTGTTACTCCACTACGTGGAAAATTTTGCGGAAGGATTTGGGTGTGAAGCCAAACGACCTACCACAACGCCAAATTTTTGGTGAATGGGCTCTTGAAAAGTTAGATGAAGATCCACTTTTTTATCGAAGAATTGTGTTCAGCGACGAGGCTCATTTCTGGTTGAATGGATACGTGAACAAGCAAAACTGCCGTATTTGGAGTGAAGAGCAGCCAGAAGCATTGCAAGAGCTACCAATGCATCCACAAAAAACAACCGTTTGGTGCGGATTATGGGCTGGCGGCATCATTGGGCCGTATTTCTTCAAAGATGATGCGAATCACAACGTTACTGTGAATGGTGAGCGCTACCGTGCGATGATAACAAACTTTTTTTTGCCCAAAATGGAAGAGCTTGACTTGCATGACATGTGGTTTCAACAAGACGGTGCCACATGCCACACAGCACGCGAAACAATGGACCAATTGAGAGGCGAGTTCGGTGAACAGTTTATTTCACGCTTGGGACCAGTCAATTAGCCGCCCAGATCGTGCGATTTAACGCCTCTAGACTATTTTTTGTGGGGCTATGTTAAGGCTAATGTCTATAGGGACAAGCCCGCTTCGATTGACGCACTGGAAGCCAACATTGCCAACATTATTCGTGAGATACCGGCCGAAATGTTGGAAAGAGTATGCCAAAATTGGACTAAGCGGATGGACCATTTGAGGCGCAGCCGCGGCCAACATTTGCATGAAATAATCTTCAAACATTAAATTATATCGACCCAACTATCGATCCAAATAAATATTTCATGCATTTTTCTGAATTTTATGTGTTTTTTTTTTTTAATTTCCGATAGTTCTTATAAAATCACCTTTTATAAAGAGGCGCAATTAATTCCATAATTTCGTTATTGTGGTGCAGGGATGGCAGTCTGGTATATTGCACAATTAAAAAAATGCCAAAAAAAAAAAAAAATACTGTTTGCTAGAATAGCAATAATTCTTTAAAAACAATTTTTAAGGCTTTTAAAATTGTAGTCCTCTGTAATGAAATTCTCATTGCCGCTGATTTATTTACATAAATTTTTGGATTCAGTTAGACTGAACGGTTTTGTATAGGGTGGGGTATTAAAAATTTAAATCGACCTCAAAAAAGTATTGATTATTTTTTTTTTAAATTTCTGGTTCTATTAGAAACGTTGAACTTTGTAATATAAGAATACTCGCTCGGCACGATTTTTCAGTAAAATTATTTATCTCGTGCCAAACAATATTCAGCTTATAGGGTCATAGTGGCTATGAGGCTTCAGTTGTTGGACCCACTGAACTTTGTATGCCTTCATACCGAAGTCTATATACAAAATTCTTCTCAAAAAAGTGCGAGAAAGGTTCAGTTCTGAGAAAGATGATGAGTTGATGTTAATGTTGATGGACGTTCTTGCACATTGTCAGCCATAGCAGCAATGTTTAAAAATAAATGCACTGGAGAAGAACGCACACGGATGGATTTTTTGAATAAGGATCCATTTTCATGAACTCGATTTACAAATTGACGAACAAACCAGACGGAAGCACAATCTCTTCCCGAAAATTTTTAAATTTTAAATGGCCTACCCTATACGAATAAAACTAGTGTTTTTATTAAAAACTCTTTTCCACTTTATTCTAAAATGCTTTAAACTAGCACAAGGCATTAAACTTACCTACTTTGAATCGGTAAAATTTTTCCTATAAAAACCAAATTGCTAAACTAGTTGAGTGCCAGTATTTATATGTATATAAATATAAGAAGTCTTAATAATATTAATTTTTTAAAACCTTCATATTCTGTTTAAGCAGATATAAGTCTGTTTGTAGTTAAAATTAATTTTTTTTTACTTAAAATAAATAAGAAAATAAAAATCTTGAAATTCTTTTTAATCTCATGCAACAGCAGATGCAGTAGAAAAATTTTCTACCTTCAAATTGAAACCCCTGCTGCAACATTTTAAAACAACAATAAATTCTAATACATCAACCAAAAAGAGCGAAATTCTTAAACTTTGCACCATCAATCAGGTACAGTTCCAGCCACCCCAAAAACAAACTATAAAATTGGCAATTGAAAAAAAAAAACCAACCAAAATAACACTAAAATGATAACAACAACAAATCATCAATAGTATTATACAATAAATCAAATAAAAAAAAAAAAAAGAAAGAAATTAAAGTATAAAACGCAAAACTTAAAACGTACAGAGACTTTTATTTTCCCAGGCCCAAAATAAAATACTTTCTCTCACACACACACACCTAGAAAGACACAGTTGTCATACAAATCATACAACTAAGCAGCTGTAAGTAGAATGGATAATGATGAAACAAACAACCTAGAAAACTGTATGGGTTCACAAAACAATTGTATGTTATTTGATCTAAAACGGACATTAAACCAGATTGAGCATAATACAAGCAAGGGAAAAATCAAAGCGTCAAGCAGCAGGATAACACACAAGTAAATGGCTAAAGCAAGGGGTGGTTTTGGTGGCACAGACAACACAGCACCACCAATACAAAAGATTTATTTGTGGTGGGAAACTGTAGAACCCAAAACACAATTCACTTATTCCACATATTGTACAAGTATTTGCTTAAAGCTGGTGTTTAATGGTAGAAAAATCCTGTTGCTAATGATGATGCGCAACATATTGTACAGGATGCTCATGAAATTATGTATACTTGATTGCCAGCTAACAGAGGGGTGGCATTTTACGTTGAGTTAAACACCAGGTTGAAATTCTATTTGTAATTTAAGGGTGAGTTCGACCTTAAAAGAAAAAGTTTCTCACACATGCTTTAGGCTTTGTGCTAAGCCTTGCGCAGATTTGCTACATTCTCTGAAAGCGCAGGTATGCTGTTAAGTACCAGCCGTTAATTAAAATTTTTAAACAGTTTTTTTTTTAAGGAACTGGTTTTTTAATATAACAAAAGGGGGTTGAAAAATTAACAATGGAAAGCTGCTTGTTTTCACATTTTTGCAAGGTGTGCTCAAAGTTGAAAGCAAAATAAAATATCAGTTTAAATTTTAAAAATATTTACGCACAGCAGTTATTAAGAGAGAATCAAAACAAAACTTGTTGATGTTTTGAAAACTTCAGATCAATCTTAAAAAATATTTTAATTTGAAATCAGTACCTTAAAGTACATTAGAATTAACTTTAAATTTCTAGGAGGCTAAATTGGAGCACACGTGATCGAACAATTGCAAACGAAATTTTAAAAATTATTTTATAGCAAAATCGTACATTTTTGAAGTGGCCGCTGCTACAAAATTTGTATTGAATTTGTTATGAACTTGATGCCTTTAAATTAAAAAAAAAATTAAATAGACTTTTTGTTGCAATTAACTCAATAAATTTTAAGTAATTTAAGGCCATGTAACGGGTGGCCCAAATGAGACCTAGTGAGCGTATTGTAGTCGTTGTTGGGGGTCTTGCAGTAGAAGCTGTTGCTCAATTTGAACTTTGTATGGATACATCTTAAGATCCAGCTTTAAAATTCTCTGTAATGTTGTTCTGGGTATACCTAATTGGCGGGAACGGCGACGAGTTGAGTCAGATGGATGATTTGCAACACTCTGCTGCACAGCTTCCACATTGTCTTCAGTACGAATATTTCGATGAACACCTCTTCCTGGACGGTCGGCAACTGAACCCAGTTCCTCAAAACGGCGAACTAAACTTGTAATCATGGAAGATGTGGGCGCTGATCGTACGTTAAAAAAACGGCGATAATTTCGCTGCGTCAGAACAATTGATCGCTGAGAAGAATAATAAAAATCGATAATTTTAATACGTTGTTGTGGACTGTACGTATTTATTTTAAATTTCCAAGAGTTCAGCTATAATCTGCAAAAAGAAAAAATAAATTATCTAAAAAAATAAAAAAAGTTATTTGTGTTTCACATCAGTTGTTCTTATTTAGGCCACCCTGTATTATTGGAATATACGATAATTACTATTCTCGTTAAAAGGCTATATTTGCAACGTGACCTTTAAGATATATTGTGCAGTCCAGTTAATATTTAACTACAATCTGAAACTTCTTACGAATCTCGTAATTGTTGTAAAACTGAAACCAGTGTCCCACTGCTTAAGCAGCTCCTTATGCATCTTGCCACAGCTGGGCACTCGCACAGAATAGGCTCCGATATTTCTGGCACAGCAAGAGTCGTGTTGTAAAACACTGATTTTACTTATCTGGTAGTTAAGCAGCTCAACGTATAATTTAATATCATTCTTTCTCAACTTTAAAACAACCTCTCCAGGCCATATATATTTCTGAATTAATAATCACAATACTGTATTCCAGAATAAAAATAATTTTATACGAAAAATTTTAGGGCTTTTACAATTCCTATCCTCTGTAATGACATAAGAAAACATAAGCTGTTTTCCCATATTGAGACAGAATTAAAAAAAAATAATTTTAACTACTGAAGAAGGGCCTTTAAAAAGGTTTGAAAACTTAAAAAAAAAGGTTTCTTCTTTTCTTAATAAAACGAAATTAATTGTATGCACCCTTTAAAAATTAAAAACTGCACTGTAGTCTTCAGTACAGAAAATCATGTTTGCCGTACATCAATCGAACAACATGTTCATTTGTTTGATTTGAATTGTAAACATTTAGAAATATTTATGATAATAAAGTTTACATTTTCATATTGTAAAATAAAAACAACACAAAAGAAGAAATTAATACCTTAAAAGCAAAAGGAAATGAATATTGAATTTTCTTAATTAAAAAAAAAAAAAAAGTAGAACATAACAACTTTAAGCATTAATTATATGGTAAAAGGGTATATGAGTATGTAGCTGCCAACACTAGTTATTTGCCTTTTAAAGCATTTTAAGACTTTTATGTAAATTTTATGAATTAATGTTTCCGTCTGGGATAGACCAGTTACAAAAAGGGTAAACCAGATATTTAAAGAAATTTTTATAGTTGTGTCTTTTGTGCTTGTGGTGAATGCCTGAGTATTAACTGCTAAAAGAAAATTGATTAAATGACGATTTTAAATTACCTGATTTGCTTATGACTTTTGTCTGCAATTTAATTTACGTAAATTTTTATTTCTGGCTATTTTGCATAAAGGACACATTTTTAACACATAACTGTTTGCCAATTACATTTGTTTTGAAGTAAAAATTTAGTAAATTCCCACACTACTCTTTGCTTCTATAGAAAAACAAAATTCATTTAAAGGTGTTTTAATTATTACTAAATAAAATTCACAGGATCTAGTTTGCGAATATCAACTTGAACACCTGAGAATTTTTTTAAGTTTAAATTAATACCTTTTCTTATTCTTGAATTAAAAAAAAAATTTACCATGAAAAAAAGAAAAAAATACTTTATGTTATTCTTAGGATAAAAAAAGTTTTAGTGGCCAATTTGGTTTGTTTGGTTTTATTCCTTCCAGGTTTATAGTTTTTTACTTAAAACTTTTCTTTTATTCAATAATTTTTTCGCTGTTTTTATAAAACATAAATAAAGAAAACTTTCATTTCCTTACGATTATGTTTGAAATTAAATTTTTAATTCCAAAGTAAAGTTTAAAAAAAAAAAATTGATTTTTATAAAAAAAAAATTTAAAGTTTTCGTTTATTACTATGTATATGCCTATTCCAGGTATCGCATTCAATACATAATGATGTCGTTTTACGTCGACGGCTTTTATTTATTATTCCAGCTGTCTTAATCATTGTCTATCGATAAGTTTTTAATTTCAATTTTTAGTTAACGACTAAAAAATTAAAAAAAAAATAATATAAAAGAAAAATGGATACAAATTAAAAAAAAAAATTGGTTGGAGAAATAACTACCGTTGCAATATAATTTCCAAGCAAATTAAAAAAAAAAATAACAACAAAATTTAATACACATAGCTCACCGAGAATATTAAGGGTTATACTCGTATAGCTGAAGGAATTTGTAGCACATTTTAGGCTCTTAATGGAATATTATTCTGTGTTTAGCAAACCTTGCTAACTGAAAGCTATTTTTATATGGTTTCAATGCCCATGTTTCAGCTGGTAACTTGAGTAAAACGTTTTATCAAAAAAAAAAATTCCCCAACATAAAAAAATAATAAAAAAAAATCAAATGAATGGAATGCTAGAGACCTGATTTTGTTTTATTAAAAAAAAATAATAAATAAATAAGCTATCGTCATCGTAGTAAGCCAGTTATAGAATGCCAAATCCGTATTGAAGTGATGACGACGACTATAAAAAGTGTAGTTGAATTAAAAATGATTATAACATTTTCGATGACAACTGGAATAGGTGTTTTGTGCTTATTTTGTTTAATAAAACCAACCAACCTACACAAAAAACCTAAAAGGTATTTTCTTGTCACTAACTAAAAATAAAAAAATATGAACACACATTTTCATTTTTTAAAAGCAGACCGTTAATTTCTATTAGGCGATTTAGTCAGTTTCATACTATAAGTAAAATAAAACATATTTAATAAAATCCTTTTTCAATTTAAAAAAATGGTTTAAGTTGTCTTAATCAAAATTATAGTTGGTGTCGCAAATAACTCAATAACTTCTGTAGCAATATGGAAAAACCGATTATGTCTTATTAAGCCAACTTTAAAAATTTTTCTTATAAAATTATTTCGATTCTAGAATGCGGCCCATCATACCTGTACGACAAAAATAAAGTGACAACAAGTCTATTTTTTCTTAAGTCGACTTAGGCGATTTTCCTTCTTAGCACATATTTAATTATTGGGGCTTAGGAATCATAGAACTATTAACGAGATGCCATGAAAAATTATACCGTTTGCTAGAATCGAAATAATTTTTTTAAGAAAAATTAAAATGGCTATTTTGTTAAGCTTGAGGTCTTATTTTTCAAAAATTTATTTTTATATCGATATTTCGCTCCAATTTTTGTAGCTTTTTCAAAATATAATTATAAATATTATATATGTATATATATATAATTATATTTAAGAAAAATTTTTACGCCTTTCAAAATTTTAGTTTTCATTTTCCATATCGCCAAAGATTTTAAGATTGACCACACATTTTAAAATAAATTTTTACATTTTGCTTACGCTTAAATTTTCTTACAGAAAGATAAAAAATGAAAGAGAAAATACAAAATTTTGCAAAAATTAAATTTGTTTTAGCTTAATTAGATTTATTTTATTGAAAATATTTTCGTTTTATTTATTGAAAAATAATTTTATTTTTGTAATAATTTTAGTAAATTATTCGATATTATAAAAAAATTTTCCCTGAAGAAGACTTTCAAAAGAAAGTCGAAATATTGGAAAATTTAAATAAAAGCAATTTTTTGAGATCTTAAGCTTGATTAATATTAAATAATAATTTTCTTTTTATTTATTAAAAATTTTTTTGTCTTTAAAAATTAAATATTTTTCTTATCACCAATAGCTGAAACATTCCCAAGTCACAAATTAATGAAACAATTCAAAATAATAAAATAATTGCACAGGAATGAATAATAGCAATTTGCAATTCGATGGATATTTCTTAAAGATAAATTTTTCTTTCTATGAGAAATCAATAATCAGCTGAGTAAACTGAAAAAGGATTTTTTAAAGCATGATTATAATGAAAACTGAAATCAACTTTTGTTAAAGATGTCTGCTAATCTATAAATTTATTCGTCCTACAGGCATATACTCGTACCTATCCTGATTAATTCATGAACACAATTTTTTTTTTTTTGGTTCATATGAAACTTAAAACAATATTGAGTTTTCATATCCCAAGTGTTTTGAAAAATTTCTGCATTTTTCTTAAGCAGCTAAAATTATGAATTACAATTATTTTTTTTTTTTATTTTAATTTTCAAATGTAAAAATGAAAAACCTTTCTTTGTTTGCTACAAATCTGATACACATTTACTGAAAAAAGCCTACCCTAGAAACCTGACAAAAATCATATTTTCTTTTTTGATTGTCAAACAATTGGCTCTGGTCTTATATTACAATGCCTTGAGGACCAAATTTATTTAAAAAGATTTCTGTAATGATGACAAAAACTACACTTATTAAAACGTTAGTTAACAAGCAATTTGTAAACATTTCAAAGTTTGTACAAAATGACTAACAGTACATGACATAATGATGTGAAAATTATCTAAAGATATCAACCACCAAAAATTTTTTGTAAAATATTACAGAAAACCCGCAATCATACACTATACAAGCACTTAATATTGGTCATACCTTTAGCTTAGACTTTCTGTAATGATGCATTCATCCACATGTTTTGCTGAACATACAACGAATTAAATAGAATATGAAAAAAACTCTGCAATCGAAAACATTAATTTAATAGAAATAAATAAAAAATAAAAGAAAACGAATTCATAAATTGAGTCCCGTGGGATAGAAAATAGCAAAAACAGCAGACAAGCATCTCTTAACAAAAACAAGTAGAATCAACCAACTTGTCACGTGATTCAATAAACAAATAATTGAGTATATTTGTATAAGTAAAAGCGTCTGTTTTTCCGTCTGTCTTTAGCAGTAATAAACACTGGTGAAAAGAAATAAAAATAAACTTTGCAGGGATCATCCCTTAAATCCCTTAATAAAACAACTAAGAAAACAATATGCTGCTGTCAGTTGATGATGACGACAACTGACTGCATGTTTGGCAAATAGCCGCGAAATATGAAAACCGGAAACCCAACCCGCATCACTGCAGTCAAGAGCACAAAATTTTGTTGCTGTTACTATATATTTGAAAGACCGTGGGTAAAATTATTTATTGACTATGCCTCTCACTCACTACGGTTGCTGGCTGGTGGCTGGTGGCTGATGTGTGTGTGATGATGAGGTGTTAAGTTTGTGTTTTCCTTTCGCAGGAGTATCTAGGAGGGAAAGATACTCACATACATAAAACATATAGTTTATTATTGTGTATTGCAATAATTTCATTTTGACCAGTTCTCACGCCGTCATCCTGTCAAGATATTTATTGATTATTTGTATTTAATACTTCATCGAATTTAAAACGGTTTTAATGGTTTTATTATTTTGATAGCTGATGATGGTTGATAATTAATTTAATTTGTATAATTTTTTTAAACCAGGGTGAATAATATTATTTTTGTGTTTTATAAATTGAAATTTATTTTCATTTTTTACTACAAAATAAGTTTTTTTTAAACCTATTATTTCGTTTCTTTTTGTATAATTTTCTGTTCTTTGAAGAACTATTTATGCAGTAAATTACTTGTAGTTGAAGATTGAAGACTTGAAAAAAAAAATACTATCGCTAGTGATAAAGAAAATTTGTTTAAAGGTGCAATAAATGCTTTATTTTTACTGAAAAATAAAAAAAAATATATCTTTCTTTAAGCCCATATAAAAACGCAAGTTCTAATTAAAAAAAATTATTTCGTATACTTGACTGATCTAAAGGCAAACTCTTACATTCGTTGTTATGAAATTGCAGTGTAATTTAAATGGTAGAATCGATCAATATTAAATGACGATGCATGTCCAATTTTAGGTCTTGCTAATCGCATATAATAATAATACGAACAATGCGTGAGTTTTTTTGTACTTTGTTTTTTTAAATCGGTGTCATTCTTTTCAAAACGCACATCACTCCGACGTGTTGGTGTTGTCACATCTTTTAGGGAATAGCTGGTACAAAATCTATCTAAAGTTCGATGTGTCACAAATTTGTAAAACCTTTTCTTTTTTTTAAATAAAATTAAAAAAAAAAAAATCTGGGTTATTTCTTACTTAATCATTTTGGAGAACCACAACTTTAGAAGCAACAAAAGTCTTTCTTCTAAAATTCTATTCAATTCTAGCCAAAAGTCTTATTTTCATTGGGATCTTATTAACTAAGAAATATATTGATATACCATGATTGAACCACAATAAAAAAGATGTAGATCAAATTTTACTTAAATATATTTGGGTGGGCCACTTAAAATTTTAAATTTGAACTACCGATCACTTTGAAAGGTAGAAGAAAATTTATTTTTATTTTTGTTTTCAGGTTTATGTTAGACATTTGCAAAATGAATGCTCCAACAAAATTGGGAATTATTACAAACTTAATTCCAAAGTAATAAGCCTTTAACGAAAACTGCTAGAAATTGAAGTGGAAAATTTTGGAGAAGAAATTGTCCTTCTGTTGAGTTTGTGCATCAATTTGTCAAGCAAGATTATTGAAAAAAGCAAATCGTGTACTTTTACGTCCAGTACGTTCAATCAAAAACATTGCTGTTATAGCTGAGAATGTCTAAGAACATTCACCAATATTAATTTGTCATCGTTTTCAGTAACTGAAAATTTCTCGAACTTCTTTATGAAGAATTTTGTTTAAAGACCTCGATATGAAGACTTACAAAGTTCAATTGACCATTGAATGTGTTTTCGTTTCGCATTATAAAGATTGTTTGGCAGAAGATGAAGAATTTTAACGAAAAATCGAGTTTACAGATGAAGCTGCTTTGCATCAATAAGCAAAATTGGTTTTAGAAAACCCACACGCAACTATTGAGAAGCCAATACGTCCGCAATGAGTCACTGTATATTGTGGGCTTTGGTCGGGCCAATTTTCTTTGAAAATGAGCAAGGAGCCGCCGTTACGGTGAGCGTTTCGAATTTTTGTGTATTAAAATTCAAGAGAATGATATGGACACAATTTTGTTTATCCTTTTGCGATTCCTTCTGTTAAAAGTTATTTCCGGTGACTGAACGAAACACAAAATCTTTTTTGGCTATTCATCTCTCTTCAATACAGTAATCTCTCTAACTTTCGTAATATGAAAGAAAGACATTTAGCTAGCGCTTCAGTGCTACCTCGTTTGTTTACACAACGCTGAGCTACTCATTACTCATTTTAAATACCAATCAAAATATTTACTGACAAATTCATAAAAAATATATTTTTAAATGATCTTTCACATACCTGTTTCTTTTTTCTGTCCTTAGTGTAATGCAGTTAAAACTGAATTTCCCTGCTTTTTGGTAAAAAGAAACTTAAGTAAGCCATAGCTAAAATTATAAATCTTTTCATTATTCAAATAACAATTCTAGATTTTCATCCTGTACAAAGTCTTTAAAATTTTAATGCATGAGCATTTTTTCCCCCTCTTTTATAATTTAATTTTTAGCTTAACCTTTTTTCTGCAGTATAATTTTCGAAACAAAAGCAGACATGATAGTTTTGCACCTTAAATCACAATTTTGAAATTGAAAACATCCAGGTGTTTAGAAAAACTACAAAAACTTCCCCCGTGCCAAACGATATTCGTTATAAAAAAAATTAATTCAAGGTGTTGTTTAATTTGATTTTGAAGACAGTAAAATCTCTTTTAAAGAATCTAATAAATAGAAATTTTGGTAATTTAAAAACAAAGAAATGGTTAAAGAAACTAATACTTCTGTTGAGAATGTAACGCTTAAAGTTTGATCTAAAAGAAAGTAATTTTTTTTTTCAAAATAATTTTAAAGCCTAAAATCATTTTTCTGTGTTACACAAGAGCTTAATTCCAGAGACAAGCATACTAACTTACAACAAATATGTTAATTACAAAATCATTCAAGCATTAAAGTAAGTAAGAAATTTATATAAAAAAAAAAATTATTTCTCTAGATTTTATAAAATATTTCAAATTCCATAATTTTTACTTCTATGAATAAGTGGAAAACTCTTTTGAAAAAGTAAAATTTTGACACGATTTATGAATATTTGAAATGCTTTCTACTACAAAAATGTATAAAGTCAAGTGATTAAAATAATGGCTCCATTTTTCAGCTTATAAATATTCATAAATGCTCAATTTAATCAAAATAAAAATTAAAAATAAAGAAAAAAAATTTGATAATGTGCAGAAGGCTTGTGATTTTCAATTTGATATTTTTTTAATGCTACAGAAAATGTTTGGAAAACATACAGTTTCAAAAAAAAAAAAGCATTTTAAACACTTTGAAAAATGTTTTTCTTTTGCTGATGTTTTTTGATTTTGTCACGTTCACTGTTAAATGATACAAGTCTGTTAGTGTGTCTATGACCATCGATTTATGTAAATGTTTGAGTTCACCAAAAATGTATGTTTTTCTTATTCAGTTGTAACATTTAAGTTATTACTTGGTAAATTTTAATTTAGTTTGTGTTTAAGTGCTAAGATTTGAAAGTAAATACAGTGTAAAAGAATAATTTTCATACGGCATAGAAGTGAATCTGCTTTAAAAAAAATCAGAATATTTGCAAAAGCCTACACCCAGAGAAAAAATGACACCATCCGTTGTCAAAATGACCACGAATATTTGTGCTCACTTTGACAACGCATGGTATCATTGTAGCATTGCAAATTGACAACGAATGGTGTCAAATTGACACCATTCTGCTATTGAAATAACAGCAAACCGGTAATAAAATGACAACATCTGGTGTCAAAATAACACAATTTGGTATCAAAATGATACCATACGGTTGCTGAAATGTCGATTTGAGAAAGATTATTAACAAGTTGGAAATTTAACAACATATTGTTGTCAATTCGACAACGGTCGTTAGCAAGTTGATAACATGCTTTGTCAAAAAAGTAAAATCGTAGTTTTTTCTAAGTAGACAACAAATCGTTATTGATTTGTATCAATAAAATAGACAACGTGATGATGTGAAAATGATCAACTTTGTTGATAATGCAGTGCAATTTTTGACTCATTGTAGGGGATATTAAAAAAATAGCTAAATCTAAAGAATTGACATTGTGATAGTAGCATACAAAAAAAAAAGGATTTCCTTTATTTAGTTCAATATCAATACGAGTAAAAAGGAAGGAGTTACAATTCTTACAACTTTTTTTTTTCAATAAAATTTATTTTCCTATAGAATGCGATTCAAGTTTAGGTTTTGCATAACAGAGATAAACATCCCTCACTAAAAATAAGGAAAATTGTCTGATAACTTGGTAAGTTTAGGTGGCGGCCTGACAGCAATCAATTAGAAGCGCAAGATTTCGTTTTGAACCACTTACTCGCCAACAAAGCGGCTCTGTGGCATAAAGATGCCTGAGAAGAGTTTTTAATTCTATTCCTGATATCTCAGGTAGGCCGTCCATAAAATTTTTACAGAGAAACTTGCATCTCGAGGCCAAAAGAGCTGAGCATTTGCAGAGAAGGTGAAGAACTGTTTTCTTACTCTTAGATACTCATTAACTGCCTTAGCATATATTGAAAGGCATTTTTTTTTAAAATAAGACATCACTACCACTAGTGTCTGACATAGCAGACAAATCACCCAATTCTTAATAAATCCTAGGCTTAAGGAGTATTTTTAACATGAGTATTATGTCACAATAGTTTTATTCTGATGGCAGGGATCACACTGAAAGAATTTTTTTCATTAATTCAATGAAAACTTTCATTATTTTTCAACTAATGAAATATTTCATTAATGCAGTGAAATAATCATTCATTTAATGAAGTAATTTCATTAAATCAATGAAAAGTTGTCATTAGTCTAATGAAACCTTTTCATTGTTTCAAAAATAATGACATTTCTTTCACTGCAGGTGACTAATTTCAGCTTCTAATTAAAATTCTAATTATACAAAATAAATTATGAACAATTTTCTTGCTATAGAATAGTGTAGCTGCTTCTTGATTAAATATTAAAAACCTTTTTTATTAAAATAAAGCTTATCAGGAAAGCGTTTATTTTTTTATCAAACTGTTTTGCCTTTACATTTTTTCTTTGTTTGCTTTTGATTTGTTACTTACATGAGTAGCTTTGGTGGGTGTGTGCATAATTTTTCCTTTTCTAAATAATTTTGTTTATTTTATTTACAACAGCAGGTATCACACTGTTTTGGAAAATGTCACACCAAATTGTTTTGAAAATTTGGAAAAAAAATTTACTTTAAAGGGGAGCAAAAGCAAGCGTTTTTAGGTGTCTATCACTACACAGAAAAAGTACAGAAAGTGATGACAAAAGTAACAACAACACGATCTACACTCCTGAGACATTGATTTTTGTTGTTGTTACTTATATATGATGACTACTTTACTGCAACAAATTAGACGAACTACATTTAAAATAAAATTTAAAAAAATTCTTAAAAGACTAGAGATTGAAGTTTATGCTCTGCTCGTGTGCACTACGTACTCGCACACATCGCATATGAAAATATATTGAAGATTAATTGAATTCCCGCTGTTTAGCTATTAATCTTGCTTATTGCATTTACAAATACACTCTCGTATTCTTGTTCTTTTTTGTTTTAAGCATCATTAGCTGCTGTTCTTCACCTTTTCCTGTGTGTGCTGTGTGTAATGCATTTACAGGTCTTGTACTGATCTTGCAGGCGCTTTTATTTTTTTTTTATAAGATTTTCTTTACTTTATTTAAAGCATATTTTTCTTATAAAATATTGTATTGTTTTTTAAGTTTTTTTATTTCATTTTTTACTTTATGCATGCCCGGTGGTTGTTTTCGTGGTGTCAACTAATGGTTTTTTATAAACCAAATACAAAGGAGACGACTACGATTAACTAAATTACTTTAATGGCCGTTCAGTGTTCATTAATGATTTTTTTCTTTTTAGTATTTAGTTGGGTGTTGAAATTTTTCCAGACATTTGCTTAGTTCTCTCTTCTTAAAGACTTTGGTATTTTAATTTGTTTATGATTTTGTGAGGTGCAATTTTTGATTCATTTACTTGACAAGAATTGAAAACAAAAAATGGCCTTAAATTACTTTAAAATAAATTAAATGCAGCTTTTTTTTGTTTTTTATTTTTTTTTGTTTAAGCATTTGACTGCTTGAATATATTTCTTTGGGGGATTACACTTGTGACTGCAATTAAATTTATGGCATTTTGGTTGTAATATTTTGTCAGTTTTGTGATTTTCTGGCAGGCTATCAATCAATTTTATTGGCTTTTATTTTATATTTTATTTTTTGAAGTTGTGTTGCATGTCAATTTTATTTCTTCTTAGAGTTTAATGAACTTTTCTTGTCATAATAACGTTTTGCTTTGCAATAAAATATGCGTATCATCTGCAGGAAGTTTTGGAAAAATTAAAATTTTTTTTTAGTTTCTCTTAAAATTTTTTTTTTAATTTTTATTGAAACATTGAAGCTTAGGTATTATTTAAAAAAAGACAGAAATCCATTCTCAAAAAATAATTAGCGGCAATTTTAAATTGAAAAAAATTTTTTTTAGCAACACAAATCCCCGAAGCTTTTTTTGCTTGTCTACAGCAAACACCCAGACTTAGGTTAGGAATCGAACTTGCGACGCTCTATTTGAGAGGTTAGCATGCTACTCATCAGTCTATGAGAGCACTAATCATTACTAACTCACATTTTTTATAATAAGCAAACTTATATCACTTTTAAAAATAATAGCTCTGGTATGAAAAAGGCATCTTATTTTATCTTTACAAAAAGAAGAACAAACTTTTAAAATTATTTAATAATTTTGGTGGTTGTTTCTAAGAAAGCATCTACTGTAAGATTAATTTTAGGTTCATTTTTTGCATATTGCTTCAGTTGATA
Source organism: Thelaira solivaga (assembly GCA_947397855.1). Classification (NCBI taxonomy): domain Eukaryota; kingdom Metazoa; phylum Arthropoda; class Insecta; order Diptera; family Tachinidae; genus Thelaira; species Thelaira solivaga. Next base: position 15,717,415 of record OX377611.1, on the reverse strand, counting down.
TATACAAATCTTTTTCCTTACATTTGTTTTTTTAAGCGATGATATTCTCTTCGTATTCTTTCTACCTGTTTAGAGAGACTGTAGTATTAAATCTATCTATAGTTTGATAGATGATTTGCTTTACCCTAATCTTACCAACATGTGTCTGTGAGATACATTTTGAGGTTTAATTCAATGTGATAACGAAAATATTCGCTATCAAACTTCTTGACTTTTATTTTATTTTATAGTTTAGCAAAAAAAAAATATTTAAAATTCTAAATTATTTTATTTTTTATAAGTCAAAACAAAAACTGCAACATAAACTACGGTCAAGTGTCTCTTAGACACATTCAAAAAGTAACGCAAGCCAAAAAAGCTCGTAAACTCTTTCTACGAGAAGTTGCACAAGCACTTATTGATCCCCAAATACGCCAAAGCTCACGAAATAAATCACAATGGCCTATAGTTCATTGCAAGCAGCCAGTTCTTCAGGAAGAAGCTTCATCAAATGTTAATAATTGTGCCACAAATAAGCGCAAAAGATGTTATATGTGTGATCCTACAAAAAGTCAAACAATGCTGTCAAAAATGTTATAATAATGCTTGCAGTGAACATGGTAAATATAAAAACTTTAATATGCAAACAATGGGTTTCATAAAAAATTTCATCTAAATTTACTTGTTTTTATATTTTTGTTTTTATATAGAATTAAACTTCTATATTTTTTTGTGAACAATTTATTTTATGTCTTTTAATTTATTTTCAAGCTATTAGGCCTACATTTCCTTATGAAAATAAAACACAATATGAAATAAAAATTGTGTTTTATTTTCATAAGGAAATGTAGGCCTAATAGCTTGAAAATAAATTAAAAGACAAACTAAAATTGAATCTGGACAAAAATAAATCAAACCAATACTCAAATTAATCTTAATTTTTTGCATATACCTGATGTAACTATAAATATTTTACCGTACAATTCCATTTTATTTATGTATGACATATTTTTCATTTTATTCAATTTAATAATTGATATTATTTTTTTGAAATGCAGAAAGATTGATTTAAACCCCAGATACTGGTTTGATGGAGCAATCACTTTCGCAGAAATCCCTTTCTCATCATCAGCACCATCTGTGTCACCAGCTTGTTTTTAATTAATTAAAGTTTTTTTTTCAAAATTTTCACGTTGGTACAATTTTCAATGTTTTATGTTGGTATGATTAGAGTTAAATGAACGATTATATGCATTATAAAAATCATTTATGAAATGGGATAATTGGGAAGCAATGGCTTGAACTTTAATTCATGCATGATGATTTGCAAGAGCAAAGGGATCAAAAATATAAGAAAAAGGAGACAGATTAAGGTAAATCTTTTGAGAGTTTAATTTGTCACAAATAGTATCGGTCTTAAGAAGTAACTATTATATTATCCCATGGTTTCAGAAAGCCTCTCAGTTATAAAAAATTTAATTTACCGACAACTGAAAAATTTTACTCTAATAAAACTAAAGCTAAAAATCAAAACATTTTAAAAAATTGTTAAAATTATTATTTAATATTAATCAAGCTAAAGATCTTAAAAAATTATTTTTATTTAAATATTCCAGTATTTCGACTTTTTTTTGCAGGTCTTCTTCAGAGAAATTCATTTTTATTGTTAAAATTTTAAGTTTTCCTTTAAAAAAGTTTTTTTGTAAAATTTTTTATGCAACTTTGGGCTTTTTTGCAGTCCTATGACGATATTCACAAAAATTTAAATGCAATAACATCTGCTAAAATTATCTGAAAGTAAGCATAACAAAAATTTTTAAATAAATAAACATTAAATTAAATAAGTAATAAAATAACTTTTTTCCTGGACATTTTTGGGGGATTTAAAAATTTATATTTATTTTTCTGTTAACTTACCTTGAACTTGATTGCAAATATTTAAATTGTTCAATAAATAAAACAGGATATTTGAAAAAAAAAATAATTAAATAAAAACACTGCTAAACATTAGCAGAGATAACTTATCTTGAAAAAATTATAAAAATTTTAGATTGAATTTAAATGCATTATGTGAGTCATGAATTTACAAATCATATTTAAATATCAAATATCAAATCTTAAAAATAATTATTCACTAAAAATATATTTATTTAAATTTTATATCTAAATACAACAATTTTTTTTTTAAAAAAAGAACCTCTTATTTTTAGGGAAATAAAAAAAAATAGAAAACTAAAAAATTTACATAAAACTGAGGTTAATCACAAATTATTATGAAACCCTTAAGGAATATTGAAAACATAATATTTTAAATTAAGAAAAAAATCAATATTATTTTTGGCAAACACCAGGAACACCAACAAAATCAAATTATTTAATAAAATGTGCGTTACTCAATGGTCTGGCAGCCAGCTACTTGCTATTAAACAAACAAACTCTATTAAAGTTTTGTGGGAGACAACTCTGTATGGGGTCTTCCAACAGCAGAGATAACAAAATATAAAATAGCACACACGTTTAAAGAAAAAAAAGGGTTAGAATTTAAATGTTCCCAGATGATAAATATCTTCTTAGGTTTAGGTGTATAAGTAGAAATTTTTGTACTGCTAAAAGCAGCAGTCATGGTCAGCGAATAGATTAAAATAAAATCATAAAATCATATTTCTTATTTAAATTTTTTTTTTTTAAGTAATATGCTTAGTAGCTACAAAGCAAAATAAAAAATAAAATAAAATAAAAAATTGTATTAATTAGTGATCGATCGATCTTTTTTTTTATTTTTTTTTTATTAAAAAAGCCACACACATAAGGCTCCTATTTAAGTAGCCACTATCAGTGGCGACTACTAATTTAATATTATGTCACTGTTTTTATAATATAAACGCCTTTTGATTATTGTTTCCGTGCTCATAAAGTCACACGCTCTCAAGCATCATTATAAAGTCGATTTAAAAGCGATCAAGCAAAATATAAATAAATTATATTGATGCCATTGGAGTTGATAAAAACAAATTAACTTAAATTATTGCTGTTATTAATAAACAAAGCAAATAAAACTACTGTTGGTATAAATTAATTTCTTCTTCTTCTTTTTTTCATTGGAAATTATTGAAGTTTTTTTTCAATTTATTTTATTTTATTAAAACTTTGTTTCTTCTTTCTTGTTGAGAATTTGTAAGCAAGATCTCAGATTATGGTTATTCCTAGAAATTACCAAAAATAAATTTACTAATTTGTTTAATTTGCTATAATTTTTTCTTTTTTTTTTACCACTTTAAACTGATAAATAAAAACCTTTTGTTAACGAAATGTTTTTATTGTGAAGTTTATTTTTTGAGTTATGATGCTGAAAATTGTGTCTGCTATATAAACGAAGATATGCCACACGTGAGAAATATAATTTTTCAACACAAGTAATTTGGTTTTTAATAAAAAGGCCTTATTTGGGAATGTTAATCTATCTAACTTTAAGAGCTAAAGGTTTGACCTACTAACTACCCAGTATCATCTGTAAGCAGACTACTGGAAGTCCTTCTACATTTATGGGGCATTGTGGAAACACCGATTATGTATTGCTAGTCATTTTAGAAGACTACAACTTTAGAAGCTGTATATCCTATGCATCGACAGACGATTAAACGAAAGAAGATTTTCATGATTAAACATAGCAACTTACCGCCATACCACAGTGGACAATGGAAAAATTTGCAAACAGGATGTACGACTACAGCAATGCACAAACAGGCTGGCTTGTAAAACATTACACATACTTCTAGTAATGTGCGACTTTAAAAATGTTTTGTGCAGCTCTTTTGTACGAACGAGCGTCAGAGTAATCCCGAACAGAGCAAAATGGGTGCAAAGAAATGTTGGAGAGGTGAACTACTATCTGAAGCAAATGTTGTCTAGATAAGAAAACTTGTTACCTCCAATTATATATGTGAAAAAAAAGAAACCTTGGACATCGTCCAAGCTTGACTTCGAAAGGGAGACTTGTTAGCAGAAAATCTGTCAGAGAAAACGGTAAGCAATGAGGAGATATGGCATAGAGAAGCCGATGCCTCGTAATTTTCACAGAATTTGTTTCATAAATCAAATATTTAAATATGTTGCTAAAAATATTTTTTCTTTTTAAACTAAAAATGAAACAAGTGAAATGCGGCTATGCCGAGTGTAGAACCAAATATTCATAGTTTTAACTTTGCATATCCTTAAATAATAAAAAAAATGTAATTAATTAATTAATAATTTGACTAATTTATAATTATATCAGAGTTGCCATTTTAGCATTTTTAGGCTCGATTTAGCCTTTTTTTCTCGCAGTTAGCCTTGAAATTTATTACTTAGGCTCTCGCGTTTTTTCTAGCCTTTTTTCATTTTCAAAATAGCCTTTTTTTGGCAATTTGTTTTGCGGATAGTGCGAAAAAATTTTTTTATAATTTTTTTTTAAAAAAAAGCAAAGGGGGTAGTCCATGGTAATTTTTGTCGAAAAAAATTTTTTTCTCACTATCCGCAAAAAAAAAATTGAATTAAAGCCAATATGTTTATCTATTCAACACAATAAGAATCAAGTTGATATCTAGAAAAGTAAGGAAGTTATGACAAAAAAGGTAACCAGTTCTACTACTGCCTCTTTAAGGCTAATTGGTTACCTTTTTGATCATAATGTGCTTAGTTTTGAAGATAGCGACTTGATTTTTTTGCGTTGGCTTTAATTCGAAATTTTTTTTGAGGATAGGCCGAAAAAAAGAAAGTTATAACCAAAAAGGATACTTACAATGACCTTCTTTTCTTTAGTTTTGGTCATTGTATGTTTTCTTCTTGATTTTTATAAAAATCATAATTATATTTTTTTTTTAATTTTAAGCTAGAGTTTACCTAACATTTTTTTGCGAGTGATTTAGCTTTTTTTAGGCAAATTTAGCTTATTTTTTTTAGCTCCTGGCAACGCTGATTATATCTTGAAGAAGCTACGCAAGTTGGAAGGACAAATTTATATAATACGACCTCAAACTTAATGTACTAGCCGTTTTAATTCAAAAAATTAATGACATTACAAATATTAATTAATATAATTTTCTTTAAATAACTATATTTTTGTTAATGTCAAATAAATAATTTATTAGTTAGTTTTATTTGACCTTTTTCTTTTAAATAATATGGCTATTTTGTTAAGCTTGAGGTCTTATTTTCCAAAAATTTATTTTTATATCGTCTTCAGGATATAATTATAAATTAATCAAATTAATAAATAAATAATTTATTTCAGTTAAAGAAATTCAAATTAGCGACATCTAAGAAACAAAAATTCTGTAGTGCGATTCAGTAACTTTTATTACGAACATTCGTATCGAAAAAAACCAGTTTAACGATATTTCATTGAATTAGGTATTCAGAAACTTTCCGACAAATGCACAGAGGGACATCCAGAATGTATATACTTAATTCGGTGCTCCATAGACACACACATGTATGGTGTAGAAATTATAAATGGAATCACAAACTTATACACCTTTCTTATTTACAGTGAAAGGTATAACAATATGCCTCTCTTTTCTGGGCCGAAATTGATTGAGAGCGCTTGTCTGTATGCTAAATATGTCAAAGCAGTAATGGCTGCTTTAGCACTGAAGATCAGATCATAAATAAAAATGCTTTCTGTGAGTTGAATTTAATTTTAGATTCGCATAAACAACTTGTTAGCTTTAAAACCGCTTCTAACAAATCACAGTTTTATTAAACTAAAGAGTGATTTTTTTGCTATTATCTTTTTGGCAACACTAGTTTTGACAGCTCACGCACGTTTTGTCAAACATCTTCAGTTTGGTCTATAATTTAATCATGAATCGTCTTACAAACGAACAACGCTTGCAAATTATTGAATTTTATTACCAAAATGCGTGCTCTGTTAAGAAAGTTCATCGCGCGCTTCTTCCATTTTATGGTCAGTTTAATCGACCTACTGAGGCTTCTATTCGGGCTATTGTACCAAAATTTCGCACCAAATTTACATTGTTGGACATTAAACCACCAACACGCTTACGTAGAGTGCGAACTGAAGAAAATGTCGCTGCCGTATCGGCCAGTGTTGGTGATGACCGTGAATTATAGATTCGGCGCCGTTCGCAGCAATTGGGCCTCTGTTACTCCACTACGTGGAAAATTTTGCGGAAGGATTTGGGTGTGAAGCCTTATAAGATACAACTGGTGCAAGAATTGAAGCCAAACGACCTACCACAACGCCAAATTTTTGGTGAATGGGCTCTTGAAAAGTTAGATGAAGATCCACTTTTTTATCGAAGAATTGTGTTCAGCGACGAGGCTCATTTCTGGTTGAATGGATACGTGAACAAGCAAAACTGCCGTATTTGGAGTGAAGAGCAGCCAGAAGCATTGCAAGAGCTACCAATGCATCCACAAAAAACAACCGTTTGGTGCGGATTATGGGCTGGCGGCATCATTGGGCCGTATTTCTTCAAAGATGATGCGAATCACAACGTTACTGTGAATGGTGAGCGCTACCGTGCGATGATAACAATCTTTTTTTTGCCCAAAATGGAAGAGCTTGACTTGCATGACATGTGGTTTCAACAAGACGGTGCCACATGCCACACAACACGCGAAACAATGGACCAATTGAGAGGCGAGTTCGGTGAACAGTTTATTTCACGCTTGGGACCAGTCAATTGGCCGCCCAGATCGTGCGATTTAACGCCTCTAGACTATTTTTTGTGTTGCTATGTTAAGGCTAATGTCTATAGGGACAAGCCCGCTTCGATTGACGCACTGGAAGCCAACATTATTCGTGAGATACCGGCCGAAATGTTGGAAAGAGTATGCCAAAATTGGACTAATCGGATGGACCATTTGAGGCGCAGCCGCGGCCAACATTTGCATGAAATAATCTTCAAACATTAAATTATATCGACCCAACTATCGATCCAAATAAATATTTCATGCATTTTTCTGAATTTTATGTGTTTTTTTTTAAATTTCCGATAGTTCTTATAAAATCACCTTTTATACACTAAAATATTCGAACAAAATAACTAAAACCTTTTAATACATATTGTGCCCTGTAGATGGGTAGCGTGCTAACCTATTAATTCGCTCGATTCCTACTAAAGGGCTGCACCAGCATACTTTAAAGCCACACAACACTGCAAACATGTGTAATATTTTATATTGAAAAATGCTTGTAAACAATTTCATGTACTCCTATATTTATGCAGCCATTTAATTCCTACCCAGACCCTGGGAGCCGATGGTCAATAGTTGACATTTTAATCTTAGAATTAATTTCTAATATTAAATAATAATAATAATAAAATTTTATAATATTATTACTTCGCTGATATAATTTTTTATTGAATTACACAAAACATTTAACATTTTTTTTATTAGTTATATTTTGTAAAATTTTAATTCCCATGAAAAACCTTTAACAATTCTCATTAAAAAAAATTAAATATTGATTGTGAAAGATTTACTCATAAAACAGATTTTGTTATATTTTTCTTTTGAAATGTCTTAAGCATCAAAGCGAAAACATTCACGTACTTTAATTAATCATTATCTTAATCAATAAATTTTTATTTTGTTATTTTTCTTTTTTTTTTATTATTAAATGAGTGTGCGTGTGTGTTCTTGTATAATAACATTTCATTTTAACTAACAATATAGTTTTAAAAATTACCGCTAAGTTATGTAAAGTTCTGCATGGCGTTCATTTTAATGCAGGCAACCAAACGATTTACTAACTAACCAGCCAGTCAGCCAGCCAACAACCATATCAAATTTCATACAATGAAAGACAAATAAACCTTTACTTTTTTCATGCTTTATCTTCCTAGACTATTCTTGTGATCAACATGATCTTCATCCTCATCATCATCATCATCATCAGCATTGTCAACTTTGTTTTGTTGGCGGCATATTTTAACTTTTTCATTTATTAGAAACAAACTTACATGCATGCATGTAAGCGCAAGCATACACACAACATACATTAGAAGTATTGTAGCTATGAACGAGTACATTTATCCATATTTATTGTATGTTTACTGACCTGATAAGTGTTGTTCAGCCATGGAATGGTTGGTTGATTATGGGCATGCGCCCCGTATTTATTGGCAGCTGTTTTTATTTATTTATATTTTTACGGTTGTTTTGCATTCTTGTGCATCTTTTACCTTTTCATCTTCTCACTCTCTTTTCAGCTCTAAATACTGTCCGGCTTCATCACTCAGGTCTTCATTTAGTTTAGTTTAGTTGGTTTGTGTGAGTGAGTGTGTGGCATTTAATATCAGGCGCCAATATTTCTAAGATCTTTTTGTGGAGATTTTTGTTCCGTTTTAGATTTTCTTTTTCTGTTATTGTTGTTGGTTTTGTCATCTTTTAGGGTTCTTATTGTTTTAACTGTTTATTTGTGTGCATGTGTGGCTTAATTTTCTAGGCATGTGTGCAGAAATTTTGTCTTTCTTTTAGTTTAAATTTTTATTTTTCTTCTTTCTTAATTTTCATTTGTAACGCGTGTCATTTGTTTTGTATTTAGTTACAAGATCAGCTGTCTTTTGTTACTTTTGTTTACTGATGACTAATTAATTTCATTTCTTTTTTGTTGTTGCTGAGATTTGTAACGGATGAAAATTCCCAACCGCATTTTTTATTTAGGTCAGTTGGTTATAACGTTGCTAGGTACTCTAACATTGTTAATTTATTTTTCTTTTTATGTTACACAATCAATAAGTAAGCTGTGGGAAGAAATTGGATTTACTAAGAGTAGCCGAATTTTCATTGAAAATAATGTCAACTTAATGATTACCGAAAGCCACCATATAACAACTTTAAGTTGTCACTACAAAATTTAATAATTGTAACAAAAGTTCTTCTCTACTCCTAGAAAATAACTTCCGTTGCAAATTGACATTAAACCAGCTCATATGGGGCACAATAATTACATCAGTGGGAATTATCCTAGTAGTGCGCTAAAATATCAATATTTTTTAGTTTATAAACTGGGAGTATTTTGCAGTTATGCTAAGTAGCTCTAAAGACTGTCTTTAAAAAAACAAATTTCACTCCATTGCTTTTCTTGGAAAAATTTTAACAACTAGAACTAGAACTAGAAGCGGAAACAAGTCACCTGGTCAATGTGGCCAGACCAGATGACTTGTGTCACTTCTCTGATATTACAAATACTCCCTTATATGTACTAGCATTTATTAAGAGTTCGAAGATTTCCTTGCCTGAATTGTTCGCCATATTAGACGGTTGTAGATACTGATGGCCAAATTAAATCACTACAATGATATAGTATGTGCTGTGAATTTTCTTTGTTAAATAACCTGCAGAAGTCCTTTCTATTGATAGTTATATTTGCTAATTATTCCAATACCCTTTGATGAATCCCCTGAAAATATAAATTCCTGACCGACTCAGGCTTCCGACTGAAAATTTGATTTTTGAATTTTTTGTCTTTGTGTTTCATATAATAAAAGTCAGAATTAAATTTTCCGTTATTTTTTCTCTTTTGTTTATTTATTTTTTTTGTTATAAAAAAGAAAGAAAAAAAGACACTTGATAACACAACTGTGCCTTTTGTTTGCTTCTAGTAACACCACACAGCTGCAAAAATCTAAGCACGTGATTTAGGGAAACTCCTAAAATACATAAGAGCATAAGGATATTGATTGATACATACACAAGGATATAGTTTTCAAAAAGTAACAACACTAGTTGTTTAGTGTTTAAAATAGACCCCACAAAACTCTATTTACTTCTGCAGTAAAGTTTCAATTGTGTTTGATATTTCTAATGCAGCACAGTGGAGTTGAAGTATAAATTTATTGAAAAAAATTTTATTAATGGTTTTGTTAGAGGCAGCAATTTGTTTTTTTTTTTCTCTTTTTTTCACTTTTCAGTTTCTTCCATTTTCTTTATTTTACTCTCTTTATGATACACTGGGAGATCTTAGTAAAACTCCGGTCATATTAAACAAATATTTGCATAACCACTATGTCATCTACATATAATTTATTTATTTTAAAGAAATATTTGCTTAAATTAATTTAATTTTGTGTTAAAATAAAACATGCTTGCATTGCTATATTATTTGAAATGATTTTATGTATTATAATAAAAGTCATGTTAGACTATGAAAATAATTGCCAAAAAATAATGGTTACGTTTGTGTAATGTGACCGTAGGTTAAGTCTCTTTCCGTTTTAAAATTCTTAGTTTTTGTTTACATTAAATTAAAAAAAAAATACAGCCAATTTTGCTAAGAACTTTTCATGTACTGCAGGAATGTACCCAAATAATTTTTAATCTAAGACAGCTATTGTCTTATTTTATTCACTTGATACTAAGGCTTTCACAGCTGCACAATAGATCTTAAGGGTCGCGGTGCGATTATAGAGTATAGTGATAATAAAATAAATAAGGCTTTCACAAAGTGCAGAAACTATTGAGTTTGAATATGAGGAATATAATGGTACTTGTTGTGAAGAAGTAAAATTTTTTCTTATAGAAAAAAGTAGCAACCGAATATTGTTAAAAAAATATTTATTTGATTGATAACTTTTAATGATTTACAAATAAAATATTTTAAATTACAGTTACAACCACTGTCTATCAGAAAAACAAAAATTCAGAGCTGGTGGTATGAGTTGTAGCTCATGTCAAAAAAATTTAAAAGAAATAAAACGAATTTGTATTTAAGCAGAAAAAAATCAAACCAGCTACGGATTCACATGCACTAACTTACTCTCTCTTGAACAGCAGCTGCCATAATAAAAATTACCCACCCCAAAAAAAAAAAGAAATCATGATCATATTCAAACGACATCAATAAAATGATCATGATCAAAAGCGCATGTGTTATTTTTTTTTTCTCTCATTTACTTGGTATTTATTTGCATTACCTTGCATACAAAATGTACCTGGAAATAGCTTTTATGCTGTGTCAAAAAGGAATTAAACAAAAAGTGAATGTTGTGCAGTGTGTGTATTTTTGCTAAAACTACCTGGTTTCAAAACCAAAACAATAATACACCTCTAATCTTTTCAATTGCATTTAATTCATCCCCTTGGCCCCTTTTTTTTTTAATGATTATACGCTATTTCGGATTAATGCTTCATTTTAGCAAACAACCCTTGTTGTCCTAGACTAGTTATTCTTTTTTTTTTTTTTTTTGTAAATTTGGCTCTTGTGTATTCCACTATAAGTTTTGTTTCCTTGTAAGCGAAGGCTTCATTGTTGTTTAAAATTCCTTTAAGGAAAATGTATTCTACATCTGCTAAAATCTTTATTATTCTTAGCAAGTACTATGACTTGTGGATATTGTTGTTGCTACAAACAAAAATACGTTACAATTTTTTTTTGGTATTTTGGCGCTAAAATAGACTTTCTTGCAAAATGCCTTGTAAATGAAATATTAACCGGTGTGAGATTTATTTTGATGATGACTTACCGCTTATTTTTTAAAAATAATAAAATTTTTCTATTTGCTGTAGAAGTTTTAACTGTTAACTGTTTGCTCATCTACCGACTATATTAAGAAGAAAAGTAGTTCACAAACGATTTATCAAGCTATCGCATAGCACATCCTAGAAAACACTACACTTAACAAGACTGATCTTTGACTCTTTACCGGCCATTATGGTCTTAGATTGAAAAAAAAAATTAAGCTTTCCCAAGTTATTTTTAAGTTTAGAAAATTAGCTATCTAATTAATTAATTAAGCTAGTCTTATGTACAAGCGAAATTATATGCGATTAAATTTAGAGAATAAATTCTTTCTATTGTTTATGGTCTAGATGTGACGTATAATTTTTTTTTATATAATTCTTGGTTTTGGACTGGTGCAATATAGAAAATGAAGGCGTTGTGGTTGCTTTACTGAAACCCCAAATGTCTTGTTGATGACAGCCCATAAGAAAAGAGAAAGAAAAAATTTGTTTTTTAACTAGAACCATTTTGTAACTGCTTAAGTACCAACTGCTCTTGATAGCGGGTAGTATGTACATAGTAGTAGTCCTTAAAATACTTAACTTTATTTGTAAGTTCATGTGATCTTTTTCTTCTTTTATTACAATTTAAAAAAGAAAAATGTTACGTTAAAACCTTTTAGTTTTGTCAGCAAAATATTTTTTTAATGAAAGTTTATTAATTTAATTTATAAATATATCGTGGAAAAATTACGCAAAATTGAAGCGAAAAATTGATTAAAAACAAATAATTCTAATAGGACCTCAATTTTGAAAAAATTATTTTCCATTTATCTAGAAATTTGTGTATGGCAAGAAAAGATACAAATTTTCTGAATGCCATTTGATTTATTTATTTATTTAATTTGTTAGGGCTAGTCAGAATTAAAAAAAGATATGAATTAAATATAAGTTTAGTTACCTTCAATATTCCTTGAAAAGTTTAACTAAATCCAATAAATGCTTTTCGAGTAATTTTATAATAATTAAAAGGTACTTTTAATCCGCTGAATATTTAAATCAAATTTTTTTTTGAAACTGTGCTTTTGAAGTCGGTGTCCTTTGTAAAGCTGCTCTATTGATTTAACAAATTTGAAATTTTTTGATAATTTTGTTAGATCAAATAAAATTAGTTGTTAAGAGCAAAAGTTTTTATTTTCTAAAAAATTACGTATTCAATTTTTCTTTCAAGCCCGGGAGCCAAATTGTGGCACTCGATAGCCATAGAAATTTCGAGCAAAATCGAATACCGTAATTTATCCATAGAAGATTCGAATTCCAAAGCCATTAATTTTTTTTTCAAGCTTCTGTCAAGTACTATTAGAGTAACATTTTCTTGTTTTATTTTAAATGATTTCAAATCAGTCTATCACAATTTATGCTGCTATCACTTGTGTTCCTTTGAATCCAATTTTTAAAATAATTAAAATTTATTTCTGAAATTATGTTGTAATCAAATTAAGAGCTTAATCAACAAAATTTTATTATTGTTTTTAAGAAAATATATTAAATAGCTGGTAAAAATTATTTATAATGTGGCATTTTTTATACTTCTGACTGCGTTTTACCCCTTAATTTTTATTTAAAATTAATTTCTGTTTTTATTAAATTTTTATTTCCATTTCTATACAGCATTGATGAAATACCTCTTTAAAGTTTTCTAAAACATAATCATAGTCAGACTAAAGTCGGTATATTTTTAAAAAAGGTTTTATACTTATGAATAAAAGTCAGCTCTTAATAAAAGCCTACTTTTTAGTGACAATGAGTATGGCCATTGTTTACTTCTATTGCTTTAATTTGCATAGTTTTCAACAAAAACAAATTTTATTTTTAATTCTAATGTCAATGTCAAAAGAGATTATTCAACTCTATATATTTATTTTGGGTTTTTATCAAATTGTGAATGAGTTTTCGTTATATTTAAAATTTACATTTGATGCTTTTTTTGTATAATTCACATATTAGACCACTGGCGCTAAGTGTGTGAGTGTGTAATGCTGCCAAAATAAGCTTCTTTACAAAACAAAATTATTAAAATTTACTACCGTTGTTGTTACTGCCCAAAAAAAAAAGCGTTTTTCAATTAAGATTGCAAGTCAATAACCTAAAAAAAGTAAAAAAGAATTCGTCCTTCAGAAAATTGTTTTTGTTGTTTACAAAATATTTAAAAATGTTTACTTATTGTATATATAAAAAAATTAGAATTATTCAAAATAAAATGCTAAATAAATTCAAATAATTTTTTTTTTTTGTAATAAAACTTATAAATAAAATTACGACCTTGCGCGCCTATCCAGGTATAGACGTTTACTGTTATGTGGGGAGTGTTCTATTTAATTTTATTAAAAAAATAGCTTCAACTGAAACATTAAAACCACCAGCCCTGACACTGGTAAAAAGATCAGCTCTTTGAAAAAGTACGATTTCTTCTGGAATAACGCCTATCATATCCAATATTCTTTCACAGTATGGGCATTTGTAATTAACAATTATTTAAATAACCAAACTATCACTTTGTCATCCAATTGTTATTTTTTTTTAATCAGTGCAGAAATTTTTCTTTTAATTTTTTAACAAAGAAGAAGAAGGTATAAAGGTATAAATAATTTTTTTAAGACGAATTATTTGTTACACTGTAATTAATGTTATATAAAAATAGTATCATGCCTTCTGGTAAGACTTTAATTAAAGTCAATGTTTTATTCAAGTTGTAAAGATATTACATAAAAAACAAGTATCATTTAATTCATTAGAAGAAGTAACACCTTAATTGCTTAGTTTGCTTGAGGCCAAATCACTGCATTCGATATCGAGCAACTCGTATCGAAATTTAGAAATTTTTTCATATATAAACAAGCATTACGAAAATTTTCATTTGATATCAAATGCTATGACTTGAGGCCTAAGTTACCACCACAGAAATTGGGCTCAGTTGCTCGCTTTTTAATAAGATAAAGAAAGCGAAATATCAGAAGAGAAATCGCATTAAAAATCAAAAAATAAATTAATACTTGAAGGAACTTATATATTATTTTTAACATTAGAGTTGAAAAATAATTAAATTCGCTTATAAGTATTTAAAGCCATGTGGTAAACGACATTATTTTCTTTAGTTTTTGATATTTCTTTATACAGGGTGGGCCAAAAGAAACCAAGGGGTGTAAAAGTTTAATAACTTTTTTGTTTATTAACTTTTTTTTATTTTTTTTTTCAGATTTTATAATATACAAATTGGAAATTTTTGTACACTAAGTATGAAAAATGATGTCTCTTAAATGACCACCGTTTTCAGCTTCACACTGATGGGCTCTTTTTACAGCATTTTCCATAACATCTTTCAAAACTTGTGGCTTTAGCGTTCGAATTTCTGCAACAATGTTTGCCTTGAGTTCAAGGATTGTCTCTGGCTTGTTCACATACACTCGATCCTTCAAAAAACCCCAAAGAAAATAGTCGGGTGCTGTCAAATCTGGCGATCGCGCTGGCCAAATAATTTCCGAATTTCGAGAAATTATTCGCTCTCCAAAAATTTGACTTAAAAGTGCCATTGTGTCTCGGGCAGTATGGGCAGTGGCTCCGTCCTGCTGAAACCACATACCAGGTCTGTTTTCAAGAGCAGGACGTAAAAATTTTCTATCATAAAACGATACCGCTCTCCATTTACGGTTACAGCACTTCCATCTTCATTCTCGAAGAAGTAGGGTCCAATGACATTTTCAGATGTGATCCCACACCATACTGTACACCTGATGGGGTGCAATTGGCGTTGATGAATGGCTCTTGGATTTTGAGAACCCCAGAACCTACAGTTCTGCTTGTTAACAAAGCCATTCAAATGAAAATGAGCTTCATCACTCATAATCAAATTTTCAATAAAGTTGATCTCTGGTTTAAATAATAAAATTCTATTGTTCTGGTTCTCTGTTCAGTTGTGAACCTCTCCATTATAAATTCTCCAAATGTTGTCTATATAATCTGAAAGAAAAAATAAAAAAATTTAATAAACAAAAAAGTTATTAAACTTTTACACTCCTTGGTTTCTTTTGGCCCACCCTGTATAATAAAGAATTGAGAAAATTTTGAATTTTAACTTGTAGCTTTTTAACTTTTTTCTAACTTATTTTTTTTCGGCGAGATTTAGCCTTTTCTACCTTTTTTACCTTTTTTTAGGGACATATACTAGCTTATTTTTAATCTAGCTCCTGTCAGTGGCATGTTCATGTATCGGCAAATCATCGGCACTATTTATTCTTGCCCCTTGATAAAAAAAAAACAGAAAGTTTCGTGTATCTATTCAATGAAGAGAATTATACTGAGTGCGATTGATATACTTATTTTTTGTAATTTTTTTTTTTTGTAATTTTTTGTTAATAAGAATTTAATGAATTAAAATCGTTTTTTAAAAAAATACTGACTTTATTGTGACTATGATTATAAGCCAATGACTTTCAATTTATATATTTAATGGGACTTTTGAAAAATTCATAATATGAACTTGAATGCCTTGAAAATAAAATAATTTATAAGCCAATATTTTTATTTTTCAGAATATTAATAAAATCAATTAATTAATCTTTTTTTTTTTTTTTTGATGTAAATATGGCTGTAAAACTTTAATTCAATATTTAAGAAGCATATAATTTAGGGCAGCAAATGTGGTTAGTGATTTAAGTGTGAATTAACCTCTTCTTTTAAAAATATTAATCTCTTTTGGGTGCTAAATTCCATTTTCGGTTGCTTTTAAAATTGACTATTTTCCATTTTATTATTTAAAAAAATTGTTATTTAAATGAAATTATTTTAACAAAATATTAATCTTCTTTTGTGCTTAATTCCAGAATTATGTTGGATTATTATCCTCATGATATTCTCATCAGTTATTTATTTAGTATAAAAAGTACCCAAGGGGATCATTTCATCAGACGCTTCTCTGACTCCTCAGTAGATTACTCCCAACATATCTCGGCAAACATTAAAACCTTTATATTGTAAAAGCCATTGACTAAATAAGAATTATTTGTCAATAGTTCCAAAAAGATTTAAATATTCAAACTGAACTGAATAAAGAAAACTTCCCAGCCAAAATTTTAATATTGAAAACTTTATATTCTTTTTTTATTAAAAATAAAATTATTTATAAATCAAGACTTTATTTTTTCAGAATATTATTAAAATCAAATAATTAATGCTGATTTTTTTTTTTTTTTTTTGGAATTAAGCATAAAGAAAACTTAATATTTTATTAAACTTTTGAATTCCAAATAAAATTATTTTATTAACTCTGTTTATAAGGTAAATATAACGAATTATTAATAAGAGAATTATTTAAGACTTTTAAAAGAGTAAGATCTACATAAAGGGATATTTTTTAAATGTAACTCTTTTTATACCAAATAATTTAACAGTAACTTAAGACTAAAATGAAATTGAAACACATGAAATAAGAGCTGAAAACTGTGTAAGAGATTTAGCTTTGGAAAAAATACACTCTTCAATTAAAATAAAGAGCAGGTGTTTTGTGTTGTTTTAACAAGTTCTCTGTAACCTGTAAAAGCTAACAAAAGAGAAAAACTTTTAATTTTTTTTTCTTAAATTTATAGAAATTTGTTTGTATTGAAGAAAGTCTCTTGTATATAATGTTTTACATAAATGAGCAGTTTGAAAAGAGACAACTCCACCCATATACACACATACCAAGTGAATCTTATTTTATGAACAGAAAAATGTGCTCTTTTATTTGGTTTTAGAAGAAAAAAAAAGGGGGAAAATAAGGTTAAAATTAGAAATCTTAAGAGTTGTTGTTTTTAAATATTAAAAACGAAATCTCTAAAACGTTGCCTTCTGCGGTGTATGATCATTGTTGTTATTGTTAATATCGTTGCTGTTGTGGTCTTGGCTGCGCTCACATATTCCTTCCTAGTTATGGTTGCTGATTGCTAGTTGATGGTTGAATGTGTGTAATGGGCACGTGCTACCAGCTCTGCTTTATGTTCAGCTTGTCTGCAAAGAACATCTGGTGCATATTTTATTTTATTATTTTATTTTACTTGTATGAAAACAATTAAGGTGGTTGAAATTGAAGATCACTAAAGAGTGCAGAGAGCAGTGTGTCTAATAAAAGATGCTTTATGAAAAATCGGAAGTACATATATTTATAAGGGAACGCTAGGTACACAATATATTCAAAAAAAGGGGAGGTTGAGGGTTGAAAAATATATTTTGCTAATAGGAATTCTTAATTTTTTTTTTTTTTGTCAAAGGATCAACAACCACGAGTATAAATATTAAAGTGATCGTACACAATTACATCATTCGTTTAAAGAACCTTTAACGTAAAGGAAGTATAAGGATTTTTAAAACTAAAACCGAAAGTACAAATAAAAGTAAAGAAATAAGATTTTAGTGTTTTAAGTTATTAAGCAAAAAAAAAAATAAATTCTTAAAAAAAAGTGAAAACTCGAAATAATTTCTAAGTGATATAAGCTATGGATAAATTAAACTACAGCAAATGTCCTTTAAAAAAGAGACCCATTTTAGTTACACACGATGACACTAATACGGATATTAAAAATTGTTTAGAGCAAAGTGAGTTGAAGAAGCTGGAAAATTGTTTTTTTAAATCTAAAATTTTTTTTTTTTTTAATTTATAGACGAAGGTCCTGTTGACTTAAGCAAAGCAGCCAACTGCCTCCCCACAACTGTTACATGGAATAATTTACAGCATTATGAAAACCAAGCCGTAACTACTTTAGATTTTACCCACAAGTTTACTGCTCAAAGCAAAGAGGAGCTGGCTCAGCGCATTTGGCAAGAAACCAGAGAAATTGCCCGTGCCTTTCCTGATGTGTTTACACGTGAAGAAATTGCTCGCAGTTTAGCGCGTTTAGGCTATGGAGATTTTCCTTTAAACACAGAAAATCATATTAATGAAAATTATTGCATTAGACCATCTCCACCTTTACCACATGCAGCAACATTTTATGCGGCCACTGTGAAAACAGAACCTCTAGATACTTGTTTGGAGGAGGAAAATTCTGTAAATACCATGAGAAATGTTAATAATAATTTACTCAAAAGTATAGCTGAATATGAAGACTATTTAAAGCCGCAAGATTTTTCAAGAGCAACTTCCCCCCAGATTTTAAAAGATAATGAAGTGTATGGTTACTTAAAGTCCAGTTGTGAACCAGAAGACTTGAGTGTGCGTTCTGGTAGTAAAAAGGTGTTGGGTGAAAATACAAATTTGCATAATGTGGCCACAGCTTTGTTGGGCTTACAAAATTTTAAACCTGAAATTGGTAATGAAAATGTTAAGCCTTTGACTGCAAATAATATCAATATGGGTATTAAACTGAAAACCAACAATGATTTGTATTATCAGTGCCAGCAATGCAACAAATGTTACTCGACTTATGCTGGCTTAGTTAAACATCAACAAAGTCATGCTTTTGAAAGCACAGAATATAAAATCATAAGGAGTAATCCCGAAGGTGGAGCCACTACTCATGATTCAGCAGAGTTTACCACCGATCAGGCAGCCGCTTTAATACAGGCCTCCAATTTGGCTTCCACACAATCCATGCAAAAGCCTGTAGGAGTGCCACGCTTTCATTGCAACGATTGTGGTAAATCTTATTCTACTTTTTCGGGCTTAACCAAACACCAACAATTTCATTGTCCTGCAGCTGAAGGCAATCAAGTGAAAAAGGTATTCAATTGTAAAAATTGTGATAAAACGTATGTGTCTTTGGGAGCCTTAAAAATGCACATACGCACGCATACTTTACCCTGTAAATGTCCCATATGCGGCAAGGCTTTCTCAAGACCTTGGCTCTTGCAAGGCCATATACGGACTCATACCGGAGAGAAGCCTTTTAGCTGTCAGCATTGCAATCGAGCTTTTGCTGATCGCTCAAATCTAAGAGCTCACATGCAAACACATTCGGATGTTAAAAAATATTCTTGTCCCTCTTGCACCAAGTCCTTTTCACGCATGTCATTACTGGGCAAACATTTGCAAAGTGGTTGTCAATCTTCACCGAACTCTCAAACATCTAAATCACCACCCTTAGAGACGGTCAATGGTTTTAGCCACCATCAATTGCAACAACATTTACAGGAATTACAAAATAAATATAACGACCCTCCATATAATGATAATATGAATCTTACAGAACATCAACCGAGAATTTATTATGCCGGCAGTGTGGCAAGTAGTGAAAATGATACTGAAGAAAGTTATCCTGCGCATACACTAATTTCGCCCTTAAGTAACTACTGAGGGAAGTTTTTGTTGTTATAAGAATTAAGTTTAGTTAAAAATACTGCTTTAGAGAATTAGACATGTCCTTAGCTTTTTCCGTTATCTTAAACACAGTCTAGTGAAAATGGCCAAAGTTAGCTTAGCTGTAGCTTAAATTTAAATGTAGTTTAGTTTCAAAGCCAAAAAGACAGACCAAATTTTTTGCAACATTTTGCCAAATTTAGCTAAGCTTAATTTACTTAATTTTATTTTAAGTTAATTTAAAATTAATGTTTAAAACTAAAGTAACTTTAAGTTAGTCAAGTATCTGAATCTAGGTTTAGCAAGGCCACTAACTTTTTCTATAAAAATCATTCATTAATTTTTGGTTTAAATTTAAAGCAGCCACCTCTAAATTGTGCCAAATAAAAACAGGGTTGCATTGAAACTTTGTTCTCATACTACCTCATTTACACACTTACTTTATTTTATATATTTTATATATTTTTATTTATAATTTTTTTTTTTTTTTAATAATTAATACAACTCAAGCAATTTAATTATTTGATCATACATTTTTCATAATAAATTAATTTACTTATATATATTTTTGTAATTTTATTTATTTTTAAAGTGTCTATCGGTTGTCTAGTCACACCTTATTTATACCACTTTATTTTATTTATGTTCTAACATTAATATTAATAAAAAAAATTTTTATGTTGTTGTAACATATTGATTTTATTATATATTTTTTTCTACTCGTAATTTTATTTCTATTTTATACTTGAACTCCAACTACTGGCACATACTTTATTTTATTTTAATTTAATTTAATCGTAAGCACATTGTTATTTGTTATTTATTGTATTTTATTAATCAATCTCTCTCAATATTTTATTGTTTTTTATTTATTTTTATAAATATTTATTTGCATATTAACTAAATTGTTAATTGTATATTTTTCTTTATTTATAAAAAGCATTGATTGTAAATAATTAACAAAATTATTTAATTTGAAAAACCAACAAGTAAAGCATTTCTGCGTTCAACTAAGCCATGCCTTCATCATTCATAAAGTGTCTTGTGCATGACATGTTCAAAGAAAAAATTTATTCCCCAGAGCTGTAAATTATTAAATGCCTTTAATATCAATTTCATGTTAGGAATATGTTGTAACACAAAGTTTATAGTCCTAGTTCACAGATTTAATTAACGGATAAAAAATTTAATTAATTAATTCAAATAAGCCCTAATAAAATTGTGTATATTTAATATATAAAACTGTGTGTGTGTTTTTTCTTGTGAATTTTTTTGTATATTTCGAGTTCTGGTTGATTGCACTAAATTGCTTAACTGGGTTTTTTCCTTTAGGTCAGGTCAGTATATGCACATAAACGAAATGTTTAGCAAACATTTTCTGCAAAATAAAAAATTTTTATAAAGTTTTACAAAAATTTAAACGATTAAAACAAGTAGTACATTTGGCTAGAAAACAAAACCTGAAACATGTTCTTTTGAGTGAAGGAATCATTCCTTGTTAGTTTACTAGCAAGAATATGAAGGGAAATTTATAAACTTGTGCGTAATATTAAGGAAAGCAAGAATATAGGAACTGTGATATTTGCAAGTGGTATAGCTTCACGGTAATTTTAGCAAGATAAGGACTTCCTCTAACTGGAAATAATACTGGCTAATTTTTTTTTTAATTTACTTATACCACTTTCAAAAACAACAGCTCATATGAAAGCAAGCAGTCATGTTTACGTGTCTCAATACTGCCGAAATTAACTTGGTTTTATTTTCATTAATTTAGTTTTCTGGCAGCATACGTTTCAAGGAATCGTACTATTTTTTACATGAGCGAAACAAATACAAAATAAATCAGCGCAAAAGCTTGCATTGTTTTTTATTTGATTCTGTTTTATTAGCTGAAAACTATAAAACGACTCCCCAAGGATTGAGATAAATTAGGACCCTCCGATGTGGTGCCTTTGTAATACCTGTTGAAGTGAAAGCAGGAAGCAGAAGCAGCGATAAAAAAATGTCAAAGTACAAAAGCAGAAGTGTAAGAATTAAAATAAAAATATATTTAAAAGAGAATATAAGGACGAAGGCCACGGCAGCCAGTTCCTATAATGTTATTAATATGTAAATTTATGTACTATTAATGAATAAATATAAAATAAAATAAATAATAAAAGAGAATAAGAAGAAGTTGAAAAAAAGTAGATCCCATTAGGAGCTAAATAAGTTTTTGAATAGACAGAGAAAATGGGCCCACAGTTTGCAATCTTTAAAGTGGAGTGCCCAATATAGGCAGAGAAAATATTTCACAATCTTCTCTTTGTCCTCTTGCTGACAACTTCTGCAGTAGCCATTTGATAGCAGATACAATTTAATAGCGGTTTTACCTAAGTTGTAGTGATTCTCTATCGCTGTCACCACATTTTTTAATTGAGCTGTGTGCAGCCTGAGTAGATTATTGGTGAAATTGTAATACAGTTTTGCTAGATTATTTTCACTATTGATGATTCACTACTGGCAGCTCGAGAGAGGTATACCTCATTACATATTGATGTTCTGTCTTCATAATCTATATAGTGTAGTAAACAAAACAAAACAAAAAAAAGAATTTTTGTACAGAGTTAAGATGCACTGAATTCAAAATATTAAAAAATTCCACCCATCCTAGGGTTAACGTGATATCAATATCAGGTCTTAAATGATTTATAGGTAATAAGAATGAGAATTAACTGGTAAGAAAATGTGTGGTAAGTAGTTTCTTCGGACTGTCGTGGATGCTTTGCTTGATTTTTCCTAAGTATTAACTACAACAATATTGTAAATGGAAACCAAATACCTTGTGAAAAGGTTAAATTCACGAACACGCTGCAATATATTACAACATGTGTTTAGGAAGTCAGCCTCTTTTTTGATTTTTTCCAAGAAGTTTTAAAAATTTATAATTTTTTACAATGTAGTCAATTATTAAATGAACCTTCACAAAATACCCTAGACGAACCATTCACTTCCACAGAAACATTCAACCTTCAATCAAACAAACATCAGCTGCATTAAACTAGTATGTACAGTCGCACTCAGTGTAACATGGATGTACATTAATCTACCCATCTTCCTAACTAGTAACTATTCCACTATGAAAATTCTAGTATAATTAAAATATAATTTTATCTATTTTTTCGAGTAAAAAATATTAGAAGTTTTTGAAAAATTCATTTGAAAATTCTACTTCCGATTTTGGAGTTAAATTTCTTTTTTTTTAATTTATTGTTTTATGCAAAAGGGGAAAAAAGGTCTATGTGAGTTGTTAACCGTCATATTTAAAAAATTTTTTTTTTTTTTAAAAAAACCTACTTTAAAAAATAATCAGAATTTTAATTTTTTTAAATATTTTTTAAGGTACATCATAGAAAAATATTACGTATTTGCTTTCACAATCACTACAGGTATATTTAACCCAACTAGAAACAAGTTATTATCTATTTCATTATGGGCTCTGATCGCACCGCGACCTTTAAGATCTATTATTCCACCCAGTTCCTAACAACAAGCCCAGGTTCCTTACGACTATGGTATAAACAAGTTATACAACCTCTCTTTCTTTAGCTGCTCGCTACACGCGAATTGCCCCCTTTGTCAGATTTACTTGTTCAAAATGTAATAAAAATGTATCAACTAAAAATTAAGTTTTATTATGAAATAGAGTAATTAAATAAAGTAATTCTATTAAATGTTTAATTACTCCAGTGAAGAGTGTGTAAAATCCAACGTAGACGAAAAAATTTTTTTTATTCGATACAAAATTACCTTTTTTGAAATTGAACTTTATGTAACGCAATCCAATTGACAGTGAAAGGGATAATTTCATATTAAAACAACAGATTACTTTGCAAGCTTAATTAAGCTTACATTGTATTGACTTTGTCAAATAGTCATAGTTTAGTACTCACCCGACTGAAACAATTAAAAATTGTCGACATTTTGTCGTCAGTTGCTTAAACTTTTGTTATTGTACTATTTTAGCATTTCCATAATTTAAACTAGAACAAAACCTAAAGCTACTGAATTAAAAACCAAAAAACTGGACTTAAAGTTTAGAAAAAGGAAAACCCATGGCGTTTAGTTTACAAATGTATTAAAGTTTAATACAAAGTAACAAAAAAGATAAATGAAAATAAAGCAAAATAAAGCGGAGCAGTGCTTGATGCAAAAAACAAAAATAAATAAAACTAAAATTAAAAGTAAAATTTAACGTAAACATAAAGACAGCATACTACTCGCATAATGGTTTACGAGACATACGAATGAGTATTCAACGTTTTTTGATTTTTTGTTTGTTTTTGTTTTTGTTAGAAGTAAATAAATTGCGTGGACGGTATTTATTATATTAATGTTGTGTCTTTAGTTGCATTTATTATAACCACAGCATTTTAATAGTTGCAGTAAAATAAAAAATAAACAAAAACAACAACAACAACATTAGCAACTTAAAAACAAAATACAACTGCTACAACAATACCATTAATACAGTGTATTTAAGGTGCGGCGTCATCAAGCAGCCGGTCTATAGTAAAAATTGTTAAATAAGAAAATACGAGTTATACTTACATAAATACTAACGTGTGTACGTACAAAATTGTATTTACTTGTGTGTATAAGCCACCTTACTTGTGGGCATTTTTAACTTACACTGCCCCCAAACAACATCATCACCATCACCGTCATTACTATCATCCCCCACCGCTTTTGCCATCATCATCATCATCGTCATCCTGTTTGTTTCACTAATACCATGTTGGTAATGCTATTTATTGCGGAAAAAGATCTTTGAAAATCCAAACAAACTTAATCAATGTCTTAAAAATTGTGGTTTAATTCTTAAATTAAACTTGTTTATTATTTGTTTTAGTTGTTAGCTGTAGTAATTTTTTGTTTGTTTGCTATTTCATTCCTTGCTTTCGTTCTGTTTACAATTATGTTTTACTTAATTAAGCGAAAAATGCGTATCAAAGTTGTAAATAAAAAAAATAGCTGTCTGGTTTCTAAAAAATGATTTGATTTTTATTTTAGTAGAAATAAATTGAATTGTGAAAAAAAAATCTGAGGAAGTTTTAAGTTGAAATTTGTAGGCACAACAGAATGATTTGATTTTGATTTTATTAGAAATTAATTAAATGATGAAACAAAAAAAAGTGTGAGGAAGGTTTAAGTTAAAATTTATAGGCAAATCAAAATCATATCTTCTGTAATATTACACTGGCAGGCTTTAAAATTAGTAAATAAAAATACTTTCGTTTGATATTCGTTTTCACTATACACACCCAAAAGAATTATGGTTAAGACAACCATATTCTGATGGAAATATAGTACGGTTAGATTTATGATTGCGTGTAAGCATATATAATTTTTAGAAAAATACCTCTCAACCGTAGATGTCGTGGCTCAACCCCCGGTCAGGGCCAAAAAATTTTTTTTTTTATTCTTTTTTTATTTTTTACATACATACATTAAAAAAAAATTTTTAATTAAATTTTTTATATGAAATTTTGTAAAAATAATTTTTTTTTATTCTATTGACCTTTTATTTTTAATTAATTTATATTTATTTATTTATTACAAACCCTCTGGCTTGACTTTTTTTCAAATTTTATTTGACTCTACCAGGATTTTGGAACTTTGGAATATTTAGTTAAGAAGCACTAACTCGCCCCTCAACCACTTGGACACAAAGCTCAGTTGAGTTTGAACGATTAAGTTTTTGTTTTATACTCGGAAGAGATAAAATAGAAAATAATTTACTTTCAACCATATTTTTCTCATTATTATGTTTATGGTAATCATAATATGTTTACTACAAACATAGTTATGGCTTCAGTTAAAATTTCATTAAAAATAATGTGATAAATTCAACCATATCTATGACGGTAAATGTAGCATGGTTAAAAATAATAGAAACATATGCATCATGATCGCAGTAATGTTTAGAAGCTTCATTTTAATAATAATATTGTTGCAGTGACCATATTCAACCATATTTTTTCTTTCCTTGCATGAGTTATTGATATGCTCCAATTTATTAAAATTGCGTGGTGAAACACATTTCGTTGCTTTATTTCCAAACATTAAATGATACCAATACAAAGGTTTCACTGATTTGGAAAAATTGCTTTACCTGTGGGTCTACTCTTGCTTCAAAATCTTCAAACAGATTCAAATTTCTTAAACAGACTGCCCTGCCCAACTGATGTTAAATCATATCCAACATTTTCCAAGAGTTCTTCTTTTTTAAGCACCTATTAAACGATCATGTGAGGATTACCAGTACGGCATGATGAGAGACAGTGTAATGCCGCACAAACAGCAATTTTTTGCTATTACGAGAGTATGATGGCGATTTACTTAAAACTATATAATATGAAAAGCTCTTCTTTTTTTTCGTTTTTTTTTTTTTTTTTTTTTTTTTTTTTTTTTTTTTTTTTTTTTTTTTTTGTAACATAAACATATAAATATTTATGTAATGGCTTAATAATATTTTTCTTTCCAATTTTTTACGTATTTTAAATAGCGTATAAAGCCAACAATTGCTGGCATTTCTTAAGTTGACTGCCATAGTTTGGTTCTTTAAATTAACCAAATGTATTTTGATATCTTTGTTTTAGCACGCGCTGTGCAATGAATAGTTTTTTTCTTATTTTTTCTTATTTCATTTGGAATTTTTATTTTTTTATTTTTTACATTTATTTTGTTGTTCACTTGGTTGTCTAATGTGCAAAAGTTTACTTTAAAGTTTGAATTAAGTGTTTG
Organism: Thelaira solivaga; assembly: GCA_947397855.1. Classification (NCBI taxonomy): domain Eukaryota; kingdom Metazoa; phylum Arthropoda; class Insecta; order Diptera; family Tachinidae; genus Thelaira; species Thelaira solivaga. The sequence continues at coordinate 15,690,873 of OX377611.1, read as the reverse complement.
ACAGTAGGCCTGACTTGTTAAACAGCCTTTTGGCAAAGCTAAATACAATAAGATTTTGAAGTAGGCACACACAAATTGGTAGCGACACCCTCGAACATGGCAAACAGTAAGGTAGCAAATTTTGTTATATGAAATCATTCACACTCGTCTGGGTAATTACAATTTAACTAATGGGTCAAATGTCAAAATGTATATTATTTTTAAATTTGTAGGTTTCTTTTTTTGTTCAAACATACTTTTTTTTAAAGGTGCCATAAATTATATAAATTGAAGTAGAGCCGCCAACAACAATAGCAAGTGTAGCGTGAGATTAGAGGGTTTAAAAGGCTTAAAAAGTTTTTATTTGGTTTTATTTTTCTTAATAAAAGTTGGTTTTAGTACACACAAAGAAAAATAAATTTGTTGCCGCTTAAATATCTTTTCTAATAAATGAAGTTTTGAATTTACATGATCAAAGTCCGTTAATTAAATTCAATTTTTTAATAAATATTTTTGATTAAATCATTGAAGTCCACCTTTCAAGTCAGACATTAGTATTATTAGGGGCCATAATTACACCATAACCTCTAAGATCTGTTGGCAGTTGCTCTTCAAATATGTACTAACTATGACGTTAAATGCTCGGCTGGGACTGTCCTTTAACATAAACTGTCACAGCTGCTTGACATCTGAGATAGTTTTGTACCTGCTCTGAGAATGTCTGGTTCTGTTCGCTTCGAGTTACAAATATCTCGGTGGAAATTTTAAAAGATTGAGGGGTTCTTTTCAGTTATATATCTTAATGTTACAGTGTTTGAGTAGATAATTTCATTATTCCTTAGCTTTAGGGAGTAGGTGATTCTAAATGAAATTTTACGACTCTAATTGATGGCTGTCTGGCCGTCACGCAAATCAACCAACCAACTGCATGAATCTTGTAATTGCTGTGGGATTCATTTTATCTAAATTAAGAATAACCTCTACAATAATAAATTTGTACTTAATGAGTCTCTTTGATTGTCACACGTCTGATTTGACTCTCCAGTAGACTTTATTTTTCCCTTTCAACTACGGGAAAGACGAACTCACCAAAAAGTCAATGCCTTCATTCTTAAAATAATAATAAGTGATTTTGACTTAAAAAAACATAGAAAATAGACAGAAATGAAAGTATCTAAAACCACACATTAAGGTTTACAACGTTCGTTTCTTTGAGGCTGATATTGTTTGAAACGTTATAAAAAGCTATTCTGAATTATTAATTGAAGAGAACAGGTATACTAAGAAAACTATATTAATAAGTACACAAAGCTTTTTCACATAATCTGTAGTCACCAAAATTAGTAAGGTTCAGAGTTGGCTTTCTAAATATCCAGTACTGGTCACAGTGTGTTTGAAAAATAGCTACCATGGATAAATAAGTGTACAAAAAACGTATAAATGTAATTTATCTGTTTATTCCACAGCTCATCAGCAAACCTTGATATTATTTGACTTTTTTTTGGCTTTATTTATTACACCTTATTTTTATGAATTTTATCTAACTTATTTGTGTAAATTAGTTTTGATTGGTTGAATGAACTTGACTTTTTTACAGTCTCTTACATTTGCTTACCATTCTTTTTAATGTTAACTGTTCATGCCGAGTTTTGTATTGTTTCTTTTGTATGGCTGTATTTTTAGGTTAATTGGCATTTTTGGCAGGTTTTTTACTTTGTTAAAAAAAATTAAATAAAAATTTTTTTGTGTATTTATTTTCTATGAAACTGACCGACTAAAATATACCACGACTTGTTATTGTTCTACGCCATCAAAAAAATTAATATTGAAATGAAACAAAATAAAAAAGAAACTCAAAAAAATATTTTTCTATTTTTGTTTGCTTAGAAAAGTTAATCATATTATGTCGGTGAATATTTCAAATCAGTTTTAGTGTCTAGATTCAGTTTTTGTTAAGATTTAATTTTGCCAGAAATTTTAATTTTTTTTTCTTATTTTGTACTGTAAACATTTTGTAACTGCAGAAAGACAAAAACACCATAAAATAAGTTCAGTTTTTGTTGCACGCATATTGTTTAGTTAATGCAGCTGGAAGTAAATTTTTTTTTTAATTTTTGTTGTCCATGTTTTAAATCGTGTTTTTTTTTTTTTTTTTTTTTTTTTTTGTTACTGTCTGCTGATTGTGTTGTATGTTCATTTCGTTAGCGCGCGCGTAAATTGTTATTTAATTATAGAGTGGCGTTGAAAACACCATTTACTTTTCTGATTAGTTTTACAACTCTTTTGTTGTTGTTTTTGCTCTTGCAGTTGTTATTGTTGCGTTTTTATACTTATCAGTAAATTAACTTTTATTTATATTTCTAATCCATGTAAATAATTAATTGAAATTAATTTAACTTTGTTGTTGTTTTTTTGCTTATTGTTGTATTCATGCTGAGAATAATTTTTTTTTTTAGATTTTTGGGTTTGTCTTTGGCAAGATTTTGCTTTATTCTATTTATTTGTAATTATTTTTTTTAGTTTATTTTACAAAAAAAAATTAATTTTAAAATTAATGCAGTCAAGCCAATATACTGACAATTTACTTTTATTAAAACTAGTTTTAAGTAAAAAAACATTCAGCACTGAGAAAATTTTTTTTATTCTTACTAATATGAATTTTTCCCTTAAAGCAATGAAAAGTTCATTATATGTCATTGTCATTGGACAAAGGAAATATTTAATTAAAATAGTGAAATACTAAATTAAATTAATGAAATGTTTATTAATTTACTGAACAATTTTATTAAAATAATGAAAAAATTTTATTAAGCTTATGAAAAAATTTCATTAAATTTATCACTGTAATGAAATATTTCATTAGTTCAATGAAATTTTTTTTTTTTTTTTACATAATGAAATATTTCATTACAGTGATAAATTTAATAAAATAATTTCATTCCATTCATTAATTTAATGAAATATTCATTCATTTAGTGAAATAATTTCAATTAGTGATATGTTTCATTAATTTAATGAAATAACTTAGTGAAATTCATTAATTTAATGAAATATTTCTTATAACAGGTTAATAAATTAAAATTATAGAAATTTTTAAGATTTTTGTATGAAAGAAATTTTAAAAATAAATGGATTTAAGTAAAATTTTAGTTGTTATGACAATTAAACTAATAACTTTATTATTGTGATTTAAGAATGATGGGTATGGCGATATATTCCATAGTCAACGAGGTAACAATGAAAATAATATCTTTTACTAGTATCGAAATTGTTTTATAAGAAAATCTTTTAGGGATTCTGAAGCAATTTTTCCGTATTAGGGGTAAACTATATCTTAAGCCAAATTCTTTAAATTAAAATTCATGCAAAATCTTTCTAGTTAAGCAATTAAGGACCACCATGGCTTTATCAAAGCTTAACCCTCCTTTAATCCTTTCATGTATAAAACTAACTTTAACAAAATAATGAAAAAAGTTCATTATTTGCATAAAAATATTTGTTTTGTATCACTCAACTGTTTTATTTTAATCTCAAAACTGTCTAACAAAATTTTAAAATATAACCTTTTCCCCCTTTTTTTTGCTTATCTGCGAGTATTACAAAGTACTTTGAATGTTCCTTTCAACTAAAACAAAACTAAGCTTTAGCATTTAAATTGTAATAGAAACTTCAAAATACAAACTAAAAATTGTTTTAGTATCATTCTAATTGACTTGAAAAAAAAAAGAAAATCAAAACACAGTTGATATTACACAAATAAAAAGCAACAGAAAGCTGTTTTTTTTTTTGTTTGTTTAAATCAAGTTTGTTTTAACCAGCATGCATGAAAAAAAGTTTAAATAACTGGTAATGCTTAATGTCTGGGTTTTGAAAAAAAAGGAAATAAACAACACGATGATTCATCATTGTTTACATTTAGCTTAAACAGCCGGTATTACAGCAGCAATAGCAATAGCAATAGCAGCAACAACTGCAAAAATTATTTGTTTGAATAATATTTTTAAATCTGAGGAAAACAAGCCACATGTTGCCAACAATCGTACACTTTTTTTTTGCAAAATACACTAGACGCTATTTACACTAAATGTTGATTGTCATTTGGCGCGCGCAATCACACACAGCTGTGCTATATAGATAGATTTTTGTGTGTATGTTTTTTTTATTGTTGTTTGTTTTTATTTTGTGTTTGTTATCCACTAGATGTTGCATGGAAATTTTTAACAAATAAACTAAAAACAAAACAATATTGGTTTGATATTAACGGTTAAAAAAAAAAATAAAAAAAAAATAAAAAAAAATTTTTAACTAGAGTAATAAAAGCCGCAAAAAGTAATAGTGATTTCATTTATATTCTGACTACGCTATGGCAGAGATGTAATTAAAGAAATCTTAAATTAACAAAAAATATTTTTATAATTATATTCTGAAAAAGCTACGCAAAGTTGTAGCGAAATAAAATACAACCTCAAGCTTAATAAACTAGCCATTTCAATTACAAAAAGAATTAGAAAATATTTTTAAAATAAAAATTATTTTCTAATATGGAATCGAACATTCCAACTGTCTACAAAAATATTTATGAAAAACACTAAAAAATTTAAAAAAAATTTAGTATTTTATATAGAAATGTTTAAGACAATTGTATTGTTCGTTACCTGTAAATAGGGTATTTAACTTGAAAGTGTGAAAAATATTAAAAAGATTTAAATTTGGCATTAAGATTTTGAACATGACTTCGTATATGTGGCCAACAAGACTGTTCTGGAGAAAGCACCTTCTAGACGTCCTATTTTAAGCCACATTTTTGGGAATTTGTTAAAATATATCTTAAGAATAGAACGAATAATTTTAAGAGATTATTATTTGTAACAAAATTATCTACTTCAGGACACACATTATGCAACATTTATTAAATTTATTATTATTTATATTTAATATTAGAAATTAATTTTTAAATTAAATTTGTTAAGGAGCACTCATAAATTTGACCTTTGGCTCCCAGGGTCCGGCCAGGAATCGAACCTGCGACCCTCACATTGATAAGTTAGCACGAACCCATCAATCTACAGGGCACTCTTTAATTAAATTTAACCACAGTTCCTACAAAAAGTTGCTCTCTGCAAGAATTAAAAGTATAAAAATAGTTTAAAAATTCGAGAATTTTTAGCTGATTATTGAAGTTAATCTTTTTAATATGATAGTGTTATTTAAGCCTCAATTTATTTCTGATCATCTTTGTTCTTCTACTAGTAACATATGGTGGTTTAACCAAAATGCATCTTTAACATTTTTGTAAAGTTAATTTTAGTTAAAGTCTTAAGAACACAATTTATTTATATCATAGAAATTTTTGTAATAAAAATTCCCTGATTTTTTAAAACCATGAAATATTACTTTTAAAACTCTGCTCTTTTTCAATCGTTTAACAAAACTTAACTTAATGTCCGAGTACTGAATGTTATTGCATGATTTACATAGAAAATATCTAAATATTATCATATGGGCAATTAATTTTTTTTTCTGTGCTGATTGTAAATAATTTAAGGTCTTTTTGAGAGTGAAAAAAAAAAATCTTTAAACAAACCAAAATTTTCTTTAGCAAAATTGAGTTAAATTTTTTAACGAATTTAAAAACAAACGTATGTTTAGTTTGCAGGTAAGCAAATTTATCGTATTAAAATCTAAATTTAAACAAACTCATCACTTCACATTGTCTGTTTTATTTTATTAGTTGTTTATGAATACAATATTTCTGTATTCGTTTGTTGTTGCATATTTTTATACAACTTCACCAGCATCCGCAAACAGTAACAACAGCAGCCAGCCGACATGACTTGACCTAAATTTTTAAACATGAAGGGATTTTTGAATTTAATTTTATTTTGCATACTTTATTGCTTTGTTGAATTCGATATGAAAATTTATATATGCAAGTGTTGTTTAAGCTTAAGTTATTGTTGGTATTATTTAAAGTGCTTGGCTTAAAATAAATTAAAAAGTTTTACGTTAAATTTAAGAGTTTTTTCTTTTGTCTTAAATTTCTTATTCTTTGTTATTATTGTTTTTAATTTCGTTTTTAGTTTTCTGTATATTAAAGTGTGTGGTAAATTTTGAGGATTTTTAAGAGCTTTAACTAAATTTGAAATAATTTTTTTTTTAATTTGAATTTTTTTATGTTAAACAAGAGCAAATGATTCAAAAATAGTTAACAAAAAAAAAAAAAAAATGTTTTTAAACCAATTATGGAAATCGAAATAATTTTTAATTTTTTTTTTTTAATTTATTTTAAATTTCTTCTAATTTTTATTTGCTAATTTGGTGCAAAATTGAGAAACTTATTGTTTGTTAAATCTGTAAATAATAATACAAAAGACTTAAGCAACAAGCTTTACATTTCGAACTATCGAATAAATCAAAAGATTTAAGAAAGGAACTTGCTTTGCTACAAAATCAAAAGACTCAGAAAACAAACTTGTATAAAAAGATGAAAATTTTATTAAAAAAATGAAAACAAAGTTTAAAGAAAATTAAAAACTTAATGAAAAGCAAACTTTTTTTCAAACCAAAAACTTAAGTTACATAAATATTCTTACTAAAATTTAAGTAATTAAAAAGTTTTAAGTATTTAAGGAACAATGCTATTTGTTGCAAATGCCAATTTTATAAAAAATATTTTGTAAAAAATATAAAGTATGTTTAGATCTACATATTTGCTTAAGTGAAAATATATTTGTTGTACATAAGTATTAGAAATTTTTTTTTTTATATATCAACCAAACCCCAAAAATTTTAAACTCCTTCAAAGTCAGAATTTAAAAAGGAGTAAAATTAAGAGGAGGACATAAAAATTTACAAAATGTATTTATTACCAAGCCAAGTGATGCGTCGACACATATAAACACTATCATCACCATGATGCTTAAACCACAAAGAAAACACACAAGACAAAAAAAAAAAAAAAAAGAAATCCTTAAATTAAAAGTGAGACAACGTACGGTTTTGTATTTAAGCGCGAAAATGCATGTGTTTTTTTCTGTACGAGTTGTTGCTTAAAAAAGTTTATTTACAGATTGATTCAATGCTTGACTTCTTAAAGTTCAGCAGAGGTGGTTGAATAAGCTGGAAAAAAAAAATCAATTCTGTATTTATATGAACCACTCCAATATAAAAAACAAAACAAAAAATAAGTCCACATGCATACCTGATTTTTTTTTTAGAGATTTACACTGTTTCCTCAGATAAAATATTAAAAGCTAAAATAAAAATTAAATCAATAATATTTTGCAGAGTTTTGTACAAAATATTTATCACAAGTGAATATAATTCCTTGTTTATTAACCAAATTTAGCAACAGAGAGTAAATTCTGTAGTCCGAGGTCTATAAAAACTTAGCTTAAACAGTCTATGGGTACAATCGATAAACTTGTATTATACAGTTGGGTATTAGCTAATGAAAGCAGCCACTTAAAGAAAACATATTATTGCTTATACACATTATATTGCCCGTTCCAACTGAATGATACTAGTTTATCAATTGTAACCATAGACTGTTTAAGCTAACTTTTTATAGACCTCGGACTATAGATTTACTCCCATAAAGTATCATATAATAAATTACACGCTTAAAACGTTTAAAGCTATTGTATGAGTTTCTTATGTTGCTGCACTGGCAAAACAAAGTGAATGAGCAATAAAACAGCATCTACATATGACAGTGCTAGAACGATTTTCTAGTCAAAACTTAAACTGAAAATGTAAAGAAATCTTTATAGTCCTACAATAGAATTTTACATTTATATTTTTAATTTTTTTTATTCAATTAAGAAGTAATATTTAAAAATTCTAACAAATTATTTTAAGGAATCAGTGTAGTTTTAATACAAAGAAGATTTTTTTGTTATTGTTGTTTAAAATTGTTAAGAAAAGAGTCCGTGTACAAAGTTTTATTATTTTTGTTTGTACGTATATAAATGTAGTGCCCTAAAGCTGAATTATTTAAGCCGACGAATTCAATTAGAGTCGGCTGTAAGGCGGCAAACTGTTGACTTGGCTGTTGTTGATGTTGCTTTTGTAGCAAAAAAAAAAAAAAAAATAAAAAAAATTCTTAGTGCGTCTTTCATTCATACATTCATTCATTATAAGCATGGTGGTGTGGTATTGCTGGTGTACATGATCATAATGATCAGCATCATCATGATTCTCATTATTTTCATCTTTTCTACGTCATTTTAATCGTTTGTCGTTTGTAAACGTGTTGTTGTTATTATTGTTGACACTATGGCATCCTCTTTAAATTTTACAATAACTGACGCTTTATTTTATTGCCAGAATCATTTTCAACAACATCAACTTCAAAAAATAAAGTTGGAGAAAAAAAAATTTAAAATTAAGACGAAAAAAAAAACGTTTGTAATTTTATTAACGTGTTTTTTGCTTATTTTATTTATTTATTTTTAAGAGCATTTTTGCGTTGGCGCGTTTTCTAGACAAGTGATTCTTTTTCAAGCCTCTTGTCTACTTGATTGTTTTATTTGCTGTTATTTACCTTTTCTGCATTTGCCTGGATATTTTTCATCTTCTTTTGAATGAATTTACCTTTTTTTTTTTTGCTCTTTCATTTCATTTTTATATCGCCTAATTTTTCTCGAACAACATGTTCATTGAAAACTCTTCTCTCTATTTTTTTCTTTGTTTTATTTCTAAAAAATTGCTGTTTAGTTTATATTTTATAAAAAAAAATTTTTAGTGCCATCAGTTTGCTTATTGTTTTTTTTTTTTGTCTCATTTCTTTATGGCTGTTAGGTGCGGTTCAGTTGGTATTATTGCCATATTAAGCTGGGGTTTTATTGTTATTATTGTTGCATGTTGTTGTAGTTTCTGTTGCATGTCACAATCACTTGTAAGAATTAAAGCTTTCTTTTGTGACACTTGGTTTGAAATTTCTGTGGCAGGAAACAGGAGTGTTATGCAAATTATTTGCAATTTTTGTATTTATTTGCTCTTGTTGTCTTCTGTGTTAAAAATGATGATCGGATGTAGGTCAATAATTTAACAATTTAAAATTATATGTCAGCGATATTAACTATGTTTGAAATACTTGGTTTAAGTGACGTGTGTGTATGTGTCTGACATGAATTTTATTCAATGTTTTATTTACACGAAATCCAGTAATTAAGCTTTCATATTTTGTACAGATAAGGCAGTCAATTGAATTTAAGTGATATTTTTTTCTAATTCAAAGGTAAGCACAGAAAAAAAGAGTTTTTATATAAATAAAATTGTTTTAGAAACTGTACAATATTAAGTAAGTATATCTGTGGTAAATAATATGTGAAAAATCTTTACAATTGTCTTATATAAAAATCAAGTTGCTATCATAATTAACTCAATAAAGTTATTATTGCGGTTCAAGAATGGTAGGCTTATTTAAATATTCCTTAATTAAAAAGATGCCAGAATTCCAATAATTTTATATTAAAAACCCTTAAAGTTGTCTTATTGTCTTACAGATATTATAGGGCACAACCTAGGGAAAGCCATTCAATTAATAGGTTCCCTGTCGAATGTATCACATGCGATACAAATTTATTTTTTTGTACCATGTTCTCAAAGTCCATGCATCATATTAGAACCATTTTATAGCTTAATGTTAAATACTCGTAAGTGTCTAAAAAGACGCAGAGAATCAAATTAAAATTTTATTATGTGGACGTACTGAGTATATAATGGGTAAAACAAATCGGTAAATTTTTTTTATTTATTTATTTTATCATATTTTATATATGAGACGTGTATCCAGTGTTGCGATTTTAGCCTTTTTTAGGCTAGATTTAGCCTTTTTTTCTCGCATTTACCCTCTAGCTTTTTTTCATTCTCAAAATAGCCTTAAATAGCCTTTTTTCTTTTCCGCGATTTTTTTTTGCGAATAGTGCGAAAATTTTTTTTATCATTTAAAAAAAAAAAAAGCAAAGGGGGTAGTCCATGGTAATTTTTGGAGAAAAAATTTTTTTCCCACTATCCGCAAAAAAAAAAATTCAAATTAAAGATAATTTATTTATCTATTCAACGCAATAGAAATTAAGTCGATATCTTGAAAACTAAGCAAGTTAAGACAAAAAAAAAGAAACCAGTTCTACTACTGCCTCCTTCCAGCCACTTTTTAGCAGAACTGGTTGACTTTTTGTTTTGAAAATACCGGCTTGATTAGATAAATAAAAGTATTCGCTTTAATTTGGATTTTTTTTGTGGATAGTGGGAAAAAGTTTTTTTGTCATTTTTTCAATTGCATGTATCTCTTCTTGATTTTTTTTAAAAATCATATTTATTATTTTGAATTTAAAGCGATAGTTTTTTAACTTTTTCTTAGCTTTTTTTTAGTAAGTGATTTAGCTTTTTCTAGCCTTTTTTATAAGAAACTTAGCTTATTTTTTTCTAGGCAAATATATTTTGGCATAGGGACAAGGAACCTGTTAAAGATTCTGATGAGTAAAATATCAAATGACTTGCATTTAACTTATCTGTTTCACTTCATTGCAAACAATAGCTTAGTTCACACATTTATATATATATAAAACAAAAAACAACTTGTTATAATATTGTTAAATTAAATATAGAAATCTTTAATTTCTAATAAATATAAGTAATGCAAAATTACATTAAATATTGTGATAGTAATTTTTTCAAATTTCCAACTGGGTTCTAAAATACAGACGAAATTTTAATAAAATATTACTACTTTTAATAAAATTGGGATGTAGAAATTATTAAGAACTAGTAAAAATTATATTTAATATTCGTTATTTTAACACAAACTTTTGATTCAAAACAAATAAATAAATTATCGTCAAAATGACAAAGTCCAAAACAACAAAACTTTTTATTCTTATGTACGATATTTCTTTAACTAGACTATAAAACTTTTTTTATTAAAAAATATGTTTAAAAAGAAGGCCAGTCTTTGTTAGTTATATAATAACCTAAGTTTCTTCATCATGACCTACATACACTTTAGGTCCAGTAAATATAGCTAAATTCGGAGCCAAAAAAAAAAAAAGAATTTTTTGTTCAGCTTTTAGATCTCTTTATATATTTTTATTTTTTATTAAATTAGTTTCCAATATTTCGACACCTAAAAGCTTAAAAAATATTTATTTACTTACTTTCAGATAAAGAGGTTAAATAATCTAGATTTATATATATATTTTTTTTAAATAAAGTTTTGGACACATGTCGAGGCTGAAAAACAAATAAATAATTAAAAACATACCCGTTAATTCAATACAAAAACTTAAAATCCACAAAAATTGTACACAATTTAATTTTTATAAATTTATTGGCTTGTGAAACCGGTGTCCCTATGCTTCTTAAAGGGTTAACTATTAAATAATTTAGTAAAATTTATTTTTTTATTACATTAAAAAATATAACTCAATTTATTATATTTTAATAAAAATATGTGCATGTATGTGTAGCCAAGCAAAGGTATACATCAATAGTAGACATTACAAAGACATTTTCAAAGAGCAGCTTTCAATATCAAAATTAATTAATCGAAACAGTAATCGCATAGATTTCAAAATTAGTGAAGATGAGTAGAATATATCCACGAGGGCGGCAAGTCGATAAAAGCTAGTTATTTGTTAAAGATTTTAATTGAGAAATTAAAAAAAAAAAATTTAAATACAAAAAGTTTCTTCAAGGTTTGTATTAAATTAAACCCAAAATAAATAGCATCGGCATACAAAAAGATTTACAAATTAGCAAATATATATTCACAGACGCTAAATGCGTATTCGTGATCGATATGATTGATATATCTTTGAAATTTCGTGTGCTTTTGAAAGTTCTTCTTTTCTTGATAAGGAATCAGAAAGCAAAAATATGACTTTCCTTCTTGTTGTAAAAATTATTAAACTCTAGCAAAACGTCTCAAAAAGTTTTGTCTTATAGAAATAACGTTTCAAATATAAAAATATTAAAAGATGCATTATATCATAATAAATCACATAAATAAATATCAAGTGTTAATAAATTTAAATGTCAGGCTCTTTACTTCGATGCAAAATGAGAGCGAAAAAAAACCAGTCACTCATTTTTGCTTAAAAAAGCGGCCAACTAATTTTTGTCTTATTATCACTATGGTATTTAATCCCACAGACACCTTTAAGATCTGTTTAATAAAAATATGTGCATGTATGTGTAGCCAAGCAAAGGTATACATCAATAGTAGACATTACAAAGACATTTTCAAAGAGCAGCTTTCAATATCAAAATTAATTAATCGAAACAGTAATCGCATAGATTTCAAAATTAGTGAAGATGAGTAGAATATATCCACGAGGGCGGCAAGTCGATAAAAGCTAGTTATTTGTTAAAGATTTTAATTGAGAAATTAAAAAAAAAAAATTTAAATACAAAAAGTTTCTTCAAGGTTTGTATTAAATTAAACCCAAAATAAATAGCATCGGCATACAAAAAGATTTACAAATTAGCAAATATATATTCACAGACGCTAAATGCGTATTCGTGATCGATATGATTGATATATCTTTGAAATTTCGTGTGCTTTTGAAAGTTCTTCTTTTCTTGATAAGGAATCAGAAAGCAAAAATATGACTTTCCTTCTTGTTGTAAAAATTATTAAACTCTAGCAAAACGTCTCAAAAAGTTTTGTCTTATAGAAATAACGTTTCAAATATAAAAATATTAAAAGATGCATTATATCATAATAAATCACATAAATAAATATCAAGTGTTAATAAATTTAAATGTCAGGCTCTTTACTTCGATGCAAAATGAGAGCGAAAAAAAACCAGTCACTCATTTTTGCTTAAAAAAGCGGCCAACTAATTTTTGTCTTATTATCACTATGGTATTTAATCCCACAGACACCTTTAAGATCTGTTGTGCAGATCATCTCAATATACCACAGCTGTTTCATAAATTAATCAATATAATATAAAGGGTGGTTAAATTTTAAGGGCCGATGTTGAATGTGAACCACATCTAAGCGTCAATTTTTTTCTGCATTTCATTTGACATTTCTCAATTTCAGACTAACTCAATTTGAAGGGTACACAATCGAGCAACGAGTTAAAATTATTCAGGCTTATTATGAAAATGGGCGTTCAAATCAAAATTCATATCGTGGACTTCATGATTTTTGTGGTCAATTTAATAGTCCAAATGTGAAAAATCGTGCAACAATTTTAGCAAAACCGGGTCTGTAGGAGATGTGGAAGCACCAGTGCATGCTCGCACAGCTCGTACTGCAGAAAATAATGCTGCTGTTCGCGATAGTGTTGCTGAAGAGCCGTCCACCTCAACTCGTCGTCGTGCCCAACAATTGCGCTCAGTTTTCAAAGAAAATCATCTTCAGTGATGAGGCACATTTTTACCTCAGTGGATTCGTCAATAAGCAGAATTGCCGCACTTGGGCGAATAACAATCCAAGAGTGATTGTAGAAAAACCAATGCACCCACAAAGAGTGAAAATTAGTTTTTCTCTGTATAATTTGTAATATTGGCCCTTAAACTATTAACAAAAGAAAGCAGAAAGAAAAATATATAAAACACACATTTAAATAGGAAAAAAAATTGTAAAGAAAAAAAGTTCAAATATTTTTTTCTTAATTAAAAATAAAATATTTATTATGTCGTTTGTAAAAAAAAATAATTGGGTTCTGTACGTTTTATGTCAGTTTTACAAGTTTTACAATTCACTGATTTTGCTATTTATATTTGTACAAATTTTTTATTTAATAGGCCGCAATTTCATATATTTAGAAATACTCACGTTGTTCAATTCTGTTTTCATTAGCTTCTGAAATAGAAGTCAACGATAACTTTCCACATAGGGAGCCTCGATGTTAGTTTGAAAAATATATGTTGCTAAAAGAAAAGTAAAAATATTAAAAAAAAAAATAATTGGGCTGAATTTTAAGAGCTTACTAACCATATTAGCAACTATAAGATTGATATGCTTAAGTATTCTGTATGCTGATAGGGACTTCAAAAAGTTAATTTCAAAACGATGAACGAAGAGGCAGAATAAATCAGTGCTAAATCGACTTCATTATTTATAAGATTCCAATATACCTGTAATAATAAGGAATAACTGCTTATGTCTTTTTAAGCTGTTTTAGAACCTAAAAGTTTCTCTTATATTTAATATTACTTCGATTCTAGCAAACGGTATTATTTTCATTGCCTTTTCTCTTCCTGAACCACCATAATAAAGCTATTGAGTTAATTTTAACAGCAAGTCAAATTTTACTTAAGTCCACCTAAGTGACTTTTCTTTATTAGCACAGAAATAAATGTAATTGGGAGTTCAAGTGTATCGGTGCTTAGATCTTGGTTAAGTTTTACGTTCTCGTAAGTAAATTGTGTGGTTAAGAAAAATATTTACATACATGATTTAGCATGTGTACCTGTAGATGTACGAGTATATGTTTTAAAATTTCTCTGCAATACAATTTAAGGTATGCAAACAATTGCTTAAAAGAAAATGTTCAGAAGGTATACCTACAAAAAAGCAAAACTAAAAACAAAAAATATTTAAAAAAAAAATTCGTTTTTATTTTTTTGTGTCAAAAAACAATTAATCACCTGTTTGGTATAATCACAAAAGATCAATCATTTCGTGGCTTTGCACTTTGTTTTCAGTTAATAATTGCCAAAGATATTTTGTACAGATTTCAGTTTAAAACAACAAAAATTCAGGAATTTCTTTCTTTTAACACAACAAGCACTTACATATACATACAAACACAAACAAACTTGCTTATATTACGATATTTATAAAATAAAAATCATACAGCTGTATACGATTGTCTCCCATAATAGCCCACTTGCAAAGGTTTTTGTCAGTTCCCCCATACAACACCTTGCATTTTGCTGGCTCTTCAGCCAAAAGCTTGAGCACAAGAAGTAGGCCAAAGGAAATAAAAGCCACTGTTAATTGTATTCCCTTAAGCGAGTGGAATAAAACGAGAAAAAAGCATTTAAAAGACCAGAACTTTAAAAAAGAAAACTGGCATAAAATGCTGTCAAAGTAAAGTTAAGCTTTATGTTAAAACAATCATGCCAATTGCTTGCGGTTTTAATTAATTTAAACTCAATACAAATTTTTGGTGACACCACACTTAAAAACATACACACAACAGCAGCAAAACTAACAACAACAAATAAGCCTAAAGTCACGATTTGTTTAACAAGTATAAGTGATGTATGTTTTTGTTATTCGAATTCAGTTAGTATGTTCTTGGCCTTTTTATTTTTCAATTTTAGGCCGCATAAGTGCGTGTTAACTTTGTTAATTTCTTTTTTGTTTATTGTACCTTGTTGATCTTCTTCACACAAGATTGGTATGATATTTGTTTGCCGCTTTTTGTTATTGTTTTTCTTTGCGCCTTTACAGTTTGATTTAAACAAATCGCCACGATTTGTGTTGATATTGTAAACGATGTCGTTGTGTAGTTTTGCATCGCTATGTGTTTCTTTTTGTTAATGGAAAAAGTATTTACAATGTTGCCATATTTTTTCTATAACAGAAAATAATTTTTAATTCTTCAATTTGTCTATGTTAATTCAAAATTTAATTTTTTGTGCGTAAAATCATAAATATGAAATTACATAGAGTTTATAAAGGCTTTTTCAATTTACTCATTGAATCCATTTTTTATATGTTCTAAAAAGGGTCACCTTTGTCAACTGCCTTTAAAGTATAACATTTCTGTTCATTTCTACTCCTTTTATATTCATGAACTTAATTAGAAGACTTTCGCAGTTCCTAAGTCTCTTGCGTGAATATGATTTTAATTATTTTATATTTTATTTTGAACCTTTAGCTTACTTTCCTTTTTTTGAATCGTTTTTTGCTTAAAAATTCTAAAAAACTTTTTTTTATAAATTTCATATATTTTGTTTCACTCAGAAAACAATTCAAAATACAAAAAACAAAAAAATAAAAGCATTAATAAAAGACGAAAAAAATACAAAGAAAAACAAAGCGTATTTTTAAATACAAGCAAATCTATACTGAAAAACTAGCAATTCTCTTCTCCTTAATCTATGGCCAAATCGTCATATGCGATGTCGAATGAAATAAATCAAAATCTTACTCTTTTTACATGAGAAAATTCCAAAATTTTGGTACAAGTTGCGTGATATCGGACGTTACGATTTGACCTCTCCTCTTCTTCAAACACAATGTTAGAGTCCTCCTTATGTAAAGAATATTAGCGTTAGGAAAATATTGACGTTCAGACTTTGATATCATTGATAGTCTTAAATAAAAGTCTGATATTCGCTCTAAATTTCGAAATCATACAAGCAAAAATTAACTTCGGTTGTGGGAACTTAATTTTTTATCATATATTTATTTATTAATTCTCTTAAATTATAATTATAAATTATAAGGTAACAGAGAAAAAAAGGTGAGAGCAAGTTTTTACCATATTTAGTTGCAATAATTCAAATTTGATAAAAAAGTCTAACATTTAATTCTTTTAATAAAACTTTAAGTTTTATTACATTAAAAAAATTAAATTTTAACAACTAAATTTTTTACTAGTAACAAATTGAGTTCTCACAACCGAAGCTATTTTCTGTGTGTATGATTTCGAAAATTTTAAATGACTAAAGCTTAAAGTTTTTTCTATGTTAATTTTGATTAATTTAAATGTGTTTGAGTTTTAATAAAATGATTTTAAAAAATCTAAAATGAACTTGTTAGAGTTACTTTCCAGTCCTTAAAATTTTTCTTCAGTGTAAATCCATGCCCTCTTTTAAAATAAAAAAAATAAATTGTTAAAAAATATCGATTAAATTACCAACAAAAAATTATAAGCTTTAAGCTTATAGCTCTCAAATTAACTTTATTTAAATATTCGAATTTATTTTGGAATTTTAATTAATTTTTTAAGACACTTTGGCAATCCCTTGAAATTGTGGGCTGTTTAAATTTGGACAATCAATTGTCGGCCAAGCAGGAGCTGTTCTTTTGTTTTTATATAATTTTTGGCTTTTTACTGTTGTTGTTGCTAATTTTACTTGGCTTTTTGGTTCAGCTACTACTATTTACCAAAGTCGTTATAATGTGGCTATCGCTGTCGTCAACTACAACGTCATCGTTGTTAGTTTAAACGTTAAGTTCATTTCGTTCAGTCGTTCACTTATACGCTTGACTTGGTGTTTTATGGCCTGCCCAGTTTGACTTAAGATTATTTGAGCTTTTGCGATGGGTTCACTTAATTTAAACAACATGAAAAATACTTTTTTTCTTGCTTCTTCTTTTTTTTATTATTTTTTTGTGAATACATTTTGTGTGTATGTGTTTATGTGTCGTTATTTGTAAATACTTAAGTGTTCATATAGCACTTGCTTTACAACCATATTTGGTTAAAATTCAAATGACATTAACACGTTTCCGTATTGTACTCGTATTTACATACATGTTTCTTAATATACAAACATGTGTATGTAATCGTAAGCATTTTTCAGGTGTGTGTGTGTGTGTATGTTTTGAATTGATGTTGTTTAGTTGTAGTTCATGGCGATCAATACGATGGCATTTGCACGCATTTGTGTGATCACTTGTAAATTTTGCGGCAAGTTAATTCGTGGCAATACACTCACCCAAAAAAAAAAAAAAAAGAGTTAAGCAGAAGAAGAAAAAAATAGTACTTTTTTCCACACTTTGGATTTTTAAGGCTTAAATTTGTCAACCTTATGTTGGTTAGCTCTCTGTATTTGTGTATGTTGGCTTTTCATTTATATATTTATTTTTGTTTTTTTTTTCTTTTTATTATTTGCGGGTGCTTTATCTTCTTCTCTTTTTCTGTTGGTGTTTAGTTGTAAAGTAGACAATTTGTTGTTTCGTGTCCTCATGATCGGTGGCAATAGTTTGCTACTAACCTGTCGTAATTCTTGCTTTTAATTTGTTTTAAACTTTTTTTCTTTATTTTGTTTGACTGCTGATTTTCTTTTTGGGTTTTGTTTTATATGGTTGTTAGTTTTGTATTTATCGTAGGTTTCTTTGCGTGTTACTTTATCTTATTTTGCACTATGGTCTATGGAATGGTATTGTAAATACTACTTAAAAAAAAGTAATTTTTCTAGGAATTTAGTTTCCAATAACCATGAACTTTTTAAGAAGTTTTCTGCTATTTCTTGATGTTTAAATTATTTTTCTGTCATGAGTTTTATTATTTTTTTTGTTTCAATTTAAAAAATAACCCTGCAAATTAAATGAATTTTTTTAAATGAATAATCAGTATAATCGTGTTTATTTATGGTTTAAATAACTAATTTTTTTTTATGTGGAAGTAGTTTTTAAAATGGTGTGATACGTTAGAACCGATATAAAATGAATTACAAATAGAGAAGACAACTTTGGTGTTGAGAGCTAGTTCTGATAATAGAATTTTTTAATTATAAAAATAAAAAATCGTTGTTATAGCTCAAAATATTAAAACAAAAATTGTGTTAAATAATCGAATTTTGGTTGCTACAAAAAAAATTTGGTTATCGCAACTAAATTTTTAATTGGTTATAAATTTAGTTCTCACAACCGAAATTATTTGTTGTATGTACTTTTTTGCAATAACATTATGAAGAAATTGACCAACAAAAGTGCAAAATTAGAACTCAAACATTTCATATTTTGAGAATTGAAGGGCTTTAAAAAAAACCCAAAAATTGCTTAATTGAATACTTTTCTTGGAGCCTGAATTAGATACGAGTATAAAAGTAAAACTGTAATTGAATAAAGGATATACAAGGTGGGCCAAAAGAAGTCATCCATAGTTGTTTAGCTCTCATACGTTAGAACCGAGTGAAGTGAATTACACACAGAGAAGACAACTTTGGTGTTGAGAACTAGTTCTGATAATAGAATTTTTTAATTATAAAAATAAAAAATTGTTGTTATAGCTCAAAATATTAAAAAAATACAAGTTGGCCCAAAAGAAGTCATCCGTAGTTGTTTGGCTCTCATTTTTTTTTCTAAATGAAAATGAAATGTGGCACCATCCTGTTGGAACCACATGTGCTCCAGTCCTAATTCGTTCAATTGCGGCAGAAAAAACTCGGTTAACATAGCCCTATAGCGCACACCGTCCACTGTTGTCGTTTGACCACCCCAATGACTCCTCCAGCGCACTATGCAGTCACTTTAAGCGTGTGTAGTCGTGGATTTTCGGTGCCCCAGAAGCGATAATCTTGCTTGTTCACGTACCCGCTGAGATGGAAATGAGGCTCGTCGCCCATTATGATTTTGATCGAAAAATCCTCCACTTCGATTATTCCGCGTTCTTCCGCTCCATGGCTTGGCACTTGTATTCTACATCAAAACAGATTTGACATTAGCCGCCATTTGCAAAAATAAGAGCATCTTCCTATAGGGTGATTTCTTTAAGCCCACCTTGTAGATAAGAAATTTTTAAATTAAGTTAAAACATTTATTTAATTATTATTCTTTTAATATCCATCTAAGCTGATTCGTTAGCTGGTTTGCCAGGCAGCCTGATGGCCATCAATTAAGTAACACTAACAACTGATTAATAAAGTCACCTTAGCCCACTCTGTGTTATTAAGATATCTGAAAGGATCCTCTAACGGATATCCCATATAACAAAATGTATACCGAGAAATATGTATCTCAAAGGCAGAAAAGAAGGACTGTCTATTTACTCTCAGTTGCCCGGCAGCTGTGACAGTTTAGGTTGACTGCAGTTTTGATTTTTGGCTAGACTAACTTGAACGTATTTTCTTGCTTAAAAATAAGCTAGAAAAAAAATCTGAGCAGACTTGCCCTTTCTGCTTTAAGCTATCTTTTCCAAAAGAAAATTTTACAGTATAATGCTTTTAAGTATGAATCCGGCATAAATGAATGTTAAATATGCAAACTTTGACAAATTTTTTGTCAAGTTACTTTTTAGTCACATTCAATTTCTTTACTCTTTGTTGATGTTTTGCCACGTTTCCTTTGTAATACTCAATTTACGACTTTAAGATTTTTGTTTTTAACTCAGGCCATTGTATTCCTCACAAGTGGTAAAATAAATTGTTCTTAAGCTTTTCAGTTGCTGTGACTGTGGCTGTGCCTGTTGCTATTTTAAATTTCGTTGCCTTTGTGTTTTATTTTAAGTTCGTTTGTGTTAAGACAATTTCTTGTTTTTTGTAGTTTAAGTTGTTTTTTAAGCCTAAATTATTAACCCTAGTCCTTTTACAAATGTTCCGCAATTATTGTGTTCAGCTCATTAGCGGTATATTTTGTTTTCTTTTTGTTTTTTTTTATTTTGCGGTTTTTTCCCTTTATTTTAGCCACGACTTCTTTAACCAACCAACATAATATTTTACTCAATTTAAAACGTAAACCTGTGTATGTGAGATCCTGTGCCAAGACGAGGGATTTTTTTAATGTTTCTGTTTTACTAATTTGTACATTTGTCAGTTAATAAATGTTTAGTGGAAAGTTGTTGTTTATACACAGACTTTTTTTCAACATTATTGTTTATTTTTTCCTTCTTGTTTGTTTCATTATTTCTTGTGGCAGTTATTTTTATTGTAAGGTGTGAAATTATGTTTATACTTTGTTAAACATGTTGATTTGCTTTTCTGTTTTTAAGTTTAAATTGTGAGAAGTCATAAATGTAAATTAGCTTACATGGAATTATACCAGAATTAAGTTAAATTGTGAGAAATTGGAACATGTACGGCTTAAGATTTTGCTCTAACGAATTGATTTCGTGTCTATGAAAAAATAAAAATAAACGCTTTTACAGTTAATTTTTGAAAACTTATTTTATTATTATTTATTACTAAATTTTTCAGAAAATTTGTAATTAATGATGTAATTATCTGTCATTATAATTTAAATATGATTTGAGGAATATGGTTCGAACAAAGTCTAATCTGGTGAGACAATTTTCGATGACTTTTTCCAACCTTTGTGAGCGTATATCGGCAATAACGTGGTGAATGGTGTCATCTAAATTACAACTTCAGATATTCCTACAGAAAATAGTCTAGGGGCTTTAAATCGCACGATCTTGGAGGGCAATTCACGGGTCCGCATAATTATACTATGCGGTTGTTAAACATTTCCTACAATTAATCAATTGTGACACGAACTGTGTGACATGTTGAGCCTTCTGGTTGAAACCACAGCTCCTGCACATCATGATTGTTCCACTAATGAATGAAAAAAATCAATAATTATGGTTCTAAAGCAATCGCCAATGACTGTAACATCAGCAGCAATTATTTACTTCTTCTGTAGGCACTGTACGACGTTTCAGCAGATGCGTATTATCATTTAGAGTAAACGTGGTGTGAAAACTTTAGATACTTGAATATAAAATAGACGTAGTAGGTGAAAAATATTTCGAACAGAACCATGGTTTTCGAAATAAATTTGCACAACTTAGAAGAGTTGTTCATATGTCAGTCTTTTGATATTGAAATGCCAAAGCAAACTACACATAAATCATTTGACAGCTGACAAAATGGCCGCCAGTTAAGAAAGTGTTGCTAACTTAAAGTTCTATACGTCTATAAAAAACACCCGTTACATACTAACAAAACTGTTTCATATTAAAATTGACGTAAGATTATACTGCTTCTATCCCTTGAAGATTACGTCTTACTTTATACATGCAAAGAATATGAGATGTGTGGGGTAGGTATGTTAATATATAATGTGCTTTTTGAGAACTGAATAGATCTAAGAGCTTTTAACGGCCTAACCACTTATTGTGGGTATAAGAGTTTTATAATATTTTCATTTTGGGCACTGTAATGCTTAAAAGATTTATACATACTTAATTTATAATTATAAATTTGCCTGAAGAAAGCTTTTAAAAGAAAGTCGAAATATTTTAAAATTAAAATAAAAATAATTATATTGAGATCGTAAGATCGAATAATTTAAAAAATTATTGTTTAATTTAATTTTATCCCGTTCCGATACCACATAGTTCCTCGACTCACTAATAATTAAAGCAATTTCTTTGCGCTTCAATAAAATAAATAGAAAGAAATAAAACGAAATGAAATGAAATAAAATAAAATATGTTCCGTTTTAGTTCCTAACGTTGAATTTGCATTTTAATAAATATTATAATTATTATTATTATTGTGGGCTAAAATTGCATCTCCTTTTATACGATCTATTGTTGCTGCACAATTCCCAACTAATATCATTAAAGGCTCCTTATGAATCTCGTGATTATTGCAGGATTTATTATACCTATTCGTTCTGCTATCGGTGTTCCATTACATACGTAGTTTATTCTTTATCTTGTCACCGCTGGCCAATTTCATAAAATATTTTTCCCGTCCTACTTGACAGAAACAACAAGAGTTACTCATTTACATGTACATTTTGTTCCGGTCTAATTTTTTACACTTATTTGTATCATTAACGGTTTAATTCAACTTTGTTCTATTCCAGTTTCACATTTTTCCGTGATTTGGCAACGTTACATTTCAGTTGTTGGGGGTCTAATTTGATTTAAAAGATTGACCTTTCCTTTTTAATTCATTCCAGTCCAACCTCTTTTCCGCCTTAGCATTTTATTTCTATTTTTGTTAATGGTTTAATGTAAATGATATGAAAAGCATACAAGGGAATGAAATGTTTTAAATGGAATGAAATGGAAAATGTACTCGGATAAATATTTTAAATGGTTGATTTACAGCTTCCCCTGCCAGTGTGATTACCTAAAATTAAAATTTTTTTTTGATACAGATCATTGATCTTAGCAAAAAAAGAAAAAACAATAATAAAAACGAAAGGTTCTGTTTCCAATAACACTATGGAACATTTTTGGGATTATTGTCTGGGGGGTGAGAAATTCCAAGTCAGGGTGATGGTACTAGGTCAGTATAGTAAAACCCTCAAAGGGAAAAAATTTAAAAGGTCATAAAAAAAACTGACGCATACGAACGCCAAACCCTTTGAGGGTTTTACTATACTGACCTAGTACCATCACCCTGACTTGGAATTTCTCACCCCCCAGATTGGCTGTTGTACTGTGTAATATATCTTTACAAGTGAAACTTTGAATGTATGTTGAACTTAAAATCAATTAATTTTTCTTTTTTAATTGTCTTCAAAGCACTATTTTTTTGCATAAATTATTTCAAATAGAATTATTCTTATTTAAATCTCAAGCACATTAAATTAAATGTTTGCATTGAATTCTATGAATATTTAATATTAACACTTAATAAACGGATATGAATCAAAACAGTTGAATGCAATATTTATAAATGTAATTGTAAACACCATAAAATATAAATGATTTTTTGTAAAAATTGATTTCCACAAGCCCATTAATCTGTAGTTTTTGAATAAGTAAATAAAACAAATAAATAATAATTTACATTCATGCTAATAATGCGAATTTATGACATTTTTATTGAACTAATTTGATATGCAAATGAATATTTCAAGCCAATGAAAACGTTAAATTTTATTTTGAAAAATTATGTGAAATCAACGGATATAAGGTTCAAACAAAATCGTCTATTCAGCATTAAGCATATATTTTCTTTTAATTTTAATTTTTTTATTTAAAATAAATTTTGTGGGGTTATTTTTAAATTATAAATATACGGTTTTGATTTCTTTTGTTTCACACACAAGTATTTATTAAAGCCCCCAAAGCATTTCTACCAACAAACTACCCACACTTTATTTTGAAGAATAATATTGAAAAAGTCGTTCTTTTATTTAGTAAAGTTTTGGTTTTGAGCCAGTCTTAAGTAAAGTGTTGAGAAAAAAATTACTTAAATTGAAATTAATTTATAAAATTGAAAACTTGTCAAGAAGCTAGTATTTCATTATAGTAATTATTTTTTTTAAGCACCTGATGTTAATTGAAGTGTATTTTAAACAGACTTGTAAAGGAATGCTTACTTTATGCGGTTCAAACAAGTTAAAATTTAGTATTTGTTTTTAGGGGAATTTAGTATTGGAATATGTGTTTTGAAATAATGGAAAATTACAATAAAATAAGAATTAAAAAAAAATTAATTAAGTAAAAAATAGTTACAAGCAAAACAATTTCAAATGTAAATTTGTATATAAAAATTTTATAGTTTCATTTATTTTTTATTAAAAAAGGCCTAAACGATGACTTGTTGCTATTAAAAAATATTTACAAATGAGTGAAGGGTTGGGCTTGTGTAAGGAAATTATGTAAAGCTTAGCTTCTGAAGTACATAAATGATTTTTGCTGTGGACCTTTTAAAACTCTGATTTATACACATATAATTGTATATGCTTATACACCTAATTCTTTTTTTACACGAGCTAAAAAGAAAAAATTCTCTTTCAACACGAATGTTTTTGTTTTTATGAATATAAAGTTGATAATTCAGAAATATTTTCACAATAAGATAAAGAAAATTGTTCTGCTGATGACACTGATATTAATTTTTCCAAAATTTTATTTATTTTTTTTTTTTAAATCTAATTAATGAATTAAAAAGTGTAAGCACTAAATAAATGAAGTGAACTCTAACAAGAATTTTTTAATAATTCTCTTTTTACATGAATTTATTTTACAAAAATTTTTTCGAAACGTATTTATCGTGTAAAAAGAGAATTAGGTGTAAAAAAAATATTTTTAAGTATTAGAATTTCCGTTTGTTAAACGTTTAAATTGTTTCGTTAAAGCACTTCAAGCATTTATTACTTAGCCATAGAAAAAATTATGGCTCCAAATTTATTTACCAAAAATAGTACCTTCAATAAAACAGTTTTCATTGCATTGAATTAAATTATTTAGGTCCATTAAAACAACTTTTGATAGTTAAAAGGGTGGATATCTAAAATTAAACTTATCGATATTTTTATTTAAATGTCACACCAAAAGCTTGATATTTAACTTATAAAATCTTTACTTAAATTATCACTAACTTGTAATAGTGGCCCTTAGTGTTGGCCTTGTCTAAGTTTATTTAAACTTTTTTTTATTTAATTAAAACTTCTAGTTTTCCCAAGCTTAATGTCATTGCTTTAAGGCGCCACTTCATGGCGATCTAAATCTCAATACACTTTAAAAGCAAACTTCGGTCGATGTCGAATTGCATAATTTGGCCCCAGACTGTAACTATATATTTTGATATCGATATTTTGCTACAAGCTTGTGAAGCTTTTTAGGATATAAATTTTTATGAAAATTTTTGTTGGAAGTCTACAGTAAAACTGTCAAATTAAACTATGTTTAATAAAATTAAATGTACCTAAAAAAATTACCAAAGTACTATATTTATCATCACTGATCGTGTGCCTAAGTCGTAAATAATAAAAAAAAATATATTAAACTTCAACTTGTCATGTTTAAGCATGTGTTTGCTTGAACTCTATTCATATATTCATTCATATATTTTATTTATTTATTTATAAATTTTTTAATTAAGATAAACATGTCTTTCTAAATAAGCAAAATTAACAATAACAATAACAATCAAAAACGTTGTCTTGAGTTTTCGTATTGACAACAACCTGTTCTTTCAACAGCTATTATTGTTTAAGACGGATTTATTTTAAATTAAAATGTAAGTGATTTTTGTTTTTGTTTTGTTTATTTCATACAATGTTTATTTAACGTTGGAGGCATAAAATAAATACACAAAATATTGGAAACGAAATATTAAAGAGTTTTATAAGGGTGATTTCATTTTATAAAGCAAAAAAAGAATATATAAAAATAAATTTAATTGTTAATTGTACTCAGCTTCAATGATATGTTACATAATACCCTGTTCTGACATATATGTTAATTGAGCAATTAAGCATTTTACGCAATTATCGCCTTTATTGAGCTCAATTTACCATACAAATTTCCATTAAATAAATGCGTAATTAGCAATTGATTGCATGTTAATGAAGTCAAAATCAAAATGCAACTTTTTGTTGTGCCCTTAAATATCAACTAAAAAGTGAGAGAAGTTGATATTCTCAGTATTGAAAAAAAAAATGTAAATAAATTTAAAAATACATGTCATAAAAAGGAAATGGCAGCCGAAGTTACCGGTAAATAAATTTTATAAAATTGTTATTGAAAATAATTTTTAAATAACTAATTTCTTTTAATCAATAGCTTGCCTTCAAAAAGTTTTTTTTAAATTTGACTTTCTTATCAATTTTTATTTTATAAATACTCAAACATATTAAAAAAAAAACCTCAATATTTTCAGTTGTCAAATGCTTAATTGCGTAAACTTAATTGAATATGTGTGAACACCCAAATCAGTCACACAATTTAGAACTTAATTGACTTCATTAACTTTTATGTCTGAACACGGTATAAGGTCGTTTGAATATGATTAAAATCAAGTCATGCTGAAATCCCTCATAGCACCCACATCCATTATCATCAGTTATAAAGGCTTTTGTAAAGCATTTGATATAGTTTCAGCTAAACTTTAACATTAAATCGGGTAGAAAATTCAGCATGCATTACCCGACAATTAACTTAAAAAACGTTTCCTTTAATTTTTGGTATAACTAAAAGTTGGTTATGTAACCTGTTGGTAATGGTCAGTTTACACCTGAGGCAGTCCTGCAGTCTTAGTTCCCATCAGAGATGCGATGTTACAACATCTTTCTGGTAAAGTAATATCTGAAATTACAATGCACTGAACTAACAGCTTCGGTTGTATGAAATAAATTTTATAGAATTAAAATTTCAATGGTGATAATCGATTCTTCCCCGCAACTTAGAAATCACTCGCTATTAAATTTGGGTATATGGAGCTGAGAAAGAACGAATATATTATAAAAAAAATATTTTCTAAGGCTAAATATAATTAAATATTGGGTTTATTTTTAAAAAAATCTTTTTAATAAAATGTTCTTCTTTTATAAGTAATTCCACTAAAACTACTCACTTACACATTTCTATGGAACTCCCCCAACAATTTTAGATTCCCATAAAACCATTAGTGATTGCAAGATAATTATTATGGTTCAATATAATTTTTAAGACTCTTAACAACGACTCGATTGGGTTTTCTATAATTTTTTTCTATTGTGTTTCTATTTATTTAAATTTTCTTTATTATTACGGCTTTATAAACAGCAGTTATAGAGGGCGTTACAGGCGTCACAAATCTTATGCGTGTTCTTTAGATATACTGCGAGTATGTTTAGATTGACAAAGTAATAGAAAAAAAAATTAAAAAAAAAAACTAAAAATAAAAATAAATATTCAATTATAAATTTCATACACTAAAAACTATTTAAAAAATATTATAAAGACATTATGTAGTTTAACTTAATTTTGCAAAATAAATCATAAGATTGGGTATGTGTGTAGAAGTGTGTGTGTGTATGTATATGATAATCAATTTTGCTTGATGGCTTTTGAAAGTAACAGAAAATAATATCACGTTTTTAATTAAATTTATAAATTTTGTGCTGTTTAAACAGGGCCACTCTTTATCTTATAAGACTCTTACTTACGAGCAGTTTTCAGATTTTATATTAATTTTTGCCTCAAACTTTTAGTTTAAATATACAAAAGTTTAGGTCACAATCTGAGAAGAGAGGTAAAAGATTAAAAGTTAAAATCTTAAACAAAGTAATGCCTTGTTGGATGCTTAATTAAATGTGCTGTTAGTTAGCTTGTCTCTAGCACTAACATCATGGCTCAACAAAATTTGTTGTGTGAATACACAGGAAATATTAAATTATAATTCTTTGAAAAGTAAAAACTAAAAAAAAAAAATAAAATGTCGTTCGTTTGCAAATGCAGTACTTGAGAGCGACTGACATAATTTTAAATTTTTTTTGTTGTTATATATTCGTTAGGTTTTTTGGAAAGAAAAATAGACCACGCCCATTTTAAATTATTTAAAATCAAAGAACGGCATAACCCAACTTAAGGTTTTAGGGAAACAAAAATTGACCATTCCCATATAACGAGAAATTAAAAAAGTAGGCGTATAATTGGTTGTAAAACATTTATCTTTTCTTACAAAAATTTACCGATTTGATATTTGTAATCCTGCCACCTAAATAGGCAGAATTTATTTTGAACTATTTTGAAAAAAATTTTTTAATTCCCTTATACCCCGGTACTGTTGCTTTGAAGAGTTTTGTTAATTTTTGGATGAACTATAAGAGCTTACGGAATGGGGCATACACCATATATAATAAAAGGTCATTTAAATTTGTTATCTGCTACCCAATTTAATAGTATTTACTTTGGCTTACTTTTAAACATTTTTTGAAATTTCCTCATAACCCAGTACTGTTGCTTTGAAGGAATTTGTTAATTTCCGTTTAGCATCATAAACTGAAAACTACAAATAAATCCCAACATATTAAAACAGTTGCAAAAACCTTAAAGCATACAGATTGCATTCCTGTTTAGTTTTATAATAGTTTTTCATAAAAATTGGTGATAATGAAAATAATTCAGAATAAAATTGTTTTTAATTATTAATTAAGTGGGAGATTAAAAATCTAGAGGAGCTCACCTATAAAATTCTATGCCTTATCTGGTTATATTCTATGGCTTGTCCGGAAATTGACAAAATCTCTTAGAGCAACAGTACTGGGATATGAAGGAATTTCAAAGTTTTATTTTTTTATTTTTTTGTAAATACTTCAAAGTAATATCTGAGTCATTATGTGACAGATTACAAATAAAGAGGATGTCTATTTTAAAATAGTGTGTGTCCCATTCCTCTGGTTCATACGAAAATCGAGAAGACCTGCATATATTTAGACGTATTTCAAGACGAAAAACGTGTTTGATAAATATTTATTTCAGCATATTTATCTTTACTCGCTTCGCTAATTTATGACGTACAAATCGGTGGCCTGCGTTACTTCCCAGAATTAAGCCGTCAACTATCCACTCTAGTTTTTCAACTCGCTCCAAATATTACGATTACCAATTAACAATTTACAGGTGAAAGTTAAATTAATGGCTGTAGCCTTGTGAAGCATAAACCAACCAGGTCTTTGCAATTGCACTCGGCTTGAGGTAAAATACGTAATAAACAACGTTATCTAGCGGAAAGTACAAAGTAGAAGACCTTTTGATATCATTAAACCCAATGGTTCCAATTAATATGCCATTCAATTTTAAACGCTTCAGGTTTTCGGTACGACATACATTTGCAATGACAATTAACAAATTACAATGTCAATAACTGCGGCATTTATTTTAAAAATCAATTACCGTTTCGAAACACTATTAGCATTAAATGCTTACGACTCAGACAAAAAAAACAAAAAATGTCGTGTATTATACAGCGTTATAATGAATGTATTTCTGATATAATTACAAAACAATAGAAAAATTTATTTATTGATTTCAATTGTTTATTTGTATATTCATTGTATGTATGTAAATAATATGCCCTACCATTCGTTGTAATTGGGAATGAAAATATTCTCCTTCCTTTTTTTTCTTTTTTTTTAAACTATTTTTCTATATAAATAAAATTTTAAGGCAAAACAATGTTTGCCTGGTAGGCAAGTTATTTATATAAAATTATGTGACTTTATTACAAGTGTCGTTTTTGAAGTCGATTTTGCAAACAGCAAATAAAAACAAATGGCCGTCATTGCCACTTATCACTGCTTTCATAGTTGAAAAACCTAATTAATTATTTATTTATTTAACTGATAACAGTGAGAATTAAATTTTTTGCAGTGTATTCGCAACTCATGTATAATTTTATTAAACATGTTAGTCATACAAAAGAGTCTCCGCTATACTCTATTCCATTATTATGTAGTCATACATGAATGTTTTACTATATTATTTTATCTATAAATTGAACATTATAATTTACAACATTTACAACATCAGAAACAACACTAACTCAAACACCAACCAACACTAATACATTGACTAACTAAAACATTAACAACAAGAACACCATAATTTTAACTATGCTATGCAGTTAGCTGTAGTTGCTGTTGTTGCTGTTATTTAATATGATTATAGTGTTGTATGTTGGTGTGTATTTATTGTATATGAAATGTTGCTTGTACCTGACAAAATGACATTAATTGAGTAATTTATATTGATGGCGTCAATGTTTTCAAATTTCTTTTGCTTTTCTTTCATCAAATTGGTTGTTGTCCTTTTTAACATGAGCCACGCCATGTTAATGACAGCTTTAAGCCTGACTAAAATAGGAAACAATATCATTATAATGATTTTGATCACCAGCCTCTCTTTATCATTCATTGGCTTCATGTGTCTCCTCATCACCATCATCGTCATCATCATCATCATCATCGTGGTTAACATTTAGTTTTTCTGTATTTTTTATATGATTTTTTGTTTTGTTTTTACTTGCTGTTCACTCGGTCTGACATCAATGTCTTTATTTTGATCGTTCCATAAACTATCATATAGTTGACTGTTATTATTATGATTACCACTCAACATGAATTCAATTAACACTTGTCAGTCCATTACTTGTACACGTATGCATGTGTAAATGTATATTGATTAAAAAAAAAAAAAAAAAAGATTTCGTGGAAGTTCCTTTGGCAATAGGTTTTGTTTGTATGCTACAGTTGGTATTGTAAGCTTCACATTAATTTTATTTAAAAATGTATTTTATATTAAAAACAAAATATTTAAATAATATTTTTGCATATTGTGAGGCCAATAATTTGTTTTGAATATTCACAGATTTTACATGCTTATAAATGATGTCTCAGTACACAGAAAAAATTATAAGAAAAAGTTTTCCTAACAAGCTTTTGTTTAAGCTTATGTTTTATTCTATTATTTTTTTTTTTGTTAAAGTCTACAATTGCTTCTGTTCATATTCGCTGTGAAAATGAATTTTTTTTCTATTACGCAAATATTAATTGCGAGTTTGGTTGTAAGAATTTTGTGATAGATTCTATTTCAGTTAAAAAATTAAGTGTGTTTATTTATTTTGTCTGTGTAATTTTTTGAGAATTTTGATTTTTGTTTATCGATTTTGTATATCTAAGTCGGTAATTTGTTGTAAGGGTAATGAAGCAAAGTGAAGCCAATACCAATACTTGATTTTTTTGAAGAATATGGCATTTTGCTTAAGGCTATATCCCTCAAATTGGAATTTTGCTTTCTTCTCTTTCCCGCAACAAGCAAAAATAACCTTACACGTTTCAATTAAAGTTTTGTATGATAAATTTTAAAAAACGCATATAAAAAAATTTTTAATTAAATTAAATTTTGAGTTTCTTTGATGAAGCAAATTTCTATCTGAATAACTTTGTGATTATATAAATTTGTCGAATTTAGATCTCAAAAAATTCTCAGGCAATATATTAGAAACAAATGCACCTACAACTAGCAACGGATTTTGGTCAGGTCTTACTTACTTTTTTGAAAATGATTTTAAGTTGAACGGTACTCGCTACAGAAACAATGATACAGTAATTATTTTGCTCTCAACTGGTTTTAGAAAGACCTTCTAGTGAAACAATCGATTCCTTGCTGTATGAAATGAAAAAGTCTACTCTTGATAAGGTAACCTAATATATATTTATAAAGATAGGTCTTAATAGGGTACTGTTTGCTATCACTTGCTGCTTATATAGTTTTTATTTTTAAAGAGGTGGTTATTTATTGTGATTTGATCTTTGTTATGTTATAGTTTACGAACATTTTTATAAGACAACAAGAAGTCTTAATCACGTTTTTATTGTAACATTTTCGAATATGTTAAAGATTTTATTTGCATGTTGAAAAGAAAAAAAAAACTTTTTATGCTAAATTTGAATTACATACATACAAACGCTGTTATTACACTTAGGGTGGGGGGGAAGGTTTAACGAAAACTAAAATAAACTACTGATAGGCCAACATTTGAATATAAAATTATTTTATAAATTCATAAATCGATTATAATAAAAATTTTTTTATTAAAATTCAGAGTTGGGATTTTTATTCACAAATACAATAATTATAGTAACCAACCTTCAAACAGTTTAAAATTTCTTTTAAAAAAGAGAATTTATTGCAAAAACTTAACTAAATTGCCCACTACTTGGGCGTCAATGTCGACTGTATGTTTCATAAAAAGCAGTTACAGTTTAGGTTATAATGGACTTTTCTTCTTATTCTTATCTTAACTTCTGTTTGATAAGAGTCGTTCTAGATAAAACGTTTACTGCACATAACCGGTTCAATGTTAAGAGAGATTTAAAATGAAAAGTGATGAATTCGTTCTACAGAACTACAGAGACAGAGAATTTGTTTCATAATTTAATCCTTCGGCAGTAGGCATTATATGGCAACCCCATTCTCCTAATTTGGTTGCCAAAACTGTTACTATTGCCTCCTTATTATTCAACTAGGCTCTCTGGAGTCCCAGTACATCTCTGGTATCTAGCCTAGGTTAGATCATTATTGCCGTATTGTACCTTCGATCGTCCCTCTATCTGGCTTTTAACTCTACATTGAAGTATTTGCATAACATTGCACATGCATTTGAGACGTAAGTTAAATTGGTGTGGTACACAGTGATTTCTATTGCCTTTGTCAAGAAAGCAAAAGTTAGAGCACGTTTTTTGCATTTGCCTAGGAGCTTGAAGATGCGCAGTGAGCATCCTAGAGAGTATTGAAACAGAACAAAATATTATTAAAGTAAAAAACACATAGATATTTTGTATATACGGAAAACCACATACGAGGGTAGACAACATAATTTTTTGATTATTTAAAAAAAAAATTTAATTTCAAAAGCTTTTTTTATATTCAATAATGAGGCAAACCAAGTTAAAAAAAATTACGATTTTTTCTAATCATGCAAACTGATGACTTAGGCTAATAAGGATTTCAGATAGAAATTATGACATATTTTTCATACAAATTTGTCATAATATCGATTTCAAGTCTACATTAATTTTTTTTTAAAAACAAACATTATTATTTTATTTAAATATTCTTTATATTATTTTCATTTATTAAAAAAAAATCAAGCACTCGCTAAGCACTTGTTACTTAAAATATGCCATCCATATTTGAAAATTCAACTTGCATATTTGTTATTATTTGTCATTTAATTATACGCCCGTTTACTCTGTCATAAAATTCAACATACAAACACAAATTTATTCAAACATATTAAAATATTTATAAAAGAAAAAAACGAAACAAGAAACCAAAAAAAAAAAATCTTTATAATTCTGTTTCATTAGATATTCGCATATTTTAATACATAAAAATCATCGTTAATCCTGGCATTTTAGTTAAATAATCATAATTTAAAATTCATTGTCGTGATGAGGAACAGATTGTCAATAATTTTTCATCATACAAACACACACACAAGTACTTAGAGAGAGAGAGAGAGAGAGATATTTATGGAAAAATAAAAATTAAATCGTTTTTAAATGAGTGAGCCAGTGAGTGAGTGCGGCGGTAAGTGAGTGCACGTATGTTTGAATGAATAACTAAATGATCACCGATTCAATTGCAGACATAGAAATGCAACTGCATCTATTTTATTGCATTTGATGATGATCTTTAGTTTACTAGGCTTGATGGACAGACAACAATTGATTTGACATTAAAAAGAATTTTTTTTATTTATTTTCTATTTTCAGTTTATTTCCTTCTTTTTAATTCACAAATGGCACACAAATAAAATGTATAAGGAAAGCAAGAAAATCTTAAAATATATATAAAAAAAAAGTATTTTATGTATTTATTCCACCCACTGGAAGATTTTCTTTAATAGTTGAGTTGTGCATTTTTCCTCCTTTTTTTTTGCTTTGCTTTTATTCCTTATTTTGGTTTTTTTCTCTTTTCTCTGGGTGCATCAATATCAATTGAATAACTTGTTAGTTTTTATACTGTATACATATGACGTTTTAGAAAGAGATTTATATTGATAATAATGCAAACTCCAGAATAATATTCGTAGGAATGTTTTATTTTCGTACAACGCTGTATAAGCACATATACGTACTTACACATATCTGTAGTCATATAGCATTCGTATTCATAAGATGTTGTTATTTCATAGATAATCAAAATGTAAATTTATGCTATTTCACGTATTGCACTGTTTGTGACACTTGAGTAGGTTCTTGGAATAAAATACATGTGTATGTGACATTGTTTGTCTGTTTGTTTTCTTTACTTTTTTATTTTCCTAAGTGTAAATAGAGAAAGAAACTCATGTTTGTTTGTTTGTAAGTAAATGTTTTTAAAGCTAAAAGGATGCTAGCAAGTATTTTATTTTATTTTTATTGTAACTACGAGTGCATACTTGCTGTATAACACAACAGTTAGAGGGTTAGTAATTTTTTGCTGGAATTATTAACATATTGTAATTTAGATTGATTATATTTATGTTGTGACTTACAGGTTGTTTAAAGAGACATGCATCCAATAGCTAATGCTATGCTTGTTAAGAATGCTAAAGCTTAAACTTTAAAATTTTTATTATTGAATAAAAGGTTATTTAAATGGGAGTTACATTTCTTTTTTTTGTAATGGGCGAAGCACAACGCTTTTGGTTATTTTATTTCCCCTTCATAAATTTTACTTTAAAGCCTACGTAAATTTTTTTTTTTGGATAAAAGCATTAATATTTAGAATACATATATAATTTTAAAGGGGAGGTCGCCTAAATTTCAAATATTTTAGAAAATAATTAATCAGTAGCCATCAATTTTGGGAAATGAAAAATTCACTACTACGTGCTCTGTTTGCCAAATAAGAAAACTATTAAAATTATTTCCACATAATAATTTTAGTAAATTATTTGATTTTATAAATACGAGGTCATTTCTCTCTCTCTCTCTCTCAGCGATTCGGTTTGTATCTCCTTAATCGTCTCAAAACGCCGTCCTTTTATGGGTCTCTTCAATCTTGGGAACAGGAAAAAGGCTTAGAGGGCTAAATCTGGTGAATACGGTGATTGAGTCAAGATTAGGGTGTTGTTTTTGGCCAAAAAATTAATAATAAGCCACGATTTTTTTGGTCAAAATTCAGCAATTTTAGAACAAACTTCGCTGCCACACGCTTCAGGCCCAAAATTTCCGAAAAACTTGCATGGCATGAGCCAACCTATATGGCGACATCCTCATAAAAATTCTCTAATAACAATTTTCATCACTTCTTCAACATTTTCATCGGTTGTTGATGTTTTAGGAAGACTCACCGTATGCCACTTTCAATATTTCAAGTGTTTTGGAGCACTTGATTCCATTTTTAACACAAAATTTAATGAAAACTCTTTGATCCATGTTTTTCGACAGCAGAAAATCGCCGAACACGCAAAACACTTCTAACTTTTATGCCTAACACAAACAAACTAAATGTGCTAAAACTGTTCGAGACGAGTGTACCAACATAACAGAACAAAAAAAATCGAAAATCGATTGTACGTAGCCCCCGAAATTTGAAAATTCACCTTTTTTTTAAACAGTAAATATTTCTTCCACATATTTTTAATTTCCTTTGAAACACAATAGAGTACCACTGCTTAATAAGCTTTTCAACAAGTGGTTGTATTAAAGATTTTTACACACATACACTTAAACGTATGAATTTACTGCTGTTACATTTTGTTTTATTTATTTATTTTCAAGTTTAAAAAATATTTCATAATATTATTTATGACCATCATTATTTTATATTATTTAAGAATTGATTTTCTTTGCGCAATTTCTTCTTCCTTTTTTTTTTTTTTTTTTTTGTTAAATAAAAAGGAAATAAACAAAATTAAAAAATAAAAACAATATATCTTTAACTACCGTTTTGATTTTAGCCTTACAACATTGTGGCAATTGCACTTTTAAACGACCCAATGGCCTTTGTTTGGCACCTAACCGTAAGTCAGTTTCAGACATCAGTATGAACTATAAGTGAATTTTTTTTTTTTTTTTTAAGGCAGCTTTTCTGTTTTTTATTGTTATTGTTGTGCTAATGTTTATTACCGCCAACACCAGCGCTACTAAAAACTAATACCAGCACATATTGTAATATTATTGTTGGCAGTGTTTTATGGTGTTATAAGATGCTTAGAAAATATTAAAATAGAAACTTTAACAAAACACATACAACACGTATTGACTGCTGTTCCTGCTACCGAATGAGCCAACATTTTGTGGGGGCATTACGTTGGATTTTTTCGTAATTTTTTGTGTTTCTGCTCGTACATATTTTTTTCTTGCTTCTTTTTTTTTTTTTTTTTTTTTTTTTTTTTGTCTTTCCATGTGCCACCAATTCTTTAACGGAGCCAAACTTTTGTGTCTAGAGTAGTCTAGTCAAACTTTTTGTTTTTTATTTTTATGTAAGTTAATGGAAGTACTCAATAGTATTTTGGTTTTATATAATTTTTTTTACTTGCTACTCGTAACTTGTACAGCTCATAAAATCATTTAATTCAATAAAACCAATTCACATGAACACCATGAAACAATAAATAATGTTATTAATAAATAATAAAAGGTAATATTGTATGAATTGCTACCTGTTTTTGTATGATTTTTTTTTTTTTTTTTTTTTTTTTTTTGATTTGTTATAAATAAACAGACTTCTTTTAGCATTCGTAAGTAAATTGGCACTTTTCTTTTAATATATTTTTTTTAATTTAATTTTTCCTTACTTTTACCCTACAACATATAATATTAAATGTAGCTGTACTTGTCTCAAGTCATTTCTTATAAATATTTTAATTTAAAATTGGTTTGCTCTACAGGTTTTTCTATGTTTAAGAATTTAAGCTCAGATCCAGCATTTCCTATTTTTTTATAACAACACAAATCCACGAAGTTTTTTGGCTTGTCTGTAGAAAACACCTAGGGTCTAGAGAGTAATCGAATCTGCAATCTCCAGATAGGTAGATTAGTATATTACCTACTAGGTTATCTATGTCACAGCCATTAGTGAAAAGCTATGACCTTTTTTTCAATATCAAGCTACTAGTATTGAAATTTTAAAATTTTTTCTTGCAAAGACACTAAAATTGCAATAGTTTTCATTCATTATAGAATATGGTGATTTGGATCTTTTTTTTTTTTTTGTCCTTTATTTATATAAACACAAAAAATGCAAATCCCAGCTTATAAAAAGAAATTTTATGTAAGATACAATGATAGACAGTCAATTACAACACAACATTTTTAGGGCATAACTTTAGTCCTAACATATTTTCTGCGAGTGAACACCGGTGGCAAGATGCAGAATAAGCTGCTTAGGTAGTGGGGCATTAGTCCCAGAAGATCTAGGCAAGATTAGTCCTACAACGATTACGAGATTCGTTAAGAGTCTCAGATTTTAGTTAGATCTTAAAGATTGCAGTGCGATTAATAATAACTTTGGCAAAATAGACCTATTGTGACACTACTCTCATATCACAAGTACATCCTAAGTCCAGTACTCATTAACATTTCAAAGACTTTCTTGAGTGATTTGTCTGCTGTGATAAATAGATGGTAGGTAATGATTACCCACATGACGAAAACGGATCAAAATTATATCAATATAGTGACTCTTTTCTTCTTCCTTTTATATCATGCATAGGTTCGTTTCGAGTGATTCTAATATTCTCCAAGTATTTCAATACTCTGCAATGTGCGCTCATAAAATCGATGACAATGCGGGCTTCAAACAGTCAGCCCTGAGTCTGAGCACAGAATGGCATAATCAATTTCGCAATCCTGATATCACTAGTCTCCAATCAATACCGTTGCTATTTTCTTTTCAGGGATAAGGAGCTATAAGGATGTACGCAGAATCAGTTCTAGGACAATGAAAATACTAGTTACACTAGTTTCTCATAAGTTTTCCTGCCAGTTTGTTATCTACATATCCACTATGACCTCGCATCCGTACTATATGAACCCTTTTGTTAGCTGCTAGTCTCTTTAGAAGTGTTACATTGCTTTGCTACCTGTAGGCTCTGTTAAAAGCTACATACTATTGGACATAATAGATAATTTTTATTTATTTGATCAATACAATGCTGCAGGAGTTAAATTAACTTAAGCTTTTCAGTGCCCTATTCAATCATTGAAGGTTATTTGACCTAATCTTTTTTTTAAATAAAAGGGCTATTTCATCAAGCTTTATTTTTAAAACGATATTTTGCTTAAATTTTGGGTAGCATTTTCAGAATATTTTTTTTTAATATTTCACAAGAAGCAAGAGACATTTTTATATTATAATAAAATATTTCACTTAAGATTTTTTAAACACAATCTTCTTGCTAGTGTGCGGGGTATATCAGAGTCTACTAAACTTGACTTCACTTAATGGCTTACTAAATGTCTCCCTCTCCCCGCTTACAAAAAAAAGAGAACTAAACTTTTATTCACTTTAACTAGCGGTAGTTTAAACGTATAGACAGCAAATAAATTTTCAAGAAGATATTATAACTATCAATAGATGATTACCACACTGAAGGAGATAGTATATTTTTGCTTTTACATACATAAATATAACTATTTACTATTTAAAGCTGTAGGAATATGTATGAAATAAGTACATTAACACAATCATGATCATAATAATGATGATGATGATGGTGATGGTAGCGGTGGTGTCTAGTCTCATCGTTTATTTAGTTACTAAATGAAATCTAAGAACGTTAAAAATGTTTTTTTTTTAAGTTTCTCACATTTACAAATAGCACAACAATTGATGATCGGCAGGCAATTTGAGTTTAAGGTAAAGGCACAAATCATAAAAAAAAAAATTCTCACATTTTTGCAGCACAAAAAATGAACCTTTTAAAATGGTTGCCAATACATAGTTTTATAGAGAAATTTATTTAAATGATGATAGATAACTGGAAATATTTTTAGTAATAATATATATATGAAAAGCCAATTTGTTAAGGGCTGGGGCAAAAGTCCCGCTACCAGTTTATAACTTTGCTCAAAGAAAAAATAAGTAAGTTTGGTTTTCATTAAAAGTTTATTTGGTCTTTACATTTTTTTTTGTTATGATTGTAAAATTATATCCAGAAAATAATAACCAAATTTTTTTTGACATCCTGCAACATTTCAGGCTGAATTTCCTTAATTTCGTGACGAATATTGTCTTTAAGATGAGGAATCGTTTATGGCTCATTCACATAAACTTTTGATTTTAAAAAGCCCCAAAAGAAAAAGTCTGGTGCTGTTAAATACGGAAATCTGGCTGGCTAAGCTAAATAGCCACTTCGAGAAATTAGTTTTTGTTAAAAAACGTCATTCAATAATTGAAATGTTAAAAGAGCTGTGTGTTTTGTGGCCTTTTCTTGCTGAAACTACATATCTTCTAGTCTTTTATTTTCCATTTGAGGCACTAGAAAATTTCGAATCGTGTCTTGGTACCATTCAGCAGTAACAGTAACTCCAACACGTTGGTCATTTAAAAAAAAAAAAAAATAAGGACCAATGATGTTTCCATCATGAATACCACACCATACAGTTGTTTTTAGTGGATAAAATGATGTTTCGCTTACTAAATGAATATTCTGTGTTCCCCAAAACCGACAGTTCTGTTTATTGACGTGGCCACTGAGAAGAAAATGGGCTTCATTGCTCATTATCAATTTAGACGAAGAATTATGATTATTTTCAATACATATTGTCACTATTACTGCACTTATTGGTGGCATATACGAGTATTTATCCATAATAAAATTTGAGCGTCTACACAACACAATGGTTAAAGCGAAACTGAGCTAAACGTTACATAATCAAGATGGTGGGCATTCAAAATAGTACCGGAGCTTTTGTTTCACCTTGTATTTGAAAAATTTTAGTCTTTTAACTTTCTTTGAAAATTTGATAAAAACAGTAGAAATTATATGATACAAGTACATGAAGGATTAAAAATAAAAAAAATTATTTGAAATGACTAGTTCCTTTTTAAGTTAAGATGGGCTTATAATTATTTATTTGTTTATCAATATTTTGCATTAGCTTTGTGCCGCTTTTTCAGAATACTTTTATGAATTATTAATTATAATGTAGCAGCTTATAAAGATGAAGTGCAATACAGTCTACAAGGCCACAGAAAAGACAGTGAAATGAGCTTCGTTTTTCAGTTCTTTAATATGTTAACATATTATGTATTTTATGTATTTTCAATAAGTTGATAGAAAATTATGAAAAAAAACATTAATTCATAGAAAGAATAAAATTAAAAATTAGTTGAAGATAAATCTCAGAACTATACAGTTTATATTGGGAAAGTGTAGATTTTAAGGAATTTTACTCAGACTATTTTACAGTGCAGATCTTTGGGTTAAAAAAATAAACAAAAATCTAACAGTTCCATAAACTTAAGAAGATGATATTAACTTGAAGAATTTTTGTTTCTACTAAAATTAATTTAAATTTAAATGTGCAGCTTTTAGTTTGACACATCTGCTTTACACTGTTTTGTTTTGTTTTAGTTTAAGAAAAAAAAGAGAGAAAAAAAAAGAAAGTATTACAACTTGTCACCATGATGTGTTAACGGGTGGTTTTTAAAAATAAATCATAATAAATGCTGCTGCATTGTAACCCAAGATATTTTATAACTTTTAACGGTTGTTAATACAAAACGCTTTATTCTAATGCATGTAGAGTAGAACAAGAACAAAAAGCATTACATTGGTATTTAGTTTACAACAACATTAAATCAACTCAAAAATTATATATGTATGTAGAAAATTTAAATAAAAACGTGACCATACAGTAAATAGCCAAACAGCCAGCCATTCAACCAAGCATTATTGTCATCTTCATCATCAGCAGCAGCAGCAAGGTTGGCTATTACGGTATTAGTGCCAAGTAACCAAGCAACAATTATTTGAATCTGGTGAAAACAGTGGTGGGTATCGTAACGCTGTCATCACTAGACACTTGTGCAGGCTACCTGATATTGTTTTAGACCACAAGATTAAACTGTTTTAGTTTTTACTCTCTTTCTGCTCCCAGTAAGCTGACTTGACTTTTTTCTACTATTTTAAAAATTTTAATATGCAGCTGATATCCTGCTGGGCTCTTGAACGTTTTTTTAAATAAATTTTTTTATAAATCAAAATTAAAAAAAAAAATATTCCATTAACAGTTTGCTTTAGAATATAATATATTGGACATTCATTTCATATAAATTTATTTTTCCTTCTAATGTTAACAATCTGCACTTGTGCCACTTGCTGTTGCAAAAATGGCTAATTCTCTTTTTTTTATTTTTATAACTGAAATTTTTCAACATTTTGGCCATTCCAAAAGCTTTTTCTCAAGTCCTGTGTTTGTTGTTCTTTCTTTAGTTCTTTTTTATAATTTTTTTTCTGAAACGCCTTTGTGTTTTGATTTTTTGAACTCTGATATGGTTTTCAGTTTTTATTATTTTTTTTTTTTTGTGGTCTATCTCTGCAACTAAACCTTAACTTTAGTACTCGCTTAAGTAAGTAGATTTCGTATTTTCCTTTACCTTTTAGTCAAGATATGTTAATTTAAAGTATTTTGATTTAATTTTGGTTTCATTTCAATATCTAACTTAGGCTTACATTTACCAAACACGGGTTCTCCCAAGCCAAAAGCAAAAAAAATAAAAAAAAAATAGTAAATTTAGTTAAGATCTCATGTAAATTAAGCCCACGATCTTTGCTTGGCATAAGTTCAATGTTGCAATGTTATTTGCATTTGACTTTATTTAAAAGATTTTTGAAGCAACAAAAAAAAAAAAAAATATAAGAAATGAAGCATGAAAAAAAAGACTTCATTAGGTAATAGAATGTTTTAAAATACTTCAGATGTGTTCTAATATGCTTGTAATAGTTACAATGCCATATTTTCGAATAGAGTAAATTTAACTTTCTTAAACTTTTTAACAGGAGAAATAAAAAAATAAGAAAAATTTAAATTAAAAAAAAATTAATTAAGTGGAACTTGAATGTTTGGAAAAACAATACTCAGTGTT
This sequence comes from Thelaira solivaga, assembly GCA_947397855.1. Classification (NCBI taxonomy): domain Eukaryota; kingdom Metazoa; phylum Arthropoda; class Insecta; order Diptera; family Tachinidae; genus Thelaira; species Thelaira solivaga. The sequence goes on along the minus strand of OX377611.1, from coordinate 15,648,985 downwards.
TTATTGTGGTCAAAGATGTTGTAATAACCCTAAGGAAAATGGAATTACGCTTTTAATTATAAATTTAAAGGGAAAAATTCTTGAGGATTATTCATTATTTGGCTCCTTTAATGCGGCCTATATGTTCACTGCTGAAGATTTTAAGCTCATAGAAAGCAAATTATCTTACTCAGTGAGATCTCTTCTTTTTTTCTGAGAGTCAACAAGAAGTCTTTCAAAAATCTTGGTTTATATTTCTCAAGTATAAAATAATAGTTACCTTCAGAATTTGTTTGCTATGTGGTTTGTTGGGTAAAGAAAAACACAAAAAAAAAATTAAAAAAAAAAATTCAGCTGTAGCTAAAGTAAGGTAGGTTAGGTTAGGTTAGGTTAAACAGGGCACCCAAATAAGAAAAACAGAAGCTGGGCTCACTTGGGTCCTCTGACGAAGTTCCTTTGTAATACCTGTATAAAAGGAAGTGAAGAAGGATAGCACTAGAGATAGAAGGGTGAAAGGAAAGGAAATAAATTAGAAGACAAATAGAGACTATGAGTCCGTCACTTAAATCAACTGCCATATAGCATTATCGGTCTTTATAAACAACAGCTCAGTAAGACTCTGCAGGCGGCGCTCTCCAAATGTAAGGTAAGGTTTTACCTTATACGTCAATATGTTTTAATCCCGGCAGTCATAAAATGCATGTTCCTCAATTTCATTATGGAAACTACAGATCCTGAATTGATTGATTTTAATATTTTCTAATATTGAAAACTTCTGAGACCACAGCACTAGTGTAGAGTGTTTTTGAGTAACAGTACTTATCTATCAAATATCAAATAATAAGTAAAGACTATTTATTATTTGATATTAGAAATCAGTTGTAAAATTAACTGCCAGGCTTCCTATTTCGATGCGAAGCGAAAGCGAAAGAAACCAGTCACTCATTTTCGACTGAAAACGGGGCTTACTAACTTTTGACATATCGTTCGCTTGGCTTTATTTATTGAAAATCTTCTCAATATACCATGTTGTCACAGCAACAGTTTCATAAATGAATCGCCAATTTCAAAGAAAAGCCGCTGTAAGCTAGAAATGTACTTCAAAAAACACAAAATGATACACTACTTAAACTCTCAATCAAAGAGAACAGAAAGAAAAATATAAAACACAGAGACACACATTCACAAAAAACAAATTGTAAACAAAAAAGCTTCAAATTTAATTTTGTAAATAATTCTTGTTTAGTTAATGGCTTTTAGAATATAAAAGTTTTTATCTTTGAGAAGAAATGTTGGGAGTAATCTACCGAGGATTCAGAGTAGCGTTCGATGAAATGTTTCATATAGATATGCTATTCCCTTCAGTACTTATTGTACTGAATAAATAACTCACGAGAATAGCATTAAGAAAACAATAAATTTAAAACAATTCAACACAATTCTGGAATTAAGCACAATTAAATATTAATTTTTTTTTAAAAAGACAATTTTATGTTGATTATTAAAAAATCAATATAAGAAAATAGAAAAAAAAAATTTTATTTCTAATTTTAGCGGTTTCTGTGGCTTTTGTTTGTAAGAAAAAATAGCCAAGCGACAACAAGAAAACAAGTGAGTGATTTTGGCATTTGTATTCGTACAAAGAGAAAAATATTTTTTAATTAGCGGCCATTTCAGACTTTCGAATTTCTTCGCATAAGAAATTTTTTTTGTTAAAATTTTTAGGGAGCCATAAGTCAGCTGTTTGTCATCTGAAGTAGAAGCAAACGATAGTTTTCTTCATAGACAGCTTGGCCGTAAATGTTTTAACACCTTTAACTTTGACCTTTAACTTCCAGGATCTAGGCAGAAATCGAACTCCCATATTGATAGGTTAGCGCGCTACCCACCAATCTATAATCTTTACTTATATTCATCGAAAATTGATTTAAAATCAATTTAGTTTCTAAAAAAAGTAACGATAAAAGTTTTTAGTAACGATAAAAGTTTTTATTTTTTTAAATTCTTCTGCTTAGCCTTAGAGTCTTGTTTATAATTTTCTATTTAGTTTTATTCAATTAACTCCTTGTGTGTATATAACGTTCCCTTGTATTTACAAGCATGCCATTCTAGTTAACAGTATTTTCTTTGGCAGTCTGTTCTTGACGATGCTATTGTTGTCACAGGGAATTAGTTAGTATGTAAAACAGTGATTGTAATCTTTGTCCAGTTTATAAATATTTATGTTTAACTTGCGAGAGTAGAACGATGATCTTAATGACACCAAAATGTAGATTGTTTTACAAGTTACTGATTTGTCCTGTTTATGGCCAAAATATAAAAAAAAACATAAATTTTAAAAAAAAAAAAATTTAACGAGATTATCAAAAATAATAATTTGGCTTTTTAAAATGGTTTATAATAATTTGGGTACAGCTGGCGGGAACTTGTTGGAATATTTAAAGCCAATAAAAATAATTATCAGATTTTTTATTAGAATTAAAAAAATTTATGAGAGTAACAAAAAAAATTGCTTTTAAATCTTAAAAGGCAACGTCTAATATAAATTTTCATTACAATTTCCCATTTCAATTAGATTTCAAATTATAGAGTTTTAAAACAGTTATAATTTAAAATTTTTATTAAAGTAGTCTATGATTTTTTTATTTATTTTTTTTTTGTAATGACCACCAGGGTTACAATTTTCACGCTTAATTTTTTCTTTAAACAAAGCATAACAAAATGCACCTTCAGCATCTACAAAATGAAAACAAATGCTGCTGCTGGCTGAACTTATAATTTAGACTTTATAACTATTAATCAAAAGAAACTACCGCATGCGCATAAATTATATGAAAGGAAAACTTTGAAATATTCAATAATTCGAAACGCACCATAATACAACTAAAACAACCAATCAATACTGTTCAAACAAACTCAATAGACTTTAAAGACTTTGTTACTATTTTAGACACATAAATTTGAATAAAAATATACTCTATTAAAATAAAAATAAAAAATAGAAAACTGTGAGAAATATTATGCACCTCACACACTAAAACAACTCACGCAGCAACTGATTACAACAAGTTTTTTTTTTCTTTTTTTTTTGGCGTTAAGAACCGATCGATATCTACCAAAAATTTTTATATTTAGACAGATTGTTATACAAACATACACACAAACACAGTAGTGGCGGCGGTAACTGCGGTGTGTTTTGAAAAAATATTGTCGGTTGATATCAAAAGATATGAAAAGACTCGCATACGTGTATAAAAAATTACAGCAGCAATTAAAATAAATTTTATAAATTAATATTGTCACTCCCCAGTTATTACTTTTGCTGGTTCATGGGTGATCAAATCTTAAGATTGAGAGTTACTTTAGAAATATATTTATTAAAAGCCACTGGCTTCCTTATTTACGTTAAATTTGAATGCTATTGATTCAACAGTAAGAACTTGATTCTTGAGAGAGTTTTGTTTTCTTCTTACTTTTTTTTTTTTTTTTTTGATACACATTATTAGATTTTAATCAAATAATTTGCATAATTATTTTATTTTTTTATTGGGCCAGTTGAGCTTTTGTTGAAAATAAATATTTAAATTTAATTGCTTTTGATTAAATTACAGAAACTTTACGAGCTCGTTTTTATTTTATGGTCTCATAAAATTTATTCTCTCAAATTTTTAACTATTTTATTTTTTCACGGCTTATAATGATTACAATCAAATGTAGTTTGTTAATATTAATTTAAAGACATACTCGTATAGAAGTTGTTTTATTTTTTTATTCCTTTTTTTTCTTTCTTATCAAAATCAGTGCTTGTTAATTTGGTTTAACATGTTCAACATTTAATTTTTAAAATTGTTTATTTAAATATAAATTAAATTGGGTAGCCATTAAAATATCTATAATACAATAAATTTATTTAAATTAAATTTAGGAAAGGAAAAAGTTTGCAAAAATTAACATAAAACAAATTTTTAAATAAAAAATTAAGTGAGATTTTTATATAATATATTTTACAGGTCACAGTATTATTATGACATTTGGACACACTGAAATATCGGAACTCCCATTTTTAAATTGACTTTATCTTCACATTTATTAAATATAGAAATCATTTCTTCTGTATTCACTTTTAAATAAGTGATACACACATCAAATTTTAATATAAAATTATGCATGTGTGCGTATCTAAAAAATCAAACTTGTAATTTCCATTTTTAAAAAACACACACAAATGCCTAATTGATGTTGAAATTGCATGTGTGTATCACACACTCTAGGCAAAAACACATTCTTACACTTGTGGGCGTAATAAATAAAAAGTTGTACTCTTTCGCTCTTGCTCTATCTCTCTGCTTTTATATGCAAAAAATCCAGGAATGATAAAAAGACAAAATTACATTTCCCGTTAGATTACGTTTGAAGAAAAAATAATAAATTTCTCTTTCTCTCTCTCTCTCTCTCTCTACCTCTTATTTAGCTGTAAATTATTAGCCAATAGGAATATATCGCGTGTATTTCTCTCATTCTTGCTAAAAACCGGTTTATTTTTTTTTTTGCCAAGAACAATTTCGCAGTTGTTACTGAATTTTAAAGTGCGTATGGTGGAATGTGTTTATTAAAATTTCTGCATTCATATTTGGACTTCTTCCCAGACAACCTGGGCCAGTTCAGCGTTGAACAAGGCAAATAATTGCACCAAGAAATGATTGCAAATATAATATACCTAGAAATGATTTCAGAATATAGTTGGTCACTTCTGATCATGCTGAGTTAACTGCCAAGCAAACATTTTTGGGTGAAATGACCTAAAATTCCATATCAAGAAAAATTTTGTTTTAATAAAATTTTTAATTATTTTTTAATGGTGTTAAAAAAAGTTGAGTTTTACACATAAATAAACAAACTTTTAAAATAAATTAAAAAAATTTTATGGTTTTTTTAAAAACTTGAGAAATGGCGAAAAAATTGAAAAAAAAAATTTGTTTGGCACAGATTTCTCTAATTTACTTAATGTTTTCTTTCTAAATACGCTGAGAAACTTAAAATCGTTTGATATTCAACTAAGTTACTGGTTTTTAAATGCATGAAGGTACGAAAAATAGGTAAATCAAAATTTTGGGGGTTTTGGCAAAATTACAAAAAATTGATTCTTGTCGTACTCCACAGCATTTACCAGAAAAATAATATCGCTTCCCAAGTTTTTTTTTTTTGTCACACAGTGTACTAGCTTGCAAACTTGAGTGTATTTTTTCTAAATAAGCAATTTTTTTGAATAAAATATTTACTTTTTTAAAGCTTTTAGAGAGGAAAAACTAAACCTTAATTATTTTATTATACTTCACTTCTTTTATCTTTAGCCAATAATCAGTAAGAATTTTAGCTGCTTTTACTTTATAAAAATTAACCTGTTCGCTTAAGTCATTATGTCTGAAAGGCTCATTTTTCTTTTCTTTTCTTTTCTTTTCTTTTCTTTTCTTTTCTTTTCTTTTCTTTTCTTTTCTTTTCTTTTCTTTTCTTTTCTTCGTTTCGGAAATATAATACATATTAAACTGATGTTGTACAAGTTTTTTTTTCTTTGTATATTTAACTATTTTCTTTTTCTTTACTTTTTTTTATTAATTAGCATCCTTGAAATTTTTTAAATTTCATTTTAATTTAAAGCTTTTTTTTTTGAATTTCTTTTATTTCACAATTTCTTTTATATTTTTATGGACGCAGTTGATTGCTCTCAATGTTTTCTTTTTTTTTTCCTAAATACTTAATTTTTGTCTTGATTTCATCATACAACATATTGTTAACAATAAATGGCGCTTGAAACAACATTTGTCTAAGCGGTTTAGAAAAACAAAAACAAAAAAAAAAAAATGGAAAAAGTTATCAAAAGTTTTGCCGCTACTTAAATCGTTAGAATCTCCAACGCAAAAAAAAAAAAAAAAATAAAAGATTATCAAAAGATGCTCCTTTTAGCCAAGTTTACAAAGAAATCAAGATATGTGATATACTTGATGTTTTTATATATCATTATGTATGTCTGTGTGTGTTTATGCACATACAAACGCTTTATATACTCGTATTTATGTATGTATAAAGAGATTTAATTATAATCTACTATTAAAATTACAGGTATCGTATATTATTTCATTTAAGGTCTTTTGTTTCATTTTAAATTTTTTGTGTTAAGTTTTGTTTTCTTTTTTTTATTATAATTTTTTGAAATACCCTACATTTGCGCTTAGGTTTATTTAGTTAATAACAGTTGCAAAAAAATTATTATTTTAATGCAGACAATACCCAGAAAACAATTTCGTTTGGGCGAACTTTATTTGTCAAGAGTGGAAAATCCACAGCTAAATAATAATTAACTAAATATTTTGGATAAAATTTTGAAATTTAAATTGAAGGGAAGTTAATTTCAAGAATGAAATAAAGTATTCTGGTGCTACTTATAAAATAAATGTGCTTTATTTTCAGCATATTAAAAGAAAAAAAATTTTATAAAAATTTTATAATAGATTTTTCTATATGATTTTTTCATTGAACTATTTGTTTTTATTATTATGTTTTTTATATATATATTATTACTCGCGCTTTTTAGTTCAGTATATGTACCCATTATCAATAATATTTCCATATAATTCCCTATTATTGAAGGTACATAATGTTTTCTATTTGTTATTTTAATTTCTGATAATTTGATTTTATTTGAAATGCAGAAAAATTTGATTTTTGAAAAAAAAATTATTTTTTTTAAGTACTTTCTTCTTCGAATCGACGTAACCCATTTTTAGTTTTTCCAGATCCAACACAATGTAAGAAAATATTATAAAAAAATTTTTTTATATCAATTTAATTTTATTTTTATTCATGTAAAATCCTAATACAAAATTTTAATTTTATTAAGAAAATATTTATACTTCAATTGTTTTAGGCATTTTAAAAAAAGTAAAAACGATGTACGTCGTGTAGGGTTAAAAAAAGCATACCCAATACACCGGTGATGTGGTCCACAAAGTATTGTACTGTTAACTTTAGCTTATGTAGCGTGCTTTGCTTGTGCTTTAATTTTTATTTTTCTTAAAACTTTATTAGCATATTTAGTATTTATTTGTAAGCTAACGCAGTTTGTTGCTTGGAATTGTATACGATTTTATGATTTTAGTTATACAATACGCTTGTTGAAAACTTCATCAACAATAACAGGCAAATAAATTTTAATTTTTTATTTGGACTCTATTTTTTTCTTATTCAGTTAATCGAGTGTATGTGCTCTAGCATGTGTTTCGTCTTATGTTATTATTAATTTAAGCACATTTGATTGAACCTTCTCAAGTCTTGTAGTTTAGTGTTTCTGTTTTTACAATTATAATTATTCCACGAATTATGAATATTAATTATGCGGTTTAAGCTATTTTGTGTATTTCTATTATTTATAATCATGGGAACATAATTTTTTTTTCTGCTTTAAATTTATACATTAATTTTTTTTTTTTTATAAAATTGTGTTAATCTATATTCCAAAATAAATGTGAACCAGTTTTGCATTAGTCATAAAAAATGTTAATAAATTAATTTAAGCTGAAAATGAAATATTTTTTTTTTTGGAATTTTTTTTTTGCAAAAAGGAAAAGAGAAATTTAATTTAGATAAATTATTTTAAATAAAAAGGATTTATGGATTTAAAGGTTGAAATACCAAAACTATTTTTTAAGCTTAAATTAAATTTTAATTTTCCCAGAAATGTTTTTTTTTTTTTTAAATAAGAAAAGAAACACAAAAACGTTATAGTTTTTTTTTTTTGGCTCAAAATTTAAATCACAGGAGTTTGGTCGCCATCAATGCTATTGTGTCTCTCAGGTAGCTACCTGCACCAATTTATATTAATTTCATATGTGCGCCCGTCAATTCAATAAAGTTGCTACATTTTACGCTTGTATGCCGTTTGCGTAGCTTTTTTTTCAGCGGCCCAAATCAAACAAAATTTTGTTTAAAATCAATTTTTTTTTGTTTAGTTGAAGAATATCAATGTTACGTTTAATACCAACTGTTGTGTCTGTGAATGATTTTACCAGGAAATATATTTCATAGAAAAACAAATTATAGAGCTTTTGAGTTATTTTCTTTGAATGTATAGAAATTATAATTAAAAGGTTTGGCTTGAGACGAGGATGTCATAAATTAAATAGAAAAAAAACTGGATTTGTGTTTTTTGTTTCACTAAGTAAAAAGGGTTCAAACAAAACGTACCCTGGGATCTAAAACAAAAATTTAAGTCTTTGTTAGCCACACATAAACAAGTGTATAGATTTCTGAGAAAAACCAAAATGTTTAAAAAAAAATAAATAAATAAATACAAAAAAATACAAAGTCCATCGATAACTAAAATTTTTTTTTTAAATTTCCTTTAATTTCTGAAAATAATTTGTTATAAAAAAAGGAAAATATGTTTATGTCAGAACAACTTAATAGAACCCCAGGGCCTAGCTTGGCCTGGCAAATTTTATATTTATAATAAAAACGTACCAACTGATATTTTATGAATTCCTCAAATAAAGAGTTTTTTGCAGAAAATTGAATAGAAATGTTTTTTTTATATGTGAGTGGACCAGTGGCCCTGTATAATTTTTTATTCAAGTTTGTACCACCAGGACCTAGACAGGCTTGAAAATAAATGGTAACTGGATGACTTAATAAAATAAAAATGCAACTAAGAAGACGACACACAAAAATGCTTTTGCTGTGCAGTTCATACGTTTTGATAATAACGGTTCTAGATCATACCGAGCTGTTAATACGAAATGTTAGGAACTTTTTGAATTGAAATCTTAAAAATTACAATAAACCACTTGAAAATATTTTTGTCGGTGCATAACGATATTCGTTAAACTGAAGACCGAAAAGCTTACACGGCATGTTCTTCGAATACCGCTATACGAGTATATGGAATCAAAATATAATCTGCGTGTGATGCAAATTGTTATTTTTTTCTTAGAACTGTAGATCTGTACTGAAATGGATCAGAGCAAAAAATAGGAAAAAAAAATAAGTTTTTGCAATTTGCAATGCGTTATAATTGGAATAGGATTTGTTCCATTGGAAATAAAAACAAAAAACTTAAAATAGAAGTGTTATCAAGTGAATTTGGATTTTACGATAACTTTATCTTATGATCAACAGTTCATTATGATAAGACAGATATAAATATCATGGATAAAATACTTGGCAAATATTCTACTAAACGAAGAATACATCAATTGACTTTAGCACTTTTTACAATATAACTGACATAATGGCTTTATGTCTGTCAAGTATAAAAAGTATATCAACTTCCGAAGCTCAACAAAACATTCTAGCAAAGTTTGTTAGTCTATCAGTATAAAAACATACATAAACTAATAAATCAATTATTAAGTGCCCATATATTAAATACATAAAACCATAAAGCACTTTGCAATAACAATAAATATTCTTAAACTGTTGCTTTAATTAAAAATCATATGCCAACACTTGATACTTTCATACCACCCAGTTTTTTTAAGCTTAAAAGAGCACAAGTATTTTTTGAAAACAAGAGAAAAAAAAAAATATTGAAATAATTTTATTTTTGTTACTTTCTTTTCAATAAATTCTTTTGGACTTTTAGCAACTTGTTAACTTAAAACTATCATACCAAGAGTTGCAATTTGAACATTGTCTTTGCATTTTTAAGTGTCAAGCGAGCAAATTGCATTCCTTTTAGCAACACAAGCTAACACACACACATTTTATGAAACTTAAAATTTTGTTCGTTACACATGCGTATTTTATGCCATTCTGTTCTCTAGTCATTTTCATATTCTATTTTAGTTCATTTTAATTCTAAAATAAAAAAAAAAATCAAGAGCAAAAAAATGCTTAGTTACAACTACACACACATGCACATGCGCATATACTCAAAACACTAACTGTTGTAGTAAATCGTTCTTATGTGTCTATAGTCGTATATTGAAAGTCGAGTTACATGTACTTGTAGGCGTACTTAAGATAACTTGAATTCTTTAAATAATACAAACTCTATGGCAACAATATATTGCCAACAACGATATGTAAAGTTGGTAACTAAAAAAAGGTATAAGAGGACTTGACTGCAGCCATGCAAAGTGTCAGGCAGTGATGAACAAAAAATATTAATTTTGTTTTTGTTTTTGAAAAAGTGAAATGAATTAAGTTATTTTATTTATTACATTTAGTTCGGCCATCAGATGTGCACCGAGAAATCAGTGTCTCGAAGACATAAGAGGCGCGGCACTCGCAGAGAAGGTGAAAAACTATCTCTTTACTATCGGGTGACCGGCAGCTGCGGCAGTTTTCGTTGAGTGTTAGTCCCAGCCTGCTGGTGTGTTTGCCGATCGTCCAATGATCAGTTATTACAGCCACTAGTCTGGAAATGTCATTTCTATTTCAGCTTATTAGCTGAGCAGAGCATTTACCATTATAGCGGGACCATAATTAACGTGTAACCACACACGTTTCTAGACTTCGCCATCTGATATCCGTCTTTCTCTGATAGTGATCAAGAATACCGCTCTTGATACTACTAAGCAATATCGGAACTCTCACTGGCTAAAGCCAGCCTTAGCCAATTCATCCGCCTGCTCATTACCAATGAGCAGGAATCCAAGAATACGTTAGCTTGATCCAGTTTGGATAGCACAGCCTTACATTGAACCACTAGAGCAGAGTATGTAACATTCGATTAAAGTGCCAGGAGAGCCGATTTGCTATCTACAAAGATGCCTAAAGCTCCACTGATCTCCCTATTATACAAAAGCTTCCATGCCTCCTAGATGGCCAGTATCTTCGCCTGTAAAACATTAGACCTATCCGGCAGGTAACGACATCAACACGGTTTTATAGTTTTTGTTCGTCTCTTGTGTTCTTGAGTATCTGTCAAAATTTGTTTACATACCCTGTGCACCATTGGTTTTACATGTGTTAGTCCAAAAACATATATTTTTGGGTTTCAAAGTACACCTCTAAAGTTTATTTTTATAAAATCTATTCGTATATTAATTAATACGAGTATTACAATTAGAGACTTCATTTGCCTAAGTCTCTTAACTTTTGCTCAACACTGCTAAGTGAAGCAACAATTTTAGCAAAAAGGCGTTGTTGTAACTGCAAGGAAAAAAGTGTAGTATTTTTTCATTACGATAACCAAACTAAATTGAACCAGTAAAAAAACAGAAGACGAAAAAAAAAATTGTGAAAATTGTCACCATGATTACACATTCTCTTTTCCAATAATGGTTATAAAAGTATAAAATTAGAAGTAAAGAAAGAAAAAAAAAAAACGTAACGAGAAAACTTCTAAGAATTTTTATACTTAAAATGAACAATAAATTGAATACCAAAGTAGTAGATAAAATTAGGGATCTTAAACCACAAAAGCACTTGTTATCGTTGATGCCAAAATGGAAGAGAACAGAAATTTTCTTTTAAATATTTGAAAGTGTTAAAAGATATTTTAGTGTTTATAAAAGAATTTATGAGTGAATTAAACAACAATAAAATAAAATAAAAATAAAAAATAACACTGAACTTGAAGTGTAGCTAAGAAAAAAAAAAACACAATGATCTTTTAACCATTTTAAAATTTAGTAACACCCTCTCACTTAAGTGACACTTTAGACACCCAAACACATTTAGCATAATGACCTCTAAGTAAAGGATTTTTTCTTGTTTTTTTTTTAATCAGAAAACCAACAAAGAATACAACCAAGCAATAAAACAATACAAGGCAAAACAAGAGCTAACACAAACACTTTTTCCTCTATTCTATTTCTCTTGTTAATGTTGAACTTCGACAATAATGACAACAAATTCAACAACATCAATAATAACAATGGCAAACAAAAACACAATTTCAACGTATTCCTAGAAAACATCGACTTATCATTAAAACAACAAGTTTTAAGCTATTGAAAGGAAAGCATATGCTAAAGTCATCACAAGAAATGTTGCAAATGAAGAAAAATTAAATTCTGAAAGGATCTTACAAGTTGAAGGAATGAAGTTTTATGAAAAGTAGCCTAATAAATCCCCACGTAAAGAATGATTCCCTTTCAGAATGATTCAGGTAGGTTGAAGGTTAATGAAGATTGTTTAATAAATAAAGTCAGACGCTCTACTCTTTCTTCGTAATGTTGGTAGCTGTTCCCCTAGCTTGTTTTTGACAACAGCCGTCTTACGAATTCATTCAATAGACGTTTTTTATGAAACTTAATTGTCAATACTTATATGATAACATAATTTTAAGATAGACCATTTGTTATTTAAAGCATTTAAAAGGCTTTAAAAAATAAACAAGACCTCGTTAGCTTGAGAAAAATCCAATACACAATAGTAAAAAAAAAAATTCTATGTAAAGTAAATTCAAATGATGGCTTCTAGTTTTTGTCTAAACTCCATAAATTATTTTTAGGAACTCCGTATACACATAAAACATTTTTGGTTGTGAGAACTAAATTTATTACAAATGAAAAATTAAATTTTTTAATTGTAACAACCAAAATTCAGTTTTCAGTAAATATTTTGTATCGAATTTCTATAGTTACAATTAAAAATTCAATTATCACTACTGAAAAACTTTGTTATCACAACCGAAGTTGTTTTTTTTTTTTTTAATGTGGATTCGTAGGTAGATACTTCTAACCTATTAACTTTGGAGTGGTGAGTCAGTGTCGTAAAAAAATTTAATAATTTTTTGTACGTTTGACAATTTTTGCCTGTATATCTTAACACATAAAAAGCAAGTTTCATCATTTATAAAATTGAAACAAAGCAGTTGTACTAATTTAGCTTAATAAGAAAAAAGTAATTTGATGTAAAAAAATTTTAATTTAGTTATTGGTGGAATCTACTTGCTCTAAGCGACAGCAATACTAAAACCACGGAGATGTCAAAAATAATTATCATCCAGCACGTTTTAAGTAGCTGCAAATGCTGTTAAAGTAAAGATAATAATTACTGAAATCGTCCTATAACTATTAAAATTTCCTGTAGGGTATTTCAAAATTCGTTAACTGTTAAAATGCAATTAATATCTTAAGCTACCTTTAAGTTAGGGTTCTGTTTTATTATTTATTTTTTTTTTTTTTTTTTAATTTTTACTTCGCCTAACTAATGCTTAGATGCTGTATCGTTTCGTTGGCGGTATTAAGAGTTAAACGCTTTTACTCTATGCCGCAATGGTATCAGTTTCTATTCTATTCTATTCTTTTCTTTCTTTTTTATTTAATTTTTTTTATACCAATTTTTTGTCTTATTCTCCACTATCAACTCTGAGTGAATTTGTATGTTCACAGTTTAGAAATAGTTGGCTAAAGTTAGCCACCTTGGTTGTAAGTGTTCGTTTGGTATGAGGTATGCATATGTTGTCTGATCATGAAACTGATGATGACAGTGGTGGTGTTAGTGTTGGCGGTGGTTGGTGTTCGTTCAGCTGCTAACCTTAAACATGAAATTTAACCTTACTCTTAGTATGGCATCAGTACCATCATCATCATCATCGTCATTATTATCAGTGTCGCTGTAGTGGTGGTAGTCTTCTTTGCCGTCGTCACCATCATCAGCGGCAGCCCCCAAGTCTAGCACCTTTTCGACCGCCGCAAAGTTAAGAAGAAAAGTTCTTTATTTTGTTTGTTTTATTTAATTTTAGTTTTTATTTTCTATGATTTACAAAAGTTTAGCGCGAAAACTATCGTTGTTGAGAAGGTATACAGGTAACAGGTAAATTTTAAGAAGCACTACAAATAAAAACACTGTCAGGATAAGATGAGTATTTTAAAGGACTTAAAAAAGTTTTTTTTTTTACTGCAATTCTTATATAGAAAATAATAAACAAGAACGCAAGATTTAAATTTGGCGCCATTCGAAGTGTCATTGTTTGACATTTGAACAATTGTTATTGTTTGCTAGTAGAAGGTACGAGGTTAGTAAAAAATGCCCATGGACAGCGAAAGGAGTTCGTTAATTGGGTATTGGAGAGACAACATGAAAATATTGATTTGCCGATCATCTTAAGTGACGGCTTCGTCAATAGGCAGAATTGTCGCATTTGGGGTGAGGAAAATCCTCGAGTGATTCACGAGAAGCAAATGCATCTTCAACGTGTCACTGTGTGGTGTGGTTTTTGGGCTGGAGGAATCATTGGATCTTTTTTTTATGAAAATAAGGCAGGTCAAGCACAAGCAGTCAATGGTGTTCGGTATCGTTAAATGATAACCTGTTTTTTCTTGTTTAGAATTGAAGAAATGAGTGTGGAGGGCTTGTGGTTTCAACAAGACGGCGCCACATGTCATACAGCCAGAGAAACAATTCAGTTGCTGCATCAGTCATTTATTTAAAATTTAAATCTTGCGTTCTTCTTGGGACACATACTTAAAATATACTTTTGTATAGAAATAATTTAATATTTTTTTTTTTTTGTAAATGTTGTATTTTAAAAATAATTTGAAAACTTTTCAGAAAACTATGTTGAAGAATATGATATGTTAACATGAAATGTGCTACAAGTTTAGGCTATTCATAGAGTGTTTAAGAAAGTTTTCATGCCAAACCCAAATCTTTAAAATCGTGTTGGTAACAAAAAATGAGGAAAGGATCATCGACCATATTTTCTGTCTTTACACCCAACATAGATGAGCCCTATCTACGCTATCGACTGTTAAAGTCTGCATGCTATTTGGCTTTTTAGAAGCAACAATTTTTTTAGGCTATGATATACTCTTTTTCTTCAATTTACTACTCTGCTTTTATTTTCGCTTTATTTCTTAATTTTTTTCTCATTTTCTGAGTTAAAGCTTTACGAAGAATGTATTTCCAGATTTGTAGTGTTTGCATTATCAACTGTATCACAGCGTGCAGTCCAATTTTCGTTGCGCATCAAATGTAAACTTTTATCTTTATCTCTATCGCTTTTGTTATCTTTATCTCTACCTCTATTCTTGTTATTGACTCTATCCCTACCGCTATCCCTTTCATTGTCTCTGTTTGCTTTATTTTCTATATTTGCAGGTACAAGAAAGTACCGTCTAAGGCCTCTTATCCTCTTTTCCTTTTCAAATTTAAACAACACTAAAGCCACAAGCTAGTTTACTTAGAAATTTATTTCTTTTCAATTGAAATTAAGAAATGGAAAGCGATTATTTGAATTTATAATAAAAGTTTGTGTTTTCTTTCCAAACTTTAGAATTTAAAAAACCCAAAAAATTTCTTTTTGTGCAAACCACCTTCAATCGCTTGTTGCCTATTTAATTCTATTTATTTTTCTTCCGTTGCTAGTCAAACACAACTCTATGCAGGAGTAAAAAACTTAATATAAACAAAGTTCAAGATTACCGCTATCGTTTCTCTGCTTAAAATTAAAACCTCTGCGCAGTTTATTAAATAAAGTAAGCTTATTTTAATGAACTATGTTCTATTTTATTCAATTTGATATACGAAGAGTACCTGCAAAAAAAATAAAAAATAAAATTGGAGAACCTTTATAGTTTATGTGACGTAAAAAAAAGAACAGCAAGTTACTACCGCACCACGATTAAAGCACATTTATTTTGTTTTTGTAGTATATAACATGTATGAACAGCACTATTTGTGCCTTTACTACCAGTGCTAATAGCCAGCTATGTTTAATGTCTCAGACGGCTCTTTGGGTAACAAACTATGCTTAAGTGATTGTCAAGTTAGTCTTTTAATTTATCATCTATAGACAAGAAGAGCAGCTTCAGAAAAAAATAAATAAATAAAAAAAAAGTTGTGACTACACCTAAAACTCAATGAACGGTAGTAACAGTATGGTCTAAGTTTAGGAGTTTTATTTAAAGCTACAAGGTACTTTATAGACTAAAACTAAGATTTTTAGAAACTAAAGGAGTTACCTTTAGTAAAAACTAGTATTGCCTTTTTATTGCTGCTTGGACCAGATCGTCAACGATTGAAATTTCAATAGAATTCAAATAAAAATTTCTTTCGCTATCGAATACCATAATTTATCCCTTCAAATTCATATTAAACGTTCGAGTTAAGGATTACCTAATTCTTTTCTGTTTCTATAAAATTGTGTGATGTGGAAATACTTGTAAATGGCTATAGTTAACAAAACATCGCCAACGTTCACAAGTTTTCATAATTCTTAAAACACGATTTTATATTTTTAAGATGTTAACTCGGCATACAAAAGACTTGGGTAGGGCACTAATCCATTTACCTGGAATTTTTAAGCCCAAAATTTGCTTAGACCTTCAACGGTTTTCTGCAGTTAAGTCAAGATGCTTTAAGGATTTGTGTTGTTAAGTAAAAAAAAAAAATTTTTTTTCCCTCATAGAATGCAGAAGAAAGTTTAATGTAGCTCTTTAAGAAATAAGATAGAAATCAGGAGGCTTTCGAAGGGAAGTTTAAATTTCTATTGCAGCCAACATCTGTTAAAGCTTCCTTTGATTGAGGTGTACATTTGGTAGTGTTTGTGGTCTTTGGTGTGATGTATTTATTGTTAATGCTGATGATGTTTGGCGGTTCATTTTACCAAAAATAATTTCAAACAAATTAAAAAAAAAAAAATACTAAAGTTAATGGTTAAAGTCACTGCACACTTTTTATTATAGATGATTCGTTCGATTTGGAGGTCCGTCCTTTGGTACAACCTTTAAACTTCACAAGTATCTATATAAAAACGTATATTATATAATCTATAGTTAAACAGCTTACAAAATAAGTAACCAACAGTAATAAAAACAATATTGAAAAATATGTTGCCCAATCATTAGCTCCTGTAAACAACAGCAGCCACATTGCCAAACAACGGTTGATGGCTAAAGTTTTGCGTACCTTTTAAAACCTTTAGTTACTGGGTGATCATCATCAGCAAACTGTTGTTGCGCCAACTTTTTAAATTTATATTTTTTCTGCTTTTTGTCTACTTGTCAGCATTACAGCAACATTATTGTTGGCAGTACTCGTTTGTGTAAGTCTCTGCCATAATGTTCTACATTCCAGTGTAATTGATTTTAAGCTTAGGTCGCTAATAAATCGTAACTTTATCGCGTTTTTATGTTAAAGCTTTTCTTATTTAATTTTTTTTTTAAATATAATTTTTCTTTTTTTTTCTGCACGAGTACATTATTGCTACAGGTAGCCACCATTGTTGATGTTGTTTTTCTATTTTTTTTTTAACAAAAGCATCCTTGCTGTCTGTTTAGGTTTTATTTTTTTGGTAAAAAATAATTTATCGCAAAGTGTAAATATCTATAATGTGTTGTTGATATTAAGAGCCTTCTTAGGTAATATTTATTTATTTTTTCTATACTTAAATTGTTTGACTATAAATAATGATGGTGTTAAATAAATTCAATAAGAATTCTTTAATGAAATCTTGGTTTACTGTGTTAATTTAACATATTTTTTTATATAAAAAAATCTTTTTTTACGAAATTTTGCCTTAATTTTTATGCTAAATTTTTTTAAATATAAATTATAGAATAAAATTTTTATTTTTAAGCGTGAGTCAACTTTATATATAAATTTATATTTTACTCCACTGGTCCTTCACTCTATGAGTGTTAATTCTGAGAGTAAAAAACCAGAATTATGTGTTAAAACTTTATGTGAACTATAATGGTTCACAACTCAACTTTACTTTAGTTTTAATTTTGATATTACAAACTAATTGTGTTATTACTGATCACAACTTAGTGTCGGTGCAGTTTAGAAAAACATATGAAAATGACAACTCATGAATAGCAGTTGTTTCAATTACAAATCAACTGAGTTGATTATTAAAAAAAAAAACAGGTCAAATTCAACTGTGCCAAGTCTTATATACCCTTTACTCTGTTAGCGAAATATTAATATTTTTCACTTTCCACATTTTTCTATAATATCAAAACCATAGAAAAAATTAAATGAGTGAAGATAAATATGTCGCGTTAAATATGTTTTAACGTACCCCATTACGTTGTTTAGTATTCATAAATATTTTCAGTATTAATGGCATATTTATCAAATAAGTCTTACGTCATTAAATATTAAGTGTTTTTAATAGTAGCCTAGCGGAGATCATCTATATTTGTAACCTGCCAGCCAAATATTCAGATATTACTTTGGACTATTTTTAAATTTTTTTTGAAATTTTCATATATTACAGGTCTGTTGCTCTGAGGTATTTTAGCAACTTGCGGAAGAACCATAAATTATTTTGGGATGGGACACACATCATTTTAAAGAGAAGATCGTCTACATTTGTAATGTTCTACATAAATACTCAGAAATTACTTTAGATGTTTTAAATTTTTTTTTTTAAATTTTTATATACTCCAGTGCTGTTGCTCTGAAGTGTTTTGGCAATTTCCGTTTTGCATCATAGAAAAAAAAAACTACGAAATTCTCCGTAATTATTAAAACACTTTCAAAAAAACGTAGAACTTACAAATTTAATTCCAGTTTGACTTCAGTAAGTTTCTGTTGCAAAATCGGGAATGGTACCTCACCAAAATGAGGAATGATAAAAATCACTTAGAAGAAGAGTACTGGGGTAAGAGGGAATTTACAAATTTATTTAAAAATAATCCAACAATTTTTCTGAGTACTTGGACGATAGACTACAAATCAAGACGACCTCCTCTTTAAAATGATATATGTCCCATCCTAATTTTAAATTTTTTTTTAAATTTTCATATACTCCAGTGCTGTTGCTCTGAAGCGTTTTGGCAATTTCCGTTTTACATCATAGAATAAAAACTACGAATTTTTCCGATAATGTTAAAACACTTCCAAAAAGTATAGAGCCAACAGATTAAATTCCTTTTTGATTTTGGTAATTTTCCTTTCGGGAATGGTACCTTGGTAAAGTGGGGAATGGTAAAAAGCTTCAAAGCAACAGCACTATGGTAGGAAGGAATTTCAAAAATGTTTAAAAAATAATGCAAAGTTTTTTCTGAGTACTTGGACAATAGATTACAAATCTAGACAACCTTTCCTTGTTCAGAAGTTACTTTGGATTATTTTGAAATTTTCATATACCCTAATGCTGTTGCTCTAAATGATTTTAGCAACTTCCCTACAAACCGGTCGAAAGTGAAAAATATTAATGTTTCAATAAGATAGTGAAGGGGGATATATAACACTCGGCACAGTTGAATTTAACTTTTTTAACTTACATGTAATTCTCCAGATATACCGTTATACATAAAAACGAGGTGCTTCAGTTATGTTCTGCAATAACTTGAGATCTCCTTATCTGCTTAAATTAAAAAAAATTGGTATTACAATAACCTCTAAATTTATATTATTTTAAATTTCTTTAGTATTCTTATAGATTAGCAGATGTTCTTCAAATTTTGTAAAAAAAACTATATTTTTTAAAAGAAAATTTTCTTTTAGAAAATCTTTAAAAATTAAATTTTTTTTTAAATTGATGCCTGAATATATTGCAAGTAAAATAGGACCTAGCTTATGTCACTGAATGCCTCCTAAGCGAATGAACAAATTTGAATGCATTTTTTTATATATTATTGGGTACCCTGAATGGTATAGATTTACAATCAGTTGGGACAACACCTGTTGGGTGTTTATTATAAAATATTTTACATTTTTTCTAAAATCGTTGTGCGTGGAATTTTCTAGCCTTTCTTTTAAGTCAGTCCATTGATATTTTTGGGGAAATTTTATATATTTTAAAGTCACTCCAAATACAATCACATAAACCTTGTCAAAAGTCACAAAACCAAGTAAAATATTGCAATGACATTTGAAACAATAACTTTATAGGAAATAAACTACTGGAAACAAACAACTACCTTACAAAACATATTTGGAGTTGTATGAAATTAAATTGAAACTGCAAACAAGGATTTAATGGAACACTTGTGCTGTTTATAACCCAAAAGCCAACAGAATCTAAAACCATATCCAGTACATGCTTACATATAAACATATTTGCAAGAAAAGCTAATCACAAAAACACCAACACCAAAACATCAAAGTAAATGTGGCCTAAAGAAATATTTATTTCCACACAAAAATATGTACGTCACATAAAGGCACACATTACTTAACTGCGAAAAGTGATCAAAAAGCAAGAGGCAGAGTGAATTGCAGGAGGCATGAATGAATGGATATGTACATATGTAAGTGATATGTTGTTAATGCGAAAGGTATTTTATGGTGTGCCATACAAATGTAGCACATATGTTTCCTTTCTATGACACGGCTCTTAATGTGAAAATAAAAAATCCACCAGAAAAAAAAAAAAAAAAAAAAAAAGAAAAATCAAATCAAAATAAGTGAAAAGCAAAACCCAAAGAAACAAATAAATTCAAAATAAATATATTTGTATTGAAAAGAGTGCACTAAACTCTTCATACTGCACTTTACCAAATCTGCACAATAGACAGAATACAAACTGATTTTTGTGTTTATTTCTTCACTGTTGGCTTTAGATTAAACTTTTATTTTTTTATATTTACTTGCTGCTGCTATGTGATACATAAACCAATAAGAGTGTGTGGATCAGTAACAAACAAGAAACAATAAACATACATGTAACAAAACATATCCAAAGGGAATAACTTATGTACGCTTGGGGTACAATAAATTCTTTCTTGGCCAAAAATAAACAAAACAAAAAAAAAAGGATAAACACCAACAGCAACAATAACAAATAACAAAAAATGTCAATTAGGCGAGATTTTGTTATGCTACGACAAAAAAAAAAACCTAACAAGAACTTGTAGAGAAACAATTTACAACATACAAATAAATACTATGAGTTGTTGGTTTCCAGTTTATTTTTGAGCTAAAGTGGATCAACTCATAATTTTTTCTTAAAATTCCTAAATACCAAACAAAGCATTTTTTTCAGTTAAAAAATATTTGTAATTTTTGTATAATATTTTGTATTTATTCTTTAGAGAACTAGATTCAATAAGCTTACACTAGGCGCCCTAAAAAAAAAAGGGGCTCACTTGAGTACTGCAATGTGAAGTGTAGCAAATGGAAAGCTGTTAAAAAATAGAAGACAGAAAATGAAGAGAAGTAAGCAAATAGCAAGACGAGACCATCATCTAACTCAATTGCTACTTCTAACTAAGTCAGATAGCAAGCAGGTAACGTTAACCAAAGTACAGTTTAAAGAAAAAATAAATAAAAAAATTTATTACACAGTGACACAAAAAAGAATGAGCTTCAAGTACTTGGGAAGTGATAGTATTTTTCCGGTAGGTGCTATCGAGTACAATAAGAATTTGCCACGGGTAAAAACCTGGTAACTTAGTTGAATAACAAGCGATTTTTAGTTTCTTAGCGAATTTAAAAAGAAAACATTAAGGCCGTTGGAATGGTGTATACATCATTTGTTTAATATATATAATAAATTGGAATTAATAATATTTATTAATAATTTATTTTTTTAGTCAAACTTACCAATTGACCCACCTTGCAAATATATTTTTGTTTCTGTCTTATTTGAAAATAGAAGTTTGTTGTTTATTACTGTTTTTGGGAATATGTGGGAGCAAAATGTACAAATCATGGGGTGTTACTAAATACAATTGATTTGTTAAAAAAAAGGACAAGACAACACCTATTGTAAATGTGGCTTTTTTAAAGTTTTGATAACTTTAACAACTACAATAACAGTCACAATGACCAACAAACACAACATACAAAACAAAGCAGAAGCAAAAGAAAAAAAAACTCTATATTTTTGGTTTGTTAAAAAAATAAAATAAGAAACATAAATGACATAAAGGCCCTTTACTTTTCAACGTACACAGTGACATGAGAATTGAAGGAAGCAGCATTAGCAATGAGTATAAAAAAAAACAGCGACAACAACACTTGTAGCGTGCGTAAAATCTTCATAAATAATAGCTTATTAAAGTCTGCTGCACGGCTTCAAGAGGACACCAAAAATAATAATAATAATAAAAATGAGTAAAAAAAAGCAAGAAAAATAAACGACAAGTGAACGAATGAATTGAATTTTTTTATTTTTTTTTTTTATTTATTATTTGTTTTTATAGCTCTAAGTATGTCTGTTTGTAAGTTTTTATGTGTGTGTGTGTGTGTGTACGCCTTATGTTGCTACAAGAAAAAATCAAAAATAATTGCCTCTTTTAAAATGACAATAGTGTTGCCAGTTTAAGCCTTGTTTAAGTTGCAAGACTTAAGCTTTAGTTTGATATTGAAAAAAAAAAATAAATAAAACCAACAACCGCACCAGCAGCTAAGCAACAAAAAGATGCGTTTGTCTTGATTACGGTGATGCAGTTTTTTTTTCTTGCTTGTTGTTATTATTGTTGGTGGATCTCATTGAGGGATGTTACAAAGTGTTCAAATACAACATGTTAACAAACAACTTACCAAAATCACACACATGCATACATACATATGTATAAATTTTACCATGGTGTATGTACTATTTGGCTGTGTTGTTTGCACTCTACATTAAGTAATAGTAAACATAACATTTTAGAATTCGAAGCATTATTTGGAGGCACAATTGAATGAAACTTTAAGCTTAATTAGTGTTATTTTTTTAGTTATCAGTCAGAGTTGGGGTTGAACAAGATTGGCTTTTTTTCAAATTTTCATATTTTGCTTTTGTTTTCAATACAGATATAGTTTGTATGCTAAGAAATAGACAGTTAATCTAATTTAATAACAGGGTTCACCTGATAGAGGTGGCAGGTCATAGTGGACCTGTAAGCAGAGAGAAAATATTCATGCTAGTCTGTTCTCAGAAGAAGCAAATAACTTACTATGCCTAGCTCGCTCAGTAATTCGCATTGCTATTTGATTTTGAACTGGTCATTGTAGATTATTGAAATAGGTGGTAAATATAAGAATCCGTCGAAAATAACTCTTAATTTTACACAACAATCATGATGAGACAGCAGAATATATATTGTGTTACTGTAATGATTCATTTACTTTACCCATGACAGCATTACAATTGTCTAACTTGGCAAATATATCACCCAATTAAGTCTTAGAATTCTTAAGGAATACTAGACTTAAGGAGGACTTGTAACATCATAGTAGTGTCAAAATAAGTATATTTTGCCTGCATTAACCAGGTGACTGGTTTTCGCTTCTGATGCTAAATCAATTTGTAGCATCCTGCAGCTACATAGTGTACCTTAAAAGTGATTTAAGTTTAGTAAAATCTAGCTTGTAAAACTTTTTGTAGTCTGCAAGTGTTAATATTATTTAAAATATATTTTTACTTGTGATAATTTGTGTTTATAAATACAGAGCGAGAACATATTTAACTTAAACAAATTTTTTTTTGATTTATTTACTTTTTCTTTTGTGGTTTTTGACAAAAAAATATTTTTTTAATGCTATCGAAAATATTAAAAAAAACTAATTTTAGAAAGCCTACTCAATGACAAATAAAGTGTTATTTTTTTTTGTTCGTAGAAACATTGGGCCACAATCATAGTCACACTAATCAAAATGTTTTTAAAACAATTTTAAGTTCATGAAATTCTTATGAAAAAATGTCTTTCTTGTGACTATGATTATAGGGAATTTTTTTAATTTTATGTTTAAAGTTACTTTTTATAAAATTTTATCTCTATTCAGGCTTAATTCCAATTTATTTTGGTTTGTAAAATGCAATATTTTCCGTGATATTCTTATACAAAATTTTAGAAAATTTATTACTTAATATACTTTTTTTTGCAAAGAATATCATGGACAATAATATAAAGGGTGTCCCAATAAGAACGCAAGATTTAAATTTTAAATAAATGACTAATGCAGCAATTGAATTGTTTCTTTGACTGTATGACATGTGGCGCCGTCTTGTTGAAACCACAAGCCCTCCACATTTATTTCTTCAATTCTAGGCAAGAAAAAACTGGTTATCATTTCACGATACCGAACACCATTGACTGTTTGCGCTTGACCTGCCTCATTTTCATAAAAAAAAGGTCCAATGATTCCTCCAGCCCAAAAACCACACCACACAGTGACACGTTGAGGATGCATTTGCTTCTCGTGAATCACTCGAGGATTTTCCTCACTCCAAGTGCGACAATTCTGCCTATTGACGAAGCCATCAAGATGGAAATGGGCCTCGTTACTGAAGATGATTTTATCGGCAAAATCAGCATTTTCATGTTGTCTCTCCAATACCCAATTAACGAATTTTCTTCGCTGTCCATGGTCATTTTTTCCTAACCTCGTACCTTCTACTAGCAAACAATAACAATTATTCAAATGTCTAACAATCACACTTCGAATGGCGCCAAATTTAAATCTTGCGTTCTTGTTCGCACACCCTTTATTTAGCAAACTAAAATCAATTGGAATAAAATACGAATAAAACTTAATTTTTATTAAACTTTATGATTCCAAATAATTTAACGTGTTGTTTTTTTTAATATTTTAATAAGCTTCAGAGAGTTTTTGACTTTTCAATAACAATTCCAAGTCCATCAAATGAAGACTAATCGTACTTGGACGATTTATTGACGACGATGTATTGAAAATTCACAAAATGAACTGAAGCGCCCTAAAATAATAAAATTAATCTCAAAAAAATTTAAGTTCACTTAGTTAACCCTGAAAACTTAAAAAAAAATCAACATTCTTACAAAAAAGAAAACTCTGTTCATCTACGTTAATTATAGACTGTTTAAGATGCTGTGCTAACCAACTAACTAATTTAAAAGTTTAATTTTTTTTTTGCTCAATGTTGGCCGTAGCGATATTGCAGTGATATTGTTAATAGTAAACAGAGGCTGATTTAGCATTAGACCCCCATATAGACACAGTCAGTCAAAAAAAAAAGTAAAAAAAAAATTCATACATCGACACATACTACCTACTACACATTCAAACACACATAGGCCAGTATTTTTGTTGATGGATACAAGATTTATATGACAACATTGGCCATATTTTCAAATTTAATGAGACGATATATATAGTTTGGTTGTTGTTATGTTGCATTCACTGTATCTTTGAAATGACATACAATAGAAAGATGATTGGAACCTGTGAAAAGAATAAAACCTCAAAACAATACATGAGTACAATACTTACTAGTACATGTGAATATTGAAAATAAGTGTCAGGTTTAAAATAAAAGCTTTAGGTACTGGATTTTTTTGGTACCACAAAAAAAAACAATAAATAATAATTGAAGAAACAGAATTTTTAAGTTCATTTTAGCCTCAAAGAAGATTTATTTGCAAGATGATACGTGTATCTAAAGTGAAAAGATTTTTGAAACATGATTTATTTTATACTTGTTATGATGAATAATATTTTATGAATATTTGAAGAAACTATTTAAAAAAATAATAATAAATTTTTAGAGATTGAAAATTAACAGGTATTTTTTTAACATTCTTGAAAATTTAGTTGGTTCAATACATTTGAGTAAAAAATTAAATCAAATTTATTTTATAACTTCTTATTTGACTTTTCTTTAAACATGAAATCAAAATATTTTAATTAGTGAACCTGTCAAAGGCACATTAAATTTGCTTACTTAAGCTTGTATTCAAAGAAAATTAAAGTAGACTTGAAATCGATATTATGACAAATTAGTCTGAATTTTTCATAATTTCTACTTGAATTCGTTATTAGTAATTTCTATAATAAAAGAGATGGTTTAGTCTGTGAGTGTTTTTAATACAATGAAAAATTTATTTTCCTTGAGAAAGACATACAAAGGCGTGTCGAAATATTAAAATATATAAAAAGACCTAAAAGCTTAAAAAATATTTATTTATTTACAATGAAAAATTGCTTGATCAGTAGCAAAAAGACTTTTTTTTTTTAATTTAAGTGTCAGTAGCAATTTATCAGATACATTCCAAGAAGAGGAAAATTTCTGGTTCAATAATTTAAATTGTCACAGTATCCATCTCAAGTCCTTTTAAAACAAAATATGGGAGCAGCTCTCTCTTTTGAATACCTTCTTTTCAAGTGCCTACGAAGCTTCAATTTTTTTATGTTAAAAACAAAATTAATTAAAAGCAACTGAGGTTATACTACAGCTATATTTTCTTTTTGTAAAACAAAAAATCAAATCGTCTAAAAAAACTTCTTGCATAAAAATTCTAGACGAGCTTAATGCTTGTGTTATAGAAGCAGCACTTTAAAAAAAATTTCTATTTACTGAAACTAAATTTAATAAAGTTTTATTAAAGTTGTTAAGAATTAAACAAATTTCTTGACTTTTCAATAAAACATAAAGTACCTTGCAAGTGCAAGTAGGAAAGTTAAAAAATATAATTCCATAATATTGAGAAATTTCAGAAAAGAAACAGTATAATTGAAGGCCTTTTTTTTTAAACAAAGATAATGAAAATATTTGTTTTTCGAAAGGATTTCTAAAAATAGAGAAATATTAAAATCATTAATTATTTTATATGTAATAATTTCTATTTGGAATTTAAAAGTTTAACAAAATATTAATCTTTATTTGTGCTTAATTCCAGAAATTAAATTAAAGTTGTTAATTATTAATTAATTTCTGGAATTAAGCACAAATAAAGATTAATATTTTGTTAAACTTTTAAATTCCAAATAGAAATTATTACATATACAAATACAAGTGCTCATTGTAGGAAAACCCTATGTTTTTCTTATTATTTTTTATAATTTTTTGTTTTTGTTTTTCATATACTCTTTAATTACATTCAGTAATACCCAACGGGCATTCAAATGTAAAAGAGAAGAGAAGAATAAAAATAGAATATATAGTTTTCAATATTAAAAATGTTGGTTGGGAAATTTATTTGTTTATTCAATTCAATGCTTACTGAGTTTTTTGTTTGAATATTTGAATCTTTTTGTAACTATTGATTAATAATTCTTATTTAGTCAATTGCTTTTACAATATAAAGGTTCTAATGTTTGCAAGAAACGTTGGGAGTAACCTACTGAGGATTCGGAGTAGCGTCTGATGAAATGGTCCATATAGGTATGCTCTCCCCTTCAGTACTTATTGTACTGAATAAATAACTCATGAGAATATCATGAGTAAAAGAATAAATTTTAAAACCAACACAATTTCTGGAATTAAGCACAAATAAAGATTAATATTTTATTAATTATTTTATTTAATTTTTTTTTCAATTTTAAATATTTTTAAAAGGTTTCTTGAATTAAATAACTATTTATTATATTTTAAAATGTCTTCTTTATATTCGTTAAAATAAAAAAAACATGATTTAATTAGCTTTCATATCAGCCTAAAAAAGCTAAAATTTTTTACTCTCAAGTATGGCTTTCCACACATGGCATTTCTATGCATTTCTTATCAGTATTGACATAGAATTTTTCTTTATGTTATAAAACAAATTCATGTGAGTCTTACTATGCGAAAAAGGAAAAGGTGGTTTACAATATAACTTTAAAATTCAGGTAAAAACTAGTTTTAAGCACAAATGCCAAAGGTTATTTTGAACCTCATCACAAATGACCTTAAAATCTACATCGAATTATTTTCAAAACAAAAATTAAATTGAGTTTTCAAATATTTGTAATGACCAATAAATAGCGTAAGGTAAACCGTTAATAAGCCCAAAAATTAAATTATTGTTTGACAAAATGGCTCCTGTTCACTTTATCATCAGAGGGAAAACTTAGTTTCAAATATATTTTTTTAATAATTAATGTGTCATACAAATTCAAGAAACTGTTTAATTTTTATTCATCAAAAGCAATTTGTATATTTGTTATCAAGGCAAGAAAGAGGATAAAATATTTTTGCGTCTTATAGAATTTCTAGTAGATGTAAATAAGTATTCTTCTTAAGACAAATTTCATAAGACACGCCATTTTACAATAAAACATGTTTTAAAAATACTGAGTCTCTAACGAATCACTTCAAAAGCATTTGCATAATGGTTTCACATTAAAAAAAATTTAATTTCTCTTCATTTGCATTCATTTGTTTAAAAGAAAACCTGCTCATAATTAAGAAACATTCAGAAAATTAAAAAAAAAAAAGTTATTATTGGCATTTAAACACAGTGGCAGTTTGGTCAACTTAAATGCCAGCAGAACATGAAAAAATTCTCTTTTCGTATTTTTTTATTAAAAAATAAATGAATTTTATGCAAATATTTTAAAATTGTAATTAAAATTAAGTTAAAATGTTAAGCAAAAATGGCGACATTAAAGAAAATAAATTAATTTTGTGTGTCTGCTTAAAGTCAAAAACTCCATTAAGCAAATTTCAATAGAGGCAAACTCAATCAGGGTATTTTTTTTAACAATATAAAATTTAAAAGTTTATTAAATTAAAACCAGAAATTTTGTGGAATTTTTAATAAGTTTTCAAAATGTTGTCTTAATTGGTAACGACTGAAATTGAAGAAACATGTTGACTTTGATTTTCGGTTAAGTTTTGAATTTGTAATGATTATAAATAAGTGTGTGTACTAGGATGTATGATTTTCTATCTCCAGTAGTTTCTTTTATTTCTAATGCTGTCTTACAGTTTCATAAATATAGCAGTCATTAACTGAACTGCTTATATACTAATTTTCTATTAAAATATTAAGAAAATTAAAAAAAAAGTTTCAACATACTATTCCTTTATTTATCACTGGCTTTTATATTTCCTTTTTTATATTTCCTTTTTTGAGTTCTTGAATAAGATACTATTCATCTATCCTTCACAGTCATATTGTATTCGTCTAAAACTTTACCACCAAAGCTCTTTAATGACTAATTTGTAGGATTTTCTACCATATTACTAACTTTTATGTAGTCCTTTCCTAGCTTTGAAATATCATTTCCCCCTAAGAAACAAAATCTTTACTATATCATGATCAATAATTTTTCATTAACATATCACAAGCGTGTAAAACTTTAAAAAAATTTCATTTTTAAGCTTAACTCATTTTAAACTAAAGAAAGACGGTATTCTTTAGTTTCAAAATATTCTCATTCCACCGGTACACTGAATCTTTACTGTTTACATTTTGGTCATCTACTCTTCATGCATACATTGTAGGCATCTGTGTCTGTCAAATAAAGCTGATTTGATGTTTCAACTGTTAGCGTAAATATGTCATCATCAAAAAGACAGATTCTTATGATTTAAGCGAAACCTTCCCATAGAGCTTATTTTACCGTAGTCAAACTAATAGTATCCCCATGCCTTGAAGAAATCGGATAACAAATCGTGCCTGTTAAATTATACATTCCACCTTTGCTGAGGGTTTAAGACAATCTAAAACTAGTACCGCAAGTTCGTATGTTCGTATGCAACAGCACCTCGAAAAACATGTTACAATAAGACTACAATTACTTTTTTCTGTGCACCTTTGGGTTTCAAAAACAGTTTCTTCGTATTCTCGAGGTCATAGATTTCACAACATCTTCATGAACTGTGTGGATGAAGTTCACAGGCAAGAACATGGAATCAGAACATCTTTCATTAAACCCAGTATAGTTGGAAAGAAATTTAGTACCCAGAACACTACATTCAATGTCAATTGGCTTTTCAGCCATCAACCTAATGCAGCTTAATCTGTGGGCATACCGCTTCATGTAGTACTAGTGTTGAAAATCCTTAGTCGGACCCGAAGGTATCCGACTACCATCTTCAAGTCTTTAAGAACTATGGCTGCAAGCATACCAACTAGACCTTCCTCGAAGTGGCAAGAAGACCGATATACAATATTTAACTATCTAAAAATGATTGCTGTGGGTGTAGGATCCACTAACATCTCATCTCATGCAATCAGCAATTTTATTGTTTGCAAATAATATTTCGATAACAGACTTTAGGCTTATAAAATTATTCATTGCCCTGGTTTTACAATACATCATTAAAAATTTCCTCTAGAAAAGGTCCTTCCTAGGGGATTTTTCCTGGGCAATCCTACTTATTGAAGCGTAGGAGTTGCTATTCATATTAGAACAATTTTAAAATAAATAAACTATTTAAAAGCAGACAAAAAGAATTTATTTTAGCCATTTATTTACTGTCATTGTGAAAATGGTAGCTGAAAATTTTGAGTCATCTTCTGATAGATAATTTTTAATACAATACCCACAAAAAACTGAATGTGTTATTAGATTAAATTTTGCAGTTTCTTTAACTGAAATTCATTTATGTTAAACAATATGTTTCATTTAATAGTATTTTTATCATCACAATAAAAAACTTCCATTATTGCAACTGAATTATTGACTGTAACAAATTCAGTTATTACAATCGAAGTAGTTTTCTGTGTTTAAGGAAGATAAAGTATATTTCGCTGCTAATACCAATTTATTACAATAAAATGAATTTATTTTATCTTGTTTAAAATAAACAATGATTTATTGAATTAATATTCTCTCTTGTCTAGCTAAATCTACTTATGCTCCTCAATACTAAATATGGAGGAAATATAGCTTATGCTATTATCAAAAAAATTATATGAAAAATTTCGACTTTCATTTGGATAAGGGGGTTAAGATTTATACTGAAATTAAGAAAACTTTTGCCATTTTTTTTTCTATTAAAATGTTTCTATGCTATCAGCTGCAGCCTTTATGAGGTTGGTCCTTCAAACCTAAGTATTGCCAGTTTAGTATTGTTTCATTTAAAAGCATTAAATTTAGTCTTTTTTTATTACGGTTTATCATAATATATGATAACATACGATCGTATATAATAATTTATAATCACGTTTGATGAAGTGTGTTATGCATGATAGACTAAAAAAATGAATTGTGTGATGTATGATGATGTCAGGCCGTGTACACTGTAATGTCTAGTTATCTATGCAGATGTATGACAGATATGAAGTCTGATGCTGTAAAAGAACGTACAATTAAATATTTTGTGGTATATAGCTTGTTAAAGTAAACTACTGTTAAAACTGCTACTTCATTATGTCAGCATTGGGTTTTTTTTTGTTTTTTTTTTTTTGAAACGAAAGCTTAATTTAAATTACACCAATAGTGTTGCGTCTTATTAGTCTCATCAACGAATCAGGTGTTAGCTTAATTTGTGTTGTTGTCTGCTTTTGTTTTACTACTATTTTTTACAAACCAGACTCTTTTATAAACTTGATAACCATTTAGACATTTGTTAAACTATTTGTCGTTTCTCACAATTATGTTAATTTTTCTCTCTATTCT
Organism: Thelaira solivaga; assembly: GCA_947397855.1. NCBI lineage: Eukaryota > Metazoa > Arthropoda > Insecta > Diptera > Tachinidae > Thelaira > Thelaira solivaga. The sequence continues at coordinate 15,617,866 of OX377611.1, read as the reverse complement.
TTTATTTTCATTTAGCTGCCACATTTCTAGTAACTGATTTTTAATATTTAAATAATTATCTTGTATTTGTTTAACAAAATTGTGTTTATAGCTTTCCCACTGTGTGTTGTTTTAATTGATCAAACATCACAGTAGCTTAAGTAACAAATATAAATAAAATTAAATTTTATATGTCTAATACAAAGTAGTGCCTTGATTAGTTTCGCTTTTCTTTTTCTTGATATTTTATTTAAAAATTGAATTGAATGTGTTTTTAAAGAGAAAAAGTTAAGAAAACCGTTTTTAAGAGCAGCGTTAAGACAAACAACAAGTAACGAAAAAAAAAAACGTTTACCAGAATGCTTGTTATTACTTTGAAATCGTTTGGTTGCTTGTATTTTTAAAATTTTAATTAATGTAAATGTAGCCGTTAGAATGCAATTTTATGCCGTGTGAAACAGTTTTGGTTTTTAATTAAAGAATTTTTAATTAGATTTTAATTTGAGACAAATAATAAAATTTAGTGAATTTCTATTAACAGCATTTAGGATATTCACAGAGAAGTCATAAAAAAAACACCACGTAAACACGTGAGCTTTCATAACTTAGTGCGTTATTTATGTGAGTACTTGTGACAAGATATTAAACACAGTAGAAAAAGTCTTGTTATTTTAGGAGTTCTTTGTTTAACTAACAACAAAAAAAATTATTTTTTTTAAATATCACATAATAATATGACTTAATAACTGACATAACCCTACTGTGAATAGACATAAAGAACTGGTATTAAATGTAGAAGTCTTAAACTACTGGTTGAATTTGAATAAAGTTATTTGTATATCAAAGTTCAAAGATTATTCAAAATATTAGAGTTTTATATTTTAAAATAACGTTTAACAACATAGGGTGGTTTAAAAGGACGTTAAAAGATTTTTTTACACTAGAGCTTATTTAACATCTATTCGCTGAGATGACAACATTTTCAGATACAAAAGAAATCAACTTCTTTCAACACCTTTTTTTCACTTAACATCTTTCGATAATTTTCGGGTCATCATTAAAAAAATTAAAATAATTTTGATACAAATTTAAATTTTAAATTTTGCTTGTAAAGCAACACTTTTTCAACTTAATGCATGATTTTTCTAAATTCATTTTTACATATTTTTTTGCTTCCAAAATTTATGTGTCTCTTTTTTATTTTTCGACAGCTTAGTAGATGTTTTGAATGTAAACCTTTATTTTTCAGTTTCAGTATCTCCTACACACTTTTCTAAAATGTGCTCTAGTGTAAAAACCCTATAAAGTACACAAGCTCAGATTTTTAAAATTAATTAGTTCTAAAGATATCCCAGAAATAGTGATAAAAAATCTTTTTTTATTTAAAATTTAATATTAAAAAAAATATAAATCTAGATTATTTGACCTTTTAATTATCTGAAAGTAAATAAATAAATATTTTTTAAGCTTTTAATTCTTTTTATATATTTTTATTTATTATTAAATTACTTTCCAATATTTTCCTTAAGAAAGACACTCGAAGGCGTCTCGAAATATTGGAAACTTATATAATAATAAATAAAAATATATAAAAAGAATTAAAAGCTTAAAAAATATTTATTTATTTATTAAAAAAAATATTTAAAACATATAAATCGATCTATAATCACATAACCTTAAAAGGTCTAAATAAAACAAGTTTATTTTTTATTAAAATCGATGGAAAAAACTTGCGTCTCATTCACAGCCAGATGTTGTTTGCTTGTATTCCTTTGCCGTTTTTAACTACAATTATTGTGCGCATATGGTTTTTTTGCCACTGTACGGTAAGCATGCTTTCTCTGTATTTTTTAACAAAGATTGTTTTTTAAATCGGCTAAGCTTTACAAAAGTTAGACTCCGAAAGGTTTTAAAAACCAGAGGCTACCTACTTTTGTGGTGTTTTAAGCCACTTTCAAATATAATGTGCTAAAAGTTTGAGTTCCTTACTTTGATTCACAATTGATTTTATCTAAATACGTCCAATATTTTAAAAGTTCTATCACTTTTTTTTCATTTTACCCCATCATGCGTTGCTCATTTGCTGTTGATATTATTATTTTAAAGCATAATTTTTGCATAACTGATATTATATTGAAATTGTTTATTTATTTTATTTTTTCTTCATTTGAAATAAACTTACCGAACACTTTATTTGTTTTTGCACAAAAACAAAAGACTTAAGCAACATACTCTTTTTGAAAATGTCGACTTTACGTTTCATAATATTAAATTACAATTTTGTTAGAGAGATATTTAATTTTAATAATATTTTTCTACCGTTTTTTATGAATATTATTAATTTCAAAGTAAAGTTTTTTCTTTTTTTTTTCAAGCTCGAAAAAACTTTAATTTAAAATTAATAATTTTGTTAGAAAGTTCAATACGAAATTATAAGCCATCATAAGACGCTGAAATTTCTTTATGAATTTTTTTATCTTGATAAAAGAACATTTTAAATATGATTGGTTTTACTCTCTTACAGATAAAAAATTCGCATAGCAAACAAATAACAGTTGTGAATACTGAAGTAAATCTTAATATTTTAAACCAAAACATTTTAAAGAAAAAAAGGTTCATATTTAGTATCACTTGATATGCGTAATTTTGTGAAAATAAAAATTATAAAATTCAAATTTTTTATTTTTTTTTTTTTATAACTTTAATTTTCAAATACTTTCAAGTCAAAATATCCAAATTTCTATGCATTGTTTTGATAGTAATTTGTGGATATTAATTATATAAAAAAGAAAACTATTTAAGTCAAATAATTTTTGTTTATACTGCTACTTCTGGATTTACTTCGTCATAGTTTTTCTTAAAATTCTTAAGTTATATTAAAAAAAGTTTTGTTTTCTTTATTATGAAAAATTATTCAAACTTTTTAAAACTTTTTACAATTTAAACTTCAGTTCAAGAACGTTTATTTTTAATTTGAGAAGTAAAAAATATTGTAAATACTTGCAATTAGTCTTATATTTTCATGATTTAGAACTTTTTTGAAAACATATGACGATATATTCTTCGAGTCTGAAGCCAGAGCCTGTGTTACAAAACTAATAGTGAAAAACGCCAAAAAAAGTTTGAAATTTTTGCAATCAATTCTATTCAGACGAACCGACAGTGAATTTTAATTCAACAGATCGAAATAAATACTAGAACAAAAAATTTCAATAAATCAATGAATATTTAATGCAAATAATAAAGAATTTAATTAGTGTATAAAAACATATCCATGGTACAATAAAACCAGGTAACTTAAAAATACAAAAATAACAACATTACAAAAAGCCTATATATTTCTTTTATTGCTTTTGAGCATCCTCTTTTGATCCCTCTTTAACACATTGATAAGTTTTAGTTTTTCACAGAACGAGCTTCAATCAGGCAGGATTGAGCTGGCGTCTCAGTGTCACATGATTAAAAAAATAATATAATACAATAATAATAATAATAATAATAATAATAATAATAAATAAAAACATAATAAAAATTTTCATTCAATTAAGGAATAAAATTTTTTTTTTTAAGCATCACAAATCTGCGAAGCTTCTTGGTTTGTTTGCAAAAATACCCAGAGTCTAGATAATAATGGAACCTGCGACTCCAAGATTAATAGGTTGAAACCCTCCCTACTACTCTACGAGGGCCCTATAGGTGGGTCTGGTTTCATGTTCTCACCATTTTTGTTGGTATTTTTGTTGTTAGCAATTGATGGCATTGCTTATTCTAAGCTGTTTGTAAAAATGGTTATAGATTTTTTTATTTCTGCTTTTTTAAACATAAATTTTTTTTTACAATATGTATTTAAACAATTTGTTTATATTCCAAATATAAAATAAACAAATGAAAAAATACCAAGGCTGACAATTTTAACCACAAAAACATCTTAATTTTCACAATATTACGATTTGGCCAAAACAATAACGTCAACTATAAAAAAAAAATTAATAATAAAAAAAGAGAAAAAAGAAATAATAAAATGTCACTATAACTTTGGCACAAGCCAAAATAGTCTTAGAGTCTTATTACTTAACATGGTATGGCATGCCAACTGTCGCAAATACTTAACACTTAAGACAACTATGACAGACCAAACAAACCAGCACAGCAACCAATAAACAGAGGAATCTAACACAAAAAATTAAAAAAAATAAATAAATATCAAAACAAATGTTAACAAACCCCACCATTTGAAACTCAAAAAAAAAAAAAAAATCAAAAGGTAGAAGTCTACATTTGTGCGAATGTATCTTTTTGCATAAACCATATTGAGTAGAATATTTTTAAGTATTTGTGTGCACATACTCGTATTGTAAAGAGTTAACAAAAATGATTGTTAAACACGATTTTAATGAGCAACTTAAAAGTGCACCTTATATAAAATATTATATGTAAGCTCTGCTAGTATGCAATAAATATTCCCTGCTTTAGTCTACGTATCAACTAATATTACCACACCATAAACACCAGCTTGACAATAGGACCCAGTATACTGGTAGAAAAAAAAATAGTAAAAAAAAGTATTTGCATGTAGTCGTATATAGAAGCGTAGCAAGCAAAAAATTAAAAAAAAATGGGTAGTTGTTATGGCATGTGTAACAATACACCTGATTTGTTTGTTTAGTTGCAATGTTTTTCTAGTTATAGAGACCAGGAAATTCATATTGCAACAATATTTCTAACCATACACATGTTACATGTCACATTCAAGTGTATTTTTGTTTTTAATACAGGTCTCCTCCTCCTTCTTTTGACTTTTTGTGATTTACAAAATAGTAATCGGCAATATCGAAACAACTAAGCACTTGATAATTAAAAAAAAAAAAAAACTTTTTGTTTAGCAAGAAGATTTCTTAATAAACACTTATCATCATCGCCCAGCCTAAACGACTAAAGTTACGGACTTGAAATTCGGTGAGCAAGGTTCTGTCCCAATGTATAGAATGAATAAGAAAGAATTTTTGGAAATTCGAAAAGGAAAATCAAACTTCTTATATCTTCGGAATTACTACAGATAGAGCAAAAGTTCTAACTACAAAATAGTATACTAAAACAAATAAGCTGTTGGATGTTTGGTTTTGTATTTTGGATAGAAAGGATAAAACAGAATCTTAGTATGTTTTTGTAACCCCATTTATCTTTCAAAGTACCAAAAGGGGGAAATAAGATACATAGTCCAACCTTAGTGTTATTTTTTATTATTATTTTTAAGCCTAGAATTATTATATTTAAATTAAACGGTACTAAACGAAATAAAAAACATTAAGGGACCAAATGTATTTTAGGTTGGACTAAAACTGTTCTACGCAAAATGAAAAAATCTTCAAAATGACAAATGGTTCTTTTTGATATTGAAAGTACGATATTGGACTTAAACGATCCTGACCAAAATAAAAATAATTCAAGGGACAAAGTGTTACTTTTTATTAATGTTAATGGTACATTTTTATTTTTTAATGAAAACGAACTTAACACAATTCTATGCAATGTGAAAAATCTTCAACAAAAAAAAAAAAACAAATGGTACTTTTTATTAATTTTTTTTTAATGCTTTTTGATTTTGTATTATATACGAATCTGAAAGTACAATATTGGACTTAAATGATCCTGAGCAAAGTAGAAGTCATTAAAGGCCAAATGGTACTTTTTATTAATTTTAATAGTACTTTTTAAATGATCAACAACAAAATAATAAAATATAATAGCGATATTATGATACTTCGCTGACGGAGTAGCTAATTAAATGCTAGTTATTATTATTATTATTATTAAGTAATGAAGAGGTCTTCGTCACAAGATTTAAAAATAATCACTGCAATGTAACCTTAAAGGCCTCATTAAAAAAATTTTACATCATTTATCGTAGTTATCACGTTTTTAATTGAACAGAATTGAATCAGCTGACTCATAACAGAACAGAATCTTTTTTTTTTTTTGTTAGAGTCCTACAATAAAAAGCTATTCGTTTTACTTTAGACAAATTTTTTTTATTCTAGGTCCAATCGTTACATTCTCTAGGGAAAGAAAATGATCGAAATTTGAGTCTTTTTCCATTAAAATAATTTAAAAATTTCGATTAAAGTTTTTACATCACGAGTTTTTCAATTTTACTACTGTTTTAAAACAAATAAAATTTTGTAAATTTATTGAAATTTGGTTTACAGAAAATGTCTATGAGACATTAAATTGTATAAAACATTATTTAAATTTTTCTAAGCCTTTAGATTTCTAAGGCAGGTAGCTCAAATTATTGCTGCCTATTATTACCCCCAAAATGTTTACTTATTTGTTATTTGCTTGCATGTTAAACTTTTTTTGTTTTAAGTTAATTTTTTTTCCTTTTGCTGACAATTTAAGCAAAGTGTTACAATAATGCTCTTCTTTTTTAATGTTTTTGATAAAGTTATTGAAAATTTTCAAGTGACACTTAAAGAAATTGATGTTGCAAACTAAATTGCCAACAAAAAATATATTTTTGTAAGTTCAAAAAGTTTTGTGTTCCATGTGTGTGTATGGTTTTTAGTTAGTCCGTATCTGTATAATAAATGTGGTCCTTTTAAAGAACACAATATTGCATGTTTGATCGCAAGTGTATGTTTATGAAACATGCAAGCGTAATAGAAATATAAATTGCGTTATGCTATGAAATAAGTAATAGAAAATGGTTAACAAAGGTGGCCAGAGGTTTATGTAAAATCTTTTATACAAAAATTTTAAATCTTACTGATTTATTTATAAAAAAAAATTTTTGTTTAAAGCCGCTTAAACAAAAATATTTTTTTTAAATAAAGCAGTATAAAATAAATAAAAATATATTTTTTTAAGCTAAAAATACAGCATCTCAAAGCTTCTTAAAAAATTTATTTTTTCCTTATTTTGATTTTGATTAAAAAAAAAAAACTAAAAATTTTTATTTAATAAGAAGAAAAAAAATGTTTAACCCCGTCCGGAATACAGAAGAGGCATGATGAGGTTATTAAACTATCAGTCACTGTCGTGAGATGGATAGTAGTTCATTTTAAAGACAAGTGCACACTACAGCTTGAAGAAGTGGACTCTTTAGGGAAAACTTTTACGATCTTGACTGTCAGCTCTACAAAATTGAGTATAAAAAAATATTGATATAAAATCATCTTAGTGGTCAGCTTTTTCTTTTTATTATTTTCCTTTTGTTTGGTGCTGTGGCCGCTCTATTCACCATTCTAGTCATAACAATAATGAGTGAGTTCAAATACCACCTTCATGTCATCATAATTTTAATTGTCATTAAAAAAAATATATAAAACAAGAACCATCCATTGTAGAAAAGAAAAAAAATTTAAACGTATAAAAAAAAAGATTTCCATACAACAACTTTAGATCAAAACTAAACTAAAGTATTAATAAACTAAAAGAACTACAAACACAATTCATAATGAAACTAACAGCCACAATAAACACACTTGTACAATCTTACTCGACTCCAACATTAGCAATAATAATAAGAACCACAACCACAACAACAAAAATTACTGCGGAAACATAAGTGCGAAGCTAAACTTTATTGTAACACAAACACCATATTTTTTCATTACGAAGTGAACATGATGCATGTGAATTGGAATGCCCCAAACACGCAAAGACTCTATATCAGTCTTCACAGTCAAAAATATAAAAAAACACACACATTTAAAAAATGAAAAAGAATCAGAAAGAGATATTGTATGAAAAGAAAAATAAACTTTTAAACCATTATTCCTTCTCTTCGAAAACCTTGCCTCGCTTTGGGTTTATTTATTTCTAAAGCTGGGGTTTAACGGCTTGGACAATCACACCAGAAAAACACGTTAAAAATCGAAATAATTAAATCCGTCAAGTGTTGGCGGGTGGAAAAATATATATATTAAGCTTAAAGTACACTTTAGCCATTGCAAAATTATTTAATTCATAGAGCTGTTAAAGAGTTATAACTTTCTAAAGAGTGGGTGTAACTAAATATTTCTTTAAGATTTTAAATGAAGCAAATAGTTTTGTCTTGCTGAAACTATTTTGTTTTAAATTAAAAAACAACAAATTTAATTAACAAAAAAAGCAAAAATTTTATAAAAAACGATTCTTTTAATCAACTGTTTTTTTTTTTTTTAACCAAAAACACTTTGCTTTAATTCACCAAGAACACTTAAATGCAGACAGACACAAACAAATAAGTAAAATTGGCTAAGTTGCAAAAACATCTTCTGTTTATGGGTTTATGTGGCTGGCAGTTAAATTGTGTGTGGTGTGGTATGGTGTATGCTGATTCTTAGCTTAAGCTTCAGTATTTCCTTTCACTTGTGCTTCTTTTTTATTGGCCTTTGCTTTTTCCTTTTTTTTTTTTTTTTGGTGAATTTGTGAGCCTTGCGAAACTAAACACAAAATATAAAGCCAGAAGATGACATTGAATGGTTTATTTAGATCTGTCGGCCATAAAATTGTTACGAACGCATAAAACTCTATAAAAGACACATCCACCAAAATGAAATAAGAAAAAAAAATAATAACAATTGGAAAATACTTTTATTATTGCTCAGCTTGGTTTTTAAATAGGGGGAGGAGGCGACAGTGTTAAACGTAAACAAATATCGGCGACATGTTATTTCAGTTTTTTTTTCTTTTCTCCTCTTAAGAGTAGATTTTTAATTTCAATGAAGATTTTCTGTTAAATTTTTTATTTTTTTTTTTTTTTTGGCTGATGGAAACGTAAGAATGAAGTAAAAGAAATATGTGTACGAATGTTTTTTAAGTTTATTTGGCACCTGAAGATGATAATCGGTTACAAATTAATTGCAATCATATTTATGTAGAAAGAAATATATATAAAAAACCAACATACTGTGGAACTACCAAAAATTTAAGGAGTAGGCAAATGAAAATAACTAAAATATCGGAATGCGTAACCCTTTATCGCACATGAAATTTTCTTAATTTCTGTTTAATTTTTAAGTAAAAATAAAATTAACTGAAATAATGTGTTTCATTAAATTTTATGAACTTTTATAAAATTCATACACAAATATTCCAACAAAAAATAATGAAGTGCATTACACACAAAACTAAAAATTAATTAAGCAAACAAACACAAGCAAAACAAAATTTTTTTTCATATTTATAATATTCTTTTATTTAAACGATTGTTTTTTTCAAGCTTAAGGTCGCATTAAAATAATTTTTTTTATATCGACATCTTGCTTCAACTTTGAAGAAGCTACAAAAAATTGAAGAAAAATAGTGAGCTTAAAAGAACCATAATTAGTTCATAGTTTCTACACTGAGAAACAACTTTGATTGTAAAAACTAAATTTGTTGCCAATCAAAGCTTCAAATTTTGTAATTCAGACAATAGAAAATCGTTCTTACACCTCGAAATATTTTTATTTGAAATATTTAGTATATAATTTTAATTACTACAACAACAAAAAAATTAGCTTGTCACAAAAGAGTTTTTGATGAGAAACATATTTAATTCTCATGACTGCGGTTGGTTTTCTGTTTATGTATTATTATTAATAAATTAAATCAAAATGTAATTAAACTGGAATATTTTATGCTAACAGATTTAAAAGCACCTATGGCCCACTGTATATATTTGCTAACAGAGTTGTCTTGGTAATAAACGACCTCATGCACACGCTATACTAATAAAATAGATTAAAGCTAAAGAAATTTTCTCACATTTCTTCTTTGATTTAAAAGGTATTATTTTGATAACGTAGAATATCCCATTAGTTTCATATTTTAGTTATATACTTTTCTAAAACAGAAATGGTAGAGAAAATTGATTTAAATAAATTTTTCTCAAAGTAGATTGGTTGCATTTAATTATATCTATCAACAAGTTAACTATTGCAGGGTACTTTCTTGTCAACTTTGGCAAACAATTTTTATATGATTTTCTTTAATGCGTGTATAGCTTTTGAAAGCGTGTGTTAGTCATACATACATGTAGAACATGTAAATGTAGGTGCAAAAATATCTCAAACTAATGCATATAAATAAATATGTCTGAAAAATTTTTTTTAACATTAAGCCCTTGATTTAAAGGAAACAAAAGGCACTTGTGTTGTATGTTAAAAAAAATTTTTAAAATAAACAGACAAACGAATATGTAGACTAGCATGGTGTAGCTGAATGCACATTTCACACTGGCAGTGACACTTTCCTGTAAGAAGCAATTGTAACTGGTGTAGTCAACATTATTGTAAGTTAAAAAAAAAAAAATAAAAAATAATAATGTTGATTGCTAAGCCACTAAATTAAGGTGCCAACAATAAAAATATGCCATTATGTTAAGTGAAATAAATATGTATTTATATCTGGACACATACACACACACTTACAGGATGTACTGAAGTGCAAGTGTGACAATACAATTTAAAATGCCAATGCAAAAGCCTGATTTAAAGATATATACGACAAATCAACCAATAAAAGTAACAAATCTGTAAAAGAGATGACAGGTTTTTGAGTGGATCCTATACATAAAAAATGTATAACACTATTTGCACACACACACATTCTGTCTCATACACATAAGCTTATACTGATACTCATACTTATACACATTAAGCGTATATTAAGCATTGCAAATTGAAGAGGTGGATTAAAAATTTTTTATTTCTATTTCTTTCAGACACATGTCTGCATGCGTAACAATTGTCACTGAAATTAAACAATGCTTATGCATTGCATGCTGCTTACAAAAGATAAAGAAAACATTTTTAATGCACTGATTTTTTGTGTCTTTCATACAATTTTGTATAGAGCTTTTGATTTTAAGGTGGTTGCAATGAATGCACTGACAATTGCTTTGTTGCAAAAATAAAAGAAAATTATTTTAATTTTCTTTTCTACAAAAATTGTTTTTTTTTTTTTTGAAAAATTTTTAGATAAAATTTTTTGTAAAAATATTTGGTTTGTCTTCTTATTTCATAATTTTTAAGATTAATTGTTTTGGTGTTTTTTTAATGCACTAGCATTTAACCCGCTACTTTGTTAGCGCAATACCGTAATATTTCTTTTATAATTTTTTTATTTTCTTGAAAGTCTCAGTTTCTTACTAATTAAGTCAAAAAGTTTTATTTTTACTTTTGGACATGGTGTAGTTCTAGGCTCTTGTTAATATTAACAGTCATACCTAAATTAGCACGGCAAAAACTCTCATGCTCATTCAAAATGTAGGGAAATATCGCGAAGGCAATGCTGAGCAATTGGAAAAACCAATTTTAACCGCGTGTTTTGTAGTGAAGTTGGCTGCAAAACAATTTTTTTTTATATTTGACCAGTAATGTTAGCTAGTTTTTTATGTAAGCGTTTTTAAATATATTTTTGTTTATCTTTAGTTGGTTTTATTAAGCGAGATGATTATCACTACTGTAGAAAATATTCACCGCCAACGCTCTTATTCAGGGATGACGCTTTAATATAAATAGATTCTGCTAAACAGACTGTTAGAAACCAACAACTATCATCAAAAGCAATAGAAAGTATAATTTTTTTACTTTTCTCAGCATCATTTGAATTTAGTTTCGTTAATTTCAAAAATTAAAAAAGTACTATTAAAATTAGGAGTAATAAAAAGTACCATATCCTTTTACGATTTTTTATTATGCTTAGAGCTCTTTGATTCTATTATCAGGGTTCCAGACTTGGCAATAACACAAAAAAAAAATACTCTTTTGTCATAAACAATTGAGTTATTAAATATGTTTGAAAGCTTAAATGATTCAGCATTAATTCTAGTTGGAAGGCTTTCTTATCTCACTGAAATCATCACTAACTCCTTATTTTTTCTAAGTGGACTTATATCACTTTCATAAATAACAGTTCAGTTATTTACATAAGTGTTTGTTTCTGTTTCTTTGTCGAGTTTTCTTTTTTGTGTGATTGTTCCTGTATGATACGTTGGCTTTGTTCTGAATAAAATCAAAAGATGCCTATTGATTTAAAAACAAATATGACTATAGGAAGTAATAACCGATTTTTTTCTTGTTTTACTTTTAAAATTAAAAAAAAAAATTTTAATTTTATAAAAAAAAAATTCGGTACAACTTCTACGATATTTTTGAAATCAAATTTAAAAATAATGATCCATAATCATAGTCCCACTAAAGTCGGTATTTTTTTTTTAAAACGATTTTAAATTCATGAAATTCTTATGAAAGAAACTCAGCTCTTAATAAAAGCCTACTTTTTTGTGACTATAATTATGGCGCAATGTTTTTAATTACGACTTATTGAAAATTTTTTTTTGCGAAATTAAAAAAAATTTAATCAAATCGTACGAATTCTTCTCCAGCAAAATGCATATAGAAAATGTTGTTATGTATTCGAACTTGATTTATTTTATAACTTTTTAAAGTCAATCCACTTTACTTGTTAAAAAAATCACTTACAATTCAGAAAAAAAAAATTATTTTGCATTTTTGCAAATATTTTCAAAAAAAATTAATAACAATAATAAAAATTCTCTTATATAGCGTAACTAACGCCACCGAAATAATATTACTTGAAAACAGTTAGTAGTAATTGATTTAAACAAAAATCCGAAATTTTGCAATAAAATTTTCTTTTAAGTCGTACCTACAATATTTTTAAGCAGTTCAACATTTCTCAAAAAATTTTAGGAATTATAACAAAAAAAATATATTTTTTGGATTTTTTTTTTTTTTTTCAAAAAAATATTAAAAATATAAAAAAACCAAAATCAGTGGAATTTTTTGTACAGAAATTTAATCTCATAAGTTTTAAGCTAAGTGAGTCATATTTTGATTAAAATCGGTGCACACAACTTTTCATTTTATTCTTAAGATTTGAAGACCGGTCCCAGCTATGATTTTTCTTCACCGTTCAATCCCACTCAGCCCCATTCTAGCCCTACAGCCATGTTATTAAATTACGATAATTTAAAACAATGAAGTCTGTGCTCTTTTTTTTTTGTTCTGAAAATCAAGAGATTTTTAACTTTTAGTAGTGAGCTTTATTGTTCTAAACAACGAGCTTAAATTTTGTATGGTTTAATTATAATTAAACTGTTTTTGTTTAATAAAGTGATTTGACAGAAAAACATTTAAAATTTCTTGAATATCTAAAATATTTTTTGAAAAGCTGTGTCAGCACAACACTAAACAAAAAAAGTAAATAACGACGAAAAAATTTTGAACAAAATTAAAACATTTTTTTCAATTAGTAAACTTTGGGATTCTTTTGTGTAAAATAATTAAGAAATTTTTATCTTTTTCTCTCAATAACTTAAGCTAGATTTTACAACAAAATTTAGGAATATAAAATGTAAAAAAGAATTATTTGGCTATTTTTCTTTCATTAATTAAAGCAGAATTTAACTAAACCAAATTATGGCAAGTGTCATGTGCTGGCTTCCTCATGTCTAATAAAAGTGATGGTGTGTGTAGTTTTATTAAGTCATGTGGCTATGAAATGTTAGTTTTTTATATTTTTTACGAATGTTATTGCATGCATTTTGTCATTATTATAAATAAAATGCATTAAATTATTATAAAACTTGTTATTGTTGTTGACTTTTAAAGGCACATCCTTAGAATAATATTTATAAACCAACAAATAAGTAAGTGTGCGTTTAGTTAAACTCTAAACAATGTTGTGCCATGTCATTATTTAGTCTAAATGAGACTAACACGCGTTAAAGTCAAACATAAAGAACACTAACGAAAAATACTAAAAAAAGAGACACAAACACATGAAACTAAACGACCATAGATAAAACAATTTCCGCTTGAGTTAAAAAGTAAAATATAAAAAAATATAATGCAGAGTTTATAGAACGATTAACCTGTGTTTTACAAGTAAATAATATCAGACTAAAAGATATGCGTAGGTGTGAGTCACGTGACTGTAACATCAACTCAACTTCAATGCAGTGTATCAGTATACCAGCCTGTTTGCGTATTCCATTATGAGTTTTTATGTGTGAGCTTAGTGCAAAAGGGGGCGACTGTATTTAAAACACATTAGTAAACCTTCTGTTCATTTTTTTTTTGTAGACCACGTTGCTTCGTTTTTACCAGCACGCAAATTTTTGTTTAGACTGCAGAAGAAAGAACACTTATTAATTTTATTAAACTTTTGTTAATGTATGGTCGATGTCTGTAAATTGTACATAAAAATTAATAATAAACGATTTGTGCGTAATAACAATAATTTTTCAATATAAATTACCTTGTTCTGCTGGTTAGTGTTGTTGGGGGCAGACATTTTTTGTTTAATATGAAATTGAGGAAGTTATAGCAGTTTGAACAGAAAGAAAATTATTAATTAAAAAAATTTTTTAATCAGTTTGAAAAATAATATAAAACATGTTTATGGCCATGAATTTTATGACATCAAAATTTAATGTGATTATTTTAGGATTTTTATTAAAGAATTAATGAGAATTCAATTTACTGTGTTTTAATTAGTTGTGTTGATTCAACAATTATCATAAAAAGCCGAGAGTTGTTAAATTTTTACAACCTAAACAAAAAATTCAGTTGAATAAATAAATTAATAAAAAAAATCTCTTTTTTTTGAGAGATACCAAAAAAAAAAATTATTAAAATTTTAATAAGATTAGTAGTGGCATCCCTCACATCAAATGATACTGTAGAAATGTTGCTGTAAGCTTTAGAACTACAATGTGTTTTGAAAAATAATTACTTCTTTTTATTGTAGTAGAATATGACGCTTTGGATGTGATTGTTCTTTTAAACGGATTTTTCATAATTTTTCTTAAAACGTCTGATATCGAATAATGAATAGCTTACCGGGAACTTATGCAAAAAATTGGTTATCATTTGTGCGCACCATTATCTATAACATTACTTGTGGCGTCAGCTTAAAAATGAATGGAACCGGATGACCTTATTCAGATTATTACACTAAACGGTTTTATTTTAAGAATACCTTACCCTTTACACTTAGAAAAAAAAAAATGACTTCATCAGTTGTGAAAATCGTTAGAAACGCTGTCACTTTGACAACGCTTGCTGTAATGTAACAACGAATTATTGACAACATGGTGCTGCAGAAGTGACAAAGTATGGTGTCCAATTGATACCATACTGGTGTCGAAACGACCCCATACTAGTGTTGAAATGACCCCATACTGGTGTCGAAATGACACCAAACTGGTGTCGAAATGATACTATACAGGTGTCTCCATACCGGCGATAAATCCCCAACAAATGATGTAATTTTAAGAATGATGAAATGACACAACAGCAGGTATTCAAATTTTACGAGCAGCCGAATCATGAATACTCCCCAATTTTTATTTTTCAAGGAAAATTTTGGTTTTTGGAAAAAATGTAATAAATCAAAATCTTTTAATATTAAAAAAAAATCAAAAAATTTATTAATGGTAAGAGGAAAGCAAAAAACTGATAGCTAATTTTTATTTATAATTGGATTTAATATGTTCTTCTTCGAACGGAAAAGTTCTCCATTATTGACAAATACTTTCCTATAAAACATTCAATAAATGTGAAAGCATTGTGCAGAATGTTGATGGTGCCATAGAAACTTCATAATCTCTTGCAATTCCTTTTTTTTTTTATCAATATTGACTATCGTTAGAAAACCAAATGATTAGAATTTTTAATGCAGTAAAAAAAAATGGTTTTTTCTTAACTCTATAAAGGTGTTTAAATCTAGTACAAAAATTTATTCAAAGCAACTTTATTTATAAATTTGTCACTTACAGGGCTTCAGGTAACTCCAAGATGAAACGCTTAAAGCCGCCGCCTATTTTCTATCAGCCATAATAACGATATTGCTGCAATTCTAAACGTTATATTACTGAATTTGTTTGTTTTCAATTAAAATTTTTTTTTTTATAAATCTTGTTTATTTGACCTTTTTTATCTGAAAATAAATAAATAAATATTTTTTAAGCTTTTTGGTCTTTTTATATATTTTAATTATTATTAAATTAATTTCCAATATTTCGACACGCCTTCGTATGTCTTTCTCAAGGAAAATAATTTTATAATGAAATGAAAATTTTTTTGATATGTAAATAAAAATTATGATACTAAAAACTTTTTTCAAATTTTTTAAAAAACATATACAAAAACAATAACAACATTAATAACAATTTTATACAAAACACAATTTAACAAAAAAACAATATTCATTATCTATATATATTATATTCTATCTCTTTCTTACTAAATATCTATAATTTTGTGCTATATTATCTGTATCCATTTTAAAATTAATTCTACTATCATTTGATACATTTATTATTTCTAACATTTCTAATAAATAACGCCGTTTATAATTATTTTCTCTATCTAATATTGAAACATCTTCAAATTTCGGATAATGATTCAATTTTGCACAATGAGATGACAAAGCTGTTTTTTGTGCATTAATATTTTTATATCTTTGATCAGATTTATGCCAAGCTATTCTAGTTTTAAGTTTGTTTTTAGTTGTACCTACATATATTTTATTACAATTTTCTGTGCTATTTCCACCACAAGGTATTCCATACACTACATTAGATATTTCTAGTTTATTTAATTTATCTTTCATTTTTGTAAATAATTTATTTAATGTATTATATGTTTTGTGTGCCATTTTGTAGTTATCCCTATCAAATATTTTTGATTTTTCCAATTTTTCTGATATTTCTGGTACATATATTAAAGATTTATAAATTTTATTTTCCTGTGTTCTAATTCTGTTATCCTTGTTCCTATATTTATTATTTTTCAATAACTGATCTATTAAGTTTTTTGGAAAATCATTATTTCTTAAAATATTCTTAATTATTTCCCTATTTTTATAATGAAATTCTTTATCACTAATTTCTAAAATTCTTTCTATCATATTATTAGCAGTATTTATTATAATTCTTTTGGGATGTTTAGAATAATAATTAATTATTCTTCCTGAACATGTTGGTTTTTGATACCAATCTAGGACTAATGTATCATTCCTTCTTATAAGTAAAGTATCTAAGTAATTCAGTTTTCCATCTTTTTCTTTTTCAATGGTAAATTTAATATTGGAATGAAAACTATTAAATGTATTTAAAATATCATCAATTGCATTTTCTGATACTATACAAAATAAATCATCTACATATTTTGTTAAAATTTTTGGCTTTTTAATTAATTTATAAATGCAAGTGTCAAGTAAGTTTTCCATAACTATATCTGCTAAAATAGGCGAAACTGGTGAACCCATGGGAAGACCATTAACTTGACTATATATTTTGTTATTATATTTAAAATATCTATTATCTAATATACAAAATTTAAGAATATGTAAAAATAAACCTTTACTTATATTTGTATGTTCTTCTATTATAGTCCATTTATTTTCTATAATTTGTAAGGCTAAGTCTACTGGTACACTTGGAAACACAGACACTACATCAAAAGATACAAGTTTTTCATCATTGTCAAGTTTTAGACCTTTAATTTTATCTTTAAATTCAAAAGAATTTTTAACATTATATTTTGAAGATATAGTAATATTTTTAAGAATATTAGTTATATATTTTGAAAGTTCATATGAAGGAGAATTAATATATGAACAAATAGGCCTTAATGGAAAGTCTTCTTTATGAATTTTTGGCACTCCATATAATCTAGGTGCTAATGAAGTATTTGTTTTAAATTTAAACTTATCTGCCTGTGAAATTACTTTTTCCTTGAAAAGATCTTCAATAATATTATTATTAATTTTCTCTAAATTGTTTGTAGGATCTTTATTTAGAATAATATATTTCGTATGGTCTTCAACTATATCATTCATTCTAGAATAATAATCAGATTTATTCATAGCTACTGTGGAATTTCCTTTATCAGCATTTAAAATAACAATACTCCTATTATTTTTTAAAAATATCTCAGTTTCTTTTACTTTATTTAAAATAAATATATCTCTTTCTGTCAATTTATGTCTATTAATATGATTATCAATAATCATTGTTAATTTAGTTCTAGCTACTTCTTGTTCTTCTTTATCTTTTAATGTTTGTACAAAATCTTCTCCATCTGCAATCATCTTTAAAATAGGAAAATCTTTCTTTCTAACTGGTAATCCATGTTTATGTCCTAATGAAAGTGTCCATTGAATGTCTGTTGGTATATCTATGTTAGATTTATTAACAAACCATTTTTTATTTAATTTAATTCCTAACTTTTCTTTCTGTAAATTATAAAGACAGTCAAATTTCTTTTTATGTATTGATTTAACCTTATTATTAAATGTTATTGATAATTTATCCTCATATAATAAAAATTCATCAAGTTCGTTTCTTGTTAAATGTCCTTCTAAATTGTACACTAACATTTCTATTTCTATATTTAATCGTTTTAGTATTTCATGTTTTTGTTTTATTGCTAAATTTAACATTTTTCTTTTTAAATCTTGTGTATATTTGAATATGGTATTTTTAATTTTGGGCATATATCTAGTATCAAAGACATTTAAAACATTTTTTATTGAATTATTAATGAAATTTGGAAAAATACCTGTATTTCTGCAACGTGTTAAAAAAGTTATTGACGATTTTGCACGTATTATTTTATCCCTAGTTATTTTGTATCTATTAATTATTTTTCTAATTACATTATTCTTTTTTAAAGCACTGTACCCCATTTTTATTTTTAAATATTTTTTATCTAAGCAAAACTATTTTTATATTAAATTTCTCTTCTTCTCTCCGTTAGATTATATATTTGGTTAATTCTTTCTCTATATTATCTTCTCCAGTAATTAACGTTGTATGTAAAATATTCTTGATTTTTGAATTTCTTATTATATTCCCTTATAATAATTGTTTCCTTAATTTGCTCAAGTATTTGAATATAAATCTTGTTTATTTGACCTTTTTTATCTGAAAATAAATAAATAAATATTTTTTAAGCTTTTTGGTCTTTTTATATATTTTAATTATTATTAAATTAATTTCCAATATTTCGACACGCCTTCGTATGTCTTTCTCAAGGAAAATAATTTTATAATGAAATGAAAATTTTTTTGATATGTAAATAAAAATTATGATACTAAAAACTTTTTTCAAATTTTTTAAAAAACATATACAAAAACAATAACAACATTAATAACAATTTTATACAAAACACAATTTAACAAAAAAACAATATTCATTATCTATATATATTATATTCTATCTCTTTCTTACTAAATATCTATAATTTTGTGCTATATTATCTGTATCCATTTTAAAATTAATTCTACTATCATTTGATACATTTATTATTTCTAACATTTCTAATAAATAACGCCGTTTATAATTATTTTCTCTATCTAATATTGAAACATCTTCAAATTTCGGATAATGATTCAATTTTGCACAATGAGATGACAAAGCTGTTTTTTGTGCATTAATATTTCTATATCTTTGATCAGATTTATGCCCAGCTATTCTAGTTTTAAGTTTGTTTTTAGTTGTACCTACATATATTTTATTACAATTTTCTGTGCTATTTCCACCACAAGGTATTCCATACACTACATTAGATATTTCTAGTTTATTTAATTTATCTTTCATTTTTGTAAATAATTTATTTAATGTATTATATGTTTTGTGTGCCATTTTGTAGTTATCCCTATCAAATATTTTTGATTTTTCCAATTTTTCTGATATTTCTGGTACATATATTAAAGATTTATAAATTTTATTTTCCTGTGTTCTAATTCTGTTATCCTTGTTCCTATATTTATTATTTTTCAATAACTGATCTATTAAGTTTTTTGGAAAATCATTATTTCTTAAAATATTCTTAATTATTTCCCTATTTTTATAATGAAATTCTTTATCACTAATTTCTAAAATTCTTTCTATCATATTATTAGCAGTATTTATTATAATTCTTTTGGGATGTTTAGAATAATAATTAATTATTCTTCCTGAACATGTTGGTTTTTGATACCAATCTAGGACTAATGTATCATTCCTTCTTATAAGTAAAGTATCTAAGTAATTCAGTTTTCCATCTTTTTCTTTTCCAATGGTAAATTTAATATTGGAATGAAAACTATTAAATGTATTTAAAATATCATCAATTGCATTTTCTGATACTATACAAAATAAATCATCTACATATTTTGTTAAAATTTTTGGCTTTTTAATTAATTTATAAATGCAAGTGTCAAGTAAGTTTTCCATAACTATATCTGCTAAAATAGGCGAAACTGGTGAACCCATGGGAAGACCATTAACTTGACTATATATTTTGTTATTATATTTAAAATATCTATTATCTAATATACAAAATTTAAGAATATGTAAAAATAAACCTTTACTTATATTTGTATGTTCTTCTATTATAGTCCATTTATTTTCTATAATTTGTAAGGCTAAGTCTACTGGTACACTTGGAAACAAAGACACTACATCAAAAGATACAAGTTTTTCATCATTGTCAAGTTTTAGACCTTTAATTTTATCTTTAAATTCAAAAGAATTTTTAACATTATATTTTGAAGATATAGTAATATTTTTAAGAATATTAGTTATATATTTTGAAAGTTCATATGAAGGAGAATTAATATATGAACAAATAGGCCTTAATGGAAAGTCTTCTTTATGAATTTTTGGCACTCCATATAATCTAGGTGCTAATGAAGTATTTGTTTTAAATTTAAACTTATCTGCCTGTGAAATTACTTTTTCCTTGAAAAGATCTTCAATAATATTATTATTAATTTTCTCTAAATTGTTTGTAGGATCTTTATTTAGAATAATATATTTCGTATGGTCTTCAACTATATCATTCATTCTAGAATAATAATCAGATTTATTCATAGCTACTGTGGAATTTCCTTTATCAGCATTTAAAATAACAATACTCCTATTATTTTTTAAAAATATCTCAGTTTCTTTTACTTTATTTAAAATAAATATATCTCTTTCTGTCAATTTATGTCTATTAATATGATTATCAATAATCATTGTTAATTTAGTTCTAGCTACTTCTTGTTCTTCTTTATCTTTTAATGTTTGTACAAAATCTTCTCCATCTGCAATCATCTTTAAAATAGGAAAATCTTTCTTTCTAACTGGTAATCCATGTTTATGTCCTAATGAAAGTGTCCATTGAATGTCTGTTGGTATATCTATGTTAGATTTATTAACAAACCATTTTTTATTTAATTTAATTCCTAACTTTTCTTTCTGTAAATTATAAAGACAGTCAAATTTCTTTTTATGTATTGATTTAACCTTATTATTAAATGTTATTGATAATTTATCCTCATATAATAAAAATTCATCAAGTTCGTTTCTTGTTAAATGTCCTTCTAAATTGTACACTAACATTTCTATTTCTATATTTAATCGTTTTAGTATTTCATGTTTTTGTTTTATTGCTAAATTTAACATTTTTCTTTTTAAATCTTGTGTATATTTGAATATGGTATTTTTAATTTTGGGCATATATCTAGTATCAAAGACATTTAAAACATTTTTTATTGAATTATTAATGAAATTTGGAAAAATACCTGTATTTCTGCAACGTGTTAAAAAAGTTATTGACGATTTTGCACGTATTATTTTATCCCTAGTTATTTTGTATCTATTAATTATTTTTCTAATTACATTATTCTTTTTTAAAGCACTGTACCCCATTTTTATTTTTAAATATTTTTTATCTAAGCAAAACTATTTTTATATTAAATTTCTCTTCTTCTCTCCGTTAGATTATATATTTGGTTAATTCTTTCTCTATATTATCTTCTCCAGTAATTAACGTTGTATATAAAATATTCTTGATTTTTGAATTTCTTATTATATTCCCTTATAATAATTGTTTCCTTAATTTGCTCAAGTATTTGAATATAAATCTTGTTTATTTGACCTTTTTTATCTGAAAATAAATAAATAAATATTTTTTAAGCTTTTTGGTCTTTTTATATATTTTAATTATTATTAAATTAATTTCCAATATTTCGACACGCCTTCGTATGTCTTTCTCAAGGAAAATAATTTTATAATGAAATGAAAATTTTTTTGATATGTAAATAAAAATTATGATACTAAAAACTTTTTTCAAATTTTTTAAAAAACATATACAAAAACAATAACAACATTAATAACAATTTTATACAAAACACAATTTAACAAAAAAACAATATTCATTATCTATATATATTATATTCTATCTCTTTCTTACTAAATATCTATAATTTTGTGCTATATTATCTGTATCCATTTTAAAATTAATTCTACTATCATTTGATACATTTATTATTTCTAACATTTCTAATAAATAACGCCGTTTATAATTATTTTCTCTATCTAATATTGAAACATCTTCAAATTTCGGATAATGATTCAATTTTGCACAATGAGATGACAAAGCTGTTTTTTGTGCATTAATATTTCTATATCTTTGATCAGATTTATGCCCAGCTATTCTAGTTTTAAGTTTGTTTTTAGTTGTACCTACATATATTTTATTACAATTTTCTGTGCTATTTCCACCACAAGGTATTCCATACACTACATTAGATATTTCTAGTTTATTTAATTTATCTTTCATTTTTGTAAATAATTTATTTAATGTATTATATGTTTTGTGTGCCATTTTGTAGTTATCCCTATCAAATATTTTTGATTTTTCCAATTTTTCTGATATTTCTGGTACATATATTAAAGATTTATAAATTTTATTTTCCTGTGTTCTAATTCTGTTATCCTTGTTCCTATATTTATTATTTTTCAATAACTGATCTATTAAGTTTTTTGGAAAATCATTATTTCTTAAAATATTCTTAATTATTTCCCTATTTTTATAATGAAATTCTTTATCACTAATTTCTAAAATTCTTTCTATCATATTATTAGCAGTATTTATTATAATTCTTTTGGGATGTTTAGAATAATAATTAATTATTCTTCCTGAACATGTTGGTTTTTGATACCAATCTAGGACTAATGTATCATTCCTTCTTATAAGTAAAGTATCTAAGTAATTCAGTTTTCCATCTTTTTCTTTTTCAATGGTAAATTTAATATTGGAATGAAAACTATTAAATGTATTTAAAATATCATCAATTGCATTTTCTGATACTATACAAAATAAATCATCTACATATTTTGTTAAAATTTTTGGCTTTTTAATTAATTTATAAATGCAAGTGTCAAGTAAGTTTTCCATAACTATATCTGCTAAAATAGGCGAAACTGGTGAACCCATGGGAAGACCATTAACTTGACTATATATTTTGTTATTATATTTAAAATATCTATTATCTAATATACAAAATTTAAGAATATGTAAAAATAAACCTTTACTTATATTTGTATGTTCTTCTATTATAGTCCATTTATTTTCTATAATTTGTAAGGCTAAGTCTACTGGTACACTTGGAAACAAAGACACTACATCAAAAGATACAAGTTTTTCATCATTGTCAAGTTTTAGACCTTTAATTTTATCTTTAAATTCAAAAGAATTTTTAACATTATATTTTGAAGATATAGTAATATTTTTAAGAATATTAGTTATATATTTTGAAAGTTCATATGAAGGAGAATTAATATATGAACAAATAGGCCTTAATGGAAAGTCTTCTTTATGAATTTTTGGCACTCCATATAATCTAGGTGCTAATGAAGTATTTGTTTTAAATTTAAACTTATCTGCCTGTGAAATTACTTTTTCCTTGAAAAGATCTTCAATAATATTATTATTAATTTTCTCTAAATTGTTTGTAGGATCTTTATTTAGAATAATATATTTCGTATGGTCTTCAACTATATCATTCATTCTAGAATAATAATCAGATTTATTCATAGCTACTGTGGAATTTCCTTTATCAGCATTTAAAATAACAATACTCCTATTATTTTTTAAAAATATCTCAGTTTCTTTTACTTTATTTAAAATAAATATATCTCTTTCTGTCAATTTATGTCTATTAATATGATTATCAATAATCATTGTTAATTTAGTTCTAGCTACTTCTTGTTCTTCTTTATCTTTTAATGTTTGTACAAAATCTTCTCCATCTGCAATCATCTTTAAAATAGGAAAATCTTTCTTTCTAACTGGTAATCCATGTTTATGTCCTAATGAAAGTGTCCATTGAATGTCTGTTGGTATATCTATGTTAGATTTATTAACAAACCATTTTTTATTTAATTTAATTCCTAACTTTTCTTTCTGTAAATTATAAAGACAGTCAAATTTCTTTTTATGTATTGATTTAACCTTATTATTAAATGTTATTGATAATTTATCCTCATATAATAAAAATTCATCAAGTTCGTTTCTTGTTAAATGTCCTTCTAAATTGTACACTAACATTTCTATTTCTATATTTAATCGTTTTAGTATTTCATGTTTTTGTTTTATTGCTAAATTTAACATTTTTCTTTTTAAATCTTGTGTATATTTGAATATGGTATTTTTAATTTTGGGCATATATCTAGTATCAAAGACATTTAAAACATTTTTTATTGAATTATTAATGAAATTTGGAAAAATACCTGTATTTCTGCAACGTGTTAAAAAAGTTATTGACGATTTTGCACGTATTATTTTATCCCTAGTTATTTTGTATCTATTAATTATTTTTCTAATTACATTATTCTTTTTTAAAGCACTGTACCCCATTTTTATTTTTAAATATTTTTTATCTAAGCAAAACTATTTTTATATTAAATTTCTCTTCTTCTCTCCGTTAGATTATATATTTGGTTAATTCTTTCTCTATATTATCTTCTCCAGTAATTAACGTTGTATGTAAAATATTCTTGATTTTTGAATTTCTTATTATATTCCCTTATAATAATTGTTTCCTTAATTTGCTCAAGTATTTGAATATAAATCTTGTTTATGTGACCTTTTTTATCTGAAAATAAATAAATAAATATTTTTTAAGCTTTTTGGTCTTTTTATATATTTTAATTATTATTAAATTAATTTCCAATATTTCGACACGCCTTCGTATGTCTTTCTCAAGGAAAATAATTTTATAATGAAATGAAAATTTTTTTGATATGTAAATAAAAATTATGATACTAAAAACTTTTTTCAAATTTTTTAAAAAACATATACAAAAACAATGAAGATGTTTCAATATTAGATAGAGAAAATAATTATAAACGGCGTTATTTATTAGAAATGTTAGAAATAATAAATGTATCAAATGATAGTAGAATTAATTTTAAAATGGATACAGATAATATAGCACAAAATTATAGATATTTAGTAAGAAAGAGATAGAATATAATATATATAGATAATGAATATTGTTTTTTTGTTAAATTGTGTTTTGTATAAAATTGTTATTAATGTTGTTATTGTTTTTGTATATGTTTTTTAAAAAATTTGAAAAAAGTTTTTAGTATCATAATTTTTATTTACATATCAAAAAAATTTTCATTTCATTATAAAATTATTTTCCTTGAGAAAGACATACGAAGGCGTGTCGAAATATTGGAAATTAATTTAATAATAATTAAAATATATAAAAAGACCAAAAAGCTTAAAAAATATTTATTTATTTATTTTCAGATAAAAAAGGTCAAATAAACAAGATTTATATTCAAATACTTGAGCAAATTAAGGAAACAATTATTATAAGGGAATATAATAAGAAATTCAAAAATCAAGAATATTTTACATACAACGTTAATTACTGGAGAAGATAATATAGAGAAAGAATTAACCAAATATATAATCTAACGGAGAGAAGAAGAGAAATTTAATATAAAAATAGTTTTGCTTAGATAAAAAATATTTAAAAATAAAAATGGGGTACAGTGCTTTAAAAAAGAATAATGTAATTAGAAAAATAATTAATAGATACAAAATAACTAGGGATAAAATAATACGTGCAAAATCGTCAATAACTTTTTTAACACGTTGCAGAAATACAGGTATTTTTCCAAATTTCATTAATAATTCAATAAAAAATGTTTTAAATGTCTTTGATACTAGATATATGCCCAAAATTAAAAATACCATATTCAAATATACACAAGATTTAAAAAGAAAAATGTTAAATTTAGCAATAAAACAAAAACATGAAATACTAAAACGATTAAATATAGAAATAGAAATGTTAGTGTACAATTTAGAAGGACATTTAACAAGAAACGAACTTGATGAATTTTTATTATATGAGGATAAATTATCAATAACATTTAATAATAAGGTTAAATCAATACATAAAAAGAAATTTGACTGTCTTTATAATTTACAGAAAGAAAAGTTAGGAATTAAATTAAATAAAAAATGGTTTGTTAATAAATCTAACATAGATATACCAACAGACATTCAATGGACACTTTCATTAGGACATAAACATGGATTACCAGTTAGAAAGAAAGATTTTCCTATTTTAAAGATGATTGCAGATGGAGAAGATTTTGTACAAACATTAAAAGATAAAGAAGAACAAGAAGTAGCTAGAACTAAATTAACAATGATTATTGATAATCATATTAATAGACATAAATTGACAGAAAGAGATATATTTATTTTAAATAAAGTAAAAGAAACTGAGATATTTTTAAAAAATAATAGGAGTATTGTTATTTTAAATGCTGATAAAGGAAATTCCACAGTAGCTATGAATAAATCTGATTATTATTCTAGAATGAATGATATAGTTGAAGACCATACGAAATATATTATTCTAAATAAAGATCCTACAAACAATTTAGAGAAAATTAATAATAATATTATTGAAGATCTTTTCAAGGAAAAAGTAATTTCACAGGCAGATAAGTTTAAATTTAAAACAAATACTTCATTAGCACCTAGATTATATGGAGTGCCAAAAATTCATAAAGAAGACTTTCCATTAAGGCCTATTTGTTCATATATTAATTCTCCTTCATATGAACTTTCAAAATATATAACTAATATTCTTAAAAATATTACTATATCTTCAAAATATAATGTTAAAAATTCTTTTGAATTTAAAGATAAAATTAAAGGTCTAAAACTTGACAATGATGAAAAACTTGTATCTTTTGATGTAGTGTCTTTGTTTCCAAGTGTACCAGTAGACTTAGCCTTACAAATTATAGAAAATAAATGGACTATAATAGAAGAACATACAAATATAAGTAAAGGTTTATTTTTACATATTCTTAAATTTTGTATATTAGATAATAGATATTTTAAATATAATAACAAAATATATAGTCAAGTTAATGGTCTTCCCATGGGTTCACCAGTTTCGCCTATTTTAGCAGATATAGTTATGGAAAACTTACTTGACACTTGCATTTATAAATTAATTAAAAAGCCAAAAATTTTAACAAAATATGTAGATGATTTATTTTGTATAGTATCAGAAAATGCAATTGATGATATTTTAAATACATTTAATAGTTTTCATTCCAATATTAAATTTACCATTGAAAAAGAAAAAGATGGAAAACTGAATTACTTAGATACTTTACTTATAAGAAGGAATGATACATTAGTCCTAGATTGGTATCAAAAACCAACATGTTCAGGAAGAATAATTAATTATTATTCTAAACATCCCAAAAGAATTATAATAAATACTGCTAATAATATGATAGAAAGAATTTTAGAAATTAGTGATAAAGAATTTCATTATAAAAATAGGGAAATAATTAAGAATATTTTAAGAAATAATGATTTTCCAAAAAACTTAATAGATCAGTTATTGAAAAATAATAAATATAGGAACAAGGATAACAGAATTAGAACACAGGAAAATAAAATTTATAAATCTTTAATATATGTACCAGAAATATCAGAAAAATTGGAAAAATCAAAAATATTTGATAGGGATAACTACAAAATGGCACACAAAACATATAATACATTAAATAAATTATTTACAAAAATGAAAGATAAATTAAATAAACTAGAAATATCTAATGTAGTGTATGGAATACCTTGTGGTGGAAATAGCACAGAAAATTGTAATAAAATATATGTAGGTACAACTAAAAACAAACTTAAAACTAGAATAGCTGGGCATAAATCTGATCAAAGATATAGAAATATTAATGCACAAAAAACAGCTTTGTCATCTCATTGTGCAAAATTGAATCATTATCCGAAATTTGAAGATGTTTCAATATTAGATAGAGAAAATAATTATAAACGGCGTTATTTATTAGAAATGTTAGAAATAATAAATGTATCAAATGATAGTAGAATTAATTTTAAAATGGATACAGATAATATAGCACAAAATTATAGATATTTAGTAAGAAAGAGATAGAATATAATATATATAGATAATGAATATTGTTTTTTTGTTAAATTGTGTTTTGTATAAAATTGTTATTAATGTTGTTATTGTTTTTGTATATGTTTTTTAAAAAATTTGAAAAAAGTTTTTAGTATCATAATTTTTATTTACATATCAAAAAAATTTTCATTTCATTATAAAATTATTTTCCTTGAGAAAGACATACGAAGGCGTGTCGAAATATTGGAAATTAATTTAATAATAATTAAAATATATAAAAAGACCAAAAAGCTTAAAAAATATTTATTTATTTAATTTTTTTTTTTCAAATTTAGTTTGTTTTTCTTATTTCTAACAATCAATGTGAGCTGACAGCTTATAAAAAATTTTATGACAGATTCACGACAGCATTTTTGACTTTGAGGGCATGCAAAATCTAATAAGGATAATTAACTTAATTCGATTTAAGCAATTTTTCTTATATGAAAAAAGTTTTTATGCATCGCTAATTTAACAAAATTTATAACTCAACTTGTGCCAAGTCTTCTAAAGACCGACTTCCTTGTAGTTTTCTTAAATCCAATTTTTTTAAGGTTTTTTTGTTTTTAGTAGAAGATATTCTTCAACTTAAATTAAATACCTAAACAAAATGCAAATTTATTTTTGTCAGACACACTTAATGTATTCCATCAAACCCATCAACACCTCTAAAGGAAATTATAATTTTAAAAAAGACAGACTTTTAAATACTAAACTTGTGTTTTGCCAGCCATGTAAAACATACCCAAACACTAGCACCAAGTGGGTTTCTTTACAGGTTTAATTTTTTTTTAGTTTTTTGCTATCATGTTTTGTTTTATGTAGCGGTAATAAAATTGTTAACAAGTATTAAATCTACCTGTTCAATGATTCTAGATAATCAACTTGTGTTGGCTGATATAAATCTGGTATTTATTACAGCGATAAAAAAAAAAAATACTGAAATAAATTTTGCTACAAGAAGAACAAAATCAAAAAAAAAAAAAAAATTAAAAAAACCCAAATCACCCCACACAGAAAAATCAAACAAATATAAGACAAATAAATGTATTACTCATGTAAAACAATAACATTAACTGTAAAGTGTAACAGTGTAAAATTAAAAAAAAAGAAAATTAATTTGCTAAAAGTTTTATGTATAAAATAAAAATAAAAATATAATTTTTAAAGGCAAAACTTTTATTTTAAATAACAAAGAATATCCTTAAAATAACAGTTCCTTTTTAAGCAAGTACAATTGCAGCACACTTTTTGTGGTTTGTAACATTGTTTCATTTTTATAGTTAGAAACGAAAGCATGAAGTGCTTAAGTAACGCCCCAGAACATAAAACAAACATCAAACATTATGACTCACTTTTTATCAGACAGAGCAGACAGACTAAAAAGTATATAATTAAAAACAGAGTAACATGATGCCATCAACAACTTAGAAATCCACAATCTACAATACAAAACTTGAATTGCATTTTTTTTACTGAAGTGCTGCTTAAAACATTTTGTATGTGAGCCACAATGCTGGTAAGTTATTCCAGCTATGTTTATGCAGAACTCTAATTATATCCTTTTTATTATTCTTGTTGCCTTGTTAGGTAAATAAAACTACTTAATCATTGTCTCTACTAAAATTAATCAAAGATTCACCACTGAATAATAAAATTAAAACAGCAAAAACACACGAAACATTCAAAATACAAGCATCATGTTTTAGGGGTCGAAACTTAAAATTTATTTAAGGGTAAAACAACCAAACAAACAAGTAAACAAAAAATGTTGCTTCTGAATGAAACTGCAATTTTCATTTTTATCGCTGTGAAGAATATTTTATATTAACGTAATTTTAAATTAATATTTGAGCTACTAAAAATTAAGAGAGTTTTCTTTTTTGATAGCTAAGCCGCCATATGTTAACGAAAAAAAAAAAAAAAAAAAAAAAAGGACGAAAGGTTTGTTTGGAATATCTAACTTACCTTTTGCAATTTAAAGTGAATCTATCAGTTGGCTGTAAAATTTTAATATGGGTGCATAAAATTAACTTGAAACAAATGAAATCCAAAACAAAAATCTAGCAATGAAAGGTATTTTTTCCTTCCTGTTTAGGAAATGAATTTTATATTAGTTTTGTATTTAACCTAACGCAATGAACCTTCTTCTTTCAAACGTCAGTTGTTTAATTATTTAAAAATTTTCAGATTAAACGTAACGAAATGATTAATTACAAGTACAATTATTTGAATGTTTGTATGAAAAATTTTTACTACTAACTTCTGGTGGCCTTTTGTTATTCTTGATGCGTTTATTCTTTTTTTAAATCAGCGTGAAAACATAATTTACATTTTTTTTTGACATTTTTGTGAAAGTAAAATGAAAAATTTTTAATAAATAAAAAAATTTTATAAAAAAATTTATTAAAAATATTTTTTTTTGCTAAATATTAACTGCAACGATTTTACCTTTAATTTTACACTAGAGAAATTTTGAACTTGCTGGTTACTCTTTTAAGAAAAAATTTAAATATTTTGCTATGAAAAGAAAAGCCTTTTAAACCTCCTATGATTGAGCCTCAGGATCTATTTCTATTTCTATGAAATTTTATATGATAACGCCTTTCTTTTTGTTTTGATTTATTATTATTTACTAATGAATTTTTATTTCTTTATTTTATTTTATTTTTATTTCACATAATTTTTTTTTTTTTTTTTTTAATAATAAGTCTACATTAAATTACAGACTATATATGAATGATTTAAAATTACAAAAATTATAAAAATTTTTCAAAAACAATTAGCGATTTAAAAATAAAATTATATTTCGTTTAATAGTTTCCAAACTTAAAGACAAATCAATAAATTGATAAAAGGTATTAAAGCTGGCACAGATTCTTCTCAAAGGATCAGCATTGGCATAGTTGGTACGAAAAGTTTTGATCGAGAGCAATTGAAAATTACGTGTTGGACGAACTGGCACACTGAATGTAATATGGCGTAAAAAGAACTCTGATTGCACATTTCCTTTAATAACATTAAACACAAATGATACATTTAACATCGTTCTTCTACTTTTTAGTGTAGGCAGTTTTATAAGCGCCAATCTTTGATGGTATGGAGGCAGATTTGTTGCTGAGTTCCAATTCAAGCTTCGCAAGCAAAATAAAAGAAATTGTTTTTGAACAGACTCAATGTGGTCGATATGTATATTATATATAGGGTCCCAAAGGTTCTTGAAAGAAAATATTTATTAACTTAAAAAAACACATTTTTTAAGTTTTCACACTGTAACGTGACCGTTACAAACTAGCTGCAAACCTACACTACGTCGCGTACTCTTCAGTACTGTTTAACATCACTATCACATATAAGTTATCAAACCTTAATACATCAACTTACAATGTGTAGCTTACACGTATCTATGCTTGGTACAATACACAAAGTAAAGATATTAATAATTCTCAAACGGTAGATGCGTGAAGTTGGATAAGTAGACAAGGTATGGCAATAAGCTGGGAGAACAATAACGAAGTCTAGATTAGTGATTGATTCTTTATAATTAGCACGTAGTGATACGAATATTAAGGCTTTGGAAACTACTTCGTGCTCGCAACGTAAATTGCCGAATGTAAAGTCTCTAGAAATTACTTTACAATCGTTAATAAAATTTTTATTTTAGTTGGCTTAAATAACACGAAGTCACTGGAAATTACTTCATGATTGAGTGTAAAGTCTCTGGAAATTACTTTATACTCGTTATTATTATTCATATTGTAGTTAGCCGAACATATTTTTGCTCGTAACCTAAATAAGACCGTAGTCATAGTCAAACGTAAATATTGAAATTACTTTCACAGTGCGAATAATCCCAGCCAGCCGAAACACAACGTACAGAGTGTGGGTCAACTGAGCAAACCGAGTCTCAGTAAATAAATCAAGTGTTGGTCAGCCGTATGGAAGCGACTGGAAGTTATCAGCCAACAAATCATTTAATTCTCCATATACTCGTATTTTATCTTTTAAGCTTAATCTTCGTAAATAAAATTATACTGTGTTAACAGGAAAACATCGACGTGTTTTAATTCAAACAAAGCAGACCTTTGGTAAACCCTGGGTTAACCCCGGCTGGGTAAACAAACTGAAGTAAAAGAGCCATACGTATAAAAAATAGTGTCTTACAAATGAAAAAAAAATTTACCCTATTGCTCCTTACATACAATATTCTGCATATTTTACTACTCTAGATTTACACAGTCATAAGCCCCCCAGCCTCTTATACAAAAATATTCTAAAATTGAAACATATACCAATATGTCTCTAATGCCAACTACTATCATAAAAAAAAAGCCTCAACATGTCATAATTTCTATCAAAAGTCGATTAAAACTACTTTATTATTAAAGAATGTCGTCAATAAAAGAACAGAAAAGAAAATATTGTGACTGTTACAAATGAATTTGTATTAATATCATTTACAATAATACTCTAGATCAGTGATCATAGTAAAAAACAAAAAAAAAAATAAGAAAACTTTAAGAAATACCGCCTTTAGTATGTGTATTAAGTATTGCTATCGTTCTTTTTGTATGTTATTGAATTATGGTTTGGGGACTTTAGTCTTACACAGAGTTTCATTCTTGACACATTAACCAGATAAGGACCACCATGCTAGGGAATTCCAATATACAATTCCTTAACTCTTTTTAACATAGATGCGTTGCCTCAATTCTATTTATTTATTTATAGTATACGATTATATTAATGTATTGTTTTCACTTGGCTGTTTACAAATGTTTTCATGGTCAGCAAGCAAAACAACACAAAACAATGAAAACTAATAATACACTGACAAAGCAATCAGTTATGTCTTTTGTTTCTTTATTACACTTGTCTTAAAAAGGTGACGCACGAATGTCTTTATAAGTAAAATCAATTTTATGGCTTAAAGATATTTTTTTCCCAAAATTTTATTTATTATTTTTTTTTAGTTAAAAAATATTTGTTTGAATTCATGTATGGAAGTAGTGAAATGCAACAAGTGCAGTGTTTGAATGTGTGTTTTGTTTAAGAAAATACAGGTGGGTTAAGTTTTTTGTTACATTTTACCCAACAAACATTATGTTGTGAAATATAATATGAGCATCCTAAATTTACCGCTAAATTTATAAAAATAAAATTTTTTACTAGCTTTTGTAAGCTTGAAAATTAGTAACAATTTAGCCTTAAGCTTTAAAAAAAATTAGCTGTTTTATTAGTAAATAAAATTATAAATATTCTTTAAAAATTTTTCTGTAAACAAACTTTGGTTTTGGGAAAAAATTCATCAAATCATTGAATTTTCTCGAATATAAAAATTTTTTAAATTTATTTTTAATATCAGAAAAAGGAATTTGTATTCCTCATTGAAGTGATTGTTTTCAAAGGTTCTTATTTAAAACAAAAATCCTTATGATTGCTGGGTAAGTGTGTTATAAATAACATTTCTATTGGTCATTTGTTTGTTTGCTTTACACTGCTTACACTCACTAATCGTATATTAGTATTCTTGCTATTGCTTATATTTTTTATCGATTTATTTAGTAAAAATATATACTTTAGTTACTGTTCGTAGAAATTTTAAATATTGAATAGTAACAAAAGAAATTTTCAAGTCGTCTATGCCATTGTTCTGACACATTTTGGTGTTAATATTATCTTTGTTTTGTTTTTTATTTGGTTTTGATTTCCAAAATCCACTTGTCGACATTGATTGTTTTGTTATGTTAATCATTATTTATTTTTACTTCATGGTGGCTTCAAGTTTAGAAAAATTGTTTATTTAATCAAGAATAGAAAAATAATAAATGTTTTCTTATTTTTTTATTAATTAAAAACTTCACAATTTGGGTGGCCTTGTGGTTAATCCAAACTAATGGTGTTAAAAAAAAAAACATCTTAAGCTTACGGCATATTTCTGCAAAAGAAAACTATAGCTTCTTTCGTACATTTTTATTGAAAACAAAAACAAAATTTTCGCAAATTATAAAGTTTGCTTACATGCAAAAAAATATAGTTGAGGCAACCATATTTATGATTGCATCTACAACTCCCGGTCAGGGTTAAATTTTTTTTTTTAATTTTTTATTACTTTTTTTTATTTTTTTAAATACATAAATTTTTAATTAATGGGTTGTTCAGCGACGTCACAAGAAAACCAAAGCGAACGAAAGCAAAAACAATGTACGCATATTTGTTTTTGTTTGCAATACAAATAAGCTTTGCTTTCGTTCGCTTTGGTTTTCTTGTGACATCGCTGATCAGGCCAAAAATATTTTTTAAAAAAATTTTCATATAAATTTTTTGCATAAATAAATTTTTTTTATTCCATTGACTTTTTCGTTTCTATTAATTTGTATTTATTTATTACATAATACAGCGGGTTTGATTTTTTTTTGACTCTACCAGTATTCGAATATTTAGTTAAGAAACATTTTGGGTGACCATCAACCTTTTCAGCCCCAAAGCTCAGTTAAGCTTGAACGATTAAGTTTTTGTTTTATACTCAATTTATTTATATAGTTGCGGAAGAGACAAAATAGAAAACAATTTACATATAACCATATTTTCTCATTATTATGTTTACTATAAACATATTTATGGTTTCAATTAAAGTTTTATCAAAAATAATATGATAATGATATGGTTGATTTAAGACGCTAAACATAATATGGTTAAAAATAACTAGAAACATGTTTATTGTGATCATAATAATACAGGGTGGGCCAAAAGAAACCAAGGGGTGTAAAAGTTTAATAACTTTTTTGTTTATTAACTTTTTTTTATTTTTTCTTTCAGATTATATAATATACAAAATGGAAATTTTTTTACACTAAGTATGAAAAATGATGTCTCTTAAATGACCACCGTTTTCAGCTTCGGACTGATGGGCTCTTTTTAGAGCATTTTCCATAACATCTTTCAAAACTTGTGGCTGTAGCGTTCGAATTTCTGCAACAATGTTTGCCTTGAGTTCAAGGATTGTCTCTGGCTTGTTCACATACACTCGCTCCTTCAAAAAACCCCCAAAGAAAATAGTCGTTTGCTGTCAAATCTGGCGATCGCGCTGGCCAAATGATTTCCGAATTTCGAGAAATTATTCGCTCTCCAAAAATTTGACTTAAAAGTGCCATTGTGTCTCGGGCAGTATGGGCAGTGGCTCCGTCCTGCTGAAACCACATAAAGTTGATCTCTGGTTTAAATAATAAAATTCTATTGTTCTGGTTCTCTGTTCAGTTGTGAACCTCTCCATTATAAATTCTCCAAATGTTGTCTATATAATCTGAAAGAAAAAATAAAAAAAAATTAATAAACAAAAAAGTTATTAAACTTTTACACCCCTTGGTTTCTTTTGGCCCACCCTGTATTTAGATGCTTCAAATTAATAATAATATTTTTGTGAAGAACAAACTATGTTTGCGGTGACCATATTCAATCATCTTTTTTCTTTGCGTGTATGTACAAAGATGCCCTTTATTAAATTTAATTTATTTATATTATCAAGAATTATGCAAAAGACTTTGAGTGTAAACTTTAGACTTAATTATTACTAAAAAGTGAAAATGAATTATTTCATTATATTTAAGTGCAAAAGTTTCTTACAATTTTTGTTTACACCATTTTTATGACTTCGAAAAGAACCAGCTTCAAAAAAAATTGTCTTTTTCCAACTATTTTATTTAGCATCATTTATTAAAAACTCATTTCGAATTTTTTTTTCTGTTATTTAAGAAATTAAAGAAGATGAATGTATTTTTTAAAATATTGTATATCAATTAGAGCACTTTGAAAAAATAATATTTTAGATTGTGCCTCGTTTCTATAATTAAATTGGACCAAAAATGACGAAAATTAAAACAAAATGTTATTTATTACACACAAGTGTTTTTGTAATTTTTCTTTATGAGCAACCATTATCATTTTAGTCATTTTCACGTACTTTATTGGAACGATGCGAGTACCAGTGTTTCTGTAAGATAATTTTTGCGAAAAACGTCTTACTGTCAAAATATCTCATATTTTTAAAAATTTATCCTAGAAGAGTGAAAAAGTAATGACAAAATAAATATTATTTGCATTTCATAAGATGACCTCCATATCAATTTTTGCTTCATAAAAATATTTTTTATGAATTTAATGCTCCCAAAAATAATAATCTTAATTACAAAAGCAACATTGTATGCGCCATTGCAAACTTTATTTTGCTTGGTTTCTTTTTTTACATAACAAACGAATAAAAAGTAAGGAAATAGTCATGGTCTATTACATTTGTACCCACACGCATTTAAATTGCTGTTGTTTTTGCGGTTGTTGCTTTTGTTTGCTACAACATTACAGTAGCTTTTTTTAGTGGCATATTATAGCAAATTTATAATATCCTTCTGTTTTTGTCATGATCATTTCTCATTTTTTTAATTTTTTTTTTGTTTGGTTTTCAATTTAAGTTTTTTACTTTTCTCTCTCTCTCTTAATTCAGCTTTAGCTGTGGTATGTACGTACATGTTGTATTTGTACTTGTTGTGTTGTGTTTCTGTTTAATGCCAAGCAAAACAATAGTTAGCAAACATTATTTATTCTAACTACTGTTTCAGACAACTCAAAACACTATGTGACCAAAAGCATTTCAAAGAATTAAAACATTTTTTTTTCTTTTTCATAAAATTTAAAGAAAAATTTAAGTTTAATAATTAGGTAGTAGTAAATAGCTAGTAGGATAGAGTCGTCATCTTATGAAAATTACTGCTCACTATTTTTTTTTTAAGTAAACTTATACTCATTGTTTACTTAAGCGTTAAAAAATAAAATTATTTTAATTTTTTTAATTTTTTGTATGTATTTATTAAATTTACTTATTTGTGAAAAAAAGAATTAGTTCCATAACAATTCTGACAATTCTGACACTGTGTGTGCAATAGCGAATTAAACTACGAGAAAAAATGAAACTGCAGCTAACAAAACTAAATAAATAATATAAAAAGGTTTTTCCATGTTGGCCAAAGAAAGCGTATAAACCAACCACAAAAAAACAACAGCAATATAAGCTAAATAAAACCTTTAAAGAAAAACAGAGAAAAAAAAGATCTACGAGTATGACCATTAAATTTCAGGGAGCATGACATTCACACGTTTAAAATGAACTTTTACGCACCCAAACGTTTTGTTTGCTAAACTGAGCAACACCATGCTGCCACCAACCACCACTGATTCTACACCAACAAAATTATAGAAAACAATAAAAAAAAAAAACACACACACACAGAAAAACTACAATAACCAATACCGCACCTACTTTAAAACAAACCTCGTTTTATATAATAATTCTATAGAAAATTTTAACCAAAAAGAAAAAAACAATCTTTAATTTTTTCCTTCTTGTAAATATTCCATCTTGTGTCTAAAGCAAAATATTTAATGTGCTATAACACCAGGAAAAACTTGAAGGAAGATGAACAATATTGTTGCCACTTTTGTTTTGTCTAACCTGTCGAAGGTGTTGAAGATGATCGTGTTCTTTTCTGTTGGTTTTATATATTCCATAAATTTGCTGGTGTATTCTTTATAAAAAAGAAAAAATAATTTTTTTTAATGCAGACAAAAACCGACATAAAGTACGTGGTTCTTTAAAGAAGACCTTTTATTCAAAGATCATCATCTTTCTGCTATATTCCACATCTAAACGACCAGCAATTTCAAAGGCTTAGAAATGAAATAATGTTGAACAAAAGAGCAGAAAAACCAAAAATGCATTATTGCTCGTACATAGCATGAACGAACGATCGATTGCCAAGATCAATGATCATATTCTAGCCACTTGTAAGTCTATACACTTGTTGCTGCGGGTTTGTGGTTTTTGGTACCATCACCATTATATCATACTTTTTTGCTTTTAGATACCAAAAAAATACGACTACAATGCATTGTTGTTGTTTTTGTACCTTTTTCATTTTGGATTTTTTGTTTATGCTACGCTTATTATTGACTATTTTCTCAAGATTATTTTAGTTTTTTTTTTTTAGATGATTTCATAGTTCATTTGAAATATTTGAAACTCTGCTCTGTTGAAAAGTAAAGCAATTCAGGGAATATTATTAATTCATTTGGACGTTTGGAAGCACAATGTTCTTTTACTTAAAACTCAATTTTTAAATTTTGTCCTTAATTTCCTTGCCTTTTTTTTCTTTTCTTTTAAGCTGCTGAATAGTATTGGCAATAGCTAGAGAAAAGGCTGCTGCAAGATTAATACTATTTTTCCGGAAAAAATTGTTAACAGAAAATATTTGATTTAAATAATTTTAAGACTGTTTAAAAGAAAGCTTAAACAAGTTTTGAAGCTCAATGCTAAATTTAAAAGCTAGGTTAACTGAAAAAATTCATTGTATGTCAACCATTAAATGCGTTGCAATTTTAGCCTTTTTTTTGACATATCTTAGCCTTTTTTTCTAGAATTTAGCCTTGAAATTTATTTTTTAGCTTTTTTCCTAGCCTTTTCCTTTTTTAAAAGTAGTCTTAAATAGCCTTTTTTTCTTTGTCGCAGTTTCGAATAAAAGCAATGATAATTTTTGGCGAAAAAAATTTTTTTCTCACATCTGCAAAAAACAAAATTTCGTATTAAAGTCAATACGTTTATCTATCCAACACAATAAAAATCAAGTCGATCTCTTGAAAACTTAGCAAGTTATGACCAAAAAGGTAACCAGTTCTCCTAAAAAGTGGCCGGAGAGAAGCAGTAGTAGAACTGCTTACCTTTTTGGTCATAACTTGCAAAGTTTTCTAGATATTGGCTTGATTTCTATTGCGCTGGATAGCTAACCGTATTGGCCTTAATTAGAGTTTTTTTCTGGTGGATAGTGTAAGAAAATTTTTTTATAATATTTTATAATTTTTTGCACTATCTGCAAAAAACAAAATTTAAATTAACCCCAATTTGGTTCTCTATTCAACGCAGTAGAAGTTAGGTCGATATCTTGAAGACTAAGCAAGTTATGACCAAAAATTAAACCAGTTGTAATAATGGCTCTTTCCGGCCACTTCTGAGTAGAGCTGGTTACCTTTTTGGTCATAACTTACTGTTCGCACAGTGACCAGTTCTCATAGTCACTAGTCTGCAATTACTGCCTCAAAGCTGAAGATAGCATTTACAATCATAACGACCCCATATCTGAGGCACAATCATTCAGGTTTCAAGATTCTATCATCTGGTATCCGCCTCCCTTTAGTAGTAATCCAGAATGCTGCTTCTGGCATAGCTACCCTCACTGACATTGAGCTCTGCATTTTGTGTTAGTTAAAAAAAAAAATATATCTAAACGTCAATAAACACACAAGTGACTGATTTTGAAAAAAAAAAATGTTTTTTAATAGGCCGCATACTTGTACGGAAATTCTAAAGTTGTCGTTTAATTTTTTTTTATATAGAATTTTAATATAAAATTGTTTTTTAAAGTAGAAGTGAAAGATAATTTTCCTGCGTCATAAAGGCTAAAGCGCCAGCGCTGTTTAAATGTTTAGACATCCTTCACGAATTAAACTTTTTTATGAGATAGGGTATCCTATAAATCATCTTGTGAATAATTTTATAATCTTATTATAATTTTTTTTTTAAAGCAGACATTCTATTCAGGTATTTTTAGCTGAAACTGTGTACAAGTAGAATGCTACTTACTTACTTATCTGCGAGTGGTACGCATTCATTTGCGGCACATAAGTAATGTAGTCAAAACCACAAAAATCTACAAAAATAACAAACAATTCACTGCGTAGCATATTTATATAATTTAGCGTTTATTTCAGTTTTGTTCTACGTAAAAAGAGTATTTTGCTGGTTTTAATAAAAGATCTTTTGTTTTGCGTTCGTTTGTTGTGTTATATTTTCGTAGGAAATGAGTTTTTAGGTTTTTTTTTGTTCCAACTTTAACTCGTTAAAAATCGTGTCTATAGAAACAGCACAAAAAAATAAAGATTTCATTTCTTTTTGTTTTGCTTTTCTTAAGAATCTTTTTTTTTTTTTTTTTTTCAAGAAAAAACAACCTGCTAGCTGGATTCTTTCGCTTTTAAATCTTTTTGTTGTTGCTGCTTTACTTTTGCCCTTGAAGCGATACACGTTTATAAAGCTAAAACTGAGTATTCTTTTCCATGATGGTCATGCCAATTCATTTTTTGGAGTTTAGTTGCCTGGATTGTATGGCTTAAGCTGTAGTTGTTGGTTAGAAGGTAGTGTAGTGCTGGTGGTGGTGGTGGTGGTATTGTTGGCGGTTGATGCTGCTGCTGCTGCTGTGAACAAACGCAACTATATGTTCATTTGTGTATCCATTTACTACTTTATTATGCTGGTGTGTTAAGGGCCGTTTTGTTAGTGATTATGCCGTGTACGTCTAGTAGACTGTAAGTAAATAGCGATCATGTGGGTTGTGTTTATATGATCATGCTGATGTTCTTAAATGATGACTACGTCTAGGATGCTGCTGCTGATAATGATGTGTAGGATAAAACTATTTCAAGCATTCTTTAGGCCCTTTATTTCAAGTACCTGTTCTTGCTATTAAAATTACGTACTCTTTTGTATTACTTTAGCCAGACATGCTTAAAACCATAAAAAAAAACAACGAAATAAACTCTTTTTTTATTCCATACAATTTTTGTTTTTCAGATCCTTTAGAAATTGCGTTGGCTGAAAATGAAACAGTGGCTTAGAGAATAGAAAAAACTTGTTTTAGAATATTTAAAATTATTTTTAACTAAAGTAAAAACACAAGTTTTGTAATCAAAATCATTATGCCTCATTTTCAGTCAGGCCATAGTTACCACCAGTGTTGCCAGCACTTAAAAAAAATAAGCTATATTTCACTTAAAAAAACTCTAGAAAAGGCTAAATCACGCCAGAGAAAAATAAGCTGGAAAATAGATAAAAAGTTACAGCTTAAAATTAAAAATTTTCTTAATTCTTTATTACATTACGAATCTTAATTATAATTTTTATAAAAATAATATGAAATATCAAAAACAAAATAAAATAATGCCGTTTTCCACATGGCTTGAAAATTATCAAAATCAAAAATAGTCCAAAATAACTTTTGAGTATTTGGGCGTCTGCTTTAGAATGATATGTGTCCCATCCCGCATTCTTCTATAGTTGAAAGCAACAGTACTGGAGGATACTCAAATTTCAAAAAATTTCAAAATAATCCATAATAACTTCCGGATTGTATACAGACGCTCAAGCGTATACAATTTTAAAGAGATGGCTCTCTAGTTTTGTAATCTATTACTCAAATACTCAGAATTTTTGATTGGTAGCAAATGTAGTTATCACAACCGAAGTTGTTTTCTAAGATTTTAATTACTCGATTTTTGTTGTTGCATTTATTGTGGTGTGAATTATAATTATGTAATTACGCACTTAACTTTATTAAATATGACATGATTGTTTGACTTCTGCCTATAGAATTCTGTCTCTTGAACAAACTAAAGCACTGTGAAAAATGTGCTTCAGCAGATCGAAAAGGAAAACCATAGCAAACTGTTGCTAAGAAAGCAACTCATTAGTCAAATATTAAGTTTGTGAAATAGACTTAAAATTCTTCTCTAAAATAGACTTTGAATCAGGCTTCTAAACATTTTCATTAATTAAACTGTTTTTTTTTTTTTGCTTTAGAAAACAGTTATACAAATCACTGTACACACTTGTCGATCGTGCTGATCTTGTTGATTTCATATAACCACCTTAAAAAAAAGAAGAAGAAAAACAGAAAAAAAGGAATAAGAGAAACTCATAGGTTTTGGCTGCCGCTGCTTGTTGCTGTTTCACGTTTCTTATTATTTTTAAATTTTTTAAGTCTTGCAAGTAAAATAAAATAAAATTAATGTTGGCAATAATAATGAGCCTACAGCAGGTTCATTATATTTATACGGGTACAGGTGATTTTGTCCTTGGGTTAAAATAAAAAAAAGAAGAACAAGAAGAACTACAAAAACAAGTAAGTAAGAAGAAACAACAACAATTTTCTTTTGTTTTTGTTAAAAAATAAAGGCTTTTTTTAATTTTCCAACAATTCTTTAAAAATTAAAAGGGCTTTGTTTGTTACATGTAAAAAGACACCAATACATGTTTAGCTCATTTTTATGTAAACTCTTGTTGTAAAAGAGAAACCATAAATTATTTTCAATTTAAAATTGATTTAGTTTGGTTTTACTTATTTTTTTATTTTATTTCTTAAATCAATTACTTTATGTGAACAATTTATTTAACATCTTAATTACTTCAAATTCCCCTCAGCAACCCTCTTTTTGCGGCTTCAGTGATGTGTCTGGGTGCCTGCTAAAATAAAACATCATGTTTGGCAAGATATTTTACATTCAATTACTACACTATTAATTTTTAACGCACTTGTTTTTTGTTACAACTGCAAATACATAAATATTTAAGCCGGCTACATTATGAGCTGGTGCAGCATGACTAGAAATAAGTTTTTATTGCAATTCTTAAAAATTTAAATGGCATAAAACGTCAAGACTTTACGAAACGTTTTAAGAAAAATTATTTAAAAAAAAACTTCATAAATAAAAACAAAAACAAATTGTAGACATTATGGTGGTTATTGGTTGGTTTATATATTTAAGCCACCATTTGGCACTTAGTGTTAAGTAATGGCTTAGTTTGTATGCTTGATTTTCACTTCTATTGCTGAATTTTGAAGTTTTGTGGCCCAAGTAATAATTTACTTATTGGCTGCTACAGTTGCATATAAATAAAAATTAAATTAAGAAATTTTTACATTTAAATGCAAATGCATTTTGTGTGTATGTGTGTGTCTGGTTGATCTCTTATTTAGAATATAAAATTTATGACTTTTATCTGCTTCTCTCTCTGTCTGTCTTTTTCTCTTTGCATTATTTATAATCAGAATATGTAAATTTTTATAGTTTATGATAGTTAAGTTGAAATATAATCAAGCATTTTTTCTTATATTTTTATTTAAATACGAGTGTCTGTCTTGTTAATTAAATTTGTTTTAAATGGAAATTTAAATATCAATAACAAAACTTACATACGAGTATGTGAAAATTGATTAGTTTATTTGTTGTTTTTTTTTTATAATTAATCTTTATTGTCATTCATTCATATCTTATCGTTAAAAAAAATACGGACTAAATTTTTTTTCACGCTTGGATCTAAAGTGTGTTTTTAAAAGTAGAATATAGCTTTTTGAAAAGGACCTAAAAAAACTTTATTTTAATAAAAAACTTAAATTATTATCGAATTCGATATCAAAGTAAATCGCTCACAACTTTAATTTTTGGAATATAATAATTTTAAAATTTCTTTATAATTTTTTCAATATCAAATGCCATAATTTGGCCTCAGTCCTAAGGGTTTGATTTATTTCGTTTTGTTCTTTTTAATGAAAATAATACTAAAACAAAAAAATTTTGTATTAACTTAGATAAATAATTGCAGCCAGAAACGAAAAAAACAAGTTAAATTCGGTAGGGCCGAAGTACAACTGCCTAAGCGCACAGACACTACGCACATGGGCAGCTTAAAAATGTGTATAAAAAATCTAATTCAATCACTCAAATAAAATACATTTCTGTTTTTGTTTGGCTTGGAAAGGTATACACGAACAGGAAGATGAAGGAAGCTAATTGTTTGTTCTTTGTGTTCATTGTTGGCAAAAAAGTTTTTATTAGAGTTTTAAAAAGATTTTGACTTTAGAGCAATTATTTATGAAAAGCTTCCTTTGGTCTTAGACAGCGTTCCTTTGGTCTTAGACAGCTAGAAAATATATAATCTGGATTGGCTAAAAATCACAAAGCAAATCACAAAAAAATTTATAAAAAAACTTAAAACAAAATTAAAGCTTAAAATTCA
Organism: Thelaira solivaga; assembly: GCA_947397855.1. NCBI lineage: Eukaryota > Metazoa > Arthropoda > Insecta > Diptera > Tachinidae > Thelaira > Thelaira solivaga. Next base: position 15,573,711 of record OX377611.1, on the reverse strand, counting down.
AAATTTTATAGTTTTTTTTTTATTGCAAGACTAAAAAAAAGAAAGTAATTTTGACACATGGTATCATTTAATTAATCTTTTTCAAGAGTAGCTAGTGCACAGTAAAGGGCTTATTTAATATTTTGGTGGAACAGCAAACTTTTAGTATTAAGTTCATCAAAAGAACACACGTTCTTGGAGTCTGTTGTCTTTAGAATACAATTTTTTTACAAGAGATTTTTTTAATGATAGTATTCTGCAGCATTTTGAAGCCATTTCGAATAATTTTGACTTGAAAAATAAAGCTGCGATAGGAAAATTTTTTTTATTAAGTGCTGGCGAATATTGTTTTTCATTCCTGAAAGTAAAAGATATTAATTGACATTAAATTATTTTGATAGTTCCAAAGAGCTTAAAAAAACGATTGATAGTTTTGCACATAAGCAGCCGCATTTTTCGATGTTTTAGTTTTTTTTTTTTAATACATAAATTTCACATAATCTGAACCATTTTTAAACCAGAAACGAATTATTATTAATAATTCTTTTTCCCTTTGCTCTGGCACTTAAATCAATTTAATATAAAAATTTTTGTTAAATCTCAAGTATTTTACAGCATAAAACACGTACACGTACGTTATGACAATGTGATCATTATCACATTTATCAGTTTCATAAGGTGACGTAATAAATTGCCATAAATTTTTTAGTGTCATCATTATTGAATTGTGGCCTCTTCAATATTGAAGAATTGTTTGCTTAGCATTTTTTTTTAATTTCGTTTCATTCTCTTGTAATTTTTTTTTTTAAGAATTTCGCCGTTAAACAATCTGTATAAAAATATTAAAGAACAAATATAAAATTAAGTGTTGTGTCATGCAATTTAAACCGAACCACTTCTTATGAAATAACAAAAACACACAACGAACCCTAAACGTTTATGATGGACACCAAAGGAGTTCTTGTTCGTTATGTTATGAATAAAAAAATTAAAAAAAAAGAAAGAAAAATAACTTGACTAAATGATGATCTGCACAATAAAGAAATAAACTAAATACATTGGAATACACTTGCTGTAGCCGGACAGTCATTGATCGTTGTTACTCTGTTTTTTTTTTGTTTTTGTTAAGTGAACAAATAAAACAAGGAGAGAAGAAAACTTGTCTGGAAAAAAAAAGAAAAAATTGCCATTCAGGGCGAGTCAAACCACACCAACTGATTAAATAATAAATTAATAATATCGACATCAACAAGTCCGCTTAAGTTTGTAAAAAATATCTGCTAGACAGACAGACAACCAGACGTTGGTTTGAAATGAAACACGAACAAAAATGCACACACCCAAACGCAACTGTCCCAGGAAAGGTTTGATCACATTTTTAATAAAGCAAATAAATTTAAATGAAAAATAATTCCACCGGCCTTTAAAATTCAAAGATCATAAAAATGCGTAACAATACCAGTATATGCCACAAATTATATACCCTACACTAAGCAGTATTAGACTAAAGAAAATTTCAAGCGATATTATTTTGTTAAACGAAGCTCTAATTGATTTAAAAATCAGAAAAAATATTTCACGATTTCATTAAAATTTTGTCATTAATTCAATGAAATATTGCACAAATTAGGTTCATAAATAAAAAATTTTCAAGGCATTAATAAAATTATTTTATTAAATGACTGAATATTTCATTGAATTAATAAAATATCTCGGTAAGCTAGTGAAACGTATAATTGGTTGGAAAAATTTAGGTTTTCATGGGATTATTCATGAAATTCAGACGATATATTAACAAAATTCTTTTACTCTAATGGATTGCAAGATGTTCAAGTGTAAAATATAAAATAAAAGTCAAAGAAGGTAGAAAATTGGATTGATAGGCTTACAGTAGTCATCTTAGTTCAAGTTGCTGAGTAAAATCCAACACTTCTTTTTTGACAAAAGCAGATACTACTTGCTTCTGATATGGTTAATATAATTTCGTTTTCGAAAACTTACATAATTGAAATCAAGTACCTGTAAGCTTGAAATATTAGCCATTTGCAAAGAAGCTTAAGGCATGAAGGCTATAGTCTCCTCCTTAATTACTTGCGGATTTAAAAGTCTGCGGTGCGTTAAGCGAAATACAGGTCAAACAATCTGCAGCCTCACTCACGAATTGAAATTGGGCTACGTAATTTATTCCCCGATAATCGAGATTAAAATTAAATTAAATTCAGCATTCTGCATTTTGTTAAAAAAAATCTAGATATTTGCTGAGAAGCTTCAATACTTTTCAAGCTGTGGCTACAGCCTTAATTTAAATTTAACTGGATATGTTTTCAATTAAAAGTAAATTGGAAATTCTGATTGTAAAAAAAGATGTGGTAGAGAACATAACAAAATACCTTACACTTTTCAATTCTTAAAGAAAATCTTTTTCATTAAGATGCTACCAAAGTCGAGGTAGTTAATCTATTCAGCAATGCTAAATACTCGTGTCTCCTTATAAATTCTGTTAAAGCTTTTTGCTAAAATGAAGCACAGTAAACAATTGCTTACACAATACAGCCAGGTAGAATATTAAGAATACCGCTTAATTTTTGTTTAAAGTTAAATCTTCTTTAGAACAAAAAAAAAAAAAAAAAAAAAAAAAAGAACAAAATTAAACTGATCAGTTCTGCTTAACTTCTTCTTTTTTCCTTTTTATGTTATTCATTTTTTAGTCTTTCTTTCCTTTTGTTGCTTTCATTTTTTATTTTTGTGGGTGACTGGACTTGAAAATTTCAATACCGTTTCCAGGTATTTTGTTAAAGTTTCAGTTTTATTTTCTACATGTAACAAGTTTGCTTTATGTTCGATTATTTGCTGTTGTCAAGTGACAGTGGAGGAGTATAAAATGAACTACAAAAAAAAAAAAAAGAAAATAAAAGATAACAGAATTTATATATAAATATTTATTCTGGCTGCATTCAGTTGGTACAGGTTCATATTGTAAAACTCATAGATGCTGTTGATATTCAAGGTTATTTTTTATATATTTTTTAGCATTTTTGTTCCTGCTTACCACACTCACCATCATCAATAACTACGCACCCAATTTATAATCATATACTCGTATGTACTGCAAATAATTTTTTTAACTATTTTTAGTGGTTCTTTTTTCAAGTTTAAATTTCTTTCAGGTTTCATTTTCTGTTTAAGAATTATTTTAAATCTGGCGACATTCAAAGAATAAGATCTCATTATTTTTTATCTTTCCTGTTTTTTACTTCAAGCTTATTTTTTTTTACCATTTTGGCATTAGCAAGTTGTTTTGTTTATTTTATTTTATTTTTTTGTTACCGCACACGTTGTTGTGCAAGTTTTACTTTAGTGTCTCAAGTGTTTCTGTTAATAATTTGTTGAGATGCAAAATTAATTAAAGTAATCGGTTTAATAATATTTTTCTTTCAGCTTAACTAAATAAAAAAAAAAAAAAAACTGTGCAATGTAATTAATTAAATTATTAATAAGTTATAAGAGACTTAGTTACAAAAGTAAAACAAACTACAGATTTTTATAAGATCGCTTAAAGGTAAAAAATATCATTTGTAAAACAATTTTTTAAATAATTAATTTTATTTAAATATGTTTTTGAAAGTTTTAACGTTTTTCGAATATTATCTAATTTTTTTAATTGCCAACAAATTATCGTTAACATCAGGAACTAATTGACTGATTATATTAATTGCAATTTAATGTAAAATTATTAGTTTTTGAAACATCGATATAAAAATAAATTTATAAAAAAAAGACCTCACAAGCTTAATAAAATAGCCATATTAATTAAAAAGAAAAAAGTCAAATAAGCTAATAAATAAAAAAATTAAAAATAAAAAAAATGTGATTTAAGCCATTAGAAGAAAATCATTAGAAGCGGGAACAAGTGGACTTTCCACTGAGGCTAGAATAGACCTATTGTGATACTAGTCTAGTAATAAATCAAACACTTTCTTGGCTTATTTATTTACAATGTCAGACGATTTTCTAAGCAGCGAAAAAGGCAATTATTAACTTACTTGACTTAACTTGAAAGCCACCAGCGTTGCCATTTTAGTTTTTTTAGGCTAGATTTAGCCTTGAAATTTATGATTTAGCCTCTAGCTTTTAAATGGCTTTAATTTGACATTTTTTTCGGATAGTGTGAAATTTTTTTTATAATTTTTTCAGAAAAAGCAAAGGGGGTAGTTCATGGTAATTTTAGGCGAAACAAATTTTTTTCACACTATCCGCAAAAAAAAAATTCGAATTAAAGCCAATACGTTTATCTATTCAACGCAGTAGAAATCAAGTCGATATCTTTAAAACTAAGCAAGTTATGACCAAAGAGGTAACCACTTCTGCCTCTTTCAGGCCAATTTTTTGTAAGACTGGTTACCTTTTTGGATAGATAAGCAAGTTATGATCAAAAAAGAAAGTATGTTTAAAACGACCTTATTTTCTTTAGTTTTTGTCATAATTATTATTTAGATTTTTAAGCGATAGTTTTTTAACTGTTTCCTAGCTTTTTTTTTGAATGATTTAGCTTTTTCTAGCCTTTTTTTTAGGAAAGTTTAGCTTATATTTTTTAGTTTCTGGCAACGCTGAAAACCACACATATATTTGAATCATTTAATAATTTATAAAGGCGAAATAGCGTTGCCTTGGCCTTTACTTGACATCAGAGAAATAAAATTTGAAGTCTTAGAAAAATAAAATATTTTATTCAGTAGTAATTGCCCATTAATTAACAATGCTCTTATCAAAAAAAAAAAAAAAAAAAAAAAGCAATTTGCGTAGACTTTAAAGTAAAATTTATAAAAAATTATATTAAAAATGTAGACTTTAAAATCTACGTTCATTTTTTTTGAAACTGCAAAAAATTAATTCTTTCTCTTAATACGAAAAGTCCATTTGAACGGTTAATAATTTAAAACCCGATTATTTTCTAAAACTCTATTCATAAAGCACCTCAATATAACAACATTAGTTAGTTAAATGCGCGGGCGTTCATTAAATGAGAACAACAACAAAAAAAATTATAAAATATGTACATCAACCTGTTGCTAAATCTTGTATTTCCTGTGCAATCATTTGAAGTCATGCCAGTCATTGCAAAGCAAACTTAACTAGTTACACTTAAACATTTAGAAAAAGTTTTTTCTTTTTCTTTTTAGGAAAATATTGTAAAGGTGGCTTTAACATAAATTTTGAACATTTCCGTTGAAACTAAAAAAAAATTTTCATAGAAAAGAAAAAACTGAAAAAAAAATTTAAGTTTAAATAAAGTTTAGCTAATTATTTCGTTGCAAACGTTTTGCAATTTATTTACTTTTGTTAACGTATTTAAAAAAAAAAACAAAAAACAATTAATTTTAATTCTGCCAATTATTTTCAATTATGCACTTGTTGTTCTCTTGCCCACTTTGCTGTCTGTTTTTGTTTTGTAAGAAATTTTTATTGAATATCTACCACTAATGACCAATTAATCTTTTTTACGGCGCTTTACTGCAATCAATTTAATTTCTACTTTTCTTTAGCCATTATTTTTATTAGTTGGGAGAAAAAAGTTAAAAGTAATAAAAAAATTTGATAATAATAAATGTTAAAGTTAAGTTTATATTATTAAAGGCCAGAACTTGTTAGGGAAATTTAAAAATGTTTTTTTACTAGGCGTCTGTAAGAAAATTGGGAATTTTTTTTTTATTTTTATAGAAATATTTCTTAATTTTTCTATAGAAAATTTTGTTTGTTGCCTCTATAGAAAATTGTCTTACTTTTTTCTATAGAAAATTTTCTTAATTTTTTCTATAGAAAATTTTCTTAACTTTTCTTATAGAAAATTTTCTTAATTTTTTCTTAGAAACTTTTCTTAATTTTTTTGTAGAAAGTTTTCTTATTTTTTTATAGAAAATTTTCTTAATTTTTTCTATAGAAAATTTTCTTAATTTTTTCTATAGAAAATTTTCTTAATTTTTTCTATAGAAAATTTTCTTAATTTTTTCTATAGAAACTTTTCTTAATTTTTTTGTAGAAAGTTTTCTTAATTTTTTTGTAGAAAGTTTTCTTATTTTTTTATAGAAAATTTTCTTAATTTTTTCTTAGAAACTTTTCTTAATTTTTTTGTAGAAAGTTTTCTTATTTTTTTATAGAAAATTTTCTTAATTTTTTCTATAGAAAATTTTCTTAATTTTTTCTTAGAAACTTTTCTTAATTTTTTTGTAGAAAGTTTTCTTATTTTTTTATAGAAAATTTTCTTAATTTTTTCTATAGAAAATTTTCTTAATTTTTTCTTAGAAACTTTTCTTAATTTTTTTGTAGAAAGTTTTCTTATTTTTTTATAGAAAATTTTCTTAATTTTTTCTATAGAAAATTTTCTTAATTTTTTCTTAGAAACTTTTCTTAATTTTTTTGTAGAAAGTTTTCTTATTTTTTTATAGAAAATTTTCTTAATTTTTTCTATAGAAAATTTTCTTAATTTTTTCTTAGAAACTTTTCTTAATTTTTTTGTAGAAAGTTTTCTTATTTTTTTATAGAAAATTTTCTTAATTTTTTCTATAGAAAATTTTCTTAATTTTTTCTTAGAAACTTTTCTTAATTATTTTGTAGAAAGTTTTCTTATTTTTTTTATAGAAAGTTTTCTTAATTTTTTCTATAGAAAATTTTCTTTCTTTTCTCTATAGAAAATTTTCTTTGTTTTCTCTATAGAAAATTTTCTTTGTTTTCTCTATAGAAAATTTTCTTTGTTTTCTCTATAGAAAATTTTCTTAATTTTTTTATAGAAAATTTTTAAAATTTTTTTTATAGAAAATTCTTTTTAATTTTTTTTATAGAAAATTTTTTTAATTTTTTCTATAAAAAGTAAACTCATTAACCTCGAACGTATTAGGGCAGAAGTTGTTTTGAACCGTAGCAGAAATGACATCAAACTCTTCATTGGACTGCTGACAGAATACTAAACTATTGAATAGCTGTAATACAGAACGAATTTTGTCATTTTTGTCAAGAAAGACAAGAAATTTTTTAAAATATTCTGTGCGATTGGCTGTTACAAGATGTATGATAAGGTATCTAATCAGTGGGTTAATGATCACAGAAGACTTAGGTAAAATGAATCCTACAACAATCACAAGAATCGTAAGAAATGTCAAATTGTAGTTGGGAACTGTGCAGCCAAAATCTTACTTAAAGTTAGTGTTGAAATTATGATACTAATAAGACGGGCCTTCTTTCAGAAAATTATTCTTTATGATTAAAACATTAAATTTCAATACAATTTTATTTTTTAAGTTACAAGATAATTATATTGGAGCAACAATTTTTAAGACATTTTTTTGTTAATACAAGCATTAATTTTTGTAATCTGTAACAACTTGTGGGTCCTGTTCACTTGTTTATTATATGTAGTAATAATTTCATTTATTCATATAAACCATTTCTTAACTTGAAGAAAATTTTAATTAAATTTTTAGTATCTAGTACTTGGCGATATTGCTTTTTCTCTTACCTTAATTAAAACATCATACTTAAATATGATGTGTGTGAGAGAAAAATGAAAAAAACAAAAATAAACAACTGCCAACTGTCTACTTAAATTCTTAACTTAACAAGACTTAACTATCTGTCAACTTGTTATCAGATTTAGCAAAACAGAGAAAAACTTGCATTAGAATTTCAAAATAGTCTCATACACAAAAACCTCTAGTACGGGAGCAGTTGTCAGCAAGTGGTTCCTGTGATACAGGAACACTCAGTAAAATGCTGGCCAACACTTCTAGTACAATCACTATTTTCTATTATTTATACAGAGCTTTTTTGTGTATGGTTGGTGACAACAAGTGGCGTATTTTCATTCTGTTTGCTTGTTTACACACAGAATTCTTTGTGTTCGTACATATTTCAACTCAATCTGCGTTTATCGCAAGTCATATTATAAATTGATATGCGCAGCGCAACATATGGCTACAGAATTAAGTAAATAAACAAAAAGAAAGATAAAAATAGAAAAAAACTATTATTATATATTGTGGATCTATAAAGTAGAAAAAGTTATTATGACGATGACTGCGAGTACTTTACAAACGATTGCGTTAATATTATTCAAATTTAATGGTAGTTGGCTTGATTGGTGGCTATGTTGACGATATGCCATCTAAGATATAAAATCAGGATAAAATTAAAAATATAAATACAAAATAAAACAAAAGTCATATGAAATAAAATGCATTAAAAAAGTATAAGAAAAAAATTTCTGAACGCGCGCTGTTAACGTAATTGATACGTTTGATAGATGGATTGGTTGGTTAGTTAAAATGTCGCGCTTTTGAGTGACTAGTTGGTGGTAGTGCTTGGTTAGATGAGTGATAGAGCAGTGGGACTACTAGTTATATATCTAGATAATCAAATGTATGGCTGGGGTTTGATGTTGAAGACCTACCTGTTTATTAAAACATATTGTGAGAAGTCGTTTAAGAAGACAATTTGAAAAGTTATTTGAAATTGAAAAATCATTGTCGTCAGGAATTACGTGAATAGATTTAAAAACTGAATAAAATAAGAAATCTTTGTCTGAAAGCTAAAAGCACTCATAGAAAATATAAAATACTGTCTACTAACAGACAGTTCTAGTCTGCTGACGTATGTATGAATCTTTCACTGACCCGCATATCTTTCCTATTTCTGCTTAACAATTGAGCAAGGCCAAATCAGCTGCAAAAGCTTGCATATGTCGAGAATTTATCAACTGGTCGCAGCCTTGATTTGATAAAATTAAAAAATTCCGCTACTGATACTGCTATACGGTACAATGACCACTACCGACATAGAAGCCTCTAAGCTAAAATTCTTATTCCCCATAAAGACTAGTCATTAGCTCGGCTAAAGAACTAAAGATGTATTTATATTTATTGTTTTTACTAGACCCTATGGGCCGTAACTCAAAGTATTTTTTGTACAGTCCATGAGCTCATTGTCCAGTTCTAGAACTGAAATGAAGCTATTTAACTTATTATGTGAAAGCTTTTCTGCCTTTTTGGGAGTCAATAAGAAGTGAAAAACGTGTAACATTTAATTAAAGTGTCAGAGGGTCTGCTAGTTGCCTTAATGGTCAGTTTCAATTTCTAACCGCAATAAAAATATATGTGTTCCCCTTAAAACTACGACCAGTCTTTTCTATAGTCACCAGTAAATAATTAATAAGACATCATGCATAAATTAAACTATAAATTTCACTGAAAGTCAAAGGCACTATCACAGAGTATTATAGAAATGCTCGTTGACATAAAGTCAAAATTTCTAGGCAAATGATTTTGAAAAAAATGTTTCAAAAATAAATATTTATCCAATTTCCTAAATTTAGACTTAAGGAGTTAAGGTTTTCCTTATACCACTTTACTAAAAACTCTTGTCCTAAGCAGCCGCAAATATTTGACAGTCAAACTTAATAACAGTTACTTTTATTAAACACAAAAGTTTCTATTTTCCACTAAAGAACTTTTAAGTCTTTCCAGATATTCACTTACAAAAATACACTTGCCTCAACTAATGTAAAGTCTATGACTGGGTTAATGTTAAAATTAAGAGGAAGGGGCTATGACACTTAAGTTCCTGCTCGTTAGGTTAGTTTTCATATATCGCATTGTGGCACTGTGTTGCTGGCCAAGTGAAATGGAGAAGAAAAAAAAGCAACTGATTGCGTCTTTTATGTTTTAGATGTCTATCATTTTTTTACACACACAAACAGAAACATACACTCAACGTACTATTTTTAAACATGAGTGTGGTATTTGTGTGTTGAGCTATGAAGACGGCCTTTACAACTCATGTGGGAATTCAATCAAAAATTGTCAGTTAAGCGGCACTTTAGTCTACTACACTAGATGTTAGCAGTTTCTTAACTGTCCATATGTACCGACAGACCTGTCTAGTTATCCATACGTTCCAATCTTCAATACTACTTCTAGTCTTTGTTATTTTCCTTTTTTTTAATAGTAGCGGCTTTTGATTGTTTTTAGTTTGACTTTTCAGTGCTTTTTTTGTTGTTGTTTTTTTTTTGTTTTTTTTTTTTGTTTGCAGACATTTAACAATGTATAATGTTCTTTGTGGTGTGAGAATAACTGAATTTTGTTAATAGAACAGGTACTTTTTCTTTTTCACGCGTCAATATTGTTATTGGAGGTTTTTTTTCATACTTACTTGGAAGTGCAACATTTCACGTTTTCCAAAGTGACGTTAAGCTAAATAAGAGTAGCCAGATTTTTGTTTAAAATGGTGATTAAATGAAAGACTATCCAACCAACTAACCATCTCTTGTTATACAGCATTTGGGAATTTCTAGTCCCGCTCATCTCTAGCAAAAAAAAAAAATTCTTGAATGCAATGCGTTTAAATATGTACTCTCACAAGCTAAAAATATAATTTTGTTAAATTTTTATGCTTCCATAGAAGCATTATAAAAGTCATAGTTTTGGAGAAACTTTTTCAAGTCCCTCTTTATGATAAACGCAAGCATCTGTAAATAAACACGACATAAAACTTAAATGTAGAAAATTCTATCCCAAGAACAAACCAGTTTCAAATGGAAATTTAGTGCTTACAATAAATACTAAAAATATAATTTTGCTTACTTTTGTGCTTCCATAAAAGCATAAAAAAGTCACAGTCTTAAATTTAAATTTAGTGCTTCCAAGAAACACTAACGTAAGGGCGAGTTCAATAAACAATTGTACAAGCACTGACTGTGTGCCTGGTTTTTTTTTGTCTGTAACCACACACATTTCAGACACGCAATATTTATTGAAAATGAATATACAACAAACACTTAACTCTTTATTCTTTACAGAGCTTTGTGGCTAAAGAGATTGAGTGACGAGTTAATGTTTCTTAACTGCAGCTATGTCCTGGTTCAATCCCAGTAGGTGTTATAAATTAAATAAAATAAAATGAAGTAGTTTTTTGTTTTTTTTTTTTTTTATAGAACATCAATTTAAGGTATCATAAATAAAATACATAAAATAAGGATTTTGTGGAAGCAAAAACTATTGCTTCTAAGTGACTCATCGCAAACATAAATGCGCAACTGCAAGTGATTCCGTTCTGTTGTCTCCCTTACAAAAATGCTTTCAGTCAAGCACTCATTTTTTCCGGGTCGCTTTGTCTCTAATTATCCCAGAGGCTAAGATCTCGACCAGCAGTTAAAATTAAAAGAAGAAAAAATATTAAAAAATTTGTTTGCTTATTTTTGTACAATTTCTAATAACCATGCAGATTTCATTAAGATATGAAAACATTTTTAAGCCAGAATTTGATTAAATTTAAATTGAAAATAAACTTGTTTTTATATATCTATGTTTTGCTTCAATGTTTTGTAAATAATTGGAGTGATTTATTGAAAAAAATTTGTTTTCTTTAAGTAAATTTTTTAATTAATTCCTTTTTATTGCTCTTTCGCAAAAAAAAAAAAGTTAATATGGCACCACTTGCAATTGTGAAAATAAAAACACCTCAGCTAGTTAACTTTATATTCCACTATATGTCTTTAGCAACATGTTATATGCCACTTTAATGATCTTGTCTTAACAGCACAACACTTAGTTAGTAACGTCAAAAATACTATAAAAAAAATTCAAGCAACATATGCGAGCACCATCAAACAACCAAGAAGTTGCTGGTTAAAACTTGATAAAATAATAAATAGAAAAGAAAAAGTTTTTTTTTTATTGTAAAATATATTGTTATGATTGCCGGTAAATGATGATGATCATCATAATAGTTATTATCAAGTTTAAAACATCATTCAGAGACATCATCGCCATTTTCAAATTAAAACAATCACGGCGGCAAACATGTTGACTGGCCACCAACAGAGCTTTTATTGGTTTTCAGAGGCCTATTAAGTCATAGATATAAAAAGTTGTCTAGAAACACACAATTAAAGACTTGCTAAACAGAATAACTAGCAAGCAAACACATTTACACATTCACAATATTTATTGTTAGACGTTTAGGTGTTGAAAAGGATGATGATGCTGGTAGAGGTGGTGTGGTGGTGGCTATCAACTGATTATTTAAAATTTTTCAAGACGTATGATTTACAGAAATAAAAGTAGTTTGGACAGACTATGAAAGAAATATAAAGAAGTTTTGAAACAAATAAAAATCTTTTAAACTTAACATTAAATGAAAAAACCAACAAATAATTGTGTGATTTTTTAAAATTTTTTTTTTTTTTTTAATGATTTTTGGTTTTGTATTTTTGTTTATTTCCTTTTATTTATTTTAATAAATTTCAAGCTTATTTACTATTTAATGTAGTAAATTTTGATTAAAATTTTTGGTTTTACAACACACACACCGTCTACTTCATTTCCAAAGACCACACCATTAACGCTATTATACTTAATTTATTTAATAAAACAACAGTATACATATTACATGAAAAATTACAAAAAAAAAAAAAAACAAACAAAAAACAATTTTTGTTTTACAATATCAACGGTTTTCCGCTAATGGCTGTTGGTTTATATTAATGGCCTTGGAGGCCAATGCTAATAGGTGTAACACAGCCACCGCCGTAGTATAGGAACTTTTTAGACGACCTGTTAATAATAGTTGTTAATTATTTTTTAGCAGCGGTGGGTCTAAATTTAATATTCGTTTTCCCTAGCTATTCGATTTACACTTAAATTTTTTTTTCTCTATTTGTGCTAATTTCGTGGCTTAATTTTATTTTATGTGATAATTCAAAGCTGTCATAATATAAAAACTGCATTAATTTAATATTTTTTTTTTTTTAAGTTTAATAAAAACCAAAAACTTTAAATATAATTTATAGTGCAAAATATTAACAATTAGACAATTTAGAATTTTTAAAAATTTTTCTTGTAAATTAACTTGTGATTAAATATTAATTAAACAAACATTTCCTAAACAGAACAGGAACGTAAAAATTTTTCAGTTATAATCACAAGATTTAATTTTCAACAGAGTACGACCCACCAAAAAATGCTTTTATTGGTTGTTCAGAAAATAGTCTCGTTTTGTGTCTTAAAAAAAGGATTTACTTGTATATTTCGAACCCAACTTCACACTTAAGCCGCAGAGTAATTATATGTGTTGAGAGCTGGTATAGCAAGGCTTGTGTGTAAAAGGGTTTAATTAATTTTTGGGGAAAGATTTTGGTACCATTTTTTTTTTAATTTTATTTATTAATTTCTATAGAAAATATAAATACTACAAAATTAGTGCCTTAGCGACAAATAGCTTTACATGAGGCAAGTAGGTAAAAAAAAAAAAAATATTTAAAATCAGAGTAAATAGAAAAGGTCAAAATGCTGTTCAAGTCAGAAGGTAATTAATCTCTCTTTATGTATAAGATGTGAGTTGTAAATAAAACGAAAGAAAATTCAGAGAGTTATCTTATGGCTTCTTATGATGTGAAACAGAATATCGGCCAAATGTTCGATACAGCTTCTATCCGATGATCTATTTTCACTCTGTGATATAAATGAGGTTCAATGCGTTTTTCTTAAGAAAAGAAGTTCAACAGTGTCAAATCAAATGATCGTGCCGGACAATTACCATTGCCAAGACATTAGATAACATGGCCATTTTTCTTGCAAAAGAGCCATTGTTTCGTTGGCTTTATGGCAAGTGGCATCAACCTGGTGGGATCACATATCGTGCAGGTCCATATCCTCAATTTCTGGCCACAAGAAGATAAAGAACACCATTCACGGAAACGGCTTGGCCAGACCATAAACCGCACCAAACAATAACTCTTTATAGATGAATCGGCTTTTCAACAATCACTTATGGATTCTGAATTGCCCAAATGCGGTAATTCTCTGAACAATTCTGCCGATTGTGGACACATTCGGTCGATTATTTTTGCTGACCAAAAAACGAAAAGCATTTTGATTTGAAATCAAATTTTTGTAGAAGGCTTCAATACTCTGAATGCGCTCCTCAATTGTTCACATCTCCGTGGTTAAATTTTTCAATCACTGAAACAAAAAAATATCAAATTAAGTTGGACAAAAAATTTGACGTTAAGATGTGACTCAAAATTAATGTCGTGCATTATGCTTGGGCTTCGCTTTATAAACGCTTTTAAAACACTGAAATCTTTTTGAAAAATAGTGTTTGACTTTTGAATTTCTTTTATGTCATATTGAATATTTGTTTGGCTAAAAAATTGCAAACATTTTAAATGAAATGAAAATAAATTTAGAAAAGGTAAAAAGGCTCAAAAAAGAAAGTAGCTGATGTAGAAAATGTGCAAGAACTGGTTTGCAAAATTTAAATCCTTCAATTTTCCACACACTCAAGTAAGGAGGTTTGTGGTTTCAAGCCAAATACTAACGAGTTGTTTATATCGTACATACGTATTATAAGTTAAGCCAAACCTTTAAGGCCTATTTTTCTGAAACAGAAATGTTCATCCTTTAATTAGTGGAGATATTTATTCCTGTGATATTAAGCTGGCACACCAGTAAACCTCAGTGCGCAGCTTTTGTTTTTCTTTTTCGAGTGCCCTGAGCAACATAATCAACTAACTTTTTAGAGTTTACTTTGCTCGATTCCCGCAACTTGCAATGTAATCGTGATGTCTTTAAAAACAAAACTTTCTACTGTTCGTCCCTACACTAAAGTTATATAGGACTACAAAGTGGAATTTTTTTGTGATGCCTCAGGCTTATTAGTTTATTTGAATACATATGGTAGTTATAAATTTCTTTTTTAATCCTATTTACGTGTAGGATAAAAGCAGAGTAGGTTACACTACATAATTTTGCTATAACTCGAGAACTAGTTTTTTATGATTAAATTTTTCTGATTTGAAGAGAGCAATTTTAAAGGAATATTTATGTTGTATATGTAAGCTTATCGCCCGTTTTACTATTAGTACAGCTTCTGATTATATTTTGTGGTGCAAAATTTAATGTAACGTCAATCAGGCTGTTATTTTAATATAATTTTTAATAATTTTATTACACTTTAATATCATTTTTTAATGCCAATATGTGTGGATTGATTTTTGAAATTAAAATAGAATACTTTGATGTTACTTTAAAAAAAAGTCATCTTATTATAAATTTCTTAAATATATATTTCATTAAAATATATATTTTTATTAAATATTAATTTCTATTCATGCTCATTCAACAATTGTATTGGGTTATTTTAAATTTATTGTTTTCTTTATGATATTCTCATGGGCATTTCATCAGACGCTACTCTATATATATTTCTATAGTAAGACAACTTTAGGATTTTTAAATAACAACACCACATCTTTTATAAGTAAGCAAAAATCCCATTAAAATGAATAATTAATTGATTAATTATTTTCGTCCAACTGGCTGGCTCTACAGGTGTTGTTTAAAATAAATTATGTTTATAGTTTTCTACAGTTTTTCAAATAAAAAAACTATTTATTTTTATGGCAAATACATCATCTAATAAAAGATAATTTAGTGTAAAAATTCAAATTATTTTAAGCATAACAAATTGATAATTTGGGTTAATAAAATCTGATAATGGGAATAGCGAATTTAATTTAATATTTAAGGAATTTGCTACACTAGGTTAAATATAAAGAAAATATTTATTTATGTGGCAAAAAATCAATAAAAAAAAAAAAATAATCGTTTCTATATAAAAGCTACAAGTAATTCCAAAAACCTATCGTCCTTGTTCTATATTTGGAACTGAATGTAAATATTTGAAACAAATTGTTAATAGTTTTTAATATTAAAAGTATGAAAATGAAAATTATGCACAAAAAAATATGCATTAATTATAAAATATGCAAAAACATGCATTTATAACAAAATATGCAATAACAAATTGATTCCATTTTTTAATAAATTCTCGAATTCGGAAAAGTATTTAATCAGAATCGACTTTAAGTTACTGATATGATGAACAGCACACACAACCTGTGTCACAATTACTCTTTTAAATCAAATTAATGATGATCGAACTATCTAAAAAAATCAGAATTCAATACTCTAGCGTGTTCACCAGATTTAACTGCCCCTAATTATTTTCTATGGGGTTATCTCAAAAAATGATCAGCTAAAGCACAACATTGAAACTCAGACCAGTTCAATATAGACTGAAACTTTTGCATGCAGTTATATAAAATACTTGTTTAAGAGCCCAATTAAGCACCGACGAAAATGGTGGTCATCTCCTTGATATTATTTTTCACAATAAATTAAAAAAAAATTTTCAAAACGAAAGGTGTCTGTCTATAAAATCTTAAAAACTAATAATTTTGCAGTTAAGTGAGCAGGATAATACAGGGTGTCCGCCGGGAAGGTATACTACTTTGGTTTGCCGCCATTTTGGTAAACATAAATCTTGACAGTTCATATTTGGCAGTCGTGAAGTGGACATGTGGAAAGTTTATTATGGAAAAATATTTGATAAGCCAACTAGTTTTAATCGTTAAAACATTTTACCAAAATCAATCATTAATTACTGTGACGATGAGAAAGTTACATGAAATTTTTGGGAGAAGCAACATGCCAACAAAACGCACTATTTATCGTGCAGTGAATTACTTCGAAGAAAGAGGGTCTGTAGCATGGACCACAACGTACTGCAAGATCGGCTGAAAACATTACTGCTGCTCAATAAAGAGTTCAAAACAATCCATCAACCTCAATTCGACGCCGTGCTCAGGAGCTTGGTCTTCAAAGAACAACTTTGGCCACAATTTTGCACAAGGATTTGCATTTGTTTCCATATAAGATTCAGTTGACACAAGAGCTTCTTCCACAAGACCATTTACGTTATTAAAAAACAAAGTAGTATACCTTCCCGGTGGACACCCTGTATTATATTAAAAATTAAAAACAAAAAATAACAATAAACAAAAAAGTTATTAAATTTTTACCTCACAATCGTTACTGTAGATAATTTTTTAAAGTGGCTTTTTTATTCTTTAGTCATTACACTATTCGAACTTAAGTGAAAGCATTTATATTAGATTTTTAATACAGAATAGTATTAAAAATTTGTGAACCTGTAGCAAAATAATATTTCTTATAAAATGTCACATCTAAAAAGCTTAATTTTAATTAAAAATTTAAGCTCCATTAAGAAAAATCTCTTTTCCTTGGGGGGTAAAAACTATACCCAAATTCTTAATCTCTTTTAGTTTTTCTTACATATCTTTCATTTATATTAACTCCCACAATTTCCTATTTAATTCAATTAAACTTTAAAATAAAATTTTAAATTAAAAAAAAGACAATTCTCAGCATTAAAAATATCACATTAAAAAGTCACTTCAATTTAAGAAAATAATATATTAACTTCAATTAACGTTTAATAACAAGTTCTTAAACTTGTTTAAAATTTTAAACGGCTGACATATAAAAATTCCCTGAATATCTTTACACGCTCGCTTGTTGATTAAATCAAATTATTCTGCCTATAAATGTGAGAAGAGGGAGACTGCAAAAGAAATCAATTATTGAATAATTCAATTAATGCCAATTATCACAGTTTTTGCACCCAGTTAAACTAAAACTATTTTCTTTGCTCTTTATTTTATTGAACCTGTTATCAAGCAATTTTTTGTTACGGTGGTTAAACGTCTGATGTTGGCTGTAGTGGTTCAAAAATCGCACAACCTTTCACTTAAAACTTAGATGGCTACACAACCAGAGGATACAACTAAACTAAACTACTGCATAAATGTATGAAAAAAAAAGCAAAAATGTGAAAATGTTTAATGGAAACTTAATGATATCATTAAATGTGTGTTAAAAAATTAGTTAAATAAGCGTCAACAATACGACAAATATAAATCATGGGTTACATTGGTGTGTTGGAAAACTATTGCTAATAAAATAACGTGGTCAAGTGAAAGAAAGACAGTCTGAGGCAAACAGTTGATGATAGACATACGAGTACAAATAGAAAGACGGACAAATAGACATACAAATAAATGGATGGATGGACAAGCGAAGACATATCGTACAGGTACTGAAAAATAAAATAAAGCTTTACTTGATGATGTGCTAAAGAAACAAATCAAGTTAAAATACAAGCAACAAGTGAAGTGCAAATTGAAAAGAAAAAAAAATAAGTAAGAAAACAAATAGTGAAAACAAGTTGCACTGAAAGAAAAATTAAATGTGAT
Organism: Thelaira solivaga; assembly: GCA_947397855.1. NCBI lineage: Eukaryota > Metazoa > Arthropoda > Insecta > Diptera > Tachinidae > Thelaira > Thelaira solivaga. The sequence goes on along the minus strand of OX377611.1, from coordinate 15,555,569 downwards.
GTAAAAGATTTTAAAGGGATATTGAATGTAAATAAATTAGTGGGTAAGGCTGACCACTTAGACTAGTGTACAGTGTACTGAACAAATAAGATTCTGTTACTGCTGGGTTAGGTTAGGTTACACAGGGCGCCCAAATAAGAAAAACAGAAGCTGGGCTCACTTGGGTCTTCTGATATGGTCCTTTTGTGATACCTACTAGAGGTAGAAGAGTTAAGGAAAGGAAATAAATAAGAAAACAGATAGAGTATGTGAGTCCGTCACTTAAACCAATTGCTACTTCTAACGAAACCATATAGCAAGTCGACCTTTATATTCAACAGCTCAGTGAGACCCTGCAGGCGGGTTCCTCCAGAGCAGGACACCGACAGAGAAGGTGTTCTATAGTCTGCTCCTCTTCCTCGTCTCGACAACTTCTACAGCAGTGGTTTGATGGCAAACCCATTATCCATGGCTTCCAATATTGCAGTTGCCTGTTACTACAGACACCACATTTCTCAAACGGGCTCTTTAGATTCCCAGTAAATAACTGCTGCGATTTCTATCTAGCCTAGGCTAGATCATCTTCGCCGTATTGCACGCCCGTTCGATTACTACTACTACCACTACCGTGAATGTTTTCTGCAAACAAATCAAGAAACTTGTGCAAGCTTGTGTTGCCTTAGCACATGCAAGTCTACTTTTCGTCTAGACTCTGGGTGTTTGACTATATAATGGCTCTTTATAAAAAAAATAGTGGGTAGTAATTGTAAGCTGTAGGTCTTGAGGTAACAGATTTGATTATTTTGTTAATTTTAAATGTTTTCTGCTGATAAGCTAAAAGATTTAACGGCTTATATTCTTTTACATATTTAAATCATAAGGTGTAAGAAGCATTAATTGAATTGGTATATCTCATACTTATAGCATGTTCAGACGTAAAAGCTTATGGAGTCAATTAAGTTTTAAATTGTGTGACTGATTTTTCTATTCACACAAATTTATTCTCTGAAATACCAAAACTGCCTTGAAAAATATGTATTACAAGTTTCATTCTGTCCAGAAACCCTGTCGCAAGATTTGTATAAATTATGTAAATACAAAAATTATAAAATTTTAATTCAGTCTAACAATTTTTAATAAAACAAACAAAAAACTATGTTTTTTGTATGAATTTTTATTATGCCTATTACCAATAATATATCCATTTGTTCCCTATTATTGCAGGTACATACTGTTTGTGTTTTGTTATTTAATTTTCTGATAATTTGATAGTATTTAAAATGCAGAAAAATTGATTTTAGCCCCAAATACTGGCTTAGTGGAGCGATCAAATAATATCAAATTATCAGAAAATTAAATAACAAACAAAAATATTAAGTACCTTCAACAAATGGAAATAACTAAAAAGCGCATAATAAAAACACATACAAAAAACATAATTAAAAACAAATAGTTCACAGAAAAATTATATGAAAAAATCTATTACTCAATAAAAAAATATTTATTATTTTTTTTTCTTTCAGTGCAACAGCTACTTTTCCTAAAAAATCTCTTCAAATGTGTTAAATCTTTTTAGCATGCGAATTTGTGAAATGTTGAGCTTAAAATTATAACATCTTTTCACAACTTCAAAGCAAAGCATGTCAATTAACGCGACATTTTTATGTTAAAACATGGAAATCTAACAACAGCATACGAATACACATACTGTTACAAAGAGAGGGAGTTTAGTCAATATATACAAAAACTACACATTAAGTTTGCCTAGAAAAACGTAAAGTGAAAAAAAGATAATTACACGCTTGAATTTATTTTTCTCAAAGTAAAATTTAGTTAAAAAACAAAATAAAATAAGAAATAAACTTTTAAAACTACAAGTGTAGCACAGAAGTAGTACAATTTTCCATACCCACAATTTAGTAAGTGAGTGAGTGACTAATAAAGTAAATAAATAAGTAACTAAAAAAGAATTCATACTAGATTTTGATTAACAGTTGAAATACACATTGAAAATAATTGTCAACACACTTTAACACTTTTAACGCTTGTCAGCTCGTAAATCTTTTAGCACCTGAATCAAAAGGGGCCACAAGATACGAGGTACGACTTACAAGTGATGACTTACCATTAAAAGGCGCATACTCATACACATCACACACATTATGTTGCAATTGAAATGCAGAATGAAGGTAACAAAATCAAAAACTACTGAACTGAAAATGCAAGGTGCTTTAATGTATAAGTAAGCTTGTTGTTATTACTGGGTTGGCTTACTGCGTTTGCTTGTTGCACTATAATTCAACTCATCTCAACTATAAAAGCAGCTAGAGAATAAACTGATGAGCTACTCGTAGCTGCACTAGTTGCATGAATTTAAATAGTGGAAGTATGCGTGTAATAAATTGTTCATACTTTTTTTTATAAATTAAAACGAATAGACATGCAAGCCTAATAAAATGCACAATGGGTGAAAAAGTATTACATTTTTATTTTTATTTTATTTATTTACAATAGACGAGCCTGTATATTAACTGTCTACTAACAATAATAAAAAAATTTGTTTCCGTAAAATTAAAAAAGTAAAGCAAAAAAAAAAATAAAAAAAAAAAAATATTTTTTAAATATTTAAATAAATTGATGTTGTGATATAGTTCTAAAACCAAAAAGAGAAGAAAAAAATAAAACACAGTAAATCCAAACAGAAGTGAAATAAAATTTGATATTTCTTATTACGAAGTTTTTCGGAAAATGATGAATTTCTTATTATAAATAGCTACCGCTCATCAAGCGTTTTTAAGTGATTTAACAGCATATTGAAAGCCCGAGCTACTACGACATAGGGATTCATAAAAGCTGTGGGTTATTATTATAGAATCTTAAAAAGTAATAATTTTTTAGTTTAGTGAGCAGGACAGAATTTTTTTTTCTTAATTTCGATAATAGTGTTCTTATTTTAACCTTGATTTTTTTAAGCATAAATTATAAGTGTTGGATTTTTAAAATGAATGACAAACAATTCAAATATATTTAAACAGTATGAAGTTTTATTGATGATTGAAATTTTCTTTTGTAATAATTTTATACATAAAATTATAAAACAAAATTCATATCCTACTATAACTATATTAGGTTTGTTATGTTTGAATTAAGAATTAACTCAAACAGGTAATAATTTCAACAATTAGTATATAATTAACTATCATTCTGGGGTTAGTCGAAAAGAGTTATTAAATATTAAAAAACTGTGCTTCCATTAAATCATATTTGGAAGGTTATAAAACAAATTGTGAGAGAGTTAATTAATGTCGTTATCATTGGTGGCCTCGCCTAAAGATGTTATTCATGATTTTTTTTATCGCTCAACTTTCACTTTTCTTCTGTGAATTTCAATTAACAATTTTTTTTATATAATTTATGTTTTAGAACTTATTAAAGTTTAAATATTTTAAAATAAAATAATATCAATTTTTTTATCATCCAGTCCCATTATGCACTTTAATGTCGTTATTGATGTATGAGCTTTATTACTTTTTAATGATATTTTTTTAACTCTTGTATGGTCATTACTATTTTACTTTATTTTTTTTTTTTTTTGCTTGTATTTTTTTTTAAAAAAAAGCTAAACTTCACTTACCCAATGCGGCAGTCAGTTATTGCTTGTATAACTTTATGTATTTTATTTCAAGCTTGAGCTTATTAAAAGTCAATAAATTAATAAATTATCGTATTAAAATAAATTGCATCTAAATGTTCTTAGATACACATTAATTAAATAGATTGAATGATTTATTACTAGATCAAATATCCAACCAACATTAACCCTAAGGCTTTAGAACTGGCACTGTGCACTCGTATATGTATTAATTTTTTTATACAGACAACAGCAGCAACTTTGTGTTTGTGTCGTCAACATGCATGGTTGTCGTTTTTATAGCATCTTAAAGGCGTTTTTACCTAAATTGGTCATCATTTAGCACACATACTGTATGTCTGCATGTACTCGAGTTTGCAAAGTGCAGACAAGTCTTTATGGGAGAATAATAAAGTTGGTTGTTGCTGTTGTTATTAGCTTATCTTCTGTTTTTTTTTTTAGTTTTCTTTTTAAACATGAGCGTTAATTTTATAGAAGATGATTCTGTATATTTAAGTAAATTGTTTACTAGTAATTTTATTAATGCGTTGGCCGCTTAAATGTTATTGTTAATGATCATGTATTTGATCATAATGATAAGTGTTATGATTATTGGATTTTCTTTTATTATTATATTCTTATAAAGTTTTTGGTTATAATATTTTATGATTAGTTGTAATTAATTGACTAGAAAAAATAAATAGCAACGTTAACAATGAAATGAAAAATTATCTTTTTCATGCAAGTAAATGCATAAAAAGTTTAAAGCAGATATGATGATAATAAAAATTTTATTATTGTAGTTGCAAGAATATTAAAAAATATTAGGTTGGTTTTTCCCAAATATTCTAACTTACACATTGTTTTGTTGCATCAAGTAAAGCTCTTTTCACTAATCATTTTATTCGCTTAATTCCATTGAAGACAGTCCATTATATTTCCATGGGACTGTCATAGAAAGTATTATTTTACTTCATTAAGTGCTATTTCTTTACATTTTATGTATTAATAGTAGCTGTTGGACGGTGGGCGACTTAGTAAATCAAGCACATATTTCAGCTTAAATTCAATTAGTTTAAGCTTTAATACTTGTGCTGGTCTTAGCTTTAGCTAGTGCCCAGTCTCACAACAGTATTGGCTTATAAAAATTGCAAAATAAATAAAATTTTACTTATTAAAGTAATATTGAGACAGCTTTGTCTCTTTGCTTTATTCAAATTTCCGAAATTGTTCAGATTACGTGGCCTCACAAGTCTGACAGGTGTTATTGTCGGAAGTTGCCAATGCTGCCAGAAGTTTACTTAACAGAGCAGGGTGTGCTAATAATATTAATTTTATCATTTTAATTGCTTTTAATTTTTGCTGGACAGAAACAAAATATACGGTTTCGTCTTCTTCCATTCTAGATTATATTTTCATTCCATTGCACGCATGTCATACGGTGAAATAACCAAAACCTGAACCAAATAACGTTTCAGTTTCAGCTAATGATTTTGTTGGAATGGAATGTTAAGCCCAGTTTTAAGAATTGCCACTTTACACAAGGTGAATTTAATTCAAAATAAAGTCGGATTTCATTTTTAAAATCGTAAGGTTTTATTAAAGTAAAAAAAGAAATAAAATAGATTTAAAAAATAGTCACAGAATATGTGACTAGAATTGTTATTAAAATAAAGAACAGACTTGTTTTATTTTATTTTTTTTTTTCATATAACTTTCATTTTATTATCAAGAAAACTTACGCATTTCTATGTTTTTTCTAGTAGTAATATGGTGGAAAACCACATGAAGGTTATTTTTTGAATAGTCTTTCAGAAAAAAATTTATAATTAAAAAATGAGATCGACAAAGTCAAGAAATTTCTCTAAAATTTAATTTAATTTTTTCTTTTTAAAATTTACAAAAGAAAAAAATTTTTGTTTGTGGTTTTCAGCACGAAGATGGGATGAGGGATAATAAATTAAAGTTTCAATGTCTTTGGAACTCTTTACATACTTCATGACTAATATGGAACCAGTCCCAAAAGTACTAGTACTGGTATTAGCCCAAAATGAGAGCATTGTTTTATTTTAAAGTTTTGGTTTTATTATAAATAATTTTAAAATTTTATATATTTACCCATAATCATAGTCACAATAAAAACCATTTTAAATTTATGAAATTTTTATTAACAAAAGTCAGCTCTCAAATAAAAGTGTACTTTTTTGTGACAATAATTATGGCTTACTGTTTTTAATTATTTTAATTTATTTTTTTTTTATTTAAATAATTTTTTTAATATAATTTATTTAATATTTCTTAATGAAAAAACCTAAAAAGTAATTTATATTCTTGTGTACTTCTTACATACTCATTAGTATTATGTCCGTGAGTAGTTTATTTTTTTTTTAATAAAACAAAGGCCTGTTGCCATGTTGATGTGTTCTTTGGAAACAATTGCTCCAGCACATCCAGCAGAATATTTTTCGTTTAGCTAATAATCTTTAAATTTTGCTAGTGTTAATTTTTTTCTATTTGATTTTGGAAATAAAAAAGAGTTTATTTGTTTTAGCGCTTAAGTTAAAAACCATTATTTACAGTTTAGTTCATTTAAGCGAAAAAATCCATGTTCTAGTACTCAGACTGTGAGTTTGTTTTATTTTTTCTTTATTTGTTATTTAGCATATTCTTGTTAAAATCAATTATTTGAGCACTTGTTTTTATACATAATAATACAAAACAAAGAAAACATAATCTTCTTCTACCACGCTGCAAGCCTTTATCAATAAACATAATCGTGTCAATTAACATATCAAATCTTTCATAGGAAAAAAAAAACGTATCGAATAATAAAAAAAAAATCACAATCATAAAAATTAAATAAATATTGTAAAATTAAACAGAATTGAAAAAAACAGCAGCTTTTATTGCATTTACAAGATAAATTAAATAAAGCGTGGGCTTTATTAAAATGGGAAAAAAAAAATTTGAACATTAAATGAATAAATAAAATTATAAATACAAAAAAAAAAAAGACAGTCATGTAAGCCCTCTCTTTTTTAATGCAGAAAAATATTAAATTGATTAAGTTCTGTGTATATGTGTGCCCATTTTCATTATTATTAGCGGGCAACAAATCGGCCAAAGATTTTTCTTTTAGATCAAAAGTGCAAAGAGTGCAGAGACCCACTACTTTACTTGCACGTAATAACAAATATGAATCATGTTTTTATATGAAAAATTTGCATATAATAGTATTGTTTGTTACCTTTTTTCTTTCTTTCTAAATAAATAAATTTATCAATTTTTTTTTTTGTCTTTTTTTTTGTATTTGTCTAAACAATAAGTTAGTGTGCTAGAGAAAGAGAAAACAAAAATAATTTTATTTAATGTACGAGTGTGTTTAACACAGTAAATCTACACAAATTAAATATAAAATACTAAATAATAAACGTGCTCTTGCTGCTGCTGTAAGTAGTTATAACAAAATAAATCTAATGTGGGTAATTATGATGCAGATAATATGACATCAAATTTTTCATATTCACATGTAGTTTTTTCTATTCAAATTTACTGTATGAGCAACACTTATTCATATTCATGGCATAAAATTAAAATGAAAAAATTTTTATTTACTTAATGGTATTAAAAGTACGTTTGTATGTTTATGTCTTTGGAATGGTACGTGTAATTGAGACAATTTTTTAGCAGCTGCTTAAAGTACGAAAAAAAAAATCAAGTCATTTGCTGCAGTCACTTTTTAATATGACTACAATAGAAGCTTACACATAAAATACAAAAAATCTGTTGGTAGATTTTCAAAGATTTGTTGACATTTTAAGTGCTTGATTTATTTTTTCATTAAATAGCTCAAGAAAGTGTATAAAAACTAACATATAATTTTAATTTGAAAATATAAACCTCAAGGTGTTGTTGAGGAAATCACAGCACTAGGAAATTTTAAAAGCGTTTGGGTCTTAAGTCTTTTGTTTTATTGAAGACTAAAAGAGCATTAATTGAGGTTTTTTCCTATGCATGTTTATTTTTAATTTTTGATGCTCGGCAAGCAAGACAATTAAATAATAAAAAAATATTTATCATACTCCCATTCGACTTGGAAAAAATATTTACTTTTCATTATTTAAGCGCCCTATAAAACATTTCTAGGTCCTTTTAATAAGCCTAATGATAATTTCCTTTGAGTATAACATTATCTTTGCTTTAACAAATCAGTGTCTGGAATTAATTTACATTCTAGAAGCCAGTAATGGGCCTTAAAATTATTATAAGTTTTTTTTTTTATTTTTATGACATCCAAATAATTGTTTCTATCCCATATTTCTCTCCTGTTAGTTGGTTGGTTAGATTACATGATATGCTGAATATAAAAATTATAAAGTTGCCATTAACTAAAATTTTGTTACAGAAAAATTCTTTAAAAACAAACAAATGGTTTTGCAGTTAGGCAGTCATAAGACATGCACAAAATTAAAGCCGTCATCTATTGCAATTAAAGCAAATGCCAGGTGCAGGAAACTTTGGATTAAACACAGAGAAAACATATTCGTAGTTGTAATTGAATTTGTCGCCAATAGAAGCTTGACAGTTAAATAAAATAACATAATCTATACAGTAGCAGCAATTGAAATACTAAAAATATTTTTTTTCTTTTAGGAAATCACAAATCTAATTGTAATTGTAATTGTATTTTGTTAAGCTTGAGGTCTTATTTTTCAAAAATTTATTTTTATATCGATATTTCGCTCCAATTTTTTAACTTCTTTAGGATAAACTGGTTTTTTTCGATACGAATGTTCGTAATAAAAGTTACTGAATCGCACTACAGAATTTTTGTTTCTTAGATCTCGATAATTTGAATTTCTTTAACTGAAATAAATTATTTATTTATTAATTTGATTAATTTATAATTATATCCTGAAGAAACTAAAAAAATTTCAGCGAAATATCGATATAAAAATAAATTTTTGAAAAATAAGACCTCAAGCTTAACAAAATAGCCATTTTAATTAAAAAGAATAAGGTCAAATAAAACTAACTAATAAATGACTTTTTTCCTTTTAAATAAAAATTGATATTTTATAAATTTATTTTTATAACTTGCGTAGCTTCTTCAGGATATAATTATAAATTTAAATAAACCAACAAATAAAAAATAAATTCATAATTATATCCTGAAGAATCTACTCAAGTTGGAGCAAAATATTGATATAAAAATATATTTATAAAATAAAACCTCAAGCTTAATAAAAAAACCATTTTTGTTTAAATTTTTTTTAGCAAGAATTAAAACTGCTATTCAAAAAATGAGAAGTAAAGACTTCAAATAGAAATTAGAAAAATATTTTCCAAAAAAATTTGTCACAATATCTATTTCCAAGTTGCCGTATTTTTTTTTTTTATCAAATAAATAAAAAGCTTTCCTTTAATTGCATTTAAGAAAGAATATTTCAATTGCTTGCATATTTGGTTACAACAAAAATAAAATTTATTCAATTTTTGTTTTATTTAATGTAATTAGTAAGAAAACAAAGTAAATTTAGTAACAAAAACAAAGACATTACATTTATATCTTGTTTAAGGTTTTTGTTATTTCTAAAATAACACATGATTATTTCTTATCAAAAAAGTTAAAAAAAAGTTAACAAAACGAAAGAGTTAAGACACGAACTTGTTTCATGCTAACATCACAGTGTAACAACAAGTAAATGATGTTCTTTGTCTTAACAACCTTATACTTGAGAGATCACACGACCTAAACACAATTGAGTATTAAAAAAAAAAATAAAAAAAAAAACAATTAAACAAATAGATAAATAGCTGAAACAAAAAATAAAAGACTTGCTAAATTTGTTGTAATTAACGAAATAGTTTTTCTAATACTCAACGTTTGTGGAAAAGTTAATCAGGCAATAAAATGTTTGGTGGTTTTGTTTTTTCCCTGACACTCAAAATAGTAGGAAACAATTAAAAAAAAAAAAAAGAAAAATAAATGGTTGCATTCGTTTGTTTGTTTGTTTTTTAAGTAGCTGACAATTGATATTCAATAAGATTCTAATGGAACAACAAACAAACTGCAATATAAAACGCATTTATTTCTTATGACTTCTTTTTTGTTTCACTGGTTTTTAAGAAGTTAAACAACAAACAGAAACGTATAAAAAACAACCTTAACGGCGTAATAGTACTGAACTTGGGGTTTGGTGTATTTTTTTCTTTTTTTTTTAACTTGGTTTATAAGGTGTTTCTGGGTTTTTGTGTTTTTTTTTTCTAAAATTTGGCATTGTTCTTGTTAGCTAAAAGTGTGTTTTTTTCAGCTTTCATTTGTATTTCGTTAAAAGTGAGTATTGGTTTTCAGTTAACTCTTTTGTTTGTTTAGGAGTTTTATTTGTAACGCGTTTTTGATTAGCTTTCTGCTATATTTTTTGGTTTGTTTGTTTTGTATTTTAAAACATAGCTGGCACTTACAAACGATGCTTATCTGAAATCACGAATATTTGTTTTGCAAGAACTGAAGAAGTTGTGTTTGTTAAAGGATTGTTGTTTCTGTTTGTTATATTATTTTTATTTATTTTTTTTTTGTTTAATGTTTAAAAGTAGTAAAAATATGTAGAATTGCAAATATAACAAAAAAGAAGAAAGATAATTTTTTTTCTAAAACAACTACCATTTCAAGAAACAAGTGTTTGTTTATATTTTCTTTGACATTACAGGGGACGATATTATATTTTATATATTTTTGTAGAATTTAAATATTTTGCTAAAGAGAATCACGATTGTGTTTTAAAACCTTGTGATCAAAACAACTGCTAACTTTCATTAAAAAGCAAAACATATATAACAAAAATATCTTGTAAAATTTTTTGTAAATTTAAAAAGCTCAAAATAAATTCTAAATTAAACTCTATATTTATACTTAATAAATAATAATATAAAATTGTTGTTTATATAAATTTGCTAGCATACGCCCATGACTTTCACTAACACTGATCAGCCAACGAGAAGGCGTCATACTTAACCATATTTGTTAATAAATAAGTAATTATACTTAAACAATTTAAACAAAAAAAAATTATTAACACCGCAAGAATTCTTTTTAAAACGAACAATATTTGTAAAATTCAACACCATAAATTAATGATCAATTAAAAATGTAATTAATAAGTTTAAGTGATTAACGGTTACATGGTGTAACTGCCATTTATATTTTGTTTACTCTCTTTCACTCTTTCTTTTTTCTTTTAGTAAAGAAATTAGCAACGCCTTCTAAACTCAAAAAGAAATTGTTCACTTTTTATTCACTCACATTTATAACAGGTATAATTTCCCAACAATAAATTTTTTTAAATATGTTTTGTGAATTATTAACCATAAGATGTATTGGTTTAAAAGCATTCATATGCAATACTTGGCTTTCGTGTAAGAAAAATAATTTTTTTTTTAATTTTTTCTTGCACTTTTTAATCTTATGTGCTGTGTCCATAACACCAATGATCAACTCGTCTTGAAATTTTTTTAGGAAAACTACTCAAAACTTTTAGTCGACTTAAGCAAATCTTGACTTGTTGTAGCAATGAGCTAAAGAACTGGATTATTGCGGTTCAGGAATAGTGGGGTGATATTTTAACAATTAACGAAAGTTAAAGTGCTCTAAAATTACTAAATACGAACTAATCATGTTTCCATATTACCATTAATTATATGATTGAATAATATAAAAATCTACGTGTAGAGTGGTATTAGCAGTCACAATCCCAAATATAAATTAATGCATAAAACAAAAGGTAACCAGTTCTACTACTGTCACTTTCCGGGGAACTGGTTACCTTTTTGGTTATAGCTTACTAAGTTTTCAATATATCGGCTTGATTTCTTTTAAATTTCATAGATAAAAGTATTGACTTTAATTAAAAAAAAATTTTTTTTTTTTGCGGATAATTCGAAATATTTTTTTGTAATTTTTGTTGAAAAAATTTTTTTTCGTTCTATCCGCAAAAACGAAATTTCGAATTAAAGCTTATCTATGAAACGCAATAGAAATCAAGTCGAAATCTTAAAAACTAAGCAAGTTATGACTAAAAAGGTAACCAGTTCCACTACTGCCCCTTTCCGGCCACTTTTTGGTCATAACTTTCTAAGTTTTCAATATATCAACTTGATTTTATTTGCGTTAGATAGACAAACGTATTGGCTTTAATTTGAAATTTTTGTTTGCGGATAGAACGAAAAAAATTTTTTCGCCAAAAATTGTCGCACTATCCGCAAAAAAAAAAATCTGAATTAAAGCCAATACGTTTATCTATTCAACGCAATGGAAATCAAATTTTTAAAATTAAGCAAGTTATGATGCAAAAGGTTTTAAGTGTTCTACAATTAGCTAGAATAAAAATGACCGTTACAGTTTAGTGTTGTAACTACATAAATATAAAAGATTTTCATCTGAGCTGAAGCTAGAGGGTTCTATATTTAGCTGAAATCGTATAAGAGTATAAAGCAATGCTGAGATTGCCACGAGGGAAGTTTTAGTTGAGACGCTAAACAGTAAACAAGGTGCGTCGAAAATAACAAAGTGTCGTCGTGACGGTTATAAATAATGTGTGTTTCCACAATAAAAGTTGAGAAAAAAGAAATTCTTGCGTTTTATTCTACAATAAAGAACCTTAATAAACTAATCGTTTTTATAACAGTTTAAAAACGTAACAGTATATAATTATAAATTTAAATTTTGTTATTTTAATTGAATTTTTACTTTTAAGATTGATATCATCTTAGCCCCATTTGCTGTGTTAATTAATGTTGTTCTAATAACATTCTGTAACTACTTCGATTAGCACCCATGTTCTGAAGAACGCGCGTTTTCAAAACGAAAAGCGTTTTGCAAAACGCCAAAGCATGTTCTGAAAAACGCGCGTTTTGCTTACATTTTTTTCATAGAATGTGAATGAGAAAACGCCAGTTTATAAGTAAACAGATGACACACACAATTGACAAAATCAAAGTAAATTTTTTTAAATCGTATTTTTTATGGAAAAATTACAATTTTCTTTTCAATTTTGGTTGAAATAAAAAGAAAACATATTTAATTTGAATTGTGCAACATTTTATTTTCTCTTTAATTTTTTGTTTGTGCAAAATTCATCACTTGGCTTCAGAGTATGCTTGCGGCTTGAAAACGCCAAAATAAAGCGTTTTGCCTTTTGGAGAACAGCTATTTTGCGATTTCAAATAGTAATCGCCAAAGTTAAGCGTTTTGCGTTTTTCAGAACAGGTCTAGAAAATGTCACGAAGTATGTAAATAGTTGAAATTTATCCAATTCTAAGACATAACAGTCTAGTTACTTTGACTAGACTGTTATATGAAAAAGATCAAAACAAGAACTGGTTCTTATACCTTAAGGACCAGTCCAGTGACATGTTTTGGGCTTAGTACCTTTTCCCCTAGAGATAACTTATTTTTATGTTATACTAGTGTTGGAAGTTAAATTTTGCCTAATAAGAACTTGAATTTTCTTATGATTTTAAAAATAAAATTAATAATTAATTCTTATTTTTGTTTTATTTGTAATGTAAAATTACAAGGCTGTGTTACCTTTTACAATTACTTTTTTCTTTTGTTTGTATTTAAATTTTTTTGAAAGTTTTATTTGCATCGAAATCAAAAAAAAAAAAAAATTTAGGCAAAAACCTTTATTTTTTTTCATAATTTAATTTATTTATTTTTATTTACTTTATTTGTTAATTTTTGCAAAAAAAAAAGTTAGGGCGGCTTCAAGGTATAGAAAATCCTCCAGAACTGCTATTACTTCGAAATTGTGTATTGTTTTTGTTTTCAATACAATTATGTGAACGAAACTTTCATTTGCATTTAGCTAAATAATTTATAAAATTTAAGGAGTCATAAATAAACAAACTGCTGAAATTCAGACGTTATAAAATCATCTTCACAATGGGCCCTCTAAGCGTATGATTTATACGTTTCTATTATAAAAATATACTTGATTACTTATACTACACACATAATTTATATGTACGCAACCATGTGTAGAATGTGTTTAAAATAAAACTATCAAGCTAAGTGAATGAAAATTATTCATTGAGTAAAACACGTTTAACAAAAATAAACTCACAACAAATAGCAAAAAGTAAAATCGAATCAATTTCATTGAAAACTAGCAAACAAAAAAAATTTTTTAAATTCAGTTCAGCTAAAATACACCAAAAATTGTTAATATTTTTAAATTGTTTTTGTTTTTTATATATTGCGTTTCAAGATTTGCTGTGTAAGTTTTTTTTCAAAAATAATTTTTAATATCAACAGACAAAACAATGCAAAAAATATTAATTTCAATTGCATGTGACAACAAGACACACTTGGCTTTTAAAATGAAACACCAGTTAGTGAAACAAATCTTTAGATTTTGTTGTGTTTTTATTTTTTCCAATATGCATATTCACTTTATTTCTTGTTGCTGTTGTAATTTTTTTTAAACAAATTTTCAATATCTGCATAAACTGCACCTTAAATTTAGTCTGGCGCTCGGTGATTTTCTATTTCATTTATTTTTATTTCAATTTTACACGTTTAACGACATTATCTTAGACTAGGGAAATCTTTTTTTGTTTGTGTCATTTGTTTTTTTTCGTTGGTGTATTTCAAAAAAACTAACAGCTTAAACACCTGGACAGACGTGTGCCAATAAATGAAACAAATGCAAATAAATATTAAAGTTGTAAGTGAACTTTTGAATGAGCTATAAATTTGAAACTGACAAATATGACTTAAAAAAAAGAATATCTTACCTAAAGTTAAGTTACATCAAAAAATGTAATTTTCGGAAAGTATATTAAGTCAATGCACTATCTGCTTTTTTCTCTCCTTTAAAGTAACTATTTTAAAAATTTGCTTTTAGCTTTTTATTACATCAACGAAAAATAGTAGTTGAATTAAAGACTAGTGGGTAGTAAACTTAACCATTAATCTAAGGATTTCGGTTTAGATTTCTACCTCAGATGTTTTCTGTATACAATTTAATACGTTTTTCAAACGTAATGGGTGAAAAAAGAAACAAAACCAAATGATTGCTTTTTTTCTGCTTTGTTCTTTGCAGTAAATAAAATAAAATCAAAATAAAAACAATTCAAATGTTTCGTATTTTTTATTTTTTTTTTTGTTCATAAGAACAAACGTTTGTAACCACAATAAAATAAAAACAAGCATACACGTATTACACACAGATACAGAATACAAATTTAAATAAAAAATCTAGTTCAATCACTCAAAATATACATTTCTGCTTCTGTTTTGTTGGCAAATGTAGCACTAAAACTGAACACTAAAACAAGAAACAATTGTTTTTGTTTGTGCTCATTGTTCTTGTAAATGTTTTTGTTTTGGTTTTGCTTTTACAAAAAAGAATACAAGAGTTTTAAAGCCTTATGAAAAAAGTTTTATTTATTATGTACCAAAAATAAAAAAACAACCGAATTGGGTTTTTGGGTGTAGTTTTTGGAGGTAAAAGCCTTTTTTTTTAAAACAATAGACAGCTTAAATTTTATACTCGTTTCAAAAAAAAATTTATTAGAAAGATCAATGATTAAGGCATTAATGTTGCGGAAGCTAAAGGCCACAATCCCAATTTTTGCAACAAATAAGCAATCTATAAAAATTCTATTTTCTTTAAAGTGAAGAATTTTCTCTTCACTATACATATACCTTTGGTCTGTTAGTCACAGTCCCAGTTCCTGTAATCGGAAATCTACACTGAGAAAACAATTTCGGTTGTGAGAACTAAATTTTTTCCACTCAAAAGTTTAGTTGTGAGAATAGAATTTTTTAATCGCGACAATATAAAATCGGCCTTACAAAACTAAATTTTAGTCTATATTATGTAGTTCTGAATATTTGATTGGAAATAAATTTAGTTCTCACAACCGAAGTTGATTTCTGTATGTATAAATTTTAATCTTTTTCTGCAATTTCGTTTTTAAATAAGCATCTTCACTTCTTTAACTGTGAAAACTTAGTTAGTTAGCGGTCAAAAATTGAGCTGGGATAGCTAAATTTTTTTATTGTATCTATAAAAATTCAGTAATGCAGCTCAAAATATTGTTGAGAAGATTAAATTTTGTACAGTATTATTGAATTTAAATTTTTTTAATGAAAGAAAATACCAGCTGAAGTTTTGACTAGTAAAAAATTTAGTTCTCACAAGCGAAGTGTAGACATGTCAGCATTTTTTGTATCATTAAAAGAGTATTTAGTATAAAAAAGTATTCTTAGTTTGAGGAAAAACGTGTTCAGATGGATATACGCCATATAAAGGTCATGAAATTGTGTATTATTTGATGATGATTACACTGGATAACACTGAAAAATTTTCCAAGGTGTTTTTTTTTTCGCTTAGGAATAATTACAGTGTGCTGTTTTTTGAGATTTTTCAAACTATTCACATTTAGGATGGAGGTGCATATAATTTGCTATATCTCCAGTACTAGCTCTCTGATTTTTTAATAATATTTAATTATTGAATCGTTTACAAGAATTAATTAAATTAAGTAATTAAATCTTAAATTAATATAAAATATATTGATATTTCTAATGTTATTTCAATGTTATTTTTTTTATGTAGTCAGATCTAAAGTTTCTATCCTTTTAAGACGTCTGTGTGTCAAATATCTTGCAAGGGAATTGGGATGAACTGAACCTTTCAGATTTTTAATTGATATTTGTCCTCTTGAATAGGGAAAATGTTAAGGTCCCTATAGACGTTTCATGTATTTTGATGAACCACGGAGCACCGGTTATTACTCTAAAAAGTTTGGACTGTTTTCCTTGTAGTTTTTCAAAGCTGGACTCTGTAAAGCCATACAAGTTTTATAACTGCTTTTTACAGGAGAACCTTGAAGTTAAACCTAGCCGTAGACCAATAAGCCAGTAAAACTGGATAGATTGCAACTTTTATTGGATAATTTTTGCTGCTATCTGGCATCAGTCGAACTGAATGCCAAGACATCTCAGGTGGTGCTCTCTGATTAAACCTACAAAAAACCTAAATATCGGGAATAAACTGACTATTAAATTTTTTATCAGCCTTGTAGCTTTTAAGATATTTATAAAGTTTTAAGAAAAAAATATTTTTTAAGAAAATTTTTTTTTTTTTTTTAACTTAAAACAAAACTTAATATAAAAAAATCTTACATTTTGCTTTTAATATTGACACCTGCATATGTTAAAAATTAAAACAAGATATATTTTATTAAAATAAATTTATAAATTCTAAATTTATTTTCAATTTAGTGGTAGCACCTAAAGTCCTGTGTCATTTAATTTATTTTTTTAATTTTAAAATAACAAGCACCACGTGTTAAGAAATTTGTATGGTGCAGGTTTTTATAGGCGCTACGCTACCACTAAGTTGTGAATTCAGAATTATTGTATTTGTTTATTTAATTATAAAATTTAGTTATAAATATTTTAAAAGCAACAATGCCATCCTATTTCTCTGCAGCTTAAACTCGTAAGTATTAAAGTCTTTTCTAAATTAATCATACATTAAATTTTAAAAACATTTAGAAAAAAATCAATATTTAACTACAAAGCCATTGCGATATTAAAACAATTTTTGTAAAATTTTTTTTGGTGTTTTATGTTGTCTTGTTTAAATGTCTACATGGTTTGTCTACGCAAAAACAACGTCATTACAATAAATGCAATTTTTTTTAAATTTAAAACACACACATACATATACTAATAAGCTAGAATGTGTGTTGGGCTTCAGTTGCTGTTAAAAAAAGCGAGTGTTTGAATGTGTCTGGCATAAGTGTAAGTATGTTTCTGAAGAAATATATTCATGTTTCAGCAATATGACTAAAGGCTTTAACATTTTAACAGAGATTTTTTTCTGTTGCTTAAGCAAAAATGCACTTGCATGCCTAAGCGAGACTTTATGACTATTTTGTTGTTGTTGTTGCTGTTTGTGTTCACTTTATTAAAATATTCATATAAACATGTACTCTTATGAATGTAGCGTATACGTATAATAAGTATGTGTTGTTTTTGTTTTATTTGTATTTTTGCCAATTTTTTAACAAGTTTGCTTATTTCCAAACCTCTAGATATGTGCGCTTATTTTTCAAGCCTGTTTGTGTCTGCGGTTTAAGCTATGACTCATGGAAATGTCTGCTATATATTTCTGGTTAAGAAAAAATAAAAACAGAACAGAGTCCAAAATTTTTGGTTTTGCTTTTTTTTTTATTTCTAACAAGTCTGTTTGTTGTTTATGATTTTATTAGTTAAAATAAATGTTTTTTGTATTGAATATTTAGAATTTGTTGGTTTCTTTTTTTTTTCTGTTTTTAGTTTTTGTAGCTCTTGGTAGGTTTAACTTGGCTTAAGTTTATGGAGTGCATGTTTGCAGTTATTTAGTGTTTTATTTTTTCATTTAATGCTTTGTCAATTAACCAGCAAATTGCTTTACAAATTTATGTTGAATTTAACAAATTTTTCTTAATTAAATTTTTTCCTGCAACTTTTTTTTTTATTAAAAATGATATTTATTTGTGGTGTTGCCAAAAAAAAAAAAAACTAAATAAATTTGAGTAAAGCAAAGCAAATTAAAAAAAAAAAAACTTTGAAATCAATATATTTCATTTTTATATTTGAATGTAAAACGTAAAGCTTTTGGAACGCATGAGTATTTAAAGATAAGTTTATTTAAAACACATAAAAGTAAAAGACCTTCTTTGCAGTTTAACAACTTATTTTGTAAATTTTAAAGGGAAAGGCACTAGTAGTAGTTTTAAATATAGTTTACATTTTTGTTATATATGAAAAAAATTTAATAGTGTGATATGCTGAGGAGTGGTAAATTCAATTTAAACTAAATTAATTTATTTTTTTAAACAGTATTTTTTTAAAACTAAATTGAACTTTAAATGTTTTTTTTTAAATAAAACAAAAATAATATTTATTTATTATGGATAATTTTTTAATAGCTATCGAATGTTATCTTTCCCTCTAATTTTATATAAAGAAAAGATTTTTCTTTTACTCTATGAATATATTATTTTTAGATATAGATGCGTAGATATGTTTAATTAAAAAACTAGAACTTAAATTACCATTTATTAAATTCCTCTATTTAAGATTAAAATTAAATCATATTTAATTGTGGTTAAAGATGTAATGAAATTTAGATTTTATTTCATACGAACACTGCAGTTATTTTTGATGAAGCACATTCTGGACCTGCAGTTTTAGTATTTGTTTTAACAACACAAATCGGCGAAACTTCTTGGCTAAATTGATTCACTAAATACGTAATAACTTTTGGGGGCACCCCATAACCAACGACAAATAACATAATTTAAGTTACTCATTTAAATAATAACTTAATAATAAATTAATAATGCTAAAACTAATTAAAGTAATAAATCAGTATCAGAACTTATTGAAACAATAGGTATGACTGCACATACACACACAAACTCTTATGCTAAAAAAGGCCACACTGCATCTCTTTTATAAAACTACTATTACTTAGATACACACTAACTTTAACAATTGTTAAAGGAAATAAACTTATGAACAGCAAGTTACTAGAGCAGAAAATAACCATATAAATGACCATTATTAGTAGTGCTTATTTACCAACAACAACAATAATAATAATAATAATAACTTGCAAGAGCAATAAAAATAAAGGATCTCTCTATGGATGAAAACTAATAAAAGATCATGTTTAACTAAGTTAAAAGTTAAACTAACAATAGCAACAACTGAAAATACTAACAATGGCCTAAACAAAGTGATAAAAATATATATAAAACAAGCAGTTGCATCCACACAGTCAAGAGGCAAACCAAAAAATATATTTATACCAAAAATGTAATAACAATAATGCAGAATGATTATATCTGATAAATTATATAAACAAGCAACAAACAAACAAACAAACACTTGCACACCTGAATGTTTGTGGTTGGCCCAAAAGTATTGTCAACTTAAGGAATACTTGTTACTGGCAAATAGTGTCTATAGTCAAGGAGACCCCATGCAACAGGTAGGCTGTTTATTGTTTAAATAGTTGGCTTATGACTTGAAATATATTAAAGATGGTAAAACACAAAAATTCTAGTCTTGAGAACCAACCTGTGTGCTTTCTGTTTTCTTTTCTTTGCTTTTTTCTTCATTTTTTTTTTTTAAACTTTAGAAAAACAATTTTAAACTTTATGATATTTATTTGCTTAATAGAGTTTTACCCTACAAGCAGTGCTTTAGGTTTTTCACCAGCTTATATATAATTTATCTTCCGCGTTGTTGAATAATTAAAATATATATTTAAAAAAAACTACAGAAAGTTAAAGCAAAATATCGATATAAAAATAAATAATTATAATCGGAAATTAAACTTGAAAATTTTTAGAACTTTTTTTTTGTTAAGAAAGTGAAAAAAACTATATTCAGTTGTAGAAACCTCTACTGGTGGGATTTAATTTATAGCTCTGAAATACTGGTTAAGATGTTTAATAGTTTTTGGTAGCCACACTAAAAAAATTTATTATAGCTAGATTTAGGTTAAGCTATGGTTTGGAATGTTTGAAGAGAAGGACAAGAGTACAAAATTATATATTTAATGCCTTGTTTTCTTTACGCTTAGTTGAACTAAGTTTAAACATTAAATTGTCTTTAACGAAGGTTGTGTTGGATGCTTGAACAGAATAGCCATACTGGCAATAGCGTGCAGACTGCTTGGTCAATGGAAGGCCGCATCCTATATTTATAAGACTAGAACCCTACTTTAGCATAGCTCTGGGATACATTAAGCAAAAAAAATAGTTCCTGGGTCTTATTTCAAGTCTCAGAACACTGGAAATCACAAACTAAACCTAGCGCTTTATCACACTATCGCGAAGATGTACTGCATGATAAAGGAAGATCTTCGCTGTGAACAAAACTGTGGGAGAAGGTTTTAATAAAACAATTCTTCATCGGCCAGATAATTTTAGGATTTTGTATAATTTTCCGAAATTTGTTTCGTCAATAAAAGCATTTGCTCAAAATTATTTTCAACTGTTAATGACATTGGTTGTTGCAACCAATATGGGGAATATGTTTTAAAAAAATTATGTTAAAATTTGCTCATGATATAAAATTCAGTTGATCAATAAAATGATTAACAAAACAAAAATTGCTTTTATTTAAAATTAATTCAATAAAAAATTCAAATTCATCGAGAGTTTTTCACTTTCTAATTTTTTTATGGTTTTGTATAAAATTTTACTTTTTGTTAATCATAAAAAATTTCCTGTTTTAGGGAATTTTTTCTCTCGAAAAATATCGTTAAATATCCATGATGGGGTCAGTGTTTACAATAAAAATTTCTAACGAGCTTAACAAAATTTCTATGCTACAAAAAATATATATATAATAACACTGTCCGACAAAGAAATACCTGTAAAGTAATATTATTTTTCTTTTAGGTGCTGTCGAGTACAACAAGAATCTGTTTTTGGAATTTGCCGAACACCCCAAATTCTTAAAAAAATTTTTTTTTTAATAAAAAACTCAGTAATTTAATTTAACGGATTAAAAAAAATTAAGTTTTACTCATTATTAAACATATTTTGAAAATAAATTCAGAAATTTTACGGTTTCTTTATGAAATTTTAAATATGACATAGAATTTTCAAGTTTACTTCAATGACATATCAAAAGGTCTTAATGATTTCTTTCCAAGTCCGTTGAGAAACTTAAAATCGGTTCATATTCAAGTAAGTAAATTTTTTAATTTTTTAAAAAACAGATTCTTGTTGTGCTCGACAGCATCTACCAGAAAAATAATATCACTCCCAGGTATTTGCACTTTATTATTTTTGTATCATTAATTATTAAAAATTGCTTAAATCTATTTAAGTAAAAAATTTACTAGTTATCGCAATTAACTCAATAAGCTTGATTGGGCGATATATCTCACTTTTAACGACATCCCAATGAAAGAAACACTGTTTACTAGAATCAAAATAATGTAATAAGAAAAATTTTTAGGGCTTTAAAAGTTGTAGTCATTTAAAATTACTTAATAAGACATAAGAAATATTATTTAGTTATTAAGAGAAACTATCATTTGCATTAAATTTACTAAGATCCAAGTTTTTAAAAATGAAGACAAGTAGCATACAGCTCTTAAATAAATTGCGTACCATCTGAGCAAGTTGGCTATTATCAGCAAAATTTTTTTAGTTAAAAAAAATATTTTTTATTGGTCATTGTTCTTGACTAAAACTACAAGCGACAATATTATTTTTTGATAATTTTTTTTTTTTTTTGTGTAATAATTTTTTCTTTTAAAAATTCAGATATTTTGTAGAGATTCTAGCTTCGAAACAAACATTTCCAGCCAGCCATCTTATACTTATCACAGCCAATTAGACTTATATTTTTGCCACCTCCTTTCTACTATTTTTTTTTATATTTTTCTAAACACATACGATTCGTTCCAAGTATTTTTTTTTTTTTTTAAGTCTTAATAGTAGCTGTAGTTTTTAAGAAGGTAGAAGGGGTCTTTTTCACTTTAACATTAAGAAATTCTTATTTTTATGGTGTTATTATGGCAATTATGAGCTATAATTGAAATTTTTATGGTTTTTGTTTAAAGAGCTAAAGACGAAACAAAAGTTAAGAAAAAAGAAAAACAAAAATGCCAAAATTTTTATGAATTTTTATAAAATTAAAACTAATTGGTTCTTTATATGTGGGTGCTAGCTGCTTCTCAGGAAACTAAGAAAAATGATACAAAGTGCATTTGTTTTTCTGTTTATAGTTTTTTTTTAGACTTTTACTTCTTTTTTTTTTAATTTTTTTTTTTTTAGTTTATTTTTCGCTGGCAACTTCTTAAGGAAATTTAAAACTTTGTTAACATTCCAAGGCACGTTTTTGGTTGTTTTTGTTTGTTTCTTTGTCATCTACATAATTTGTGCTGGTTGGTAGTCTAGGGTGGTGTATTCATTATAATTTAAAACTATTTAAGTTTTGCTTTTATGTTTGTGGCTTAAGAAATTGAATTGAAATTTTAAATGGTCATACATATACATATGTACGTATGTATGTGTTTTTCTATTTGTTGTTGGATTGTAGTCGTATGTTAAGAACGTGATTTACTTTTTGACCTGTTCCATTGTTGATTCATTTATTTAAAAGCGATCTAACGATAAATGCTTAATTATATTTAAGATTTCCATAAATTTGTGAAATTTAATTTCTTTTGTTGGAAATGAAATTATTTCCTTTTATTTAATTTTTTTTTTTTTTTTTTGGGTTTTAAATAAAATCGTGTTGGCAAAATTCGTGCAAAACAATTGAAGACAATTTGAAATGTTAATGTAAACGAGATTAAAAAAATAATTGTAATTTAATTTTAAATTATAAAGGTTTTGCTTACAAATTTTATTTTAGTTTTAAAATAATAATTTGTATGACGCATTATGTTTGAAAAAACAAAGGAATTAAGCAAAAACCACAAAGAGTTTTTAAAGATCTTCAAGTTAAGCCGTTAATTAGTTGCAACCATTTAAAGTTTCTTTTTGAGTTTTTATTATAATTTTTTTCTCTTTTACATCTGCAGGACACTTTATATTTTAACTTTTTGTAATTCCCACGCATGTTTTATGTGTGTAAAAAAAACTTTAAGAAAAGCTGTTATTTTGTAAAACGGTATAAGTCCACTTTTTAATAAATAATTATAGAGCGGTAATTTTAGTAAAAGATGGTGTCTATAGCTTACTAACAATATTGTTAACAAATTTTGTGTTAAATGGACTTATGCCACTTTCAAAACCAACAGCTCAAATATATGTTTGTAGCTTATAAGATTTTAGTTTTACTATAAATAAACTTTATTTTTCCTTGGCTAATTTAAAGCCTGTGTTTGACTTTATATTGCTTTGTATGCCTCTTGATACTTTTGCTGGTAGATTTAATTAGTTTTGATGATTTATTTAAACCTTAAAACTTAAACGAAGTCACATGAAGTTGATGGGTTTGCTCAACTTTTTCTTTTATTTAAATTTTTTTTTTCTTTTACTTTTATTTTTTATTTTTTTTGCACTGTAATTGACACCCATATTATGTGGTACCATTAAATAAAGAAACCCACACCACAACCATTAAAAGCATTTCATTTTTTCTTTGTCTGTATTTAATCTAATTTGTTGCACTATCTTAACATAAAATAAAAATGACTACTGAGCCTGTCAGAAACAAACAAAGCCAGACAACAACAGCATCATCATAATCACTATAGTTGGCTGTATGTCTGTAAAGCCATTACAAATGCCACGTTCCTTGTCTTTGTCATCATCATCATCAACTTGCTTTAGAGCCAAGTGTTTTTGGTTTTGTAATTTGGTTTCTGATATACGCAGTTAATTGTTGCCACAAATTTTGAAAGGGATTTTTTTTTTACTTTTTTTAAGTCTTCCCTTTTTTTTTTTTTGGATATATAAAATTTTGGTTTGCTACTACGTATTAGTGGGCGTTCGTCAGTATATCTTGTTTTATTTATGAATTTTCAAGAGAAAGCTAAAATTAGTACTCAAATAGTTTTAAGGTTTTTTAAAAAAATTTGCAATTATTTAACACAACCTTTTCAAAACTAAAAAAATTTAATTTAAAAAATATAATTTAGAAATGTTTAAAAAAAATTAATATTTAAAAATTAATTGGAATTAAGCACGAATTAATATCAAATTTTGTTTAGCTTTATGATTCTAAATATATTTATTTATGTTAGTAATTCTCTTAAATTATAAGTTAAGAGGAAAAAAAGGGGGAAAGCAAAGGCGTCTTAGGCCTTCATCTCAAATTATTTAATATGTTAATTTAAAAATAAATATTTTTTTTATTTTTAATACTATTAACACTTTTAAATCATATTTTAAAATTCTAAAGTCCCAAGAGTGCATATTCAATTCAATTATTAATAATTGAACTCAATTTTTTTTTTCAAACTTATTCCAAAACTTGAGTTCACAGAATATAAAATCATTAATATAATTTTGTAAATATTTGATTTTATATAAATTTCTTGAAGCTGGCAACCCTCATACCCCAACACCGTATACTGAACTTTAAACATAAGATTAGATACATATAATTTCTCCACCTTTCACTAAAATGTTGCTTATTCAAGCCACTTGTATTCTTTTTTTTTAGATTTTTCGCAAATTTACACTTAATTTCTTTCATGTTCAGTATAATTTTTCTGTTAAACTGTGATTTTTCACTTGTAATCCATATTTTCACAAGTCCATTTTGGTGTTTTAGCTATAAGTTATTTTCTTTTTTTACTCCGCTTGAATAGCACGTTGTTAGCTGACACGTGTCATTGTTTCAGAAAAGTGGGGGCTTTTTCAACCTATCGTTCGCTGCGGAAACGGAAATATCTTAAAAGCATGCTAAGGATGATTAATGTAAAGTGTGCTTATGTGGTGTGTGTGTGTGCTTGTATGAGAGTGTGTTTGATTTTAAATTCACTTGCCTACATTTTTTGCTCACTCGACGATACGGCAAATTGCCTTTCAACATTTTATAAACTTTCTTGTCCAAAATGTATGTGTATTTACAGAAAAGAATTATATTATCTGCATTCATATATACCAATTGTGTTGGAGTTATTGCTTGGACCTAACGAAGAATTTCTTTTTTTGCTAACTTTGCAACAATATTAATCCGAAATTCGGCCACTTTTAATTTTATTTTTTTATAAAAAAAAATATATTTAGCTAAACATGGAAGATTATCATGCATGCTAGTAAGTTTAAGTCATTCACACACGGATACACAAATGCACACACCATTCATTAAGCACATAAACGTAGAACACAGTAGGTTGCAGAATATGCAACCAGCGTTGCTATTTTAGCCTTCCTAAAGCTAGACTTATACTTCTCTTTCTCGTAAATTTATGATTTGGACTCTAAATTTTTTCCTAGCATTTTTTTCAAAATAGCCCTTTTTCGGAAAATGTGAAAACTAAGGACCTGTTATTTTTTTTAATTAGTATAAGTCCACATTGTATAAAAAACTAGTAGTCAGCTGAAATTCTATTTATATTTTTTTATTATATTTTTTTTAAGTAGCCTTATACTAAAGAGTGATTTTTTTGCTATTATCTTTTTGGCAACACTAGTTTTGACAGCTCACGCACGTTTTGTATCTTGTGTCACTGTCAAACATCTTCAGTTTGGTCTATAATTTAATCATGAATCGTCTTACAAACGAACAACGCTTGCAAATTATTGAATTTTATTACCAAAATGCGTGCTCTGTTAAGAAAGTTCATCGCGCGCTTCTTCCATTTTATGGTCAGTTTAATCGACCTACTGAGGCTTCTATTCGGGCTATTGTAACAAAATTTCGCACCAAATTTACATTGTTGGACATTAAACCACCAACACGCTTACGTAGAGTGCGAACTGAAGAAAATATCGCAGCCGTATCGGCCAGTGTTGGTGATGACGGTGAATTATCGATTCGGCGCCGTTCGCAGCAATTGGGCCTCTGTTACTCCACTACGTGGAAAATTTTGCAGAAGGATTTGGGTGTGAAGCCTTATAAGATACAACTGGTGCAAGAATTGAAGCCAAACGACCTACCACAACGCCAAATTTTTGGTGAATGGGCTCTTGAAAAGTTAGATGAAGATCCACTTTTTTATCGAAGAATTGTGTTCAGCGACGAGGCTCATTTCTGGTTGAATGGATACGTGAACAAGCAAAACTGCCGTATTTGGAGTGAAGAGCAGCCAGAAGCATTGCAAGAGCTACCAATGCATCCACAAAAAACAACCGTTTGGTGCGGATTATGGGCTGGCGGCATCATTGGGCCGTATTTCTTCAAAGATGATGCGAATCACAACGTTACTGTGAATGGTGAGCGCTACCGTGCGATGATAACAAACTTTTTTTTGCCCAAAATGGAAGAGCTTGACTTGCATGACATGTGGTTTCAACAAGACGGTGCCACATGCCACACAGCACGCGAAACAATGGACCAATTGAGAGGCGAGTTCGGTGAACAGTTTATTTCACGCTTGGGACCAGTCAATTGGCCGCCCAGATCGTGCGATTTAACGCCTCTAGACTATTTTTTGTGGGGCTATGTTAAGGCTAATGTCTATAGGGACAAGCCCGCTTCGATTGACGCACTGGAAGCCAACATTGCCAACATTATTCGTGAGATACCGGCCGAAATGTTGGAAAGAGTATGCCAAAATTGGACTAAGCGGATGGACCATTTGAGGCGCAGCCGCGGCCAACATTTGCATGAAATAATCTTCAAACATTAAATTATATCGACCCAACTATCGATCCAAATAAATGTTTCATGCATTTTTCTGAATTTTATGTGTTTTTTTTTAAATTTCCGATAGTTCTTATAAAATTACCTTTTACCTTCAAATATAATAATTCAAATCATACATGAACAAACTAGGATTGAAGAAAATTCCTGAAAGCAAATGACTTTGTTTTGTAACCTTCGAAAGCGTGAATTTCATTAAATTTATATTATGTCTGCAAAATGTTGAATTGAGTTGCTCCTACTTTAAAGTTTTTCAGAAAAAGTCGCATTGTTTGTTTTCATAAAAAATTTTTACATTTGCTTTGGGGGGCATAATATTAAACAAATTCACTTAAGTTATATTTTTGATAGAGATAATTTCCAGAGTGAAGAAAAGTATTAAGCTTTTATCTTGTAAAATAAATGGACTTTATTCTTTGCATGTACATTTTTCAAGACCCATTTTTCTAAATGGTTTAATAATGCTGCAAAAAACTATTATTAATTAATAAATTATATATTTAGTTGTCTAGTACTATCGCTTTTTAGTATGATAAAGCAAGTTAAATATCAGAATAGAATCGCATTGAAATCAAAAACCTAAATTTAATGTAAAAAAATAATTAAATTCGCTTATTTAAAGCCATGTTGACAGCGACTTTACTTTTTTTCGTTTTTGATATGTTACGATCTCTTCTTGAGATTTTATAAACTATTAAGAAAATTTTTTATTTTATTTTATACGTGTTTAATGCATGAAACTTAGGAAAACTGTTTAGTATTGCCCGATAAAAATATTAAACTGATTTTTTTTTTTTAATTTTTTGAAATTTATTTGATCTCTTCTTTTGTATTAAATAAGGCTAGTTTTTCAAGCTTGAATTCAATTTAAAATTATTTATTTTTAAATCCCTATTTTGTTTCAAATATTCGCTAGTTTTTCTACTTTATCACGGTTGTTGAAGGCATGTTTTTTATTGACTCTCTTGACTATAGCTACGACAACCCTTATAAAACTTTTTTTAACTTGTAAAATATGTTTTGTGCACAATTATAATAACGTATTTCTCTAATTTCAAAATGAACATTAAAATACCCAAACCTCTCTAAATTTAGTCTACTGACAAAGATAACAAATCTAATGGATGTCATGTGCAAGCATGGCGAAAAAAAATTATTTGCCAATTTTTGCATTAATTTTTGCTAAGACCACATCAAATGAACGTTTTTCATAAACTGTGATAATGACAGGTTCCATAAGCAAACTATAAAAGTTTTACACTTTAAGCAAAAAAAGAAAACAGAAAATATTATCAGCACGTGCTGAGACACAAAAAAAAGATGCCAATGTTTTAAATATTGATAGCAAAATATACAAGCCAAAAATCAAAATCTCTTTAAACCATTAAATGCAAACGCACATAATGCTTGACATACAACCGCCCGACGTTGTTCAGAAAAAGAAAACAACAATGAAAAGCATATGCTAATCTTCTCATAAGCATCTAAAAATTAAATTCTCACACCACATTTTTATTCATGGACACATACTTTCATCTGAAGTTGGGCACGCACCAAAAGACAAAAACATCAAATACAAGTGGCCTAAAGTAAAAGAAAAAATAAAACTCCGACAGCCAGTCCAAACCACCACTATCACCCATTGCATACGCTCATATACTCGTACTTAACTACGCAACTAAGGAAATGTAAATCTTGTTAAGATAAATAGCTAGGACAAAGTAAGGATATTGCATATAATATTATTTATTTATAATTCTCCAACAACTTTTAATGAACATTTTTTTAATTGATGGCGAATACATTTAAGGCACAGTGAAAAGGAAAACTGAAAAAGCTAAACTCTTAAATTAAGCTGCTGCTGTTGAAAGTAAGATTATCAAAATTGCCGCTGACAAAAAAACATATACTGCTTTCAAAAATAATAGCTTAATTATTTCGCTTGAAAAATAAATCGAAATTAATATTTTTATTTTCTTATTTTTATAATTCTGTGTTGAAAATAATTTAAAAAAATATTTTTTAAAAGAAAAATTGAAAATTCGTTAAAAAAATTTATTTTTACTGGCTGTTGCTCATGTATCAATTTTAAGGTTTTGAGGTAAAAATCTTTTAATTTTATTTTAAAATAATTTCTTTAAAAAAATTCAATAAAATTAAGGAAATATTGAAAATAAAATTAAGAAATTTTTAATTATTTTATTTATTTAATTACTAATTAATAAAATGATTAGTTTTAATTAAGGGATCAAACTTAAATTTTTTTTTTAATTTACGTTACACTGTGCCAAACCTAATTTTTTAATTCTTTTATTAATTTAAAAAAAAGAAGAGTATCCATAAAGTAAACAACACTTAAAGGTTTAGCATTTTAACCACCAATAGCAAAATGTTGATGCACAGATAAAAAGAAACTCACCACTGACAGTCACCCTTAATATATAAAAGTTCCCACGTTGTAAAGTGTTGCTGGTGTCTCCACTTGAAAAAACAAAACCCATTAAACCATCAATACACAATGCACAAACACACTCTTTTAGCTCATCTTTTATGCTGCCAAAATGAAAATAAACATACACGCACTTCTTTTGGTTTTAAGTACAACCTGAGAATGACGTGCCACGGTTGCTGTTCATACTTAATAAACAATAGATTTCAAATTCAATATTTTGCTACAATGTACTCTTGCGTTTGTTGAATAATACAACCAGAAACAGTTGCAAACAATTTGCTGCTGCAAGTGCTTTATCATCATCGTTGTTGTACAACAAAGACTAATGCCTACAACGGGTTTATATAATTACACTCCCTTAACTTTATTTTAGCTTATCCTTTTGATTATCATGATAGGTATTGTTGAATTCACCCTTATTTAAAAAAAATAAAATCTTTTTTCTTTATTTTGAAATTGCGTGTGTGTTGTTGTTCTTCATTATTTGCTATTTTAATAAATTGTTAATATTCTTTTTTTTTAAATTGAAATATACTTTCGTTACATTCATTATATCTAACTGATGTGTGCAATATTGTTTCGTTACGGCTCGTCTGGAGTTTATTACAGTCTGCTGTGGTTTGGTGTTGTTTGTTGCTTCAATTATTATCATCCATCAATTTTAACTGTTTCTACTTTTTGTTTTCAATTTCAAATCATTCATTAAATAATGCAAACAAATAAAAATTATTGAATAACTTCAGCAATAAACGAGGGGAGTGTTAATAGATGTTCGTCATGGGAATGAAAAAGTGCCAAGAAATGTTTTTAATTGCTTTAAGTCTAAAAATAAAGTGGCAAAGCTTTTGTTTAACTAGTTTTGATTAACGAATAAAAAAGTTTTTTTATTCCAAATTCTCTTTTTGGTAACTAAACCAAACCATAGATTTCATGATAAAAAGTATAAGCTAAATATCAAAAACCAAATTAATCATTAACTGATTGCAAGTTCATCACTATACAGGAAGGTTTTAAAATTAATTGAAATTAAAATTTTAGTAAAAAGATTTGTGCTTCTAATTAAATCGTGATCCCAAATAATAATAATTCGTTTGCTTACTTTTTAGCATGCAAATAAATTAATAATATTTGAAATTAACAGATTTATATAAAAAAGAAAAGTTAAATTATTCTTATTTCTATGATTTTTAATCAAATTTTTTTTTATGATTTTTAATTAAAATTTTTTCTTAATTTTTTTTTTTTAATTTTTATTCTTATTTTTAAATGAATAAATTAAATATTTATATCTACATATAGCACCTCGACCTTTTTGATCTTTTGTTTGAAATTAAATATTTACCCTGGTATTTGAAATGATGAATGAAAACTTGAAATAGAAATTATGAAAATTTTTTCATACAAATTTCAAGTCTACTTTATTGAAAAATTGAGCTGAAAAATTACAGTGAAAATTCGATATAACGAATCTGAAAGGCAGCGTTGCCATTTAAGATTTTTTTTCTCTAATATAGCCTTGGAATTTATGATTTAGATTCTAGCCTTTTTTCATTTTCAAAATAGCCTTAAATAGCATTTTTTTCGCATTTTTTTTTTTTTTGTGGGTATAGTGCAAATATATTTTTTCCCCATTTAAAAAAAAAAAACCGAAGATGGTAGTCCATGGTAAATTTTTGGGAAAAAATTTTTTTTCGCACTTTCCACAAAAAACAAAATTTGAATTAAAGCCAACACATTGAGCTATTTAACGCAATAGAAATCAAGTCCATATCATGAAAACTTAGCAAGTTATGACCAAAAAGTAAATAGTTCTACTACTGCCTCTTCCCGGCCACTTTTTAGTAGAACTGGTTACCATTTTGGTCATAACTTCCTTAGTTTTCAAGATAGAGACTTGATTTTATTTGCCTTGGATAGCTAAATGTATTTGCTTTAATTCGAAAATGAGAAAAAAAATAATTTCACGCTATTCGCAAAAAAAATTGCGAAAAATAAAAAACGCTTTTTAAGGCTACTTTGAAAATGAAAAAAAAAAGTATAGGCGAAAATTCTTTTTTATAATTTTTTCAAAAATCAATAAGTTATAATATGACCAAGAAGGAAAGCATGTTTAAAACGAAATTTTTTCTTTAGTTTTTGTCATTGTATGTTCTCTTCTTTTTTGATAAACATAATTATTATTTTGAATGTTTAAGAATAGTTTTTAGCTTTGTCTTAGTTTTTTTTGTGAGTGATTTATCTTTTTCTAGTCTTTTTTTAGGCAAATTTAGCTTATTTTTTGCTAGCTCCTGGCAACGCTGCTGAAGGGGATCGAAAAATACTTCGTTATAGCTATTGATCTGTTATGCATATGTATGTACCAACGAAACTTTGGTGTAATGAAATTGGCAGAAATACGAAACAAACTTGTTTTTTTTTGCATAAAAGTGCTGTGTAATAACAATAGGTAAATAAAACATGAAGCACTTCGTTGTATAGAGGCTATAGAATCAACACTGCGTTACGTAGAGGCTTTTACTAACGGGACTTTGAGGACGTACATACTTAAAAATTTATATTTTTCAAATATGTTTTCGTTATATAGAAGCTTTTGAAAAGAATGCTTCGCTATATAGAGGCTTTGTAGCTCTAAATTTTTTCGTTATAGTTATAGAGCATTTTTATATGAAAAACTTTGTAATGAAGAGGTTTTTGCAAGGGACTCAACAAAAATGGATTATATTGAGGAAGTTCATTATATCGAAGTGTCACTGTAATTTATTTCAATTAAAAATTTTATTGATTTCATTAAAAATATTATTAATTTAAACCTTTTTTTAATTTAAATGTTTAATTGGCTTATGATTTCTTTCTGTGTACGTTTATACTTTTCCACATTTAGTAACTAAAATTAAATTAATTGAATGGATTTTTATAAAAATAAGAAATTTTTGTTTAGATCGTTAATGTGTGAAGGGCTTGTTTTGAGTTGTTTTTACTAAAAAAAAATTTAGATACTTAGAGTTAGTTAGTTTTTGTGATAAATATGGTAAAATTAAAAACAACAAGTTATAATATGACTCTGCAAATTAAAAGTATTAGGAAGGTCTTTTTGTAGACACAAGATACGAAAAACCTTTCGTCCAGCGATGACAAAGCTATATCATATCTAAGGAACAAAATATTAGCCTAGAAATTCCTATAGACTAAGATTCTATGGCTATATAAGGCTGCAAAATATATTTATCAGGCCGTGGTGCTACTATAATTCAAAATCAAGAAGAAAAGTTTACAAATTCAAGTCAACTTTTCCACCAGTAAAACTGAAAATCTGAAAGCTTAAATCACTCATTTAAGTTTTTTAGGCCCTGGGCCTAGCTAGTGGGGCATTGGTCCCAAATTAATCCTACAGCAACTACGAGATTCGTAAGGAGTCTCGGATTGTAGTTGGGAGCTGGGCTGTACAATAGATCTTTAAGGTCGCGGTGCGGTTATAGCCCTTAGTGATAATAAAAATAGGTCCTAATAGCCAGAATTCAGCCAAGTTTTTTATTTGTATGAATTTTTTTCAATTTCTAATACTGACTTGAAAAGTTTGTCATCTTTTTAAATTTTTTTAAATTAAATTGTTAAATTAAATTAAATTTTAATTTTTTTTTTAGACCATGACCACACAAGGCAATTTTAGTTGAGCAATTCTTGATTTTGTAAGAGAGAGAGGAAAGAAGAATGGAAAGGGTACGAACTTGCTCGTACTTCGCCATTCCCTTTTGTTCTATCTTCGTATCTTCTATAAAAATGTAAAAAGAGAAGACAGGTAGCTTGAAGGTTAAATAACTGGTTGGGTAAGAAAGCTAAAATTGCCGAAACGAAAAATTTGTGTGTAGACAAAACGACAATTTTAAAAAAGAATTGAGAAAGAATTACCCAACTAGTTTTGCCGTGTGTGGTCCTGGTCTTATGAAGATAAAATACACAGTTTTTAAGGCTCTAACTTTCCTTCTTTATGTACCAGATTTATTTTTATGGGTTTTCATATAGTTTTACAGAAAGAATTTTACAAAATATATAAAAATCCCAGCCTGGGTCACAATAAAAATCAAAAATTATTTAAATGTTTTTTTTTTTTGCCACTTAAAAAAAACATATATTAAACGCAAGACACACTTACTCTATGTGACTGATAAAAAACAATATTAAGTTTGAACGTTTTTTTCTTCTACTTTTTTCTTTCACTTTATATTACTCTATGATGAATAGAACTGGCAGCAGTAAAATAAGCAACAACGACAATAGAAAGACTGTAACGAATACATAACAGCGGCGACATAAACATGATTTGCTGCTGTCAACCATAAACAACAGTTTTGTTTTGTCTATCAAGCTAACACATACGAACAATAACAAAAAAGTAATGAATGATCAAAGTAAGTGCTCTTATAACAGAGATCATATGCTGCAGAGTACGTTTAGTAGTGCGTATGTGTATTTAAGCCAAATGTAAGCAAAACAAAGGAAAATTTTAACTTTAAGAAAATAACAATGGCGCCAAATGCTTTTGAAGTGATTAAAAATGAAAAAAAATTAAAAAAAAAGTCAAAAGTAATAATCCAACAAAAATCTGCTTTACTCACATCACACTCTGTTGATGGAGTTTTCTTCCGTAATCTGCATTTTGGTTTGGTTAGAAGGTTTGGTACTTTTTTAGAAAATCAAAATTTATCATTTTAAAATTTCAGTTATATAACTGTGGGTATTAAGGGTTAATGGTTTAAAAATGTTTTTTAAATGCTCAAGATTTCTAGGGAAAATAAAGAGATTAAGATAAACAAATTTATCAAAATCAATTTAATAAAACAAACATTTTTTTATTTATTTTAAACCTAAAGCTGCCGGTCAATAACTTTACTTTAGTCATATGAACTACTTCATATAATTATATGCCAACTCTCAAGTTTTCTTCTAATATTTTTTCAAAGACTTATAGCTGTTTACCAAATTCGTCTTAAACTGATTCGTTTCTTTGTTTATTAAATTTTCTTTGATGATTTTCACTAACCTACACTTTTGGACATTATGTCGCCAATTCAGATATAACAAAAAAAACCCTTGATGATATTTCTTTAAGCTCGTATCAACTAAATAAAACCCAATTTAGTATATGGAATAGAAAGTGTCATGTTTTCTTAGTACTCAAGTGTTTCTTTTTTTTGTATCTTTTTTATAGCGAAACTCTTATTATTTTTTCTGTTTTCTTAAGCGATATTTTGTTTAATTTCTAATACTGGCGTCTCTAAAAACAACCCACTACCACTTGTAGCTGCATAAATTTTTTTAAAGTGTGTGTTTGTGTGTGTTAAAAAACCTTTATAGGCTTCATATGCAATTTATACATAAATACTATTTCTGTTTTCTTTCTATACTTTGTAAGCAGGATAACAAAATGCACAACGTATGCAAATTATTGCGGGTGTTATGGTTGCTGCAGTGGTCTTTCAAATGCGGCTGCTGTAGTAAATGTTGCTATTGTTGTTGGTATATCGTTATTATTTTGTATTGTTCTTGGCGTTAACAACACAATATTCAAACTTTATGCAAAGTAAAATTTATGAGAAATTAAATAAAATTTATTACACTTACCAGCAATTTTTTTCCTGGACTTTTTTTTTCCTTTTGTTTTCCTCCCTGTTTGGAAGTACACACAGAATTAGTTCGTTGTGTTGTTATTTTCCATTTTTTGATTCGCTTTAAAAATATTTTAATGGCAAGGAAATAGACAGGTAGAAGAAAAAGAATGGGCATATTAAGGATATAAGTGTACTGTAACAATGGTTAGTGTACGTGGCGGCCTAACGGGCTTAATTTTGAACCAACTACTCGCCAAGGCCCATGTAGCCGTAAGTGACCTAGATCAACCCCGTGGTTAACGATATCTGAGAGGCTCCCCTAACATTTTTCTCTATATCTCAGTTAGTCCGTTCATTAGATTTACACCGAAACATCTATGTCTCAAAGCCATACGAGCCGGGCACTTGCAGAGAAGGTGAAAGATTGTCTACTTACTTTCGGGTGACCGGCAGCTGCGGCAGTTGTCGTTGAATTGCAGACCCAGTATGCTGGCCTGTTTGCCGATCGTCCAGTGACTAGTTATCACAGCCACCATTATAGCGGAGCCGATATTGTTTCGTAACCTTAGACACTTGCAGACTCCGTCCTTGATAGTATAAAGATTCAGAATTTATTTACTTACTTTTATAGGATTGCAAAAGTTATTGGTAAATTAAATATTAAAAACAACAGCATGTATTGAATTTGTTATAACAGATTAGTAGAGTAAGCCTGCACATTTTATTAGTACTATCAAATAAAAAAAGAAAAATATTAAAAAAATCCTTCTGTTACATTCCTTATGAACTACCTAACACACCTTAACACAGTCTTGACAGTTTTACCATCAACTAGAAAAAGAAAATTGGGTTTGAGTGATTGAGTTTGAGCATTTTTTTTTTTTTTTGCTAAAAGCAAGAAGAGTTATGTTTGTTTAAACAAAACAAAAATGTACGTTTGTTGCTGATTTTAATCTACATTTTCACAATGGAAAATTGTGTAGGTGTATAAATTTTTATTAAAAGTAAAACAAAATAAGGAAGAATATAAAATAGAAATGCTTTATATAGTAGAAAAATTAATTGAAATATTGATTTATGAGTAACAAAGATAAATATTTGTCTGTAGAAATTTAAAACATATTCTAAATAAACTAATGAGATTAAAAATTTGTGTATAAGAAAAATATAAATTCTAATTTTTCTTATTACTTTTTATGTACCAACAATGTAAATTTAAAAATTGTTTTAAGAAAAGAAAATTTTTAAATATTAGCTAAAGTTTTATTTTTAATTCAAGTACAAAAGTATTTTGTGATAAAAAAACTTAACTTAATCATAACACAATGTGAATGGTTTTGTTTCAGAGCAACTAGGCGCCATAAAATCTTAAAATGGTTTAGGTACGATTTAGTCAAATAAAAGACCCCTTTTTAATTAAATCTCCTTTTCCTGAATTTAAGAAAATAAAATGAATTTAAAAAAACAAGGTGCAATCAGCCCTTCAAGTACTAGGGCAACAGTTCTCAATTGCTCTGGTACAAAATCTGGTATATCTACTTGTGTTATCATATGCTATTTCATTTTTTATTATTTTGTTTCACTCATTTCATTATATCGAGCCATGACCGCTAAAAAAGCTTAACCAATCTCATATTCGATTTTCGGTTTTTTATAAAAATTACAAAAATTTGAACCTTTAAATCTATTGTTAACATATGAAAAATGCCATTAAAATTTTATAGCAAAAACATGTTGAGCTTAAGTTCATATTGCTTGTTTGTTTACAGTTTGTTTATAGCAAAGATATTAAAAAAAACACCTTCTCCGGTAAAATCTTATAATTATTGGGTAAGCTTTTTGGCGGGAATGGCTCAGTGTTTAATATTTTTTAGTAGAAACAAAACGGGAATGGAATGTTAGTGCATAAGGGAACGATATGGAATCAAATCGGAACGAAATAGATATGAAACATTCCAGTTTCTTTTAATTTTTCGACTTAATAATGTTTCAATTCCATTTTGTTCCATAACAATTTTTTCACTGGTATTTATATAAAATTTATTTTTAATTAAACTTGAATACTTTTTTATTCCCAATTTAATTATAAATGAAATTTTCTATGAATCAAAATCACACTTAAGTCAATGGGCCATAATCATAGTCACAAAAAAAGTAGGCTTTTATAAATAGCTGACTTTTGTTCATAAGAATTATATAAATTTAAAGTCGTTTTTAAAAAGATTCCGATTTCAGTGTGACTATGATTATGGCCCAATGTCTTAAAAAAAACTTTAAAATTTAAGAAGTAAATTTAACATACGTTCACTATACTTATGACTGCATGGTTCTATTTTTAACTTAACGCCGTTAAAATTTGTTTCAAATAAATTTTTCAATTTTTTTTTTTTTTTTTTTTTTGCTTGAGAAATAAAATTTTTATTATATAAAAATTTATTTTAATAACAATTAAATTTCAGATTAGCAATAAAATTTTCTTTGACATTTATTAAAAATGAAAAGTTGCATGTAACTAAATTTACTGTAAACAGCTTTGCCACCAAAACAAATATTTATAACAAGTTGCTGGACTTTGATTTCTAGACAAAAGAAAACATCAACTTGGCCCCTTAAGCGCTTTTCAAGAAAATCAAAAATTAATTTCAACATTAAAATCGCAAAACCATTAAGCAACTACAAATATGTTGGATAAGCAAATAAAAGCTAAATGCGATCAGCGCTATTAATCGGAGAAAAAGTAAAAAAAAACCTCAATATGATTATTATTATTTAGTATTAGTATTTGCTTTGTTAGTAACATAAAAAAAAAATTGTTAGAAAACTAAAAAATTAATAAAAAAACGTTTAACATAAAGCAAGTTGCAGGCAACTTATGCTAAACAAATCAAGTAATTGCCATTTACTACGAGTAAGTTCTCGCTCTAAAGATTTAAATTTATTCAATTTGCAAAGTCTCTAAAGTCGTTTGTTATAGTTTAGGTTTATTTTCTTGTTCTCTATTCGAAAATATTGAAATAATAAATAGGTACCGATAAACTTATACGAGTACAAAACACTATGCGTTGCAGAAAATTTCATAAATTGTTTGGAAAACGAGGGTGGCTAAAGGATAGCTGGATATTAAAATGAATTAAATTATGTTGTGAATTATATATATCGAGTGATGCAACATACAAAAAATTATAATAAAAAGTTTCTGAATATTAAGCTCAAATCATAGCATTTGTAAAAGAGCAACTTGTACCTAAATTGTTGAATTTTTGCATACACAAACACTAAAATTTTCATTCGATATGAAATGTGTTGTTTTGGCCTTTGATTATGTTAGAATAAATCAAAAAAAAGGTACACATGTATCTAGGTTTTGAGAGTTTAAATTTGGCCCTGGGTCAACTTGGGTTTTTTTCTAATTATTAATCGGGGTAAGTAACTATGAGAATCCTCCATTTTACTTACATAACATATTCAGCTAACTTATTTGTCTTATTGAATCCTCTAACTTTTCAATTAATGGCACTTTTTTGACTCCAAATTAAAATAGAACAAATAGAAGTAATTCTGCTAGGACATGCAAAAATATTTATACTATCTATGGACGATCCTTATATCAAAGCATCTATTTTGGAGATTACAAAGAACTTTAGAGACGTAATTCTTGAAAGGAACCATTGGCTGAGTCCAACTTGAAGTCCAACTGACACGACATTGGAGACATTAGAGGTAGAACTTTTAAAGAGCTATTACTGTTAGAAAATTCCCTATGATATTTCACTTAGAAATTGATGCTACCTTCATATGTGCTAGGGAATATTTGAATAGAATTACTAAAATAAGGACCTTACACTTGATGTCAGACAGTCAAGCTGCACTGACAGGTTTACGATCAGCTGATCTAAGATTAGCTTTTGAAATAGATTGTCTGCTATCTCTAAATAAACTTGTAATCTAAAACAATATCACGTTGTATTGGCTGTCTGCATATAATACCCTTATTAGCAACGAGCGGGCAGACTAATCGGCCAAGAAAATTGTCCGGTACACGTGCTTATTAGCATCATTCTACTTGAGTTTATCTCCAGCATACATTATGAAGAAAACTGGTTGCTGAGCCATATCACAATTTTAAAAATACTAGGAATCGTAGACAGAACCTAGGCAAGCAAAGCGCTGCATTACACTATCACATACTATATCCCAGAAGGTACTGTCACTCAATAGGAATAACCTCAAGATCAGCTAATGCAGTTTTTATAGTTTAAACGGCGAAACCTTTGATAACGTGATTTTTGACAAATCAACCTAAGACTCTCTTAAGGAACGATTTCTGGGAGACTGTTTCTTGACTTCCAAAAATTTAGAAAAGCTGTCATCGAATAAGACTTTATTTGAGGCCTAGAGCTGGCACAATGAACACATGAGATATGCAAAAAATTCTTAGGATCACGGTACATGTGGTCTGGTAATAATAATTACAACCCAAATTGATTATTCTTAAAAAAATTCTGTTTTATTTATCATCAAGTGATCAATAACAATAATAAAATTTAATTTTAATATAACGAAATTTTATTGAAGATCACAACACATGCACCCGTGTGTGTATTTATTTTATAACTTTAATATTTTTAAGCCTTTGACAAAATCATGCAGTTTAAATTCTGTATGCAATCGTACTCCTAGCACTACCCTCATACTTGCAAAGCCTACTTTAGTAAACTAAATATGTTTTTCTTAAAATTTTTATTTATCATAGTTTTTTTTACTCTTTAGGAACTGTTTGTTACATTAAACAAATATTTATTTCATGTTGTATTATACATATATTTGATACAGTCATAAATATTGTGTGTTTTATTGAAGTGCCACCAATATATTGATTAATTTTTATCGCTAAAAACATTTTAAAAGTGATTTATTAAGAGTTGAGATAAATCATTTAACTAAATATTGATCACAACATAATGCTGTCCACGTACAATAAACTATGGCTTATTTTTGCCTCCTCAATATTTATACCTTCTGCACAATTTTTGTTTTTGTTTCTTTTTTTTTTCTGACAACATGCACATGAATATGAAACGAAATATGATCGTAATACTTAATGTATCGTATAATATTTGCACGTACGTTTTACTAAGTAGTAATTTGGTAATATGCATGTTCAAGTTAACAGCAAAATAAAAAAAAGTAAAACAAACAACTACTCAGATACCCTGTAAAAAAACTTTAAAAAAATTTTTTATTTCTTTAAAAAAAAATTCAAACCTCTCGTATGTAATACATGTTCATGTTTCTGTTTTTGTGGTATTTTATGTTTCCTTTTATTTCGATGTTTTCTGCTATATATTCCTCTCCTTCTCT
Source organism: Thelaira solivaga (assembly GCA_947397855.1). Taxonomy (NCBI): domain Eukaryota; kingdom Metazoa; phylum Arthropoda; class Insecta; order Diptera; family Tachinidae; genus Thelaira; species Thelaira solivaga. Next base: position 15,515,184 of record OX377611.1, on the reverse strand, counting down.
CTATCTCTTTAATATTTATTAGGCTTTTAATGATATGCTATTGATATCAGAGTGATAAATTTGTTTTTATTTTGGCAAATATTTTAAATGATTTTATTTATTTATTTAAGTTTTTCACCACATATTCATGATGCAGCAAACAGAATCTGATGGGAAGCTACTATATGGGCGGATTAAAATTTATTGAAATAATAAAATTTCTACACAGTTAAGAATCTGCAGCTCAAAAGTGAAGATGTTTTAAATGTAATTTACTTCACTCACTTGTTGCCATGGATTTTTTTTTTAATTATTCGTGATATTATTATCAAAAGCCATAATTGCACCGCCACCTGTACTATCCAATATGAGGCTTCTTCATGTTAAAAAAATTAGTATTCATGCTGGAACTATAGTGAATAAAGTTTTATTTTTTTAAATAAATTTATAATTATATCCTAAAGAAGCTACAAAAATTGGAGCGAAATATCGATATAAAAATAAATTTTTGAAAAATAAGACCTCAAGCTTAACAAAATAGCCATTTTAATTAAAAAGAAAAGGTCAAATAAAACTAACTAATAAATTATATATAAAGTTTAGTATAAAGTATATATATTCTGGATCCTTATGAATAGCGGAGTCGATTTAGCAATGTGCATCTGTCCGTTTTTTGCAGTGAATGTTAAATATGTTTTCACTTAATTTCTTATGTTTCTTAGTATTTGTAAATATCTTTTCAGTATGACTTATTAATAAATATGTTTCTCTAAGAGATTGCAAACGAACCATAAAATATTACGGGTTGGTATACATATCATTTTAAACAAGAGGTCGTCTAGATTTTTAATCTATTGCCCAAGTACTCAGAAAAATCTTTGGATTATTTTTAAAAAATTTTTGAAATTCCCTCATACCCCAGTAATCTTAATTTGAGGGCTTTTTACAATTCAACATTTTGCTGGGGTATAATTCCCCATTTTTGCTTTGAAAATTAAATAGGAATTTAATCTGTAGGCTCTAAGCTTTCTGAAAGTGTTTTAGTATTTTCGGAAAAATTTTTAGTTTTTATTGTATGATTCCAAAAGGAAACTGCCAAAATCTTTGCGAACAACAGTACTGGAGCGTATTTAAATTTAAAAAAAAAATTTTTTTAAATAGTACAAATTAGCTTCTGAGTATTTTAGTAATAGATTACAAGTCTAGACAATCTCTTCTTTAAAATTATATTTAATGGTTCGTCGGCAAGTTGCTAAAATCACTTAGAGCAACAGCATTGGGGTATATGGAAATTTCAAAATAAGCCAAAGTATTTTCCGAACGCACTATAGAATATTAAGAGATGAGACGTACTCGTATATCATTGTGAAGAGCAGGTCGTCTAGATTTGTAATCTTTCGCTCAAGTCCTCAGAAAAAACTTTGGATTATTTTAAAAAAATTTTGTAAATTTCCTCCTACCCCAGTACTCTTCCTCTGAAAGATTTTTACCATTCCCCGCTTTGCCGAGGTACCATTTACGATTTTGGCCATCAAAATTACGAAATCCAAACTGGAATGAAATTTGTAAGTTCTACGCTTTCTGAAAATGTTTTAAAATTTACGGGAAATTTCGTAGTTTTTATTCAATGATGCAAAAACGGAAATTGCCAAAACCAAAGTAATATCTGAATATTTAGTTGATAGGTTACAAATAAAAATGATCCAATCTAAACTATTGCCTAAAACACTTATGCTCTTATCCAAAAAAAATTAACGCAAACTTTAAAGTTAACGTTATCCAAATTTTTCATATAATTTTTTAAAAAAATTTACTTTAAAGTCTACGTCAACTTTTTTTGGATAAGAGCATTAATATTTAAATATTTAATGACGTAAGACGAATTTTTTTGTATGTTTTTGATATTTTAGAAGAATGTGGAAAGTGAAAAATATTAATATTTCACTAACACAGTAAAGTGTATATAAGACTCTGCACAGCCGAACTTAACTTGTCAACTGTGTTTTTGTTCGTAGTTCTTAAGCATCTTAGCTTAAGCACTTTTTTATTTATTTTTATTTTTACCTTCATTTTTATACATACACTCATACGAACCTGCTTTCAATACCTTTTAATTTTAAGATTTTTTTTATTTCATTTATTTGTAACAATTTGAATTGAAGCCCACCTAAATTCAAACCACCTGCATTGTTAGACAATTTGGAAACAAAACATATTATCACTTTTCAAAAATCTCTTTTTGTATAGTTTAAAATCGAAAAGAAAAAAGCTAAACTACAAATCCATACTAGTATTTGCTACACATCGTACTTTGCCCCACAACAAATAAGTAACTACAAGCAAGTAAATCAATAACAAAAAACAAAAAAATCAATGTTGAAACAATCAATATGCCACAATGATATTAAGAAAATAAAATTCAAATAATTGCTTAGCATGAATTGCTAGAGAAAAAAAAACGCGACAATTGCTTAAGTTGAAAATAAATAATAAATCAGTGCACTGAGCAATAGCAGAATTGACGTTAACGTTTACGTCGTAAAGTAATCAACAACCATGCAGTCAATAAATCGTAATTAATTAACAAAAAATCGATTGATTTTTTTTAATATTGAAAAGTAAAAAAATAAAAAAAAAAGATTTCTTTTTATATAATAAATGAGAATATATAAATAAATACGTCGATTTTTTTAAAACTTTTACTGCAGATTTTAATTTTTCGATTACTATTTTTCAACGAAATAATAAAAAAACAACACACAAAATAAATAAATTATTTTACAATGTACAAGCTTTACAACATACTATAAGCACCACTACGAGTATAAGGCTAAATTTGTTGTTGTTGTTGTTAAATTTTTTTCCATAATAGTCTTAACTAAAACCATAAATGATTTTGAAATTGGTCAGCAGCAAGACGTGGTCCCAACATGTGGTCGTCTGCAAGTAAACAGACCAAACCCAAAATACTTTTCATATAGTAAATAGTAGTAGATCTACAAGGTGTATAAAGCATATAATTTTTTTTTTCTCCAAAATTTCTGGTATGATTTAAGATTTTTAGCCTAATTTTGCAATAAACACAACATATATTGTATTCATATATAATTGAATTGTGAATATACGTGAGTATATGAGAGTGTGTGTGTGTTTGTATTTGTTTTAGTTCAATAATTTGGTAGTTTTTACACTTTCAATCCTAAATATACATAAACTAACCCATACAAACAAGTTATTGTACACTCACCGTTAAATGAAAAGTGAAATTTATTTTTATAATTTCAAGTCAATAAATAACACAAACAATAAAAGTTATGATTCGTAATCTCTGCTTAAAATAGTTTTTTTTGATACTCATTTTGGTACAGGTAGACTCAAACAATAAATGTCTTGATTCTTATTTTTCTTTTAATGGTCTTTCGAACATCCTTGAATAATGACACTAAAGACTGTTTGTAGGTTATTTTTTAAAGATAATTTTTCTTTCTATTTTTTTTAAAGATTTTCTGTAATTGTATAGGTCTCATAAATAAGGCGTAATAAATATCAAAATGAAGAATATGTAAAAAATCCTTAAATTTGAAAATTAATTTACAGTTTATTCTAACGTTTCTGTATCTTTCCGATATCAAGAAACTGTTGCAAATCTTACGCTGGCAGGGCAAAAAGAGCAGCTCTTTCGTATAAAAATTTCTATGAGGGTAGAGTGAAATTTCTCAAAACCTCTACACTTTCTGAAATCCATATTCCAGTACCTGTTGATTTTATTCGTGTCTATAAAATTATTTAGTTCAAAAAATTTTAATAATTATCCAAAGTAGTTTCTGACTGAGTATTGCGACGAGAGACTATAAATCTAGACGATTTCACCTTTATATATATGTGTTCCATTTTGAAAAATTCAAACAGATAAAGCAGCAAGAGGAAGGCGTAAATGAGCCTCGAAAGAACAAATTGTAAAGATATAATAGGCCTGCTTTTGAAAGTCGCTGTCAGCACGATTATACCGGGCTTATGTTTTATTAAAGGGACAACCACGTTCATAATAAAGCTAAATCTATTATGCCTATAAATTTGAATGATTTTATATTTAAACGGAAAAATGTATTAGGTGTACAATTTTCCTTCCGCCGTTTTGCAATAGATAGCTGTAGCGGTAAGTGGTAGCCGAAATAAATAGATGGTAGATGTCATACAACAAGCTTAAGTATTTGTTAACATAAGGCCATCGAAGTATTAGAAGATTTTTGTCTGCATCATAAAGTTATTCTCGATTAAACATGTCAGCTTACGAGCCAAATTCTAGTCATTTGCGCTACGTTTTAATTTTCTGCTTTAATATGCAAAAATCTGCGGCTGAGGTCCATCGAATGATCTCAGATACCTATGGTGAGGCTGCTATTAGTGAAAGAACGTGCCGAGAGTGGTTTCAACGCTTCAAGAGCGGGCTGGCAGGGTGGTGGAAGAGAGAAGGTTTTCGAAAATGCAGAATTGGAAGCAATACTTGATCAAGACTCCTGTCAAACACAACAATAATTGGCAGGATCATTAGAAGTGATATGCCTGATAGACATGGGCAGAAACAAGGAAATTGGGTGCCGTATGAATTGCAGCCGAGATATGTTGAACGGCGTTTGTTTGCAAAGACGTAAGGGATTTTAGCATCTCATTGTGACTAAGGAAGAAAAAAGGGTTCATTACGGCTTCGCTCTTATGAAGAAGTAAAAAATTGGATCGATTCGTGGATCGATTCGTGGATCGCTTCAAAAGATGACCAGTTTTTTCAACGCGGGATTCGTACGCTGCCCGAAAGATGGTAGAAAGCAGTGGCCAACGATAGACAATACTTTGAATCATAAATGTATAACCAGTTTCGGAAAAAAAAAAACAGCGGAAGCACAGTTGTTTCCTGATTGTGGAAGAGGGTAGCAAAAAAATGTATAAGAAGTCATATTATATTTTTTGTTTTTTTTACAATATTTGAGAAGAGAGTCTTTTATTTTTTTTGTCTTAACAAAATCTTGACACAAGTTTTAAATTTTATCTTAAAGCTTTTTGAGAATTTTTTTTAGCATTTTATATTTTTTAATTATAAAAAAAATGTAGTTTCTTTTTTCTCTTGGTAATACATTTTATAGTTTATTTAAAACTAATAAAAGCCCCTATTCATTATGCTGTTGGTGTATTTGCTTAACTAAGCCAAGTAATTGTTAGTAAAGTTAGTTAGAAACTAATCAGTGTTACATACGCCCCGTAACACCAAAGAAAATTGCAAACTAACATATGTTTAGTAACTGTGTATGTCTATTTATCTATTTAAAGTTTTTCGTTAACAATTTTTATGTATGTTTATATTATTAAACCTTTTTTTTTTTTGTTCCTTTTTTTTTTTTTTTGCTTAGTTTTGATTGTGGAACAACCTGTTGTGGGTTTTATTTTGCCTGAAACTATATTAGGTTAGTAAGTGTGTACTTTAAATTCAGTTAAATATGTTCGCTACATGTTAGTTTCATAAAAATTTATATACGAATGAATGAATGAATTAACTAAATTCTTTGAATGTATTAAGGTAAATGTATGTTATTTTATTGATGATATTATCATTAACTACACGTTAAAATTCATAAACATGTTTTTTTATTCTGTTTTTTTTTTTTTTTTTTTTTTTTTGTGTTTTTAAATAACAAATATGAATGCACTTAAACTCCAACTCCAACAATAGTAATAGTAATGCTAACTATGAATGTATACAAACGTTTTAATATTTTTTGTTGTTGTTTTAACAATTGTATTAGTATTATTATTATATTTTTAACAACTTTATGTTTATTTAGTTTTTTGAGTTTTTTTTTTTTTTTTTTTTTTTTTTTTATCTAAAAAGGAATACCAACCAACCAAATCGAAAACATATAAAAATTAGAGCAAATTGCTGTAATCAAAGAAATAGAAAAAATAAAATCTTTAATAAAATGTTTATGTATTAAGGTGGGGCAATCTAGTTAGATTATGTGCTGAAAATATTGTTAAAAAAATATATTAAAAAAGAAGTAAAAGTTTATTTATTAATTTCATTTTTATTAAACTATTTAAACAGGTTTTTTTTTTTTTTAAAAAAAGAATAAAACTACAAGTGAATAGCTTAAAACGATAAAACGCAATTTTATTAAAAAAAAACAGGTACAAACAAAAAAAGAGGCGAAGTATTGCTTTGGAAAAACATTAAAAGTATTTAGATTAAATTACTATGTCAAACCTTTTCATTTGGTTTTCATTTTTTAAAAGCTTATTGATGGCAATTTCATTCTCTGACAGCTACACTTCTATTTATTTTGTAATTCAGCTCCATTTGCTCTAGCACTTGCAGATGGAAAATGCTCAATTCCAGTCGAAGGTTGTCGTTTAACTCCCGAATTTTTACTTTTCGTTAAATCGCAAATAATTTTTATTCTTTTTAATTGGCTTCTTATTTAGTTCTTTAGCTGAGGTTGTTGTTTTAACTAAATAATGTTGATCTTATTCAATCAGCATTTAACGATAGCGCGTGTAAATGGGCTCAAACACTCAATTTTTATGGATGTAATGGTGATTCCTTAATGGGTTCATTCCTTAATTGCCTATATTCTAAATATAGTAGTTTTTCTTATTGAAGTAGCCTGATAACTAGAAATAAACTTCATCACTAAGCACAATTCCTTGTTAAAGTTCTTTAAGAACTTTACAAACAGATTTTTTTTTAAGTAAAATTCCACGATTTTGAAGCTTTGTTGCGGTGTTAAAGGACTTATTGAATAGAAATGTCAAGCCAGAGCTTCCGATATTTAGTTCTCATGCAGCTAAGCACACTCTTTACCTACACAGTGCCCCACGATGTAAATAAATCACTTGACATTGAGCCGCCAGATGAATGATTAAGGCCCTTCCTACCAAAAGTTTAGAGAGATTAATGTGTTAAAGAAAGATCAAAAACAAAAACAAATTTTGGGTTTTGTGCTTCGTGATTTCAACCAAGACAAGAATAACAAAAAGCATGGGCTTTTTTTAATGATGCTGTCACTTATACTTATATCATGCATTGTGCTTTATAAACCAGATATAGATCAAGTTCTACTTTATGTTGATTAAAAAGTCAATTTTTAACTCAATTTTGATTACTTAGACTGATATAAAACAAGCATCGGCTGTACCTACACAATTTTTTAGTTTACCAAATTCTTTTGTCTTTTGATTTTTCTTAACTTCTATTATCAGTAGTTTAATCACTCTTATTCGGCGTGCGAACCAGTCGAGTTTAATACAATTAATTCCGTTTCAGCTAAAGCCAGTTTGTATAAATTCGTATACTATATTTTCTTTTACTTCTTTTAATTTGTTTTTTTTTTTTACTTTTAGTATTTTAAAGAATTTGATCAACAAATAAATTTTATTTGGAATAGGAGATTTTTAACTCAAAAATTAAAAAACACTTCTAAGACAAAGTTTTGCTTTAATAAAAAATTTTTATTTTAGAAAATAATTAACTGTAACAGAAGATGCTAATATTATTCCTATTAAATTATATAATTTTTCAGTCATTATTTATTTTTAAATATTTTTTTGAGGGTCCTGAATGAATGTGTTCTCTTTCAGGGGTTAAATAAAACATTTTGTCTTAAGCATGTTAAAATTTTATTGTCCTATATCAAGGTTATTTAACATATTAGGCTTATGTTAATAAATTTATACGTTCCTTTTTGAAAAAGAGAATAAAAAAATCCATTCGAAATCATGGGTGTTCACTAGCTTTTATGGAAATTGCTTAATGTCAAAACATTACTACACCCATATGCAGATTAGGAGTTTGAAATATAACAAACAAACAAAAAATACAAACAATTTTGCATGATCCTTTATCACAACGACAGGTTCACTAAAGAATTTTCTCTACTTGGCCAACCTACAAAACTTGCATACTTAAACAGCCAATACAAAACTCCACAAAAGTCTAAAGGTAGTTAGTATGAGCATGAATATGAGCACAAGTTTGAGTATATTTTTATAAAGTTTTTAGTAACTTTTGATTCACAACAGAAATTTTATGAAATAATTTCTGCTCTATTTCAATGTGGTAAACGCAAAATTGTATTCAATTTGCTGGATAAGTAATAAAATGAATTAAATTCGGCTGTAACGAATTTTATATAACCTATACAGGAGAATAATTAAAAATACGCTACACTCACAGCAATTACACACATTCATTTCAAATTTTTTTCAAGAATAAATAAAAGGAAAAAAAAAACGATTTTAAAATTATAAAATTGAGAAGGCAAAAAGGGTTAAAAGCCCTAAACTAATATCTAGCAAATAATGCAGATGAAGCTAAAGTTCAAAATACGAACTAGTCATCAAGTACCTACACCAAAGGTGAAGGGTATAAAACCAAAATAATTTTATGCGATAAAGGGTATGTGTAGTGATTATTTTCTTCGTTATTCTTAGTGTTTTTTGCTGTTTTGCATAGCTTTAAGCAAAAATCGTGATTTTACATTTATTTTAAGAATTTGATTTTTTCTGTTTTTTTTTTCATTTTGGTTTTGCTTAAATTAAAGAGAATCTTTTTTTTTTTTTTGAAACTTGATTTTGTATTATACACTGCTGCATATATAAATACATTCGTTACGTTTGTGTTTATATCTGTTTCATTTTATTTTGTGCAGGTTACGCTTGAGTTCACCTGTTAAAGCCAGATTCCTGTCTGGAGATTAAAATCACCTGCCTTCTTCGTATAGTACGTACTCGTGATTCTTTTCTTTTTTATTTTCATCATTCATATTTTTTTGGTTTCTGTTAAAGTTTGCGTAAGGCACCCACGCAATTACCCAAAGTGGACAAGTTTTATTTTAAAGTAGCTTTGTTTCCCTATAAAAATCTCATACCAAACCAGCAACATTGTAGCGTCATTGAAGAGCTAAAGGCAATTTTAAAATATATTTTTCTTTTTACTTTGCTCGTTATTTGTTTTCTTAGAGATGATGAAGTTGGCAATTTATACCATTTTTGGGTTTGGTCATGTTTGCTTAGGTTTTTTGTTGCACTGGCTAAAAATTTGCTTTAGTTGTTGCTATTTTTTCTTTTAAACAAAATTATGATTTATTTACGTTTTGTTTAAAACAAAAGCTTGAAATTTGTTATATTTTTGGTTACAAAAATTTTTGAATCTTTATAAAATTTTTTAAACTCAGATTTTAATTAACAAACTTAATCAATTATGGTGAGTTTTAGATATTTAATTTACAAGCAGTTTTGCATTGCTTGTCTGTGTATTAGGTTTCCCAAAATTTAATTGATTTTTTGACTTCAAGAATAATAAAAATAAAGTTACTTAATAAAAACAAATAGTTCAATGAAAAAATCTATTAATTATAAAAAATACGCTGCGCCTGGCAGTACAAAAAATAACAACAAATTATTATAACCAAAAAAGTTGTGCATTGTATTAATCGAAAAAAAGTCGGTAGTATAAATTGTTGTTCAATTGATGGTAATACATATGATATGAAACTGAAATGCATCGGTGGTAACACCAAGAGGAAAAATGGAATTTTAAAAAGCTGTGTATTGTGATGAGGTTAAAAAATTCTCGTATTCTATTTCCTAATATACTTGAGTTAAATACTTAACATTAACAACACATAGCATCCAAAAAAAAAGTTGGTGACACAGATGGTGCTGATGAGGAGAAAGGGATTTCTCCGAAGGTGATCACTAGAACAAACCAGTGTCTGGGGTTAAAATCAATTTTTCTGCATTTCAAATAATATCAAATTATCAGAAATTAAAATAACAAATAAAAAACATTATGTACCTTCAATAATAGAGAATTATATGGAAATATTTTTGATAATGGGTACATATACTGAACTAAAAAGGGCGAGTAATAATATATATATATATATATATATATATATATATATATATATATATATATATATATATATATATATATATAACATAATAATAAAATTACTTAAAGTTATAAAATGATCTGTTAAATGTGTTACTTCACAGTTTGCAGTTTATAAAACCGAAATTCGACAATGTAAAGATTACTGTTACAGCTTTTTGTTATAATTGAGATTTATGGAGTAAAATCTTAAGATTAAAAAAATAATAATGAGACTTAATTTAGTTCAATTAATTAATTAATTTTTCTTCAACTTATTTTTTATATTTCATTCTTTGGACCATACTGAATTTAACGACCAAGCAATAAACTGAAGGGAAATAAAGCTTGAAACTTTTCGTATGGGGTTATGCAAAAAATATCTGTTGAAGAGTATAATTCTGCATCGATTATAATTGTGGTCATCTCCCTGATATTAAATATTTTTCATAATTAAAATTTATGTCATACAAAGTTAAAATAGTTAGTAGAATTTTTTTAACAGGCTACGTTATTATTAATAAATAAATAAATGAAAAATGAAAACGAAAAATAATAATAGTATTTAAATTTTTACACGCAGGAGTGACTTTTGACACACAGTGTATAATTATACTGTAAGTGTGTATGTCACTTAATTTCTATTAAGCGTTTGGAGTAATTGTAATGAATTTTGTTGTATGCTTTTGGGTGGCGCGCTCGATGGCTTGGTTTTACAAATCAACCCACCAAGTGGCGCGGCAACCTGCATTTCTGTTTGTAGTAAATAAGCGTTTTCCATTAAAAGTCCAGATACAAATTGCAATACCATATGCCGGGCTAAATTGTGAATCTTAATCTTCCAGGGCGCTACATAATCATATTCTCCATCATTTTCATCTAAATTATCAATTTTTTTTGGTTACAAAATCACAGTCATTTAGAAAAAAAATAAATCACCACATAAGAGAAAACACTGATAGTGGAGTTTACATGTTTTTTAAACCGAATACGTAAGAAGTCGTTTTTATAAAAAAAAAATTTTTTTGAAAACATTTGACTTAGGAGGTTTTTGAAACAACCAAGACATTTATATTGCTGTATTATTATTTTTGATTAATATTTGTGCTGTCTAAAAATAATCCTTTATTTAGATACTCATAGTGCATTGCATGTCCGTTAGCTGTTAAAATCAAAAGACTTGGACAACAAACTTGTTTTTTATATATACGCTTCATATTGCAGTTCTTTTGTTGGCTTTCAGCAGCATATTGTTTTGTGCTTTTATCCTAAAACTGATAAGATTTCTATGCTTAAAACCATAGAACTGACCTTGATGTTAAGAATTAAATTTTTTTTGTTATAAATAATTCTTGTGTTTACCCCAAAAAACGTATTAATCTTTTTAATTTCATCATATTTGTTTTAGTTGCTTAAACAAACAACACCTTAATAATTGTTTATAATTTGTTGGTATTATCACAGTAAACTAATCGTATAAGATTGTTTTCAATAAAGTTTCGAGGTGATAAAAACTTAAGCAAACACTTTTTTTTTTGTTTTTTTTTTTTTTTGCTATTGCTTAAATTACAGCCATTATCAAATGTGTTGTGTGTTATAAATATCTTTTAACATGCTAAAACATGAACAGCTTTAAGCTAAAAGCTTTACCAGTAATAACTACGAGTAATAACTAAAACAAACAGGTGAGTAGCGACTTTAAAGCAAAACAATAAATAAACGTTTAAGTAAATAAACTAACATACACAAGAGCCCTATAATTATAAAAACCAAAAACAAAAACAATCATTTCGTATAATTAAAGTGAATTTTTTAAGCAAACAAATCTTTAAATTACATAATCAATGACTCATGCAATTTGCAATTTATCTGCTGAGACCTGCATTGATTTTTTTTTTTTTTTTTTTAAAGTGAAATCTAGTTCTTTGTTTATAAATTATGCTGAAAATTAAATTAAAATAATTTTTTTTGAAATGCTTTAAAATTTTATACATCAAACATATACCGTTTAAATTAAGCTTAAATTCAGGTTGCTGTTTTTTTGGTGCTTTTAAAAATTTTGCTGCTTAAATTGTATTTATAGTTTTTGTTTTTTTTTTTTTTTGTTTTCTTAGAATTGAAGGTTTTATTTCCATTTAAGTTGCCACTAAATCGTTTGCGGTTTGAACAATAAAATTTAAAAATTATTTGCAAAATCCATAAATCTTTGAGCAGCCAAAAGGAAACCAAACAAAAATATTTTTTTGTTATCTTCCTTTAAGCCATTGTTGTGAATACACTAGTTGGCTGGCTGGTTGGATTCCTTTATTTTATTTTTGCAACAAAAACAAGCCACACTAAACGGTGTTTTCATGTTTGCTAAGATCATTGTTGCATAATTTCTTTTAACAAAAATATAATGTGAACAAGTGTTAAATTTCGTGTCTTTTGTTTTCAGGTTAAGCTAAAGGAAACAAAAATTTTGTTATTTAGACGACTAAGAAAACATGTCGTCTTTTGCAAAGCACATTTTTTAAGATTTAGCTTACTTTTTTTTAATTTTATTTAATAAAATTTGCTTTAATTTTATTTATTTTTTAATATGGTTCTTTTCAATGTTAATTGGCTTTGCTCCATTAGCTTTTATATTTTTTAAGAAATTTAATTGAAAAACAATGATTTCTAATTTAATTTTAATATTTTACTTAACTAAAATCAATTAAGAAAATTACGTTTTGACTTAAGAAAATTCATACAAGACAATTCGTCAAAAAGTTTAACTTAATTTCTTTAAAAAACAAAAGTATTTATTAGAATTTATATGGCATCCTGAGAAAATTTATTATAAAAAAGTTATTCGAGTAAAAAAAAGTGATTTTAAAGCAAAATAAATGCTACGAAAAGGTTAATTGTCTTAGCACCTCTCATCCTGCAGGCACTGTTTGATATTTATAATCAGTATAGAGTAAAGGCTTTGAATCAATGGTATTTGGTCAAACAACATTAAAAGCAAATTTATTAGTATGAGTCAAATAGACCAAAATAGAGATTGTTGAGCTTTGCCTAAGAAAATAACTTCAAATAGTAACATCTTTTTTCACTCTGATAGCAAGGCAGCTCAAAAGTATTTTGGAACTCTCTAACCTTTACAAAGATTAGACTTACATCCTATAACTAGGTACACTTAGTACCGATGAGAGCTCATTTTGTATATATAGCGACAAGGGGGCAAAAGAACTGGCAAAAAAGCTATTACTAGTATTTAGCTTGATTGACCCAGAATCATTCTATGCTCTGTCTTGAAGCTCTATTAAACTCAAAATAAAGTATTAGCATTCGTAACAATATTGCTTTCAGGATAGCAAAAACATTCAGGAAATTTCGATTTCGGCAGAAAAGAAATGACTTAGTACACCTGATTTGGTTAGGAATTCGAATTGCAATAGGATTCATAATTTGTTATTCTAGACTTCAATAGTCTGGTCAAATATGAGAATCAGTTGTGGCAATCTCTGCAAGTGGTGTAACGAAAACGAAGGGACAGCAGAACATATGTCACTGTAATGGTCTAATATTTACCCGTTTTCATTATTTAAGGCATCACTACCATCAACTATTTGAAATGGCTTAACATGAATTTTAAAATGAAGAGAATACCTAAAGAATATTCTGGCCGCAGTAATCCGGTAACTTATTCCCACTCATATTTCTTCATTTAAAATTCACCAAGTTATCCAAATTTCCTTTAAGAACTATTTATTAATTTGGTAAATTCTTAAAAGATTTTGTGATATTTATATCTCACACAATCGTTAATCAGAGCAAGTTATTCATTTAAATATAGATAAATTTTACAGCAAATAACACACTATGAAATGAATAAAATTGCCTTTTTTGGAATAACAAGAGTAAGTTTAAGGAATGTGCTTATGAAAGAGAATAGCATTGCCCTTAATAAATGTGCAAGGAGTTTCAAAAATTTATGGATTAGTAGTCAGTTGCAGAAATATTGTTGAGATTATTCATAAGATATGACCAGCAATGCTCGAAAAGATTGCTATAAATTAAACCTCCAGAATAATCTTCATAAAGAACAGTCCCTGTCATTCTCAAAAGTAAATTGCCTTAATAAATGTTCTTTTGAATAAATTAAAAATTTGATAAAAATTTAAATTTTGTGCATCATGTGCAACAATTTCAAATTCTGTCAGTTTAAAAAAAAAATTTTTTAATCGTTAATGGCAACTGAAAGAAGACAATAAATAGAATTAAGAGTTAAATTTTCTGCTTTCTACTCTTTCATGAAATAAATATTTTTATTCTATTGAGGTATTTTTAGGTTACCTGTTTACTCCAACCTAATGCATTTTATAAATACCTCCCACTAATTTCAGCAACTTGATGGTATATAAAAATTATTAAGCTTATTTATTTTTCTGGTGCTTACTAAGCTATTTATTGTTTAGAATTTTGTTAAGTATAGCTGATTTCAGTGTTTTCCTTTTTTAATGGTAAATAGCCTGATTTTGTTTTAAAAACACAAGCCATAAGCATACATTTTTAGCAAAAATATAAGCCATATGCTCGTTTTTTTTTCCAATAAAATATAGTGGGAGATTTGAATGAACAAAAAATAAATAACTATTACATAAAAACAAAAATAAACCATAATAAAACTTTCAATTTGTATTTGCAAGCATACTGTTAAACACATAAATTTTGATTACATTTGCTAGTTGGTAAGAGCAAAAATAAATAAATAAAATCGAATGAAAACTTATTGTTTGATTCAGGTGTTATTTCATATTCCTATTTAATTTTTTTTTTTGTTTTATTTTTCTTGCAAAACACCTCTATTTTTGCTGAAAATTTGCATAACTATCTGCGATTAAAGGAGATTTAAAAAAAGCTGTGCAGCACAAGGTATAAATAAAAGTCGCTTATTAATATACTTATTTAGCTAAATTTAATATGACAACAGGGCTTATTATATTAAAAAAAATATATTTTTGTTTGAATTCTTGCTGAAAAATAATCCGAAAATTAATCACTCAACTTTCGTATGTTTTTCAAATTACACTGTAAATATTTACTACCATTTGTAGTCTGTGAAGCCTTTTTCCCAATTTGCTGTAGGTATATGGAAAATAGTGTCTAAAATTATAAGCGACAGTAAGTCCAAATTGAAAGTAGAAGCTAATTCATTGCATTTGATGCCAATGTATTCGATTAAAGTCTTATTTGCAATAATTATTATAAAAAATTACAGTAAAACTTGCTTTAAATCAATACGGTGGTTTAATTAAGGTTTTTTAAAACTATTTTTTTTTAAATACAATTTAATTATATTATTTCATTTGCTGAACCAAAAACTCTAAATTATAAATTTGATCAGCAATAAATTTGCGATTCCCTCTTGATTACTTGGAAAACTGGAAGGAATTTTTTAATACGGGTCAATGGAATATTTGTATTCAAGCTGACACGACTTTCTTTCGTTATTGAACGAGTATCCAAAAAAAGAAAACAGTTTTAAATCTTATCTGTCAGTGATCGTCTAGTTTTATTATTGTAAATATTTACCCCCTTATCCAAAAAAATTAATATAGACTTTAAAGTCAACGTTATCGAAATTTTTCATATAATTTTTTCATAAATTGTACTTTAAAGTCTACGTCAACTTTTTTTTGGATAAGAGCACTATTCTATATTTGCTGCAACTTAGATAATCTTTTCTACAGGCCATAAGATCACTGTTGAAAAATTAAGCTTGGAATGAAGCCAATTATAATTTTCAGTGAGAATTCATCTATTTTTTTTTTTTTCAAATCTACAAGTAGTCCACCAAAAGTCTTGCCCTACGTAATCCATATCGTGAGAACAATTGCAAAGTTCATTCATCATGTAAGCTACGGAAAGTAAATATTGACTGATCCTAAAATTTCTTATCTATTTCTTATCTTATGATATCTAAGATCAATCATTTCGTTAGGAGTTGGTTTTGTTGAGTACCAGTGCCGTTCACGAATGTGGACATTAATAGCGTGATAAAGCGTTCCGCTTGTCTGAATTCAATCAGCGATTTCAAAAATTTTTAGAATGCTAATGCGAACCATGAACTAGTTTTCTTCTAATGTATCCTAGATAGATGAAAATAAAGGTTTTGGTTCTATGAACGTACGGCAGGCCGCTCTTTTTTTACGGCTCCTATTACATCGAGATACAGATTTTTCGGTGCTCATTTTCAGGGCAAAATATCTGAAACTAACTTAGTGGGATGCTTATATTGCTTTAAGGCTTTTCTATTTGGTTTGTATGATGTTATCTCAAAAGTATGTGATTCTGAGCAGAATATATTGTTTCTAATTGAAGTTTCTTGAAACTAAACAAAAATGTATAATAACATCATTAGCCAGTATCTACATGGCAATCAAATTGATTTGTTAAAACCTCAAATCTGCTCAGAAATTTACTTGCTAATAAACTTATTACATTCAAAAGATAGATTGATAATACAAACATCAATTTTATAAAAATTTTTTTTTTAAATAATTAGAAATTAAGTGCTTATTAGAAGGAAGAAAATTTTATTTTTTTTAGGTGCTTCTATGTAACAGAACATAATGTAAGAAAAATAAATGATCAACAATTTTCTAAGAACTTTAGAACAGCCTGATAAGTTATTCGATTACTAAATGTTTGTACAACTTGAACTAACGTACTTCAAATTTAATTATAAAATTTGTTTAAATCTTGTTCGAGCATTTAGATTTTTTTTCATTAAATTAACAGCTTAAGGCTTTTTATTTTAATAAATTTATTTTTTTGCTAAACTTTATAAAACGTTTTTGTTAAGCCACTCGCGCAGATGAGTTTTATAAGAAAAACAAATTAATGTAAATACATGGAAGTACTAATATAATCGTACAACAATCACCCGCATACACTAGTATGCGTTTATCTTGCCATAAATGAATCTTTAAAATTCTTCAACAAATTATCTAGAAGAGAAAAAACTAACGATATTCCCAGGCTTTAGTTTAATGCAAGTGCAGCAAACAATCAAATCCCTTTAAGCATTCATCACCAGTAATTACTTGAATGATGGAGATGGAAAAAGTATAAAAAAAAAGAAAACAAATTATATGAAACAACCTTGAATCATATTGTTTAAAACCTAAGAATTTGTTAAAGTTTGTGTAGATGGCATTTTGCGTTCATATAAAATCCAGTAAAATCGCTACAAACAAACAAAACATAATAAGAAAATGCATCATCAACATACTACCATCATCCCATTATCACATACCAGACGCACTTGCTGCTTACTGTTGGCCTTTCACATACAACTAATACCACGACTAGTACTACTACTACAACTACTACTGAGCTAAAGCCACAGCCAAACGGTCAGACGTTTATATATTTTAAGTATGATGAGTAGGCTGGTACTTTGGTTGGCTAAACTCTTGAAATAAATCTCACTCACAAAATGTACAACAACAAAAATATTTACTGCTTAAGGCAAACTAAATGAAAAAAAAAAAAAACCAATAAAGTTTTCAAAACGAAAACATAAAAATTTAAGTTTAAGGGGCAATTTTTCAAGAGATAAAATAAAAGCAAATTATCGATTTAAGCAATAACGTGTTTAGTTCCATTGGAAAAGGCCACAGAACATTTAATGTGCGTTAGGATTAAACTAAACAAGATTGAAATTTTTCTAAAGTGGCCAGGTTTTTTTCTAAGGATTTTTCTTAAAATAGTGAATCCATAACTGCATATAAAATAAAGCCAACTTATCTGTTGAGCCATTTTAAAGAACTCAAAAGAAAAATTGAAACTAATTTATACCGCAGGATTAAGCTAATATGTTAACTTGGTTTTTTATAAGTTAACAAATTAAATTAAGCCTCCAGTGTTAAGGCGGTTCAGACGAAAACCTTCATAGGAAGCCAAACGTAGTTAAGAAAAAAATACATTTCATAAATTTTTCACTTTATTAAACCTCAAAAAATTATTCTAGACCCATGAATGGATTTTTCATTTAAAACTCACATCACTGTTGTACATAAAAGAATAACAGGCTCTAAAAATAAACAATTAATGTTGTACGGAAATGTACGGGATAGATATCGTATGGAAACGTACGACTTGGCATTCAATGTATTAATAATAATGGCAGGTCAGGTCACCTATAAAAAAGTGAAGAAAAATTTTATTTTAATAAAACAGATAAAAGCATCTTTTACTGCTGAGATGTAACAATATTTCCAAAAATTCGCGCATCGAACTAAAAATTAAAAACAAAAAAATATTCTCAGGAGTTCAAGGCAAGTCCGTCGTTTAGTTGAAACCAAAATTTTTGATTTTTTTAGTTTTTATTTCTGTATTTCTTTATTAAATTTTAAACAACACTCTTACAGCTCTTCAAATTCACTAGCTTACTACTTTTAAAAGCCAAGATTTTCAGGAAATTTTACCAAATTAGTTATGTGAAGAGCTAATGTGTTAAAAAATTTGCTATGAATGTAATAAAATGCTTAATTTTTGGCTATAACATCATTTAATTGATATTCATTTAGAAAAAACTTAAAAGGCCTTTGTCTCCCACACAGTAAATGCAGCATGTTATCCTTACAAACTCAAGTTAATTTAAACTTTATAGTGTTTAAGCTGCTGATGATGGTAAGGCGGATATTGTTGCTATTTTTATTTTAGGCGTTGTTAAATGCACCTGTTGCAATGAACCAAAAACAAGCCTCCAGCATAATGTTATTAAACCAAGAGAAAACAAATAAAATCATGCCTCATTTCTTTTAGGTTTAGCAAATTACAAAGAAAACTTTATACGAATTCCAAAGTTAAGACTCGCATAATAATGAATCTGCTGCAAGTGTATTCTAAGAGCAGGCCAGAATGCTTTTGTATTACAAGCGGCATTTAATTTCTTTGTAAAGCAAAAGCTTATAAGAAGTAAGAGCTAAAGAGATGAGAAAAATAAATGAAACAAAGGCAGTAATCAACGAGCGTACAGGTTATTATTTTCCAGTAATCAATATGAACATGCACACTTACACAATATCGTGCAACAATATAGATAATTTTCCAAAGTTTGTTGGCTTTAAAAATAAATAAAACGCACACATACACACAAGTAAACAGAATAAAAATATTATAAAAGCGCGTAAAAATATTAATGCACCAACAACTGCCTTCACACTATTAAATGAATAGACCAGCATCTATATCTTTTTACATGGCAAAGGTATCTAAAACCAGAACTTTAACATCAGCAACATTAACAACTTTTGCAATAATAGCATAAGCAACAGCAAGAGCATCAACATCATTCACATTTTACAATAGCACCAATAAAAAGCACTTCATGCTGCCAATCAATCAATCACTCACTCATTCATTCATTCACTAACTCACTTAAATACAAGTACAAGCCAAAAATATTGTATCAAGTATGTACTTTCAAAAGCATCATCACTAAACTAACTAAATATTGCGTTCATCTTAAGCCAGCCAAAACTTTTCTTAAAGTTAATACTATTTACACCAACACCAATTACAAAGCAAATGTTTTCTACTGCAGGCGAAAAATAAAAAAAATAAAAATTAAAGAAAACACTTGCTGGTTTTATTTTCAAAAGTATATGAGAATAACTTTTTGCTGCTTCATCTGTTTATACACCACATTTCTTTATAATGGCAGATGATTTGAAATTATTGTTACTAGAGATGGTCAAGTGTAATAGTTTTGTCATGATGTTGCAGTTAATGTTTTGCGTTTTTTTCTCCTCTCTCCACTAACATCATTATTGGTTTCATTTACACCACCTTCATCGTGCAGTAAAATGCTTGATGTAATGGGAAAAATATTAATGGCTACAAAATTTATTTGTTAAAAATAATAACAGTTGGGAAGGCATGACTAACACACAGAATTTCTTAACTTAAATTTGAATTTAAAAAATATATATAAAACTAGCCACGCCCACCTTGGATTCATGTATACGCCCACTTTTAAATAAAATGTTTTTCAATCGATTTTTTATAATATATTTTACATATGCTGACAATGCCATCTGCTAAGTCCACTTTTTTAACAAAATAATTAAAGTTTAAAATTCTTTTTTTTTAACGAATTTTTCTGAAAGTTGGTAAATAAATTTTTTTTTTTTCGACCAACCATACTTTATTTTCCGCTTACTTTTGAAGCAAAAAATTGAAAAGAGTCTTGAAATGATTAAAATTATATATTTAATGGATTTTTCTTTAATTTAGTACACAAATTGTTTATATTTTAAGGAAAGCTACCATCTACTTTTGGACCAACCATGCCCACGGCTACGCCTACTTTTTAAACAAAGTACAATTAAATCTCGATTAACCGGGCCTCTATTGATCGGTTACATCTATTAACCGGCATGCGGTTATTTTTATTTTTTCCCTTTATTAACCGTGCTTTACATCTAATCTCCGTTTTATTATGTTCATTTAAATCCGATGGTTTCCTTTTTTAAGTTCATGTACCCAGACATAAAACATATTTGCGTTTTTATTCATTTAGTAAGTGAAATTTGATTTGTTAACACCTGTTTTGGAATGATGGCTACTTCAAAGAGTAAATTACCAAGCAGAGCAAGAAAAGTTCTTTCAATTAAAGACAAAATTACTTGGCTTCATGACTACGACAAAAACATATCTGTTAAGTTGTTGGCTGAAAAATATAGAGTTGGTAAGCAAACTCTACGCGATTTGGTGAAAAAAAAAAAACAAATTTTGCTATAAGATTCCAAAAGTTATTCAATCGACGGTTTAAACGATAGATATACACTCAAAAAATTCCGCAAATCCGAAAGTAGATTTTGCACTAAAAGGCTGAAATAGAAACTCCAACGTTGGCTCAAGCGATAGAGGCCTGTAATGTTCTGTTAAAGTTTATAGAAAATTCTCCAGCTATATCAGAACCAGATAAAATTCAGATGGTTCGTATTCAAAACCAATTATTGAGAGAAAAATTAAAAGCAAAGAGGCAAAGTAATATAAAAGAATAATTTAAATAAACAAATATTTCATTAGAATAAATAAATTTCTGTAAATTTTAATGTAACCTTTATTAACCGTGTATTTCGATTATCCGTGCTGGTGCCGGTCCCACGAGAGTCGAATAATTGAGGCTTAACTGTAATTAAAATTAAGTAAGTAAAGATAAATAAGCTGAGCTTAATACATTTTAATGTAAAGCCTTTCGGATTTTAGTATTGGTAAATATCATTTCAGTACTTTTGGCATATTTATCAAATACGTCTTACGTCATTAAATATTTCTGAATATGCTTTTAGCATTTATGGCATATTTATAAATGTGATTAGGAGAAATATAAGTGTAAGGTACAAATATGCATAAATACGTTGTTTTCTCAATAAGATTACAGGATGGGACACATATCATTTTAAAGGGGGGAGATTGTCTTTATTTGTAATCTATCGCCCAAATACTCAGAAGTTACTTTGGATTATTTTTAATATTTTTTTTTTTTTAATTTCCATGTAAGTATCAGTGCTGTTGCTCTGAGGAATTTAAGCAACTGCCGGACGAACCATAGAAGATCATTTAAAGTGGAGATCATATAGATTTATAATTTACCATCCAAATACTCAGAAGCTTCTTTAAATTAATTTAAAAACTTTTGAAATTTCATATACCCCAGTCTTACACAAATCTGTTTGAAAAAATTATTTTGGAAATTCGTAATAATAATTGGCATGTCTGCAATAAAACTCCGAACGTCTAGTCAAAACTACTAGCTTCAGACTGATAAGTTAAAATACTAAAATTAAACTATTTTCTAGACAGTATGAAGATTTGTTATTTTTAACTCAATCATTTAAAACCAGAATTTCATATGAGGGTATTTGAAAGATATTGATATATTGCCCTATAGCAATCATAGATCCTCTAATAAGCCACAGCTTACTTGAAGAAGCTGGTATCATATTTAAATTAACCAGCCCTTAGTACTTTTAGCGGCAAAGGTTATAAGCGTTTAACAGTAAGCTTTGTAATAATATTTTTGGTGTAAAAAATTTTTAAGCAAGTCTGTTGCACTAATATATGTGTTTTGTATACATTTTCATTGGTCACTGTGTACACTTTTATGTTAAACTTCCCCCATAGCCATTACACAAAAAAAAAAAAAAGAAACATTATCAGTTGATTTAAGATTTTTCATTTCGCTGTTTGAAGCAACCATAACAATAAGAAAAGAAAATTAAAACAAGTTGCGTAGGTTCCCCATTTAATTGTCGGCAATATCGTTATGTTTTTATACTCGTAATTCATATTGTTAATAACGCACTTGATTGTTAAGCTGAGTGTGATGTATGTACCCGCAATAACTTGTTGTGGGCAATTTTTACTGAATTTGAAAATAAATGAAAAGCAACTTGTGTTAAATAGAGTTGGCTTTTTATGATGCCTTTGTATTCTTCAAGATAACAATAATATTTTATTAATAAAAATATATGTAATAATTTCTATTTGGAATTTAAAAGTTTAACAAAATATTAATCTTTATTTGTGCTTAATTCCAGATTTTTTATTCTTCTCTTCTCTTTTACATTTGAATGCCCGTTGGGTATTACTGAATGTAATTAAAGAGTATATGAAAAACAAAAACAAAAAATTATAAAAAATAAAGATTAATATTTTATTAATAAAAATAATTAATTTTTTGTTATTACTTTACTTTTTTTAGAATAAAAGTTGTTGCTTAAGCCATTTTGCTTTGTACAAACTACAATGCTGTCATGAGCCATAATTGAAATTTATTAATTTTATTTTACATTTTTAAAGCGTATTAAATAATGTTTTATGAATATATTGCGTTTTTCATATTCCCTTTATTTATTCATTATTAACACAAAGTACACTAGAAGCTCTGATCACTCTGATTAAGAGAATCGCTGAGGTGGCCTTAAGCACTAAAAATCTAGTTACTTTAGTGTTAACTTGCTATTAATAAAATAACTTTTTATTAGTTTATTTTATAATAGATCGCAAATATTAATTAGAATCTGGGGTTCATGGGCTTGATACCTGCCAAGAAGTCTGTCCGATTTCTGTTATGTAAAAACAATTAAGCAAAAAAATTTTTAAATTAAAATTTATATTTTCAGAATTACATAAATTCCAAACAATCTTGATAAATGTGAGCAGAAAGCCGAGTTATAAATAAATAAAAAAATTCTCGAGTATTTTTTTTATTTTCATCTTTTTTTTTGCTGGCATTTAGCCTTGAAATTTATGATTTAGCCTTTAGCATTTATCCTAGCCTTTTTTCATTTTCAAAATAGCCTTAAACAGTTTTTTTTTTGCGGATAGTGCGAAAAAAATTTTGTATAATTAAAAAAAATAGAAAAGGGGGTAGTCTATGGTTTTTTGGCAAAAAAAATTTTTTTACGCTCTGTCTGCAAAAAAAAAATTTGAATTAAAGCCAATGCAGTTATCTATTATATCCAATGTATTAGAAATCAAGTCGATATCTAAAAAATTTAGCAAATTTTGACCAAAAAGGTAACCACTTCTACTGCTATCTATTTCCGGCCACTTTTTAGTAGAACTGGTTAACGTTTTGGTCATAATTTGCTAAGTTTTTAATATAACGACTTGATTATTTTGCGTTTTAAAGCTAACCGTATTGGCCTTAAATAGAAATTTTTTTCTGGTGAATAGTACAGGAAATTTTTTTATCTTTTTAAAAAAAAAACCCAAAGGGGTAGTCCATGGTAATTTTTGCCGAAAAAAATTTTTTTCGCACTATCGGCAAAAAAAAATATACTTTTATCTATTTTACGCAATAAAAGTCAAGTTGATATCTAAAAAACTAAGCAAGTTATGACCAAAAAGGTAACCAGTTTTACCACTGACCCTTTCCGGCCACTTTTTAGTAGAACTGGTTACCTCATAATTTGTTAAGTTTTCAATATATTTCCATGCACTCTAGTCTCATTAATTTCTTTTTTTTAATTTTTTTAATTATATTTTAGAACATATTTTCGTGGTCACGACGTGATTCTCATTTAAAATAAAAAATAACAAAATTTTTAGTATAAAAAGCAAAGGAAAACAAAAAGCATTATTTGAAATTAACAACAATTTTTATCGCATAAATATGCAAATTTCTGTTTTTATTTATCTTCTTCCATTTTTACTTCAATTTATTTTTGAATTGTACAAAATATATGTTAAGAGATCATCACTAATAAGTATGTGTGTTTCTATTTATATAAATAACATACTTCTGATTGTGTATGTAATTGTTGCTCTGTGTCTCAAAGAATTTATATTGTTTTGTATTAATATGTCTTATATTTCGATAAGAAACATTTTTATAAGCACATACACTTAAACGACTGAAAATTCTACCATGATACACTATAAAGGACCATAACTATTGATCGGCAATTTGATCTGTTTATAAAATAACAAAAAGAAAACTTAAATAAATATAAATTGTTTAACATTTGCACTGCTATTGAAAGGCAAATATTTTCAGGTTCAAAAAAAAAAAAAAAAAAAAAAAAACAAGAAGAAAGAAAAATATTGAACATAACGACAACCCCTGCTGTGCACTTGTTTTAACCAAAAATTCACTATAAACGGCAGCAGCAGCAGTAAAATAAAATTAAAAAAGTAAAAATACAAGCAACATAAGCTTTATTGTATTCCTGTTGCTAAAGGCAAACGTTTTTCTTGTGAAAAAAAAGCAAAAAGTAAAAATATGCGTTGCTTTGTCCTTTTTTTGTTAAGAATATTGCAATAATTTGGGACATTTGTTTAAAGTACTTTGAGGGAAAAATGTAGCTTTTTTAAATAATATTGAGGTCTTGTTTTGAAAACATTTATTTTTATATCAATTTGTGTAGCTTCTTCAGGATATAATTATAATTTTAATGTATTATTTAAAAGAAAAAGGTCAAATAAAACTAACTAATAAATTTTGCTTTTTTCTTTAATATTTTTAAAATTAATTTATTAAGAGAGGGATGCTTAAGTACTACATAAACTGCAGCCCAAAGTACTTAAGACTTACATGAAGTTTCCAGCCAACACTACAGATCATATTGAGTTCTTCAGTCTCTTTCTAGATCCAGATACTGTGAAAAGTATATTATCATAAGTAAGAAGAAAATCCTTTCAACTCTTTCTTAGGTGGAAACAGTAAAAGATTGATTTAACTACAATGAAAATTATTTTGATCCCCCATATCTGTTTGCAGATGTTCTTAGAGGAATATCGAAAAATTTTAAATCAATAAGAATTCTATAACGAAACTATTTTTT
Organism: Thelaira solivaga; assembly: GCA_947397855.1. Lineage (NCBI taxonomy): Eukaryota > Metazoa > Arthropoda > Insecta > Diptera > Tachinidae > Thelaira > Thelaira solivaga. The sequence goes on along the minus strand of OX377611.1, from coordinate 15,489,945 downwards.
GTTCAGTGAATTAGTTGAGCTTTTTATAAAGTAAAACTAATTCTGTAAATTAGAGAACTTGTATGTATTATGAAACCTCAAGGTTAGAATTGTGGCACTGGATATTGATTAAAATTTTAATCGATAACGAGTAACATGATTCAAGCCTTGAACTTTCATGGTTGTGAGAACTAATTTTTTTTTTTAATCAAAAATTTTGCGTGATAAAATATTTAGCCTGTTTTGAGAACTATACTTGAGTGAGAAATCAGTTATCTATCCAATATAGCTAACATAGTGGGTACATCAAGTAGTCTGCCTATTCTCTGCTAGTATGTGTAGGTACCCAACATAACGTCAGATTGCCGTAAACTCCTGAATAAAAGCTTTTTCTTTTTTTTTTCTTTTTTTTTTTATAATTTAGATTTTTTTCTTTAATTTGGTTGGGTATAAATTTAATTTAATTAAATAAATTTAATTAAGAAATGCTTGTTAGCAAGAGTGATATTAAAATTAAAAATAATCAACAAGTAACTACTAAATTTTCTTGGTACGTTGTTGTCAGTATAATTGCGCGCTTATGTGTTTTTATGGTCATATTTTGAATTTGTTCATAACTGGGTTTTATTACCTTATTTTCTTATTTTTTGTAGAAATTTTTGAAGGGTTCAGTAAATACAACGTTTTTTCTAGGAAAATTTACAACAAATAACAACATTTGTATGACAGCACCATCTAGCGTCAGTTATAGTTAAACATAAATATAGATAATGAATTTCTCGACCCCCAAAAACAGTAAGACACACACAACTTACCAGGATAATAAAAATAAATAAGCATTATTTTATCAAATTTTCAATAATATTTCCTTGTTAGATGGCATTCCAGAAACAACTTTAAATGCGTGTAAAAAAATCTCGCACTGAGTTAAAAAAAAAACCCTTCAAAGTTTTCTTGTGGATAGTGTCAACAACTTTCATTTTCAATTGATCTCATCCCACTCCCATTCGGAAAGTTCAATTTTGTATCACTGTGAGAAAAATCCTAATTGTTGTCCAAGTGAATCATTCAGCAAATCGAAACAGTTTATTTAAGGTATTTGCTTTCTTATTTTATATTTTAAAAGAAACCTTATAAAATATTATACATATCAGGATTACGCAGACATGATAGCACTGTATGGGTAAGAAATGGATAGAAACTGCCTTAGTAGAATATCGACATGTCCTCCGGCACACCCCTCTCGCTCTGTAAAGAGCAGATTGAAAATATTTTTTTTTACATAAAACACAGTGCACGAAAAATACAAAGAAAATGATCTGGATAGTAAACTTAGCAGAAAATTTACTGGGCTTAAATAGTTGAGAAATGTGCAGTTTTGGTAAACACGCGATGACAATGATATCAAATAGGATAAGGAACACCTGATCTGTCTGTACGCAGTACTGCAGATTCAGCGTGAGCTTTATTTTAATTAGCGCTACTTTGTAAGGCTTTATTTCACTGTCGACTGCAGTTAGATTAGTATGTAACGTACTAACCCAAATTCGATTCCTGACTAGACCCTGGGTGTTTTCTGAAGACAAGCCAAGAAGCTTCACGGATTTAAGAAAAAGTTGTAATTAGCTTAGGTAATGAAGGACATTTCTTTTATTTTTTCATATTTTTGAAGCCTTTCTAATGCTATTTTTTTCGTTTTCTTTCTGAAACAAATATCACAAAAGGACTACATGAAACAACGCAAGTAAGCACATTCTGTTTTTATTATTAGAGCGCCCTGTTCAACCTAACCTAACTTATACAGTTCGTGCATTTATCTTTATATAGATATCACTCAATTAAGAAACTATTGCTGCTTGAGAAGAGAAAGTTCAAACAGTCAATATAATTGCTGGTGCTACACTTCCACAGTACTATGATAATCAATTTACCTAGAAAATTTTTACCAAAAATACAAATTTTTTTTAGCATTTTTGATACGACACAATCACATTATTAATTTAAAATTTTTTCCTTTTTTTAAGAAAGTACTATTTCAGCTTAATAAGTTTTGAATATTTACTAAAACACATCACTTATTTTAGATCGTTTATTGGCTGGCATACATTTCGTTTACCTGTGCTTTATATGAAGTTCGTGTCCGGCAAAGTCTGCGTAAGCTTCTTTCTTTTTTTTTTGTTTTATATTTAAAGCGCAAAAATTCACAGGAAGTGAAAACACAGCAGTGCTCGTATTAAATAAAAATCAAAACAAAATAAAATAAAAAAAAAAATATATTCAGTAAAGATTGTCATCATATGAAAAATGTAAAAACGTTTGCAATTTGACACATTTTTCGAAAGCTTATAAACAGTGTTGTAGTTCTGTTATTTTTTTCTTTTCTTTCGTTTATTATTTTTATTATTATTATTTTGTTTATTTATTTGCACAAGAAGCATATAAAAATTTCGGAATTTTAAAATGTAGATGAAAGCATGATTTTGTTTATGGAAATAAAAATATCGTTTTAGGGTTTTGGTTTTTCAATATTTCTCAAGTTTTTCTGTAAAAGTCAATAAATTTACATAAACATATGTTTGTGGGGTTTTTTTTTAATTCAGGTTCGGGTGGAGTTGTTTTTGGAAAATAAAACAAGCTGAAATTTAAATTCTTTCACTGCTCATGTTTTATTATTTAAGTTTTTTTTTCAATATTGAAATCAGAGAATAATTTAATAAATTATTTAGTATTTTCTCTCATGTGGCATAATGTAAAATAATTTTTTTTTTTTAATTTTATTAAAAGCTTTTTGAAGTTTACTAATAACCCCACATCCAACAGATAAATACCTGGCAAAAACTCAAAATTAATTATACTCAATTTGAATTCTTTGATAACAGGTAGAATTTCGCATTTTTATTTTTGTATTAAACTTACACCACTACAACTTGTACAACGAATGTGTGAATAAATATTTTGTTTTTCTTATGCTAAGTGGCCATTAAAACAAAAGATTATGGAAACAAACTTGTGTTTGTTTTTATTTAATAAAACAAAACAGCATAAAAATAAATGAAACTTTTTCAAAAAAGAATTGCTTTGGCTGCAAAATTTTTGTTTGTTTGTTGTTTTTATTATTATTAAATTAAAGCTTTAAATATCTTGTTAATGGCTATAAAAAGCCAACTTAAAATATATTTAATCTGAAGAGTATTTTTGCAAACAAGCAAAATTATATTCACAAAATTTAAAATATAATTTGATGGACAATGTCTGTTAATTTTTGTGTGTGGTTGTTTGTTAAAAAATTCTTATGAATTTAGCTTGAAATTAATTGATTTCTATTCTATGCTTAACAATAAGTAATCTAATACGTATCCGGTATAACAAAAATCTTCAATCAAGTTTGTGCAAAATATCAATAATTTTAAAACGCCCGTAATTAAGTTCAAGGGTATTTCTGGCTGTCAATTAAATTAAAATTTTTTTAAACAAAACTGAGTCCAGCAGGCCAAAGAATTAAGCTAACGAATATCTAAATTTAAGTGTTTTTGAAATTCTAGTGATAGAACAAGACTTTAAAAACTAAAGTTTGATTTCTTGAGTAGCTAATTAGTAAGAGCTGGAGTCTAATTCTATCAGTCGTGGTTGAAATTATTTATATATGGAATATCGTTAGTATGAGATTTCTTAATTCTGATTGATACACGATAAGAAATGTATCGATTTAAAGTTCCCATGTTTAAAAGAATGCTAACGTATGTGTTTTCACACTGGATAAAAATTAATAATTTTAAACAAAAAAAAAGTATACAAAAAACTTTATTAAAAAAAAGCTAGAGTAACTAGTAGAGGATGCCCTGAACGGCTCACTTGAGTTCTTTGAGATATCTTTTAAGGTGAAAAACGGATAGCAATAGATATTGCAGAGCGAAAGGAGGTAGGAAGAATAAGAGTTCGTCACCTAAACCAGTTGCTACTCCGAATAAAGCCATATAGCATGCCGATCTCTATAGTCGACAGTGCAGTAAAACCCTGCAAGCAGCGTTCCCCGAAATAAAGCATGCATTGATTTCGAAAATTTATCAAAAAATAAGCCAATTACTTTCACAGTTAACCTTTTTTCTTAAGTTATGTCCGACTTAAGAAAACACCCTTTATAAAACTTAAATTAAAGTTGTGTAACATTTCCAATATATTAAAACTGTCATTTACTTACAAACAAACAAACATTTGCTATCAAACAAATTTCCAAAATTATCTTTGACAATTGAAATGCGTGTCCAAAGAGAAGTTACAAAAAAATAAAAGCTTTTCTAGGCAATCATATTAAAAAATAAAAATTAGAAATATTCGATGGCTTTATGTAAACAGATATCTTGTTGTAGGTGAAAATAAAATTCCAAAAAAATAAAAAACTTTCCTTCCTTGTCGTTACAGTTATCATACGAACGAGTACATGGTATGTGTAATAACACTCATATTCACTTTTCTATGCATTTGTCTACCTGTCAATTTTTGTTAGGAAATTCATTGAAATCATGTTTAATTTAAAAGAATTTTTTTTTTTTATTAATTTTATTTTGATATGACTTATTGCTTGCGTTAAAATGCATCTTAAATATTTGTTTAAAAGCCATAAGAAAATAACTTAAAAACAAATTTTTTCAAGTTTTTACAATTTGTTTTTATGTGGTTGTAGTTGTTGTAAGCTGGCTGTTTATTGTGGTAATCAATCAATTGTTGTTAGTTATGTTGCACTTACATACAAATGCCTGATTGTGTGTTTAGCATCCACATGCTTGTGCTTCTAGCGGTTTTTTTTGTTATTGTGAATGTTCATTATAATCGTACAAGTGTCTGGTTTTTTTTTTTTACCTCACTTTGTTGTCTTTTAGGATAACCTGTTGCAGTTAAAGGGACAGGCGTATCGAAATATGTTAATTTAGGAAATATTGTTTGTGCTTTTTCAATAGAATTTATTTTCTCTTTGAATTGATAGCAATAAAAGAGAAATTTTAATGGATGTTGCATTTTTCTAACATGCCTTAAGAATGTCTAATTTGACCTTTTTATTTGTTCAAATAGAAATTAAAAATGTATTTTGTGTAATGGAAAATTTGGAGAAATTTTTAATGTAGCGGTAGTGTGTCAATTAACTTAAGTGTGTCAATATTTTTTTGTTATTTTTATAAATTTTATATGACAGCTTGTATTTGTTGCTTTAATATCACAGTGCAACATTTTTGAAGTTATCGAATACAAACTTCTTCTCGTCTGGAACTACTCAAAGTGCTTTTGAAAGTAAGCAATGGATTTTGCTAGTTTATTTTCTGTACGGATTTTATTGCTCTTGATTTTGTTTTTGCTTTTAATACAAATTAGTTTTGCTGAACAGGCCATTATTTAACAATAGTTATGAAGTCAGTTCAAGCTGGCTTATTCTATTCTATTCTATTCTATTCTATTCTATTCTATTCTATTCTATTCTATTCTATTCTATTCTATTCTATTCTATTCTATTCTATTCTATTCTATTCTATTCTATTCTATTCTATTCTATTCTATTCTTTTCTATTCTATTCTATTCTATTCTATTCTATTATATTCTGTTCTATTCTATTCTATTCTATTCTATTCTATTCTATTCTATTCTATTCTATTCTATTCTATTCTATTCTATTCTATTCTATTCTATTCTATTCTATTCTATTCTATTCTATTCTTTTCTATTCTATTCTATTCTATTCTATTCTATTCTATTCTATTCTATTCTATTCTATTCTATTATATTCTATTCTATTCTATTCTATTCTATTCTATTCTATTCTATTCTATTCTATTCTATTCTATTCTATTCTATTCTATTCTATTCTATACTATTCTATTCTATTCTATTCTATTCTATTCTATTCTATTCTGATCTATTCTATTCTATACTATTCTATTCTATTCTATTCTATTCTATTCTATTCTATTCTATTCTATTCTATTCTATTCTATTCTATTCTATTCTATTCTTTTCTATTCTATTCTATTCTATTCTATTCTATTATATTCTGTTCTATTCTATTCTATTCTATTCTATTCTATTCTATTCTATTCTATTCTATTCTATTCTATTCTATTCTATTCTATTCTATTCTATTCTATTCTATTCTATTCTATTCTATTCTATTCTATTCTATTCTATTCTATTCTTTTCTATTCTATTCTATTCTATTCTATTCTATTATATTCTGTTCTATTCTATTCTATTCTATTCTATTCTATTCTATTCTATTCTATTCTATTCTATTCTATTCTATTCTATTCTATTCTATTCTATTCTATTCTATTCTATTCTATTCTATTCTTTTCTATTCTATTCTATTCTATTCTATTCTATTCTATTCTATTCTATTCTATTCTATTCTATTCTATTATATTCTATTCTATTCTATTCTATTCTATTCTATTCTATTCTATTCTATTCTATTCTATTCTATTCTATTCTATTCTATTCTATTCTATTCTATTCTATTCTTTTCTATTCTATTCTATTCTATTCTATTCTATTATATTCTGTTCTATTCTATTCTATTCTATTCTATTCTATTCTATTCTATTCTATTCTATTCTATTCTATTCTATTCTATTCTATTCTATTCTATTCTATTCTATTCTATTCTATTCTATTCTATTCTATTCTATTCTATTCTTTTCTATTCTTTTCTATTCTATTCTATTCTATTCTATTCTATTCTATTCTATTCTATTCTATTCTATTCTATTCTATTCTATTCTATTCTATTCTATTCTATTCTATTCTATTCTATTCTATTCTATTCTATTCTATTCTATTCTATTCTATTCTATTCTATTCTATTCTATTCTATTCTATTCTATTCTATTCTATTCTATTCTATTCTATTCTATTCTATTCTATTCTATTCTATTCTATTCTATTCTATTCTATTCTATTCTATTTTGTTCTATTGTGAGTAAAAAAATTATTAAAAATCTATTTGTGGTAGCTATTGCCAGCTTAAATCTCCCAAAGAAATACATTTTTTGTTACTCATTTACCATACATTTCATTAATTATACTAAAAAGTTATTAGCAAAAACAGAATGTAATGTAAACTTTACCATAAAATTAAATACATTAATAAATGATTATTAATATTTTTTTTTCTAAATACTCGTACTGCTAATAATTGTTTTAAACTCGTGCTTCACCTTTTAACCTGCAATAAACAACAGCCACGTTATAGAGTTTACATGTTAAGCCACAGTTTTCGTTCATAATTTGTCTTTTAAGTCTAACAAGAAATATTTTTTTTAAGTTTGCTACCGCAAACCATAAAAAGGTAGTTCATGTGTAAATATGCAAAGAAAATAATTTGACAACAATTCACTCAAGTTTAATTTGTAAGCTTGTGCAAAAAAAAATAATAATAATCATTAAAGTAAAATTAAAAAGGAATTAAGAAAGAGACCTTAAAAAAATTAATTGAATATTAAAAAAAATATTAATTATTAAAGTTAGCAAATTATTGAGTTACTTAGTTTTCTATTGCTAAATCTAATTGAAGTTCTCATTAAATATAGTCATCATACAATTCTTTGTTGTCGGTTAATTAAATTGTATTTTTAAAAAAGCTTAAATCAATCAGTAGCTGCGGAAATCAACCAGTGAGCCGAGCCGCAAAATTGTTTTTTTGGTTTGACTTCAGTTTTTTTAAAGAATTTTTAATTTGTCAGGTTTCTTCCCCAAAACTAAGCAAATGCTTTAGCAGCAAATTGATATCAAACGTGATTCTTAAATAATGTAACAGCAGGAGCAGCAACAGCAGCTTTTACTTCTGTATAAAAAAATTTTTTGTTTCTAATATTACGTGACCAATAATTGCCATAATTCCACTAACACGATTTACATTTTCTTTAAATAGCAAAATAAAAAAATTAACAAAAAAAAAAAAACTATTTTTAACCAAAAAAGTTTACAGGTGTCTGGATTAGTTAGATTTTTTTTATTTTTTTTTTAATTTCTGGGTAAACAAGTATTTATTTATTTATATTTGTCTACGTACTATTAACAACTTTGTGTCAATGACAGTTGAATGTGTAACCTTTGTGGTTGTTGTTGTATGTTTGTGACAACAATTCTTAAGCATTTAAAATACCAGAAATAAATAAATAAATGAAGTAAAAATACATATTTTTTATTTATTTGTTTATAATTGTTGTTGATTTGGTTTTTATTTGCGCAAAGTGCTTTTTTGTGGTTTATTGACTTCATTTTTTTTATTGTTGTTGTTGTGCTGTAGCTTTAGGCCAACGTTCACAAAAGTACAAAAATTTTTTTGTGTCTGTATGCATGTTTACTTGCAAGTATTTATTTTTATTTAAAAAAATTTATTTTTTTGTCTTATACAAGATTTGTGATTTTTTTTTTCTTGATTCAGTTTGTCATTTATGCAAATCGTGACTTTGTTACGTTTTACGGTAGTACATGCCACCAATATAACAGTCATTCAATCACTCACCCAATCATTCATTTACTCAGTAACTTATTCTGTCACAACTTGTATTTTTGCTTGTTTTTTTTTTGGAGTGTATGCTGCTGCGTTTGTGTATGTATTTAGTTAAATTTAACCATTTTTCTGCCTTTTTTTCTTAATTTAATTTTTATGTGAGAATTGATTAAAGAGAATTTATTTTCAGAAAATTTTGGTTTTTGTTTTATCATTTTAAAAACACAAAAATAATATTTTCTCTATACAAAAAACAAAAGCTTATAAAAATTTATTAAGGTTATAGGCCTACAAAAATTAGTAGAAAGACTTATGTATATCGTTGCTGTTAAAAAATGTAAGCTAACGATACCATTCGTTATTGTAAGCTTTGCTGTAAATACATTTTTATATAAAACTAAAATAAATTAAAATTATTTATTCCAGCTTGAGTTTAAATTCCAGTATTACATTTCACACTAGTAAATATACTTCAAAAATTAAACTTTAAAAATTTATATAAAAAATATCTCTTTTATAAAAATAATTAGAGGATTCACACAGTAAAAATAAAGTCATATGTTTAAAAAAACAACACGAAAAACTATGAGTGCTGTGAGCAACCCCTCATAACTCTGGGTATTATTTCAAATTTGAGCCTATTGAGTACTTATGGAAAATTATTAAGCGCAATAGAAAAAGTTTTATTATTATATGACTTTTTTGTTTGAAAAACAATGAAAATTTTCTTTTAAATTATCATAAAATAATATGACTTTAGGCCTTTATTGTTCTGACATGACCCTACTGTAAATCCCGCAAATATATTTTTTAAAACAAACCGCACAACTCGCATAGGATGTGTAATTCGTGCGTTTAAGCAAATAAAAAAACATATAAAAAGGAATGTTGTTACCAAATAATGTCAACATATTGCCAAAAGGTATTACACAAGTACAACCTACAATGGAGCAGAACAAAAAAAAAAAAAGAACTTTAATAAAAATTAATACAAAAAAAGGAAATATTTGTCATATTTGTAAAAAAAAATCAATCAGTTTTTCATACCTTTTTGTTTATATATTTTTGTATTTATTAATTTTTTTGACAACCCAACAAAAACCCCGTTGTTAACATTTGGACCCTTTGATTTTTATTATACAGGTTGTTAAACACACTCAAGTATGTTTAGTGGATGCAATAAAAGTAAACGAGTGAACGTGTGTGAGTAAGTGAGATCAAACAGAAAGCAAACGATATTTGCCGCCAAAGTTGATGGTTGCTGTTGCTGTTGCTGAACATTACTGCCAAAATACATGGCAACTGCATACAGACTGATACACTCATTCACTATATTACCACACAGTTATGAATGTTGTTGCATGTTCATGTAAATTTTATACAAAACATTTAACATGTTCTAATTTTTATGTTTCATTTGCTTTATAGTTTTATGTAACTCATATAACAAAAAGCAAAAAAAAAAAAAATAAAAACAAAAATTCGCAATGGCATAGAGTTTACTGTTGCGCTTTTTATAAAGAAAAAGAGGGTTTTGTTGTTGTTGCTCACACACGTTTTTTTATAAATTTAATGTAAACCAATCACGTCAATTTTTTTTTTTTTTTGTTTTTGCTTTACTAATTTTAACAGGCCTTTATAGATTGTATATTGAAACAACAACAGCCACAACTAACTATTGTGCTGGAAAGGAAGCAAAATCTTTACTAAGGAGAAATGCAAGAGAAACGCATATGAATTGGTTGTAAATTCAAATTGCGTTTACACAGTTAAAATGCGATCAATACGCCCGATTTTCTTACTTAAATTATTTTTTTTTTTTTTTTTGTAAACTTTGATTTAAATTTGTTCAGAAATGTGCTGCCTGAAAAAGGCAGTGTAATTCAACACTGTTTCCTTTAAAATTTCACAATTTCAATTTAATTTTAATTTTTTTTTTCTAATATATTTGAGAGTTACTTAATTTTGAAAAAAAAAAATTATTTTTGATATAATTGCCTTTTAGTTCATTTTTGTAATATTTAATAATTCCTTAGTGAAAATCAAATCATGTATTAAATATTATTTGCTTATTTTGAAATAAATATTTAATTTTCTTTTTTCAAAGTAGATATTTTCCAAAAAGAACTTCGTGTAAAAAGAGAATTATTAAAAAAAAAAAAATCTTGTTAGAGTCCACTTCATTTATTTAGTGCTTGCACATTTTAATTCCTTAATTATATTAAAAAATAAATACAATAAAATTTGGAAAAATTTAATATCAGTGTCATCACCAGAATAATTTTTTTTTCAACGTCTTGTGAAATTATTTCTGCATTATCATCTCTAAATTGATTAAAAATTGTATTAAAGCACGATTAACATACAGATTAATTTTATAATAAAAAAGTTTGCTAGAAAATTGTAAGCTTTGCAGAAATTTTTAGAATTAAATAAATAAACACAATCCACAATTGTGTTTTATCTAAATTTTTTACACCAACAACCCACTTTCCAAATAAATAACTAAAAAAATATATATGATATAAAATTCGTGTTAAAAAAACAATTCTTGTAAAAAAAAGAATTTTTTTCTTTTTAACTCGTGTTAAACAAATTCGTATAAAAACAGAATTAGATGTACATACTTTTTTATGAGAGCATCAGCACATACTCCATATTGGTCAGAGCTAGTTTCAGGCCCTCTCCGGACTGCTAAGATAAAATGGGCTTCGTGGGCCTTGACAGACCCTTGTTTAATTTGCTTCAGTCAGACATTATTAAATGCCACACTGGAAAAACAATTTTTTAGTTTAGTTGGGGAGAAAGGAGTTTCTTTTTTTATTATTTTTTGTAACTCCTATGAAATTAAAAATACACTGAAAATATAATAAATAAATTTGATAGTTAAATAGATAATAGAAAATTAGTTTTACAGCTTGAAACTTTAAACTGTATTATCGATCTTTTGTTGCTATAACTAAAAAATTTTATTATCCCAACAGAATTGTTAATTGAAAACTAAATTAGTTCTCACAGCCTAAGTTGTTTTCTGTGTTTAGAAGAAAAGCATTACGTATTGTTGCCATTGTATTCATAAATTGAAAGAAAAATTCATTATTTTTCAATAAATTGCACTGTTTTATTAGGCTACTAACAACATTTCATTAATTTAATAAAATATTTCATCAAATGATTGAGTAGATGACCATATCAGAACGTTTGGGAAAAAAAATTCTTCATAGCTTTCAGCAGAGGCTGCAGATTAGAAGGTAAGAAAAAAAAAAGCTGATGGACTTGAAATCTAAGTCGTAGCAGATTTCTAACTGCTCTTCAGTTTCAAAATAACACTAAGAAATTAATAAAATTTTAATGAATTAATAATGTATGTAGATGTTTAAGCATTCAAATTATAATTATAGCAGAGATGACTAAAACTTTTAACTAATCCTAGCCACAGAAATCAGTTGCGGCTTTGGGGAAACAATTTTTTTATATATTTAAAACACAAAATTTAATTGACTTTTAAATTTATATTTATTAACTAATTTTTATATTGTTTTAGTTGATTAAAAATCAATTACCATTATTTGATTCCTTGTTTCTTCCTTTATTTAATAGAGCGTTTTGTTATAAACATATTCTTAAAGCTAGAAACCTGCTACAATTCTAAGGACATCAATGCCTCAGAGCTAGCGAGTTAATTATTATAAAACTCAATTTTTTTTCTCTAATTAATAAGATTTGAATACAAAAATATTTACTTATTGTAATGCCAGCAGTATTGTTTTGTAATTTTTTTTCAAGATTTGAATATTTATTTTAAATTTCAATTGGAAAGATTCAAAAATATATAAAAAAAATTTTTTTTTTGAACGATAATACCAAAATGTCAGAAAATAAAACATTTTCTTGAGTTTTCCAACATTACTATTTTTTACTATGTCATTAAATAGCCTAAAAGCAATCCTTAATATCAAAATATTTTCATTTCCCTTTAAATGTGAGTTAATTATGACACTAATTAATAATTTAAGACAATTAATGCTGGTAATAGATAAAGTTTTATAAGAACTAACACGTAGAATTTTTTTAAGTGACCTGTAACGAAAAAATCTTAATTGAAACTTTTACGCTTAAAATTGTAAATTACAAATAGTCAAAAGGAGCATTTTGTAGGCTGTATAAAAAAAGATCGTTTTGTAAACTTTCAAATAAATGAAGTATAGAATGTTACGATCTTAACGTAGCACTCAATTTTAGTTTTAAATTCTAGGTAGAAAATGTTTACTTACCTTAAAAAATTCTTTTTAAAATTAAATTTAGTTCAGCATTTGTGCTGTTTATTGATTTTGGAAATAGTTTAGCTATTGCCATGGTGCTTTCGACTTAATAGTTTGAAGTGTGTATTTTTGCAAAAATTGTTTTTTCCATTTTTGAAATTTTCTGGACTTTTATTTTAGTTTCCTTGCGTTTCTCTTGTTTTTATCCAACCATTGGTGGCAGGCGATATTCGTGCATAAATTAATAAATATTTTTGGACCGCACACAATGTTTAACATGTTTTATTAATTCAATTTGTGCTTAAATTAACGTGTAACTACAAAATATTGAGTTACTTTTTTTTTAACTCTTCATGTTGTTGGTTATTTGTTGTTATTAATAATGTTGCATTTGTTGTTGCAGCAACATTATTGTTTTTTAAAGCAAATGCTTGGACTGTATTCGGTTACTCAAATTGAAACAACTTGAACGACAAAAATATTAAAACAACAGCAAAACAACAAACGTTAATGCATGATGACAATATAAAATAAAGACAACAACAAAACAGGGCTGTTGTTGGAACAACAAAGCTAACAACATTTAAACATGAGGCCCTTCTGCAAAACGCTTTAACATGAACGTGTTAAAATAAAATATTAGTAGTGTTTAATATGTGTAGAATTATTTTAAAGTTTTTAACATTTTTTTTACAGGGTTCAGATTTAATTTTTGGTCACCGATTGCAACTAAATAATCAAAATTTCATTAAAAATTTATTTAATTTTAATCACATGATTACAGATAAGAAATAATAAGACAAAAAATAAACTAGAATTATGTATAATATAAAAATTGTAAATAGATAAAGACTAATTTTGTTTAATGAGTCAAAGTCTTTATACGAACAACTTAAATTTTTTTTAATAAAAATATTAACCAACTTTCTTTTTCGTTGAATACTCTAATAACAAAAACTTTCAAAGCTTTTAAATAAATTTGTTATACTCAAACCCTGCTAAGAACGAAATAAGGCGTTTTAACAGCAAAATTACACTAAAAACATTGACTTCCTTTTTCTTAGCATGACTTGTGTCGTGTAAAGAAAATTTAATTTTTTTAACTGCAGGTAAAAGTGTGTGTGTTTAAAAAAAAGGGCTCAGTTAAGTAGGCTTTTACATACACAAACAACAAATTAAAACAAAAAACTAAAGAAAAGATTTCTTTTCTTTAAGTTTCTTCCCTAAGCTTGTTTATTGTCATCAATTTAAATGGTCGCACGAGTTTTTTTTTATATCTTCTTCTGCTTTTTTATCTTCTGGTTGTGGGTTTGTCAGGTTGTACGACCTCTCTCACTCAGTTTGTTTTGCCACTAACTTGCGTGATGGTTTAGCGTTTACAAACTGCAACTAAATCCAAAAAAAAAGTATAAAGTTGCGTTTTTTTTTTTTTTAAAGAACTCGTAAACATGCGTTTTTGATATGAGCATTAAGATTATTTATTTATAAGTACATAAAAACATATCACATAAAATGTAACAAAACCCACTGAATATCCCTTTACGTTTTTTATATTGACTTTAATCTTTGATTAAAGAAAATTTTTTTAATGAAATAAAATTAAGGTTTAATTTAAAAAGCCAGAAAAACTTCATAGAGATTAATATTTAGCACAAAAAATTGTTTAAAATATTTTCAAAATACAACACGAATTTAAATAATTAATCTTAAAGGAATGTTTTTAAGCTTACCTTTACCAAGAATTATTAAATTTAATTATTAAAGTGAGAAAGTAATGAAATATCATGACAAAACAATCAATCAACATAATGATAAAATTACTAAATATAAAAAAAAAAAAATATATGAACTGATTTTAGCTGAAAACATTTTTCAGCTTGAATATTTTTTTTACAAAAATGGCAAACTATAAGAAGACCAAACGGCAAGAGAAGTTCATGAACTTAAGTAACACTCTACATAAGTTTTTGAAATAGTTTATATTTAACCAGCATTTAACTCGCTACTTTGTCAGCGAAGTACCATATTGTCGCTTATTTAATTTAAGTGAGTGAAGATAAATCTGCCGAGTTAAATATGTTTTAATGTAACCCGTTACGTTTTTAGTATTTGTAACTATTTTCAGTACTTTTATCTATATTTCTAACCTACCAACCAAATATTCAGATATTACTTTGCATATTTTAAAATTTTTTTGAAATTTTCATATACTCCCGTTCTGTTGTTTTCAAGATTTTTGGCAGTTTCTGTTTTGAATCATAAAATAAAAACTAAAAAATTTCCCGTAAATGTTAAAACACTTATAGAAAACGTAGAACTTACAAATTTCATTCCAATTTGATTTCAATAAGTTTCTGTTAAAAAATCGTAAATGGTACCTTGCCAAAATAAGGAATGATAAAAATTCCTCAGACGAAGAATACTGGGGTAGGAAGGAATTTCAAAAATTTTTTTAAAAATAATGCAAAGTTTTTTCTGAGTACTTGTATGATAGATTACAAATCTAGACGACCTCTTGCTTAAAATGATATACGTCCCATCTCGTAATCTTCTATGGTTTGTTAGGAAGTTACTTTGGATTATTTTGAAGTTTCCAGTGTTGTTGATTTTGGCAACTTCCCAACAAAACTATAAAGATTGTGGGATGATACATTTTTAAGGGAGGACTGTTAAGATTTATAATCTACGGCCACAATACTCAGAAATTAATTTGGATTATTTTTAAAATTTTTTTTAAATTTCCATATAAAAGGGTTCAGATTCAACTAAAATTGCCGATATCCCTTTTTTAATTGGACTTATACTAATTAAATAAGAGCTCATTTAGTACAATTTAAACAAATACAAAATTAATCGTTACAAGATTTTTGAATTTTGTTTTTATTTAAATATTTTTTCTCACTGAAAAGTACAAAACTAAATAAAGGCAATCGTTTCGTTTTGCTTGCACCACTACTTTGGAAAAGAACATTTTACAAGGCAAGTTAAAATAGAAATGTGATATTATTTTATTTCAGAAATGTTTAATTAGACACAATTCTTAATAAAAAATTATGTCAATCGCTTGATTGAAAAACCTTTGTTTTATAGTAAACGTTTCAAGTGATATGAAGAGATTATAAGTTGGCTTGCAAGACTGCTTTACTAATAAAACTATTTAGTTGTTTCTTTTAAGTTTTCGTGGCTTAAGCTTTATATGAAGTAATCATCCTTTATATCAGGCTAGAGTAAGCTACTTAAAACAATAAAAAATCCTAGAAAAATTTAAAAAAATTTCATTTAGTTTTAAGAAAAGATTAATTACTGCAAGGTAACTTCTGGTTTTTTTAATAATACAAACACGTACAATTTCTTGGCTTGTCTGCAGAAAGGAGCCCAGCACTAGGCAGAAATCGAACCTGAGACACCCAGACTAATTATCTGGGAGGGTATTCCTAACTAACAACATCACGTTTAATGTTTTACAGAGCATTCATCCATAAATCTTTTAAAAAATTATATATAAAACAATTAAATATTATTTAAGACCATTTTATTGAACAAACATTATGATATAAAAATTTTCTTTGATAAAATCGACAATCATGTTGAAATTCGTAAAAAAAACAGTTGTCTGTTTAAAACATTTCTTAAAAGTTTGATTTAAAAAAGTACCTTGCGTAAGGTGTTATTGATCCCAACTTTCCTAACATAATAAATCATCAAACATAAAGTTAAAAGACAAAAAAAAGCAGGTACTTTGTTCTTAAATTCATTTATGTGCACATGTTTCTTTGTGTCTGAAACACAAAAATAAATACAATAAAGATCACAGGTTCATAACGAAATCAAAATAAAAGGAAAAAAAATTTTTTTTTTAAATATTTGTACTTGTTGTTACAAATGTACCTCACACAGTTGAACATGATGAATTTTATTTTAATATAGAAAACCTTCAGAGAAAAGAGAGCATGAATGAAAAACATGTAAAGAATTAAAAAAAAAGAACAAAATCAACAACAAACCATCAACATTATGGAAATCGCAGCAGTCTGTCAGTTACCAACTGGGTGAGTCTTTTTTTTTCTGTAACGATTTTTTTTTTCTTTTTTTTTAATTTGTGAGTTGGCGTTTGGCAGACTCTCAGTAACATAAAATAAAAATAAAAAAAGACTTTAGCATTTTCTTCGACATAAGGATATTTCTCAAAAATTAAAATTCATGCTTGGCGTTGAAACTGAGAAAGAAATGGCCACCAATTGTGCAAAACTGTATTTTTAATTAATTGAAAGAACAAAAACCTGAAACAAAAATAAAACAGAAACACATACAGAGAGCCAAAAATACTCGTATGCTTTAATAGTAGAAATAAAAATCAGCACCTTGAAAGCTTTCAGTAAGCAACAGAAAAATGTATTGAAACAAATACTGAATTCTAAGTTTGTGTGAGTGAGTGTATGTAGGTGTTTTAGTGATAAAATTGGAGGATCGAATTCATCTTTAAATAACGTTATTCATCACAGGTGGTAAAACCAACGCCCTTATCTATATCATACACCTTGTGGCACAAGCCACACATTTTAACACAAAATTTACAATAATTTTTCGTATTTATTTTGGTTATTTTTCTTTTTCTTCTTTGAAGTCATTAAAACGAGTATTATTTAAAAAACAAAAGAAATTGTAGAATATTTCTTTAATAATTTTTTTTTTAATAAGTGAAGTAAGTTTTTGTTTATAGAAAGTGAACGCAAGTAAACCTAGTTATTGAATTACAAAATAATATTAAGTAACCAGTAAAATTAAATCATAGAAAATCAAGAATATGATTTGTTAGGCTTACAAGATTATTGTACTGAATCAACTCATCTGTGCTGCTTATAGGAAACGAACTATCAAAAAAATATATATTTTGTTCTTCGTTTAATTAAAAAAATGTAACTGTAATTAAATACTTTATTAAATCAAATACGAATTTAAGCAATGTGATACCTTTTTTATTAAAATTAATTATTTTTATATACATCAGCCTTTATTCATTAGGCGTTGCAAAGTGTAGTGATTTCATATAACGTGTGGCTATAACTATAGAAGGAGTTATTTTAAAGAGTTGATAAAATATTATAATACGCAAAATTTAAAAAGTTTCGGAGCAAGGATTAATATCCTTCAGATATATCCTTAAATTTAAAAATGCCATAAAACTAAGAAAAAAAAGTATAGTCGTTGGATATAATATCCTTAACTATTTGATCGAATTTAATTGTAATCCTGTCATGGATAGCCTAAGTTCATAAAATTCTTTTTTCAAAAAATTAAGAAAGGAAAAATTTTTAAACTAAGTCCGTAGAAAAAACATGTACAGTAAACTCAATGTGTCTATAAATTTTTTTTTATTTGGTGCAAGGATACACATATATCATTTACGTTAAAAATTATGTAAAAATTAAAAAAAAAACACTTTAAAATTGGCTGAAAAAAGGTTCATATTTTATATATATGACAACAAATACTGGAGAAAACTTTAAATTTCTTATTTTTAAGAACATGTCACAGAGTTTCGTGACTCCATATATTGAGTGGTCGAAAGTAGGAGTTATCTATACAAAAAATATTAAATTTGGCTTGATTAAATGTTTGGTAATTTAAGCTTCAAGGTTTTATGTCTGTGAAATTCGGTTCAAATATTAATTTTAATACGTTTAAAGCCTCAGTCTGCCTCAGTCTGTGATAAATAATTCTCTTTTAGCTTAAACTTTTATTTACATTCTTAGAAACGTATTAACTTTATTTCTTCAATAAGAAAAAAGAAATACACAAATATGTAGTCTTACTTTAAAATATCTAAGTTATTTGTCAATATTGGTTTTTTGCTACCTTCCTTAATTTGCGTACTTATTGTCATCTACTTTTGCTTATAAGTGTTTTCGTGTGCGGTTAAAAAGTGGGTTTGTGTTGTAGCAAAAAATTAAAAACATCGTTTAAGTCCTTTGTAAGAAAAAAAAGAGAAATATGGCAACGAAAAGAAAACACTTTTACCACTTCAGGATGGAATAACATCTGGAGGTGTTGCCAATGACTAAACACAACACAACACAATCTAAAACCACACAAATTTTCTATTATTATAAGCTTCATTTAATGGTTTCAAACGCCAGGAAATTTAATATAAATAAAAACGAAAGAAAAAAATTTTGTAAAAAGCGGAAATAAGTTAGACGACACTGACACTAAGAGCAACAACTTATTGTTACCATTAAAATTTTACCTTGAAATTCCAACATTATTTCTTTTGTTTTCAAAGAAAATTCTAAAGAAACTCATTTTTTTAGTTTGGCTTTTTGCGTTATTTTGGCTGATTTAAAAAAAGCAGGGAAAGATGACATTAAAATCGTTACTTAAAGTTTTTTATACTCGTATTTTTTTACACAGAATGTAATAAATTATTAAAACATAATTTATTTCTTTCATGACATAAAAATTTTACATCAACTTCAACTGCCCGCAATCAGATTAAAACAAGAAATTGCAAGTCATTTAATTATCTGCATTTCCATGTAAACTTTCTAAGAAAAAATGAAGTGAGTGGAATAAAAATTGTCTGTCACCTTTTGAAATTATAAATTTAAAAATTTTATAAAAATAACCTGTTTTATGAGATTAATAAAATTTCTATAAACTTGAAAAAGAAACCAAAAATTTAACGCAGAAAAATTTATCGATAAAAATAAGACTGAACAATTATTTGCAATATCTTTAAGTGTAATTCGGGGATGAATATAAACATTAACGTTTTTGTTTTAGTAAAATTGTATGCTGATGATAAAAAATGTATGTGTGGGATATTCAATGTTTTTTAAAAATATCGCATGCGAAAAAAAATTCCATATATATTTTTTACATAGGTACTAAATTTAATGAAGCCATTCTGGCCAAATGGAAAACAACCTCAATGGATGGCGCTATCATCCTGGGAATACAGTTTCTCCCAATTGTATTTGTGAAATTTTTTAGAAAAGGTTTAACATTTCACTTAGTACAAAAATAGCGTATTTGAGGATCTCTGTATAAAATGAATTATGTATGTAACAATTAACAATATTAAAAATATTAAATAATAACATAAGTTTATAAATGCTCAAAAAAATATATAAAATTATATATTTGTACACGGGCACACTTATTTGTATATAAATAATATGTGCATATTCACAAAAATATTCGTATATAACAAAATTTATATTTGTTTATTATGAGTCCATAGAGCTATATTTTTTGTATCTGACTTAAAATTAATTCTGTGTTGTAAGTGTATTAATTACTTGTGACATAAATCATGTGTACCTTCTTTTATAATTTTTTATGTATGTAAATAATAAAATTTTAAATATTTTATTAATTGTATATTTAAAAATTTTGTTTGGTACCCCCTACTTTTTTTTTGAAAGATGTATTTTTTATAATTTTACTAATTTATAATTATATCATGAAGAAGCTACGCAAGTTGGAGCGAAATAACGATATAAATATATAAATATAAGTATATAATATAACACCTAAAGCTTAATAAAATAGCCATATTATTAAGAGCCGACTTTTATTCATAAGAATTATATTTTTTTTTGAACATTTTGTGAAAAGTTTTTGAATAGTTTGCGAATAGTTCGTGAAAAGTTTGTGAATAGTTAATGAAAAGTTCGTAAAAAAGTTACGAATAGTTTGTGAATAGTTTTTGACTATTTTTTGAATAGTTTGTGAAAAATTTGTGAATTTGGGAGATGTTCGTGAATAGTTTGTAAAAAGTTCAAGAAAAGGTTGTGAATAGTTAGGGAAAAATCCGTGAACTTTGTCAAAAGTTCGTGAAAAGTTTTGAATAGTTTGGGAAATATCCGTGAAAAGTTTGTCAAAAGTTTTTTGAATATTTTGTGAAAAATTTGCGTAAAGTTCGTGAAAAACTTTTGAAAAGTTTTTGAATCGCTTTTGAAAAGTGTTTTAGTATTTCTTGAAAAGTTGTTTAATAGTTTTTGAAAAGAACCATTAAAGATTACGGATGGGGCACATATATTTTTAAAGGAGATGCTGTCTAAATTTGTAATCTATTGCTTAAATACTCAGAAATTACTTTGTATTATTTTAAAAAAAATTTTAAATTTCCATATCCCCAGATCTTTTGCTCTGGATTGATTTAGCAACTTTCCGACGAACAATTAAAGATTTTGGGATGGAACATACTATATCAATTTAAAGGGGAGGCTGTTTAGATATGTACTTGTAATCTAATGCAAAAATACTCAGAAAATGTTTTGGATTATTTAAAAAATTTTTTTTTATATTCGATTATACCAGAGTATTGTTGCTCTGAGGGATTTTGGCAATTTCCATTTTGCATCATAAAATAAAAACTACGAGATGTTCAAAAAATGTTAAAAAACTTTTAGAAGGCTCATAGCAGCTAAAAAACACTTACAACGAAAATGTCATCACTAAATATTTATATATCTAGCCAATTACACACAATTTGTTACAATTATTACTAATTTTTAATTATTATTTCTGAAAATATTCTTTGAGCCCGATTTTCTATAAATTTTATAACCGAATGCAATACATGTTGTATTATTTTTTTTAAGCTGCATCCACTGCTGAAAAATATCACAGATATCCCAGCTGTGAATACTGAAATATAAATAAAAAAAAACTATAAAGTGCACTCAGGAGCAGCTAAATTTTATATATAATAAAAATACATTCTTGTAGACACTAAAGTTAGGTTATGTATTAAAAATCAAGTTTTACTAAGAAGTTGTTTTTGCACTAATGGTACATCGCATGTGATAAATATATTTAAATGAAAATAGTGCTGCATTTAAGCGTACATAACTCTTCTACAATTCTTTTACAAATATATCAGTCGTTACCAAAAATTTATTTAATAAAACTTGAATTACAAAAAACATACGTAAAATTTTAGAAATTTCTATAAATTTACTTTGGTACAGAGAACGGAATGCGTGAATTAGTTGTTGCTTTTAAATCAAATCATAAAAAATTAATATATTGTTGCCAATTCGCCTAATTTCATTAAAAACTATGCATGACAACATTCGAAAAAAGTGAGTGTAGTAAATACTATGTATTGCATTGCCTGTTTTCTATTAAATTGTTTAAAACACTCAAGACACTCACAAAAGGCAATGAATGGTATGAATAGTTATAATGTAGATTAAATAAAATATATGATTTTATTATTTTTTCATGAAAATAGAAAATGCCCTGAAGAAAATTTTGAGTCTAGAGTATCTACATGATACCAATTTATCGACTATTTTTCGTAACTTTAGTATTTTTTTAGTTGACACTTCCTAAATTAAAAAAATGTCTACGAACAAAATTTTTGTCCAGAGGATATGTAAACTGTTTGCTATATTGAATAAAGGTGTTTATTTTGCCAAAACTATATCTATATATTTAACTAGTGAAATGTATATCTTTAAAAAATAATATTTAAAAGTATTTAATAAATTTTTTTAATTATTATATTTTTTTCACATACTTATGGCAGTTTGCATATACAAAAGTAAGTGAGTACTCGTTTATTATGAAAAGATAACTTTTCAAAATAAGTAACTGCTACGCCAAGCTGAAAATCCAAAAAAAGAAAAATTCCTGAAAACGTGACTCCCACAATTTAACCCTTGAACTTCTTTCTATATGAAACAGACAGCAAAATAAGAAGAAAAGCCAAAGAAAACAATCAATGAATGAATGAGTTAGAAATAAAAATAAATATTTTTTTTCTTATTTGGTAACAAAATTTGGTTTTAAATAAAGTCAAAAGACTTTCATATAAATCCATATGCTAACCTACACACATGCCACTAGAAAATAATCGTACTCATACAATTTGATACTGAAAGAAGAAAAATTAAAAAAAAAATAGAAAGAGAGAAATATCAAAACACTTTACATTCAACAAGAAAATAACTAAATACTTAACAATATTAAAAAATAAAAACTAAACCTAAACGAAAGAAGATTCAAAGTCCTCAAAATGTTTAAAAAAACAATGAAGACTGGCAAAGAAATTTTCAAGCAGGAGATGGTATGACTTGTGGTGATGCTACAGGAAAAAATTTTTTAAAAAACTATTTTTGTCAAATGTTTCTAGAAAAGTTGTCTTGAAAAGTATCAATACAAGTAGCAAAAGCCCAAGAATACAGATGTAAAGTGATCAGTCAAGTGTGTGAAATAGATTAGCTGCTGCAAAACTTTTTCTGAAAATGTCTAATTTGCTGTTCTGCAACACAATTAAGCAGTTTCTTAATTTTTTTTTACAATTAATTTTTTTAATAATTTTAAATAATATTAATTATATTTAATAGAATTAAACTATTTCTAAAAGAATCAAAATCTTGTATGCATCCTACATTAAAATATATTAAATTATTTATTAATAATAATAATTGAGCTGTTATGTTTGAAAATGTTATGTCTTCTTTATAAAAAAAAAAATTGGTTAGCGAAAAATTTAGTATGATATAGACAGCATCTAAAAGAAATTATTGCTGATGCAATTTTTATAAAAAGAAGAGTATTTGCAAAAATATTTAACAACTCAAGCACTAGAAAAAATTTAAGGTTTTTATATAAAAATTTTCTGGGCGATTATGGGCGAAAAATTTTCCGGATGAATTGATCTCTTGTGCATTGATTCACATAAGTTTCCTAAAATGTTTTCATTATGACAAACTTTATTGTAGGGAGCTCAAGCAAAAAAAAGGAAAAGAAAAAAGTTTTCCATTAAACATAAACAAAAAAAATTCCAAAAACAATAACAATTATTTATTACTTTGCCGGCATATTCTTATAACATTCAAGTGAACGTTGAAGAAAAAAAACTAAAAAAAAAACAATAAAAAGTTTTAAAAATGTCTATAAATCACATAATTTCATGTTAAATGCTGAAATAAAAAGGAAGATGAGACATAATATTTTCTTAATGTAAAAAACCGATAAAAAAAAAGAAAACACTTTACTTGCCACAAAACAACAGTTACTTTAAACACAAAAGCACAAAAAATGTAACTTATGAGATTTAAAACAGTTTTAATCCGCTACAAGTTCATTTAAAAGTACAAAAAACAAACAAACGCTGTAACCATTTTCTTATGATTTCGATTAACCACAATAATCCTTCTACTTGTCAAATATTCTTAAAAAAAGATACCGCTTTCATGTGAAATTAAAAATTGTCAACTATTTTTTTTTTAATAATTTGAAGCTTCAAAGAAAACTGGCTGTCTTTTCTAGTTAATTAAAAATTTCACAAGATTAAAAAAATTTCTAAAGCTTAAAAATAAAGTTAAGCCTGCCTTAAATTAATCTCATCAAGAATATTGTAACTTTATTTCTATATAAAAAAGACAAACTTATAAGCTTTAAACACTTGTTAGTTACCGAGATTTAAAACAATTTCCGTAAAATGACAAATTCCACACCAAAATAATATTTTTGTTATGGATTTCAAATGTCAGTATTAGAAGAATATTTTGAAGATATTTTTTTTTCAGTTTGTTCAATACGCTTTGGCTTTACTTTTTTAATTTTAAGCTTAAGACTTTTTTGTTTGTTTTTTAATTAAGCAATAGAAGAGTTATTACTGATAATACAAATTCTAAGAAATTTAAGACAAATAATGGAAAACAATTTTAAGCTTATTTTGAAATAAGTTGAATAAAAAACAAAAACATTTTTAGCTGAAAGATAAAATTGTATTGCGGTAAATTAAAAAGTAAAATAAATCGTATTACAAAAGTAAGGCAAAAAAGTGTGTAAGATATTATTGAAGAAATATAATCAAAATTCTAAAAATATATTTTTTTATGTTATAGTTTGTATAGAATTAAAAAAAAAAAAAACAGACTTACGAAATTACATATTTTTGCTGCAAATTAAAAACTTATTATCAAATACAAGAATGTGATTTTTTCAATTCTTTTTTTTTTCTTTCATTTCTTTATTATTTTTATTGAGGGCCATAATTAGACTTAAAGGTCGATCTTTATTGGGGTATATTGAAATTTAAAAAAAAATGTTAAAAATAAACCAAAGTAATTTCTGAGTATTTGGGCGGTGTAGTGGAAATCTAGGTAACCTCCTCTTAAAAATAATATATGTCCCAGTCCATAGTCTTCTATAGTTAGCTTGAAAGTTGCTAAAAACCCTCAGAGCAACAGCATTGGATTATATGGAATTTCTAAAAATTTTTAAGTTTATTTCCCAGCTACAATCCGAAACTCTTTAGGAAGTATGTGAATGTTGCAGGATTCATTATCGCCCGTATTCTGAAAAATTCAAAATGCTTAACTTTGGCGTTTTGAAACCTTAAGCATACACTAAAGCAAAGTCATAATTTTACACAAACTAAGAGTTAAAGGGAAAATAATATTAAAATTTAATATGTTTTTTTTTTTTTAAAGAAAATTTTAATTTTTTTTTTGTGTGTCAATTGTTAACTTATAAACTGCATTTTCAAATTCACATTTTATAAAAAAACGTAAGCAAAATGGAGTTTGAACAATATGTTTTGGGGTTTTGTAAAACGCTTTTTGTATTGAAAACGCCAAAACAGGTGAATGTTAATGGAAAAAGGTTAGTTTATAAATAAGTAAACAATTGGCACATACAAATGACAAAATCAAAATAAATGTTTTAAAAACATATTTTTTTATGGAAAGAGGCCAACTTTTTTTTAAATTCAGTTTAAATAAAAAGAAAACATATTTTTTTCGAATTTTGCAACATTTTATTTTCTCTTTATTTCTTTGTTTGTGCAAAATCCATCACTTTGCTTCAGTGTATGCTTAAGGTTTGAAAACGCCAAAATTAAGTGTTTAGCGTTTTGGAGAACACCTATTTTGAGATTTCAAGTCATAATCGCCAAAGTTAAGCATTTTGCATTTTTGAAATAATGGGTTCTTTGCGGACAATAACTCACCGCTGGACAATTGTTGAGATATGTTTCGACGTTTCATGTTCTTGACAGAAATAAGAGGGTAGCTGAGTCTACAATGTCTTGTTAGTCTTGTTAGCAGTTCAAAGTAGAGTTTAATGTCTGCTCTAATAAAATTTAATATAAATTGTTGGAGTGTTATGACAAATTGAGGTGTTTCAAAATGTGGTTCTGTAGGCCAAAATAACAAAAACTGTATTGCATTATAATGTACTTGGTACAAGGAATCGTAGATAACAGAGTCATATTACAAATTTTGACGTAAAAGAATATTTTTTTTACTTATGTGAAAAATTTTAAATTTTAAAAAGGTGTAAAAAATTATTGTATAAGACAGCAAAACGTTTAAAATTCATGATTGAATTTTTTGTTAGAATGACACCACTGATACCACGTTAGTTTTACGTTAAAAAAAAAAATTTTGGTCTTAAAAACAAGCATTTTTGATAAAAAGCCATACAATTCTAATGGCTTCATTTTGAGCTGTACAACTTATAAATACATAATCGTGATTAAGCTTAACACACGCACAACCCAAAAAAAAGCAACAACATGTGAGTTTTATTTTTTTTTATTTGTTCAACTGCTTGTGAGTTCAGTAGCTTTTACGAAAATCGTGCATTTACAAAAACGCATTACTTTTCAAAATGACTTTATTTATTTACACACACAAAAAAAAGAAAAAATTAATTAAATATTTTAACTACAAACAGAATTTTTGTTAATAACTGTTTGCATATTTTAAGCAAATATAATTGCAATATTGGCTGTGTGGTCCATAGTTTTAAAATTTAAATATAATTTGTCGAAATTAGTAAACAAAAATTTTAAAAAATAGTTAAAACACACACAAAAAGAAATATGATTTTCATATGAATATGGTTCACGTTTACAGGTCGATAGTTTATCTTGCCAAATGTCAATTTAAATTGTAAAAAAAATAAAATAAAACGCACACACTCACGAACAAGATTTTATATATTTGGGCTAAAATGCGTGAAAAATTTGTTAACAACTTTAGCTACTTGTGTTAGGCTTCAGCCTTGTAATACAACAGCCAACCAAACATGCGAATATACAATTATTTCTTTTTTTTTTTAAGGAAAACTTAAAAAAAAAAATTATATTCAAGATTTATGTAGCAAAAGCAATGAAACCAATTGGTCACCATTTAGAGAAGTTATTCCATAAGCAAAACATACAAACAAACGGTTACATTTTACTAGTAAAATTTTATGTCGATGTGAGTGTGTGCGCTACAAAGGCCATATTCAAATCAGTAGAAATAAGGAAAATATTAAATGGTAAAAAATAAAATACAATTTAACAAACAATTGCACTTGTAGCACTTTGTGTGTTTGTGTCAATATCCAAAACTGGAAAATTTATTGTTTCAACTGCATTTTATAGCCATGAATCACAAGTGAAAAATTCAAATAAAAACGTAAGTTATAAGAACTAAACTGTTTTTTTTTAACTTTTTTTCGTAAATCTTATTTTTCTTAAAGTTTAATGGGATTTTTTTTTTAGTTTTGTTTTATTATACTTGTAAAAAAATGTTAGTTAATAAAATTAATAGTTGGGATACATTTTAAAATTAATAATAGAAATAAATTTTCTTAGCAACTATCAGTTAGCAGTTTTTGTTTAGCTGCACAACAATCTTCTTAATGGATTTTGTATGAAAATTAATTTTCTAAATTTTGTATTTATTTTCCAAAACTTTTTCTGTGAGTGTGAGTGCTTGTTAGATTTTGCCTGTAGACATTTTCTATTATCTTATGACATTTCATTCAATATTGCTTGCATGTTAACAATTTATTAGTCATAAAAATATGTTACAAACATATAATATTTTTCCCAGTTAATTTGCTGCAAGTTCTTGGTCTATTTAAAATTTTATTTGCAGAGAAAAATCTAAATTTGTGAAATCTTCCAGCTTTTTTTTTTTAATGCCCTGCATTATATTTATAACAAAAATCTTTATGGTATTAATTTTTTCCTTTTCGTAATTAATTGTGTTACACAAGTGTGTTGGGTACTGGTATTCACGGTACTCATTTCAATTCAGTTATCTTGACATAATCACCACCATACTGCTGTTAATGGATATGTCAATAGCATATGCTGCTTTTAATTATTACTAATCTTTATATATTTTTTTTTTTTTCGCTTTTTTTGGGATTTTTTTTTTATATCTCTGAACTCTACCGCTTGACTGCTTGTGTTGTTTAAACAAAAGCTTAATATGAAAATAATAATACCAAAACAAATGAAATTTTTTTATCAGTGGTGCCTCAGGTTGCTTGGGGCTTAAAAAATAATATTAAGCTGTTGCCAATAATAAATTTGATAAGTTTGGTTTGCCAGATTTATATCTAATAACACAGGTCTGCATACATTAACTTTTCTTTCGCTATCTTTAGATTACCTAACTGAGCTTAAAATATTTTGGTACGCTACTCTAAAAGAAAAATATGAAATAAATCTAAAAAAATAAATAATTTCATTATAAAATAGTTTAATTAAATTAATGTAATTTTTTATTTTATGCTATAATTAACCGATTTTCTTGCTGTAACTACAAGTCGTCTAGATAAATACAAACTTCGTTATCATTTTCCTGTAACAAATGCCATTTACAGTGATTCCAATTTTGGGCTTTTTTTTAAAAAAATGTAAAGCAGATAGTACTCGTTGGGGGTGTTTTTGTTATTTCCTGGATTTAATGAGGATTTTCTGAAAACCAAATTGAATAATTTTGTGTGTTCACAAAGTCATTCAGATTGAAATGTGTTTCATCGGAGAAGATGACTTTTTAAAAAAAATTTTTGTTGATTTCATTTTTCTCCTTTATTTATTCAATTAATTGTTGGTGCAAATACTTAAGAAGAACATGTTTTTTTACAATTCAATAAAAAAAAATTGCATCTCGAAATACGTGTTTTTGTTACTCTTACTGGGACACATATTATTAATGAAACTGTTTTATAAATTAACTAGATGTTTTTGGCCTGGCCTTTTTTTTAATGTGAGTAAGTATCTCTAGAAAGAAAATGTGTAAATTTTTATAAAAATCCATTTACAAATAGAATTTTTATTGTTAATCCAAATAATATAGCCATTCACCACTTTATAAAGTGTCTTTCCACCTAACTGGAAAATTCAGTCTTAAATGATGTACAAAAACGTTACTGTAAAAATCGTGGGTCTAAAAATGTATATGTCAACCTTCCTTGGAGTATGGAGACAAATCCATTGAGAAATAAAAAATTTTTATAGTGAACAAACAAACAAAAAATGAATGTTATTTCTATAGATAACTTTTAAAATGTAAAAAATGGTTATTGTGACATAACGATAATAGTTGCACATTTTTTGTAGAACATACTTTTGTTCTATCATCAATAGTTTCCGTACGGCACGTGTTTTACACCTTGGGTAACGTTACTTAAGTTTTAGTAAAAATCCCTTATCTTTTTTAGCAATAAATACTCAACGTGAATACGGCTTTCCAATGGCGAAAGAATTTTTGAAATCGGCACAGCAGTTTTTGAGTTTATTCACACAAAAATACAAAATTTTTCCTCTTTATAATATTAGTATAGACTCGTATTAGTGAATTAATTAAATATTTCATAATAATGTCAGTGTTAATAAATTAATGATAAAATTCAGATAATAAATGAAAAAAATTATCTGTGTAATAACAATTATGTTCTTAGTTTTTTTTTAACTGAATAAAGTTGACTTTGAATAGTTAACGAATTAACGAAATACACTTTAATTTTATATTAAATCAGTTGCTATAAAATATACACAATTTCTTATAAAAATTTATTTTTTTTTTTCATAAATTCTTATCCTTCTAATTAAAAAAAAAAAAAAAAAAACAACCAATTGATTTTTCACTGTCAAGTATAATGAGTGATATTCTTTGTGATTTCGTTTCATTTTTTCTTAATTTTTTCATATGTAAAGTTATACTGAAATTAAGTTAACGTTTTATATTTTTCTTATATTTTTATTACTCTGTTTTTTTGCCAGATGTCTTCTCCAAATAACCCAACACTTTTAATAGCCGCAACACGACAACATTATCATACAATCATAATGGGCATCATAAAAATATACTCGTAGAAATAAACAGCAAAGGAAAACTAAAACATTGAAATTTTTTTATAGAAGAAGAAAAGAAGATAACCACATCATCATCATCACTGACAATCAGTAGTGGTTTTATATTTTCACAAGAAATTGTTAAAATTAGTACAACGATTCATATGAAATTGACCGTGTAACATGACATTGATAAACTTTTACGAAAAAAAAAGACAATCCTTTACTACTGTATTTCTCTATTTCTTTTTATTCTATATATTTTTTGAAAAACAAAGAGAAACAAAATCACAAAAAGTCTATGAATAACAAGCAACAAAAAAGAAAAACAAAAAGTAATTCAAGTGCGATGGGAAAATTTTGCTTAGCAAAACTATGCAAGGATGCCTTAGTGCAACACACAACTAAAATAAATAGAAAAACAAGTGTTTAAACAGCATGTAAGTGATGTTTGAAAGAAAATATTTTTTTTAAGTTTATTTGTTGCGAAAACTCTTCTTTTTCTTTTTATTTTTATGAGCCATTGATACCCTATAACTGTCAGAGGTATTTTATGTTTAGTTCATTCATATAATTTAGTTTCTCTTTCTACCACTCTCTATCTCACTCTGTCTATTTCTTACTTTATCCCTTTACACTCATCTCTGCTTAAGTTACTTTATCTAAAAAAATTTTGTAAGTTGGACTGAATTCAGTTGTTTCCATTAAAATATTTGCTGGAAAAAATTTTTTCAAGTTCCTCCCACAAATTTGAGCTAAAACTATTTTTAAAAAAATACTGTGAGGAATGGGATTTTGATAGAGCAAAATCTAAAAGTATTTGATATGAAGTGCTAAGATTTCCATTGGATTTTATCAGCTGCTTTTGTTATCTTTTTGTTCGTATAGTACAAACCTACAAGCCCTGTTGTAAATGTTGTTAGTATTTGTAAATGATTAAATTATCAGCTCAGTTTGAAGCCATTAAAGAACAAAAGTTCTTTTAAAAACGACTTTAAACCTTAAAAACTGCTTACATCTTAACTCACTTGTCTGTTTAAAATTAAATATACACTTTTTAAAAACCTTTGCTCTTACAGACAACTATTTGCTGCTGAAAAGATTCTTTCTGAAAAAATATTTGGATGTTAAGCTATAGCCAACCACAACTTAGCTGGCCTATTTTTCTCTTTGATAAAAAAATTTCTAATTAAAAAATATTATAAATATTTAAAAAAACTTGCTCTTTATTTAGGGGTACAAAAGGACAGTCACATCTGCAGCTAGAGATGCGCTTTTAAGTCTGTGCACATGTCATGAACAATTTCTTTGACCATAAAAGTTGATTTCAATTTATTGCTTTTTTCACAGCTGCTGATGTTTTATATTTTTTTAATTATTTTAAATATATTTTCTAAGCTTTTGGTTTCATCTACTTGCCAATAAAAAAAATGTAGGCTAAATTAACTTCGAACTGTCTTTCTTGTGTGCAAGTTTAAAGGCTTCTGTGGCAAGTGTGGGAAAAAGTTGCTCGTGCCAACTACTGAAAACGCATTTCTCATGTTTTTTATCTTCTGTTTTTAGTATTTTTGTTAACAACAATATTTTTTTCTGTGTGTGTTAAAAGTAGCTAAACTTATGAATTCCATTAAATAAAATCGTGTCTCTGCCATATTTTTGGTAGTTTTTTTTTCTGTTCGGTGGTTAGATGTTCGTTTGGCTGGTTGTTTGATACGTCTGTATATATGTTTGTAGTTGCGGTAGTTGTAGTATGTTTACACCACGTTTGATGTTTGTAATTTCTTTACTAAAGCAGTTGTATTTAAACTTGACAAAAATCACACATTAGCAGAAACAGCAACACTTTGCCACAAACGACAATAAATTCTACAATAAAAACAAAAACAGCTACAATAGCTGCCTATAAAGAGAGAATAGAGCGAAAACGCAATATTATGATATAAGTTGCACGTTTTTGCACCACAGGATAGCGATTGTAAAACATTTGAAAGATGTGTTTTGTATTTTGCATTTTGTTTTATTTTATTCAATTTTTTTTTTAAATAGTTAAATATGAAAAAGAACAGCATTCACTGATATTTGAATGGCCTGCCAAAGAAAAAGTGTTAAACAGAAACAAACGTTACAAAAAAAGAAATCCATGATTTTTGTTGCAGCAAAAGTTTTTTATTTTAAATTATAAAATATATTTACAAAACAAAAAAAAAAAAAAAATTGACACTAAAATTTTTTTTCTACTCAGAATACTTTTTCTAGAAAAATATTAAACGTGACCAAAATTTATAATGTTTTATTAGTTAATGTTTTTGTTGTTTTTACTTTATATTTCTCATTAATAAAAAATTAAATACATTTTTTTAAATTATAATCTTATGAAGTACATTTATTAAAAGACCTAAATTAATTTATATTTCATATTTTGCGTAATACTCATATGCTAAGCGTGATCATGTATTTAATGTAAATCGTGCATTCGCTAAAGACTAGTAGGCATTAGCTTAGTCTTAGTTAGAGGCTTGTGGATTCAATTGCTTTCAAAACTTTGGGTGTTTTCTGTATCCTTCTGTTAGAGCTTTTAATTCTTATAAAGATTAACTAAGTGGAAATTCAATATTATTAATTCATTTATTAAAGGTGTTATTCACAAAAAGGTTAAAATAGAAAAGGCTAGAATAAAAGGTGTATTACAAGTTGTGTAATAAAAGCCACAGTTGTATGCATATGTTTTATAAGCATTCAGTCAAGATTAGATATCCATTTTTGTTAAACAACAATCTGCCCTTTTGATTGCCTTACTAGACTTGACTAGAACTTTTAGCATTTCTAATTTCATTATAAATTATTATTACTTGAGATTTTGTTTAAATTAATAAATATTCTTCAAGCGCACTATCCAGAAAATAATTCTTGAATTAAAGCGAATATGTTGAGCTATCCAACGCAAAATAAATCAAGTCGATATATAAAAAACTTAACAAGTTATGACCAAAAAGCGAACCAGTTCTACTAAAAGGTGGTCGGAAAGAGGCAGTAGTAAAACTGGTTACCTTTTTGGTCATAACTTGCTTAGTTTTCAAGATATTGACTTGCTTTCTATTGCGTTGTATAGATAACAAAATTTTTTTTTGCAGATAGTGCGAAAAAAATATTTTTCGTCAAAAAAAAACCATGGACTACCCCCTCAGGTTTTTTTTGAAAAAATTATAAAAAAAAAAAATTCCGAAAAAGAAAAAAGGCTATTTAAGGCTAAGAAAAAAGCAAGAGGCTAAATCATAAATTTTGAAGATTAAATGCCAGAAAAAAAAGCTAAATTGGCAACGCTGCTTGCAAGATTTCATGCATTAGAAAGAATGAAGTCCTCTGCAACATGTTGCTTTTTGTATCACATTCACTTATTTCATCACGAACACATGCCAGATCACAAAAGGATTTGTAAAAAAATAATTTATGTTTAGAAATGCTAAATTTATTAAATATCGCTCTCAATGTGGATGAATATTTTGTAAAAAATTTCCTAGTCTTATAATTCATATATTTTACCGTCATCAAAAAACAAAAAATATTTCAAAAATATGAATCTTTGATATTAAGAAGATTTAATCTTCTAATTGTTAACCGCCAGGCCATCATATTTTTGCCTTTTTGAATCTGTTTTCTAAATATATAACTAAAACATTTATTTTATTTATAATTATATCCCGTAGTTGAAACGAAAAAGCGTTACAACAATTAATAATTATAATCGAACTTCAAGCTTGAAAAAACTAGTCGTTTTAATAAAATAAAAAACTGCAAAAAAAAACATTTAAATATGAAAGCCAAAATCTATAAAAATTTTCAAAAAACAAAAATAATTTCAAATAATTATAAAATTTTATACACGATTTGATTAATAATTGCGCATAGTGCAGCACAATTCCCCATTAAATAACTAATTTTCTAAATGAATTTTTTTAAGCGAACTAGACATATTTATTCTTCTTAACTTTTATTTGTAAAGGTAAAAGTTATTTTGTGGCATGCTAAAACAGAAAGTTTAAATGTTGCAAATGGGAACAATAAAACCAAATTTAAATCAATCTTTTTAATTGGAAATTTTGGCAAATTCACGCATTCTAGTGATTTGCATTGTGGCTGCCTTTTACACTGTGGCCTCCAATTGTTATGGATATTTATCATGGAAATTTAAATAATGAAAAAAAAAACTTCTCTTTTTTAAATATATTAAACAAAAGGTAACAAACTTTGTAGTAAATCGTGTAAAGTCAATGTTAAATATCATTATTTGGTCATTATTACCTGGTTTCTTTATTTTATTTAATTTTTTTATTTTTTTGGAAATTTTGAAAACAATTGACTGTTTAAAGGAGACCTAAAACAAGCGCAAGTAATGCAACATAATAATGACAATAACATCAACAACAATAACAACTTTAACCGCAACAAAGTCAAATAAAACAATAATAAAAGCAAAAAACAACAACAATCAACGACAAAATACTGAACTCAAAAAAAAAAAAAAGATATTGATAGCAAAGCCATTGAATTTGCGTGCGGAGAAAGTTCACGTTTTCCTTGTTAAAAAATAAAAATAAAAATATACGAAAAAAAAATCATGAAAAAAACAACCTGTTAATCTAAATATCTCACTCATAGAAGAAGTAAATAAAATAACAATGGAGCACCATAAACAATATAAAAAAAATTTACTTCAAAAAATTATAAAAAAAAATTTTAATAAAAAAACTTATTTTGCAAACACGCAAAAAAAAATTTGGTTTT
Source organism: Thelaira solivaga (assembly GCA_947397855.1). NCBI lineage: Eukaryota > Metazoa > Arthropoda > Insecta > Diptera > Tachinidae > Thelaira > Thelaira solivaga. The sequence goes on along the minus strand of OX377611.1, from coordinate 15,455,314 downwards.
TAAATAAAATATTGTAACAGCAATAATGTGACAACAATACAATTATTAAACAACAATCTTACTCAACTGATACTCTATTTAAAAAGCTTAAAACAGAAAAACAAGGCACACACACACAGTCTTTTAAAAAGGCCTTCTAAAATATTTAACAGACATTTATGGCGATGATGGTGAGTGAGCTCTTAATAAAATATCGTAATGTTAAGATCACTGTGAAACAAGGAGACCTGCCATAGACACCAACCTCATCATCATCATCATCATCATCATCATCATTATTGTCGGTATCTTGTATAATCATCAACTGCATCATAACAGCCATTTGTACCTGTCAATTGCAAATAGTTTCACTTTAATATTTTGCTTGTTGTTTATTTTAATTTTTTTTTTTTTTGTATTTTATGGCTTTTCAGTTTATTGCAACAAGATTAAAAGAGCAACAAGAGAACAAGTGAGTGAGTGCTTTAATTTAAGTCATATTGTCTTAAATGTTAGTTATGCACAGATTTAAACAATTTTTAGGGGAAAATACAAATAAGGCCTGGCAGACAAAACGTCATGTGCATGCTTTGTAACTGTCTGGCCCTTTGTTCTAGTAGGGCCAGACTTCTGGGAGACTTTTTCTGGACATTGAGTATGTTTATTTAAACTATCAGGACTTAGAGTTGTATAGAACAAGAATTCTGCAAGACTTTTCCTGACTCACAAAGATATAGGAGAGATCTCACTGAACAATACAGGGCATAATATAGTATAGTAGTAAACAGAGAAAACAACTTCGGTTGTAAGAACAAAAGTTTTTACCAATTAAAAATTCAGTTGTGATGACTTTTTAATTGTGACAAAAGGAAATCGGTGTTACAACTCGAAATAATTTTACGACAACTAAATTTTAGACTGTATTATCAAATTCTGAATGCTACAACTAAAAAAATGTTATTGTCAGTACTGAATTTTCGTTTGGTAACAAATTAAGTTCTTACAACCGAAGATGTTTTCTCTGTGTAGAACGCTTTTTAAATTATTGATTAAGATGCACTAAATAAAATAAAAAAAATAATTCTTTCCAAAAATTTTAATGAAAATCTTTAAAATTTTTAGGGCTTGTTAATCAATAATTCTTTTTTAAATGTAGAAACTCTAAAATTTGTAAATTGTTATATATGTTTATTGCGATTATTACAGATAGAGCGCTCTATGAAAAAGTAAAGCCACAATAATTTATCTACACCAACAATCAACTTTTGTTGTTTAAACTAAAAGAGAACGTTAGCATTTTGAAATTGGTGGAGCGCCTTTAATGCTATTCGAGTCATTTCGAATTTTTTTTACAAAATTACTAGATAAATTGGTTAATTATTAGTCAAGCATTTTGAAAAAAAATTTTGTTTATAAAAAAATAATCAAATAAATCGACATATTTCCCGACTCTTAAGTCATTTAATTTACCGAAGTATTTGAAAAAATTTACATGGTTGGACAGATTTAGCGGCTTTCTCCCTAACTTTAAAAGGATACCATCAACTTCCATATTGATTTAATTTTCGATAACGATGAGTACTGTAATTTTGGCCCTTAGAACGGTGTAGAGATAATAATTCAACTTTTTTATCAAAATTCTTTTCTAAGCCATTATTAATATTTGACGGTGTAGATATAGAATTAATATCTTGTCTGCCATGACAGGAAATTTACTTAATGATTCACTACCTACAGATAATGTAGCTTGCATTTGTTGCATTCATAAATTCTTTAGTAATTCTTTGTGTACAGTATTAAATAGACGATAAATTAAGACATTTCACGAAGAAGTATAAAAGGCTTGTTATCTCCCAATTGAATGTCATGTAACAATTTTTTAACTAAAGTATTGTTGCATTCGCTGTTTCAGTATTTCATACATGTTATTTTTTGATGGCTCCAAGTATCACTTACTACACTTGCTTTAATTGAACCAACGATTTTATGAAATTACAGGAACCATTAATTAGTATTGTTTTTAAAAAATGGTAGTACACTCAGAGAAACCCGTGCTATTTAATTTGTTGATGCAAAATCATATTGAGAATTATTAAGCGCGATACCAACAGTTTTAAAAAATATCTTATAAAGGGTGTCCCAACAAGAACGCAAGACAGTCAATGATAACCAGTTTTTTCTTGCCTAGAATTGAAGAAATGAATGTGGAGGGCTTGTGGTTTCAACAAGACGGCGCCACATGTCATACAGCCAGAGAAACAAGTCAATTGCTGCATCAGTCATTTCCCGGTCTTGTTATTTCGCGTTTTGGAGACCAGAATTGGCCTCCTAGATCGTGCGATTTAACACCATTAGACTTTTTTCTTTTTGGTTTTTTGAAGTCGACGGTTTACGCGAATAAGCCGACAACGACTCAAGCCTTAAAAGAGGAAATTGGACGCTGCATTAATGAAATACCGCAGCATTAATGCAAAACGGTCATTGAAAATTTCATTAAAAGATCGCGTGTGTGCCAGCAAAGCCGCGGCGGCCATCTGCCCGATATGTTGTTCCATATATAACCTCATTCTGTCTACTTTACGATATAATAAAGTTTAACAATTTTTTTTTTAATTTTTATTTTATTTAAAATTTAAAATTTGCGTTCTTGTTGGGACACCCTTTATAAAGCTAGATTTAATTGTCGTGATTAATAAATTAAATAAATGTTGAAATACTGCATATATTTTTATAGCAAATTTATTTTTATTACAAGAATGAATGAAATCTGTTATTAAATATGTCATATTGGAAAGACAGGTAAAACATTATTTTTTTTTTTAAATTTTAATAAAAAATGTAAGCTATCACCATGAAAACTAAAGTATATTTCCCAATAAAATATGTGCAGTATGTATAAGTTACAAATGTTTTCCATATAAATTTTATAGACTAACTCGATCATCTGTGTTACAAAAAAAATATTTGAATAATACTTGCACAAACAAATTTAGCAGACTTTTAAGTAGAATCATACACCCCACATTTATTTGAAAGGAACATTCAAATCGTGTAGAAAATTTTTATGAAACACGTTGAGTAACTTTTATAAAAATTTTGTTGCTGCTTTTCTATGAACAACTCATAAAAATTAGTATCGTTGTTAAAAGCTGCTCAGACCGTTGTAGTTTAGTGCGGGTGGTATGCCAACACACTCTAGGGTTCATAAAGTCCTGTATTCAGTGTAAGTGTTTAAAAAGAATTGTGTATTAAAGTTTTAAAACTTAAATTTAAAATTAAATTCTTTTTAAATACTTAAACTGAGCACAGGAATCTAGTTTAAGTGTAGGGTGCTTAATAAATATGTTTTTTTAATGTCTTGGGAAAAAATAATGTTTGTAAAATCGATATAATATTTTTATGCGGGCATTTTACTTAGAAAGTGAAAAGCTAGACCTAAAAAATTACCCCAAATACCTCCACTACTACCATCATTATCAAATTATTTTTTGTCTAGTCAGAGTTTTGTATAGCCGGTAATGAGAAGTTGTTTAATTTTTATTTTTTGCGAAATTCACTTCACAAAAAAGTGAGATCATTTAACGAATATTCATTACTTGCATTTTATTAACAGTTGGTATTTATTTGTAGACAAGAAAACTATAATATGGTCATACTAATCAGCCATTTGGCTAGTTAAAATAAAAAGAAAACTCACAAACAAATAAAAACTGTAAAATCTCTACTCAAACTAAAGAAAATCTCTTCGCTAATGAAGTTGAAGATCACAGCTACTGCCAACGTAATTGAAGCTATAATTGTGATCTATGATTTTTCATGTTATCATTTTTGGCTTTAAGTTTTTTTTGTTTTTTTTTTTTTTTTTTTTTTTTAAAAGAGAGAGAGAGAGAGAGAGTTCTTCTTTTTGTTTTTCTTTTTTGCAAATGAAGGAAACATTTATTAACTAGGTCTACAACAACACGTTAGCTGTTTTCAAGTATTTTTTTTTTCATTGTTTGCTAAATGATTTTGTTTTTAAACATAAATTGTTTGACTTGAAGGGGTATTCGTATTTTTAAGTGCCACTTTATGTGGCGCGCTAGTTATTCATTCATTTACTGGCAGCAGGTTGTCCGTTTGTTAATTTAAATACCATTCGCTTGATTCTTGCAATTGAAATGTCACAATTATGGTAATTTTTATTGCAATGTTTTGAATTATATAAATTTTTGTTAAACTTGACAGCAAATCTATGTTTGTTGTGAAATTTGTATTATTTGCCATAAATTATTTTTGCTTAAAATGGTGGTACTAAATACATTTTAATTTATGTTGTTTGTTTGTTTGGTGTTATAAAAAAAGTTTTTTTTAAAAAACACTCGAAGAAAAAATGACAGCATCCGTTCTCCAAATGACCACAAATTGTGTCTATAGTGTATCACTTACGAATGTGCTAACTTTGACAACGCATGGTGTCATATTAACAACGCGTTATTGATAACATAACATGGCAGAATTGACAACGAATTGACAGCATACCGATAATAAATCGGCAAAATGATACCATTTTGTATCGAAATGATACCATACGGTTGTTGAAATGACAACATGCGTTGTCAATTTTAAAACTTTTGTTAATTAGTTGGAAATTTGAACATATTATTGTCAATTTAAGAACGTTCGTTAACAAGTTGACAAAGTACATTGTTAAAAGGAAAAACACGCTTGTTAAAAAATTGAAAACACCAGATATCAATAAAATTGACAACAGGATGGTGTCAAAATTACCACATTTGTTGTTGATATTGCAACACGAATTTTTGGCTCAGTGAAAGTAAGGATGCCTTTTCCTTTCAGGGGAGCATTTTGTCTAAAACTGTCTTTTACTAGAGACTTTTGTATGATTTTTTATATGCTCTCTGGCAATATCAATAAAGCTATTAAAATTTTTAGGCTCATTAATTATATTTTATGAATCTTGAAATCTTTTCAATCTTTTAATTTTTGATTGATAAAAAATTTAGTTCTCTCAAACGAAATTTTTTATAGAAATCTTGGCATTACTACCAAATAATTACCCGTAGTAATAAAATAAAAACTTTTTTCTAACATTTTTCTTTCTTCTTCAAAAGAAAATGACTTAATCCTATAGATATTATCTCTCAGTCTTAGAAACACCTACTTGAACATAATTAAAACATCATTTAGTTTGAGTAATTTGCCATAGAAATACCCACTAGCTTCCATATAATTCTAACAAATTTGCCATAAGCTTGTACAAAAAAAAAAAACACAAAAAATTATTATACTTCATTGCATCTTTATACACTCCCAGAAATGAACAGAAGTGTGAAGCTGTCTACTTTAAAAAAGCTTTACAAAATCTTAAAATGAAAAGCTAAACTATAAACACACTTAAATGTACTTTGGCTTAAGCTAATAAAACGAAAATCTAAAGAAGTGATGATGACCTTTTCATCTAAACACGACAACTTAAGGTCAAAAGCAATCAAAACGTTTAATATTGTTTTTGTCTTTATAAGCCGCCTTTTTTCCGTTGCAACACTAATAGCATCTTTAAAACAAACAACAGCATTAAGTATCAACAACAAGAAGAGAAAAGTAGTTACATTTACTTCAACAGAAGCATTTTTTTCAAAACGATACTTAAACACACTCTCTCATCTCTAACTGACTAAATTTAAGTTTTATTTTACTTTTTCTGTTTTCTTCCTTTGCTTGTGCTCCATTACCTGGTAATAGTTCATAATAATTATTTCATATAATTTTTCATACAACGAAAGTTTAAGTTGGCAATAACAAGCAGAGGAACAACTGTATATCCAACTCCTACTGACACTTTGCGCTGCTCCATTAAAATGGAATATTTACAAAAGTCATGTAAATAAATTTGAAACGAATTTGTGTTGTGTTACAGAAAACTGAAACTAGAAATCTTCAAATTTAAGGCAATTGAAATTGAGGGGGAAAAACTAAAATGTAAGAGTTTTTACAATTTTTCTTTAGTATGCAAATTTTTACTTTTTGTATTTTTTTTTTTTCTGGATGAAATGAAAACATTTCAGTGACATGCTCCAGTAGAGCAATGATCCAAGTATAATTGAATAAAAAATGTTTTTGTTTTTTAAATTAATTAAATTTTTAATTAATTATTTTAATCTTGAATTGAATCAATTAAAAGTTTAATTGAATCAATTAAAGGTTGAATTGAATCAATTAAAATTTTAATTGAATCAATTTAAATTTTATAATAAATAAATCAATTAAAAGCTTAATTGAATCAATTAAAAGTATAATTATAATAATAAAAAAATTAATTGAGTTAATTAAAAGTTTAATTGATTAAATTAGAAATTTAATTTAATTAATTAAAAGTTTAATTGAATAAATAAATGTTGAATAGAATCATAGAATTGTTTATATTAATTAAATCAATTAAATGTTTTTATTATTCAACTGGCCGTACGTTCAAAATTTTTTGAATAAAAATTAGCAAAAAAATTTCTTGTGTTAACCATTAATAATTTGATAGCTTTTGTGACGGAGCTTAAATTTTTCCACAAAATATCTAAAAGATTTCATGAGCTGAATTTAGAAAGTAGCTCATTAATTTTTTTATACAGAATTTTCAAACAGAACGGAGCAAGAGAAAAATCAGACATAAATCAACCTTTTAAAATACCGATAGCTAATTTGAAGAAAGACTTATGAAACAAAATCAAACTCTCACCCATTCCGTAGTAAGTAAACCATTTTTATAATTTACAAAGATATTAAACGTCAATTGGAGTTACATTACTTAAGACCTCAAGTTGAAGAAAAACGTTTAAAGCTTTTAGATTTAAAAATTACAAGAGAGTGGGATAAAAGACAGAGAGAAAAAAATATTTTTAAAAAAACATTTTCATATTGAACTTATAAAATTATGTGATTCCGTAGAACACGCTTATCATGAAAAACATTTCCCTCGAATTTTTTCACTTTCACGGCAACAGAAATCATAAATGAATTCAATGCAAATACCCCATATTGTAACTAACAATAATTGATACCTTTACCACAAGAACCACTCGTTAATTACAAAAATTTATTGTTGAAAATTCTTCCTTATTATACACTCACTCTGCACTGCTTATCTGAACTAAATTTCTCGTGAAATTGCCGATAGCAATTTTCCATTTGCCATGATAATTTCATGGGAACAAGAATTTTACTTTTATTCACTATAAGGCTGAATATTTAAATATCAAGAAACTTTTACTTTTAGCCTTTTTTTATAAATCAGATTTTCTTTTTTTATTAAAGAATAAATATTAACAAAATATTTTAACTTAAAAAAATATTTTAAAATTTCAATTAAAAAATAAAAATTTTTTAAACTTAAATTTAAGTGAAAAAATATTTCGTGCAGGAGTTAAAGTCATTAGGAAACTTAACATACCCATTACTGACCTACATGGCAAACAACATTTTGTTTTGCAGCAAATGATTGAGGAAAAACAAAAATAACCCAAAAAAATTATTTTTTTTTGTTACAATAAAGTAAAATGTTAAAACTTAATGAATGAGATGATGGCGTGTTTGTTTTAAATCATCGTTGTGCTTTGGTAAAACGTTTAAATCGTTAAAGGTTTTTTGTTTTTGAGTTTTAGTTAAACAAATCATTTTGTTATGAGACATATAGTAGGCGATATTTCACTGAAACCGTATCAATGGCGGTAATAAACAAAGTGGTAGGATAAATAGAAACTGAGCAGATAAGACAACGGCAATAAAATGGTACAAGTGTTTTTTGTTAGTTTCTTGTGGCTTAATACTATTTTTTTACTTTAATGAGTAAAATGAAAAATGATTTTGGGATAAAACTAAAAAAAAAGTTTTTGATTTTGTTTGCAGTTAATGATTTTAACAGAAAGAACTTTGTACTACTTGGCGTTTAATTTAAAAAAGACTAATTGGAATTGAAATGAAAGATTTAAAATTTTTAAGGGGGATTATTAAAAAAAATTTTTTGATTTCTTAATAATAATTAGAAGTCTAAGAAAATTTTATTTAATATTAGAAATTTTTAATAATTTTAAAAAATTTCTTTTTCATTGAAAGATATAAATGCAAAAATGAGTCAACCAAACAAATTTAAAAAAAATATTTTATTCAGGTTTTTCTTTTTGACTGAATTAATTTTTTTTTTTTTTTTAGTTTTTATACTTTAATTCTTTTTATTAGTTTAATTAATTTCATCTCAATTCATTAAGAGCTGCTGCCTTAGTTTCTTTAATGAAATGAATTGTACTTGTTTGTGAAGAGAAAAAAAGGACTCAAGCCACCAGCTGTTAACAAAAGGCGTGTTTATATTGCTATCTTATGTAAATTATATATAAATAAAAAACAAAACAGATAACTGGAAAAGCAGCTTATAAACATTAAAAAAATTTCGTTGGCTGTTTAAGGAAATAACAATAAAAATGACCATTTATTGAGGCGTTCAAATGTTTTTTTTTTTTCAATAAAAATTTAAAACAAAAAGCTAAAAAAAATACTTCCAAGCAAATAACAAAAAAAGTCACTGAAAACAATAATATATGAAGCTTAAGACAAGTTATAATAAATATATATAAAAAAAAATAAAAAAAAACCAAGAGAATCAATAATGGGTGAATAGGTCAAATGGCAACTAAAATAGAGAAAACAAAAAAAAAAATTATGAAAAAAATACGAATCATTTTTATTTTTATTAAAAACTAATCCAACAAAACGAAACAAAGACAAAACATCATATCCCAGCAAAAAAGCTTGACTTGGAAGCAATATCGATGATTTGAATAGCGTAAGGCAATTTATTTCAATATGTACGCTCACAAGGTAAAATATTTTTTTTTACTCAGTTTCATAGCTGCGTAGAAGCATTAAGTAAGTCATTAATTTAGAGAGACTTTTCTAGTATGTTTTTTTTAATAATAAACGAGAGCATCTTTAAATATATAGGATATTAGTTCTTAATTATTAACAAAATTCTATTATAAAAAAAAAATCAGTTTTAAAATAAAATATATCGCTTCCGAGAAGCGCTAATGTAAAGGGACCAAAAAAATACAAGGCCTGCCTGCTTTTCTGTATATGCAATAATAGTATTTGTTAATTGAATTTCTATCATTAAATTCCACAGAGCTTTGTTTGCAGGCTATTTAAAGATTCTTAACTGCAGATGAATGAATTAAATTAAAAAAAAAAAAATATCAAGTATTTTTCTCTTCTATAAAATATAACTTTAAACCATAGAATGTATAAAATAGGTATTATTTGGCAGCTAAAGCTACGGTTTCTAAGCGGCAAACAAAAAGCATGTCTTATAAATGCACTCTATTTCATCTAATTAATTTTTTTTATTTTTTCTATTGCAAATTAACAATAGAATTCATTCAATAATATAGCCCCAGCACCTTTAAGATATCTTAAAGTGAACAATTTTTTGCTGGGTAGTATTTAGAGCAAAATATAAAAGCATGTGTAAAAGCGCTACAGTTTAGCTACAGTTCAACATTATATTAAAGCAGAAAAAAATATAAAACTTGAAATTTAATTTTATATTATTTCAGATCCAAATTTAATATGCTGTTGTAAAATTCGTACCCTTTTGAAAACAGTTTAACATGATTGGATGACACTTCGATTATATATACTGAATTTTATTTTCTTCTTTTTTAATTTTTTTATAACTTTTATTTTTTAATGAAAGATAGTGACAATAAATAAATAAATTTTTTAAATTATGAAATATTTACTTTTTAAAAATTTACAAAAAATTAAAAACAATACTGCTGTTCGCGACAGTGTGGCAGAAGATCCGTCAAGCTCGACTAGTTGTCATGCCCAATAATTGAACATCTTCTTGTGTCAAGAAATTTACTACATGGACCTAGACAATATGTGTTTCCTACACATATTGCGAACGAGACAATGGCTCTTTTACAAGAGAAATTTAATGGCTGTGGTGTCTCATGTCATGGTGATGTTAATTTTATGTTATTTGACACCTTTGAACTTCTTTCTTTTCAAATATTTAAAATAATTAGTGTACGTAAATAAGCCAAAAATAATTCAAAAGCTAAACACACTAACTAATTGTTTCACACATAATTTTCACAGATCTTTCTATCATACTAAAAAATTATTAAAATAATAAACCGAAAACTTTTTATTTGTATTTAATAAGAGAAAATAATTTAGAAAAATTCCCACAAAATCTCCGGTAAAAAAGCTAAAAAAAAAATTTTATTGTTGGATATTTCCGGCCACTTTTTAGTGGTCATATATATCGACTTGATTTCTTTTTCGTTGGATAGCTAACCGTATTGGACGTAATTAGAAATTTTTTTCTGGTGGATAGTGCAAGAAAATTTTTTTATCATTTTTCAAAAAAAAAAAAAAAAAAAAAAACCAAAGGGGGTAGTCCATGGTTTTTTTGGCGAAAAATATTTTTTTCGCACTATCTGCAAAGAACAAAAAACGCAATAGAAATCAAGCTAATATCTAAAAAAGTAAGCAAGTTATGATCAAAAAGGTAAGTAGTTCTATATACTACTGCCTGTTACCGGCCACTTTTTAGGAGAACTGGTTTCCTTTTTGGTCATAACTTGCTAAGTTTTCAATATATCGTCTTGATTTCTTTTGCGTTGGATACCTAAACATAATTAGAAATTTTTTTCTTGAGGATAGTGCAAAAAAAATACTATTGTAATTTAAAAAAAAAGCAAGTTATGGTCATTGTATGTTCTCTTCTTGATTTTTTTAATTTTAAAGGCTAGTTTTTTTACTTTTTTCCTAGCTTATTCTTTGTGAATTTTTCTAGCTTTTTTTTTTGGGCAAATTTAGCTTTATTTTTTTCTAGCTCTTGGCAAACGCTGGTAACAATTTCATTAAATTATAATTAATAATTATATCATGAAGAAGCTACACAAGTTGGAGCGAAATATCGATATAAAAATAAATAAAAGCTTAATAAAATAATCATTTTAATTAAAAGATAAAATTTTTTTTAAAGCTATAAATATTTTTCAGAAAACTGAATTATATTATCGAATTCTTATTCCTACAAAACTATATATGTAGACTTAATTTTTTATTGCTAGAAAATTTTCTTCTCACAACCGAAGTAATTTTCTGTGTTAATGAGACGACAGTTAGATGTAAGCACTGACTTAGTTATGTGGTTAGTAGTGACTGGCGATATTGTTATTTTGGGACTATTTAGTTTTTTTATTTTCTGAAGAATACACTTTGCAAACTAGTGTAAAATTACCTCTATTTATGCAAAGAATTAAAAATTAAATTTTTTTATGCGAAAATTTCTTTTGTTTTAAATTAAAATTTTATTTTTGTATGTGTTCAAAACTTCTTTTTGATTCAAAATCTCTTTCGTATTTATTTAAATTGGTTACAAATTTTATTTTAATCATGTCTACTTCTATTTTTTTTTATAAGAAAATTTATTTATATCTTCTGAAAATATGTAGCTGCCAGAACATAAACAATAATTCCATAAATCTTAAAAATATTAAAATTATACCAATTCCTTTTTGAGATGCTTCATTGCAGCACACATTACACAAAACCTGACTATGCAAAATAGTCGAATATATAATCAAAAATAAATAAAGAAAAAAAAAGCAAAACAAAAAAAAAAGAAACTTCAATTCCATTGTAACATAAATATTCTTGACTTTGACTGGAAGTCCATCAAAAGAGTAGGCATATCAACAATAACTGCTTTAGCAGCATCAAGAACCTCAATTCAATAATATTGAATATAAGCTGCACACATCATCATTAAAAACAACCTCCACCTTAAAATATAAAATAACAACAATAACACACACAGAGAGTATTTGAAAACACTTAAACCACTCAATAAAATATAGACAAGAGAGTTTTGAAGGAATTAAATGGTAAAATTAAACTGAATAGTTAATCAAAAGCTTATAATTCCAACAGTTTAACAAAAAATAAATTTTTAAATATTTAACTTAAATCAAGTCATGAAGCCAACAAACAAAAATTTTTACTACTTAGAGGAAATGCTTTGACCAAAGAGCAGATTTTATATATTCAATGAAACATTTCATTAAATGAATGAATGTTTTTAACACTAATGAAATTAAATTTTTTATTGAGTTAATAAGCAAAATTGTTGCAGTGAAAATTTGTATTCTATTTAAAATTTAATTTAATTTTGAAACAAATTTATTTAAAATTTTTACTATTTCATTAATTAATTAAAAAAAAATTATAAATCAATAACGAAGGAATTCTTTGAAGTATTCACTTGCTAAATAACAAACGGTCGAGTTAGAAGGTTGGCTGTTTAGTTTGGACTATCAAAACTGATTGTGTAAAAAATATTGTTTTTATTATATTTAACAGAGAGCATAATAATTCTTATTTTTCTTTTCTTTTCATTCTAGTTTATTTATTATTTTTTTTCTTTGCATACAAGTTAATGGTCTGTCTTAAAAAAACAAACAGATATAAACGAATTTCTGCAACATGTTAAAGTAATAAATGCAAATTTGTACAACATCATAGAAACAACATCGTCGTCAATGCTGTTTTGTACTTCATACGAAAGCTCATAAAGAAGCAAAGCAAACGCGTTTATAAAAAATAAAAATAAAAAATTAACAAACGTCGATAACTATGGACGGCTACGTAAAGTGTTTAAGGATTTTGGGTCGAATTTAATCAACATGGGGCTGGGTGATGATGTTAAAATGAATGATGATCATGACGAGGATATAGACGATGATGATGATGATGATGATGACGATGATCATGCTTAACACATGAAAATGATGGCGGCAATTGCAAGTGACGACATTAAAGTAAACCCATCATCATGAGTTAGAGTTTTTGTTTTTGTTTTGTTTTTTGCAAATGTGCCTGATGCCTGCTGCTATTAAATCTTAAAGAATATCCAAGTGTGGGTTGAAAAGAATTAAAAAAATAAAAAAAAATATATGGAAAAATAAAAGATGTGAATAAAAATAAAATGTTTCTTAGCCAAAAATTTCAAGCTGGTGTGCATCCGATATATTTTATAAGTATCATAAATTAATGCTAAAGAAAATCAACTTGTCGGCACTAACTACCAAAAACCACTTATTTTATGACAGTGGAAATTTTTACAAATTTTAATAAGCTTGAGTGGAAAAAAAGAAAGCAAATGATGTTAAAATGAAATTGATTTTTTACATACAATTTTAAAAAATGGAAGCAGTAAATAATTACCCTAATAAAACAAAACAAAGTTAATATTTTTCTGTTAAAAATATTTAAAAAATTTGCTAAATATTTTATTTGAAAAATATTCTCAAATTTATAAGATAAAAATTCTTAAATTTCTTTTAAATTAAGATTTTGGATGAAAAATAGTTTAAAAAATGATTTTTAATATTATTTTAACAAATTAAAAAAAAAAAAAAAACTGCCCAAGCAGTTTCGATGCTAAAGCTAAATGTTTTGTGTTTAATCTTTGGTAATCGCAAAATATTTTTGTCAATAAAACGACGTTCATATGCGCTTATGCATTATAGAGGGCGGTACTATCACATAAATGCTAAAGTTAAACGATCAAATGCTTTAAAGAGTACCAATGGTTCGAAATACCAACCTCTTCTGGTGATATTTAAAAAAAATGTTTAACCCCATTATCAAAAAAAAAAAAAAATTTGTGTAAACTTTAAAGTCAACATAAACGAAATTTTTCATAAATTTTACTTTAAAATCTATGTAAATTTTTTCCCAATAATAGCATAAGTATTTAGTACATATCGGAATTAAGCTTTTAATTGCATTTTTATGGTTTTTAAATTTTTTGAAAAATAGCATATTGAGGCTGTTCAAAAGACAACTCGTAACAAAATTTTTTTCAGGCTTTCCAGATCAAACCTTTTATTTTTGGTCTTAAGGCTTTTATTCACAGTTGTTCAAATTTAAGTTTGTGTCTAAAGTCTTTTGATATTGTTTGCGTTAAAGCTTGAGTCTTAAGTTTTTAGATAATTATGATTTTAATCAGTATTGAAATTTGTATCTTTTTATTTTTTTTTTTAAAAAGAGTGTTTTTTTTAGAACCACTTGAAATTTTTATATAAAAAAATAATACAAAAACTTACTGAGTATCCCACAGAATTGAGTTTTGATCACTTATCTTTAATTAGTGGCCGCTAGGAAATGTTTAAAAAGGGGCATTTATGGTACCGGAATATACATTTTCTCAGATAGCCAAACAGGTTTAAGTGCATTGACCAGCTATTCTTTCTGATCAAGATTGATTTGAATTGCCATAGTCAGAGAGAAACTCTGGTATGATTATCGGAGTATAACAGTTGTATGGGCAATGACATATCAAATGCCTAAAAGCACGCGTTTGCTCTTTCTATGGGTTAAGAGCCCTTCTGTGGGGACATAACAACTTTACTCGTGCCCTACTATACAAGAAGCAGACACGAAATCTTTCAGGCTACTGAAGAGATAAAGTAGCTATACGTCAGTAAAGGAGACTCATTAATTCCGAACGCAGCTGGTCAGAAATTGTCTACGACGTTAACAGAAATGACATCACACTCTTCGTAGAACTGATGACAGGCCATTGTATACTCAACTACCACATGAGTAAAATCAGTGTGGTACAGAACAACTATTATCGTTTCTGTCAGAACATATTTTGTGCTACTGCCCAGCGGAATGAGCAGAATGAGCTACCTAGCCAGAAGACTTGGAAGGGGTATCAGATTGCAGTTTGAAGCTGGGCTGCATAATAGATCTAGAAGGTCGCAGTGAGGTTGTAGTTTATGATAATATATTTTATTAAAAAAATTTATTCAATAGATTAATAAATGGAATTAAAATTTGAAAATGATTACGAGTGACAGTTTTTTTCCACAATCAGCATATTTAAGGACTTAATTTAGGATTACTCTATAGAACATTAATGACCATAAATAACACAAAAAATATTGTCCGCCAATCGATAGATATTAGAAACTTTTTACATACTCTTGTTAAAAGCGGAAATATTCTCTTCAGTGTGCAAAAGATAAATCAAAAAAATTGGGTCTGCGTCTTTATATAGAGAGACAATTAGCATGTTAAAGCATTATTTAGAGAGTATGTAATGTGAAACCTATTCCACGTTAGACGAAAGACTTTCTCAAATGTGAACGGTTATATGGTCAATAAAATATTACACATAAGTAGAATGAATCGATAACAGTTATTCAAGTATCAATCCATAAATAGCAAAAAGTGAGAGCAGTATGAAGGTTAATTTGACAGCAAATTCCTTCATAAGTTATATTAGCCTTTAAAAACACTATTTTTTTTAAAGGATTTTATAGTCACTTACCATATATAGGCACAAAATTACTTGTTCATTAGAAATAAAGTGCTCTATATTCTACATGCTTTTCTTAAAACTTGGTTAACCTTAAAACTTGCTTAAAAAATGCATAATTTCAATACAATACAACAAAAGAATAGAGCAAATAAAAAAATGATTTATATATAGCAAATTTTCACCGTTTTTTTTAGCACAAAATTCTATTAAGAAAATGCGTGGAAATTTGTATAATTCAGCAACACAAAAAAAGAAATGTAAAGCAAAAGAGATAAATAATAAAATGAGGCCCAAAAAAATTCCTGAAAGTAAAAGAACATAATGGCGTTGAAACTATTTGTTAAATCATGCCGTTTGGCTAATCTCTACCAAAAGTTCATTGTTGACTTCGACAGCAAATTCAGATTGATAGTCTTGCACTTCGTATGTACATGATTTTTATTTATTTTTGTTGCATTAAAACTTGTTGCTTGATTTTATTCAAAGTATAAAATGTGGTTACTTTTTTTGACCTGTGGGCAGTTCCACTTTAAACACAACTCAAATATAAATTTTACATACAAACATCTTTAAGAACAAATTTATTTCGCTGGCATCAAAAGAAAATAATATTAAGCTAACACATTTGGGAGTTTTCTTTTTTTTTTTTTTAAGGAAAATTTGTAAAGTGCAAATTTATGCAAACGTTATGGCACATTTTCTCATATTGTTTGCTGAAGAATCTACAATTCAAGTGTTAGATTTATTGGGGCGGATATGAGCATAAATGTGTTTAATTTAAAACATTGTTGTGTTCAGCTAAAAGAAACTATTTTAATGTTTATTTTGTAAGCAATAGTGGTTTTTATACAAAAAGGGATTTACTTTTGATCTTTAATCAACTAATCCAAAGAAAAAAATATTTTTAGTTAAAATAATTTTTTTAATTAAAATGATCAAAACATTTTTATGGCAACTCTAAATAAATACGAATTAACCCTTAAAAATGTTTTAACATTTGACATCACACCTAAATTTATAGAATTTTACTACAAATATTTTGGTAAGTCTTTAACTTATTGGTCTTTTCTGTCAAAATAGTCCCAATTACTGCAGAATTAGAGTGCTAAAAGGTTGTAAAAATTTTCTCAAACGGTTTTAAATACGTTTACCGAACACTTTATGTATCCAAAATGGAGTATTCACAAAATTTTTAAAAGATGGTGAAACTTTAAGACCAAATGTAACATTGGGTCAAATATGAAGTTTCAAAACCACGAAAAAACCTTTGCGCCTAAAATAAACATAAATTTTGCTTCAAGTAATTGATTTTTATAAAGAATATCTCCTATTTCTTGTCATATTAAAAATAGATTTATTTTGAAATGAATAAATTTAAGTTTATATAAAAAAAAAAACTTTCATAAAAAAACTTTCTTTTATTTTTATTTTAATTTTAAAGCTTAAGATATAAAAATATTTAAGTAAAACAATACCTTGTGGTTAATAACAAACAAATGGCAAAATCTAAATCAAATCTATAAGTGAACTAGATTGTTATAAAACAAACAAACATTTAAAAAATAAAAGAAAAAAGGCCATATACTCATACATTCCACAATATAAAGTAAAGTAATACGATCGCAACACATCAATTTTATTTCAAATACTTATGCTTTTGTACTGTAAGGAGATTATTTATTTATCTATCATTATAAAACCTCTTTCTCTACAGGTTTACATATAAAAGTGATTTGTTTCTTTGTTTTTTAAAAATTTTTTTATTTCTTTATTTGTTATATAAAAAAAAATATTTCCATCAATTAAAATACCTTAACAATATATGAAAAATGGAACTTTTGTAAAGTAGAAAAAAATGGATTTATTTATCACAAAATTAAAAAAAAAATTGTTTTTTGAGTCCAACGCTTACACTTTCAGCACCACCAGCTACAATAATATTTCACAGCAAGACACCATTAGAAAGCTCTTTTCAATCAAATAAAACATATTGCTACTTTTGAAGGTAATTGTTTGACCGCTTAATGTGTAAAATATTTCAAATGAAATTTTTTTCAATGTTAAATAAAAAAAAAAAAAAATAACAAGCCCTATTTAAAATTCTCAATAATTCTAACAAGTTATTGAAGATGACTTCAGGCATACGCCACACTTTGAAGTGTAGCAGGTACATTGACATGTTTTACTTTATTTTTTTGTTCTAGAATTTTATTTTAGAAATAATTCTTTGTTTTTTAACCATGATAACTTTTTTTTTATAATTTATTGTATACAATTGTTGGGTTTTGTTTTATATTTTTTGTTGTAAATATCATAATTTGTTTTTTTTTTTTTTTTTTTTTTTTGTTACCAAAAATGATCGATATGATTGAGGTTGCTGGTGGATGAAAGCATGATCTACTAAACATGTTATGGAAACTAGGCCAATGAACCTGCATAATGGGCACTAAATTCTTAAAACTCCACTTTTTATATAAGTAATTAATTATTCGAAAGTTTTAAAAAAAATACCAAAATATTTGAAGATTTTCAAGATCATTAAATTATTTTTTTTTTAATCTCTAATATATAATAGTAAAAGTCTCAAGCTATTTTTATTTTTCAAAAAAAAAAAAAAGTTTAACTATTTTCATTTGCAATAACTTTAAATAATCATAAAGATTAATATTATTAAATTAAAAACATTTTTTTTAGATATTACAGAATTTATTAAAAAAGCTGCTTTAATTAACTCCATTCGAATTCGTGTTCCGCGGAAAATATGATTAAAAAAAAAATAAATTTTGTGCTTAAGTGCTCAGAGTCCTATGAAAAAAAAATTAAAAATATTTTTTAATCTAATTCAAATTTTAAGAAAAACCAATCATTCATAGAAAAGCAATGGTTGCAATATTTATTGAAAGCATATCACACAATTAAAAAATTACTAAAATCAAGATTCAAAATCTAAGGAAATTAAAATAAAGACCTAAAGGTAAACGTACTGGACTAATGAAATTTAATTCTACTTTTAAATCAAAACGATGTGTTTTGTGACGAACGATTAAGGCTCAGACTGATGAATGAATCACAAACAATATACATATTTTTCCCACTGAAAACTTTCCTCTACCAAAGAATTTTATTAATAATATTAGAAAAGAAAATAGTGAAAAACACTCCCATGATAATTGGGTAGATTACGAAAGAAGTTTTAATTTTGTTTATATTTTTTATATATCACTTCTCTTTACTATTTCTTTTCCCAGCCTTCAAGTATCATTTTCTTTATTTAACTTCACTTTTGTCTCATATATTTAATGAAATTAAATATTCTTTTACAAAATTTTTTATTTAATTACAAAATTTTTATTTGTAAACAAAATCTTACGATTTTTACACTTTGATTTTATGTTCCCTTTCACTTCATACGTTTAATTTAAATAAAAAAAATCTCACTTTTTTATTAAAAGACAAAAAAAAAAAAATAAAGAAACAAACAACAAAAGATCCTCCCTCATACTCTAAATTTAACATGAAAAGAAAAAGGGCCAGCATCTCAAATTTCAATGAACCTGTTTGCCGATCTTTAAAGAAAATATTCTCACAGTCTTTCTTAATCTTGTTTCTATTTAGAGTAGGCATGTTTTAAAACAAATTTTCAAATTTTGAAATGAGATTAAAAATTATGATGACAAGAGCACCTCACAAGTAAAAAAAAAGCAAGCATTCAAGGCCTTTGCCTTAATTATTCCCATATAAAAACATTTAAATGTTTTTGTAGTTCTTTTTTTCCCCAATAAAATTACAATCGGAAGTACATTGAAAAATAAAATCTTTTTTATGTTCAACAGGATATGTTGTTGATTTTGATGATAAACGAAAATGAAAAGAAATGTGCAACAGTTTGTGTTTTCTTCGAACAATAAACAATTGTTTTTTAATACCTTAAAAATGTATTAAATTTGATGAGAATTTTTTTTAATAGCTGCACACACATACATACAAAAATAATACATAATCAGTCCTTATAAAATCAGGAACTTTTTATAGTTGGTCTTCACTTAGAAAAAAAAAAAAAATACCAGACAAAAATGAATTTTAATAAAAAATATATTTTGTTAAATCAATCAAATATTTAATAAATATGACAATTTTTTTAGCTTTTTATTATTATTGTTCCTACACTGAGAAAA
The DNA here is from genome assembly GCA_947397855.1 of Thelaira solivaga. Classification (NCBI taxonomy): domain Eukaryota; kingdom Metazoa; phylum Arthropoda; class Insecta; order Diptera; family Tachinidae; genus Thelaira; species Thelaira solivaga. Next base: position 15,435,769 of record OX377611.1, on the reverse strand, counting down.
CAACTTCGGTTGTGAGTACTAAATTTGTTACCCAGCAAAAATTCAGATGTGGTAACAGAATTTTTTTAATTCTGACGATAAAATATCGCTGAAAATATTTCTAAAAAAAACAAACTTTTGAACTGTATTATCGGACTTTGGTGGTATTTGCTAAAAAACACAACAAAATGTTTGATTGATGGATGCCCTGTACATTGATGGATAGCGTGCTAAACTAATAATTTGGCGGTCACAGTTTCCATTCCTGGCCAGTAGTTGAGCCAATATCGTCTACATTTTTAACTTACCAACGAAATATTCAGAAATAACTTTGGATTGTTGTTAAATTTTTTTTGAAATTTTCATGTACCGCAGTGCTGTTGCTCTGAAGAGTTTTGGCAATTTTCGTTTTGCATCATAAAATAAAAACTACGAAATTTAACGTAAATGTTAAAACATTTCCAGAAAGGGTAGAGCTTAAAAATTTTATTTCAGTTTGGTTTCAGTAAGTTTCTGTTGCAAAATCGGGAATGGTACCTCATTAAAATGAGGAATGATAAAAATCACTCAGAAGAGAGTACTGGGAAATGAGGGAATTTCTAAAAAATTTTTAAAATAATTCAAAGATTTTTCTGAGTACTTGGGCGATAGATTACAAATTTAGACCACCTTCCCTTTAAAATGATGTACGTCGCATCTCGTATTCTTCTATGGTTCGTTCGGAAATTACTTTGGATTAATTTTAAATTTCCATATACCCCAGTGCTGTTGCTTTAAATGATTTTAGCATCTTGCCGACGAACTATTAAAGATTGTGAGATAAGACACATTTCATTTTAAAGAGGAGATTGTCTAGATTTTTAATCTACTGCTAAAATACTCAGAAATTACTTTGGACTATTTTAAAATTTTTTTGAAATTTCCATACACCCCAATACTGTTGTTCTCTAGGAATTTGGCAGTTTCCGATTCGAATCATAAAATAAAAACTACGAATTTTTGCGAAATTGTTAAAACACTTTCCGAAAGCTATGAAGCTACAGATTAAATTCCTTTTTGATTTTGGTAATTTTCCTTCACAAAATCAGGAATGGTACCTCGGCAAAATGGGGAATTTAAAAAATCCTTCAGTAGAAGAGTACTGGGATATGAGGGAATTTCAAAATTTTTTTTTAAATAATCCAAAGATTTTTTTGAATACGATAGATTAATCTAAACAGTCTTTTCTTTAAAACAATATGTGTCGTATTACACAATCTCAATGGTTCGTTTGAAAGTTGCAAAATCACTTAGAGGAACAGCACTCTGGTATATGAAAATTTCAAAATAGTCCAAAGTAACTACCGAGCGAAACATAGAAGATTGCGAGATATAATACAAATCATTTCAAAGGGGAGACTGTCTTGATTTTTAATCTAGCGCTCAAATACTCAGAAGTTATTTTAGACTATTTTTTTTTAAATTTTGAAAATTTTTTTTATACCAGTACAGGCACACAATTAAAGAAGCTAGATTAACTACTAAACTTAATCTAACTATTTACTGCATCAACAGTTAGACTTGTACGTTGGTCTGGCCAGATTTAGGTTAGCTTACACAGGTCACCGAAATAAATAAAAATAGACGCTGGGCTCACTTGAGTCCTCTGATGTAGTCTTTTTGTGATGGCAGACCTATTCTGCCTTTAAATGTGATTTTAATACTTATAAAATCTAGCTAGAGAAAGTATTAAAAACATTTTTAATTACTAGCTGAAAAGCTCAGACTAAATTACTGTTTTTGTCAGTCTATTTAGTTTATTAACCCTAGAACTTACATGCAGGTCTGACCATATAAATATTGATTTTAAACGTGATTTTAACATGTTTAAAATTTAGTTTAACTTCACTAAATTTAGGCTATATTTGGTAAGCCTATTTACCCCATTAATATTAAAATACTTTTTAATTAAAAAAATATATATAAATTTCATTTCCTTTAACAACTAATGCTGACTTTTGTCAGCATTATATGGTATTCGTACTTATTTTGTGACATTTTTAGCATTTGGTGACATTTATCGATCATAACAATTTAAATTGTTGATAAACTTTGGAATAAAGTGATTCTATTGTTTTGTTTTTCACTAAAAAGTTCAACACAAGTATCAAAGCTACGAGTAGTAGGAAAAACTCTTGTCTAAATAAATGGTAATATTTTTGTATGTTTGTGTGTTGTGCTGGATCTAGTCAAAATACCCTGGGGTATCAATTTACTAAAACAATTAAAGTTTTTTTTCCATTGTGTTTGTTCTATAAATATAAATAGTTCAGTACTTTTGGCATATTTTTGTTATTGTTATTGTTGATTTATTTATGTAAAATTATTTTATTTTGTTTAGGTTTTCATTGTACACACTAAGAGTGTGTATGTAGGTAGGTACTCGTATGAATATTTTGTGTTTTTTAAATGATGAGCTTGAAAATTATGTTAAGTGGTTGGTCATTCCTTTTTTAAGCGACTTGTGTATGCTCTTATTACAACTGTTACAATATGCAAATACACTTGACAAATGTATTTATTTTTTTTAATCAGTATTTGTTTATTTAAAAAACATAAATTTGCTGTGCTGTGTAATGATATTTATTAGCATTTCTATTTCAATGTTTGGTATCAATTAGTCATGATTTTAGGCAAATTGCATTTGTTATTTGGCAACTTTACTATAACAAAAATATGTAGCAGAAGAGGGTCTTTCACATGTTCATAGAATATTGTCTAATTAAAAGCTAGTGAGCTAAACAAGAAAAAACATGTTATAATTCTCCCACAAAATTAGAATAGTTCACTTTTAGCTATACACCACTGATTAACAATAACATTCTTTGTGTACACACATAGAAAACAAATTTTTGTTAAGAGAACTCCTCTACTGATTATCAGTATTTATAAATCTAACACTATTTGAAGCGTTTCACACAAAACGTGCAAATAATAACACCATCTCTTGGCAATGATCTACGCCATGTTAATAACGCAAAGCCAGCCACATAAACAAACTAAAAACGCATAAATACTTGCATACATAACCCAAGCATGTAAACAACAACATGTAAAACTAAAACTATATTCAATTTTTTTTTTTACTTAAATTTTTCTAACAAATTTAAGAGGTCCACCAACGTTAGACATCATCGCCATCATCATCATCAAACTGCCGCAGAAACTAACAAAAAACAAAAAAACAAAAATACAAATTTAAAACAAAGAAATGGCAGTAAAACATTAGTTAATGCTTTAAGGCTGAAAAGTAAAAAAAAAAATGTTTTTCAATGCGTTTTAACTCATCGAGTGTAACTACTTGCATTGCTGCTTTAAAGCCACATTGTAAGAGTACATTAACACTAATTGGGGGACAAGACAACAAAATCTACCAACACATGCTTAACTACAAAATACATATACACAAAAACATTATTTACCAGGCATCAGGCATAAACATCTTCCCAATTTTCAATTTAAAAATTAAGCAAATAAAATAAAAACCAAAAAAATTATTTTAGTCACACACATAAAATATATAATTTTTTTTTTTTTACTTTTTCTCGTTTCTTATTTGTTTTATTTTGGTGATTATCATGATTGTCATTGGGGAAAAACTTCTTTGCAGAAGGCGGTAGTAGTGGTAGTAGCAGTAGCAATTTTGTTTTTAATGTATACAAACCATGAATATGGAGTTTTTAAACAAATTAACAAAATTGTTGTCGGTGGCAGGAAATATATGTTTTCTCTTTTCTTTTGCTAAAATGCGTGTGGACATATAACAGCGCTGTGCTACATTTGTTTTCTACAAAGACAAAAAAGCAAGAGTTTTTGTATGTAAATGTTGTTTAAGCTTAGAACAATAAAATGGCCAAATTACTCGTATTAGAAAAAATGCTTAGAATACACACTGATAGAATAAAGTTAGAAATTTAGTGAAGGCCTCAGAGTCCTACAGTAAGTACAAGATTGTTTTAGTTGCAGATCGGGCTGTTCAATAGTTTCTTTGCAACCTACTTATAAGGTGTCAGTTATTTATATTAACTTTAGCTAAAGTAAATGTTAAAGTGAGCAATAAATTTTTTTCCAATAAGATAAATTTTATAATATTTATGATGCGGCACCACTGCTGTGAATACCTATTACTTTTTATTGCTATAAATAAATAGTGGCAAAGGAACTTCTTTTTTTTTGACAATTATTTTTAAAATAACTAAAAAAATTGGATTTTTTTAATATATTATTTTAATATTTGTTTTAGTTTTATTGTTTTGTTATTGTATATTAATAATATATGAAGCTGTTGCTTAATATTTATATTAAAAGTTATGGACAACAAAAATGTGTATTTAACTTATCATACATGCCGCTGCAATCACAAAAATATCAAACTCATTTTGATGTTGCAGCAGCAGCTGGTACAATCACCCCACAAAAGATTATACACGGTCAATCAGCTGGCACGATCAGTTGATTGCGCCAGCATGCTGTCGTCATGTATGGTCTTTTAAAACTCTTTATCAAAAAAAAAAAAAAAAAAATAAAATAAACTTTATCAAAAAAAAAAAAATTAACGTAGACTTTAAAGTAAACTTTATCAAAATTTTTCAAATAATTTTTTTTATAAATTTTACTTTAAAGTTTACGTCAATTCTTTTTTCTTTTTTTTTTTTTTTTGATAAAATTGTAAATTTTTTAAATATTTTTGACACTCAATTTTTAAAATATTTCAGAGCAGTTTTTTATTTAGACGATTCGATTGCTAGTTTTCTATAAACACCACATAAGACCTAACAATCACGAAGCACATTTTACTTCCGTTCGTTGTCGTCATACAATGCAAGGTAAAGCCTACATTTCCTATTTTAAAATTCTTTATAAACCATTCAATTAGAGGTCTGTGATCACTCTTACTGAATCCTAATGCCTTATAGGATGTGATTCACGATAGTTTGATAAAGAATTTCGCCTGGTTGGCTTTAGTCAACGTTTAATAATATTTTTTTCGAGTTGTGATGTGATCAATGACTTAGACCTATGTTTTAGAATTTTGATTCGCAGCAGAACAATTGGAGAACTTAAAGGGGTTAAATTCCTTCATCACTCCTTGTTATTGTGCTGACAAGTAATATGCAATTTAAATTAATGGCATTTAGCATCCGCTTATAATGGTTTTGATACTAAAAATATACGTATGGCAGCATGACTCCTATATTTAGGTACATAAAATTGTTCTAGATACCAAATTTATCTGTATTTTTTTTAATTGTTAAGCCCAAATTGTAAATCAAAATTAACTGTTGCTCTTTTTTTAAGAAATAAATTTAAAATTTCAGTACAAACTGATTTACATCAAATTTATTTTTAAAATTTAAGGATGTTTTAAAGCTTAATACTAAGTAATTATTTAAAGTATTCAAAATTGTGACATAAAATGTATTGATAAAGAAAAACATAATTGATCTAGCAATTAAAACTAATTTCTCTTTATATTTTAAACAATAAAAATAAAAATTTATCATACTTGATTGAATTTCAAAAGTTAATTCAAATATAACCGAGAAATTGTTAATAAAACTGGTTTCACTTTGAGTTGAAATCATTTTGTCTTAATTACTAGTTTCCAATTTATCGCATAAACATTTCTTTTGGTGTAATTATCTTGTTTACCCCCACAACTTTAAATACTCAAATAAGTAATATTTTGCTATAAAAAAAAAACACAAAAGGAAAAAAACATAAATAAAAATACAAAATGAAAATAAAGAAAAAAAAAATAGATCACAATAAAAATCATCCAATTTCATCTACCGTTATAATAGCAACACGTTATGCCAAGTTCAATATTAAAAGCATCATTTAACATTGAGAAAATGTTTACAATGAGTAACAAGAACGACATTTCCATTTTTTCTATTTTTTTTTTTTTTTGTCTTCAACTGCCTTTTGCCAATAGCACATGTGTGTGGTAGAGCTGCAGCAGGCAAGTTACCAAGCATCTACTGGCATTAATGCGTTTTAACAGAGATGAACTCATAAACGCATTATTGTATTTAGACAATAAACTTTTTCTAATTTTTTTTTTTCTTATTTTTTGCTCAATTTTGTTTTTGTTTAATGCAATCTTACCCACATGTAGGATGAGGTAGTGAAACCACACAAAACTTATGTTTGGATGAACCACAAACGCGACTACACACTCGTACACACAATATAATTTTCATTAATCTACAACTTCAAATCAAATTATAAAATGAAAAACAAAAGACAAAATGTGAAGATGTGAAGATGTTGAAAAAAAGGTGAAATATAAATTCCCTTTAATAAATGTGGAAACAGTGGTTTGAGAAAACATAACTTTGGAACTTTTTACATACTTACAAGTAAACTTTGTTATATTTCAAACAGGAAAATTTTTAAATTTTCAACAAAACATGCTGAAGAATTAGAATTGAAATCAGGAGCGGGAACAAGTCACCTATTGTGACACTATACTCAAGTAACAAATTCTCCCTTAATTAAGTATTCATTAAAACTTCAAAGACTTTCTTGGGTGATTTGGCCGTCATGTCCCTTCATTGTAGTTAATGCTAGTCTCAGTAACACAGTATGTGCTCTGCTGTCTCTTCATCTTCAGTACATAACCTGAATATGTCATTTTGACTGATCCTCCTATTTGCCAAGTACTTTAATGTCCAGTCATAAATCTCGTGACAGGGCAAGTTATTAACCGGGTCATGCCAAATAATTCATTTGTCCTCTTGTTTCCAGCCAGCATTGTTGCATTTCTCTTTAAAGTTACTTCCTAAAATTGAGGTTAATAGAGCTCAAAAACAGTCCACAGAATGGTTCTAGGCCAATGAATAATCTCTTAGCCGTCCCTCTTCTTGCGAGTTCATCTGCTTTCTCATTGCGCCTACATATCCACTATAACCTGCCACCCATATCAAGTGAACCCTTTTATTAAATGTTAGTCTTTTTAGAAGTTTTTATCTTACCTGAAAAACACTGAGTGTAAGTAAAGACGCTTGTTTTTTAAACAAGTTGAACGTTATGGAAATATTTAGCACATAAGTGTTGGGATAGGCGAAACGGAAAAGATCATCAAAGAGCTCAGTATAGTTGTCTTATATGCGCTCTTAAAGGTACCTGTAAAAAGAGTACTGTAGTCCCTTCGTGATACTATAATGCTGCCAAGCTAGTTTCCAAACTTGCATAAATTACGGGGACAATTACTTCATTTAACTGCCTTGAAAAATATCGTAATAAGCTTAATGATTGAATTTATTTGTTTTTTGTTAATTAACTTAATTTCTTCAAATTTATATTTAATTTTTTTTACTTTCTATTGATGCCACTGTTACTTATTTCAGTAACAGTAGAGAAAATCATTGCATTCGAGCATTAACAGTAGTTAAATAAATATAAAAATAATAAATAAATAAAATAAAACTTAAATATTCATAGTTGTTATGTATCGGTTTTGAAATTTCCTTTTTTTATTTAATATTTATGTAGTTTTATTCCTGCCTCTACCTCTCCTTCTATCCTCTGTCTTCTTATAATCATTGTTTTGAATATGGTTTTAATAAAGAAAAGAAATAATAATGGTACTGCAAAGATTAAAAAAAAAAAATATGGTAGAAAAAAAAGTATTTATTTATTTATTTTTAAATTAGTGCGCGTGATGATGGTGTTTAGATATTAAATGTTACTTGTTGCTTGGCAGTTGTTATTTGTAATTGTATTTAAAATAAACTTCAAGCTAAAATGTGGTAAAAGAAGAAATAAAACTTTCTTTTTGTTGAAAAAAACAAAACACACACACACACACACTCACAGAGAAAAAAAAATGTGATGATATTAAATTACAATAAAATACCTATAAGTGAAAAATGAAGGGTTTTTTCCACATCTTTTACTTAAAAAAGGCAACAGATTAAAGTGCGTTTAATGGTGTCTCTCTTAACAGAAGACTTGGCTTAAGCAAACTCTTTAGTTGCTATCAAGATAAAGGAGAACAATTGTTTGAGAAATTAACCAAAAAAAAAGTTTTATTAAAAAAGAAATACCAACATTTTGATACCTACAATTTAATGACATGTCACGGTTTCTGTCTACTTTTATTATTATTTGTATTGACATAAGAAAAGGGTTGTGAAAGTGATATAAAAAATTTAATTTTTTTTTACAATGATGCAAATTTATTATCAGTATTTTTTTTAATTTTTCATCATTTTCTAAAATCAAAATTCAATTTGCCTCCAAAGCAACTTATGTCTAAACAAAAAGATCAAAACTTCACTCAGTATAATAAGGTATCAAATAAGCTAATTTGGCTTCTAATTGTTACTTTTATTGCTATTATGGGCCATAACCTAATTTCTTAGACTCAAGATTCCTTTCGAATAACTTAACTGTTGTGTGATTTATTTAATCTAGGCTTCCTGAGGTTATTCTGTATCTTCCCACCGCTGATCAAGTCCACAGAATATTTTCCGATGCTTTTTGTGGTTTTTTACAGAAACGACATTAGTTCTCATGTAACACACCAATTTATTCGTGTTTTAAATCTCTTTGAAATGTCCTGTAAAATAGATCAGTAAGGTTAAGACTAAAATCTGCTCTAATATGTTTGCTGTTAATAAGTCATCTTGACAATCACATGCCTGCTTCGGCTCTCCAACAATTTTCTATATTTTTTTCACCTTTCGCCTTAGTAATCCTCGAAAGAAGTTATTATTTACCCTGTAGAAGAACTCGGGAGCTATGCCTTTTTGAATAGATAGTCCTCCATTGGATTAACCACATGGCGCAGTATTCATAATTTAGTAAAAAAGTTCCTTCCCCGCAAATCATAGAGAAGTCTAAAGCAATACCAAACTATATGATGTCAGTGGGGCGATTCAGTAACTTTTATAACGAACATTCATATCGAAAAAGAATTCTAACGATATTTTATTACATTTGATATTCCGTAACTTTCCGACAAAAATATTCGATATAATAGAAATCATTATTTACTGTTAACTTCATCGCAAGCTTCGAATCTTTTTGTCTTAAAATAACTGAATAACAAATTCGATAAAATATCGTTATAGTTGTTTTTTCGATACGAATGTTCGTAATAAAAGTTACTGAATCGCACTAAAGAAGGGATAATTTTATCTTCAACTACTTTATCTTAAAAATAAAATTAACTTAAAAAAGTGGATCATAAAGGACTTCATGTTAAAGAACAAAAATATTTTTCGAATGAAAAATATTTCCATTGGGACATGATTCAAAAAATAACAATGAATTTTACTTTAAAAGAAATACTTGCGATATATTCCACTGACGTTTATAGTTACGTACTCAAAAGAGAGTATAAAATTGTCATAAAAAATACTCCTTGCGGCTATGAGTACCTGACGAAGATTAGAATTCCAAATAATTATATAAAGGACTTTTATGTGCGTTTTTAAGAACAAAAGCGATCAGCTCGTGTAAAAATTTTGTATGAAAAGCACTCAATATTTTTAGTACTTTTGATTTCTTGTTATTTTTTTTTTTAATATAAAAAGGAGCTCTTATTTGTTATGTATGTGTATAACACAAAATATATTTTTCTCAAGTTGTATTCAATATTTTAATCATATAAAAATATAAAATTCTTCCGTCATTGATTAAAGTGTGTGTATGTGTGTGTCAGTTAAAAATTGATTCCTATTTTGCTTGTTGTTGTAGGTTTATTTTGCCTTTATTTCTTTTGCTAAAAATCTAATTTTTTTCTATTTTTTAATTTTTTAACGAGGCGAATCAAATAAAAACGAAACAAAAGAGAAAAAAAAAATTCAAGACCTGAAACAAATCAAATGACAACAACTGCTATGATGACGACGCGAGAGCGGAAAAAAATGGAGATCATTTGATGATAACGTGCGCATTTGTTTGTCACGATATTGTTTGTATTAAAAACGCTTTTTATTTTGACTGCTTTCTTAGGTTTTGTTTCTTTGTCTCTTTTTTTTTTTTTTGTTTTGTTACCAAACTAAAGCATTTAACAAAAGCAATAACAGCAACTATACAATAATAATACACACTAACACAACAACGACAATAAAGAGTTTAAATTCACGTGGTAAATCGCACCTTCCTTTTAAACTAAAGCAGCCAAAGCAACTAAAAAAAAAGCTCAAAACCAATACAAAACACATAATATGAAAATTGAACAACAAGCTGATATTGAGATATAAAAAACAAAAAAAAAAGTTTAAACCCTTCCATTGGTGCTGCTTAAACTAATAAACCTGAACAAAAGAAGCCCTAAAACCTTTAAAATCGCATTTAGTTCGTTACCAATTTTTCTATTAAATTTAAAGCGTAGATAAGCAGCAGTTATTTATATGGTGGCCCTGGTATTAATTTTTTGTGTCCACGTAGACCAACCTTTTAATTAATTTTTTTTTTTTTAATAATATTTTCTTAATAAAAATTATTATTTGAAGCTAAAAAGTCATATACAGCAGCTGCCTTCATTTAAATAGATCATAGTTATTACGCAATCAATTTGAAAATCTAGCCATTTCATTAAACTTTTAATTTTTATATTTATTTACTTATCTTTTGGAGAAAATCAAAATTAATACGGAGTATTTTCAATAAAGAAACCGAGTGTTGATACATTTAAATGGAGTATTTTTTTTTAAATCAATAATTATATCCTCCCAGACAAAAGTAATCCCCATCAGTTGTTATATATTGGTGCCAGCGATTTGCCATAGCCAGTTTTTCTTGTAGTCAAATTATTTAATAAAATATTAATAGGGGTCTTAGCAACAATACAAATAGCCAAAACGCTTAATTCTGCTATTTTGGAACACATTCTAGAAGGCACTGGCCCTCAGTAAAAATTACGAATGAGTGGCCTATTAGGCACAGTCAATTCAGATATCTTCAGTGTAAAATATGTTGGCATACATTTCTAGCAAATTCTATAGTTGCATTACGAAACTTTAGATTACTTGCTTGTCTAGATAAAAACAAAATTCTTGTTGCTAAAGAGGGTATTTTTAAAAAGAAATGAACATTTTTGGATATATTTTGATTATCCCCATGGCGAATATGCAATTTAAAAGAAACAGAGTATGTAAAGGCAAGCATGTCAAATTGAAATTTTTCTTAAAGCTAAAAAGGATAATTGAAGAAATATTTGAAAATTATTTTTTTTATGTTATTATTAATGTATTAGAAAAATAAGGGCTTAGGAGGCTGTTATGGACTTTCTTTTGTTTAGATACAAAAAACTACTGTCCCAGCTTTTAACAATATAAAAACTCTCTAAATTTGGCAATTTAATGCATAAAGACTAAACACTGTGCACTGTGAGATGGAAGCGATTATTGAAAAGTGTTACTTTAAAAATATAGCACAAAAATAAAATGTGAATAATAAAGACATTTAAATATTTAAAAATGTTGTTGTAGTGAAATATTATCTTTTTAAATTATTTTCCCATACATTTTTACATGCCATCCAGCAGTTACCCCTTTTATAATTGCCTAGAAAATCACTCAACGCCATTACAGGTAGAATTATTTTTTTAAATGTACCTTTATATGATTGTGTAATCATTTATGTGTGTGTGATTTTGAAATAAACTTTGGCGAATTAAGCCTTTTTTAGCAGCCTCTTTAAAAATATTTTATTTTTATTTCTAGGAAATAATAAGCTAGAAAAACTAATCAGTTATTGGATATTTGTTTAGGATACTAGAAAAAAAACTGACAGACAGAAGGCCATAAAAACTAAGAAATAAAATTAATCCGTCTTAAAAATTATAAATAATTTTTATTGAAAAAAAAAAATTTGATTTTATAACTCGTTGGCAAAAATTTTAAAGTTTGTGAAATAAAAAGTTTCCTCTTCCCTGTTCAAATTATTTGGTAGTTTTTTTTTTTTTTTTGTTCATTAAATAAAATTAGTTAACCCAATATTATCATGTTAAGCATACTCGTACTTATACCTACGAATAGGTGTAATCGTGTGTTAGTAAACGTTAAATATATTAAATTGATTTTATAAAATTTATCAATTTCTTAATAAACCTTGTTAACACACACCTAAAGAATTAAAAAAAAAAAATTTTTTCATCGAAAATATGAAAATGAGAATCATAAAAATTATTTCAAAACCAATTTTTTTAAATTTTGCTATATTCATTTACGTTTTTATTTAATTTCTTTTTTTTTCATTTTATTTCACTAGCTGCTGATGATCTAATTTGGTAACAATTGTTTGTCGTGAATCTTTGCTTATTCATTCACTCGTTACGAAGAAGAAGAAATTTTGTTTATTTGTTGATCGTGTGTGTTTGAGAGGTTTTAAAAAATATATTCATTGTATAACAATTTACATTGGGCTGGGGTATTTATGTGTGCGCATATTGACTTATACACACGTCTACATGTGTAGATTTTATATTCTTTTTATTTAATTTAATAGCTAATATGGTTGATTTGCGATCAATTGGCTTCGATAATGAGTTTAGCGCACCCATTTTAGAAAACTTGATGTAGTCTTTAACTTATAAAACTTATTTTTACCATTAACTAATAAAATACAGAAAAAGGAGAAAATAAAAATATTAAAAATCTGTGCCCTGTCATTATGAAGAGCAGTATTTATTAAACTGCTTGTAGTTTATGATTTTCTATAAGAAAAATTTAATCTTGGGAGTAGAACAAATATTTATATTCTTAAACTCTACTTAAATTTCTTAGAAAGGGTTTTAATAAAAATAATTTTTTCTTAAATTCAATATAAAATTTGATATCAAGTGGTAACAGAAATGTGTTTCAAACTATTCAGCTAAGCATTTAGAAATATATAAAATATTTGCTTCTCTCTTTCACTGTACGCTACATGCAGAGCCATTCTCAACTATATTAGTTAGTGGGCTGTTTTGTTTCATTAGAAGCCGCAATTGGCTTAGGTTGTAAGGGATACTTATCTTCTTTTTTCACTTCTCAATTTAATTTCTTGCTGCTCTACCCATTTGACGTCTTTCTCTCGTTATCATCATTTTTCGTTCTTCATTTTTCCTGAATGAAAGAATTTTTTTGAGCGCACTTCTTCTTCTTACGGCGCCCTATTCAACGTAGCTTTTCAAAAAAAAAAAAAAAAAAAAAAATTAAATTTATAAATTCAAAGTTTGTTATCCTTGTAAAAGTACTTGCTTTTTGTTGGCGAGATTTATTTACGGTTTTAAGGCAAGAATAATAGAACATAAAGTTATAAAGGGTCCGCCATCGAAGGGTCACGCTCGATAGCGTGATAAAGCGTTTCGCTTGTCTGAGTTCAGTCATCAATTCCCAATGTTTTAAGAATTATGATACTACCCAGGAACCATTCTTTTTCTTAATCTATCACGAAGAGATGCCAAAGCAGGATTCGGATTCTATGAATGAAAGATAGGCCCCTCTGTTGGTTGTTATAGATCCCAAATTAGTTTAGAGATGACAGACAATCCATATCAAAAGCTGATCTTAGCTCAGGTGAGCGTAAGGCCAGCAGTTTAGTTTAGTTTTCTATATAGTTCTTCTGAACAAATATAGGGTCCGCCATCGATCTTTTTTTTCAACTTAGCTCTTGTCTCATTTGACAGGTTATTAGTTTTATCCTTCCGCTGAAAGAATATGGTTGTGTTTTCGCTTCGCTAAGTGGGCCTGCGATCGACTTACAGAAGATGCCGATTTTGCCAAAAAAAAAATCATCTTTTCAGATGAAGCTCATTTTGATCTTGGCGGGTATGTAAACAAGCAAAATTGTCGCATTTGGGGAACAGAAAACCCGCACGCATATATTAAAAAGCCGACGAGTCACTGTTTGGTGCGGATTTTGGTCCAGAGGCATTGGGCCATTTTTCTTCGAAAATGAGCAAGGAATGGCCGTTAGTCAATGGCGATCGTTATCGGGCCATGTTGAACGAGTTTTTGTTCACAAAAATTGAAGAGGAGGATATTGGCAACATTTGGTTTCAACAGGATGGCGCTACGTGGCACACAGCCGAAGCTACACTCGATGTTTTTATAGCATTTTCAAAAAAAAAAAAAGTTATTTGGCGGACCCTATATATTCATTATATTCTGTTTACAAAGTACAGCTGTCTAGATACACAACATATCTAGACCAAGAAATACTTTTTTTTGTCAATCTATAAAAAAGTTTTTATTTTCTTAATTAAAAACTTCCGTTTCCATAAAAGCACTTACTTACAAACGTATTTAGATAAGTTAGAGATTATGGAAGGGGTCTTTTTATGGTAGCGTATTAGTCAAAAGTATGGCCATTTTAGCAGATTTGGCTTAAATTTATGATTCCAAATTGTAGTATAAGAAAAAAAGTTGAATTGAAATTGATTGATCTCTCGCACAGATGAGTTTGAATTTAATTAGCTTTTATTTCAAACAAACAAATGCTTTTAAGCTGGTTCTCAAAAGTGAAATATTTCTCATATGAAAGCTTTAGTGAATAAAGTGCTATTACTTAAGGTATAAATCACACTCTTCTATTACACTTTCAAGTCATGTGAAATGCAAAAAATGTCAAATACGAAATTTCGTAGTAATGAAACCTATTAAAAGTTTAATATTGATGATTATGAACTGTTTTTTTTTTTTTACTTTTTTTTCAACTTTTTATAAATTTCCACAATAATTTCTTATTGTTAAAGGCAGGTCTTTAACTTTTTTGTAATTACTTTACTTCATATTATTTTTTTAAATGCAGAAAAAATTAAATTTACTCTAGACAATGATTTGGTGGAGCAATCACTTTCGGAAAGCTGAAACTCTTAAGAGAACTTGTAGAACCTAAGCCCCTCATATAATACACTGCATAAAGTAAATAGAATAAAAATCTTCTATTCGGTTAAAATTTTTTCTTTAATCGTTGCTACAATTTTTTTTAATATTCACTTGCAGTGTAAAGAAGATTTAAGTGTCATATGATGCAAAGAATAATTTTAAATTTATTATGCATTCATTTTTATTTTACAAATAAATTGTTAACACTTGTAAGATATGACATCTAACATGCTTAAAATTTTAAACAATAGACTGACACACACACACACATACACAGGCACATACACATCATATAACAATTTCAACATTTTTGACCGCTCAATTAGTTAGAACTAAAATAGGAAAAATGCTAATTTTATGTTAAATAAATTATATGCAGCTCGTTTAGATAAAACGCAAAAATTCAAAATATGAAGTGTTCAACATTTAACACAATTAAATAGAAAAAAAAAAGAAAAAATAACAACAAAATCAAAGATTATTTAACATCTAAAGGAAACTGCATACAAAATTTATGGTGCACATGGTAATTTAATTCTGAGTGAAAAACAATGATTTAAATACATGCTGAATTCTATAGTTGAAAACAAATCTAACATGCGTAGTAGATTGAGCAAGCAATTGATGGAATTTGGATACTCAAAAAAAAAAAAAAAAAAAATACACGGGGAATAAAAAAATTATAAAAAAAACCAAAAATATTAAAAAAATATAAGAACAATACGCGTATTGAATTTATATGCCTTAACCTACTATAAGTTAAAGTAGGAATTTTGCAGACCACATAACCTACTGTTAATTAGATCTGGGGCCAAACTACCGCACTTTATAGTCATCGAAATTTTAATAAAATTTTAATTTCGATCAATAGCGAATGCCGTATTTTGGGCCTTAAAATTAAAAAAAATTTAGAAGAGTGCCCAACTAAACCTCACAATTTGGTTATGGCAGGTTAGATTACAAAATGTACAAAATGTCCTTTGACTACTTATGGTTTTCTAAAAAAATTTTTTGATAAGTTAAAGTAAAAAAAAAAATTATATGGCAACGAGATTATAATTTTATTTACTAATAGTTGAAGAATTGTCTAATAATGGGATTTACCTTATTAAAATTAAACTCCTTTTGTTTATATCAGTCAGTTTTTTAAGTTATCATTAATAACCTGCAATGATTTTGGTGCCGCCAAAACTAAAACTTTGATTTCTAGTATAATCGATACGCTGATTTAAACTCTAAACCTACTTTTTTTAGTTCTACACGCAGTTCTAGAGATATATTGTATAGAAAAAGTAAAGGATTAGGCAATATAATTTGTAATAACTAGAGAACTAGCTGTCTGCTTAACCCTAGTCGAACGGAAGAATATTACAGGACGGTAAAGGTACAATTGCAGTTAACAACAGAACTATGATGTCTTTTAGTGAATAAATGACATGTTCCACATTAAATAAACTAAATTATTAAATAAACAAAATAAATTGCTTATACTGAAAATTTCAAAATCAACTTTAAATGTACGTTAAATTTAAGTATATAGAGTTACTAAAGTAAAGGGTATTTTTTATAGACGTATAGAACTTTAAGTTGGCATTACTGTTCAAGATGGCGACCGATTTAACAGCTGTCAAGTGATTTATTCTCAGTTTGGTTTGGCAATTCATCATGAATAGACTCACGCCTGAACAACGCTTGCAAATGGGCCCAAAACGAGATTGCCGTTGTTCCCGATTTTCATAAGCGAATTTTGTTTAGCGATGAAGTGCACTTCTGGTTGAATGGCTATGTCAACAAACAAAACTGCCGCATTTGGAGTGAAGCTAATCCTCAAGTGTATGTCGAAACACCGTTACATCCTGAAAAACTGACTGTTTGGTGCGCTTTATGGGCTGGTGGAATCATTGGTCCGTACTTCTTCAAAAACGATGATGGCCAGAACGTTACAGTCAATGGTGATCGGTATAGAGCCATGATTACTAGCTTTTTCATTCCTGAATTGAACAACCATGATGTGTAGGAGCTGTGGTTCCAACAAGGCGGCGCATCATGTCACACAGCTCGTGCCACAATCAATTTATTGAAAGACACGTTTGGTGACCGCCTAATTTCACGTTTTGGACCTGTGAATTGGCCTCCAAGATCTTGTGATTTAACACCGCTAGACTACTTTCTGTGGGGCTATGTAAAGTCATTGGTCTATGCGGATAAGCCACAAACGCTTGACCATTTGGAAGACAACATTCGCCGTGTTATTGCCGATATACGGCCACAAATGTTGGAAAAAGTCATCGAAAATTGAACGTCCAGATTGGACTACATGCGAGCCAGCCGTGGCGGTCATATGCCAGAAATCATATTTAAAATATAATGCCACAAGATTATCTTTCGGATAAATAAAATTCATATCAATCGAATAATCCATCGTTGTTTTATTGCAATTTAAAGTTATATACGTCTATAAAAAACACCCTTTACATACACTGTAATAAAGAAGGGGAATAACCAAAAATGTGTTTGTCGTTGAATAAAGTAAGCACACGTCTACATGAGAAACACTTTACCTTCAGTAAAATCAGATGAAGGTACAATTTTACCTATACAGCACCTAAATCATGGACTGGGAATCAAGATATTTTTCTCAAATTTTAAAATTTGAAACTTAATTTAAAATTTAAGTTAGGTTAGGTTAAACAGGTCGCCCGAAAAGAAAGAAAACAAGAGCTGGGCTCACTTGGGTCCTCTGACGTGGTCCCTTTATGATACCTGTATAGAGGAAAATAAAGAAGAGGAAGGATAGTAACAGAAGAATGAAGATTAGGAAAGAAGATAGAGAAAAAAATTTGGAGATGTCACAAAATCTTGCGCTTCTATTGTTTATAAAAAAATTATTACAACTTGAAAACGAAAAACATACAATTGTACCTGTTCCATTCGACTAGGGCTAAGCTTACAAGAACACATAAGGAAGGGGAATAAAACAACCCTTAAATTATTTTGCTTTCAATTTTGTACCAGTCTTATAGTTTAATGAATACTCACAAAGTTTTGTCAAAAAACTATATATTTTTTTAAGAAAATTTCCAAAATTGTCTTTTTAAAAAATTTATTAAAAATTTAATACAAAAAGAATCTAAAATTTATTGCTTACTCTCAATGCCTGTATATATTATAAATAAAATAAAACATATTTCATGAAAATGCATTAAAAAGTTCTGAATTTATTCTCAATTTAGTGGTAACATCTAAGACACTGCACTATAAAATTTTTTATATCTTCAAATACTAAAAAAAAAAAACACTTAGAAATTCGTTTGACACATCATCCTAGGTGCTGCCATTATATTATAAATAAATTCAGAACTTTAATGGAATATAGTTAAATTTATTTGTAACCTATTGAGATATCGATATTAAGAGCAAAATTTAAGATTTTTCTAATAAAAAATTTTGTATGAATTTTTTAATTTTCTTGAAAAAACTATTTTTTTTTTGACAAAACTTTTTGTACATTTTCTAAGCTAGAAAACTTTTAAAAATTTGATAATTACATAATTTAAAGGTTATTTTATTTTCTATACTTGCGTGTGTTTTTAAATTTAAACAGAGAGGAACTAGCCTGAGTTATTGCAAAATTATATAGCCTAACCTCCTCGTATTCCTATATAAAGGTAGCACTGAAAAAGTAATTTAAAGCGATTGGAACTTACTAACATAAGTATTTAAATTGATCATGAAACCTCGAGAACCACAAAAAAAAAATTAATTTTTTAGGCCTGTGTAATAAATACAAAGTTTCCATGTTAAAACTATTTTAATTTCAGTGTATATATATAAACAATAAACTGAGTTGGTTGGCATTTTTTCTATATGGTTTATTATTGTATTAATTGCATTTATTAAAAGCATTTTAAGTCTGTATGACGTGCTTAAAATCAAATATTTCACAGTAGTCTGCATCTAAAAAGATGCAAACAAAAATGTGCATGAAAAATTCAAATGAAAAAAGAAAAAAATTTTCAAATTTAAGAAAAATACGAGTACATCATTCTTTTACGGCAATACTGTCGTATAACTAAAAAGCGTTACTTAAGTTAATAAATTAATTTGTTTTTCCTTTTCTTAAGTTCTATAAAACTAACAAAAAAATATTTTAAACGATCAAAATAAGATGTATAAAATTTTTTCGATAAGTGTACACAAAGAATGATATAAGTACAAGATTATGCCGTTCAGAACGGAGTCTTGGGACTCTAATTGAAGGCCGTTTAAGCCGCCATGTAAACCAACAACATTATGCCATCTCACATATAAAATTTAAATTTTCTGAACATGTAGCACAAATGACGTCACGCGATGTGTTCTTATTGGCTATTAATATACAGCTAAATAAGAGAGAGAGAGAAATGTATTATTGTTTTCTGCAAACAGGTGAACCATCTACATCTTCTAACGGGAAATCATGCTCATGACGTAATCTTGTATTTCTATAATATTTTAGTAAACATACTAACAAATTAAAAATTTTAAAAGGCTCTTCAGTAAAATCATGTTGTTTTGAATTGAACTAGAAGAGCAATTTTTTCTAAAATTAATATTTTTTCCTTAAGAAGTTTTCATTTACTTAATGATTATAAAATAATTCAACAGAAATCTCTTTTTTAGTAAATTAGATTCTTCATTCTTAAAAAAAAATATATATATAATTATTTCTGTGTTTAATACAAGTGGACTTGACTTGCAAAGGATAAAATAGAAAAATGTTGCATTTAAATTTTAGTTTATCTCTAATTAATCGAATAAGCATCTAGATATGATTTTGTTTGTGTGGTATTTTTTATCTGCTTAAGGATTATCAATAGCTGAGAATGTAAAACTGATGATATTTGTTTTCAACAAGCTTAAGCAAGTTTTCATGAATAAAGCTGTTCTCACAGTTCATAGAGCACTTTGTTCATTTTGCGGTTATCATAAACGGCCTAGTTCTTAATTAAACAATTCGTGCAGTTTCTGATAATTTTTTCTTCTCTATTCACCATCATTATATGATAAAGAAATGTGCGTATGGAAGAGAGTTTTGCTACTGTAACCTGATGTAGAATGTAGAATATGCCAAAATGTCGATCGTCTTCGTTCTCAACTTAGGCCTTTGTTCTTTGTTTTTCGACTATTTACTAGTACGTAGAAATTTTCAAGTAAAGATTTTGGCTTGAAAGAATTGAAGTAAAACGACCAATTCATCAGACTATTAAATTTTTGCTGGTCGAAGATGACAATTTTTATGAAAGAATTGCGTTTAGTAGTGAAGTTCGTTTCTGGTTAAATGATTACATAAATAAAGAAAATTGCCCGTGCTTAGAGACAAAGCTAATTTTCACCATTTAATCTTTTAAAATTTTTTGCTTAATGCGGTTTACATGCTGGCGGCATTATCAATCTTTTTGTGGCGAATGGTGAGCGCTATCGTGCCATGATGAGTGAATTTCTTTTTCCAAAAATTAATCAGCTAAACATTTAAGATATTTAATTATTACAAGACGGCTCAGTTCGCCTTACAAAGCACTTAAAAATCTGTCAAATTAATTTGGTGACCATCTTATTTCCAGAAGTGGCCTTGTTCCTTAGAGACCTGGAATTACTGGGGACTATATTAATTCAATGGCTTATGCCAGCAAACCAGCAAGTCTTGAAACATAGGATGCCAATATTTCAGTTTTAATGTTGGCTCCTTTGACAGATCCGTTATACCATCTAACTTGTAGTTGCAGCAGAAATATGCAAGAAATCATGTTAAAAAAATCAAATGAAATTCTTTAGCAGATTAAATAAAAAAAAAAACAATTTCATTCCAAAATACTATTTCTGTCTTGTATAATTTCAATTTATGTTCTCTTGCAGCTAAAAACCTCGTTGTTCGTTAGAAACTAATATCGAACAATTTCATACTTTTGTTTTCTAGCTTATAATTATATAAAGAAACTGACTAAGAAATTTGTGCTAAGTTTTAAGACAAATGTCCTGTTTCTAGGATAAATTGCTACATTGCCGACATTAATTTTTTTTGTTAATTATAGCAAACTTTAATACAAGAAAATCAATTTATTCATAGAATTAGCTTTGAAGGTTTTAAAGTGACTCTTAAGCAACATTGGAAACTGTCTTTATTAATTTTTAAATAAGAAAAATATATTTGGTTTAACAAACATCTAAAAATTATTTTATGTGTTTTTTAATTAAAAAAACGAGCTGACCGTTTAGACTATCTGATTGTTTCTTTATAAGGAAAACACAAAATTTTGTAAATATTTTCCAGTAGATGATTTAATTGTTATGTCATACATTCTGTGAATATTTCCGGCAAGAATGTAATAATGAAAAGAGACATTTTTTAAAATTATTTTTTATACAACACAAAATCCACGAAGCTTCTTCGATTGTTTGCAGAAAACACCCAGGGTCTAGGACAGGAATTGAAGTTGCGATCCTCAGATTAGTAGGTTAGTACGCTACCTACTAATCTATCGGGGCATTCCATGAGTTTACATTTAATTCAAATAAAATCCTTCACCAAAAGAACATTTTTCAAATATTTATTTTTTTATCAAAACCCACCCAAAAACACAATTAAATAAAAAGGCTTTTCATAAAACGATTTTCTTTTTTAATAATATTTTATATATATTTTTTTTGTTTTCATTTTTCAACCTTTTTTCGAAATAAGTTATTTCTTATAAACCTAGAAAACATTTTATTTATATAAAAAAAAAAATTATATTGTATATAAAAATATAACTAAAATTATATTTGCTTGAAAAATTATCTTTTTTTTTATTTTTTATAAAAAATATATTAAATTTTTATTTAAAAACTAACATTGTCTTCCATTTACTTAAATCTAATTAAATGAATTTGAGCTTAAAATTTATGTTACAAAACAGGAAATTGAGTTTTATTATTTAAAAAAAAAAAAAAAAAAAAATACAATTTGTGATGTTTAAAAGAAAATAGTTTTCTTATTTAATTATAATACATTTGTACAGGCACTCTACATGAAAGAAAATTAAATGCATTGAAAAATAGTTTTTTTCTTATTTTTTTGTTTTCAGAGACTGACTAGAGTTTTGGTTTTATTTATTACAAAAAAAAACGGGGAAAAAGGCTCCGCCTTAAAGATTTAGTAAGAAAAAATGTAACATCAGCTTGAATTTTTATTTAGTTTTTTGTTTTCTTTGTGCTAAGTAGTTGAGAAAAAAATATAGTTGAGATTTGAGTTGTTGTAGACTTTAGGAACTAATTTTTGGTGTTATTTTTTTATTGTTTTTTTTTTTTTATGGCAAATGAGATTTATTTTTTAACAAAAAAAATTTCCTAATGCTCGTTGTAGATAGGATAAGAGTTTAATTCTGCAATTGAATTGCTAGGATTATTTGGAGAGTTAAGAGAGCCTTGGCAACCACCTTCGGAGTGTTTGGTTAGCAAGGACATGCGAGAGAATGTTTTTGAACAATTGGTGCAGGAATATTTTTTAATATCGGAATGAGTTTGCAAGTGGGCTCTTAAATTAGAGCGATCAGCAAAAGCACGATGGCAGTGTTGGCAACTGAAAGGTTTTTCTCCAGTGTGAGTGCGTATATGACCCTGCAATAACCAGGGCCTAGAGAAAGCTTTACCACAAATGTTACACTTACAGGGTAAAGTGTGAGTTCGTATGTGCATTTTTAATGCTCCCAAAGATACATACGTTTTTTCACAGTCTTTGCAACTAAAAGATTTTTTCACTTGATTACCTTCGGCTGCTGGACAATGAAACTGTTGATGTTTGGTGAGTCCCGAAAAAGTAGAGTAAGATTTTTGACAATCTGGACATTGATATCGAGGTGGTCCATTTTTTTCTTTTTTAACCGGTGTGCTGCTGTTAGATAAAACGGGTGTTGTTGTAGGCACAGCAGGAGAAATATCAATTTTTTCAGTTTTTATTACAATAGATTTTTGTGGCGTCTTCATTGTATTGCAGTTACTGGGCTTGACAGAGAGATCTTCAGGCACAGGCGAGGCCAGCGATTCAGGTGTCAGTGATCTCATGGAATAATAAGAGGACTCTGAATATGCCGGTGAAATGGGAGCATGATGATGTTGTGGTGGATAACCCAAAGCATAAGAAACTGCCGATTGGTGATGTGTTGGATAGGCAGGCAAAGGATAAGGCACAAACCTATGCTGGCTATGATGCTGAGGTGATTGTGTTGGCATTTGTCTTACACCAATTGGTCTGTGTATGACATCTGAGCGCATGGGTGGTGACAACGAACTGGCACGTCCACTCAAATAATGATGAGGTGGAGGCGACAATGAACCAATCGAGTCTGAGGGTGAACTAGGTGACAAAAGTTCACCTCTTAAAGGTGAAATTTGTTGAGCCAAATGAGGATTGTTAATTGTGCGATAAAACTCAGCTGTATAAGGAGACATGTGAAAATTCCAAGGCTGTATACCATATTTAGGATAAGTGGGTGTGGGCACAACAACAGCCGCTGAAGCAGCAGCCACAGCCGCGGCTGCCGCCAAAGCAGCTGCCTGTGTGGTATTTGTATCTTCACTGTGATTATCCTCAATATCCACACAATCGATCATTTCATCCTCATCATCACACATGCTATCATCATCAGTGTGATCAACATCTACACCCTCATCTTCACAACAATCACTAACATTGATCATTTCATCTTCCGCAGAGGCAGAAATAAATTTAACCATCGACTCACACTTTTCCTTTTTCAAACTTAAATTTTCGGGCTCATCATTATCTATTTTGAGAGGCACTGCAATGATGTTTGCTTTTTTTGTATCCAAGATGCTGTCATCCTCATCAAACTGATAGTGAACCGGACGTTTTTTCAGAGGACACTTGGAGTAATTTTTTTCCACTAGCATATCTTCAACGTTATGCATTTTTTTTATTATTATTATTTATATCGGTATTTTGTGAACACTTTTCTATATTTTTTATCTATTTTATTTTACCGTTTTAGCATAATTCGTTAAAATAAATAAATTGAAAATTTTTTGATTTTTAGCTAAAATGCCTTTTTTTAATTGTTTCTTTATATGCAAAAGTTCTATAGATCTTTAAGGTGAACGCGTTTTATTATGGAAACAAATTTTTATGAATTTGTTTTTTAATTTTTAAGAAAAAACGATGTTAACGCAAGCAAAAACAACGAAGAACTGTGCTAGAGCATAAACTATCACGAGTTTATATAGGCTGAGTTCAATTTCTATAGCTCTTTCTTTATATCTACACTCCAGCCAACTCTAAACAAGTTTTAATTAAAAGTGTGCTCTTCTCTCTGAACGATTATCACCTGCTGAATTTTATACAAACTCTCGCTCTTTTAAATAATTATTTTCTCTCTCCATTCATCAGTTTACTAGTAGATACTGTGTTATGTGTATGCATGTGTATGCTTAACCAAATGTAAAAACTGCTTATGATATGTATGTATGTATGCTGCCAACATTAAAAAATTCAACCACCAATCAACTGGCCTAGTGTGTTAAGTGAACCGCTATGCTTTGCTGGTGCCTGCGTATGCATTTGCAGTCAAACATTAAACACAAAACCTGTTTAAGCATGTTCAAACACATGTTGGCTACGCGTGCCGTTATAATGATTAAAAAAAAAAAAACTTAAGTAACAACCAATAGCAAATGTTACCCACACTTTAACAGACTATCTGGTTATATACCACGAATTTTTTATAAATACCAAAACGATTTACGTACTCGCATTTGTGAATCTCTTACTACTCTCTGTAAAAATTCTCATTTATTGAAGTACTCTTTTTTGTTTTATATTGAAAGCAAATTGAGAGATTTGTTTAGATTTAAATTCTCAATTTTTTTTTATTATTAAATTTCTTACATCTCTTGCTTGATGCCAGTGTTTCATACAGCTGTTGCTTATAAGCAATTTCATTAAAAACTCACCCAAATATTGTTTACTCTTCCTGTTTTTCCTTTTTATGCTCTGTTGCATTTTGTTAAAACTACTTACTGCTTTTTAAGTGCATTCAGGGTATTGCTGAGCACACTTTTCATGTCATTTCATGTTTATAGCACAAAGTGTTGTATTATTTCAGTGAGTGCTGCTCTTGTTTCTCATTTGCGAGTAGTAAATGTTTTGTTTTTTTTTTTTCTGTATTAAAATTGTTTTAGGATCTTTTTTCCCTGTCTCATTTTATCATTTAAGTACTGTGGCATTTGCTCAAACTCTAGCAGTCTAAATATAGACTTACATTTATCAGCCTGGACAGGTGGTGGTCGGCTGTGTTTAGGCAAACTCTTGAGGAGTTTTATTTTAAGGATTTTTAAATGTAGTACGTGTACGAGTAGATATATTTTAAGCAGAAATCAAAAAAAAAAATATTTATTTGAATTATTACAAGGCTCTCCTACCAAGTGTTTTTCAATGTTTTAGTTTTGAGGAGTGTTTCTAAAAGGATTTTGTTCAACTATGTTATGAATAAAAAGTTTTATAATAGATAAATAAATTATTTCAAAAATCATTTAAAAAAATGCTTTTAATCTTCAAAAAAAAAATAATTTTTTACAAGTTTTAAAAAAAATACCAAAAATTAAAAACAAAAGGTCATAATCATAGTCACACTTAGGTCGGTATATTTTTAAAAATGACTTTAAATTCATATAATTCTCAGCTCTTAATAAAAGCCTACTTTTTTGTAACTATTATTATGGCCCAAAATTTTTATAATTTTTCCATTAAATTCTTAAAAATACTATGAATTAAAAGTATTAAAAAAAAACTAAAAATTCATTTTAATATACTTAGCGCTGGTATATTAATTTATAATAATAAAAAAAAAATTAATTAATAGGAAATGCAAGAAACATATTTACTATTCGTATTAAAATATTTAATAAATAATTTGTATAAATAAAATTATAATAATTTTCATTTATTTTTAAACTAATTGTAAAGTCTGTATTTTTTTTTTTCTTTTTTTGTTGAGTTGAATTTTAAAACAATTTTATTAATACTTTCTAAGTACCACTTTTAAAGATACAGACGGGAGGAAACTCATTCATTAAATTAAAAAATATTGTGAAAGAATTTCTTATTTAAGTTAAAAAACTTTCAAAAGTATTACCAATTCAAAACAAGAAGGATTTTATTAAAAAATTAAAAGACAATTTAAAACAAAATAATATTTTTCAAACTCAAAATTTTTCTTGAACTAAAAACTCTTTTAATTGTATTCTTCAATATTTCCATAATACTTTGGGTGTCTTCTTTAGAAAAATAATATTTTGAATGATACAAAAAGCTTTAATTTTCATAAAGTACTTCATTCGCTAGTCAAAACTGTCATTTGATTTACGCTTGAATTATACAGATTCATTAATTTCTGCTAAGCCACAAAGAAACAATTTGTTTTTTTTTATTTTATAAACAGCATAAAAGAACAAACACATGTTGACTTGTTTAATTGTTTGTTTGATACATCATCATGAATTTGATATCGCTTCTATAAAATTAGAATTAAATAAATTTAACATTTTATTAACTCAATAACTTTTTTATTGTACTTCAAGGTACAGTTTAATGCTGTACTTCAGGGATGTTAGAAGGCTTTGTTAAACATTTCATGAAATCCAATGAAAACAACACTGTTTGCTAAAAGCGAAATAATTTTACAAGAAAACCTTTTAAGGTTTTCAAAATTGTGGTCTTCTTTAATGTTTTAATAAAATATAAACGGTTTTTCTAATATTGCCATAGAATTATAAAAACTAAATTAATTATATAGCCTTTTAATACACTTAGAAATTATTTTTGTCACTACAACTAAAAATTTCAAGAAAATAAAAATTTTATTCTCACAATGAAGTAGTTTTCTGTACGCATAAGCATAAATTTGTTCAAAACCACTGACAAAAAATCTTTTTCTTATATATTTTTTATTTCTAAATTAGTATTAAATATTTTAAATATTTTTACTTATGGGTGACCTTGATTTTGTAACACAGATAATCAAATCTGCTAAAAAATTTTAATGGAAAAAATAAATTTTTTACTACATTTCATAAAAAAATTGCTAAAAAAAAATAAAAAGAAATATAATTAGAAAATAAAGCAGGATTTAATCTGTTATATATAGAAATATATATATTTTCAGTCTTCTGCATAAAAGTACTTTCGGCTTTTATGTTTAGTTTTCTATGGGTAAATATGTGACTGTTTTTTTTATAAAGATTTTTTTTTATTTGAATAAAGATGAGGCTTAACAAATGAGGGTGGAGTGCTGACTATAGTGTTAGATCTTATTTATAATTACTCGCAAGAGTTGTTATAATTATAACTAAAAGGGTTATAAGGAAAGAAACAAGAGCGTTTGCTTCTTCTAATGAAAAAGGTAGAGGATAATATTTACTTAAGGGTTTCAACAGGTAAGTTTAAAGAAAGTGCCATCAGGTAATTATAAATAAGATTCTATCAGGTAAGCATTAAGAAGCTATGCAACAGGTAACGTAAAACAGCCTTAGGTTGGCTTTATATAAATTAATTTTTTTTTACTCATAAATTAATTTTTATTTCCAACTTTATATGGCTCATAAGCTAAATTTAGGCTTTTTTCTCACATTTAGCTTCAAAATTTATGATATAGTCTCTAGCTTTTTTCTTAGTCTTTTTTGTTTTTCAAATTAGCCTTAAATAGCCTTTTTTTTGGAAATATGAAAACAAATCATACATAATCAAACTGAGGCTGAAACCAAATTCGATAAAACTTTGATATATAAATTAATAAATTGGACGAACGAAGATAATTTCATAAGTAAGAAAACGTACTTATCTTCTAACTTTTAAAATAAAAATACACTTTATTCGTATTAAAAATTAATTATTACTTAAAAAAACTTTAAATATTATTTTTTTAACATTAAAGTTAAATTCAATTGCTTATAAGTATTTAAAGTCATGTGGAAAACCACCTTATTTTCTTTAGTTTTTGATGTCATATTTGTTTTTTTTTTTTTTAATTATAATTAAGATTCTTAATGTAATAAATAATTCAGAAAATTTTGAATTTTAAGCTGCAGCTTTTTACTTTTTTCTAGATTTTTTAGCTTAAGAAAGTTATATATTTCATGTTAATATAATAAAAAAAAAAATTAAATGAAATTTTTCTGATAAAAAGTGTACCAAAAAATCTTATTCATTTTTAGCTAATATAGATTATTGCTTTTTTTGCTTGTAAAAAAAATTAATTTATAAATTATTCTAAATTTATTTTGCCTTTTTTACGTTCAATTTAGCTTCTTTGTTTTTAAGCTACTGGCAGCGTTGCATATGAATATAAGAAAATAGCCTGAAAACCCATTCTAATTTTCAATTAAATTTTCATACATTTATTTGTTTAATTTTAGGGTGGTATAGTGTTGATCGTGTTTTTATTTATATTCAATTATTTTATCATATTTATGTACAGTTAAATATTTCTATTTTTCCTTAAAAAAATTCTCAAAAACAAATGTAACTATTTTAAATTAAAAATTTTAATACAAGAAATAAAATAATAAAATTCACTTCACCACTACACGCCAATTAAAGCAAAACAACATAACCGTTCAAACATATAAACACATTTATATTCATACTAGTAAGACAACAAAACGAGACCAATAGCAAATAAAAGAAAAAAAAAAAAAAAAAAGAACAACACGAATGAACATGAACACCTGGACAATATTTTCGTTTAATAATAATTGTTGTTATTGTTGTTGCTGTTGTTGTTATTGCTGGTTCGAGTTTGCCAACTGTAGTAGTAAGTATTTTATGTTGTTGTAGTTGTTTAATGTTTTAGTTAACGCAACAACATTCAAAATTAAAGAAACAAACAAATTCATATTCACCAACAGAGAGAAAAAAAACGAACCACACAGTCAAGCTTTTATTAATACCAGCAAACCAACAACTATTATTAAATTTACTCGTTTAACAATCGGTTTTTGTCTTTCCTTTAGAATCAACGAAAACCATATGAGATCAAGAAAAGTAATAACAACACAACAACAATTAATAAAACCAAAGCTAATATCTTATTCACATCAACATAAATAAGCAAAGTTTTAATTTCACTATAGGCACAGATACGAGTACAACCCGATTATTTGGGTAGTTTTATATATATAGATAAGTAACTGATGTTTGTTGTTATTGGCAAAAGCAGGCCCAGCTAAAATTTCAAGCAAAAACCATAGCTTTTGATCGACTATGTTTTATGATCAAATGGTAATCAAAATCATATTTGTGTGTGTACAACAGCAACACAGCTAGAACTTTCGTTTCGTTGTTAAAATGACGACAGGACAGCACACAGGTTTTGAAATGTATCAGAGAATATGAGTCAGTTAATGTTTTAAAAATTAAAAAAAAATTAAATCTAAGTATAAGTGAGTATGTGTGAGTAGGTTTGCATATGTGCTTCTGTTTATGAAAATATTAAGTTACCTTGACTGATTATTAGGCTGCGATAGCCGAAGCATATGCCAACAAAGTATGTATTTTAGTTACGTTAAGAGTTATAATTACGAGTGTACAAACCAACTTATTGATCTGATTCATTATGTGTTCAATATTGTTGTTGTTGTTTTGTTTAAGAGATATTGATTTTATTAATTGGCTTTGCTTAGTATTTAAGAGTGTTTTTTTTAATCAATAATAAGAGCTTACAAAAAGGTATAAATGGAAATGAAACTATTTTATTGAATAAAGAGTATATTAATAAATTTAATAATTTGCTAAAACTTAAGAGATTTTTTAAATAAACAAGAATACAAAAAAAATAAATGAAGTTAACTAGATGCTGTTAATTTTTAAGATTAAAAGCAATTCTCAAAAAAATTTGCAAAAAAAAAATTAAATTCTTTACCAATTAAAATGTAATTTTAAAGTTAAACAAGCTAAATTTTAATGTCAGAAAGCATACGCACAAATTATATTTGAAAAAGACTGGCGCTTAAAAATGAAGTTTAAAAAACTTATCAGATGTATTGAACAGGCATATAAAATAAACAATATTTTTGTTTTTGTTTAGAAAGATAAGATATCTATGTATGTCTCAAGAATGCACTTTAAACGTTTGACTGGTTTGTCACTTAAGAACACACCTTGTTCAAGCGGAATTACAATACCTGCATTGCGTTGCCACCCATGCTAATCAATTTGTTGTTATATGTTTCCCTCTATAGTTCTTATAATTTCTTTTCTTTTGGAACTATATTAAAGAAAATACATCTGTTTTGCTGTGCAAATTTTTTTTATTAAAACTCTATAACTTCAATTTTCAAGTGTTTAGGAACATGTGATTTTTTCTTTAAAAATTTTTATTTTAGTAATATCCTGTTTTCTTATTGTTTTCTATTTCATATCTCCTCCTGCAACTCAAATTTCATTGTATCTATCCCTAGGTAGTATTTACAGTTATTATGCGTTTCTTAGGAAGTTCCTCATTTTTCCTGAATGGATATTTAATAACGTTTTCTTTGTTTTGTAATTTAAATTTAACTCAAACTAAATAGTTATTTAGGGCTATTCTATTAAAGGGGGTTGTTTGTTAAAGTAACATTATATTTGTGAACACACAAAAAAATATAAAAAAAAAAAATACTTGAGACAATTTTGTCCTTCCTCATGCTAAATTTGGAGCTCACTTTAAGTGTCAATATTTTAAGGTCATTGTACTTTTATTTTTCTTACATCTGCTAGAAATTTGTTAATATTTCTTACAGTTTTGAGTTCATTGGACGTTAACGGTTTTTCTATAAATAAATAAAATGTGTAACGGTCGTTAAAGGAAATAAAATTTTGTTTGCTTTACAAAACATATGAAAAGTGACCTGCATTCTGCTGAAAGATTTCCGGGTGTGTTTTAAATCACAGATTAAAAAAAGTTATTAATTATTTCAGTAGTCATTTGGTGGAAAATTGTATAAAAAAAATGTATACCAATTTAAACAAAGAAAATGCAGGGTGATCATAAAGAAACAAAACAAAATAGAACAGCTAATTTATGCTACAAAAATATTGTAATAAATTTTGGGGTTAATTGTTGGTATTAAACTCTTTAAAAAATGTTTTTGTAAAACTATTTTACCTTTTTCTTCTTTTAGTAAAGCTTGAGCTTGAATTATAACCATTTATTTATTTATTAAATTAATCTATGGGAGTTTTCCTTACAGACATTTCAAAACACTAATATAAAATAATATAAATATAATGTAAAGTTTACAATCTTACAAAAATTTATATGAATATCAAACATACATTATGAATTCGGATTTTTATTTAATACACGAATTTTTGACATGTACGAGTATTACTACTAAATACAATAGTCTGAAGCCCGCTTAAGCGGGTAAACATCATCATAGTTCTATAAACCGAAGCCGATAGCGATACGAAATATCTAGTTAATCGCTGTGCTGCATTGAATGAGATTTCATATATCAAAAATCTGCAACATACACTCAGAAAACAACTTCGGCTGTCAGAAATAAATTTGCTTCCAATCAAAAACTCAGTTGTGATAATAAATTGTTTTAGTTGTAGCACCCAAAATTCGATACTGCAGTCCGAAATTTTATTCTCTTAAAAATATTTCGAGCTGTTGAACCGATTTTCTATTGTCACGATGAAAAAATTCAACACAACTGAATTTTTGATTTTACAACAGAAGTTTTTTTAATAACTTTAAATATGAATGTGACATTCAGCATTATTTTACGACACTTTAATGTTGGCAGCCTACTAAAAACAAGCCGGGCAGGGTATATCTAATGGTAAGTTAAGAAGGTTAAAATATAAATCTCATAGACTAAATAACAAAAACTTTTTCTGCACTGACTCTATTATTTTGGAATGCACTTAATACAATGGGTAACAATTTATTGGGCCATATTCCAAAATTCAATAAACGAGTGGTATATGGATCATTGAATTCCTTCGACCAGCGCTTTATAAAGCCTAATGTCATCCTCGCTTTTTTGACGGTACTTGTGTTGTGTGGCCTAACATTTAATTTCATATCAAATAATATGCTAGGATGCTGGAAGGTGTGTACAACAGTCACTTGAACACTACCCATAAAGTTAATAATTCCCACCACTTGAGTTTTGCTTCGAAAAACGAAAATGCTTATTTTAATAGGTATATAAAATTCGACTGCACGTTTGCTTGACATTGTACTTCTCCTAAGCGCCTGGAACGTCCGGCAGATGGCACTGCAATTGGCATCTGGCTTATTGATCTACTCCCTCTTTTTTTACCCGGTCTCGAATCGTTCTCTACTCTATGAGTACGAAATCTTAGAGTAAGAATATAAAATATACAAAAATTATAGATTTTAGTGAAAACTCAACTTAAATTTTTATGAATATTTTTAAATTTTTTTCAAATCGGAAAAATTCTATTTCGATATGTCCATTTGTTTTATATGTTCAGCATAGCCCAACTTATATTTTTCTTCGCTTTTTAATTATTTTCAATATAAATAAAATTTGAAGGCAAAACAAAGTTTGCCGGGTCAACTAGTACTTTATATAAAATTTGTTCTTTTTATTTTTAGCATGAGATTAAATTTTATTACCCCAAGGTAACTTTTACATCGATATTGCTCTTCAACATTTTGTAGCTACTTCAGGATATAATTATAAATTAAACTAATTAAATTCATTTTATTTTATAATTTAATTAAACAATTTTACTTTAATTTCTTTTTTCAAACAAACTTTTTACAATTATTTTCAAGTTTTTGATTTTATTTGTAAGACATTTTTACATTTTAATTATAAATCCAGACATTTTTTATTATTGTTCTTTTCATTTCTATAAAATTAAAGTAGAGGACGTATATCTGTCTCTTACTTTTACACACTTTCATGCCTTTAAAAACCGGTTTCCCCAAGCACACAATTGTTTTTTTACCTCATGCATGTGTGTCGTCTTTTACTACTGTGTGTTTTGCATTAGATTTTTTTTGTTTTTATTTCTTTAAATAAGCAAAAGTTTTTGCTTTTGCTTTTTTTCCTTACTTACAGTTATTTTAATACAAAAACAAATATATGTATTAGTAGCCATAATTTGCAAATAAATTTGATTGGTCGATGAGTAAGGAATGGGTGATGATACTAAATATAGAAACTAGAAGACATTAAAATATATTTTTTAGGCTTAAAAACTTAATAAAAATAATTTTTATTTTAATTTTGATTACAATAATTAATTTTAATGAATAAATTATTAAATAAAAAAAAATATTTGTTAGTATTAAATTTATAAAATCAAATAATTTAAGAAAATAAAACTATTTGCTTAAATTTTATTTTCTAATTTAAATCTTTTTTCTTAACTTTTTTTTTTTGTCTTGTGCATTAAAATTATAGAAAATCCTTTTATTTTCAACACCTTTCTTTAACTTCAATAACACCAGCTAGTTTTAAGTGGCACATGCCAGATGTGCATAAAACTAAAGACGTGACATGCATTTTGAGCTCTGTCATAGAGTATTACACATGCGTCAAAGTCATATAGAAAATTTATAAAATAAATACAAAAATATAAGCAAACGACAAAAAATAAAATTGTTTTGCTTAAAAATGTTTGTTATGAAAATGTTTGATGTTCTGAAAACAACCCCTTTTCCTGTAAACTATTACAGACAGAAGTCACTAAGTGTGGTAGTTAAATATCATTCATCAATATTGCATGGCTGTAGTTTCAACTCAATCATTATTACAACAATCATATTACATGCATGTGTAGCTCGCTTGGTGCAATTAATGCTCTGGAATTTATGAATGTATTTATTATTATCCCTCGTTAGATGGATGATACTATCAACACACTGATAATGAGAAATGTATACACAAATAGACATAGAAAACATGTGTTGATATGGGCTGCTGTTTAGAGGGCATAGAATTTAACCTTATGGTTATCTGTGCTGGTTTTTTGCATGTGTTTTTCAAATGTTTTATAAAAATGAAGAGGGTTTTTGGTATTTTCAACTTAATTAAACCACATGATCATGCGTCATTTGGCATATGCAATTTATTAAAATTATTCAGTTACCACTCAATGATGTTAATATGGGGTGTTTTCTATTATATAAAAAAAAAAATATTTCTAATTAATTAATCATACTGCATGACAAAATATTAAAAAAAAATTAAGTTGCAACTGCTTTTTATGTAATTAAATTTTTACTAAATTACTGTAACTAATTGAACAACTTATTTTTTTAGTTTTTTTCATCAAAGTGATGAAATATTATTTTAGTTTTCTTATGCTTGTATTATTTTAAAGAAAAAATACCCACAATGAATTTGTATGATTTTATATTGAGTAAATATGTAAAGCTATTATATCTTCTCTAATATCCATTAGTGTGTGAAAAATAAAAGATATTTTGAAGCTAATAATTATTTCTTTTAATTAAAAACTGACTAACAGCTTTTATCAACAAATAATACAAGATTTTGTTAAACGAAAATGAAAGAAAAATTTTTAAAGAAAAAAAAATTACTTAAAATGATTTACTGGTTGGCGAAAACTATTTTTGATATTTTAAAAATAAAAAAGATATTTTAATATTATTTAGGTGATGAATCAAAAGAAATAAAAAAAGCAGAAACAAAAATTTTCTAAAACCCTCCTCTAGAGGCAGATATACCTAAGATGTCAACCTAAGAGCAGCAATAAGTAATATGTTTTGAGATATTAAAAAAATTTTTAATTTAACTTTTAAAAAAAAATTTAATACATTTATAAGGTGAGCTAGAAGTCCCGCTTGCGTGTAAACAGTTAATGATTTGCTTCTTATTATTTTTCAGTTTTTATTCTTTGAACCATGATACACCAGCATGCTAAATGTAACGACTGATTAATCAACCAAAGTGATAGCATTTTACATTTTAATGGGCATTCAATTTTACTAACGCAACGAGCATAACAAAATTTTTTAATACCAGAAATGATTTAACTGCCCCTGAATAGTTTCCATGAATTTATCTCAAAGAACGAGTCTATTTATGTTCACAAACCCAATTTATAGAACAACTAAACCAAATGCAGCTGAGATCAATAGTGCGATTCAGCAAACTTTTATTACAAACATTCGTATCGAAAAAACAAGTATAACTAAATTTTATAGAATTCGGTATTCAGTAATTTTTAGAAAAAAATATTCTAAGTTTGCGACGAAGTTAACAGCACATAAATAATCCTAGCAAATAACGATTTCTAACGTACCGAATATTTTTGTCGGAAAATTTCTGAATACCGAATTCGATAAAATATTGTTAGATTTTTTTTTTCGAATCGCACTACAGGGCAATAGACTTTGAAAATTTGACTTCAGTTATACAAAACGCCTGCTTAATATTTATATTAAACTAAGTTGAAACTATATTAAAAAAAATAATAAGAAATAAAAATAATATTACATTTTTACACGCAGATGTAACTTTTAAAAAACCCTGTATAATTACACTGTACGTGGGTATGTTACTTAATTCTTATTAAGCTTCGGCACTGATTTAAATGAATTTTGTTGTAAGCATTTTGGGTGATTCCCTTTATGATTTGAATTCACAAATCACCTTGGCAAGTGGGGCTGCAATCTGTATCTCTGCATGATTTTTGCTCCACCCTGTACAATCTTGTAAATAATTGAGTTATTAGTTTTGTATCATAGCATTCGCTAATTTTTACTTAAATTTTTATTTACATTCGATCGTTATGGGGACCATACACACTCAAGCTCAATGCAATTTTAAGCCAAAATTAAAGCAGGATTTAGCGGTTTTGTGTAGTGTAGTTATCTGTGGCTTCAATTAATTAAAGGAAACTAAATCATTTGAATATTACTTTACATTTCTAGATTGCCGAAATTTAGTATTTAACTTTTATTGGACTTCAGTGTGTAGGGGCGGGCAGCAGTAAAATATTTAAACTTGCATGTGAAATACTTAATTCCAGACAATAATAAGAAAATACAAAAGTTCCGTCTAGAAAATAGAAAAGAAAAACTAACTTTCCTTAAAGAATTTTCCATATTTTTTGTCGTTTAAAAAAGTACCCCCAATTATTGGTAAGAGCAGCTTAATTTTTTTTTTCAATAGTAGTTACCGGTTCAGTTTTTTTTTTCTTCTTTCTAATCTGAATCTGTGTGGTCTATAATAGACAACAACTCTGTTGTGGCGATAAATTATCTAGACTAGTTCTGTAAGCAATGGACATACAAATACATACACGACACACAAGTACACAAAAAAAATTAAAAAAAAAGATTACTAATATACACATATAACAAGATAATTAAATGGACTCCTAGAAACAAGTTTCTTAAAAAAAAATTTTTTTTTGTGTGTGTGTTTATTTCCATGATCATTTAGTCGATTAGGCAGTCCTGCAGAGTTTAGATGTTGTTGTTGTTTTTTGGGTTTGGGTTGTTGTTTTGACAACACTATGGAGCAACATAAAGTCTAAATCTAGTTATTATCTTATCTTTTAATTTATACAGGTTAGAAAATTTGCACGTCGCCACAACCACTGTTGGAAATGGGAAATTAGTTAGTTAGTTAGTGAGACACTACAGAAAAAAAAAAAAAAGAAAAGACTCACTTGCATTTGTAGTTTATAAACCATAAAGCAAAACTACATTAGAGAGTGGTCCGCAACAATTTACAAACGGGCGGGTGGACAGACTCAATGTTGAAATAAATTGTTTGTTAGTTAAACATTTAACTGTGCTGGTATATACTTGTGTTTATTGTAGTTTATATGTCCTGTGGCTAGAGACGACAAATTAATCAATTGTTTCAAGTGTTTGCATGTTTTTTTTTCAGTTCTTGTTCAGATTGTTTGCTTTCTTTTGAGATAGTACGTTGTTTCCTTTTCTTGAGAACAGGAAAAAATGTATGTCAGTGTTATGTTCTTGTTAACATTATTACAACGTAAGAAAATTAATTTTATACCTTGAAAATGCTTGATGGTTTTTTTAAGAGTTGCTATTATTTATTGTGCTGCTGTTTAGCAGTCCTTGTAGACTGTAAACTTGTCATTAAATAAAAAAAAAACTTATTAAGAAATTTCAAATTTTTTTTTTGCAAGTAATCATTATTTTTAGACTTTATTGTGGTTAAAGATTTTTTATTTTGTCGTTAATATACAGCAAGAACAAAGAGCAGATACGTTCTATTCGTTTTTATAGACTTAAAATAATATACGACATTTAAAAGTTATAATTTTTGCTTATATATTTACTTTTTAAGTCATCTATACTTAATATTATAAAGTGGAAAGACTTGTGAAAGATAAATAAACTCTAGAGGCCCTTATTAGAAGTTAGCGATAGTTAGAGTTAAGATTTTAAAAGTCAAATATCAGGCTTTTGGTTGGACATTAAATTAAAAATATAGGATAGTGGATCCTTAACTATCCATCCAAATTTTGTTCCAAAGTTTCAGCCAAAAATCGATTATTTGCTCTAAAAATGTCTTACTTAAACTTTGAAAGTTGTAATAACCGGCCTAGAGCGAACACATAAATTACAAAAATTTCCACCAGTTAGGAACATAGTGGGACTGAGACTTACACAACACTGAAAATACAATAATATGAAACACTGACAGCTTAATAAAATACAACTCTGGCCATACGACGCTAGACTAAATGAAAGGAATATGAAAGTAAGGTCATCAAACTTACGTCAAAAAAATCATTAAATTATTTTATTTAAAAACTAATAATAATATTATGTAATCAATTTAAATATTTAAAATATAAAATAAATTAATAAATAAAATAAACAGAAAGCACATAGAATACAACGCCATGTCCACAGTTATGCTCACTTTAAAAATGATTTAATAATTAAAAGTCTATTTCTTTCAAATTTTGTACCTTCTCTTCAGTCCAAGAAACTCGTAGTGTAAAAAAAGCAAGCTAGTCCGTTTAAAATAGATTTTGTAATGAATTCAAGGGACAAGTTGCTATCCAAATTGCAAACTGTTCTAACTAAGCAGACTCAGATTTTGTGGCTTAGGTAACATATTACAATTGCTGGCTCCTACAGAATACGGCGGAAATGAAGCATTAGTCTAAATGTTTTAGTAAGCAATTTTACTGAATGAAAATACAAAAATTCTTCTTGTTAATTTTTATTTTTTAATGTTTCCTTCTGAAATTTTTTTTTTAAGTTATCAAAATAAAAAAATTAACTTTAACATTGAACAAATCTTTACTCCATAAAAATATTACAAATTGTTTCAGGGCATTTTTATAACACAACAAATGCATACATAACTTTTATCATTAAAGAAAAAAACACACACATCTTGAGTTTCATTGTCAAAAACATTTAAATTTTGTATTAAAAAGTCAATTTCATATTTAAAAATTAGCAACAGAAGCTCGATCACGGCTTTCTCTCTCTTTTTCCAAAACAAAAAAATAAATAATTTTCAACAGCAGAATGTCTTTTGCAATTATTGCAAAAATTTAACAAGTTAATATGATAAACTACCGACACATGTTAAACAAAATTGATTTTGAACATTTTCAACAATTTTGTTGTCATCTGCCAACAAGAAGGATTGTATGCAGTTAAAAAAAAATATATAAAAATAAAAAGTAATAAAAACGGTTAACCTTAATATTTTGAAATGAATAAACAATATGCTTTTGAAATAAAACCAAAAATAAAATATTTTCTTTAGAATCATAAAAATCGACCAAGCGATTTTAATTTTAACAACACTTGTTAATTCATATGGGTTTTTTTTTTTTGATTTTTCGTTTAATTTTTGTGTTTTACTGTGTACAGCTTACAAAACTATAATTTTGAGTATTTATTTTTATTTATTTAATTTTCAATTTCAGTACGAGGGTGGGTGGAGATAATGGAGAATTATTAATTTTATTTTAATATGAGTTAGACTTCTTTGAAACTTTCTCTAACCTGACTGATTTGACATGCGAATGAATTATGCCAGTTGGGAGCGATTGAAATTTTACTACAATTTAAATGGAAATTTCAATTGATATCGAATTTCGTAATTTGCCCCCAGAGCCTGATTTAATCTACAGCAATAATTTGCATTCTGAAACAATGTATTATAGAAAATCTGGCTTAAGGGGTTTTCAAAAATAATGACACATTATTAGGAAATGAGGAAGTTTGAGATTTTTTTGTGATCAGCTTAAAAATGTTACAAGTTCTATTTGAAAGAGTAAAGCAACCCACATTAGACAGCAGTTAAGTGTTTGTGCTGTAGCTGTAGAGCCAGATTTTGATGTTTTGCTGATGGTGTTGTGTATGCAGCTATTAGTCCAGAACCAGACACAGAAATTTTAGTTGGGTAATTCTTGATTTTGTAGACGAAGGAGGAAAAAAGTAAGAAAAGGGCTACAAGCTTGCTCGTACTCCACAATTCCCTTTGTATCTTTTAAAGCTGTAGAAGACAGAATGCTTGAATGCTGAATGAATGAATAAATAAATATGCAAAAATTGCCGAAACAAAATTGCTATGTATAGACACAGATGGAATTTTAAAAAAAAATTAATAAAGAATTACCCAAATAAACTTTGCATAAAAGTAGTCAAAAATTAAACATCAGTATACCTAAGCATTAAAAAACATTATTTATAGAAAATTAATGTCTTTTTTTAAACCCTCAGCCAGGCTCTCTATAAAGAAAACTAGCGTTTGCTTCTACTTCAGCTGACAATCTACGGATTTGCTGATCAATATTTATGTAAAGAAAATCGAAAAATAACGTAAGCATTTCTAGAGAAAAAATATTTGTTCTCTTTGTACAAATACACATTGCAAAATCAGTCACTTGTTTGCACAGAAGCGACTTAAATTAGCAAATAAAAAATTGTTTCTATCTTATATAATTCATTTTTTAACACATTATATAAAATAATAATTTTATTAAATTATTCGATCTTATAAATTTATTTATTAATTATTATTAAATTATCAATGAAAATTATTTTTATTTTAATTTTCTAATATTTCAACTTTCTTTTAATTTTTTTAATTTCCCTGAAATTAAAAGAAAATCGAAATATTGGAAAATTAAAATAAAAACAATTTTAAGTTTAAACAATATTAACTAATAATTAATATAAAATCTAATTTTTAATAAAAAAAAAATAAATTAAGCTTTTTTTTATAATTTGCTTTTTATGAATGTGTGTGTTCTATAAATTTCGCTCTTTTTCGTTGAAAATTTAAATTGATTTTTTTTTAAGTTTTTATCTACATTTCTAGTTTACTCCGAGTTTTCTTTAAAACTGGCGCTTAATTCATGAAACTGATGTTGTGACAACATGGCGAAAGATAAGTCACAAGTTAGTGAGCCCCCTTATCAGTCAAAAATAAGTGACTGGTTCTCTTTCGCTTGTCAGGGAAGCTTTAACTTTCTCTCATTTCATTAATTTATTTATTAATAAATATAACAAAATATTAATCTTTATTTGTGCTTAATTCCAGAAATTGTGTTGGTTTTAAAATTTATTCTTTTACTCATGATATTCTCATGAATTATTTATTCAGTACAATAAGTACTGAAGGGGAGAGCATGCCTATATGGACCATTTCATCAGACGCTACTCTGAATCCTCAGTAGGTGACTCCCAACGTTCCTTGCAAACATTAGAACCTTTATATTGTAAAAGCCATTGACTAAATAAGAATTATTAACCAATAGTTACAAAAAGATTCAAATATTCAAACAAAAAACTCTGTAAGCATTGAACTGAATAAATAAATAAATTTCCCAACCAACATTTTAATATTGAAAACTATATATTCTATTTTTATTCTTCTCTTCTCTTTTTCATTTGTCATGAGTAAAAGAATAAAATTTAAAACCAACACAATTTCTGGAATTAAGCACAAATAAAGATTAATATTTTGTTAAACTTTTAAATTCCAAATAGAAATTATTACATATTAATAAATATTGTAAACTCTGTATCCTTACTTACGGCATCACTACTAACAAACGTTTAACATGTCTGAAAAATCATCCAAAGAAGTCTTTGAACGCTTAATGTATACTAGACTTAAGTAGAGTCACAGTAAGGATATTCTGGTTACAGTGATCATGTGATCATGCTATCGCTCCTAATTCTAATTGAAATTCTAGTATTTAAAATATTTTTATATTTAATTCATAGTAAAAAATTCTTCACTGTTTCTATTAAATAAAATGTTATGCAGTTTGAACTCATTAACTCAAGCAGGCGATTTCCTGTATATGCTGATGTTGTGTATGGAGCGCTTGAGTTAAAGGCTATTATGAAAGACAATAAATTATTTACTGACTTAAACACTGCCAAAAAAGAGAATACTTCTATTAGAAAATGTTTTCTGCTAACTTTTTATGGTAGAACAAGAACTGAGTATTTCAGAGAAAGTAATATTGATTTTAGTTGACATATTAGCTACACAAAAGATCAATTATACAGCTTTATAATTTTATTGCGAATTTCTTTAATTTCTTAACTAGTCCTCGCTTGTAAACTCAACTTAAGCTAACCAGCTAAAATCACGCAGAATTTATTGTTATTTTTTTTTTATATTTTTCGTAAACAGTGTAATCATTTAGTCGAGATTTCCTTTGCATTTAAGCTGTCCTTTTAAACATTTTTATTGTCGATTTTTGAAAGGGCTTTTTTTTGGCGATTTATGTAAGCTTTAAACATAAACATGATTTTGGTGTGTTTTCTTCATATTAAAATCAAAATTTACTTGAAAAGTAAAAGAAAAGATAAACAAGGAATAAGAATAAAGATTGTTTTTGTGTAATAAAACAAATCTTATTACATGTGGTTTGTTTTAACCGCATAAATGTCTGTTTCTGGAGGGTGTTTAACAACAGCTTATGGCAGACAATAATAACATTTTATATTTTAGTAGTATTTTTGGTGCATTTTAATGCTAAAGATTTCATTTTTTTACATTAATGAATGACCCTGTTTATTTAAAAAAAAAATTTTTGTAAAATTTTTTGCTTATACTTTTGACAATACTCATTAAATTGTTTGTTCGTTTAATTTATATTTTTAATTTTTATTACAATTTTAACTTGTTGTGTTGTGGTGTGTTAACGTAAGAATCATAAAAATGTTTTATGTTTTGGGGTGGTATGTTTATAGCTGCATTTAAAAAATTAATTCGGTATTTAAGACTGTTAAGTAGAGTGATTTTAAAATTTGGCTTGTTACCGGTTAAATAACTCCGGACAGAAGAAAGATTTTGTTTTATAAAAAAGTAGTGCTTAAACTGATTTAAACTAAACTAAAAAGAGTTAAAGACCACAGGATGTGTCATAATATCTACTTTAAGTAATTTAAATTTTTTTTAATACAAGAATTCATTTTAAAAAAAAAATTTAAATAAATAAATTATTATTTTAAGAATTTATTATTTATATAATAATTATATCTTGAAGAAGTTACGAAAGTTGCAGCGAAATATCGGTATAAAAATAAATTTATAAAATACGAACTCAAGCTTAATAAAATAGCCATTTTAATGAAAAATAAAAAACTATAAAAATATTAATCTTTATTTGTGCTTAATTCCAGAAATTGTATTGGTTTTAAAATTTATTCTTTTACTCATGATATTCTCATGAATTATTTATTCAGTACAATAAGTACTGAAGGGGAGAGCATAGCTATATGGACCATTTCATCAGACGCTACTCTGAATCTTCAGTAGGTTACTCCCAACGTTTCTTGCAAACATTAGAACCTTTATATTGTAAAAGCAATTGACTAAATAAAAGAATAAATTTTAAAACCAACACAATTTCTGGAATTAAGCACAAATAAAGATTAATATTTTGTTAAACTTTTAAATTCCAAATAGAAATTATTAAATTATAAAAAGTAAAAAAAAAAAATTTATTACTTTTAATAAAAGAAGAGTATGTCCGATGTATTTGTTTTTATTTATTATTATTAATATTTAATATAAGAAATTAATTCAAATATTAAATTTGGTAACTTTGGCCATCAGATTGATAGGCCCATGAATCTACATTGCGGCATCTAACTACAGCTTTAGTGTAACAAGTTTTTTAAAAATTATTTTTCATGCGGTAGAGTTGCAAAACTTCGACCTTTACCTGTTATAAAAATAATTCTTAGCGTATTGAGATTTAAAACTTGACTTTTTTTTTTTTATGTTAGTATTTTTTTGTTTTTTGTAAAACTTTCACTCAAGAGCCTTTTAATGTGATTATCCTACTATTTAGTTTTATAGTTCAGTTTTTGATTTATATTGCAAAGTTAATGTGCAATTAAAAATCAAAATGAAAGTGAAGTTTTACTAATTATAATACGAAAATTATTTTGTTAATTTTAGAATAAAAAATTTTATCCTAAAAACCTTTATTAGCGTAACATCGTTAAAGAAAGTAAAGTATCAGAAACTAAATTTCTAAAAAAAATTTATTTCATTTATTTTTTGTTAGTCACTTTAATGTAAACAAAACTGTCTAGCCATGATAGCTCATTACAGCAAACTAAATTACTGCCTTTAAAAAAAAAATTTCAGTTACAATAAACTAGACAAAAAAAAATATTAATGATACAAAAAATTCTCACAGATTGATAAGTGCCTTGAACTCTTCATTTAAAATAAACATTTGAAAAAACGATAACAAGCATAACAACCTGTAACGATAATAAAAAGGGGAAAAAATCTAAACAAATATCCAGCAAAGTGCATTAAATAATAATAAAAAAAAATTATTTTTCTCATTCACTCATTGATTATATATATAGTACTGATGAATCTATAGTACTTGCTCGTATTTTTGAAAATAAAATATTTTTGTTTGTAAAAAGAAAGGATAACATAAACATTTGATTATCTTTTATACACAAATAAGGGCTCAAAATTGATTATATTATTGGTTTGTGAATAAACAATATTTAGTTTTATAATTTTCCACAGATTGTGTGTGACTGATATACTTTCAGTTGATAATATTTATTTTTCTTTTGGTTTCGGTACTTTTGTTGAAGAATAATAAATGAAACCAAAAAAAAAAAAAAAATTATGACGCT
This sequence comes from Thelaira solivaga, assembly GCA_947397855.1. NCBI lineage: Eukaryota > Metazoa > Arthropoda > Insecta > Diptera > Tachinidae > Thelaira > Thelaira solivaga. Next base: position 15,391,746 of record OX377611.1, on the reverse strand, counting down.
GCACATGAGCTTCAGAGCTTATTAGTATTTTATTTTATTAAAATTGTTAAATAAATAAAACTGATTTTTTTTTTTTGGAAATCATATAAAAAGGCAGGTGTTACAGCAGGTGACTTCAAAAAGTAGTTTATAATAATAATAAAAAATACTTAACAACATTTTTTCAAAATATATTCTAGTACATTTTTAAGAAATTGAAAAAATTTTCTTAAAAATGTTTTTGAAAATATAATAGATCTAAAAACCTAATTTATTATTAGTATTAATTGAATAATAACAAAATAATTTTTAAGCCGAATACCTAATTCCTGCTAAATTAACTTCTACTTTCGATTTGGTTTAATGGCTTGGAACGCCGACTTTTTTGATTGTGCCTTTTGCATTTTATAATAATTTCTTTAAGATCAAGCTTTTCTTATCACATGTTTACCTATACTATCAAGCTTTGCAAGACCAGTACTTTACAAACCCCATATAACCAGCCTGCTTTTCTACTTGAAATAGTTATTTTAAGCCTTTTGTTTAATACATTTCGTTACTACTAATGTAGTGTGTTTGACTAGTCGTCGTTACCATACCTTCTGTATGTAACACGAGATTCATACATTGTTTATGAATCCACAGTCCACACTTAAAACATTCCAGCATGTATACTGCTGAATGTGCATTATCCCACACTTTTAGTGTTTAAGTATTAGTGTAAGTATTTTGTGTGTAGCATAAGTTAGGTTTAAGAAATATGTAAACATTCAATAATAAAAAGCAAACGAACAAGAGTGGTCGCACAAGCGGCCATTCAAATTAATACAGAAACATTCAAATTAATAAAGAAACATTCAAATTAATAAAAAAACATTCAAAGTATTAATAGAAACAAGATGTTATTATTTCATGGTTATTGTTATTATTACATGGCGATCCTGCCAGCGCGCATTAAACATGCAAGAGCATGAATGAAAAAAAAAAAGCCAAAAACACAAAAAAAAAAAAAAAAAATTAAAATTAAATATAGATAAGTGCTTAAAGTTGACTTAAATTAACTTAATAACTTAAATAACTTAAATTAACAGAAGCAGAAAACTGCATGCAAAATGAAATAACATTACAATAAAAACAAGGAAAGCAAAGGGAAAATAATAAAAATACAGTGAAAAGTAAAAGGACAAAAATGTTTAAAGACATTTTATTCCCGCAAGGTGAAAATGAACTATATATGTATATTTGAAAAATCCAAATAAGCATTGGCTAAATTGAGTTGCACAATGGAGAAGATAAAGTGTTACGAGTGATTAACGGGATTGATAAGCCCGGATCAGAAATTGAAAATATGAATCATCTACCATCTACTACCACAAAACAGAAGAAAAAGCTGTGTTCAGAGAGGGAAGAGCGAGAGAAGCGATCGATGGGTGAATTATTATCATTGTATACTTATAACTTATTTAATGAAATACTTAGGTTTATTTGTGAGGCTACTTCTAATGTGCATAATAAAATGATTAATTAGTTGAGAGCTTAAAGGTTTTGCAGGACATGTTCAATTCATGTTTTGAGTTTATTATAGAAAAGATGGAAAACTTGAAAAAATAAGGAAAATACAGAAATTGTTTCTTTGATAATGATTCAAGTATGATATTTTGAAAAGGAAAAAGAAAATTCTCTAATGCGGCAAATGTCACAGATCTCCCTTTACTGGCGGAAGCCGTAAGTTTTTTTGTTAAAGAGATTTTTTTAATGAACCTTGAAAGAAAAAAATAGAAAAGGGATAAATAATACAGAATTTTTTTATTGATTTAATTGTTGATTTTTCCATATCGAAATTTTAATGGTTTTGAATTTGGTTAGAATTTTTATTGAAAATATTTTTTTTTTTCTTTGTCTTTGCAGAATCATTCAAGATTCCATTTAATTTACCATTGAGTTCTGTTTAATTACAATAAACTTTATTGATGGTTCTTTTAACTTAGAATTTTTTTCTTGCCATCTAAGGAGAAAGAAAAGGAAATTCTACATGCGTTTTTGAAATCCTGCAATAAACTGTGCCGGTAGGTTTTTATCTTGGAATTTTTTTTTTTTCTCCCATCTAAAAAGGGGAAAACGAAGGTTCGTCTATTTACTTGTGAAATTCTGTTAAGAACTGGACATTTTAACCTTTTGAAATTAGTAATGCGTCTCTGTCTCTAATTGTCTTTTTCTCACTTCTTTAATAGAATGCTACATGCGTCTTTAGAATCCTGTTCCGAATCCGCTTCCTTATGGGCCCCTTTGTATTCTTGATCGTACTTTAAGGGATCAAACCCTGTAATAAAGTCTTTGCTCTGACATCTCCAGTCTCAATTGCATTTGAGCAAATTAAATTTCTACGGTTTGTAAACGTTCCACAACGAACTCCTTAGTTTTTCTGAATTGTGTTCTCTTCTCTTACACTTTCGTCCTTTTGGTACTTATCCAACATGGGTAAGACTAACTCCAAAATTGAAAAGCCTAATGCTAATGTCCAGAACGACATAGTAATTCAATTGGAGTCACCCGATATATACCTAATAATATTGATTACATTACTGGTTGTTCAGATACTTATTAATATCTACCAGTTACATAAAAGGTCCTTAAAAAAGACCTATGCGAGAAGGTTGGCTTCTATTGACAACCTTGACAAAGTTTAAAGATTTTCGCGTGCCTATGGAGTGGGAGTATATCTTGACCAAAGCAAGATCATATAAGGAAATATTTTTGAAATCCCACAAGTGTCTCAGCCAGGAAAGAGACACTAAACCAGAAACAATCCATAAGCATGTAAATGTCCTTTTACAAAACTTGGAAAGGATTAGAGTTCTTTTTAACGTAAATTTTACCAAATTAAAACCTGAACACAAGACAGCGGCAGAAGCATTTTTCTTAGACTTGCGAAATAAAGCCCTGTCGGTGTGCCTAAAAAAAGGTATTGAAGTTCCTATTCCGGATTCAATACATATCCAAATTCCTCTTTTTCCCGAAGCTATTGAAGCAGACAAAATGCCACAGACAATTGTTGAATTTCTGGGCATAGCCTCAAGAATCCTGCCTGATTTTGACGGCACCCCTACAAATTTGCAAAGCTTTTTAGACGCCCTTAACCTATTAGACTCTATAAAAGAAAATCACGAAGCTGTAGCCATTACTTTAATAAAGACAAAGTTGAAGGGCACAGCTAGAAACCTGATATCCACAGAGAGCACGGTGCAACAAGTGATAGCCCGTTTGACCTCTACTGTAAAAGGAGAATCAGTGGATGTGATTAAAGCCAGACTGATGAACATCAGGCAATCTGGCAAAAACGCAAATTCTTACGCCAATGAGGTGGACGACCTAGCAAAGAAGCTGGAAACCGCATATATAGCAGATGGACTCCCGACGGATACAGCTAGGAAATACGCCACCACCTCAGCAGTCACCGCCATGGTGAAAAACACAACAAACGAGAGGGTAAAACTAATAATGGAATCAGGAACCTTCTCCAATATGAACGACGTATTGTCCAAATTCATAAGTAGCTGCACCGATGCCTACAACCAACCCAATGCAATCTTAGCATTTGGCCAGAGAGGTAATAATTCCTCTTTTAATAGAAACTCACGTGGCGGCAATGCCACCAATAACCCCAATGGTCGCAACCGGAACAATTTCCGCAATAACTTTAATAACGATTTTAATCCTAATAATCATTACCGCAACTACAATAATGGTCGCAATAATCGTGGTAATGGAAGGCCAAATAATAATGGTTTCAACCGTAATCATGGTAATACGGGTAGAAACAATGGCCACATACGACATGCTACCGAAGATAATTCGGGAAACGAATAGACCCCCTTTTGTATTCGTCAAACAGCCATATTTTTAATATAAATTTAAGCCTCTATAGCTACCTAAAAGCTAAAACCTCTTTAAATAATAATAAATGTACGTTTTTGATAGATACGGGTGCAGACATCTCAGTCGTAAAGCATAGTCAAGTCCTCAACGAGTCTATAGACGTTCGTAAAAGAACAAAAATAAATGGTATTGGTCAAGGATGTGTCTTGACACTAGGCAAAGTGCATACAGACCTAAAAGTGGAAGACCTTTTGATTCCTCATGACTTCCACGTGGTTAAAGATGATTTCCCCATTATGGTTGATGGAATCATAGGAATGGATTTCATTAAAAAATATAGATGTATCTTGGATTATCAAGATGATAAGGATTTCATTATCATAAGATCGAACGATGTCCCTTATGATATAAGCATACCATTGATGAGTGGTCCAAGCATAAATTCCTTTACTATCCCCGCAAGATCTGAAGTTGTCAGATCAATTCCGTTAAATACCAGGGTGAACGATATATTAGTTCCCCAGCAAGCACTATCAAACGGAGTATACATCGCAAATACTATAACTTCTGTTTCCAAGCCTTTGGTGAAAATTATTAATACTACAGACCAAGATGTAACTATACAATCTGCTCGGGTTCAAGTTGAAAATTTGGATGACTACAAGGTCATTAAACCAACAAAAGAGTCATCCGGGAAGAAAGAAAAACTTGAAAGATTAGCTATAAATTTTCCCAAAATAGCAGAAAAAAGTCTAAAGAAACTATGCACTGAATATATTGATGTTTTTGGCCTAGAAAGTGAGAAAATCACAACAAATAATTTTTACAAACAAAAACTGAGACTCAATGATCGACAACCCGTTTACATAAAAAATTATAGAATTCCTCACACTCAGAAAGAGGAAGTAAATAAACAAATTGACAAACTTATTAAGGATGATATTATAGAACCATCTACCTCAGACTACAACAGTCCCATACTACTTGTACCGAAAAAAAGTTTACCTGGTACAACACAAAAAAGATGGAGACTAGTGGTTGACTATAGAGGACTGAATAAAAAATTGATTGCTGACAAATTTCCATTACCTCGTATAGACGATATTCTAGATCAACTAGGTAGAGCCAAATACTTTTCATGCCTTGACTTAATGTCAGGATTCCACCAAATAGAATTGGATAAAAATTCTAGAGATGTAACCTCCTTTTCTACTGAAAAAGGTTCTTTTCGGTTTAAAAGATTGCCATATGGAATTAAAATTGCCCCTAACTCCTTTCAACGAATGATGTTATTAGCTTTTTCTGGACTGTCCCCCACACAAGCCTTTGTATACATGGACGATTTAGTAGTAATTGGATGTTCCCTAGAACATATGATTAAAAATTTAACAGATGTATTTGAGTTGTGCAGAAAGTATAATCTTAAACTGCACCCAGACAAATGCACATTCTGTTGTCAAGAAGTTACATTTTTAGGACACAAGTGTACAGACAAAGGTATTTTACCTGACGACAGCAAATTCTCTATAATAAAAAATTATCCTACACCTAAAAATGGTGACGAAGCCAAACGCTTCATAGCCTTTTGTAATTATTACAGAAGATTTATCCCTAATTTTGCTGAAACGTCACGTCATATTACCAGGTTGTCCAGAAAAAATGTTTCTTTTGAATGGACTGAAGATTGCGAAAAAGCTTTTCAGTACCTTAAAAAACAATTACTCAGTCCAAAAATTCTTCAATATCCTGATTTTTCTAAAGAATTTTGTATTACAACAGACGCAAGCAAGAATGCTTGTGGCGCAGTCTTAAGCCAAGAAAAAGGCGGCATTCAAATGCCAATATCCTATGCTTCTCGATCCTTCACAAAGGGCGAAAGCAATAAATCCACAATAGAGCAGGAACTAACTGCAATCCATTGGGCAATAAACTACTTTAGACCATATGTGTATGGTAGAAAATTCCTAGTTAAAAGTGATCACAGGCCTCTAACCTATCTTTTTTCTCTTAAAAATCCCTCGTCAAAATTGACTCGTATAAGGTTAGACCTGGAAGAATACGACTTTACGGTCGAGTACATAAGGGGTAAACAAAACAGCGCAGCAGACGCTCTGTCACGTATAGACTTCCAAGACATAAAAAATATCGAAGTAAATAATGTACTGAAGGTAACAACTAGACTTCAGGCTAGAAATGCAAGTCATAAAACTGATGTTAAAGATCAACAAGACTGCAGTATGAATAAATCTGATATTCCAAAAGTATATGAGGCCATTAATGCCCATGAGCACCGTAAAATGCCGACGATGCATTTTACAAGAAACAATTGTATTATTTTAAAAGGGAAGAAAATTATTTCCCAATTTAAGTTGCATGATGCAGTTATTAATAGAAACGTAGACTTAGGTCACCTCTTTCTTAAGCTTGAAAAAATAGCTGATAACATGGGTCTGACAACATTGCGTCTATCACTAGATGATAGTCAGCTTAATTACCTAGGAACTAATATGGAAACCTTTAAAGAAAAAGGTAATGAAATCTTGCAAGATTCAAATTTAAATATAGTGCTCACCCCAAAACTGGAAAAAATTAATACCAGTGAAGAAAAATTAAAAATCATTAAGGAATATCATGATAATCCATTGACTGGTGGTCATTCTGGCATTACCAGAATGAAAAATAAAATTAGACTTCGTTATTATTGGAAGGGAATGACCAGAGACATAGCAAAATACGTGAAAAACTGCCAGGCGTGTCAGAAAAACAAGACTGGTGTCAAAGGTAAAGAACCCTTTGTTATAACACCAACCCCTCTTAAGGCTTTTGAAACTGTCATAATAGACACTATTGGACCTCTACCAAAATCCGACTCCCAAAATGAGTACGCTGTTACAATTATGTGCGATTTAACTAAATATTTGGTCGCCATACCTATACCAAACAAATCAGCCCGGATTGTTGCCAGAGCAATTTTGGAAGGCTTCATTTTAAATTACGGCCCCATGACTAAAATAGTGACAGACATGGGCACAGAATATATGAATCAAACGTTGCAAGAATTGTGTTCACTGATGAGTATAGAGAAACTTAATTCTACTCCTTATCACCACGAAACCTTAGGTACGGTGGAACGCTCACACAGAACATTTAATGAATATCTCAGAACATACATTTCTGCTGATAAATCCGATTGGGACATGTGGTTAAAATATTTCACGTATTGTTATAATACCACTCCATCCACTGCCCACGGATATTGCCCGTTCGAGCTAATTTATGGAAAAATACCACCTACTCTTGATTTTATGAAAAACTCTGAAGTTGAACCACTATACAGCGTTGATTCCTATGAAAAAGAAGTGAAGTTTAGGCTCCAGGTTGCATTGCGTAGAGCAGCTAATTTGATAGAAAAAGCCAAGTTGAAAAGACAACTTAACTCAGGCGAAAACGCTAGACCTCAAACTATAGCCATTAATGATTACGTTCTTGTTCAAAATGAGGCCGGACACAAATTGGACGCTGTCTACAAAGGCCCCTACCGCGTAGTTGCGACAGATAATAGAAATAACGTTGAATTGATTGATGAAAATAATAAATCCTTCTCTGTTCATAGAGACAGAATCAAGAAATTCAACAGCCAAATATAACCTAAACATTATTTTTTGTTCGCATGGTGAAGAATTTATTTGGTTATTTTTTTTTTTTTTTTTTGAACTTGTTTTTTTAAATATGTATCAGTAGTGAAACCTTATTGTTTTCTAAAGGATTTTCACTGACTTGATGTAATAAGTTTTATTATCGTTTTTTTTTTATATCTTAAATAATTCATTGTTGTATGAATTCCTTTTTAGAGTAATCCCTAAATAATTCATAGTTGTATGAATATTTTTTATTATTTTTATTTTTATATCTCTAAAATTAAGGTTAAAAATGGAGATAGGACTTTTCTTGGACATTTTGTTGGTGTTGGTTTTGGTCATAAACGGGAGATCTATTGTGATGGACTCCTATAATTGGGGTATGAGGGGATGCATATTCTGTGACCGATGGTGCGGTCTCTGTCCAATTGACACTTGGCTATCATAATTTCGGGGGTTATTCCCTCCTCATTTTTGTGTTCATTGCTGCGCGTGCACTTGTTTGTTGGTATTGGGTGGTATCCCTTCTACATATCGGCATATCATTGATGGTGATTCAAGATGGCCTCCTTGTTGTAGTTTAACTGCGACCAGGGTAATGCGAATCCTTGAGGGATGATGCAGGAAAGGTCAAATATAATTTATATAGATTAGTCTCCTTCAATCCTCTCAATCCTCAATTCTCTCGTTCAATCCTCTCCGTAAAGGGAAGGGGGTGATACATTTTGATTGTCCTACCTTTGAGTAACCCAATGGGAGTGACCGAGCCTTTCGCCATTCATGTGTTGTAATTGTAATAAAGGAAGGTTTTGTGAACTTAATTGATTTTGTTTTGAAGGATTAACCTGTACAATTTTGTGATTGTGCTTGAAATAGAGAAAGATATATATAAGGAAAATTTCATTTGTGAAATTAGTTTGTAAAATTAATCTTAATTAATTTGCATTGTTTTTATAAAAATAAACAAAGGAATGATCAAACTATTGTAACCATTGATCATTCCTTTTAGTGAAAAGGGAGGTGTAGTGTGTTTGACTAGTCGTCGTTACCATACCTTCTGTATGTAACACGAGATTCATACATTGTTTATGAATCCACAGTCCACACTTAAAACATTCCAGCATGTATACTGCTGAATGTGCATTATCCCACACTTTTAGTGTTTAAGTATTAGTGTAAGTATTTTGTGTGTAGCATAAGTTAGGTTTAAGAAATATGTAAACATTCAATAATAAAAAGCAAACGAACAAGAGTGGTCGCACAAGCGGCCATTCAAATTAATACAGAAACATTCAAATTAATAAAGAAACATTCAAATTAATAAAAAAACATTCAAAGTATTAATAGAAACAAGATGTTATTATTTCATGGTTATTGTTATTATTACACTAAATATCTGGTGAAACTAAATATCCCACTTACTTTAATTTTTTATTCATTTTTTTTTCGCATAATTTGACTGGCCCTTAATCATAGTCACACTAAAGTCGGTATTTTTTTTAAAAACGATTTTAGATTCCAGAAATTTTTATTAATAATATAATAATAATTTTGTGGCTATGATTATGGCCAATTGTCTTTAGCCATATTTAGAAAACAAGTTTAAATGCGAGAATCAGATTTACTAGCCCTGCACTCAAAGAAAAAAGATGGTTGAATATGGTCATCGCAAACATAGTTTGTTCTTTACAAAAAATTGAGTGAATACTACTTTTACAGATTCAGAGCTCTTCTGCAGGGTAAACAACAACTTCACTAGTACGCTATTATGCAAGGAAGAGGAACAAAGTCTGCCAGATTGCTCGAAAGTCGAAAGGGGCATGCGACAGTCAAAGAGACTTATTAACAGTAGGCATAATTAATCCTACAGTAATTACGAGATTCTCAGATTGTAATTGGGAAGTGGGCTGCACAATAAAACATGTTAACCGAGTTTTTTCTGTCACAATTGAACGAATTAAGACTGGAGGATATGTGATTCCAACAGAAAGGAGAAACGGCACACATTTCATTTTCATGTAGAAAAAAAAATGATAGCCAAACTACATCGGATGACTTCTTTTCGCCCACCTTGTATTTACTTGTTATAATTCAAAAATACGAAATAATTAAAAAAAGCTTAAAATAAATTTACCACAAATAAAATTGATTGGAAAGTGTCTGAAAATAATTAAAATCTTAAACAAGCCGCCGACACAACAAAAGAAATCAAAACTTAAAATCATCAGTAAAACTTATGGCGAAATGTTTGCGCTTAAAAAAATGCTCATATTAACAAAATAACAAGCCACAAATAAAAATAAAACTGTAAACGTCGAAAACAACAAGAACAAATGAACAAATTATATAATAAAGGCACATTATTACTTTCAACTTCTTTTTTTCGTTTTTTAATTTTATGAAAAATGCAGACATGTTTACCTAAATTTATTAAAGGCGCCTTTTGTTCACCAGTGAAATTCATTAGGAACATTTCTTTATGATAAAGAATCAAAAAACACCTTAAATATGCACATTTTAATATGAAAACAAAATTTAAGAAAAAGAGAAGGTGTGTAGCACCACTAGCCGCCGCCATACAAATCAAACGCATAATCAACACATGGCTAACAAAACAAGAAAAATATATATTAAGTCCTTTAGTTTGCTTGTAAACATTTTAACTGACTCATACTTTGATATTTTGAATGGATGAATGAGGAATAGATGGACTAAATGCAAAGCCGCACGCATAAATATACGAGTACAACCATATAATCAACGCCTTTTGTGTTAAAGTAGTTTGATGTGGCTTGATACCTTTTTTTTTCTTTTTTTTTTTTTAACACTTGACAGTTTAAGGTGCTTAGAAGGGTAAAGATAGTACAATTGTTGTTCTGTATCTAAATACAGGGGAAAAAAATATTTGTGAGTTAGTATTTCTTTACATTCATTACAATTTTTATGAATATATAATTTATATTATACAGGGTGGGCTAAAAGAAACCAAGGGGTGTAAAAGTTTAATAACTTTTTTGTTTATTAACTTTTTTTTATTTTTTCTTTCAGATTATATAATATACAAAATGGAAATTTTTTTACACTAAGTATGAAAAATGATGTCTCTTAAATGACCACCGTTTTCAGCTTCGCACTGATGGGCTCTTTTTAGAGCATTTTCCATAACATCTTTCAAAACTTGTGGCTGTAGCGTTCGAATTTCTGCAACAATGTTTGCCTTGAGTTCAAGGATTGTCTCTGGCTTGTTCACATACACTCGCTCCTTCAAAAAACCCCAAAGAAAATAGTCGGGTGCTGTCAAATCTGGGGATCGCGCTGGCCAAATAATTTCCGAATTTCGAGAAATTATTCGCTCTCCAAAAATTTGACTTAAAAGTGCCATTGTGTCTCGGGCAGTATGGGCAGTGGCTCCGTCCTGCTGAAACCACATACCAGGTCTGTTTTCAAGAGCAGGACGTAAAAAATTTTCTATCATAAAACGATACCGCTCTCCATTTACGGTTACAGCACTTCCATCTTCATTCTCGAAGAAGTAGGGCCCAATGACATTTTCAGATGTGATCCCACACCATACTGTACACCTGATGGGGTGCAATTGGCGTTAATGAATGGCTCTTGGATTTTGAGAACCCCAGAACCTACAGTTCTGCTTGTTAACAAAGCCATTCAAATGAAAATGAGCTTCATCACTCATAATCAAATGTTCAATAAAGTTGATCTCTGGTTTAAATAATAAAATTCTATTAATATACAAAAAAGTTATTAAACTTTTACAACCCTTGGTTTCTTTTGGCCCACTCTGTATTAATTATTGAAATTATGAAATTTTTTTAAGTTTTTGGACTTTATGACTTTATTAAAATTCCTTACTTTTCATCATCTTTAAATTTTATTAATGATTACATGTACCTCTCAAAACTTAAATAGAAACAAAAATTTTATGTAGAATATATTTTTGTAATTAGAAGTGTTGTAAAATTTTAAAAATTTTCGTCACTCTGAATAAGGTAGATGTCGTTTGTCTTGCCCGGTATATTATGTTTGAAAATCATTATATTTTTTTAAGATTAGATAAACCTAACTGAAATTATTATACCGAAGATTTGATAACTTATTACACTCTCTAAAAAAAAGCTTCTGCCAGCGTTGGCTTCAGGCTTTTTAAGACTAGATTTAGCCTCGGAATTTATGTTTTAGCTTCTAGCCTTTTTTCGTTTTTCAAAATAGCCTTAATTAGAATTTTTTAGAAAAGTTAAAACAAATCATACATAAACAAACTACGGTTGAATAAAACTCTTGAACACAAATGAGAGTTTGTTTTCTAAACTTTGAATTTAAATTGAATTAAATTTATTTTTTTTACAAGTTATGTTAGACTATAATAAAAGGTGATTTTTAAAAAAAAAAAAGGTGAAATTAAAAAAAAAAACACATAAAATTCAGAAAAATGCATGAAATATTTATTTGGATCGATAGTTGGGTCGATATAATTTAATGTTTGAAGATTATTTCATGCAAATGTTGGCCGCGGCTGCGCCTCAAATGGTCCATCCGCTTAGTCCAATTTTGGCATACTCTTTCCAACATTTCGGCCGGTATCTCACGAATAATGTTGGCAATGTTGGCTTCCAGTGCGTCAATCGAAGCGGGCTTGTCCCTATAGACATTAGCCTTAACATAGCCCCACAAAAAATAGTCTAGAGGCGTTAAATCGCACGATCTGGGCGGCCAATTGACTGGTCCCAAGCGTGAAATAAACTGTTCACCGAACTCGCCTCTCAATCGGTCCATTGTTTCGCGTGCTGTGTGGCATGTGGCACCGTCTTGTTGAAACCACATGTCATGCAAGTCAAGCTCTTCCATTTTGGGCAAAAAAAAGTTTGTTATCATCGCACGGTAGCGCTCACCATTCACAGTAACGTTGTGATTCGCATCATCTTTGAAGAAATACGGCCCAATGATGCCGCCAGCCCATAATCCGCACCAAACGGTTGTTTTTTGTGGATGCATTGGTAGCTCTTGCAATGCTTCTGGCTGCTCTTCACTCCAAATACGGCAGTTTTGCTTGTTCACGTATCCATTCAACCAGAAATGAGCCTCGTCGCTGAACACAATTCTTCGATAAAAAAGTGGATCTTCATCTAACTTTTCAAGAGCCCATTCACCAAAAATTTGGCGTTGTGGTAGGTCGTTTGGCTTCACACCCAAATCCTTCCGCAAAATTTTCCACGTAGTGGAGTAACAGAGGCCCAATTGCTGCGAACGGCGCCGAATCGATAATTCACGGTCATCACCAACACTGGCCGATACGGCTGCGATATTTTCTTCAGTTCGCACTCTACGTAAGCGTGTTGGTGGTTTAATGTCCAACAATGTAAATTTGGTGCGAAATTTTGTTACAATAGCCCGAATAGAAGCCTCAGTAGGTCGATTAAACTGACCATAAAATGGAAGAAGCGCGCGATGAACTTTCTTAACAGAGCACGCATTTTGGTAATAAAATTCAATAATTTGCAAGCGTTGTTCGTTTGTAAGACGATTCATGATTAAAATATAGACCAAACTGAAGATGTTTGACAGTGACACAAGATACAAAACGTGCGTGAGCTGTCAAAACTAGTGTTGCCAAAAAGATAATAGCAAAAAAATCACTCTTTAGCTTCAGAAAGTTCATGCTACAGTTAATCCATTTCCTTTACCCTGAGGCTATCAAAACGGAGCCTTGCGACTCTAATTGAAGGCCGTTTAGGTCGCCACGTAAACCATACTCTAAAGATGTAAGACTGTTTTTCAATATATTTATCAAAAATGAGAATTTTTTTTCTATAACATATTTAAAGCAAATAATTTTTAAATTGTTTTTTTCTTTCAGTGTAATATTTATATAATTTAGTATTTAACTATATGCTTGTTAATCTTGTTTAAAATGTTGACCAGGCATATACACATACATGTTAAAAAAAAAACATCCTTTAAACATAAACATGTATATTAATGGTCAAACCCTTTGGTTAAGTACCGTTTTAAATCAAAAATTTTGTTTCTTTGACTGCTGTTAAATAAAGAATAACAAGATTGTGTCTCAGAGTTGTTGTTGTTGCATTCCTATTGCCACCTGCCAAATGATTAATCATTTTGTTAAATATTAGTTTATAATCATACATAGTTGTGTCGGTTGCTATTGTTAAAAGTTGCTGATGATACATCACAAAGAAAAAAAAAAAAAAAAAAAAAAAAACAAATAAAAATTCATTTATTATAAGAATCACAAGTTTACAGTACATGAGTTTTTTTTTTATTTTGTTTGCCTTTTCAGGTTGTTTGGGTATAAAGGGTACATGTATTTTGATTGTTTTTAGCGGCACTATGAACTAAATACATACTTTTTAGGTTTAACACCTTTTTCTCACTTTTATTTTTAGAATAAAAAGGGTGTTCACTAAAGTGCAGTAAAAAAAGCCTTAAAGATTTTTTTAATGCAAAAAAAATACTAAGATTTTGTTAAAACACGACATTGATTTAAAAGGATAATCATTGATTTAAAGAAAATCTTGACTTTTTCATCATTCAAAATTAATAAAAATTTAACAGCAACAAAATCTGTTGCGCTCAAATTTATAAAAGATGTCATACTCAAAACTGCTATGCAACTCAAATGTTCGAGCTCGCTCATAGTATCATTGCATGTTGTTACTCTGCAGCCCTGTTCTTTTGACATGTGTATGTGTATGTAGTTGGTTGTTGTGCCTAACTTGTTCAGCTGATCTCAAACTTTTTCTTGAGCATACTAAGAATGATACAATTTTAAAATTAAATGACCCTCTATATTAGACTTGTGCTCCGTAGTTCATTGTAATGACCGCTCTTCTTAGTTCAAAAATTTAAAAGGAATAGTTTGTTCATTTTATCTTTGGTATCTTTATCACTTATACATTTGATTGTCATTGAACGTTCTTTATTATATAAAATGATATAGAATAGGGGTTGAAAGTAATTTTTTACGATAATAGAAAGTTTTCGATTTCTTTTTTATAATGTAAGTCAAAAGTACTTTAGTCACTATGGCAAAAAAAAATTTAAGGTGTAATTTTTAAATCTTACCATTTTTGTAAAAGAAAATAATTTGCAACTTTTGTTCCTTCATTATTGTTTTCGTTTAAGTTTAGTTCGTTCGTTCATTTATAGGTCGCTTATTTAAATTAAAAAGCAAGGAAATGAAGTATAGGAATTCAAAACACGGACTAGTTCGTTCAGTTCAAATAACTGAATAGTACAATGTGAATAGTTCGTTCGTGTACTACCCAAAACTACTCTATATTATTTCTTTCACAATTTTATCACAATTTTATTTGAATAACAAATTTTTGTTATTCAACTATACACTTGGAAAAACTTTAATGTAAATGCTTACACTTTTTCTTTATTATCAAAAATTGTTTGCTCGATTACGAGTTTGAAATCGTTTGAGATCAGCATTAATAATAAATAATGGAAAATTTCACTTTTTCTAGTGAACTTTTAAAATTATTTAAAAACTGTTACACCTAGCAAACATGTGACACAGGCAACATAGGCAGCACTAATGAAATATACGTTGTATTTTTGCCAATGCTATGTGTGCAAAAGCATTTTAAGAACGAGGTTTTGCACGCCATCACAAATATGTTCAAATAACTGTGCATGACTCGACAACAGTAAGTTGCAACATACTGAACTGTATTAAATATTCTTTAGTCTAAAATTAGTGAATGTCCTTAATGTTTTCCTATAAAATAATTTAATAAAAACCAACTAAATAGAATTTTCGATTTTCTGTTTCTAGTCAATGAATGAAACCTTAACACCATCATTAACATCATTTAAAAGCAACTTTAGTATATTTAGTTTGGGCAATATAAAATACCAAATATATGATGACCTGAAAAAAAGAAGAACAAGAGAAAAAAACAAGCATAAAACCCTTTTGTTCTTGCAATGGCAACAACTAAGAAAATTACCAAACTCATTAATTATTGTCGTTCGTTAGTGTGTAAATAAAATTGCCCTGCATCCCCTTTCACAAAATTTTATTTTATCTGACTTTAAACAAATAAAATGCATTTTTTATTTTAACAGCAGAATGCGTGTATTACATAAGTAGAAACATACTACTTCAGTCGCAGGCTTAAAGCATAAATAGTAGAAGAAAAATATTCACTTCACTTTGAAGTTTTTCTTTTTCTTTTGAGATTAACTTAACAACAGTTTGCTACATGTACAAAAACATTCCTTCTTTTATTTCATTTTATTTTTGTTTTTTCTTTAAATTCTTTCTAATCATGTCCATCAAATTTGACAAGCGTTTAAGTGTAGTATATGTTTTTGTTAAAATTTTTCTAAAATGTGTTCATTGCTTCCATGTGTCGACTTAAATAGTGGCATTATAACACCACTTAAAAGATTTGAATCGTTAATACCTCTTTCTCTTTGATGTTAACAATTGACCAGGTATTCTTTACAAATGATTAAATATATTTGTTGATTAGAGGCTAACTGTGATTAACTGTCTGTTAGCTTGATTGGATGGCTGAAGTCAGTGCCACTGCTAATTATTTGTTAGTCAGTTAACTAGTTTTAGTTAGTATGGCTTGAGGTCTTGCATACATGTATGATGAGGCATACATATATCATCATCAAGCATGCGTTAACTGATAAATACTGCAGGGTAGTGGATATAAAATGTTTTATTTCTTTGCGTGTGTTTCTATTTGTAACTATTTTTATAAATCCTTTACAGAAATTAACAAGTTTCTTTAGTAGCTTATGTTTTTGAAAGGTGCTGAAAATTTGGTTTGATTAATATAAGTGCTCTGTTATTAAGTATAATTTACGAAAAATAAATAGCAGACATTGAGGAAATTTATAGAAAGTTTTAAATATGCTGCATGTATAAAACAAAACTAACAAAGTGCTTTAATAATTATTAAGTGGCAAGACTCTAATTTTTTTTATCCTTTTAAATTGTTAAATCATATAAAATTGAAACAAATTAAATAACACAAGAGTTGGTTGTACACTGAATGAAAAAAACAGCTTTTATATTTTATTGTGAAGGACCAAGTTGGTAGTTTCGATCTAAGGCTTGACTAAGTTTAGAGAATTGCAATAATATTGTTAGATTCATTATTACACGTGAAACCCTAACAGCTATGAGATGAGATTATGCTGCTCAATTATGTCATATTCTTATTAAGCCTTTCACCAAAAACTTTCCAAATAAATACTTTTCAAGTCAATATGTTCTAATTTTCTTTTTTCATTTAATAGCCTGGTGATTCTTTCAGTATAAACTTTTTACTTTATTCTGATACATATGAGTGTTTTTTTTTTAAATAATTATATTCATTGAAGAAAATACGTATTATATTTTAACATAAAAAAAAAAAAGACTGACAGCTTATTACTTTATCAAGATTTATGACAATTAATAACAGGGATTCACCAGCTTAAAATCATAAAAACTTAAGAACACCATAAACAACAAACTTCCGCTCAAACAAAAACCAAACAAAACACCAACCGCTTGAAAACTAAAACAAACAGATCAACAATATAAAGCAAAAGATGTTTTATTAGGATTAAAATCAAAATATTAAAGTTAGTTTTTGATTGTTTTTTCTTTTCTTTTTAATAAATCAATTAAAATTATTATGCTGTAAAGACACACAAAACCAAAATTATGATTAATTTTTTTTAGAAAAACACCTAAAATAAAATTTATTACAAACTGGAATTAAAAGTAGGTACAATATTTTAAAGGACCTCCCAAGAACTGGGTTCAATTTTCTACTCTTAAATTTAACATACTTGGCTGGTTATTGGCACACGTTTTAAAAATCATGCCATAACAGCTTTTGATTAAATCTTTAGCACCTTTTCGTTTGATTACTTTTTTTTACTGTGTAGTTTTTTGTTGCAGTAAAGCACCCGCATTATTTTTAACAAAACAAAATTTCCCTTGTGTCACATTTTGTCTAAAAATTTATTTTATTATATTTTTTTTTTTTTCAAATGCAATAAAATTTTTCACAAGCACCTTGCGAAAACCCTGCATATCTTGTTGGTGATTTTTGCTTTTTTGGTTAAGTCTATCAGGTTTGTCTAAAGAACAAAATCTTTTATTCAATTGTAGTTTTTTTTATTGTTTATTTTTCCTATTGCATCTGTTTATCAGTGATTGGTTTTGTACACTTTACATTTTGTAAATCTAAGTTGCAGTTGTATGGCTGCCTCCATTCTATTTATGTTGCGTGCCTTCTTTTGCTAAACTGCTTACAGAATTTATTTTGAATCTGTTACAAAAAATTTCTTTTAAGGATTATATGTACATTGTGCTATCAATTCATAAATGAAGGTATTTGTATACAACTCACCTGTCTAGAATTTGAAAATATATTTTTTTTTGATGAACAAAAAAAAAATTCTTGTAAAATTTGCCAAAATAAGATGGAAGAATGTACCTGCTGCCAATTTGATAAACATTGGATTAAGGATTAAAAAAAAGTATTTTAGGGTGAAATTTTATATTTTTATAAAATGCGAATAAAATTTTGAAAAAAACAAACGATATTGATTTATATCAGCACCTGTCAAGATGGCTTTTTGTGAGGGCTTTTTGTATTTTTTTTTTTTTTTTTTAAAGGAAAATAAGAAAAACTATTGAAAAAGTATGGACTATTATTATTGCTTACACCTGTATATCTTATTTCAGAGGATCTCTAATCCTAATGTTCTATATCTATCTATAAGAAGAATTAATTTACCGTATTCTTATTTTTCTGAGAGAAAGTAAAAAATTTTCAAGCAGTCTTCCCCTAGAAAACTGTAGGTCCTAGCTCACACAAAGCACATGTTTTTCCAGTATTTCCTAAAGTGGGAATTTTTAGCAACTTTCTTTTTGCCAACACATGGTCGGCTAAGAAAGTGCATCGTGCACTTCTTCTATTTTATATTTTATGGTTAGCTTGGGAGACTGCTATTCAGAATCTTAAGTTCTAAATTACGCACCAAATTTGTCTTATTGGATATTAAATCACCAACACGAATACGTTGAGTGCAGACAGAAGAAAATATCACAGCTTTATTCGATATTATTGTTGATGACGATGAATTTTAGATTTGACGTCGTTCGTAGCAATTGGAACTCTAATTAATTTTTTTTTACCAAAAATGAAAGAGCTGGACTTTTCAGAGATATGGTTTCAGCAAGACGGGCCACATGCCACACATCACCCGAAATAATTTCCCAATTGAGAAGTAAGTTTATTTCATGTTTAAGGCCGATCTAGATCGTGCGACTTAACGCCCTTAGACTAGTTTTTGTGGAGTTATATTAAGGCTCATATCTTTAAAGACAAGCTCATAGTGGTTGACACATTTGAAGTTAATATTGAAGAGAGATACTGGCCGATATGTAGCAAAAGGTATGCCAAAATTGAACTCAAAAAAGCCGCTGTCAAAATTTACATTAAATCATCTTTAAACATTGAATTACAGAGATCATTCTATCAACTTAAATAATGATTTCATACATTACTCTAAATTTGTTTTATTTAATTTTTAATCAAATCCAAAAGTTCTTGAAAAATCACCCGTTATATTACACTAAAGGTGCCTGATATGGGAAAACCCGTACTTCGTGGAATATTATACGCAGAAGCGCAATACAATTAGAATTAATATTTTTCTCTCTAATGTAACACGGAGAAATAGATGCCAACAAAGAGTTTTGCTTCTATGTGTGTGTGACGTCCTATCCTGTTGGCCAAACAGTGTGGTACCTCATTTTCAAAATGGCCTTCATGCTTATGCACCCAAAGTAGCATAAACCTTTTTATAGGTACTAAGATCATTTAGAGAAACCACAAAGATGGAAGCTTAGCTTAGGTGCGCATAAGCAAGGAAAGCGATGCATTTTCCTAAGCTTTTTGTTTTCTCTTACGAGTCTCACAATTTTTCTGTTTAAAGTCATAAGAAAACAAAAAAGTTCATAAACTTTTCGGTGCCATTAAGTTGATCGCTGTTCAAGATAACAACTTTAAAGAGATCCTTGGTAGTACTAGAGAATATATTTTATAATTATTTGTAATAATAAATAGAAATGTTAGTTGTTTATGGCTAAAATTTGTTCAACTATATTTTCTTTCCAATTAATTAAATTAATTGAACATTTCAAATACTTTACAAATTACAAATACTTTTGTTTGGTTGGGGAACATTTTAAAGATAAACCACTAATTTTAAACAAGTACTCTTTAATATTTTTTAAATAAAAGCAGCTGTTTTAAATACACACATAACAGAAACAAATTTACTTTTTTTAAATCGGAACAAAAACGTTGAAAAATAATTATTTTTTTTAAAACATAAATTAAAATACGAGCACATGTTTTATACTCGTATGTATGAACGCACAGCCTTGGAGTTTGGCATGCTTGTTGAATAATTGTTAAGTGAAATTTAAATTTTTTTTGTTATTGCACTAAGAAACATCTTGAACTGTTATTGAGCTACGGTGTGCAGCAGCGCCAATAGCTCAAAATCAAATACAACTAAAACTCAATGTGCTCAATAACAAGTTTTCACTTGAATGCAACCAGATACCTTTTCAGGAAAGACTATACAAGTAATTCAAATAAATTTTATAAAAATTCAGCAGTTAGGTGATGGTGTTTTATTTTATTTTTTAATAAATTATTTGGTAGAAAGATCATTGAGCACGCGTATTGAAATTTGAAACGCCTTGTCAGGATTTAATTTAAAAAAGGTACTTTTGTTGTGAATTATATTTCAAAAAATTTATATAAATTTAATATTTATTCTTTTTTTGGTGTGTAAATTATTTTTCAGTATGACATTCTTCACCCTTTTCGAAAATTTCTTTTCTTTCTTTAGTTATTAAAGCTGTAAGTATTAAATGCGGTTATCTTACATCTTAAATCCTGCAATTGTAGTTTTCGTAAGATTTTCACTACAAAAATTTTCATTTTGCAAAAATGCTGAGCTGACCTAGATCGTAAGCGTCTTTTTCAAATTCCTATATTTTGGCTTGCAAACACCAAAATTAATGTTACCAGACCACAAAACCTTCTAAAAAAAATTTTTTTAATTTTCTTTATGTGTTTTTGTTGTTTTGGCTTATGAATGTTTGCTCAAGGTATTTTCAATGCAAACGGAGGAAATTAGAAGAAAATTAAAACGTGTACATTTTCTTGTTGTGTTGAGCAAACCGAAGCATTTTTGTACTCATTTGCATCGTTGTGAGTCGCGAGTCCTTTAATAAATAATAATAAAGGGTGTCCGAACAAGCACGCAAGATTTAAATTTGGCGCCATGCGAAGTGTCATTGTTTCACATTTGAACAATTGTTATTGTTTGCTAGTAGAAGGTACGAGGTTAGTAAAAAATTACCATGGACAGCGAAGGGAGTTCGTTAATTGGGTATTGGAGAGACAACATGAAAATTCTGATTTTGCCGATAAAATCATCTTCAGTGACGAGGCCCATTTCCATCTTGATGGCTTCGTCAATAGGCAGAATTGTCGCATTTGGGGTGAGGAAAATCCTCGAGTGATTCACGAGAAGCAAATGCATCCTCAACGTGTCACTGTGTGGTGTGGTTTTTGGGCTAGAGGAATCATTGGATCTTTTTTTTATGAAAATGAGGCAGGTCAAGCGCAAACAGTCAATGGTGTTCGGTATCGTGAAATGATAACCAGTTTTTTCTTGCCTAGAATTGAAGAAATGAATGTGGAGGGCTTGTGGTTTCAACAAGACGGCGTCACATGTCATACAGCCAGAGAAACAATTCAATTGCTGCATCAGTCATTTATTTAAAATGTAAATCTTGCGTTCTTGTTGGGTTGTAAGAATTAAATTTTTCAATATTTAGCCAAGAATTTAAATGTGATAATCGAATATTTTTTTTTTGCAAAAGTCGAATTTCGATAATACGAGCATCATTCAAAATATCGTCTTCTAAATAACATTTTGAACTGTTTTATCAAATTTTTGTTAATACAACTAAAAAAATCAACTATCACAACTAAATTTTTAACTGGTGGCAAATTCATCTCTCAAACCGAAATTGTTTTCTAAGTGTAGATTAAAAATTTCCTAGAGCTTACCTACATAAAATTTATTTAAATTAATTTATAATTTTTCTAAAGCAACACTACAAGATGCTATAAATTATACAAACTAAAAATTAGTACTTGTGTCTCACCCAGAAGCTAAGAAATTTCTTTAAAAAGATAATATGCATCACCACCCAAAACATCTTTTGTACAGCCAAATGCCCTGCATCTATCAAAGAATGTAGCCCACAAACCTACATATATATTTTCTTTTTTTCTATTTTACTCAAAAGATTTTTATTAAGTTTAAAATATTTTAAATAAAATTTCTAAATTAATCAAATTACTTAAAAATTAAAACTCTTTGCCATTTTTAGGATTCTTTTCAATGATCGAAATGTGCAATTGTTATTGTTGGTGACCCACCTTTGGCCATTAAAAGTAATAAATGCCAATTGCTGTTATAATGGCAATTATTTTCTTTGTAAATATTTTTGTTTTTTCTTTACTATATTGACGTTATTTTATTTAATTTTTGTTCCTTTGCTAAACCATGTTTACGCTGGCCATTATTATAACTGTAACCTATTAAGCAATAAAAATTGTTTTAAAGTTGATATGCTCGTTACAGTTTCTACACAACAGTAAGTTCTTAACGGCTTCACCTTTAACCTCACAAGATACTAAAAAAATATGCCAAAACTAAAGTATTTAAAACGAAAAACCACAAAAATATTTTGAGGTTTTTTTTGTTTTTTTTTTTTTTTTTTTTCTGAAAAAAAAAAATTTACTCAAGAAAGATACTAAAAAAATAACATAAAATTATAAGTAAGAGACATAAAAAAAATGAACCTTGATTTAACATTTTGAGATAATCAGCAGCAGCAGCGGCAATAATGCCTCAAAACAACAATAAGAGCGTGCAACAGGTTGGTTGATACGTTAGTTTCTTTGGCAGGAACTATTAACTCTTGGCAGGAAAGACCAACACATTTGTGTATCAGCCAAGCGAGTTAGCAGGAAGTTTGTAGAAATAAATTGAGTGAAAAATTTTTTTTTTATAAATTTTTCTTTATTTATTTATTTATCATTCCTGACTTGGTACTTTTGACAAAAAATTAATACAATAAAAATTGTATTTCTCAGGGTTAAGTATCTTTTGAATTTCGTTATTAATCCAAAAAAGAAATTCATTATTTTTCTATCAATGCCACATTTCGGAGCTTGTATTAAAATTAATAAATAATTCTAGGAATTTGTAATTAAATTTTTCAAAAACCTTTATAATCTGTTGCTACACTAAGAAAACAACTTGATTCTAAAAACTAAATTTCTCACTAGACAAAAATTCAGTTATTTTAGGTGAATTTTGGTAAGAATGCATCAAAAAATATTATTGGCAGAGAACTAAATTTAGAGCTGTATTATGGAATTAAGACTCCCTCCCCTGCATGGGTTAATACATTTTGCTTTGCAAAATTCAAACCACCTTTCCTTAATTCATAATAAAGAAAAAATCCTCAAAATCATACTAGAAAATAATGTCAAAGAAGAAAAATCTTAACAAGAAATTTAAATATTTTTTGTCTTTTTTCTGAAAAGAAAAATTTTATATTTTAATACTTACACGCTTGAATAATACTAAATTTATATATATATATATAAAATATAAAAATAAAAAGCAAAATCAAGAGTTTAAAAATAATAAAAGTAAAAAAGTTCAAACTCATGCATGAACCCATGTTAGTGGTTGCTACACAGAAAGTCAAAGCATGGCCAAGATTATTGCAACATTTTCTTCAATTTAAGAAAAAAAAAAACAACAACAACAACAACATTAACATAATGCAACAACACATGTTTGAAACTACTTGTGTGTGAGTGTGTGTTAGTATGTGTCTGTTTCATATATAGTGGCACGAGCTTAATGTTTTAACATTTAAACAGGTATCATAAACTCAACTTAAGTTTATGACAATGTTGTTGATGATGACGATGATGACATTACCATTCTTATGTTGTACATTAAAAAAAACTTTACTTAACAGTCAGTACTGACTGACAATGATGATGAGAACAGTGAGAACAATGAGCACCGATGTAGTAACAAAAATAAAAGTAACATTCATAATACCTGTGATGAGTTTTTGTTTTGCTAAAATCAAGCCTCATGGTACGAAAGATGGTGTCGAAATTTTATTAGATTATTCTACATGTGGTTGCTTAAAATTTTTGTTACTTTATTTTACATTTGGTGGTTTTTTATAAGAGTTTAATTTTATTTATTTTTTCTCTATTTATATTTTTCTTACACAAGTGGAGAAAATTTTTTATAAATTGTTTTGAATTTAACTTATTTTCTAACCAACTAAGCTAAACTAGTGTGTAGGTGAGAATAAAGAAGGCAGTTAGTAGAATTACCCGGAATGGTTCACTTAACGCTGACTGCTTTGAAATGCCTATTAATAAATATATTTTGTTTTTCCCACTTCTATTATCACTATGGGCTATAATTGCACTGCGACCTTTAAGATATATTGTGCAGTGCCCGCTTCTATACTTTTTGAATGGTAATAAAGTAAGGAGAGCGTTTATATATAAAAATTCAGAAGAAATTTTTACATTCAATAAAAATTTTTATATATTTATTTAATAAAATTTTTAAATTTTCATAGAAATTGCTTGATGTCGAATGCGACTATTGTGCCTCTAGCTTTCGATTAATAAAAAAAATTGTACCTACTTTGTTGAAAAGTGGGCATAACCGATATGAAAGCACATATTTATTTTTCTTTGAGGTTGTATGTAGAAAAATCCGATGGAAACCAAATTTTTATATAGAGAACCAACAAACATAAAATTAATTTTATTTATAAAGACTGAGGCTGGTATTCAAAATGACTAATAACGCTTTCAAGTAAAAATTATGACAAATTTTTCATACAAATTTTTCATAATATCGATTTCAAATTTACATTAATTTTCTTTGAATACAAGCTTTAAGCCCGTCATTACAATTTTCGATAGTTGAAGTTAAGATTTTATGGGGCAAATAACCGGCTTTTGGCTAAAATTTTAGTCCCAAATTTAGGTAGATAGTTAAGGACACACTATCCGATATTTAACTTATTGATATTATTAATTTAATAACCAACCAAAAGCTTGATATTTGACAAATAAAATCTTAAAGTTAACTATCGGTAGCTCTTAATTATGGTCTTTAGAGTAAAATGTTTTAAATTGAATCATTACTTTTTATAGAACCTTTGGATATATAATATTTCAGATTTTTTGTTCAAGTGCGTATGTGAAAAAGTAACTGCCAACTCTGCGGCAGGCGATATATAACTGTCCATGACAAGTACAATTAATATCTAATCTAATCTTAAGAGATTGTCTTAGTAATTAAAATATGTACTGGAAATTTCAGTCTAATAAAGTCCAAGAGCATATCAGTTGACATCTAGACTATTCTTGGTACAAGCACTTTTTATAACGCTGGTATTGTAAACGGTATAGCTGCTTCTCAAACGGTTGAAGAGTTTTTTTTTCACCATAAGTATCGCCCAACTGCAAAGTTTTTTGGAAGCAATATTTCTTAGAAGCATCAGTGGTGTGCTACTATTTAGAATTAGTATATCATTCCAGGCGAATTTTATAAATTTAAAAATTATATTTTAAAATTTTAAATATATGGCAACCTTCTCTAAAGGCATTTAAAATAAAACCATTTAAAAATAGCATTTAATCATTAAAAAGCCTATTTTAATTATTTTGATTAAAATAGTAAATGTAAAAGTGGGCATGGTCGGTCCAAAAGTATATAGAACTTCCTTGGAGAAGAGCAAAAAGTATGTACTGAAGTTTTGAAAACTTTTAAATTGTTTTATTAAAAGGTGGGCGTAAAAGTGGGCGTAGAAGGACAATGTGAAAATTGCTGATAGTAAATTTCTAAAAAATCAGTTTGGAAAATAAAAATTTGTATAGAGAACAAACATATAATTAAATTTTAGTCAATTGAAATTTTTGCATTAATTTTTATAAAGCAAAATAGAGCATTCCAGCAGCTAGTTAACTAGAATTTATCTATGGATTTTTTGTTACTATTAAAAAACACAAAATCTTAAAGTTTTTGAGCTTGTCTGCAGAAAATATCCAGGGTCGAGGTAAGATTCGAATCCATAACTAGATAGATTAATACTAATCTACGAAAGCTTCTTTAAAATTTAACCTTTACTATTTTTAAAGATATTTAAGTTAAGTTGAATAGGCCGCCTGAGAATTTTTATTTCCCATTAATAATTATTGTTTTAAAATAAAAAGTTATACATACACTTTTTACTTTTTTGTGAAGGGTATAAAAACTGATAACTGTTTGACGTAAATATCCAATACCACTGCTGGGACTGACAGTAACCATTGCAAACATGCATTTATTACGATTGTTAGGATCTTTTCGCCCAACGTAAGCCGACATAGTGTCGTCTGGATGAAAAGTATAATTAAAGAAACAATTGTTTAGTTGTGCCAATAAAAATTCGGTAATACAGCTCAAAATATTATTGAGAAATTAAGGTTGGTGTAACTAAAAATTTCATTACCACAACTGAATTTTTGATTAATTATAAATTAAATTCTCACAACTGAAATGTTATGATTGTTCTTCTATCTAGGAAACAATATAAAAAATTTTAATTTTAATCAAGAAATCCAATTAGTTCACTTTCATTAGTCATCAGACAGTTAATTTTCATTAATAACAAATTTATTAAAAACTCTTTATTCTGAATTTCATAATAATTTTTAATTTCTATCCAACGTAAAGCCTTTTTCTTGCTTATTGTTTCAAAGTAAAGTGATTTCTTTTGTCGCAATTGTCACACTAAGCATGTTGAAAAATTGTTTCTGCTGCCATAACGATCTCTTGCATTAAATCTAAAAAAATCGGATACAAATGTTAAAGGTTATCAATCAAAAAAAAACAAAAAATAAAAAAAAATATTTCTTTCTTTTTTACTCAAAATTATTTAGAAATAAATCTCTCAGGCTTAAAAAACTCAGAAATCATGTTCTAATAAATCTTTCTTCAAGGCAGGTATCACGTTTTTTTTTTAGTATAAATATTTTGTATGTGAACTCATCTTATGCCTTCTGCAAGAAAGTCACTCAGAACGTACTCGTATTTACAAATTTTTTTTTTGTGCATTCAGTCAAAAATACATACTTGAAAAATTTTTAATTTTATAGTTTCTTTTTTTAATTCTAGCATCCACATTTTTTTGTTTGTTTATGAGTTTAATTTGTACAGCCCTAAATTTAATACTTTAACACAAGTGCCTTTAAGAGAAAATTATGTATGAGCAAGTATGTGTTAGGGCTTCAAGTAAAGGAGTATTCAGATTGGTTTTTATAAATATCTTTACAGTCATTTGAATGAAACTTAAATTAGGACAATTCATGGTTCTTATAATACGTAAAGGTTTATTTCATTAAACCCATTTAACATCCTTTTTCACGTTAAAGTGTTATTTGCTTTTAGTTGGTTTCAAGAGCGGCATGCTATTGTTTAGGACATTTCATTATTTTTGTTGTTACTATTGTTTGTGTAAAGTAGTTTTAAAAGTCGTACAACACACCTGGCATATTGCTACAAGTGATTTTTAACTACAGAGATTAATATTTTGTTAAACATTCATACTTACTCGTACATCAATCAGCGGCAGAGAAGGAGAAGAAGTCTAAAGAAACTGCGAAAAATTTTTTAATCTAGATGTTGTGAAATATTCTACTAAATTTCAGTTTAATGTGGATCCGCTTTATATTCAGCTGATACTTAAATATTTAAGGGATTTCCTTCCCTGTAAAAAATAATGCTTTGTTCAAGCAGATTTGACAAGAAGAGAGGTTAAGTATAAAGCTGATGGAAGCCAAGAGCTGGATTTTGAGCTGTAGGTTTTTATGTTCCTATTGGTTTTTGCTAACAGACTTGTCTTCTCCCTTTTCTCTTACTTTTTTCTACTTCTTTTTTGTCCTTCTAGTTTAATTTTCTTGACATTTTTCTAAAGCTATACTTTTTTATTTTTTCTCTTATACAGGTAAATATTATAAAGGGATCTTATCAAAGGGCTGAAGGTCTGTTTTCTTATTGGGGCTTTTATGAAACTTAAACCAACCTAAGGTTAAGGTTAAAGTTTGTGGAAGTGAAGAGCCGAATTTCACTTACCTCATTTGAGTTAAAATTGAAACAACTGCTGGTGATGAATAGCAACTTTTTATGTACTTGTCAGCGATTTAACACAAGAGTTGTTATCATTAATATTACAAAAAAGTTGGAAGCCATAATAAGGGCATTTATTTTCTCTATCAAAGTTTTTCTTTTTTTAAGAACATTAAAATACCAAATGTTTAGGTTGTTTATGTGAATTGCTTTTCTACCCGAAATCGAAGCGAAATATTAAAAACAAATAATTATAATTCGAGCTTAAGCTTTAAAAAACCAAATGTAGTTAAGGCATGATGTTAATTGTGAGCCAGATCTTCGTGATTTTTTGGTTATTATAATCAATCAAACATGTTTATAATCGGCAGAATCATATGCATATTGCAAACAAACCGGGTTTGTAGGAAATGTAAAAACATCTGTTTATTCTACCGAAAACATTGCTGCTGTTCGTGAAAGTGTGCCAACAGAGCCGTTAGCTCATACATGCCTAAAAATTCAACATCGCACGAACATCACTGATGCCAATTTTGTGGCCAGAAGTTGAGGATATGAATCTGGATGTTATGTAGTTCCAACAGGATGGTGCCACTTGCCACACAGCCAATGAAACAATGGCTATCACCGTTGCCATTTTACCCTTTTTTTTCTCGAATTTAGCCTTGAAATTTAAGATTTAGTCTCAAGCTTTTTTCCTAGCGTTTTTTCATATTCAAAATAGCCTTAAATAGCCTTTTTTTCTTTTTCCCAATTTTTTTTTTGCAGATAGTGCGAAAAAAAATTTTTATAATTTTTTTAAAAAAAAGCAAAGGGGGTAGTCCATGGTAATTTTTGGCAGAAAAAATTTTTTCGCCCTATCCGCATAAAAAAAATTTCGAATTAAAGCCAATATGTTTATCTATTCAACGCAATAGAAATCAAGTCGATATCTTGAAAACTAAGCAAGTTATGACTAAAAAGGAAAGCATGTTTAAAACGACCTTATTTTCTTTAGTTTTTAACATTTTATGTTCTCTTCTTGACTTTTTTTATAAAAATCATAATTATTATTTTGAATTTTAAGCGAGAGTGAGTGGCTTATCTGTTTTTAGCCTTTTTTTAGGCAAATTTACTTTATTTTTTTTCTAGCTGCTGGCAACGCTGGTGGCGATGTTAATTGGCCGAAACGATCATGTGATTTGAGACCTTTGGACTTTTTTCATTGGGGATATTTAAAAAAAGTGTAAGTCAATAAGCTAAGAACAATTCAAGAGCCAAAAATTGAGATAATTCGGCACATTAATGATATAGAACCTCAATTATGTCTCAGAGTCATTGAAAACATGATGTAAGTATGCCAACGAAGCAGTGTGTTTCACACATAATTGTCGTAGATACTTCTATCATAGTAAAAAGTTTTAAGATAATTCTCTGAAAATTTTTTGCTTTATTTACAATTCACATCGTGCCATTCATTTCGTTGGACTACTTTTTAAAATTATTCTTATACTGAGAAAGTTTTTTTATTAATCTAATTTATAGTTTATTAGTTTTCAAGCTTATTAGCTATTATGGCAATGTGAGGTTGTTATGGATCTCAGGTTCGTTTAGAAATGATAGGTAGTTCATTGAAATGGCTGTTCTTAGTTTTGGTAAGAGTTAGGCCCACGGTGCAGCCTGACTGTGCTACATAAAGTTTACAGTCTGCCTTTTAGTTCTTGTCCTTCAAGATTCCTTAGTTTTATGTACGATAACTTGCTTTTGCAATTTAAGTTTAAATTTAAGGTTCATACTCCGTCGAAAACGCTTTCTGGCTACAAAATTGAAAAGCTAATCAGGCAACAAGTTAAATAAATTGTTTTTTTTTTTCATAGAAAAATAAAAACAAATACACTTTGCAGGGGTTCAAATACCTCAATACAAAACTAAATTTTAAATTATTTTTAAATACAAAATCTTAACATCCGACAAATAATTATGAAAAAATTTTAAATGGAAAGAAACCTGAATTTAAAAAGAAGGTAGAAAAAATGCATGTAAATAAATTAAATTGTATGCAAATTGTGTTTACTGGAGTTCTACACCTGGCATTTTCGGAACAACTGTTCCTTTCAATCTAAAAATAATACACACTCGAACATAAAATACAATGTAAAGGAAATCTCTTGTTTTTAAAAACGACAATGAAATGAAAATGATGAATTCACTTTTTTTTTGTTTCATTTAACAGAAATAAATCTACTCAATACGTACACAAAAATAAAATCCAACATAAAAGAAATGGAAATGTATAATGCATACAACCGTACAGAAATCACGAACTAAATATACTTACAACAACTGTTAAAATAATGCTGTACAGCATTAACACAACACCATCAAAAACAACAACATTACTAAAAAATAAAAAAAAATATATAACTAAAAATCATAACCAACTAAAAGCGATGAACAACAAGCAACAACAATGAAAAAATAGAAGAGGAAAAGAAAAACAGAAATAACAAACTGTATTTGAACAAGCTAGACAAGTTGGCGCGTTGTTTAACAACAACAACAAATGGAAAATAGCAATAATAACAATAACATGCACAATGAGCACAAATCTTAGGTAATTCACTAACTGCATACAGCACATCAACACATAAAAATACAAAATTTATAAAAAATGCGGCTGACTATATGAGACAAGGGCCAAATTGTTAAATTCTTTCTTACCTTTTCACAACAAAAATATACGAAAAACACTGCCACCAAACACAGACGGACAGACAAGCGTATGTAAAAAAAGACAGACGTAATGTCGTTCTGCATTATTTTATTTTAAAGCTGGCTGCAGTGCAAGTAGAAGTGAATTGCAAGATTTTTTTTTTTAAATTGTTGTTGTTGCTTTTTTTTTTGTCTTACTACGAAAGGTGTCAATTCTACGAACAAATGCCACTGGGTGATAAAAACAATACGCATACACAGCAGGAAGCACAAGCCAATAAAAATAAAATGACAAGAAAATTGTTATGGATATTGATGCTAGCTAGGCAAGTTTCTGTTGTTGTTGTTCTTGTTGCTTTTATATTTTGTTTTTGTTTTTTTGTGTTTTTTTTTTTTTGTTTTCTGAAAGAGGCCGAGTCAGGGGCAGTCACAGATACAGATACAGACACAAAGCAAACAAACACAATAAAATTAATGATAAATTATGTGTAATAATGAAATCATGGTCAACTGACCTGAACATGTCCTTAAAATTGCAGCTACATTTTTTAAACAATTTTTTGCTTATGTTTTTAATTAAAAAAAAAAAACACTAAAAGAAAAGGAGAAGAGTAAAAAATTTTAGAAGAAAAAAATTGTTTAAAATTTATTTAAAAATCTTTTGCAAAATAAAAACGAAAATGAAAAAATTTCAAATTTTGATATGAAAATCATAAATAAATTAGAGGAATTTTAAACAAGACTTGGGCTGGTTTGAGGTCAGTTTAATTTTTTCCTTATTTAAGCATTTGCTTTGAATTTTCTTTAAGAAGTATTTAGTATAAGAACAGTCCTCATGTGGTGATCAATGAAATGTTGCTGACTTAAATTGTGTTAAGCTGTTAGTAAAACACCTGTAAATATGCCTTTTAAAAATAAAAAAATTACTTTTGTTTTAAGGAATTAAAAATTCAAATTCTTTTAAAAGCAAAATCTCATTTCATAGGTTTTTTTTTTATTTTTCCATAAATAATTTTTCCACATTTACGATTAAATTCATAAACAAAAATATTTTTGTTTAATAAAGAAGCAGAAATTTATTTAAAAAGTCTAAATGCTTTTTATGAATTCTGCCGTTAATAGAAACTATTTATTTGAATACTCTTTTCTTTTAAATAAAAATTTAAAAATGCTTTGCGACAGCCCATACCTAAACAAAAAAACAACAATAATATTTTTTTAATTTCTGCATCTGTTTTCATGTTCAAAAAAAAAATTAAAAAACAAAAATCTTTTAAGAATGATTTAACTCTATTAATCTGCACCTGCCCAGAACTTACTTACTCAGCAAGTACCTGAAATAATAAAAGGAAGCGCCTTAACAATTCATTTTCATTGTGCATTTTCTTCTTGTCCTCTGGCTAATGCTTATACCCGCCACAGTGTGGTGCACTCTTCAATTAAAATTCATTTATTTTCTTTGACATTTTTACTTTACCGAAATGAGAGAGTACAGAATTTTTGTATTGTAAAGGACTTATGTTTAGCGTTACCTTAGTTTGCTTTGAAAATCTTTTTTGTTTTACACTTGTGCTATTTGCTTGACAATGTATAATTTTGGCACACAAAACACTTGGTGATAAAGAAAGCATTACATCTTCAAGAGCCATCATAAACCTTTTCAGATATTTAGGTTTTTCTTCAATATGTTTTTTTATTGGTTTTTGCCTTAAGCAATTTTTTATATGCGAGTTTAAAGGATGTTTTAAGATCTCAGTCTTGTGTAATACTTTAGCAAAATATGTAGCTCTAGAGATCAAAACGGAGTCTTACGACTCTAATTGAAAGCCGTTTAGGCCGCCACATAAACCATGTGGTTCTAGATATTAAATAAAAAGCTGCAATTGATTTTGTTTTAATTTTTTCTTTATTTAAAATAAATTAATTTTATTTAAAAGATTTTTAAGTGTTTTTTCATTTTTTTTCTAAATAAAAAAGTTTTTAAAATGAAAATTGATTAAATTTCATTTTCAAATTACTTTTAGCTTTTTTTCTTGTATATTGCATCCTAGCACTTAAAATTTTTGGGCCATAATCATAGTCACAAAAAAGTAGGCTTTTTTAAGAGCTAACTTTTCTTCATAAGCATTAAATGAAATTAAAGTCATTTTTAAAAAGATACCGACTTTAGTATGACCATGATTATGGCATTTTTTCTTTGCTTTTTAAAATTAAATTAATATAAATAATTTGTAACTTTAATATAAAATATAAAAAAGACATCAAATAAAAATGTCCTATTTATTTGTAAGCAGAAATACAAACTTCCTACAGGTGGCCTTAAGCAAATACATTTCATAAAAAGGAAATAAAATATTAGAAACCCTTTCAAATTAAATAAAACTGGTGTCAATGAAAATAAAATTAAACCAAATAGTCATATTCATCTAGAAAAAAAAAAAAAAAATACAAAAAGTAAAGGGTTTCTTTAAAGAAACCATTATTATTTACTCTGATTACACATGAGAGGAACAACAAGTAAATCACCACATTTCTAGACATAAAGGTGCACAATTTCTTATTTACTCATTTAAATGCTTACACAAATATAAATGCCTACATACATACGAATTAAAAAGAGTACCAACATATGCATATCTGTAGACATTAAACGTTTTTGTATTTGAATAAGACTATGAATTTAATTTATAATGTAAATGGCAATAGTATAAATAAATTAAAAGGTGGCTGTCATATTATTGGATGAGTTGAAAAATAATTTTCTTAAATATTTAAGTATTTTTAACAATTTACATATTTTTGTGTTTCAATATCAGAACTGTATTAAGTCGTTTAACACATTTATTTGTATTAAATATAATAATACGAGTTTGATATCAGTAAAAGAACTGCAGCATAGAAGCAGTAATGTTTTCTGGTAATATCTGTGTCGTTCCAACCGATATAAATTTTAATGGTTGCAATAAATAGCTTTATTAGAAAAATCGTTTTGTTTTAAAATTTTTCAGCTTTTGGTTATTAATAATGTATTAATCCAGTCAAACGTTTCAGCTGTTTCGTAATAAGAAATTGTATAATTTATCTAGAAAACTAAAAAATAAATTTTTTAATAGCTTCCTACCATATCAGAACTACGAGTATACAAGGTAACACTGTCACTATTGTACTTCTCCTAGTTTCATTAGTAGCTGTCAAATCTGGTTTACATTCTCTGTGCCAAATTGTTTTTATAACAAAAATACATAGAAAATGCAAGTGTACGAGTGAAAATTCATAATTTTTTTTTTTCTATTTTTGTAGGAGAGGTTTTCGACACATAGAAACTTTTGTGGTTTTTTTCATTTTAATGTTTGTTCTACAGTCATACCTAAATTGGAGCTTCAACTGTCAAAAATTCTCATGTCTATACAAAATGTATGGAGAATACCGAAATAACTCGACGGCAGTACTGTTTGTAGTGAAGTTGGTTGCAAAATAAATTGTTTTTTTTGTATTTTGTTATTGTTGGTCAGTAATGACATTTTAGCAGTTTTTTGCTTTACTGTAGAAAATACGCACTCTTATTTAAAAATGAAATATTATTATTGTCCAAAATTGCTTTGGCCAAAACATCAAAATTTAGTTTTCTTATATTTATTAAACTTTATCATGAAATCATTACTTTATACGCATGCAACTGGAAATATTTTTAAACTACATGTCAATATGTAGTGCGATAAAATGAGAAGTTGAGAGTTTAGCTACACAAAATGGAATTAAGATAAAGAATTTTTCTCAACTTCTCATCTTAATCGTAAGCTACACTAACATCTTTTTTTCAACCGTCTAAATCAAAATTTACTGAAAATAAATGAAATATCATTTACAAAAATCAATCATTTACAAAAATCAACCTTAATTGGATAGATACACATTGGGAAAATATATTGGGTTACCTTATCTTTTCCACTCAATAAACCCCATTAATAATATTTGCCCTTGTTCTGGAGCAAATATTATTAATAGTTTCTTTGCTGGAACGCAAGGAAACTTTATAAATAAAACCCCCAGTTTTATTCAATTATAAAAAGAGGGCGCTAAAAAATAAAAGTTGAACTGGAGGACTTATCATTACCTTGCATTATTCTGCCAAACAGTAACATTTTTTTTAATTTTGCAGCCTATACATACTTAAGTCAAATTCTTTTAATTCTCTGTATTATTATTTATTATCATTATGGGCCGTGATCGCACCGCGACCTTTAAGATCTATGGTAAAGCCAAGTTCCTAGCTACAATCCGAGACTCCTTACAAATGTCATAATTGTTGTAGGACTAATCTTGCTTAGATCTTCTGGGATCACTGTCCCACTAACTAAGCAGCTCATCCTGCGTCTTGTCACTGCTGGGCACTCTCCAAAAATTATGCTCCGACGTTTCCTGCCTGTCCCGACAAAAAAGATAAGAGTCGTCTTGTACCACAATGATTTTACTCGTGTGATAGTTAAGTCTGAAATGGCCCGTAAGTAGCTCAACGTAGAGCTTAATGTCATTTCTGCTAAGGTTCAAAACAGCATCTGCCTGAATGCGGGGTTGATGAGTCTCTTTGTTTGCGACATGCCCACATCAGCCTTCCAGCTAGTAGAATTGGTTGCTCTTCCTTGCGTAGAAAGGCAACAAATTTTCTTTAAATAATTAATCAATTGATTTAATTGTACTATAAGAGATCAAAACATCAATACCTTTCATAAGCAGATGGACACCCATCCTTTAATCTACTCCATAAGCTTATATATACTTTATAGAGTAAAACATGTTTGATTACGAAAATACAAATTTACAAACAGCCTTATGAAATACTTATTTTTAAATTTGATAATAAATTCATGAATATTAAAAGAAAACAAATAAATACAATATCTGAAGTCTTTTGCACCAACCCAATAATTGACAACTCTAATACTTAAGCGAATAGTTTATTAAAAAAAGGGGTTCAAACAAAGTATTATTATTATTATTGGCACAGCTGCTAAAGAAAAATTTACTTTAATTTTGAAATAGCAAACAATAGTGTGATACGAGTTTGAGGTTTGCTGTGATAAAGGCGGAAATATTGAAACATACGAGTACATGTGTACATTATTATATGAATTCATGCATATTGTTAAATAAAAGTGTATTAAATATTAAAATAAAAAAAAAAATATGTAAAGGAATCTTGAAACATTATCAAAGAAAAGAGTTAAAATAATGCTTAAAGGAAGGCCAACATATGCAATCAAATATTTAAATTAAATACATATGTATGTCAATGTATGTGTAAACAAAGAAAAGCAAATTTTTTTTTTTTTGGTTCGATATTATGAAAACCTGAAAATGAATTTTATTGTTAAGTAAATACACAAAAACAGGAATTGTAAAATGAGACATACGAGCACAAGCAACACGTGTTAATTATGAAACTCTTCAACACATACTTACTCACACACAATATGCTCAATACACACTCATCAAAAATAATTTCAAGAAATTTTAATACATCTTACCCAAATATCTACCTTCTAGGTACTTTTAAATTAGAGAACAGGGGTTTTTGAACACCTTACCACAAACTTTATTTACTTTTCTTTTTTTTTTCCTTCTTTGTTTGTTACTTTTCTTAAAGAATTGTAGTGCACATGCCTTTTTTTAACTAAACGAAGCTTCCGTTCTTCCTTTTTTTTTTTTGGAAATTCTATAAACACAAAAGGGGTGCTGCTTGCCTGCTGGTGATATAATTTTTCTAAACATTTTTTAAAAGTTTTACTTAAGTTTTCCTTAATTATGGAAAAACTATAGTTTTAAGTCCTTTAAATTTTTTTTTCAACAGGGGGTTGTTTAAACATTCCGATTCTTGCCACATATGCCTGCTTTTTAAAGGAATTTTTTTTATTTTGCTTTAGTGTTTGAACATGTTACTGAAAGGACTTTACTCTCCTTTGTAAATATTTATGGTCTGTTGCTTCTTTTGCATGGAAATTTCAGGACACAAGTGCATATTTAATTATACCTCTTGCAAGTTTCTCTTAAGCAGGACAATTTATTTTTTTTTTTTATAAATATAAATTAACTTTAGGAGGAAAGGAAAAAAATACATTTGTAAACATAAAAAGGTTTTATAATTTTTTAATTTTTTTTACCTGTATAATAGTTGAGTTCATGGCTTAATATTTTTTAATTCGCTCTTTTACTTTAGAGAGTCTCTTTAAAAATGTATAGCGTGAGTAGTGCGATTTTTAATTTCTATTGATGTTGGTCACTAATGGTCTTTTCGCCGTGTGTCAATTGGTAGACATTTAAAAAAAAATTAGTTTAATAACGTTCAGTAAAACAGCATATTAAAAAAGTAAGTAACTAAGAGAGAAGAGTTTGTTTTATTTAAATTCTGCCTACTAAATAAATACTTGACCTGCAGTTTAATTTTTCTTTTGATATGTTGGCCAACACAGGAGTGTGATTTTAATCAGAGAACTGCAAACATTAAATTTTTTACTTAATAGTGCATGATTAAAATCAAACTACACAAACAAACAATTTAAATAAAAATCGTTAAATCATGTTCGGGGCAGGATTAAAAACTGATTGTTTTTTTAATGTTGATCGATACGATTGAATCTAAAAAGCAAAATTTTAACATTCAAAAACACAAATATGCAAAAAAAAACATTAAATCACACATATTTGAGTAAACTATAGCGTAGTAAAAAAGGGGTGATTTTTTTGGTTTGCTTGTGTGTATTTGTATTGTTGAATGTGCTAATCAAACCATAAGGCTGGGCTTGAATTTTGATTTATAAATTCAATCACGTTAAACAGCATAAGAAATTCAGTTTCTAGTCGTGCCTCGAACAAGATTTATTCACATGTTGTGCAGCACGATTTTTTTTTGTGTTGAATAAATCAGACATAATTTTCAGCTCTCTGGCTTGAGCTCCGTATTCCAAAGAGACAAAATAGACAAACGTTGTGAAATACCAAAAAGAGCTAAGTATATCTAAGCAGGTACTCTAACCTAATCACAATACCTTAGATACAGGGTGCCCGCCGGGAAGGTATACTACTTTGTTTGTTAATAATTTTTGATTAAATGAAAGAAAATGGATCTTATAAATGTTTTATTTAATGTCGGCAATTATGTATGGAATACAATATCAGATAAATGTCCGCCTCTGTGAGTCTCACAAATGCGAGAGCTTTTGAGCAAATTTTTCATTATATTCTCACACATATCATCACGAATATTTTGTTTGAGTTCTCAAGATTTTCTGGCTTGTTTGCATAAACCTTGCTTTTCAGAAGTCCGGAGCAGTCAAATCAGGCGACCATTTTTAGAAATAAGTTGTTGTGGAAAGAGGTCTCGCAGTAATTTTTTAAAATGTTTAAACGATTAAAACACTTTGGTTTATCAAATATTTTCCATAATAAATTTGCCATGTCACTACTTCACGACTACCAAATATGAACTGTCAGGACTAATGTTTACCAAAATGGCGGCAAAACAAAGTAGTATACCTTCCCGGCGGATATTCTGTAGTTTGGGCCTGAAATGTGTGAATACTCACAGAGCATGTAAAAAACTGTTTTCTTACTTTGGAGTGTCCTGTAACTACGCTTTATAAAGTACCTCACCGCGACTTGAAAAAACTCATGGCACACGTTAGGTATTTCAACATGAATTAAGTGCTATATCTATTAGTTAGTAACATTTCTTAAGACATGTGCTTGATTATTTTTTTGTTCTTGTTTTTGAATGAAATTATAAATTATTAAATTTGTTATGACCGCCACACACATGTTTGAATTTTTTCTTAATTTTATATAAATAAATTTTCTATATTTGTAATAAATTAAAAAAAAAAAAAAACCTTTAAAAATCTTTAAAGATGTATTTCTGTGTTGCTGTGCCTGTTTCCAATTTTATTATTAAATATTGTTGCTTTTCGTTAGCGCTGTCATGTGTTACTTTGATTTATGTTGTGTGCAGCGTATAATAAGTGTGTTATATTAATAAAACATAATGTTGTTGTTTTTTTTTTTTTTTGGTAACATATTTAGTTTTTCCTTTTAAACGTTGCGCATGCGCAATAAATTCTAACTTTTATGACACCTGACAAAATACTCCCCAATAATAGCCGTTCCACAATTTCTTCATCACTTTTATTTTATTTATGTACGAGCAGTATTATTCTTCTTCATTGTAATGTGTCTTCTTGTTAATTTTAATTCATTTCTTTCGTTTGTGTGATGCAACAAACACTTTTTTTTTTATTCTTTTAGTTAATGTCTGTCCTTGGATGTTGAGGCTATAGCTCATTTTTATTGCTACTCTATTAAAGTCATTTTATTTCTATCGACAGTTGTTGCAAGAGTTACGCCAGTTTAAATTGTCTGAATGCCAAGAAAGAGGACATGCTTTTAATATGATCTTCATATCATTTATAAGACACACAATCAAGCAAACACTTTAAGAAAATTAAACTAAAACTGAACTAAATTGTATAAAATATAAAGAAAAGTGACTATAATACTAAGAGTAGCATGTTTTTGCTAGCGGATTTTTTTTCTTCTATTTTTCTTAGTTTCAGTTTCCATTCAGTTTTATTACATTTAACACATAAATGTAGTTTGAGGCTCCTGTAAAATCGGTTTTCAATGCATGATTGTAATAAAGTTATAAATCTTGTCAGCTTGCTACTCCATTCGTTGATTGTATAGTTTTAAATAACTCATATTAATAGTCATCATCATATGAAACGCCAAAGGTGTGTTTTCATGGGAGTTTTTGTAGATTTTGTTTTATATTTTTTCTTTTCTTTTTATTTTCTCTATTTGTATCTTTTTATGATATTTCGTAATGACGTTTTAAACAGTTTTACGTTCAAGCTTTTGAATGGTTGATGGTTTGTTAACTGTTTGAGACAATAAAGCTTAAACTTTTAAGCTTCTGTGTAAGAAGCTTATAAGCCTAAAGAATACTTTATAGTTTTGGTAAATTAAATTTTTTTGTTTTTTTCTTCGATTTCTTAGTTGTTTAAAGAATTTTATAGCAGCGATTACATTGTAGTTTTATATTATGTATCTAAATCTTTCATTGCGTTTATGCTCATAAATCATTTTCATTAAGGGATCTAGTTGTAATTATTTATTTGTGTTTTTAAATTAAACCATCTTAAGGATCTTCTGTCCGGCACATTGAATTACACAAGTATACACGGTTTTAAACCAAAACAGCTCAAAACTGTTTCCAAACTATTTTAAGGTGCTGATTTGAACTCTGCACTTCCCTTTTTAAGTTGTCTGTAATTTCTGAGATAAGCCGTTCTTTCCGAGATGCTAGAGTTTACATGATATATGCGACATTTGTTTAAAAGCGGTTTCTTATTTTTGATTATAAAGAAATTCAAAGTTTTCTATTAAAATTATGCCAAAAAAAAATAATTTTTATGCAAAATTTTAAAATATTAAAAAACAATTCAAAATCAAATACGATAAATATCGGATGTTTACCGTATAGCCTCCCTCATTAGTTTGAAAAAACGAGGCCTGTTTTTTTGTAATAAATTTTTTAGAACTAAGAGATGCTATCACATTGTAGAAAAAAAAGTAAACACACGCATGCAGCAGTATCACATCTGCCAGCAAACACAGCAAAGGTAACACTATCAAATTGTATAATAGATTAACGTAATTGTCTCTAAAATTAACTCTGCTTCGTTTTGTTACTTTATAACTTATTAAATATTATTATTAAACTTTAATAAATTATTATTATTATATACTGCCAACGATAGATTATTTATGTTGTACTACCCATAAGTTCAGTGGTCATGATTAAGGTTGAAAATCAAGCCAACTATTCTGTTTAGTTAAAGGACACAGGTTTTTTTTGGAAGTCAATAAAAAGTATCCCAGAAATCTTGGCTTATGAGACCATATTTATTAATATTTACATCCCGCTCTTTAAAATCTTTTGTAAAGCCCAGTTCTTAGCTCTAATCCGAGGCTTCTTACAAAGCTCGTAGTTGTTGTAGATATAATCATGCTTAGGACCAGTGTCCCACTGCCTAAGTCACTCCTGTCGTAAGGCTGGACAGTAACAATGTAGCATTTGTGATGCGTAGCTCGATAGCGTGATAAAGCGTTTCGCTTGTCTGAGTCCAGTCATCAATTCCCAATGTTTTAAGAATTATGATACTACCCAGGAACCATTTTTTTTCCTAATCTATCACGGAAGAGATGCGAAAGCAGGATTCGGATTCTATGAATGAAAGATAGGCCCCTCTGTTGGTTGTTATAGATCCCAAATTAGTTTAGAGATGACAGACAATCCATATCAAAAGCTGATCTTAGCTCAGGTGAGCGTAAGGCCAGCAGTTTAGTTTAGTTTTCCATATAGTTCTTCTGATCGCATATAGGGTTCGCCATCGAACTTTTTTTTCAACTAGTGCTTATTTCGTGAATGGTAACACTTATCTCATGTCTGATTTGACAGATAATTAGTTTTATCCTTCCGCTGAAAGAATATGGTAGTTTTCGCTTCGCTAAGTGGGCCTGCGATCGACTTACAGAAGATGCCGATTTTGCAAAAAAAAATCATCTTTTCAGATGAAGCTCATTTTGTACTTGGCGGGTATGTAAACAAGCAAAATTGTCGCATTTGGGGCACAGAAAACCCTCACGCATACATTGAAAAGCCGACGCACCCAAAACGATTCACTGTTTGGTGCGGATTTTGGTCCAGAGGCATAATTGGGCCATTTTTCTTCGAAAATGAGCAAGGAGTGGCCGTTAGTCAATGGCGATCGTTATCGGGCCATGTTGAACGAGTTTTTGTTCACAAAAATTGAAGAGGAGGATATTGGCAACATTTGGTTTCAACAGGACGGCGCTACGTGCCACACAGCCGAAGCTACACTCGATGTTTTTATAGCATTTTCAAAAAAAAAAAAAGTTATTTGGCGGACCCTTTATTAACTAGAAGATATGAGGATAATGTAAATTTCCGTTTGAAAGATCATAAGAAATTTTCTTTGTAAGTTCGGGCCACAGATCAATACTCAGTGAGACAAACCTTATTGGATTCTAAGTAAAATGAAGTTGCGTTCAGCCAAATGTTTCTCTCTAGAATTAGAATTCTAAAATTTATTTTCATCACCAGGGAAGGTCTCTTATAGTGATCGCTTATACAAAGTTCCTACCACATTTAGCTCAGAAATGTGCAAGATGCGGTAACCATATCCAACAATATTTTTTTCTTTTTTATCATTTTTCCAAAAAAAAGCAAAGGGGGTAGCCCATGGTATTTTTTGAAGAAAAAAATTTTTGTCCCACTATTCGCAAAAAGAAAATTTCGTATTAAAGCCAATGCTCTTACCTATCCAACGCACAAGAAATGAAGTCGATGTCTAGAAAAATAAGTAAGTTATAACCAAAAATGTAACCAGTTCTGCTACTGCCTCTTTCCGGCCACTTTTTAGTAGAACTAGTTACCTTTTTGGTTACCTAGTTACCTTTTTGATATGGAAACAGTTTTCAATTGCTCTGGTATAAAATTTGACCTTCTGTTATTATTTATATACGAGTATAAAAAAAATTTAATTTATATATTGAGTGGTTTGAAAAACAAAAGAAAAAAGGACATCAAGTTTATAGTGTTTTGGCTGTACACTGTACTAAAATTATTTCTAACTAACTGCCAGATGACCAACGCTAAAAAACAGAAGTGAAATAATTTTCTGTTAATTAAGTACGTTATTTTAAAATTAAAAAAAAAAAAAAAAACATTCAAAACCCCCATTTAAGTAAGAGACCATCACACTGACAAAAAACTTAGCGCTTGAATGCTTTCTCTGTATCCTTATTTCTCTAGGCACGAGCATATAATTTTTTAACAAAAACACCTTGCATAAATTACTGAAAAGTATTTTAAATTAAATTTCGTTGAAAATAAGTTAAACATAAACTCATCTTTTAAATAAAATACCACCACCCAAAAAGAAAATAAATTAATGAAAATTATTATGCACTTGTTCCTCATGAGTGCACGTTTAACCACTAGAAATATGCAACAACAAATAAACATATGCCGTTTTCAAAGAGACCAACAACCTGATGCAAAAAAAGAAATATACAGGAAAAATGTATACCTGCCACACCACCCGTATAACCAACAGGATATAAAATGCAAAGTGTTTTTTTTTGTTTCTGTTTGTTTGTAACTAATTGAAGGAAAAACAAACTATATTTGCTAAGAGCATAAAGACATTAACTTTGTGGGCTCGTGTATGGCACAAGTTTTGGTGACTGATTATTTAAATTATTTATTATTAAGGGCTACATATGATGGAATGTTGGCTAAAAGTAAAAACAAAACATAAAACGACTATGAAAGAAAATAATTTTACATAAGAATCGGTCAACCATCAAATAGTTACACAGACATGCGTCTGACGCCTGTTGTTTTTACTTTATTTCTTTTTTTTTTTTTTTTTTAGTTTTTACTTTGTAAAGTGTGAGTTATTCTTGTTGTTGTACTTTGTTGAACTTTGTAGGCTTTTGTTGGCTTGTTGGAAAGTAT
The DNA here is from genome assembly GCA_947397855.1 of Thelaira solivaga. NCBI lineage: Eukaryota > Metazoa > Arthropoda > Insecta > Diptera > Tachinidae > Thelaira > Thelaira solivaga. Next base: position 15,348,636 of record OX377611.1, on the reverse strand, counting down.
TTTATAAGTGCACTACCCCTACTCTTTTCTAATTATCATTAAAGTGCACGATCAATATAATTAGGTTTTTTTTTTATAAAAACAGAGACCTAAAGTAGGAAAATATTAATTTTGTGTAAAAAGAAATTAAAGAAATTGGAAGTGAGAACTTTTTTTTAACAATACAAATTCGAGAAGGTTTTTTGCTTGCTTATACATAGAAAATACCCAGGATCAGGGTTAACACCTTACCCATTAGTCTAGGAGGCACTATTTCTAGAATATAAAGTTCTTAGAACAATAAATTATTAACTGAATTATTGTTACTGCTGGTTCCACAATTAATAAATCAATTTGTAAAATATTTAAAAAATTAATTAAAATTATTCATATAGAAGAACCAGTCCAACGATTAATTTAAGTAAATTTTTTTTGTTAAGTCGACTTAGCCGCTTATTCCTTATTGCCACAGATATATTGAAATTCTATTCAAATTTAAATAATTCATACCTTAACTTCACTACCTGCTATTTTAGTTAGTGAAAAATAATTTAAATGTTGTTTTTGTTATTATACTTGTTAGTGGTAGTAGTGAGTGATGTCGTCAAGGATCGTGCCAAGTCTAGCATGTCTTATCACAATTTCGTGCATGTCTTAACAACTCTAACGATCTAACACAAACTACCACCACCACACAACACCTACAAAACACACAAAAAAAAAAAGAAAAATAACAAACAAACAAACTATGAGGGTGCTAGGCGCATATTAAGTAACTGTTTATACTTCTTGTTTTCAGTTAGTTTTAAGCCAGGTTTATACATTTGGACCTTTGAAATGTTCGTGTGTTTGGGGTGTTGCCAGCGACATGTGTCTTAAGTACATGTTGTGACGTATTTCTTTGTTATTGCACTCGTATTTTGCTGTACCTACACATTTTCACCTCTTGTAACGAGTTAGAAACAAAAGCAAATCAACCCGCTCCTGTCCTATTCACAAGGTGGCGGCATTTGACATTCACCTTTAAAGCTTGTATTAAATTCAAAAATTTTAGCTGCTCTAAAACAGCTACTAGTCCCGACAAGCACACAACAAACATTTTTTTAATTTTTGTAATGTTGTTCCGTTTTATTTTATTTTTTTTTAAGGAAGTGAAGAGTTTTTGTTTAAGATTCACAGTTTTAAAAATTAAATTCAAGACGATACCTAAACATCAATAATTTTGTTCTTTTAGAATTTAATTTGTGAGTTATTGAAGTTTGTTCATCAATAAATGAAAAACGTGTTTCATTACAATTTATTAGACTTCCTTAATATTCCTTTTAACAACATTTAAAGGATAATTTGCTTAAGCCGGAAGGTTTTTACTTACACTTGTCAGTTTAAAGTAATTGTTTACAATTTGTAAATGACATTTTGAATTCAAAGAAAAAAAAATATATTAGATTTGTTCCACGTCAGTAAGAGAAGAAATATTTTATTGCTTTTCCTTAACAAAGCAACACGAAGTTTTTATTCAAAGGATATCAGTCATTTAGCAGAAAAATTATTAATAAAATTAATTCTCAGCTAAAATCTGGAGTGGCTGAATAAAGAATCTTTCTAATATTAGTGGGAAGGGAGATGTTAAAAATATTCAAGCCATTCCGTTCTTGAAAGAGAACAAGAGTAATTTGCATTGTCTTGGGAATCATGAGAGTATGGAAACAGTGGAGTATGGGATCAGTCGAAACGGTGTCTGTAGACTCAGAGAAAGCAGTACATATTTTGTGTAACTGCAGCGTTGTAACTTAGACCCGTTTTCGTTGTTTAGAAACCTGACAAATCATAAAAGAAAGTCTTTGAATCTGTAATGAATACGGGACTTAAGGAGGATTTGTAACATTAGAATTGTATATTTTGGCCGCATTATTCGGGAGACTCAATATCGCTCCTAATTTTAAATATAATCCTCAGCTTGTAAAGACTTGATTGAGAGTTCTTTAAACATGATATACGAGTGAACAGGCGTGTGAGCGATTCTGATTTAGCCCAGACAGCATTATGATCGTATCTGTGCCTTTTACGTATTTATAAGAGCTCAATTGAGGAATGTCTTTCGCAGCTATAACGGAATACTGTAAATTCTGCTAACCATGCTAGGAAAATAGATCGATCGTCCAGTGATTACTGTAGAAATTCTGAGAGCAAAATATTAAAGAGACAGTATGGAACATATTCAGGCTTCCTGTGCAGCTCGCTGTTCGGTTTACGCTATTTGCAGGGCCTCCTAGATTGTCGAATCTAAGGTTCAGTAGACTAAATAAAAAACAGAAATTGGTTGCCATAATCTCCTTCTCTTTACTCTATTTCTTAATTTTCTTTTTTCTATTTGACTTCTTAAATATACAATTAATTTTAAATTTATTTGTTAATTAATAAAAAAATTTTACCTCTGCTAGCTTAATTCGCCCATATTCTTTTTTGCTTTCCCTTCCATGCGTTTCTTTTTATTAAAAGTTGTAAAATACCAACATCTCATAATGAAATCTAAACTTAAAACTGTTTTAAGTATTTGTATTTATAATAAAAGTAACTTGGGATTTAATTATATTTTGTAATTTTTTTTTTTTTTTTCATTTTAAAAATAATTTAATTTTCATTATGCGAACGCGCCTATTATTAAAAATATTTCTTTGGAAATGTATTTGTTATTTTCTATCATATTTCAAATAAATTTTCTTAAGCATTTTGCAGCGAAAAATATATTCTCTTTTTCTAATTCATTTTCGAATAATCGTTTAACAAAAGAAATAAAAGGTAATTTCCTGGTATTTTTAGGTGCTTCCAAATAAATAATTTTGTTTTTCCTGTAAAATATTTACAATAAAGATTTGGTGCACATTTTAACTATAAATTGTTGTTTGATACAAAATGAAATGATGAATACAAGTACGCAAAAAAGTGAGAAAAGCAATGTTTTCGGAAAGATAATTCTAATGGTGCTTATTAGAAGGAAATTTTATTAATTTTTGAAATTAATAAAAAGAAATTAAGGTAAAGAAAATACATAGCTTGCTTAACAATTTTATTGTTGTTTTTTGTTCACAGTCATCATTATTATTTAAGTACAAATTAGACTGAAACCCATTTGATTTGATTATGTCAAAACAAAATGTTAATAAACTTTTTTTTTTTATAAAACAAAATTAAATAAAACATTATTTATAAATTTTAATACAATAAAATAATGAAATAAAGTCGCATTAAATTTGCAAAATCTTTTGATGAAGCAGCAGTTTTATACCACCTTATTACGAGTGTCGTTGTCGTAGTCGAATAAAAATCATATGGTCGGCAATGGCATTTGGCCGTTTTTCTCATAATGACATTCATATGCGCTCATATACGTTAAAGATATCAAGCTACTAGCAATAAATAAAGGAAACAAGCAAAAAAAACCAAAAAAATATATGGTCTGTCGAAGCAAGATGAAAAATTTGGCCTACACCGCTGACTAACAGATGCCTGTGCAAAACTTTAATTATCTGGAGGCAAAGTAACCAAAACTGTTCTCCAACAGATTCAATATTATTGACATGAATCGAAATTATCGAGAAATATTCAAGAATAGGTCCTACTAAAGATGTATACAATTGTTTAATTATATGCGGGTCAGAAAACTCCTTAGCCTAGCGTTTTTAGAATCTAAGGAGACTACATGCTTTAGCGATAGCTGAAGAAATATGATGTATGAAATTTAACTTCCCATCAAGTAAAATTCCAAGATCAGAAATGATAGTTAATTTATCAAGCTGCTGGCCATTTAAAGCATAGTTAACACTTAGATGCTGACCACGGTAGAAGCTCATATATTTACACTTTTTGTGATTTAATTCTATTAAATTAAGATCACACCAAGAGCAAAATGCATTTAGATCATTCTGTTAAGTAAAGGTGACTTGAAAGTAGCTTATGGCTTACGTCATCAGCAAGCATTAAGACAACAGAAATTTTTTTTATATTTTCGGTAAAGCATTAATAAATAAAGAAAATAATAGCGGACCAAGATGGCTTCCCAGATAAAACAGCAATCGGCTTAGAAGAGAAAGTCTTAAAGCAAACATGTTGTCTTCTACTAAACAAGAATGATTTAATCCATATTAAACAGTTTGGTGTAAATCCCATCAAGTCAAGTTTTTTTTATCAGTAATCCATGATTGACTTTATCAAATGCTTTACTAAAATCGATGTAAATTACAACAGTTTGTTTTTGTTGAACAAATCCACAATGGACAAGTGCTTTAAATTATAAAAGAAAAAATTTTGTCACAAAAATTCAAAACAAACCAGCTAAATGATATACTAGATTTTTTTTATTAAAAAAAATTAATAAACTGTTGACGTAGTAAGACTGTTATAGTGTCAAAGTGATGAGGAAGACGACGACAAGAAGCAAAATTGAAAAAAATCGCTGCAAAAGCTAGAATAATTATTAAGCTTAATTATATATAAAAATTCCCCTGCAGTTTTTTCACTTTTCCCTTTCTTTTTATCATAAAAAAATTCTCTCTCTTTTAACATAGAAAGTGCTCTAATTTAGGGATATTTTTCTCTACAACCAAAATTTTCCTTGGGAAAAAATTCCTGGGGATTATTCATGATAGTGATAATTTTGAATCACACTATAAAAAGTTGTTACGATGATCTCTTATTACAAAATTGATTCTTAGTAAGTAAAGCTTTTATTGGTACAGCACTAACTAGGGTAGGACATCAAAACAAATTAAACTAAAGGGAGAACTTTAAATTGCAATAAAACAACGATGGATTATTCGATTGACATGAGTTTTATTTATCCGAAAGATAATCTTGTGGCATTACATTTTAAATATGATTTCTGGCATATGACTGCGATGGCTGGCTCGGATGTAGTCCAATCTGGGTGTCCAATTTTCGATGACTTTTTCCAACATTTGTGGCTGTATATCGGCAATAACACCGCGAATGTTGTCTTCCAAATGGTCAAGCGTTTGTGGCTTATCCGCATAGACCAATGACTTTACATAGCCCCGCAGAAAGTAGTCTAGCGGTGTTAAATCACAAAATCTTGGAGGCCAACTCACAGGTCCAAAACGTGAAATTAAGCGGTCACCAAACGTGTCTTTCAATAAATCGATTGTGGCACGAGCTGTGTGACATGTTGCGCCGCCTTGTTGGAACCACAGCTCCTACACATCATGGTTGTTCAATTCAGGAATGAAAAAGCTAGTAATCATGGCTCTATACCGATCACCATTGACTGTAACGTTCTGGCCATCATCGTTTTTGAAGAAGTACGGACCAATGATTCCACCAGTAATATGACTTGTGGAGTCTAATAACGCTGACAAAAAACATTTTGTTTAAAGAACATCAGCATTAGCAATGCTTTTCAGTACATTGAAATGTCCAGCTAAATTTACTGTTTCTTCTGACTTTTAACTTCCTCACTAGGCCTCTCACTTTAACCAACAATAGTTATGGAATTGAGGACATTAAGTCCATGTTTTTAATTTGTAATTAATGTATTGCTTAGATATGCTAATTTCATGAACACTAACACGCGTCAAAGTACGTTGCCATTAAACAGAAAAAAAAAATTCTAAATAATTATTTATCGAACGTATTCAACTTAATTTGTTTAACAAAACCCAAAACAAAACGTGATTGTAACATAAAACCCTTTGATGCTTTTTTTAGTTAATTTTATTGTTTTTCAATTATATGTCTAAATGACTATTTTTAATTTAAAGAAAACTGTCTCCAAATGAGTTAGTTGAGTTTTTGTTATTATAAATTTATTAGCTGCTTTCAAATTATACCACGAATAATTTAATTTTTTTTTTTTTCAAGTTTAAAGCAGCCGCTTTTTGTGTGTTATTAATCGCACTTTGATTGTCGTGCATTTAAGAAACAATTGTATGCCTTAAACAATTGTTTGAAAAGAAAAAAAAATAAATAAATAAAAAAAAAAAATCGGTTTTTTGTATTCAATAAAAATCTACGTGTTTTAGTCTGGTATTTCTGGCGCATATGCTTCCTGTGTCTCGTATTGAACGCTTTGTTTTGCTATTTCAAGTACAGCCGGAAATTCCTTTAAGTATTTTTGTTTTTTTGCTTATTCTTGTATGTACTTTGGTTTTTTATTTATTTCAATTCTTTAAATTTGCTTACTGTAAGACGTGCTTTACAATTTTCTTTATGTCATTTAAAAAGATTGTTTGAGTGTCATTGCTCTTGTTTTATTTGTATGCCACTACATGCACACGTTTGTAGTTTAGTTTTTTAGGGATTAAATCTTTTTTAAACATTCACAAAACGTTTTCAAAACATTTTTATGGAATTTATATAGAGCAAGTGCACAATGCATTACATTGCACTGATATCACAGACAATGTTTGTGTGGAATATAAATTCATTTTTTGTTAAAGAAAATTTTGCTTTGGAAAACATAAAGGATACACCTGCTTCCTTAAAATTTAGAGGGTTTTTCTAGTAATAGTTCAATGAACTTTATGAATGAATATCATAATAAAATCCAACAAATATATTATTGGTGAAATCTGTAATTTATTTATAGGCCAGATGGGCTTAAAAAAAGTAAATATATTAAAAAAGAAAGTTTTGGCAATTAGTAAAAATTAAATTTTTAGTTTATTTTGATTGATTGAACATTTTTATGTATAATTAAATCCAGAAATACAAGCAAAAAATTTGAGTAAAACTCGTAAAAAAAATTTTGTGTCATGTTCGAGCCACAATTGGAAAATTAACTTTTTTTAGGCTGTGCGACACGATTGAATTAAAATTGTAAAATTCAATTACAGGAATTAGCATCATAGGTCTTGATTAAAACAAGCAACAATACAAAGCCGTACAAATGCACCCAAACAAAATAAAAACAACTCAAATATGTGTGATTTAATAAATAAATAAAATATACACAAAATTTTAAATGTTAACATTTTGCTTTTTCGATTCAATCATGTCGTTCAACATAAAAAACAATCACTTTTTAATTGTGACTCGAACATGATTTAATCAAAAATTGTGCATGATAAATAACACACACCCGTATTAGCTCTCTGGACAACACAAATTTTTATTCGTATGGTAATTGAGTTCACAGCTTCAAAAAAATTTTAAAAATAACCCAAAGTATTTTCTGAGTGTTTTCGTGGTAGATTACAAATTAGGACAATCTTCCCTTGAAAATGATATGTGCCTTAATCGTAATCTTTTATGATTTGTCCAGAAGTTGCTAAAATCCATCAGAATAACACCACCAGGTATATGGAAATTAAAAAAAAAAAATTTTTAAAATAATTCAAAGTATTTTGTGAGCATTTGAGTGGTAGATTACAAATCTAGAGGACCTCCCTTTAAAACAGAGTATCCTTCAGAGCAAATACTACTTCAGAGCAAATACTACTTCGGTATAAAAGAATTTCAATCATTTTGTAAAGATACTCTGAAATAATTTCTTAATTATTAGGTGTTGGAATTAATTCGTAGCGTTTTTTTTATTAAAAAATAACGCTTTATTTGAAATGAAAATAAAAAATTACATTATTGAAAATACTGCACATCGCTTGCCACTACTTTTTCCCATTTTTCAGGTAACTGTCGAAAACCCCGTCGAAAAAAACTCTTCGTCCTTGGAGGCAATCCATGAATCGATCCAATTTTGGCAATCCTCATAAGATGTTAATTTTCCCCCTGTTAAACCATGAGCCATTGATCGAAAAAGGTAGTAATCCGAAGGGACAATATCTGGAGAATATGGCGGATGACTTCCCATTTCAATGTTTCCAGGTATGTTTTCACTAGTTTCGCCACATGAGGTCGAGCATTGTCGTGCAGTAAAATAACTTTATCGAGCCTTTTGCTCCATTCCGGCCATTTTTCCTTCAATGCACGACTCAAATGCATCAATTGTAACCGGTAGCGATCCCTAGTGATGGTTTCATTGGGTTTTAACAATTCATAATAAACCACACCTTGTTGATCCCACCAAATACAAAGGAGGAGCTTAGATCCATGAATATTGCGTTTTGCCACTGATGATGATGGTTGTCCGGGCTTAACCCATGATCTTCTGCGTTTCGGATATTCACCGTAAACTTCTACTAAAATCCGATGACTTCCTGCAGCACTTTTGCTCATATTAAAATAATGTAATAAAACTCCCCGCAAAAACACTTTATTTGGTATAAATTTTAACATAATTAAATAGCTGCCACTTGTTGTTATTAACAATTAAAAATAAGATGCGTCGTAAAAACAGTACTTAATAACAGCTGTTTAACGATCAATTTGTTTCTGAAGGTAAAAACAGAACACTGTAATAACCACGTCATCTTTCATCAAACGCTACGAATATAAATCTTGTGATTATTTGACCTTTTTTATCTGAAAATAAATAAATAAACTTTGTTTAAGCTTTTTATTTCTTTTGACATATATTTTACTTGTTATTAACTTGGGGGTCACACGATCAAGTTTTCATTCAATTTTTAAAATTTCTCTCATTTTTTTACCAATACACTCACACTTTTAAAATTTGCTGAGAGTTTGCTTTCAATTTTTCGTTCAATTGAGTGTTTCAAATTACAGTCAAGAAAACAGCTGACTGCAGTTTTTTTATTTCAAATTTGAATTCTTATTCTGCCGCCATTATTGTTTTGTTTTTTTTTTTAAATATGTTTGTGAACAAATTAAACAAATATAACAACGTTTTGCAGTTCATAGAGATATGCAGAAGGCATAAAGTTCTGTGGAACATGAATATTCCTGCATATAGACGGAGTTATTTAAAAATTAAGGCATATAACTCTATTGCCGCCGAAACAAAACTGTCGGTGGAAGAGGTTAAAAAAAACATCTTGTTGAAAAACTTGCTTTGAAATTGCGTGCAGCCTACGTCACAGCTTTCAATTTTTGTGAATTTTGACAAGCAGTATGTGTAAATTTCTTCAAAGAGAATTGTAAAAAAACTTGATCGTGTGACTGCAGTGTAAATTAGTTTCCAATATTTCTACACGCCTTCGTGTGTCTTTATCAAAATTTTTAATTTTAAGCTGCAGCTTCTTAAGTTTTTTTCTGTGTGATTTAGCTTTTCCGAGCCTTTTTTTAAACCAATTTAGCTTGTTTTTTCTAGCTCCTAGCAACGCTTGTTTCTTTTCTTTATATCTTAACATAATTGTACTTCAAAGTATATAAGAGTGATGAGATACAGGTCTGGCACTTTTGTATCATAACTCAAAAATTAATATGGAAATTTTATTTTAATAATTTTGTTTATATTTCATAAAAATTTCAGGAATATCAAGTATTTTTTTAAACGCTATTCTTTTCAGCATGAAATATTTAAAATTTTTCCCATGAGTCCCAACTATGAATGGTTCTGGGCTTAAATCATATATTTCTCCACTAATGAATTAAATAAGTGATATATTTCTTTAAAAAAAAAATTACAGCTTATATTGTCTCAATAAATAGAAATCTGTGGTTTTTACAAATTTATTATATTTTTAAGCTTTTTGTTAAGCATTTATTAAAAGAAAAAATTTTGCGTGACAATTGAAAGTGTCTGAGTTTTAAAATTTGTGACTGCCAAGATGCAAAAAATTAAGATAATAAGAATCTCACAACAACCTGGCTTAAGAGAAGACCTACATTCAGGTAAAGATAAAAATAAGCACAGAAACATGACAAGGAGTAAACAAAAAAATAAACATAAAGCTTTAGTTTTAAAAAGTGAAAACAAAACTCCAAGCTCCTCTAGTATTAAATAGAGATGCAAGAGTAATAAATTAAAAAAAAACACGATTTAAAAATATATCATGATTGCTGTTTTTTAAATTTAGGATTTTAGCTTAAAATTATTTATATGTTAGAGTTAATAAAACTGTAAAATATTTTATAATTTCTAAGAATTAAGCAAAACCGAAATAAAATTGCCAAACATTTTAAAACAATTGTGTTTTTTTTTTATTTAAATTTTCTTTTCGCAACTTTTAGGGTTTTACTGATTTTAATTTGGTTTCAAAATATAAAAATAAAAATTTGTTTTTGCATTAACAACAGGTTCACACGCTGCTTTTGAACATTATTTTATACCCAGTGGGAATTCAACAAGAAATGAATTGAATTTTAAAGATGTGAGAATCTTTCGATTTCATGGTTAATAGCCCAAGAAGCAAAAAAACAAGCAGAAGTAGAGTTTGGCAAAACAGCCTTAAACAGAAACGTAGGTTTGCTCCGAATAAAACAGAGAGAAGCTCACTTGGATAATTGATAAGCAGAAGCGTAATTTAAATAAAAATTATTATTTAACAAGTTAAATTCGACTGTGTCGAGTCTTAAATACATTTCACTGTGCTAGCAAAATATTCATATTTTTCACTTTACACAGTCTTCTTAAATAAAAATTATTATTTAAAAATGTATTTTTTGCTTTATTTTTTTTAAATAAAAAAATTTTTTTTCTGAATAAAAAAAATTAATCTGCCACGTCTCTGCTTTAGCTCTTTATATCTGCTTTAGTTTCATGATTTTTCTCACTGTCATGTCAGCTGAAACAAAATAAAAAATAAAAGAAAAAACTACTTGTCTGATTGAAATATTTGAATCCTCTTCTTGTACACCGTGTCAAATTATATTCACAATCACAGTAAGCAAGCTACGAAAAAAAAAATTGTTAAAGATAAAATTTTAAACACATACAATTTTAGGTTGAAACAACAAGTGAATGACAGGATAATCGTCCTTTTTTGCAAACCTTTTTTTTTTTTTTTTTTTGCTTACAGTTTTAGTGTGTGTATTTTCAATTTATTTCTTGCTTTTCAAACAAAATTACTTTAAAGACCTCTTTTGTTGTGTTTTCTTTCTTTTTTTTTTTTGGAATACAACATCCTCCATAAGCAAGTGTTGGACAGACACAAAAACCCGCATTTTATTTCAATAAATTCACATTCTATGCGTTCACATTGCAGCAGGTTCATTTTTGAAACGTGGTAAATTTTTTGAATAACAATTTACGTATTTCAAGGAAAAAGAGTTTATTTTCTGTTTAATAAAATGCGTGCATCCGTTTTCATAGTTTGAGTTTTGTGAGAACAAGTGCACGTTGCTTTTTTTTTCTTCTTTTATTTTGAAATAAATTTCCATGAGAATTTTTTGTAGTTTGTTTTTATTTTACACATAACAAAAAGGATAAACAAATTTATTGTTAAATTATAAAAGGGATACAATTTAATGTTTTTGCTTAAAGATGAAATATTTGGTTATTAAATGAAACTATTTATAGTGTTTATTAATGACTTATTTTGCTTTTACCTGCTCTTTGTATTTTCGATTGATGACTTTCATATGACATTGCTGAAAAATCTCCGTGTTTTACTAAAGATTTTTTTAATAAAGAACTAGAGATCAGAATATTCTACAGAGTCTCTGGAAAAGACAGCTCTTATAAGCTGAGATAAAAAAACTTTGGTTTTATAGGGAATTATTATAATTATTTATTATTTAGTATCTGAATTTAATTCTAATACAAAATTTTTTAACGAGCACAAGTGACTTTGACCATTTCTTCTCTAAGTAGAGATATTAAGCGAACCTGCAATCCCCACACCCCCAATCTACAAAAAATTTGGTAAAAATATATGCAAATTCAGCTATAAAAAAATTAGTATCTGAAGCCAAATTATGGCATACGGGGTGGATTAAAGTCACTTCATTATTCTCTTGTCATGGTGAGTAAGTTGTCAAAAGGGAATCTTGCGATTCTTATTGATGGATACACCAATCAAAGTATGACATTCAATATTGGGTAATTTCAATTAAAATTTTAAAACTATTTCACACAAATACCCATACAGACTACTCGTATCTTCAGTTAATTACCCCCAAATTTCGTTAATTCTTGGCAAAATATTCAAATACTTATATTATTACAACAATTGACTAAATGAGAATTAAGTCAAATTAACAAGTTTTCCTAACAATATTTTACAAATATTAAATAAAAATAAAATAAATTTTCAATTGTTTTTATTCGATATGGAATGTAACAATTAGGGCGCTAATTTATAACATGTTCTCTCAATATCGGCTCTTCTCTAATAATCGTATGGCCTGATATTCAATAGGCAGACTTGTGAATATGTAGGACCGTGCTTAGCGGACTCTTAAAACTATATGGCTGATGATCTAACGCTGCTTAAAATATGATATTTGACAAAGAGCTAATCTATGTGTAAAGTTGATGTCTCTAAATTAGACCTTGTTGACATTGAAAAATTCTTACGACTCTATAGTGTACACTTGGAAAAGTCGGACATCTATGGAAGTGAGATAAGGCTGTTATGAAAAAGAGAGATCTTGTTGAATTTTTTTTTTAATCATAAATGTTTTTTTTTTTTTTTTTTACTTTTTACAGAAGTTTTCTGTTATTAACGTATTAACGACCATATATTTTTTTTCTTGAGGAAATGGTTTTTTTGTTTTATAAAAATTACAGAAATACAGTCTATTCTATAAATGGTACCCTAATATTTAGGCATATCAATAAATAGTATTACAAGTGAAATTATATAAAATGTAGCCCATTTGTTTTATTATCGGCTTAAAATAAATTTTTTTTGTATAATAAAGAATAAAGCAATTCTTGCATAGTGTCGCATCTCATTTGGCGCCAAAAGAAATTGGTTTTGATATACCGTTTTGTCCCTGTGACACCTTCTCTGTTTTTCTTTATAAAAGATCCTTTATTGTGATATTTTATATCCATAATATTTCTGGAGGACTTTTTGGCCTGCCAACATAATTTTTTTCAGTAATATAAAAATAAGAGAACAAGCTCTTGTCACTTTAATTTACTAGTTTATTAGCGAGTTAATTCAGTTCACTATGACCATGTCTATGCAAATAATAAATAGAAGCCAATATTATTTTTTGACTTTAATATTAGTATTATATTTCTAACCAAAGAGAGAGTTTACTTTAAAGCTTTGTTACTTCAGTTTTCGCATTTCTAGAATCCGTGATAACTCTGCTTCCTGCCGTATTTGTTACAAAAAATAGAACAGTATTTTAAATCGTGTGTATGCCTTAATCCTGCTAACTAAAATTAGTAAGAATTTGGCTTTTAAAATTATCTATGACACCTTATAGATTCCTCTACTGAGTGTACTAAATAGACGGTCACCATCAATGTTTAATTTTTTAATTTCTCTATAACCATTTGAAATAATTTATTGATTTTCTTCTTCTTTTCTTTACCTCTTCATCTAGCCATCTAGCCATCATTGCTTTTTTTAATTGCCATTCTGTTATAGAAATCAGGAAATTACAGCATATGAAAATTCAATTATAAATTCCTGATTGACTTTCTAATTTTTACTCTCTTACTTTGCATCTTTGGTTATTTTCTTCATCTCCTTTATACTTGATCTCGAACTTTTTTTAAACGTCGAGTCATTTAAATTACTTTTACGGAACTAAATTTTTTAAAAATCTTTCATAATTTGTAATTAATGCTTTAATAAATTTTTTTTTTAATTTTTAATGGTTCAATGACTTGAAAAATATTTCACAATTAAAGAAACACAAGATTGATGACCATAATTAATTTAGAATAAGACAATTTCCACCTGTTAACAGCTTTGAAATATTACTCACTTGTACACTTGTTTTAACACTCATCATAATACTTGCTATTAAGCAATAACAACAATATGGCCCTGACAACAAAGAATAGATTAATAAAATAAAAAAAAGAGTTTTACAGTGGCATGTACTCGTATCTCTGTATATTTTAAGACAATTCTTTATATTTAATTGTTTTCTTTAAAGCTTTTGTTTGTTAAATTGTAACATTAAGTTTCATAATCATTTTTTTTTACAGTTCAATTCGGTATGTGTTTGCTTGTGGTTTATTTTTGTTCTGTTTGGTTTATGACTCAGTTAAAAAAAAAAAAAAAGAATTGTTGACGTTTTATGTCATTTATGATTTCATTAATATTATGAAAAAGCCGACAACCATTTAACAACATGACAGAATTCAAGACATGCTCTTCAACAAAAAGAAAATTAACTACAAACAACTTTTAATAAAACATTTTTTTTTATTAAAAAAAAAAAAGCGAAAAAACGAAACAAATCATTTTGTTTCTTTTAAACAAGAAGCCAACATTTGTAATAAAAATGTTAAATATGAAACTAAATTGCGGTTTATATAATTCTTTTTCTTTTATTTTTTGTTTAGTTACGCTGATCAAAATGAAATCTTGTGCTCATGTATGTCAGCAACAATATTTATTTTATTCTTTTCTTCTTCCACTTTTCAAAAATCATATTTTTTGTGTGTGTTTTTGGCCTTTTTTTAAGAGCAGGTTAATTGTTACACATCATTTTTTGTTTAACCGTTTTACCCATTTAAGCTTGTCAGTCTTTGTTGGACCGTTTATTTAAAACATGACTGAATAACTGACTCTGTTTATCTGTTTAGCTGTTATTTTTTGTGGCTCATCATACACTTTGTAGCATTTTTTTTTTTTTGTTAAATAAATCATTTTTTTTTCTTTCTGTACTAAAATGTAATTAATTTTTTTGTTTAAAATTGCTAAATGTCATAATTTCATTTGTATGATTTTGTCTTAAATTTGCAAGATTAAAACATCAAATAATATTTAAGATTTCATTTTAAATTAATTCAATTTAAGCATAAATTTTGTTTATTAAAAATAAAAATAAAAAAAATAAAATACTTCGAAGGAACTTTTACTAAATTCTGTAGGTTGTTAAAGGGTAATGCGATTTGTGTTTTCAAATTTAAGAAAACTAACGAAACTGTTGATCATTTATCAGCATTTTCTCTAATTAACTAAGAAAGGAAGATTTTGATGTCATACTGCAGAAGCCAAATTTCTAATTTTAATTTTAATTTAAAAAAATGTATCACTAAAAAAGTCTAAAAAAATTTTTTTTTTCCAATATATGTCAAGTAGGAGTAGCGCTGTACTACGATGAGCACATATTGAACTTTTAACAAAAAGTTAGTTTAAAAAAAAAAAAAATTAATAGAAAAAAGTTTAAGGTCTTTCTTTTAAAGAATGTATTGGTTTTTAACCTTCATCTCATTTTCAAATTACGTTGTTCATCATATGACATTTCTATGTATTTTTTTTAGTTTAAATCATTTTTTATTACCAATAAAACTCTTATTGAGACATTTGTTTTTATTTCTTTTAGTGTATGATACTACCCCAGCAAAAATTAGTGCTTGTCTGGAAGAGAGACAACAGAAAGGAATTTATAATGCATTGTTTTTGTTAGCTATGAATACTTTTTGCTTCCACAAAATTCTTATTTAATGGTTTCTATTTATGATACCTTAAATGGATGTTCTATAAAAAAAACAAGAAACTACTTAATTTTATTTTATTTAATTTATAACACTTACTAGGATCGAACCAGGACATACCTGCAGTTAAGAAACATTCACTCGTCACTCAGTCACTTCATCCACAAAGCTCTGCAAAGTATAAAGAGTTGAGTGTTTGTTTTATTTTCACTTTCAATAAGTATTGCGTATGTGAAATATGCTTCTATGGAAGCACAAAAGTGAACAAAATTGTATTTTTAGCTTGAAAGAGTACATATTTAAACCCATTGCAAAACATTGCTTCGAATCTTCGCTATTCCTTCAAAATCAAGATTTTTTTTTGCTGGAGACACTGAAGCAGATCCGAGTTTAACGATTTACCAGTATCGTAGATCTGCAAAATTGGCACGATGCGTTTCATTAAACACAACAAACAAAATTTGGTCTCATGAGCACAAGAGAAATATTGATTTTTCCCCTAATTTATTTATTTTTTTTTTAATTAAAACTCAAGTTATTTCTTACAACTTTAAGCTACAGTTGACCTTAGAAATAATTTTTTTATATTAATATTAATAGCAAAATAATAATATGAATATGATTTCATTAATTTTATTTTGAAAGTAGCCCACATTTGAGCACAAGAAAATTATTTGTTAAAAATTACTTGTTTTCGTAAAATTATACTTACAAATTGCCACCCGCATCGTTACAGGTGGTCCATTGTTTTAATTTTAAACATAAAAAATGGCAACACAATTTTATTATTACTTTTCTTTATGTAAAGAAAAGACTAATTGTTATTTGTATCATTGATATATTGATATTTTTAAAGAAAACAACTCAGAAATTTATTTTATATTTTTAGCAAAAAACAAAAAAATAAGTAAAATAGTGAAAGCATAATCCAAAGAAAACACCAGTTTTTATCTTTACATGATGAATGATTTCTTACGAGAAAAAAAGAGAAAAAAAATTAAATCAATTGGAAATTGTTTTTGTGGTTTTATGGGTAGGTCAAAATGTTTAATAGATTTTTCGTGTTAAATGCGGGTGTTGAGGTGTTTACAAAACAAATAAAAACTGAAAGTAACAAAATTACCAAAAAAAAAATATGAAAGTGAGAAAACATTTAAAGATAAAACTATTGTTTAATTATTATAAAAATAAAATTAAGTGCAAAACTGTTTGCTTTCCAAAAATATACTTTAATGTTCTTTAAAATTAAATAATTAAAACTAATTTTTCTGAAATTGAATTAAAATTAAAATAAATACGATCACTTTTCCTTCTCCTTCTTCTTCTTTTTCTTCTTCTCTCTTTCTCTCTCTCTCTGTCTCCTCTTCTTTTAGTTCTCCATCTTCTTCTCCCTCACCTTCTTTTCTTTTTGCTTTTCCTTCTACTTCTCCTTCTCTTTCTTCTTCCCCTTTTTATTGCCTTCTTGTTCTTTTTCTTCTTTTCCTTCTTCTTGTTTTTCTCTCTCTCTCTCTTTCTGTTTGTCCTCTTCTTTTAATTCTATATCTCCTTCTACTTCTACTTCTCCTTCACCTTCTTTTCCTTCTTTTTCTTCTTCTCTTTTTTTATTTCCTTCTTCTTCTTTGTCTTCTTCTCCTTTTTCTCTCTATCTTTTTTTCTTTCTTTTTTTCTTTTAATTCTCTATGTCCTTCTCCTTCACCTTCACCTTCTTCTCCGTTTTTATTTAATTCTTCTTTTCCTTCCTCTCTTTTTCTCTCCCTCTTTCTCCTCTTCTTTTAATTTTCTATCTATTTCTACTTCACCTTGTTTTCTTCTTTTGCTTTCCCTTCTCTTTGTCTATTGCCTTCTTCTTCTTTATTTCCTTCTTCTTCTTGTTTTCTTATTTTTCTTCTTGTTTTCTTCTTCTTTTTTCTCTCTCTCTTTCTCATTCTCCTCTTCTTTTAATTCTCCATGTCCTTCTCCTTCACCCTCTTTTTTTGTTTTTCTTCTTTTGTGTTTCCTTCTCTTTCTCTTTCTTCTTCTTCTACTTCCCCTTTTTTATTTCCTTCTTATTCTTTTTCTCTCTCCCTTTTTCTTTGTCCTTTTCTTTTAATTCTCTTTCTCCATCACCTTCTCTTCGTCTTCTTCTTTTCCTTCTCCTTCTCTTATTCTTCTTCCCATTTTTTATTTTTTTTTTTGTTTTAATACTTTCTTCAATAATTTTTTTTTAAGTTTGCATTTTTTTTTAACTTTTTCTTTAGGAATTTATATCAATAAATTGTTGCGAGAAAGCAAAAATTACTAGCCAGAATGCTAAACTAATAAAGTTTCACTTGTTATTTTAATGGATTTATGCATATTTGTATATGCGAGTGTTGTCTTTTTCTCTATTTGCCTTATTGATATTAAAATATGCTTGAGTATACCGTATAAACAAAATAGAAAAATGCCACCTAAAATGAAAAATTGATGCACTTTTCATATCAAAAATTAACAAAAAAAATAAAATGAAAATAAATAAAAAAAAAACGCCAATCGTAAGTACGGCATATTGCCAGTTATGCACTCTACTATACTATGGCATGCGCAATATAACGACCACCCACACACTTGGCTAAATTGTACAAAGTGTATGGGAAGGTGTTCCAAGAAAATTTAACTTTTTAAAAAACAATTAAATTTAATTAACACAGGTTACTACTGGACTTTGGCAACAATAAAAAAAAATTCATAAAAGATGTAATAACCTCTCCGAAATACAAAATGATAGAAAAAATGCGTTAAATTAATGGTTCAAGAAAATATAAATTTAAGTCTTTACAAATAAAAATGGTCAATAAAAAAAGTTAATTAATTTACAGTTTGGCTAGAAATAAGAACGGCCGTGTTTAATAACACAAATTAAGTGGTTTTCTATTCTCTCTCTCATTTTCAGTGTGCTTGTACGAGTGTTCGTGTCCTAAGTCTTTTGTTTGAAATTTTGCTAAAGAATTTTCTAATTTATAATTTTATCTTTTTAATTATTTTACAAGCTTATTTAAAAGGGAATTAAATTAGTACAGTGTGTGCCATGTTAGAGTGTCATCTTTTTTAGCTGCTTGATAAATAAATTAAAAAAAAAATTTTTGCAAAAATTCTTATAATAGCAAGTTTATTGGCATTATACACTCAGGCCTGATTAGTAGCTAATGATACACCTACTCAATTAATTAAACAAAAAACCCAAAAAATTATAATTTTTTATATATTAATTGTTAACTTTTGAATCTCGTTGAGAAATGAGCTTCATCTTTTATATAAAAAATTTATATTTTAGTGTTTCCTATTATTGAAAAATGCTTGACATTTATAAGAATACATTTTTGTCATCACTATTTAAATATAAAATTTATATTAAAAATATTATTCAAGCTAAAGGTTTGAATTTAAATAAGAAAACGGGTGCCCTGTATATTAATGGGTAGAATGCTAGCCTATCAATCTGGGGGTGGCAGGTTCGGTCCCTCAGACCCTGGGAGTTGATGGTCAAAGTTACCAGTGCTCGTTAACAAATTTAATCTTAGAATTAATTCCAATTTATGCTGGTATGCAAAATACATTATTTTCTATAATAGCCTCGTGGAAAATTTTCGAAAAATTGCTTACTTAGTACAATAAGTAAGAAGAGGGAAAGCATATCCATACAGCTCTTTCATCAGACGCTACTCTGAGTCATCCGTGGATTACTCGCAAGTCTCTTAAATTTCTGCCCAAACATTTGAATACTTATTGTCAATAGACAAACAAAAAGTTTCAAAAACTGTAAACTAAAACAACAAACAAAGTAGGCTTTCAATTAAATAAACAAAATCTCTCATATTACAAAAAAAAAAAAAAAAAAAAAATTATATTAATTTTGAATAATTAATTTTTTTAATTATGTTTTTTTAAAACAAATTTTTTATTAATTTTTATGTTACAATTTAATTATTTTTTTTTTATAAAAAGAAATTAATTAAAAATAAAAATTTTAAAATAAATAATTTTTTTTTTATTTTATTTTAAAGCCATTTATGACCCAGACTTCACAATTGTTCACAAAAAACGACATTTGAAAAAAATTATGTGGGCAAAATCATATTTATGTTAAATTTTGGAAACATAATTTAACATAAATATGAAAGAATTATTTTGATATTAATGATTTAAAAGGAATCATAGTCAAAATAAGGTTCAGTTCTGATCTTTGCATAGCTTCTTCAAGCTATTAATTTTACTTTTATTTGAATATTTTTTCTTACTTTCTGTTGCAAATTTAAAAAGTTTCGTTTTTTTTTGATATTTTTTTAAATTTTTATATTATTTATTTATAAGCCATAAATATCTATCAGGACTTTTCCAAAGTATTGTGTTATTGGACTCATTTTAATTCAGTCTTCTGGAGCCAGTATTCCACTGATTAGATAGTTAATTTTCAATTAAAATAAGCTTCAACGTTTCTTATTCTAATTAACAAAAACTACATTAATCATATCAATTTTGTATCTAAAAATAATTCCAGAGTAAAAATTTATTCACTCTCTTTTGGAGATGAGGCAACATATAAACTTCAAAAAATTTAGTGTAAAATTTGGTTTTTTTAAGTTTAAACTTAAGTATTTTTTTTCTTATTAAAAAAGGGGGCAATAGAATCTCTATACAATAAATATTCTTACATTATTTGTAAAAGAAGTTTTGTTTATTTAGAAACCCTATAATAAAGCTATAATTCCTTAAACAAAATTTTAATATGCTTTTGGATTTTCAGTCGACATTTTTATTTAAGGTAAAATTGTTTTTAAACGAAACATTTAACTTGGTGTGGCTTCTCTTGCTGTAATGAAATTCAACAAAAGCACACATATCTCTATCTCTACTACCAACTACCCACTACAGTTAAGAAAATCAACTTTACTTTTAACGAAATTACAATAAGAAAAGGCAAAACAATTTCTTCCTATTTTTATTATTTTTTTTTTTTTTTTTTTTTTTTTGTATTTACTTTTCTGCAACTTGTGCATTTTTATCCTAAAACTCAGTGTCAATTTTACATACGAATACATATCAAATGCTAACAAACGTATCTATTCAATTGAATACAGATATTTATTTTGTATGAATTTCGTTTTTGTTTTGTTTTTATCATTTTTACTTTCAAGGTATTGGTTTTTTTTTATAAGCAGCCACACATGCACATGACTATACATGAAGGTGAGTAAAATAAAGTTGAGTGATATTTAGCTTAACCAAAAAAAATATTTTAGAGGAAATAAAAAGTGAAAAAAATTAAAAATTTTTATAAATATTATCATATGGTAATTTTTCTTTCATTTTTCAATTTTTATTTCTTTTTGCTTAAGGTTTATTAAAATATTGTTTTTGTTTTTATTTAATTTCTTTAAAATCAGATTGCTAATTCTTAAAGAAAAATAAAATAAAACTTGAACAAAAAAACTAAACTTTTTAAGTCGATTTAAGTAGTTGAAAATCAATAAAAATTACTTTAGTGAGCGAATAAGCCATCAGCAAACCTTTCATTAATAAATTTTTTAGCATGAAAAGTTAAACAATAGAATTTCATATTAAAACACATTTTAAGTTTCTACTAATTCTTTTCGCTGAACTGTAAATAAATTAAAATAGATTTGTGCTAAATAATAAGAAAAAAAATAGCTTAAGTTAATTTAAGAATAAATTGACTTGACTCAATAGCTTTAGTACACTCGTAGTGATTCAGGGATGGTGAATTGATATATTCCAAAATAAAAATAATACCAATTTATAAATTTTAAATTACAATATAAGAAAAACTTTTAACGCTTCTAAAGTTGTAGTCCTCTAAAATGACTTAAATACTATGTACCTGCTAACTGCTGTAGTACACTGAAAGAATTCGTTAACATAATGAGAAATTTAAAAAAAATTTTCATCAATGACAATGTTTTTAAAGACTAATGATATATTTTAATGATTCAGTGGCATATTTATTCATTTAAGGAAATAACGGGTGGCCCAAATGAGACCTAGTTAGCGTATTATAGTCGTTGTGGGGGGTCTTGCGGTAGAAGCTGTTGCTCAATTTGAACTTTGTATGGATACATCTTAAGATCCAGCTTTAAAATTCTCTGTAATGTTGTTCTGGGTATACCCAATTGGCCGAAACGGCGACAGGTTGAGACAGATGGATCATTTGCAAATCTCTGCTGCACAGCTTCCACGTTGTCTTCAGTACGAATATTTCGATGAACACCTCTTCCTGGACGGTCGGCAACTGAACCCAGTTCCTTAAAACGGCGAACTAAACTTGTAATCATGGAAGATGTGGGCACTGATCTTACGTTAAAAAAAAACGGCGATAATTTCGCTGCGTCAGAACAATTAATCGCTGAGAAGAATAATAAAAATCGATAATTTTAATGCATTGTTGTGGACTGTACGTATTTATTTTAAATTTCTAAGAGTTCAGTTATAATCTGCAAAAAGAAAAAATAAATTATGTAAAAAAATAAAAAAAGTTATTTTTGTTTCACATCAGCTGGTCTTATTTTGGCCACCCTGTACTTTATTGAGTCAGTCAATAGTTTAATTAAAAATTGCTACTGTTGTAATAGTTATTTACAATTTATAATTAATTTAATCATTAGAATAAATTCTAAGACCAAATGTAAATGAAGAGCGCTAGCTGCATAAGCCTATCGGCTCAAACTCTTGTAATAATAAAGAACATTTTCATTAGATTAATAAACAAAATGCTTTCATTTAATTAAATATTTCATTGAATTAGTAAAATGTTGAAACATTGAAAATAGACTCTTATTCTTTAAGTGTAATACCAACAAGTTGAAGGTATTTATGGACATACTGAGGAGAATATCTCCGTTGTAAATGAAAATATCTAAGAAAATCAAAATTTATCTATTCGTTTTGTATTGCAGGAATTAAGAAATCCACTACATTAAAAATTTTGTAAAATTTTGGACATTTATCTTGGCTTACAATGGCTTAAACTCAGATGATAAAGAAATGTTAGGGCCATTTTTTAGAAAAATTTAGGTCTGTGTGTGTTTTTTTTATTGAAGTTCTAAAGGACTTATTGTCACACAAGCCAGCCATAAACCTTTTCTAATGTCTTCATTTAATTAAAAAAAAATTTTTTTTTAAAAGAAATTAAAACAAATTTCATTTGGAATCGTTACATGTAACTTTAATTTTTTATTGTACTCATACATCTTTAGGCAGAGTTTTAGTTAAATTAAAAAAAAAAAAAATTTTCTTCGTTTTAAAACTTTATCTGCAAGTAAATTAAAGACCAGTTTTTATATGCTATGATTATGAAACAATGTCTGAGTACCTACTATGAAAACAAAACAAAAAAATTATAAATCAAAATGTTTTTATGACTTGATATTTAAGGTAAAGATTATAATTTTCTACTTTATGGCTAAAAAAGTGTATAAACGTTTTTTGTTTTTGTTATTTTATTTTCTAGCTACTGTTTGCTTTATTATGGTCTAGGTATGTATGAATATACGAGTAATTTTTTTTTAAAACCATTCATTTGCAAAAGGAAATCTTTTTTTGTTGTTGTACTTAGTTTCTATTTAAGTGGGTGTGGTCCTTCTATCATCTTTAAGAGCACTTGTTTTTATTGTTGATGCCGTTGTTATGATCATCGTATTATGATGCTGATCAATACGCCTTCTTTTTTACTCCTCTACTTTAGTTTTGCAGCCAGTAGTAGTTTTTGCTTAAAAATTAATCCTGTCGTGAGCTAAATGTATATGCTGTGTTTTTTTTTTTTTTTTTAATTCATTTTCATTTAAGCATAGAAATGACTGATGATTTCCGCGTTAATCTTTTTGGATTTGCAATTGAATGTAATTTTTCTTAAAGGTTTATTTTATTTGAAGATTTTTAGCAGTTTACTAAGCTGCTACTAGTTTTTGATGTGGTTTCACTTTACAGAGGGCGTGTATAGTGTTTAGGCAATATTTGACTTTGTTATAAAGAGTTTCAAAAACAGCAGTAAGTGTGTGTGTATGTTTTTTTCTTGTAATCTTTGCATAAAATAGAAATGAAATCTTTACTAGGCTTTTGACAGTTTTATTGCTACTGTAAAAGAGTTGATAATAAAGTATAATATAAAAATAAATGCTTTGATTTACTATTTGAAGTTTTGATTGAATTTCATGGCTTTTTAAATTTTCTCTTTATAAAAATTTAAAATTTGAATTTCATAATTTATTCAATTTTCCAGCCATGATTTAAATGCAAAAAAAAAATATTTTATGATAAATAATTTTAAATTTATTTCTTTCCTGCTTTCTAATAACTTATATCTTTTAATATCCTGGCGATGTAAAAAAAGGTTTGTTAGGAGCAATAAATTTTATATGTAACTGGTACGGGGACAAGCAATTATTGCCATATTGCTGAAGAGTAGCAGCGGGCATGCAGCTGTTAAAGAAACTTATTATGCTGAACCTCATCAGTATAGACTCGTTTACGTTATTAAGTTTTTTATTCTTTAGTAATTTTATTAAAAAATATTATAAAAATATAATTAAAGACTTCTAGTTATTTTTAAAGTACTAAAAATCAGTATTCAGTCTGCCTTCTTTGGGGGCACAAGAATAACAATTTTCTCATACTTTGCCACACACAAAAACATATTTCATTTATTTTTTTTTAGCAAATTGTATAAATAACATCAAATATGTAGAGAACACAACCGAATACGACCATTCAAAAACGCTAACAAAGATATCAAAATAAACAATACAATTCTTAAGACCAGTAAAGCAGAAAAAAGAACAAAAAATAAATGATTATAGTCAATGAATACCATGTAAATGTTTTCTATATCATTTAATAACAATAGATTTGAAATGTGCTAAAGCAACAGGTTTCCTACTACTCGTTTTAATTTTATCTGCCTTTTGGTCACTGCAACAGGTAAATAATTTTGAGCTTCAAATACTTTTGTTACACCAAAACAAAAACGTTTTCTTTCTTGTTAATAAAACAAAACAAAAATTATATGTTTTGTTGGGTTTTTGTATTGTAAAAGAGTTTGGGCAAAAATTGAAAAAAAAAAATTAAAAATATTGGTTAAATCTTTGCTGCAATTATCTGCCATGTTTTAATGTTTATAAGCAATAATGCAAAAGGCTTTCTTTTTTTTTCATTATATTCTAAAGAATTCTTTTTTTATTTAAACAAGTGATTTTTTTTTTCAAGATTTATCAAATTTTTTTCTTTTTTGGAATTTATTTTATTTTTTTAATGAAAACAAAAAATTTTTTTTTAAGCAAGAATAGCAAGATTTATGGTCATGTGTGTGGCCAATTTCTTTTTAATTTTAAAAATGCAATTGAAAAATTGAAGAGAAAATATACTTTTTCTATGCTGAATTGCTGTCAATATTTTTTCATTGTTTAATGGTTACAGCAAATAATTCCCGTATGAATATTTTTTTTGTTAAATAAAAAAAATACAATCAATGTGCTATTTTTATAATAACAGCAATCAACTCCTCTTAAAAATTTGTATGAAAAGTACTCAAGAAATTGAGTGCTTTTTCATATAAAATTTCGCTTGTGTTATAAAAACAGCACATAAAATTTTTATTAGTATTTTTTTAAGATAAAATTATCTGGAATAAATTTACTTAAGAATTTCATTTTCCGAACAAGAACGCAAGATTTAAATTTGGTGCCATTCGAAATGTCATTGTTTGACATTTGAACAATTGTTATTGTCTGCTAGTAAAAGGTACGAGGTTAGTAAAAAATGACCATGGACAGCGAAGGGAGTTCGTTAATTGGGTATTGGAGAGACAACATGAAAATGCGGATTTTGCCGATAAAATCATCTTCAGTGACGAGGCCCATTTCCATCTTGATGGCTTCGTCAATAGGCAGAATTGTCGCATTTGGGGTGAGGAAAATCCTCGAGTGGTTCACGAGAAGCAAATGCATCCTTAGCGTGTCACTGTGTGGTGTGGTTTTTGGGCTGGAGGAATCATTGGACCTTTTTTTTATGAAAATGAGGCAGGTCAAGCACAAACAGTCAATGGTGTTCGGTATCGTGAAATGATAACCAGTTTTTTCTTGCCTAGAATTGAAGAAATGAATGTGGAGGGCTTGTGGTTTCAACAAGACGGCGCCACATGTCATACAGCCAGAGAAACAATTCAATTGCTGCATCAGTCATTTATTTAAAATTTAAATCCTGCGTTCTTGTTGGGACACCCTTTATAAGATAGCGAACACGCGTAGCTAGCTTTTGGCTGGGTTTACGAATTTCCTGCTCTTTTTTCTTTTTTTTTTTAAGAATTCAGTTATTATCTTATCCATATCCACACTTTCGTTTTATTTTAATTTTTGTGAAATTTTTTTTTTTTTTTTAATTTTTTAAAAATAAGACCTCAAGCTTAACAAAATAGCCATTTTAATTTTGTGAAAATATTTATAATAATTTTAGTAAATACTTCGATCTTATAAATTTATTATTAGTAAATATTATTCAAGGTTAAGACCTCAATGAAAAAGTTGTTTTTGTTTTAATTTTATAATATTTCGACTTTCTTTTGAAGGTTTTTTTCAAGGAAATTTATTATTACAATATAATAAAATTTAATATGTCAAAATTATTAAATTTAAAAAATTTTAAATTAAAACAAAAACAATTTCTTCGTTGAGATTTTTGTGAAAAATCATAAAAATTTTCTATTGACCCTATAAAAAAAAACTTGGGAGCTCTATAATTTTAAATTTACATATTTGCCCCAGCAAATTTACTTAATATTTCTTCTAAGAACTTATTTTTCTATCAGCTGCAGTGCATGGCTTAAGTAAATTTAATATAATATAAAATATAGAAATAAGCGCCGGCATTTTTACATTTTTAAAAATTTGTGCTGAGAAATTTTAAGTTCTTTAAAAAAAATATCAAGTAATTTTTGTGTAGACTGTGACCCTAAATTAAGTTTGTAAAGGTTGATTTAGATCATCCTCATGTGTTTTAATTTTTGTTATTTTATATTTTTTAAGAAATTTTGTAATTATGTTTGCAAGAAAATTTTGAATTTTCAACTCTACTTTTTTTTCTAGCTTTTTTTGTGATTTTGATTTGTGATTTGCCTTGTACTTTAGTTTTATCTAGCTTTTTTTAGCTAATCTAGATTATTTATTTTCCAGCTCCTAGCAAAGCTGGTAAAAATAAACTATAGTTCCCTTTAGTGTTACAATCACAAATTTTCAGAAAACGTTGACCTGTAAATTTCATATTCATCACTTTTATGTAAGTCGTTCGAGAATAGAAATAACTGTAACAAGATAAAACTGCTATCAACGAAGTTTCCGTTGACAGTCGTTGATTTATTTATTTAGTCTAACAAAATTTAATTCTAAGACTAAAGTATTAACGACCACTGACTGATCATCGATTACTATTGACAGTTATTCAGTATTATTTGAGAAGATTTTAAGTCGCCTTTGACTTGAAATATGGCAACAAATATTTCTTTTTAGTGACTCAAAGCCTTTAAAATGTTTTAAGCTTTTAAACAGGAAAATTTTTAAAAATTAAAAATTAAAAGTTCTAAAACTTAAAAGAATTAAAATTGAGAAAAAATAAAATAACGAATTGAAAACATTTCGAAAAACTAATTACTGAACAAAAATGCAAGCAAACCTTATCAAGACAATTTTATAAAGGCGCAAAGCTCAGCAATTTCAAAAATAAGTGGAAATCTCTACAAAATTAAATTCAAAGTCTCCACCAAAAGGATGCTAATATCTGGTAAAAAGTAAATTTCAAAAAATTTAATTAAGGCATTTGATGTATATACTGATGCTCTATACACAATAGCTATTCTGCAAATTAAGAATTTGCTTTGCAGTCTAAGCGAAATTATTACATATTACCGATAATTAAAGTTAAGATTTCATAAGCTTTTGGTTGGACCTTAAAAATAAAAATACCGATAAGTTATATATCGTATAGTGCATCCTGAACTATCAACCCAAATTTGTTTACAAAGTTTTTAGCCAAAAACCGATTAATTGTTAGACAAATTTCTAACTTTAACTATCGAAAAGACCTAAGATTTTTTTGCTTCATTATCAGAATTTTCACTTTCTTACATAAAAAACATGTTTTATTTTAAATTTAATATAAAATTTGAAAACTTTCTCAAAATATATAGGGATGATGTATAAAGATAACTTTTATCAGGCATGTTCTGAAATCATGGTGATTTTAAACCACGAACGATTTTAAAATCACAAAAGTGATTTTTTGGTGTTCTGGAAATCAATAGATTTTAGCTTTTAAGTAGTGATTTTTACTGTTCTCAATCACGAGCTTAAAGCTCTTTTGTTTTGTTTACTATAAAATTTGCTCATAAAAAGAAGAACAAGAACTAAAAATCACGAAAAATATAAACAAAAGATAAAAAATTCTCCACACAAAATAAAGCGTATTTTTTTTTTTTTTTAATTGTTTATTATTATTGAATCTTTCTATAAGAAAATTTACAATAAGTATCCAAATCTTAAAAATAAAAAGAAAAAACTTAAGTAATTATTACCAATGTAATAACTATAAGGTGATTTTATAAGAACTATCGGAAATTTAAAAAAAAAACACATAAAATTCAGAAAAATGCATGAAATATTTATTTGGATCGATAGTTGGGTTGATATAATTTAATGTTTGAAGATTATTTCATGCAAATGTTGGCCGCGGCTGCGCCTCAAATGGTCCAGCCGCTTAGTCCAATTTTGGCATACTCTTTCCAACATTTCGGCCGGTATCTCACGAATAATGTTGGCAATGTTGGCTTCCAGTGCGTCAATCGAAGCGGGCTTGTCCCTATAGACATTAGCCTTAACATAGCCCCACAAAAAATAGTCTAGAGGCGTTAAATCGCACGATCCCAAGCGTGAAATAAACTGTTCACCGAACTCGCCTCTCAATTGGTCCATTGTTTCGCGTGCTGTGTGGCATGTGGCACCGTCTTGTTGAAACCACATGTCATGCAAGTCAAGCTCTTCCATTTTGGGCAAAAAAAAGTTTGTTATCATCGCACGGTAGCGCTCACCATTCACAGTAACGTTGTGATTCGCATCATCTTTGAAGAAATACGGCCCAATGATGCCGCCAGCCCATAATCCGCACCAAACGGTTGTTTTTTGTGGATGCATTGGTAGCTCTTGCAATGCTTCTGGCTGCTCTTCACTCCAAATACGGCAGTTTTGCTTGTTCACGTATCCATTCAACCAGAAATGAGCCTCGTCGCTGAACACAATTCTTCGATAAAAAAGTGGATCTTCATCTAACTTTTCAAGAGCCCATTCACCAAAAATTTGGCGTTGTGGTAGGTCGTTTGGCTTCAATTCTTGCACCAGTTGTATCTTATAAGGCTTCACACCCAAATCCTTCCGCAAAATTTTCCACGTAGTGGAGTAACAGAGGCCCAATTGCTGCGAACGGCGCCGAACACTGGCCGATACGGCTGCGATATTTTCTTCAGTTCGCACTCTACGTAAGCGTGTTGGTGGTTTAATGTCCAACAATGTAAATTTGGTGCGAAATTTTGTTACAATAGCCCGAATAGAAGCCTCAGTAGGTCGATTAAACTGACCATAAAATGGAAGAAGCGCGCGATGAACTTTCTTAACAGAGCACGCATTTTGGTAATAAAATTCAATAATTTGCAAGCGTTGTTCGTTTGTAAGACGATTCATGATTAAATTATAGACCAAACTGGAGATGTTTGACAGTGACACAAGATACAAAACGTGCGAGAGCTGTCAAAACTAGTGTTGCCAAAAAGATAATAGCAAAAAAATCACTCTTTAGTTACTTGTACTCAAATCTTAAAATAAAAGGAATGTTCTTCGTTTAAATAAAAAAAAAAAATAAGAAAGTTATATCCCTCTTCTCACTAGGCGCAAGGTATCTCTTCTCTTAAGCCTTCTGTGTCCCTCGAACTGTAACAGGTCCCTGGCGAGAGCCTTTTTATGTGTCGACAGTTTGTGAACGTACTTAGTACAATATTTTTCAATTTCCTCCCGAACCGTTGGAATTTCTAGATCTCTGTGGATATTCTCATTTCTTATATACCAGGGGGCGCAGACTATTGTTCGTATTTTAAAATTAATTAATTTATTCCGTTGTGAAATTTTTTGACAAAAACTAATAAAAAACAATTCAAATTAATGGCCTGTTCAGCGATGTACAAGAAAACCTAAGCGAACGAAAGCAAAGCAATTTTTTATGGGAAACAAAAACAAATTTTCGTATATTGTTTTTGCTTTTAATACAAATGTGCTTTGCTTTTGTTCGCTGAGGTTTTCTTGTGACATCGCTGAACAGGATATAAGCAAAATGTTGATTTGATATTATAAGGCAGTTTGCAGGCCGGTTTTAAATCACGAGATGTCAAATGATTTTGTACGCAGAACACCTTTTTCTTGATTTTAAATCACTTTGAAGGAAATTGATTTTCAGAACATGACTGTATTTCATTTAAATAATTTAAAATGTGTTGCCCACAACACAGAGACGAGACGATAAAATTGTCGCTAAAATACGACAGCGACAATGAAGTAAACAGAAAATTGCTAACGACTTTTATAGCTTTGTGTAAAATAACGGTCAGAATTAACGTAGAAAAAATACTAGATTGATTTAAGTTTTGCAATAATCCTTTATTACAAAATAGCTATAACTCAAAAAATTGACTTCTATTTTAAACGACAAACAACTAATTAGCAACTAACCAAAATTTTTTTTGCCTTTTTAATATAACTAATGTAAAATTAGCTTAAAAAATAATTTTCTTTTTCTTATATAATCCTCAATTTATGCGTCCTTCTAGCTGAACCCACAATTGCTTTTCAACAAAACAACAAATAAAAATAATAATAAAATAAAACCAAATAACCAGCACACAAACAAATAAACAACAACTAAGAAAACATTTTATTTCCCTATTTGTCTAGGTTACAGTAACTTTTACTATTGGTCATAAAGCTAACTAAAACTGCAACACCAACAACAGCAAGCAACAACAATAATAACTTAGACAATACACTTTAACTGTTAAACTTTTTAAAATTGATACAATTGCAGGTGCAGCCTTTAGACATTTTAACTTGAGAGAGTTGGTATGTCTGTTTATAACTATTTGGTTGGTTTTGTTTATATATTTTGTGTGTTTGTTTTGGTCATAACACCGAAAAACTTTATCATGTAGCAAAAAAAGTATGTAAGTTTAATTTTTTTTTTGTACCAGTTACACATGTGTGTGTTTGTGTATGTTTATCTATGCTCTGTAGCTGGAATTAAACATTATACACGCATTGCAATTGCAGCTAAACAAATGGCACCACAAAAAGACAACAAATTTGAAAATAAACAAAAATTGTAGTAACAGCGTTTGAAGCAAACAAAAAAAAGTACTAACAAACAAACAAAATAATACAAATGTTATTGTTAGCCATCATGTTAGTTGCCAATTGTACAAATGTCGCACATAAACAACACTAACAATAATATAAAGAGTTGAAATGTGAAGAGTCTTATATGGATAAAACTTTAAAATTTATTTCGATGTCTCCACACATTTGTGTGTGACGTTGTATGTGGTTTTTCAAAAGTTGCCTATTTTTTTCTTCAATTTCTAAGCTAAAACAATTAATTTTTTTTTTTTTTTTTGGTTTTTTTGTGGATATCATTTGCAAATGTTAAACAAAGCGGTCTAGGCTTTACGTATGTTTAAGCTTAAATTGATTGTTAGTCATCATTTGCGTTTTAGAGTTTTTTTATGGTAAAATTAGGTTTATGGTTAAATGTGATTTTTTAATTTTTAAAGGTTATCAAATTTTTAAATATATAAAATATTTTTGGGGCAAATTAATTCGTTAATAGTTTTCTTCATTAACGTGTGAAAGTGAATTTAAAATTTTGAAGAGAGTAAATGTTTGGGCCCACCTAATCACTCTTTTCATGAATATCATTCCCTCGAATTTTCTTTTGTTTTATTCACCAAAAAGTAGAATCTTTCTGGCAACTAAAAAATGTTGTTTCTACTTCTAAAAACACTTGTTTGTAAACCAATAGAAGTGCTCCTGTGAAAAATTTATTTAATATCTAAAAGCAGTTTTTAATTGTGTTTCACAGGTAACAGGTTTAAAATTAGTTCATTTAAAAAAATTATTCGTTATAAATCTAGTGATACATATTTTTAAATAATAGCTTTTTTATAAATTCTGCTAAACAAAAAAAAAAAACACCTTTTTCAGCACTTTAAATAAATCTGTTGCGTAGATACTGTAAACAATTTCTTTGATTTTCTCTGATTTTTTATGTACATAAAAATTTTTTTTTTTCAAATAAAGTAAAGATTCAAATCTTAAAATAAAAAGAAAACTATAACAATAAAAAAGAAACAAATTATAATGCAAAACATAACAAAATATACATTCTTGCTTAACAAATTTAAAAGTAAAATGATACACAGTTAAAAAAGGGTCTGCCAATAAAAAGTTTCATTAGGATATGGAAAAAAAACAAGAGTTTATTTAAGCAAAATCAAGGCAATTAAATAATGAAAAGCAGCTTGTTGAAAACCAATAATGAATTAATGAAATAGAAAACAAAATGGGCTTTTTTCAATATTAGAGGCAAAAAAAAAAATAATTTCAGTAGTTCTTGAGCTGGACTTTTCCAAGCTTTAAATTTTTTTTTCTAGTTTGATTACTATTGTCCTAAAAAGAGTTTTGCGATTTTTTACTAAAAAATATTAAAAATTTTTGTACAAAATTTTAATAGTTTTAATGAGTTCTTAGTCATAGATGACAAGTATTTGGAGTGAAATATCGATATAAAAATAAATTTATAAAATAAGACCTCAAGCTTAATTAAAAAGAAAAAGGTCAAATAAAACTAACAAATAAATATGTAATAATTTCTATTTGCAATTTAAAAGCTGAACAAAATATTAATCTTTATTTCTGCTTAATTCCAGAAATTGAATATATAGTTGGTTTGGAAATTTATTTATTTATTCAGTTCAATGCTTACTGAGTTTTTTGTTTGAATATTTGAATCTTTTTGTAACTATTAACAAATAATTCTTATTTAGTCATTTATTTTTACAATATAAAAGTTATAATGTTTGCAAGAAGTCAACTGAGGATTCAGAGTAGCGTCTGATGAAATGATCCATATAGATATGCTATCCCCTTCAGTACCTTTTGTACTGAATGAATAACTCATGAGAATATCATGAGTAAAAGAATAAATTTAAAAACCAACACAATTTCTGGAATTGAGCACAAATAAAGATTAATATTTTGTTAAATTTTTAAATATTTATTTTTTATTTATTTGTATTTAATACTAAAAACTAAAAATTCGATAAAAATTAATTAATTAAGCACTAAAACAGATGTCTGTTTTTAATTAAAATTACATTTTAACAAGCTCTAGTTATCGCAATCGAACTGTCAATCTCCTGATCGTTAGTTAAGTTTTTTTAGCTCTTGATAACTGCTTAAGTAGTAGGCTATTGAAAAAAAAAACATCTTATAAGAGTACCCTTTCTAAAAATACATTCATTAACAATAAAAATATTTAATGTTTTTTCTTACTTAAAATCAAGAAAACACTTGTTACGACATACATAAGCTACTCAACTCATTATCGGGCCAAACTTTTCACAGAATTATGATTGAGATCTTAAAGTCAACTCAACAAACTTGTTTTATAACAACAACTGCCATTCTGGGCAGTACTGAAATGTAAAGAAATTTAAAAATTTTTATAAGATCATAAGAAATTAAAAATAATACTTGGAAATTTTTATTCCACAAATGTTATGGTAATCATTCGCTGCTCTTAATTATTATTTTCTTTATTACAACGAAACCGCCATATAAGATCTCTTTCATTAATAAAAGATTTCTCAAAAGAAGTAGCAAGTGCTATAATTTCAAAGATAAAATTACTAAAACGAAATATTAAAAAAAAAAATAAAATTTAAACTGGTACGTACAACCAAAATACAAAGCAAGCAAACAAAAAAAAAAATTTTAAGCAATAGAAAAAAAGGCTTAAAAGTCATCATCCTATTTTTGAAAACATAAATCTTGAAAATTATGCCTACGGTTTATGGCCTCTTAATTTTTGTTATTTTTAATGTTTAGATTTGAATTTGTGGTTGACAAATTTTAAAGCAAACGAAAAAAGAATAACACTCATACACTGAAATATTTAAGCGTGGACTGAATTTTATACAAGTTTTTTAAGGTTTTTTGTTTTTGTCTTTTATGGCCTTAATGATAACAAGTGCTTTTTTATAACAAAAGGAAGTCATGTACGGCCACACTTGTGTGTGCTGTTTTCTTAAGAATTTTTTTTTTTTTTTATGAAAAATTAAAATAAAGTTTTAGATTACATTTTATTAAGAAATCAACAACGAATAACACGTTTAAATGTATTTTAAAAATTTATTGAGAAACATTTTAATTTAAAGCAACCTCATGGTTATTGAAAAAGTTAGTGATAAAAATGTCAAAATTATAAAAAAAAAAATATTTAAACCAAAAAAAAGTCTCTAAATTAAAACTGTTGAAGGTAAATATTCCATTAGTTTTTTTTGCAGTTGAATTTATAATCATCTCAAGGAAAAGTTTTCTAATTCCTTAAGAGCACCTCGATTGTCCATTATTTATTTTAATAGTATCTCAAGCAAATTACGCAGTGAAAGCAAAAAGAAACAAAATACTTGGGAAGGGATATCGACTATAACAAGAATCTGTTTTTGAAATTTAGCAAACACCCGGAAAATCTTAAAAATACTGGTTTTCTGCACTTGTAAACCAGTAACTTAGTTGAATATCAGGCATATATGTCGATCGACATGCTCTTTAAGTTCAAGCATATTGACACTATATACTTCACTTATTCCTATTAATAGCAGACAAATACGTAAGCGATTAAATTTAGTGCCCTGTTACTGTAAAGAAGAAGGATAGCTATAGAAGAGTGAAAGGTAAGGAGATAAAGAAGACAGGTAGAGAAAGAAAGTGACTCCGGCACCCAAAATAATCGCTACTTCTAACGAAGCCATATAGCATGTCGACCCTCATATTCGACAGAGCAGTAAGACCCTGCAGGCGGCTCTCTCCAAAGTGAATCAGCCGGTGTTCAGGCCTGGTAGAGCGGCGCATCAAGTTACATTTTTATTTAAAAAAAATTATTTATATATAAAAGATAACATGCAACCTTTGCATGAGATCATAAACTTGATTAAAACCTTTATTAAAAAAAAATTATTTTTTTCCTTGATCAATTAATAGTGTTATTTAAAAGTGAAGCTCTTGTTAATGTTGCGTTTTAACTTAAACTTTATTGTCATTTGTTTTAATTTTTATTTTTTTATTTACAATCAATTGGTTTATCTTTTTTTTGGCGGCAATAAACATTTATTCACGTTTTTCCAGATTTCGTTTGCTTGTGTCGTTACAATTTTCTAAGTACTTTATTTCAACTTGTCTATTTGAAGCTTTCATTGTGGCTAATGTCAGGTATATTTTTTTTTGTGTTGCTAATTTAAACATTTATTTTCGTTTAACTTTGAAACAGTTTTTACTTTTCCAAGAAATCACGAAGGTGCCGTATAACGAACACGCTTTGACCTGTATTTTTATTACAATGGGCACAACAATAAGTTTAAAAAAAAAAACAGCAATAACTTTTGTTTTGTTTTTTTTTTTGTTTGATATAAATTGAAACGGTTTTTATTTATTTCAAATAAATCTTTTTATGAGCAAGAAAACTATATTGAATTGTCTTAATAATTAAAAGAAATTTCTAAGCAAATTTTTTAAATAAAATTTACAAACTTTTAAAATGCGTTAGCATTTTATTAATCATACTTCTCATTTTACTTTCTTTTTTCTTCAAATTTATAAAATCAAAAAGTATTATTAAGGTAATGGGTGTCTCAATAAGAGTTCACTTTTTAAATTAAGTGTAATTTTTTTTGTGAAAATTGCAAATCTAACATTTGTCAATTGCTTAATTTCTTTACTTCCATTATTAAAAATGAAGCGCTTTATGAAAAAACAATCACTTACGTGTTACGCAATGACAAAATACGAAAAAAAACTTACACAGAAAAATGGCAAAAAATAGGGATAGTGGTGATTTTTGGCTTTTAGCTCCGCCATTTATTTAGCGATTAAGCTCAGTTTTATTATCATTTGAAAGACAAAAACAACTGAAAGTTTGGTGTACTAAATTCTTCTGTAAGTTTTCTAGAGACTTCAGAAAGTTGATTTCAACAAGCAGACAGACAGACATCTTTTATTCAATTCCACTATTTACAAAGATCCAAAATATGTGCACTTTATAGGGTGTCCCATGTGCGGTGTAGAAATTACAAACTTATATTCTTACTTTCAGTGGATTGTGTAACAATACTGGGGGGTTACTCTGTATTGCGATGCGAATAGAAACGATACGAAATCGAATCTTTAATGTGTTTGATAGTTTACTTTTTGCATTTTTTTTTTTTTTTTGGTAGTACCCCGCTCTGTAATGCGTAAGTGCATGTCAACGTCATTTTATATACACAAAAATCTTGCGATAAGCAAAGAGCGAACGCAAAATATTTAGCTTTCGTATCGCAACTGCTTTTGCATCGCTATAGAGAGTAGCCCCCCTGTTTGCTAAACTCGAAATAATTTTATACCATAAAATTTTAGAGCTTCTTATTAAAAAAAAAAAAAAAAATTGACTTATGCTCTTATCCAAAAAAGTTGACGAATGACTTCAGAGTAAAATTTATGAAAAAATTATATGAAAAATTTCGACAACTTTGACTTTAAGGTCTGCGTTAATTTTTTTGGATAAGGTTGATAGATAGTCTTCTAAAATGACTTAATAAGACATAATCGGTATTTCCATATTTGACTCTTAGCCTTTTTAAGGCTAGATTTAGCCTTTTTTTCTTGCATCTAGCCTCAAAATTTATGATTTAGCCTATAGATTTTTTCCTAGTCTTTTTTGTTTTTCAAAATAGCCTTTTTTTGGAAAAATAAAAACAAATCGTACATAAACAAACTGATCCTGAAACCAAATTCGATAAAACTTTGATATATAAATTGATAAATTGGTCGAACGAAGATAAAGCAAAGTATTTGCCTTCAAACTTGTAAAATAAAAATGCGCTTTATTCCTAATTGATTAATTAATTGTTCCATTTAGTATTTAGTCATCTAGTACTACCGTTTAGTAATGCTGAGGTTCCTCGATTTTGAGTAAGACAAATCAAACGAAATATCAGAATCGAAATAGCATTAAACATCAAAAATAAATTATTACTTCAAGGAATTTTAAATATTATTTTTTAATATTAAAGTTGAAAAATAATTGAATTCGCTCAAAAGTATTTAAATTTTATAGAAAATTACGGGATAGGACACATATCATTTTAAAGCTAAGGTTGTCTAAGTTTATTTATCTACTGCCCAAGTACTCACTACCCATTTCAAAAGGAAGGCTGTCTAGTTTTGTAATCTATTGCTCAACTACTCAGAAGTTACTTTGAATTATTTAAAAAAAATTCTTTTTAATTTCCATATACCCCAGGACTGTTGCTCTCAAGGATTTTGGCAGTTTCCGTTTTTTATCATTTTTGATTTTGGTCATTTTCAAGCCATGTGGAAAACGACATTATTTTCTTTAATTTTTAATATTTCATATTTTTTTATAAAAATTATAATTAAGATTCCTAATGTAATAAAGAATTAAAAAAATTTTGAATTTTAAGCTGTAGCTTTTTAACTTTTTTCTAGCTTATTTTTTTTAGCTGTTCCTGAGCATCGTTTATGCGCTCATTTGAGTCTCATTGATTCTCTTCTGAGGCATTATATTTATTTATGACGATCTATAGCTGCATTTATATTCAAAGGACTGCCTAAAAGTATCTGCAAAATATTAATTTTTTTTTAACAAAATTTTTGAAAAAAATAATTCCTAACTAAAACACATTTTGGTACTCCCTTTTAACTATTAATTACAGTTTTTTATTATTAGCGTTTCACTTGAATTTACTTTATTACTATATTTTTACAACCAATTTATATATTTTAGAGCTAAATGAAGTAATTTTCTATGTAATTACCACTTTTTGCCTAAATTGATCTGCAACAAATTGAAAATTGTGTTTCTTGTGTGCAACAAGTTGTCTAAAGAGTGGAAAAAACACTATAAAAAAACATATTCGACAATAATTTAAACAAATTGTAGACATGCCAAACATTAATTTGTATTTATGAGCTCGGAAAAGACGTTTTTCTTTTTCTCTTCGTCTCACACAAAATAAGTTATCAACCAAATAAATGTGTAAGAGAAAAACAAATTTGCATTTTAATTGAATGTGCAAACAAAAAACAAACGAAAAAAAAATATTCAGATGAATGGAATATGGAAAATAAGAATCTGTCTATATAAACATGTGTGCCATAGATATTAAGCTGTTAATGTGTGTAACAGGGTTATGCAATTACTAAGGCAAATGGTAAATACAATTAAAAAAATATTAAAATAATATGAAATTTTATTTAAATGAAACTTTTCAAAAGAAAAAAAATTATTTTGAGCTCATTTGCCGTCATTATTACGTTTCCATTAATATGAAGCTTATTTTGCTTTAAACATTGAATACCTTATAGGTGATTTATATGAAAAGGTAAAAAATTTAAAAAATCATATAGATTCAAAAAAGTTATTTAGGTAAACTAATGCATGATAAATTAAAATTTTTTTCATATGACTTGATTTATTTATTTTGATGAATAAGTTGAAAAGTAAGTTTAACATTAAAAAAACTAAAGAAAAAAATAAGCAATTATGAAATTACTTAAAATTGATTTCCTCAATCTTGCAGCTGTAGGTGTTAACTTAGAGCAGAGTAGAAAATTTAAAAATAAAATCTTAGTCACTTTAAAGTGAAATGAAATAATTATAACGTTCATGTGTACTTGTAAAACCCTTCACCAAAGTAATAGCTAATTTATAAATAGATTAACTGATTTATGGTGACAGAATTACACTACACAATCAATCAATCAAATCATCTAGAAATTTTGCTAGAAAATTAATTAACAATATTTCAAAAATTTATAAAATTTTCTAAAAATTTTCCTGTTTTTAATAAAATTAAATACATTTTTTAAATTTTTATTTTTTTTTTAATTCAATTTCCAACTAAATTTGTAGGGTATTTTTGTGCTCAGAAGCTGTTTTTCAAATGAAACGTTTTCCATATAAATCACGATTTTCATTGACTTTAAATGAATTACAGTCACAGTTTTGTTTGTTTATTTATAAATAAAAAATAATTATAAAATCCACAATTGTCACTTTAAATAACAAAAAGAAAAAAATAAGCATCAAATGCATCATCATTTTGATAGTCATAGAAAATAATTTATTGTTTAAAAATGAACAAATATCCCCTCTGCAATACTTGTTACCCACAAAAACTAAAATTAAAAAGGGATTTTTTAAATCTTACAGAAACTCAAGTGTAGGCAGCAATATACCTATAAAAAATGAAATTAAAAAGTTAAAAAAAAAAAACTAAGAAAAAGATTAAGCTGCCAACATCTTGCTTTCATTTTTTTTACTTTCTCATCTGAAATTCCTGTCATTATTTTTCTTATTTTTTTTTTCTTCCCAGGTTTGTCACTTTTCCTTTCATACAAACTTTTTGTCTTGTGTGAGCCTTTAGATGTTTTTTCAATATTTTATATTTGGCTGTTAAATTTATGATAATTGAAAACATCATGAGCTACCAGTCACTTTAATAAGATATTTTTTCAAATACCAATTTTTCCCACAGTAAAAATATCTTATAAGAAATTCTTTTTTCTAAAAGTAACATTTAAGTACAAAATTAAAGTCAAAAATAAAAATTAATTAATTAGAGAAAATTATTTAGATACACGTTCTTTATTATAGTTAAAATTCTCTTGTTATATTTTACATTTTTTAAATTATTCTCATAAATCTAGTACTAATTTGTAATTTCCTTTAAGTAATTTCCTCAAGAAAACCGACAGTGTTTACCTTCATGTATTGTTTTCCACACATATGGCATTTCTAGGTATTTTCTAGTAGTAACATGGTATTTTTCAAATAAAATCTTTTAATATAATAATAATAAATGTATTAGGACATTTTATTATATCATTGAGATAAGTTTCTATCTAACTTTAAATGAACATTTAAGCGTTAAGAGTAACTTATGTATGCGAAAATCTGCATAGTTAAACGAGAGTTTTACGATAAAAAATGATTGAGAATTACAATGATGTCAATGGCTACTTATGCATTTTTTGTAGGAGACACAGGGCGATCTGGTAAGGAAAAGAGAAAGTACTCGTTTGCGTCCTGAGTACTTTGAGCAAAAATAAAATCATAACAAACTCAGATAATCCACCACAAGCTGCACCGGATAGTCTGTCTGTTTAAGGCCCGTTATTACTACTTTCGATAGTTAAAGTTAGGATTTTGTGTGGCAAATAACCGGTCACACTATCCGAAATTTAACTTATGGTTATTTTAATTTAATATTCAACCAAAATCTTGATGTTTGACTTATAAAATCTTAACTTTAACTATCAGTAACTTGTACTAATGGGCCTTAAAGTAACAGAAGCATTGAAGATCTACACTACGCTATTTACCTTAAGAAGTACTCTCTCGACTCACTGCCACTTTGTCACTAACAGACATCATGCACAAATTCAGTAGGTCTGTATTTCTGTAACTGTGAATTTCTCACGGTTTCAAGTAGGATGGATTGAATACTACACTTCTCTAGGCCATTCGAAGTGATCATCAGTGCATGCTGAGAAAAAGTATTGTAACAAATTCCAATTTTACAGTGTTTATGCCTTACAGCTATCTGCAAAAATATGTACCTGAAGCCACTAGTGGTACTAGAATATATATTCTTTTTGATAGCCAACAAATGAATTCACAAACTTTTTCCGCTCGATACTGATAAAATTGCTGCGAACACTTCTTTTAGTCCCTGAGAATCTTTCTGTATGATAAATAATAGCTTTATGCATGTCTTACTATGCAAAGGAGAAAAAGGTCAGTTCAAGTGAACAGTGCGATAGTGAATAAGTTATTCAGGCTCTCATTAGAAATGACTTTAAACTCTAAACTGAACTTTGTAAGCTTAATTATTTTATTAGTTAAATTTGTGTTATACACGTTGATACCTGTTGTCTATATCAAGAGAGGGAAAGTTAGAGCACACTTGGTGTATTTGTCCACCATCTTGAAGATGTGGAATAAACATCCTAGACAAAGAAAAAGTCAATACAGATATTTGACGACAAAATCCTATTAGAGTGCAAAATACAAGGGAATTACATATGGGTATTTGGAAAACCATATATCAGGACTATTTTTTGAATATTTTTTTAGAAAAAATTTTTTTAATTCTTAAATTGGTTTTTTAAATTAAACAATGAGGCTCGTTGTTAAAGATGGCAAAAAGTGAAAGGAAAAACATACGAAGAAAATAATGAACAAATGGATTATGGTCAGGCACAAACCCCCCCCCCCCCCCTTCACCACTACCGAAGAACATGCGTACCATTGCTGGTTTGTAAGTACTAAGCATAACTAG
This sequence comes from Thelaira solivaga, assembly GCA_947397855.1. Taxonomy (NCBI): domain Eukaryota; kingdom Metazoa; phylum Arthropoda; class Insecta; order Diptera; family Tachinidae; genus Thelaira; species Thelaira solivaga. The sequence goes on along the minus strand of OX377611.1, from coordinate 15,307,540 downwards.
AATTTCCATTACAATGAAATGACCTAACAGCCATTCTAATTGTTCCTAATATACTAATTTTTTTTTGTCAATTACAAATAGTAATGACAATTAAATACAGAAAACCCTTTACCTCGAACTAAAGCTTTCAGTAATGCCATTTAAAACGGAAGTTCACTCCCACTGAAAGAATAATTCTTAATTTTTTAATCAATGAAAACGTCTCTTTAGACTTTTCATAAGACTCAATGACATATTTCTTTAATTGAATGAATATTTCATCGAATTAATGATTTACAGCATTAGTCTAATTAAATATTGTCATTGTTTGAAAAAGAAAGAATTGTTCATTAAATAAATGATTAAAATTCTTTTAGTATCCCGTTTTTAGGTTTTACTTAAGATTTTGTGTATTAGAGTCTTCCACTGGAAGATTTGCGAGATTTATACGATATCTTAAAGTACTAGTATTTTTATTCATTATTTTTCTAGTTTTTTATTAACTCTTTAAAAGAAATTCCAGTAATTGTGGAAATTTAGCGTTGAAGTTTAACATTTTTTTAATTAAAAGAAATGCTATGCAAAATATACTTCTTGTATAAAAATTTAAATAAAAATAATTTTAGTATTAAGTTAAATTTTTTTTTTTTAAAGCGAAAGAAAATAACTTTCAAATGTATTATTGATTTTTGTCAATAAATAAAAAATTTCATGTTATGAAATATTTATTTTTAATTCAGAAACATAATCTTTATTTCATTTCACCTCTGAAAGCTGAAATATGTTTTCTGAAATTATTTTTTCAAGCCGATGATCTCACATTTATCTTTTCCGTACACTCCTTGGGGCTAATGTTCATTAACTGCCATCGTCCCAACTCAAATTTTAATTACCAACATTCTGAATATGTTTTCTCAAAAAATATTTTTTTCTCTAAAACCTAAAGCTGTATTTTTTTTTTCTTTACAAAAAAAAAAAAAAAAAAAAAAAAACGAAAGAATTTGAATTGCCATTACAGACAATCATCCACATGTAACGTACATTTATTTTAGATGATAAATAAATTCTGGCATTAACATGCCATATATTTTCATTATGGGCGACACAGAAAATCATGTTTTATTTCGTCACAAGTGGATTTAAATAATAAAATGTGTCTAATAACACACACAAGCACTTGTGTATATGTATAAATATAAAAAAAGGAGACAAAACTATACACAAAAAAAACACACATATACAAACAAATGCAGTTTCTTGCGTTTGTATGTTATTTAAACATTAGTTAGTCAAGGTCGAATTTAAATAACAGTACAAAAGTTATTTTATTTTTTGAGATTATTAAGGGTTTCCCTTGGCTTTTTAATCTTATCTTTTGTTGTGAAACAAATCTCAGAATTGTAATTTTTTTCTCAAAAGCTCATTTTCATCTTAATGGCTTTGTGACAGCGGAGTTTTTGTGACCTTTACTGGACAGCATGGATCGGGACGACATGTGATTTCGGCAAGACAGTGCGTGACGCAATGAAACATGACATGGAAAGTGCACTCTCACTTATTAATCCTTTACAAGTTAAAGGTAACTCTAAATTAATATGGCTATTTTGTTAAGCTTGAGGTCTTATTTTTCAAAAATTTATTTTTATATCGATATTTCGCTCCAATTTTTGTAGCTTCTTCAGGATATAATTAAAAAGATCAAATAAAACTAACTAATAAGTAATTCTAAATTTTTGAAAAGCATAACCATTAGCATGAAATATCTTGCAGAAAAAAAGTCATTGGGCCAGATCACAAACTAGCTATGCTGAACTCATTGATGCTGGTCTTTGAAAGACTATAGAGAAAAAAACTCTGCTTAGAAAAATAAAAACGGCTTTTAAAATATTATAGAAAAAGAGAAGCTTCCGCCCGGCTATTCAAAAGAACCTTTCACTTGTTAAGGTGTTTCAATTATAATTAAAAATATCAATTCTTATGTCAGGCCATAGACTTTTGTAGCCTGTTCAGCGATGTCACAAGAAAATATAAGCGTACGAAAGCAAAGCACAATGTTTGTTTTTGTTTTCCATAAAAATGTGCTTTGCTTTCGTTCGCTTAAGCCGTGTGTCCACTACCAAGTTTTCTGGCGGAAGTTGCTTAAAGAAGTGACTTCCAGAAGTTTTTGTCGTGTAAACACGTATTAGAAGTCGACTTCCAGAAGTTACTTGCAGCAATTATGTGGAAACACGTGTTTGTTGCTTGCTGGAAGTAATTTGAACGACTTGCTGTGAACTACAAGTGTTTTGAATACTTGCAGAAGAAGTCGTTTATACGTGAGTAAACGGTCTGTGGTATTCTCTTCTGTTTTCAGTTTTGTTTTGTGTTTTTTTTAGTTCTTTTCAAAATTTATAAAAATGGACAAAAATAAATTCGTTTGGAGTAGTGAAAAAAACACATTTGGTAATTGAAAAACAAGAAAGTTATCCTGAATTATGGGACACGTCCTCTGCGGTCCGCAATTCTTCAAGTAATGTATTTAGGAAACTTAAATCTACGCGCCGCAGCACCCAATTTCTCACCCAAACACTTCTTTTTTTTTTTTTTTTTTTTTTTTAATTTGCTTCTTTCTAATTAAATATGCTGCGATGGCAGCTACCAATCTTATTTTGCCACAAGACATTTTTATACTGTCATTCGTAAAAAAAGGAAACTACTGCAAGCTGTACTCACATTGTGTGGAAGCACGTCTGCAATTTCTTGCAGAAAGTTCTTCGTGATAACTTCTACAAACTACTTCTAGAAGCAGACTTCCGCAAGTTTCGGTTTGAGTGGAAACTCTTCAGCAAATACTTGCAGAAGTTCTTCCGGAAGTGGACACATCGCTTTAAGTTTTCTTGTGACATCGCTGTACAAGCCATTAGTCTTCATTTTATTACAAAAATTTAGCTTTAGACAATAAAAAAGTCCTCTAAATTATTTACAAAAATAAACTTTGCCATTTTCGAAAGCTTAATAAAATATGCAGTTTTAATATGAGAGCCCCCTATTTATTTTTTTTTAATGTTTAAATTTCCTGCTCACCATGTGTAGCGCTTGTTCCACATAAAATCACTGTAACTTTTATTTTATAACATTTCCTTTTTTCTGGCAGCCTAAAAGATGTTGGCGAAAATTATATTGCTGCAGTGGAACAAAAAAAAAATATATACAAATAGACAAACTCACGAAATATGTAAGTAAATATGTTTGTTTGGATGTCTGTCCATTTCACACTTACCAGGAGATTTTGAAATTGTTTATGATCATTTTGTTTTATATCGCATAAACTTGTACTCTCATGAAATGTAAAGGGTTTTTTCATGCATGTACTCGTGTACGCTTACATTTTTATTTTTATTGTTGTTGCTACAGTTGCTTTACGTTTATTGTTGCAAGAGTAACAGGTCCTCCTCTACACTACTTGTTACTGGGCTGAGTGTATGTTGTACGCAAATGTAGTAGGTATGTATGTAGTATGTGATGGTGATCTCGTGCTATGTGTCAATTGTTCATTTGTGCATTTCTCTTGTCATCTTTAAGCTTGATTGCAAATTACGACCATATGTCAACTCCAACTAAACACGCATTTTTTTCTTTCTTCCTTGGTGCCATTGTTCGGCTTGCCAGTTTTTGTTGGTTTTATTGTTTTTCTGTGCATTTCATCTGTCATTTGTTATTTTACCTGGTACAAATTTATACACACAAGAGCATGTATGTGGTATGTGTAAATAACGGTGAAAAGATCAGTAGTTGTGGGCTTTGTGTGTAAGTTTTTTTTTTTTTTTGTTTGTCCTGAAAAGTTTTATCTTGATTATTTTTTGGAAGCCTGTGACTTTTACTACATTTAAAATTTTTAACTATGAAAATTTACAATAAAATTAAATAAAAATGAAAATTATTCTTAGTTGCTTTACGTAAGCTCTCTTTGATTTAGCAAAACTCAAAAATACTAATAAAAATTATATCTTAAATGAAATATTTAGACTAGAAATAGTTTAAGCGATAATAAATACTAGCGGTGTAATTTAAAAAATATTCAGTAGTTACGTCTATGAATGTTGTTAAAGGTATTAAGACTCTATACAAATATTTCTAAAAATTATTAAATTGATAAATAAAGTCTGATTTGCATTTATTAATTAGAAATATTGATATAATTTAGTTAAATATTCGACCTTTTCTTGAATTATTATTATAAATATTAAGCAAATATTGGGAAAAATAATTAAAATAATAAAATTTATAATAAAAATTAGAAATAAGTTTAGCAATTACCAAAACCAGAGCCCAAATTATGGCATTTGATATCGAAGGAAATCCATTAAAATTTTTGAAATAATTTGAAAAATTCTATGCAAGTTGTTTGATATTAAAATTCAAAATTTTTTCTTTTGTAAATTCGCTGCAATAAGTAATAAGAGGGATAAGTTAAAAAATTTACTCAACAAAGCAACATGATTATTACAAGGTGGGCCAAAAGAAGTCATGATTTTTTTTCTAAATAAAAATGAAATGTGTGCCTTTGCTCCGTCCTCTTGGAACCACATGTCCTCCAGTCCTAATTCGTTAAATTGCGCAGAAAAAACTTAGTTAACATGGCCCATTAGCGCGCACCGTCCACTGTTGTCGTTTGACCAGCCCGATGACCCTTCCAGCATGAACAGCACACCATGCAGTCACTTTGAGCGGGTGTAATGGCTCCTCGTGCATCACTCGTGGATTTTCGGTACCCCAGAAGTGATAGTGTTGCCTGTTCACGTACCCGCTGAGGTGGAAATAAGCCTCGTCGCCCATTATGATTTTGGTCGAAAAATCGTCCACTTTGATTAATCCCCGTTCTGGGAGAGTCTATCGCTCCATGGCTTCTTCATTTGTATTCTACATCTGTCTAGTTCACAAATGTCAAAACAGATTTGATATTGGCCACTATTTGCAAAAATAAAAGCATCTTCCAATATTGTGATTTCTTTTAGCCCAACTTGTAAATACAATTGATTCTGCTAAAAATTAAAAAAAAAAAAGAATAATAATTTAATTGTCTTAAATAAAACTTTAAATAATCAAAATTTAATTAAATCATTTAAGTGTTTTAACTAAAAATTTTATCAAAAATAAAAATTGTTATATATGTTTTTAATTAAAAACTTAATCAGTAAAATAAATTAAAAATTTAATAAAAAAATAAAAATTAAAAAAGTTTAATATTTTTAATTAAAAGCTGTCTTACTAAAAAAAAATGTAATTACTTTAATTGATTTCTTTAAAAATTTATTAACAGTAAATAAATTAATAATTTTAACTAAATGTAAATTTTTTTTATTAAAATATTTTTTTTTTTCTTTTAAAAGACTTAAATTCACTTACTTTAAAATGTGCTCTCCTTCTAATAAACTAAAACTATGAAAACAAAAAAAAAATAGTCTCATCTTCACAAGGCTTTTAAATTAAGAAAAAACAATTGAAATGCTTGCCGAATAATTTCCTTACTAATACAGAAATGAATTAATTAAAATTTGTTGCATAAAAGTTAATGTCAGTAATTTTTTTTTTGTAAAATATTAAATAAATAAATGAAAAATTCATTAAAATCAATAAATCCATAGAAGACACCTGAATAATCACTTTAAAATAAAATAATAAAACAACAATGACAAAATATCTACAGCAATCTGATGCAGCGTTTGAGAGGCAATTATGATTAAATTGGCAAATAGTTCACATGCTACCAAATAAGGTTGATTGTATGCCACAAACCAGAACCACCACAATGAATTGGTTTCTATTAAACTTGCTTGCATAAATACATCTTCTCCAAGCTCCTGCTGCAAAATAACAAAATAAAACAAAAAAAAAAAAATAGTGAAGCCGCCAACAAACAAATACTCGTACGTCGTTTATGCAACGAACTATTGCCATCTAAAATGTTGCAAAAGAATTCCTTGAGTTAAATCATGGTGATGGATAGATAGATTGCTGTTGGATGTTGTTGTAGAATAACTAACTATTGCCTGGTAGTAGTGGTGTGGTGGGTCTAAAATATTAAAGCAAAAACAAACAAAAAATTCTGAGGTGTGAGTGTATGTGTGATACGCTTGAGTGCAGTTTCAATTAAACTCAATTTGTTTGTTTGCCGCTTGAAAAGGCACATGATCTTTTCAAGAAACTAAACTAAAAACTAAACTAAACAGCAACGCGGGTCTTTAGAAACATGCGAAAAAAGTTCAAACCAACTTTATATAGTTTGTAACGATACCCTCTTATTTTTATATGACGCATAAGAAAAACGCGTTTTTTTCTGTCGTTTCTCCATTTTTAATTTTTTGTTTGTTTCTGCCTTGGTTTTATTTTTCCAACGTTCTTCATTTACAATTGATGCTCATTGATCGAAATTGTAATGGACATAAATAAAACAAGATCAATCAATTGATTTATTTTGACATGTTGCAACAAAAACTCAAACATCAAACTACAACTAACGCAACTTCAGCAGTAAAAAAAAAAACAACAACACTAAAACTTGTTGTAAAATGTCAGTAGTAATAAAGAATCTAATCCAACATTAAATTATTGTGTGAATGTAAGCTGGTTTATCTATAGAGAGGATACCAGTTTTAATTCTTATTGAGTCCTTTACGGACTGATAATATATAGAAAAGTAAAAAGTTGTATGACTTGATGTCTATATTTCTTTTAAAAAAATTTTATAAATTTAAAAACCAAAAATTAAATCTCACGCTTGGCTCCTTTAAGGCTCTGTTGCATAAGGTAACATTTTTGTTGATGTGTTGTTATAGCGTGTCTTGGCTTCTGGCGCTTTTCGCTTATAATTGCTGGCTTGTAAGGTTGTTGTAAAGGTTTTTTGTTACTTTGCTCTTGTTGTTATTTGTTTGATTTTTTTTTTCTACTACTTTTGAGTTTAAGTTAATTTGCGTGTTTTTTTTTTCTTGTTAAGTTTGTTAAGCCAATTCACTTGAGAATTTTTGCTGCATTGTATTGCATGTTATTTTTGTATTATTTGAATTTTCCTAAATCAGGTTGTTTTATTTATTTTATATAAATGTTTTTTCATTTTGTTAACGATTACCTGCAATTTGTGGTTTATTTGTTTAATTTCAATTGAAATGAATTAAGCTTAAGGTTCGTTGCCAAAATTACTAACAAATTTATTATTGAACATTTTTGTAAAACAATGTCTGATGTGTGCTAAAGATAAATGAGTCATCGACATTTAGTTGTTGGTTCTGCAACTAAAGTTTTGGTAAGAATTTAAATTAAAAAGAAAAACGTTACACTTAAAAATGCATGCAAGAAATTAATTAGGGCAAAGAAATATAATAAAGATTTTTCTAGTTTAATTTAAGGACTTTTCAAATTTTTATCACGTCATAATGAAAGTTTTTAACTGAGTGTCATGTTATAACTTGCACGTGTGCAAATATCCATAAAAGAATAAACATTTAAAATAAAATTTAAAAAATTCCATATCACAAGTGTTAAGTGGTTAGCCAGGATAAAAAAGTGTAACATATTTTTTCACTATGAATTGAAATAGAAAGTTTATAGAAAATAACGGATGGGGCAAAAGTCGCACTACTATATTGATTGCCTATAACTTTGCTTAAAGAAAAGATAAGAAAAAAGTTTGGTTTTCACATAAAAAGTTTATTTTTTTTCGTGGTGACCGCGGTTCGCTATACAACTTTCAGCTCTTTTAAGGCATTTTTCATCCTGCAACATCTAAGGCTTAATTTCTTCAACTTCGTGACGAATATTTTCTTTAAGATGTTTAATCTTTTGGGGCTTATTTACATAAGCTTTTGATTAAAAAAAACCTCATAAGAAAAAGTCTGGTGCTGTTAAATACGGAGTGCTGGCTGGTCATGCAAAATCACCACTTTGCGAAAGAAGTCAATCATTTAATTGTTGAACGATCTGTGTGAGCTCTGGCTCCATCTTCCTTAAGCCACATGTCCTCTAGTCCTTGGTCTTCTATTTGAAGCACAAGAAAATTTCAAATCATGTCTTGGTACCGTTCAGCAGTAATAGTAACTCCAACACCTTCATCATTTTAAAAAAATTAGAGACCAATGATGTCTCCAGCATGAATACCACATCATACAGTTGTTTTTAATGGATGCATTAATTGAGGATTCTGTGCTCCCCAAAACCGATATTTTTGACCCGATTTCCGCTGAGTATAAATAATGGAACTATTATTTTCAATAAACTTCGTGACTGTTCGTGCTCATTTTTATGAAGTATATTTATCCATAATAAAGTTTGAACGTCTACATAACATAATGGTTAAAGCGAAACTGAGTTAAATGTCACATAACCAAGATGGCGCAATCAAAATGGTAGCGGGTAGGAATTTGACAAAATTTTATTATTTTTATAATGGCCACAGAGATGTTAGAACGAGAGTTATGGACGTTGGATGGCGCGGTTACTACTACTGCTGAATATGTGGATTGTTAGTAGTTTTGGCGAGGTTAACTATTACTTGACTAAATTTTTATGGGGGCACGGGTATTTTCATAAAAAATTCAATAGAATAGGAAAATCGAGTGGTCCCGAATGCATCTATAGTGATGCAGACGTAAATATTGCTGATAAACTGTATTTAATTGAAATTAATTTCAAGAGGAAAGTTCAGAATTGGAGTAACAGTTGAAAACATTATTTAGGCTATGGCGATACAAGAAGACATCTGTAATCTTGGGGAAGAAAAAGAGAGATCTCGACGCTCAAAGGAGCAGCACAGAGGACAATAATTGAATTGACTAGACATGAAAATAGATAGATCCAAAAAAGCCAAAGAAAGAGACCATCCCGAAGCAATGCGATGAGTTAGTCTTTGGATGGTTAGGAATCTTCCCCCCTCCCCCGCAGAAGACTGGTTGTAGGTTTAGTTGATGAGTCTGACATAATGTTTACGTTAAAAAAGCGTAAAGCTAAGCGAACGATAATTCAAAAATTAATGAGCCACGTTTTTATTCAATAATAAGTGACTGGTTTTCTTTCGCTATTGCTTTTCATCGAAATAATTAGCCCGACTGTTAGGCATTAGAAAATTTTATTATTATTGGAAGATAATTTATAAATAAACAAAATAACAAGACGAGAAATAAATAACTACAAAATATTCAAGTCTATTTAGCACATAAAATTTTAAGAAATTAAAAATACTAACATTTTTTTAATTTTTGCTTCAAGAAAGAGAACTAGTCCCACCTTTTTGGCCAAATTTCTATGGTTATCACAACAAGAACAAATTTTAATTTCATAAGACAAAAACTTTATTTTGAAGTTTAATTACAATATCGCACTTAACTTCCAATGCTGTAAAAATGAAAGATTTGCAGAGCACTGAATAGTATTTTTTGAAAACAATTCAATTTACAGAACACAGCAAAATAATTTAAAAAAATTACTTCAAGTGCTTTGTGTAGCATAATTCTTTTTCAACCTTTTGTTGTGAAGTTTTTTATAATAAAATATTAATCTTTATTTATGCTTAATTCCAGAAATTGTGTTGGTTTTAAAATTTATTCTTTTACTCATGATATTCTCATGAGTTATTTATTCAGTACAATAAGTACTGAAGGGGATAGCATACCTATATGGACCATTTCATCAGACGCTACTCTGAATCCTCAGTAGGTTACTACCAACGTTTCTTACAAACATTAGAACCTTTATATTGTAAAAGCAATTGACTAAATAAGAATTATTAATCAATAGTTACAAAAAGATTCAAATATTCAAACAAAAAACTCAGTAAGCATTGAACTGAATAAATAAATAAATTTCCCAACCAACATTTTAATATTGAAAACTATATATTCTATTTTTATTCTTCTCTTCTCTTTATAATATTATTTGCAGCAAAAACTACAACAATCAGTTTCCCTTTATTTGATTTTTAACATAAACTTTTCTAAATAATTTTTATACTGCATAAGTCATATAGTAAATGCAATTTCATATTTGTAATTAAAATTGTATATTTATAATTTAAAACTTTTAAATTATACAATTTCTAAATGTCATTAATAATTGTATACTTCATATCAAGTCGTAAAAATAATTGAAATTTATAAGCCATAAAACAATAACAGTTTAACCTGGAATAAAAATCGTTTAATATTTCTTACTAAAAGAGCAAAAACTAGTTTTTTTAAGCGCCGCTTTTTGCTTAAAAACAACTCATTAAATTTAATTTTATTTATTTATCATTATTTACTGTCTAAAGGCAAAATTTTAAGCTTTTTTTTCGTTTTTAACATTTAATTGCTTTTAAAATTGACAACACCCGCTGCCAATAAGAAACTTAATATTTTATATTTTTTGTCTTTAAAAATAAAATGTGGCAACAACTAAATAAAAAAAAAAACCTAAAAAAAAATATAATGTAAAAAAAGCCATCAACTAATTGTAAATATTTTTTTTTTCTTTTCGGTTTTTAATTTCTTGCTAAAATGTTGGCAACATTGAAAATTAATTGATTGTTTGCTGTACAAATGTGGCACGCACTAATGGTTTTTAATGCCAATACATGCTCACATAATGTAAGCGTATGCAGTTGTGTGTTTCAATTGAGTTAAGTGTTTGGATATTTATGGCACATGTGTGTTGAAAACCTAATACAGCTCCACACACACTTAAATTTGAACATACACATAAAACAAAAGTGATTGAAATAAGTTGCCGGAAAATTTGACAACTAGACGAAGTTAAATTTAAGCCTATATTTTTCCAATTTTTTTTTTTTTTTACTTTTTGGTTGTGGTGATTGTTTATGTTTTTTAACATTTTTGATTTTTTCTTTAATAAAATAATTTCTGTTCTTTAAACTCTTGTACAAGTAATGACTCACTTGGTGTGCTTTTTTGTCTTAGCTGTATGAAAACAATATTTTTTAACATGAAAAATTTTTTGCTAGTGTATCGTCTAAGACAAGATGTTTTTATTAATTTTTTATTTTTTTTTTTTTGTAACATTGATATATGGACCACCATACGGGGTCATAAAATGTAGTTTTATTTTATACACACTTAATAATTATTCTTATATTTTACATTTAAATAAAGTTCTAAAAAATTGTATTCTCAAAAATTTTATTTAGAAAAAAACAAAAGACTTAAGACACAAACTTAAACAGAAAAATAAAATTTGGTGGCTGCTATTTAAAAAAATTACGTTAAAAAACTATTTTAAAGAACTTGGGCCATAATCATAGTTACACTAAAGTCGGTATTTTTTAAAAACAACTTTAAATTCATATAATTCTTACGAACGAAATTCAGCTCTTAATAAAAGCCTACTTTTTTGTGACTATGATTATGGCCCCTTGTGTTTCAGAAAACTTCTCAATTGTTAGTTAAATAAAGGTTATCATTTTAGTGGTGGTTAGTTAACCGCAAAATAAAAGTGAATGACTCTTAATCAAGAAAAAGAAATAAAATTGAATTTTGTTACTGTCTTAAAAGCTGATTTCTATTAGATTTTTGTAAAGAAAAAAATTATTTGGGAGAGGGCAGTTGCTTAATATTGCAAGCAAATTATTTTCTTTAGCCACCTTATTTGCATGTAAGCTACTTTCTCCATCAGATTAATTATTTTACAACTTATTTTTTTAAGAATCAACATAAGCTACAGCATTAGTTTCAAACAGTACTTGACAGCGGTAGCCAAATTACAGCACTCAATGTCGATGGAAAATTCTATGCAATTTAAATGGAAATTTTGACCAAAATCGTGTACCATAATTTGGTTTCTGATAAAAAAAAAATATTTGCTGATAATCACAAATTAAGGTTTAAATAAAAATAAAAAATCTTGAGATATCTTACAAGAATCCTGTCCTGAAAACAGCAGTAGCTTGTTGCGGATAAGCAGTTTTGTTAGACTAGAAAACAAATTAGTTTTTTCAGACTCACATTGTGAATGTAAAGTAATTTTAAATTACATACTTTTACAACTCAATTTTCTTACATCAAAATAAGGCAAAAAAATAAACAGAAAGAAGTTTTATCAGGCAGGTGCTAAAGAACAATTTTTTTTAAAAGTAATTTTAAGTCACGGAAAAGTTGATCATTCTACAATAACATTTGAAAACTCCTGATTTAAAAAGCAGTCAGCTTTTTAAAGTTCATTAACAAAGTGTTAACTTAAATTTACTTTATATTATTACTTTCTGTAAAAAAATAATTATGTAAAAAAATATTTTAGATAAAAATTGAACTGTTATATTTTAAAATAAAAAATAATGGGTTCAACAAGATAAATACAGTATTTAATTGGAATTACCGCTGACTATTAAAAAAATTGACTTTAAAATGAAACAGCTCTTTTACTAACTTAAAAAAGTGTTTTGTATTTTTGGAAAAAATTTTAATTTTATTTGTATTTACTTTTGTGATTTACTTTTCTTGTGTCGTACTCAGCGGGCACTATTTAATCAAAAAATTAATTTTTTATTCCAAAAAATTTTAATAATTTTATATTAATATTATCATCAAGGGCTATAATCGCACCGAGACCTTTAAAGATCTGTTCTGCAGCTTAGTTCTTAACTGCAATCCGAGGCTTCTTATTCATTTATTAATTGCTATAACATTAATAATTCCTAGATCTAGCAGCTTGTTTTGCATTTTGCCACCGCTAGGCACTCGCAGAGAATATGTTCCGACGTTTAATATAAAAGTAAAATTTAAATATAAACAACACACAAGAGCTTTTAGCTCGTTATTTATTCTATCATTATTATCAAAGACGCCAAGAAAAGTGTTAAAAAATATTTCAAAGCATAATTTCAGGCTTAAATTAAGTAAGGACACACATCTCTTTGAACAGTGGCTAGTGAAAATCTTTGAAAAGTGAGCTTAAAAATGGGCTCGGCCGGGGCAAAAATATATGGTGACTTTCTTTGAAGTACTATGTGTACTAAATTTCAGATTAAAACGTTGTAAAACAGCATTTGTAAAAGCCAACAAACAAACAGAAAAATAATTTTATTTATAAAGATAATGGAGGACTACAAATTTAAAAGTCTTTAAAATTTTTCTTATAAAATTTTATTTTTCAGTAAATAGTATTGCTTTCATTAAGATGTCATTAATGATAAAATATATGGCCTTAACCTGCTTGAAGCTATTAAAGTTAAGAAGACGGCTGAAGCAATTTTTTCCCACTAGAACGGTGAGTACGATATGAAATCCCAATAAAAATTAAAATTGCTAATTAAAGTCTTGTTAAAATAGCTGTGTTTTTTTCTTCTATCCAAACTTAAATAATTTTTTTTAAGGTAAATCGTCTAGTTTGCTCAAAATCTAACTAATTATTTTGTACTTGTATTAAAAATATTTTTAAATATTTTACTAGCTAAGAATTTAATTTTAAAAAAATTAAATGCATTAAAATTTTTAATAAAAACTTGTAAAAGCAAAATGATAACTCATTATCTGCAAATTGTTGTTTATTTCTTTAATGTGTTTTTCTTTTACTTTACTTTTTTTTTAATTTCTGTAAGAATATGAAAAATTCGGAGGCGTTATGTAATTAATCATTGAAATTTTAAAGCTATTTGTAAATCACTACAGAGACCATAAAAATCTAACACTTCCCTCACACCATATGATTGTATTCGCTTAGAAACACATGTTAAAGGCAACACAAATACAAACGAACTGTATGAGAGAAACACCTTACGAAGGCTGGCTAAGACAAGAGAAATCGTTTAAGAAATAAAAACAACAATTTGCAGAAGAAAAAGATAACAACTAGTAATATTTTTGTTGCAATAAATGAATGTTAATGCTATTTGGCTGCATAAGAAAACTGAAACTACAAAAAAAAAAAAAACACACACACACACAGAAAACCATAAAATGAGTAGATAACCTAAACATTAGCCACATTTATAAGATATAAAAGGCTACTGACTACCAACAACATGCTGTAGAATATGAGTAGTTTAAAGCTACAGCAGAAGCTGTGTAGAATCATCAACATCTTCAGCAGCAGCAGTTGCTCATAATAGCAGTAGTATGTAGTAGTGGTAAAGGTAGTGGTGCTGGTGCTAGTTGTGTAGAAGAGTTAAAAACCCATAAAAACTAATAATAATTATAATTGCTGCAACAAAAGTCATAGAAAAGATTTAAGTTGTTGGGTAATAAAATTAAAGAAAACAAATTATGAAAGATAGTAGGCGAACCATGTTTGCTGTGCAATAGTGGGATGTTTTAAATTCATTTAAAAAAAATACTTTATATTCTTGCAAACTAAAATTAGCACAAGAAAGAAAGTTTGTGACTGGTTTTATTATTTATATAAACTTTTTTTGAAAGCATTGAGGGTTTCCAATTTAAATAATATTTTTCAAAGAATTTTATTGTAGCAGCTAAAGCGATTCAAAGAAAATGGATTAAAATTACAACAGACCCTTAAAGTGTAATACTGACTCTAGTGGTATAGAGTACATTCCATGAGCAAAAACTAAAGGCATGGTGTCATTAATATGTTCCAATGTTGAGCCATAAAAACTACACGCACATCTAAATACAACAAATATGTTGTGTGCAAGTTTGACTTTAACTAATACCCTTTCAATACAGCTAAACCTTATTTGTTGAAACATTTGTAAACGTTGCTCGAATGAGCAAATGGGCATGTATGATCATGAGTTTGCAGGGAGTATTTTCTTTTCATTTTTTTAATTCATAGATTTTTAGCTCATCAACATACCTGAACGTTAAAGTTTAGAAATGCTTCTACTTTGAAGAATTTATTTTAAGAGACAGACAGAGAGACAGAGAGACAGAAATAAGTAATATACGCAGAAAAAGTTGTAAAAATTAAAAGCCATACAAAAGGATTTCATGACTAACAAAAGCCAGTAGAAAAAGTGTTTTTTTTAATTGTTGTCTGTGAACCAAGATATTTTGACTCATAAAAGTCGATCATTAGCTGCTAAAAGACTAGAGAAAATAATAAAATGCAAATGCCTGTGCTCTGACATAAATTCTAAGCCAGTGCAATTTGCACGTAGCTCTGATGATGATGGTCCAGCTAAAGTCACAAAAATGCTTACTATCACAGGTGAAAAATGACTTAAGAGGTCATTTATGTCAGTGGCGGCAATTGTCATTAATTTTTATTTGCATTTTTTTCAATACGTGCTTTTTTCAATTCTATTTCGAATGCGCTGATGTTTTTTATTTTTTATTTTTTGGGTGGTGGCTTTTAAATAAGCCTGTCAAAGTGCTTGTGCTTACAAAATATATATATATATATATATACCTAAGGTACAAAAAAAAACATTATATGACTACTACGACTCTAACATTTTTCATATTTGAATTAACGAAAACGTTGAGTTCCTTCTACTGCCACAAAAGTTTCCTTTTATTTAAACAAAAAGTGGTAATACAATAACAACTCGTCATTCATTGTGTGTGTTCTTTATGCTACTCCTCTCACTGTTGTTGTCACTGTTGTTTGTCGTTATTGTTACATGGTCCATATATGCCAAGTTTATGCTCATCCAGCAGAAGACAATTGTACGTACAGCATCAGCAAACAGCATCTCACATTACCAAGTCCTGATCTTTGTTTATCCTCATGTCTTTCTTCGTTATTGCACTAACGAAGCCGACTTTTATACCAAAAAGCCTACCAATAAATGAAAGAAAAACCACAAGCTAACCATTTCCCAATCATCCATACCTACTTGTGCCATTTGAAAGTTCTTAAAGGCCACTCACTGTACAAGTGCATTTCTAAACGTTCGTTTACAAGAAGAAAAAAGAAAAATACAACTACAACTTTAGTGTAGATAATACATTGTACAAATGTGCGAAAAAAATTGGCTTTAAAATATTTTTGTGTGCTTACACTTAGTGGAACATGTGTGCATCTAGGAAATGTAAAATGATCGATCATTTATCAGCTATTATACCAAATGGGAGACAGTGGTTAAGAATAAAATAGATATTGTAAAAAGTGGTTAAATTTTAAGGGCCGATGTTGAATGTGAATCACACCTAAGCGTCAAGTTTTTTTCTGCATTTTATTTGACATTTCTCAATTTCAGACTAACTGAATTTTAATCATGGAAAGATGCCCAATCGAGCAACGCGTTATGAAATGGGCCTTCAAATCAAAATCCATATCGTGCACTTTTTTCGGTCAATATAATCGTTCAAATGTGCGTACAATCGGAAAAATCGTGCAAAAATTTAAACAAACCAGGTCTGTGGGAGATGTGAAAAAACCAGTGCTTGCTCGTACTGCAGAAAATTTTGCTGATGAGCCGTCCACCTCAACTCGTCGTCGTGCCCAACAATTGCACCTCTCACGCTCGTCGCTAATGAACATTATACATAAAGACTTACATTTACACGCTTATAAGGTGCAATTGACTCAAGAACTAAAACCTTTTGACCATTCCAAACGTCATCAATGGTTAAAAAAATATTTAATTTAAAGCAATTTTTTTTATCAATAAATGCAAAAGTAAGAACTAGATTGAAAACAAATTAAAATTGGTATAATAGGCTTATTTTGCAACAAAATTGAATTAGTATTTTCAGAGTCAAGATAAAATGTGTAAAGCAGAATTTTTAAAAATTCTCACATTAAAAAAAAAGAATTATCTTCATAAAATAATGATTTTTGCCGTAATATAGTGTAGTGGTTATGAAAGGTTTTTTATTTTTCTCAAAATTGTCCCACTGTTCCACCTTCAATATTTCATCTATTTTACTATATACAATTCTTTTTTTTTTCACCCAATTACAGTATATCCCCTGGAACAGCCGCAAAAATAATAACGAAAAAAGTCACAATAATGACAAAAAATTTAGATTATTATTTGAAATGTGAGTGCATTTTATTTTAAATGCAATTTAATGGCGCAACGTTGAGACCATTTGTGGTCATAATGTGAACAACAAATGAGCGAACGATCAAGCATTTAAACAATCTAGTGGATATAAGAGAAGAAAAAAAAACACACACACACAAAGAAATAAATTCAAAAAGTGTCGTTGGTTTCTATATACTTACAGAAGGCAAGTTAAAGTATTTTTTCTTTTTTTTTTTTTTTTTTTTTTTGTTCTAGCCTGCTTACCTCGTTGCAAGTAACTTTTTCTTTGGTAAAAAAAATTTTTTGTCTTCGGTTGGCTTGGTTTTTTCTTCTTTTTTTTTATGCAATATGTTTGTTTGATGTTTTAGCATTAGGGAATGCAACATGAGTATGATTTATTGCTATAATGGTTTCACTTTATGACAAAACACAAAACATTGCACGAAGTAAAAAAAAAAAAGAAAAAGTCGGCTCTCCTTTTTTCCAAAATGACGATAAATATGGTCAAATGGATGGCATATACTCTGGATTTATTATAAAAATGATAATTTTTAAAGTTTGATGGCAGCACACACAAGTCTGTGAGGTAAATAAAATTTGTAAATTGCAACAGCAACAAAAAAAATTGTTTAGAAAATAAACAACATTTACAAATGTTTAAGATGCAATGATTTGTTACATGCACCTGATTTACTAACGAATTTGATTTGATTTCTATTTGTATAAAAAGAATTGTAATTAAGAAAAACTGTAAGAGGATAATAAATAGGTAAAGATAACTAGCAATAAATAAAACAATAAAAAAAGAAAAAGATAAAAAAATGCCACTGAATTTTTATAAAATGAAATAAGAAAAATTTAATGGTAAAAATATAAAAAGTACTTTCATTTTTAACAAAAAATAAATAAATAATAAGTAGATAAATTCGTTTTAGTGTACCAAAAAATATTTCTCTGTAACAAAAAACTAGCTGAAACAGTTCTGAAATTTTATTAATTTTTTTTCAATTAAGGGAAATAAATTACAATTCCTAAGGCCATTATTATAAGTTACCGCTAGTTAAAGTTAAAATTTTATACGTTAAATATTAAGCTTTTGGTTGAACATTAAATTTAAAAAATCGATAAGTTAAATAGGGGTTAGTGTGGGCTTAACTATCCACCCAAATTTGGTTTCTAAATTTTACCTAAGACTGGTTATTTGACCCACAACTTTAACTATCGAAAGTTGTAATAACAGACCTTAATCAAATTGATATAAATTCTATCATTCAGAACATATTTGACTAAGAATTGATTGATTTATATATATTTTCAACTAATTTAATGTCTGTTGATTTAATGTTGAGATCCTGGCATATTTAAAATTTTCTGAAAATATTTACATTATGATTGCACAGGACCTCATGAGCTTTCTACACGGTTTCTAAGTGCTTTCTATTTCATATTAAAAATTCTTGCACTCATTAAATATTTCTTAGTATTTTCTAATTTTTATATTAAAAATTTTTTCTCAAACAATAAAATTCACAACTATACAAAAAGAGAAGAAGAAAAATATAAATTTTTACATCTTAATTTTTCTTTTAGTAGCCTATCACTGACTGAAAACCATGATGAAAAATAAACAAATAAAACAATTTTTGTGTCTTCTCTTTAAATTTAACATATAAATAGTTTCGCACAAGTCATATAGAAAATATTTTAAAATGTGAATACGGCTAAAGAAAAAAAATTTGCATAAAAAAGCAGGAACGAAAAGAAAACTAAAAAAAAAAATATATTTTATGACTCTTAGACATCATAAAAATAACTTCCCTCTTAACCTTTTAGAGAGTAGCATATAAATATCATGATTATGATCTTATTTTATAAACTTCACAGATGAGCTTTGAGAAAATAACGAAACGTAAGTAACAATATAGTTTCTTTATGACAGATTTGTTAATTTGATGTTCTATGTTGTGAGCATATTTATTATCAAACTCAAGACAATAGAATATATATAAGATTGAAAAAAAAATTCTTCAAGAAACATTTAGGGTCAAACAGAATCCAAATTGCTAAAGAACAAAATCATGTGTAAGTATGAAATGAATGTAAATAAAAATTAAAAAAAAAAACTATAATCATGTCTTATAAAAGCTACTTAAAGTAAATGGTAAAACAATACTTTTAATCACACCTTAAGTTTGGAAAAAAAAATTCCATTTTACAATTGAAAATTTTTTTAAAATTTTGCTACAAATGCTTAAAACCTGTAACGTTAAAAAAGCGATTTTGTAACTTTTATTACGAACATTCTTATCCAAAAAACTAGCATAACGATATTTTATGGAATTTGGTATTCAATAACTTTCCGACAAAAATTGTCGGTACGATAGAAATCGTTATTTGCGATGATTATTTATGTGCTGTTAACTTCGTCGCAAACTTCGAACATTTTTGTCGGAAATTTAATGAATACCGAATTAAATAAAATATCGGTTTTTTTTTTCAATACTAAAGTTCGTAATAAAAGTTACTGAATTGCATTACTAGAGTGTTTTTGTTCCATTTTTTTCTGGTATAATTTAATATCGTTTCCCGAACTAATATTAATGTTACAAGTCCACTTTTTTTCAGTTAAAGCTTTAATACAAAACCCAGTTAGTATTGGTGAATTTTTAAACATCGAAAATTTAATAATATTTTGAAAAATATTTGAATATTTTGTAAAAATATTAAAAATGACTTGTTAAAGGTACTATGAATTACTAAATTAAAAATTTAAGTTCAAATTCAACAAGTTTAGACAGTCTTTATTTCCGTATGGTTAGAAAGGGAATGCTACAGTAATTTTGTGGTTTTTAATTTTAACTTTAGACAATGTTACACTTATATTTTTGTGTTAATAACAATAAAAAAGGTGGGAACTTTTTAAAACAAAACTTTTCATTACAGTAATAATTCAATAGGTGTTCAAATAATTCAATAATTGTTTAATAATTCAATAATAGTTCAATAATTGAATAATAGTTCAATAATTCAATAATAGTAATGTCCAATTAGTTTGGACAATATTTATTACTAGATGAGTTTCCCGGTCTCGCCTGGCCCGGTTTTTAAAGTATAGAGAGCGTATGTACCAGTTTTTAGAGAAATCCATTTACAAATAGAATTTTAATCGTTAACAAAAAAAAAAAAAAAATACAGCGAAAAAATACAGAAAAAATTTATAATTAGAATTTAAAATACTAACGTTTTTATAGTTAGACGAACATAGAGTATCAGAAAAAAATAATGCGTTGCCCTAAGATTTTTTTTTAGCTGATGGATAGTGTACTTAAAAAAGTTTTATGAATTTTATTTATATTTAAAATATTTAATATTCATAATGTTGCAATATAATTTTAGTATTTTTTATAAAACTTTTTTTACCATGTTAAGAAATAATTAAAAAATGCAAGCAAAATTTACATGCAAACTTTTCCATTAATTTCCTTATTTTTTTTTTTTTTTTTTTTTTGTTATTTTTTTAAATTAAAAATAAAATGATGGCTTTAAAAATAAAAAATAAAAATTTCTTTTCATCATATCCCAATGTTAAACGAAAAGAAGAAAAGAAAAGATGCAACAATGATCTTGTTTCCAAGGGAGTCTCAACTGAACTTTAAATTTATTTCATAGTCAAGGATTTATGGTAATTGAGTTTAGCCAAATGTCATTAGCACTTAAATACCCGACAAGCTGCACTACTACAGCACAATTTAAAGTTGAATGAAATGCATGCGATCTTTAAAGGTTTTTAAACTTTAAAGGAAGATATTTTCTTCCCATTGATTAGCATCAACAAAATGTATTTGCATTATTGAAATTTACTGTATGTAATACAAAATAACAAATAAGATTTAATTGAAATAACAGTGCTCAGCAATAAAAATTTGTTACGATATATATGAGCATATACTACACAAAATATTTTTTATATTAATAATTTAGTGTTAATTAATATTATATATTTTTATGGCTTACAATTCTGTAAATCTTTATTAAATTAAGTATTTAAAAGAAAAACCGTAAGTAAACAGAATAAACACAATCTTCCAGAGATAAATCTTCAAAGTAGAATACAGAAAAATCTTTACTTTTGAAGAAGACAAGACTGCCCAGCAAAATGAAATATTTTTTTAGCTCGATAGCGATTTAAATTTCAACAAATAACGCAAGGACTTGAATTTTTAAAGAAAACATTTTTTTTTCAAAAAATCAATACAATAATTTCAGGCAACAACAAAAATCCGCAATACTTTTTGGTTTTTCTGCAGAAAATAGCTATTGTTTCGCCATAGACTGGTGGGTAGAGTACCAACCTAACAATCTGGGGATAGCAGCTTCGATTCCTGCCTTGACCCTGTGTACTTTTTGCAGACAGTGTAAAAAAGCTTCACAAATTTGTGTTGTTGTGTCATATACCTTTCACAGTATTAGCCAAATCCTATAACATTTGCGAGATTTGTAAGCAGTCTCGGATAGTTGTTAGGAACTGGACTGCACAATAGATCTTAAAGATCGCGGTGCAATCATAGCATATGATGATGATCAGCCAAATATTTATAATTTTCTACAGACATTATGTTATTTCTGACACAACTGCATTACAAGTCTTTTTTTTTCGTCCATTATTTTAGACAAAATAGGTAAAAACCGCACATAAAAAAATCGTAGTTGCGGTTTTTACTCATAGCTACAACATTTTTTAACCGATTCGGCTGAATATATCAAAGTAACTGGAAAACAAAAACGACTGACAGATTGGTATACTATACTTTTCTATACGTTATATAGGGACTTTAGAAATTTGATTTCAACGACTACACAGACAGACAATCTATTCGTCTATCGACCCTGCTATTTATATTCATGCAGAATATACTCGTATATGCTCCTATCCAAAAAAAAAGTTGACGTAGACTTTAAAGTAAAATTTATGAAAAAATGATATGAAGAATTGCGATAACGTTGACTTTAAAGTTTGCGTTAATTTTTTTTTTTGACAAGGGGGATATACTTTAAAGGAAGGCCCATGTACGGTGTAGACACTTATATTCTTACTTACAGTAAATAATATAAAAAAATAATCACACCTGCCCCTTCCAGAATGCTAGGTAAATATACCACCAAACATTCCGGACACACTATTTAAAAAAGTTATACATACTTCCTATTTTCAAGATTAGATCGAAACGAACGAATAAATCTGTGGCAAAAGAAGTATTAGTGACTAATTCTTTGGTTCTTTAAGAGATCAATTGTTTTCTGAAAAATAATACAAGCTGATTGAAACTTTGTGCATGCATATGTCAGAATATGGAATATACAAAAGTCGACTTAAGAGCTTTATTTTTATAGCCACGAAAAGTTTTTAATTTTTTTTCACACTTTCGCTTATTTTCTGCAGAATGCACATTTTTCCGACAAGTTGGCATTAGTGCATCATTTTAAAGTCATTGTTCCATCAAGCTTTTAACATGGTGCCTCAACTTCGACAGTTAGTTTTAAATAAAAAATTAAATTTTAACTCTCATTAAAATTAAACCACAATTATTTGAATTTTTCTCTAGTCCCTTGAATTTCAAAATATTCAATGTCAACTGTATATAAAATTATTATTTAATATTAATCAAACTTTTAAAATTAAAAAAAAGTTTTATAAAAATAAATTTCCCTTAAGAAGACCTTCAAAAGAAAGTCGAAATATCGGAAAATTTAAATAAAAACAATTTTTTAAGATTTAAAAATTGATTAATATTAAATAGTAATAAATTTATACATAAGATCGAATAATTTAATAAAATTACTGTATATAAAATGTTAAGCGGAGTATATCAGTTCATTTGACTAGTTAATACGGTTTTAAAAACAATTTTTTAAGTGAATTGAATGAGAAACAAAAATTGTTCTAAATTTTAACCTTTTTAAAAACAAAAAAATTATAAAAAAAAATTTTTAATAATTTTTTCAAAAATAATTTTTTTTTCTTTTGTTAGGAGGGTAAAGTTTTTTTTCTCTACTCTATTTAATACTCAATCAAATTTTCATTTCAATACAATCAATTGCTTTATTTTGATTATTTTTATTTTATTTTTAGTGATTGAATTACTTTTGTAAACTCTTCTTAAAATAAATATCCGGAACCATTTACAACAAAGAACAGTTTAAAATACCGTTTTCTAAATGTTTTTTTTTTTTTTTGTAACAACACACAATGTTATTATATGAACGCTTTCTTTCACTAATGATAAACATTTCTATTGCTAGATTCTAAAACAGAACAGAAGGCATGATGAAAAACAAATGTCGAAAAGTTTTAACTGTGCATCTGGTACACATGCAAAACTTGCAAAAAAAATATTAAATTTATTCCTAACAAAAAGTAAAAGTATCGTCTATTAAAGTGAAAGTAGTGGGGTGAGAGAGGTTTAGTTTGTTGCTACACCTACAATATGATGAAATTTTATGATAATTTCATTTATTTTAAGCATTTTTGATTAATATTAAAATAATACTTGCTTTTAAAAACACTTTGTTTTTGTCTTTATAAAATAAAAAGAATCACACTTTAAATTTCAATATCCAAGATAAATCAATTGAACAAAAGAGGCAAACATTCCATCCATCTACATTTGATTACATTTCAAATATTTAAATGAACTTTATATACCTTTAGTATTATAGCTAAAATTGAGATTAATGTAGTCCATCATCAGGTATTTGAATAAATCTAAATTTAACATTTTCGTTTGTTTGATTTCATCTCTGGCTTTTAAAATTTTAAATTAGAATGAATAGTTCTCAAAGATTATATAAGTTGTTTGCATAAATGTGACTGAGTTCAACTTTCGAATTATAAGCAACCACAGATCAGAATTAAGATTTGAATTTTAAAATTTTAACCATATGTACAATGAAACCAACTTCACTCTTTCAACAGCCAGGGGGCTTTAACAGAAATAATATAATAACTGAACTCCATTTCTTTCTTTGAGTTTTATTGTTTTTTTTTTTTTTTTTGGAGAGTAAAACTCCAAATCAACCAAAAAAACTTAATTTTTTTCCATCAAATTACCATTTTCTATTATTGAAAGTGTAAAAAAAAAAATAAGAAAAGTAACAAAAAGTGTCATGAATGTATTTCATAGAGAGTGCATATGGCAACAATTGATTTTTATCTGAATATTTTTTTATTTTGTCTTTTCACTCTAAGCTATTCAATCTGGAATACAGCACCTAAATAGCTCATTTGTAATACAAGATATGCTATTAATTTGCATCATGAATTAACTACATTTCATATGTGTTTCTTTTTTTGTCGTTGTACATCTGTAGCAGTACAGACAATTGAAATGATTACGTTGCATTATTTGATATGCATTTGCCAACGTTTCTTAATGAAATGACGTTTTATGGTTTAATGAACTTTCTAGGGAATTAAAATACTTGCATAACATTAATTATTATCAATTGTATCACTGAAAATGGACTAAAAAGAATGGATGCAGTCTTGAAATGACTTGTAATGTAATCATAACTTAAAAATCAAAAATTTATTTAATTTATTAAAATAGAAAATACAACAGTTAATGAAAATTTTCTGCCATCCAATAATTTACTTCAAACTTTCTACAATCTCTGCAGTTAATTAACATGAACAAAAATTCAAATACATAAGTATTTATACTGCAAACATTTACGGCTTCAAAATTTTTGCCAGACACTATGGAGAAATCAAAAAACAAAAACAAGATAAATACACCTGAACTATGCTCGTACATTGAACTCTTACAAAATACAATATTCTAATTTTTTTAAATCTTTTTTTCCTTTGTTTGTCTGTACTGTAACCAAGAAGACTATAGCACACTGTGCAGACAACTTTTCATGAATAAGACATTCAACTTTAACTGTTTAAAAAATTTTTATTATTTATTTTTGCTGAGGATCTTCACTTTAGCAATTTATAAAGAAACCAACCTGTAATTTGATTTTAAATTACAAAAGAATAAATTTTGTTAAATTGTTGCAACAAAAGAATTGTCAATAGGCTTTATAAAAGAACTTTTTTTTCCCAAGAATTTTTTTATTATTGCATTCAGAGCTTTACGTCTTCCTTTAAAATGTACTTATTAATATTTGAATATAAAAATTACATAAATCTCAAAATTTATTTAAATTAACATTTAAAAAAGATCAAATAATTGATAGTAATTATTTTATTTTAATTTATTTTATTTTATTTTATTTTATTTTATTTTATTTTATTTTTATTTATTTTATTTTATTTTATTTTATTTTTTTCATTTTTTTTCTTTTTATTTTTTTATTTTATTTTATTTTATTTTATCTTATTTCATTTTATTTTATTTTATTTTTTTCATTTTTTTTCTTTTTATTTTTTATTTTATTTTATTTTATCTTATTTTATTTTTTTTTTTTGTTTTATTTTATTTTATTTTATTTTATTTTATTTTATTCTATTTTATTTTATTTTATTTTATTTTATTTTATTTTATTTTATTTTATTTTGTTTTATTTTATTTTCTTTTATTTCATTTTATTTTATTTTATTTTTTTTTTTTTTTTATTTTATTTTATTTTATTTTATTTCATTTCATTTATTTTATTTTCTTTTATTTTATTTTATTTTATTTTTAAATATATATAATTTTTAATATAAATCTGTGGGAATATAGTCAGTTAGTTTTGCAAACAAAAGAAAAAAGTGTGTCTCTCTGCCTCTCACTCACTCCATTTAAATATTTTTTTCCTACCTGTAAATTATTTTTTTTTTTAAATTAAGTAAAATAAATAAATTGTTTAGTGAGCAGTCAGTATCTGTGCTAAACTTTCCT
The DNA here is from genome assembly GCA_947397855.1 of Thelaira solivaga. Taxonomy (NCBI): domain Eukaryota; kingdom Metazoa; phylum Arthropoda; class Insecta; order Diptera; family Tachinidae; genus Thelaira; species Thelaira solivaga. Next base: position 15,281,779 of record OX377611.1, on the reverse strand, counting down.
CTCCTTATCCTTGTTACCCAAAAACCTACATATATGCTCTAATAAATTGTGTTTCTTTTCGAACTTATGTAATATTGTGCCGCTGCTTACTGTAACTGCTATCATGAATAGACATTTTACTATTTTCTTTATATTATCCTAAAAATTATATGCCAACTGCTAAATAACGCGCAAAACTGTTAATTTGGATACAGTTTGAAAATAACCGCATGATTAGAAAACTTTTGTTAAATGTTCACACATGGTTTATAAGATTTAGTTATGTGTAAACGCTAGTTGCGTTCAAAAATTGAATATTCGAATAAGTTTTTAAATCATCGTTTTTTTAAGTTAGAAATTGATAAGCTTACAAAATCTGTATCAGTGGTAAAGAATATTTTGATGAAAATGAAAGTCAAACTGAGTCGTTGGAATATTTTATTAACAAATTTTCTTGTTAATTATTATTCCGACCTAGAGGGCCTAGGCTGGATAGCAGTCGCAGTAGGGATTTGTTGGGGCTCCAAAGAGCCCGACTGAGAAATGTGGTGGCTGTAGTAACGGGACACTGGAACTTTGGCAACCATGCTAGAAGAATGGGTTTGCGTTTTAATGACTACTGTAGAAGTTGTCAGGACGAGGAGGAGGAGACTGTGGAGCACCTTCTCTGCCAGTGTCCGGCCCTGGAAGAGCGGCGCATGATCCACTTCGGTGAGCGACGCCTGCAGGGTCTCACTGCGCTGTCGAATGCAAGTGTCGACACGCTTTATGGCTTCATTAGAAGCAGTGGTTGGTTTGTGTGACGGACTCACTCACTTCTTTCTTTCTCTATTTTCTTTCCTCCACTTCACTCTGCTATCACTATCTCTATCTCAAAGGGACCACGTCAGAGGACCCAAGTGAGCCCAGCTCTGTTTTGTTTCTTTCGGGCGACCTGTTAACCTAACCTAACCTAACCTAACATTTTTGTGAAAACTTGAAGTATGAAGAAAATAGTGAGAATGTCAGAGGGTAAGTATTTAGAAAACACTCGTTTCAGTTAACTATTGTTTAAGAAAAATTAATTAAACATGTGCAAATTTTTTAACAGAAGGATGATACTTCTGGCAATCGTTGATTACAGTTTATTATTTTTAAGAAGTTTAATTTTTCTACATAGTACCGTGACTGCACATGATGCCTATTTTATTAAGCTTAGTGTTTTAGCGACAGTGATGCTCAGTATACTGAAAGAAGTTTGATTATTAATTTAATAAAAAATTAATAAGTTTTCCAAAAATGACACCTTTTATTAGCCTATTAAATTTAATTAAGTTTATAAAGGACAAAGAATACAACAGACTTTCTAGTACTTTTTTATTTATATGTCACATCTGATACTATCAAAAAAGAAGAGGGTTTAGCTAAATCTGTAAATGCTAAAGCTGCTAAAAATTTTGTTTTTATGTAAACATAACGCCAGTCTTAAAGGAAGACTTAACAAGTTAAAGTCGGCTGTGCCGAGTCTTCTATAGCCTTCACTGTGTTAACGAAATTTTAATATTTTTCACTTTCCACATGCTTCTATAATATCAAAAACATACGAAACAATTCGTCTTACGACATTAAATATTTAAATATTAAATGTTTTAAGCAATAATTTAGAGATCATCTAGATTTGTAACCTACCAACCAAACATTCAGATATTACTTTGGATCATTTTAAAATTTTTTTTTAAATTCTCATATACTCCGTTTTGCATCATAAAATAAAAACTACGATAGTTTCGTAAAATGTTAAAACACTTCCAGAAAGTTTAGAATCTACAGATTAAATTCCTTTTCAATTTTGGTAATTTTCCAGGGCAAAATCGCGAATGGTACATCGGCAAAATGGGTAATAATAAAAATCCCTCAGAAGAAGAATACTGGGGTATGAGGAAATTTAAAAAATTTTTTAAAAATAATCCAAAGATTTTTCTGAGGACTTCGGCGATAGATTACAAATCCAGACGACCTATTTTTTAAAATAGTATGTGTACCAACCCGCAATATTATATTTTTCTTTTGCAATCTCTTAGAGAAATCAACGTTTTTATGAACATTTGGATATATGTATGTATTTATATGTCTCCTAAACATATTTGTAAATATGTCATAAATACTGAAAAGATATTTACAAATACTAAAAAACATAAGGAATTCCTTTAACTAACCATATTTATCTTCACTCACTTCAAAAAAAACGGATAGACAGACATCGCTAAATCGACTCCGCTACTTATAGGCATAGGGTGTCCCATGTTTGGTGTAGAAATTACACACGTAATAACAAACTTGTATATACCCTTTTCACTTTTTGGAGTGGAGTAACTAAAATTGCTGTAAAGTTTCTTGACGATCAAATGTTAAATTTTCATTTGTATTTATTTTGTTTACTAAAATGAAAAGTTTTGGTATTCGGTTGAAAAGTTTACAACACTTGCAAAGCTACAGAAATATTATACTCTTATATTTATATACTTATTTATGTGATTACACATACAACAGTTGTCACATGAATAGAAATTAATTATCGCAAACAGTGTTGCCACCACATGCAATCGCTTAAACATGAATCATGGGACGACTGCAACAGATAACAGCCGAATTAGTGACCAAACCAAAGAACCAACCAACTAGCCACAGTGTCCAAACAAACAAACAAACAACAACAAAATTTTGCTAAATAAAGTTAAATACAAGCTTATTGTGTCCGTCGTAACTTTAATAACACACAGCAAGTAAAACATGCGTGTTAATTGAAATCAAAGTTTGTGGTTTTGCAGTTTGCACTACATTTAACTGCGTGGTCAGTGAATAGTGGCAACTAGTGGTGGGATTTTAATCACCCAGAGATGAATGCATATGTAATAAAATAGTAGCCAAAAATAATCATGAAACAAGGGTGATAACGAGTTAACAAATATACATAATACTTTTTATTAACTAGAGCTGAGCTGTTATTTTATTTTTTATTTTTTGTAACGAGTGTGTCTCCTGACACCAAAAAAAAATTGTTTTTTTTTTAAATAAAATTTAGTATTAAGTTTTCCTGGTTGCAGAAAAAAATACAAGAAAACTCTAAAATTGATAACTGAAATTAAAAGTGAAATCTCAAGTGGTTAAGATTTCAATTTAAGTTGAATAAAGTTAAAAAAGGCTTAAATAAATTTAAATTATGCTTTAAAAATTTTTTTATTTTAAAAGCGCGCACACGATTGCTGAATTTAAATCATAAAATTAATTAATTTATTGTTTATTGAATGTTGACATAACGTTGTATATTATAATTTGGCTCAAGACTTTTTTCATTACCCGCATTCACAAGCACACACACACTCTGGCAACAACCTTGTATATATAAAATTTCTGTTTTTATTTATATTTTATGGTTGTTGTTGTTTTCGTTTATTTTTAATCGACAAGTTTTTTTTATTGTGGCAAAAAAAAAATTCGGAAGTATGTTATGGGCGTTACAGGTATAACTCCCTCTAGATATAAACGATAACAACGACCGTTAAAGTTGTGTGTGTGTGTTTTTTTTATAGTGGTTGCATCTTCGTTATTGAAAACTAAAGCGTAAAAAGAAAAATTGTTTTTCTTAAATAAAATGACCAAAGGACCATGACCAATATTAATAAAAATCCCATAATACAAATCATTTATGGAAAGAAAGAAAAATTTTATTTACAATTGAAAGAAATTATACACTTAGAAAAAATAATCATTTTTATTCTCATGTTTTAAACCTGCGCAATAATTCAATACGAATTTTGTGGTTTAAGGATAACATGTGGTATTGAACTTTGATCTGTAAATACTCCTTCAGAACAAACGCTTACAATGAAATAACAAAAATACACAAGTTTTGTTCTTATTACCAGTCTTAACCTGTCTGTAAGATACTACAATGTACAGATTTTCGGCAGAGACTTCTTTGGGCGATTGTAAGCTATGAAGTTGTAAGTCTCAAAAACGCATCCTAATGACACAATAAATGTTGTGCTGACTATTTAAATAACCTGAAGAGGCGACTGAGCTTCATATTTGCAATGCCCAGCTATGAATCCTGATCGCGTCATGGCCTGATATTCTCCAATTGCAACCAATATTAGTGTGATTTCCTTTCCAACCCTTCCCTAATCTTGAGCTTGAATTAGCTCTAAAGCAGTATATAGAATGGTGCTGCCGCCCTATTATGTAGTAGCGAAAGAAAATTTCCTTTCAAAAAAATTTGCTTTCAAAACTTTAGATTTAGATTTAGATACGAGCATTATAGAATACGGCTGCTGGGCCACCTCATTTTACAGTAACTCGAAAATTTATCAGTTGGAAAAATTATTTTGGTTAAAATTTAATTAATTTTTATTGTAAGCTTTGTTCGCTTTCCTTAAGAAAAAAAGTTTTAAAATAATCATTAATTTTGCACAATTCCTTTTCTTCTTAACTAGGTCCTCAGCCAAAGTCAGAATAGCTCTCCATGGGCCTCGATCTTTTCATTGCATTTTCTAGAATTTGGAACGTTCAGATCAGTGAGATGTTGTTAGATCTGATCTTTCCAGCAGAGTTTCGGACGGCCACTCCTGCGCACACCTTCAGGATCGTACTCAAAAATTCTTCTAGCCGGAGCATCTTTGTTCATGCACACAATATGACCCAGACAGCGCAATCTTTGCACCTTTATGCGCTACACCAAATAAGTGTCGGCATACAGCTCATAGAACTCGTTATTCATACGATGCCGATAGTTCCCGCTAACACAAATTGGTCCATAAATTTTATGAAGAATACGTCAAGTACAGGTTCATCTGCTTGCACGGGTAATATGAGTGTCTTGTAGAGTGTTATTTTTGTATTTCGTGAGATCGCTTGGGATCTAAATTAGCTGCTTAACCCACAATTAAAGGTTTTCAAATATGATAACTTTTATAATTTAGAAGAAAAATATAACGCTAATAATTAGGAATCTTATAAAATCATGAAATTTAAATTTCTATTTAAAGCACAAGGTGAAATAAGACCATCAATCAATACTTCACATAATATCATTTAATAAAAAATTTTTTTTTTGTAATTTTGATCGCACTGGCAGCAATGGTCGCTTCTCCGCTAATCAGGTGGCAATAGGTAGTGGCATTTCAAAATGACTGCAGATTTTTTAAGAATTTTATTTTGCCACCTTGAAATTAATTAATTTAATAACCTCAATAACATTTTGAGTGTAGCTGTTTCATGGCAATTTTTTATTTATAAAAAGCTTATGCTTACTTTTCTTAGTGATTGGCTTTAAACATATTTTATGGCTTATAACTGCAAAATGACATTAAATACTTTTCAACCACATTTACAATATACATACGACTACATTACCTTCTTCCATCTTCAAAAATCATACAAACAATACTAAATAATAACAACAACCACAAGAACAGCAAAAAAAGAAAAACTTTAAATTCTTTTTAGTTTATTTAAAGCTTTTTCTCTTTTTTACATTTTAAAGCTTGAATATTGTTTTCATTTTGTAATTTAATAATCTTTTTATTGAAAAGAAACAACGACTTCTTCTTTGGCGATAAACCCATGAGTGAGTGAATGAGTATTCCTTTTTTTAAAGTTTTTATTTTTATTTTGTTGATTTCATAATATATGGCAGTATGTCAGTGTGGCCGCCCTACACCCATTACTTACATTGACCGATATTTTTTTGTTTTTTTGGATAAAAAGCCAACCGTTGAATAAAAAGGATTATTTTTATTTTCATGTACGCAAAACAATTTGTAGTTTTTGTAAATGCTATCGTTGCTTTTACCCGACATTGTTAGGTTATATTTAAATAAATGAAAATATTTGAAGTAAACAATCACACTATCACAGTTTTGATAGTCGAATTTATTAATCTTGACAATAGAAAGTCAGTCCTACAGCTCGAAATATTTTTAAAAGAACTAAATTTTTTACTGTGTTATCGAATATTGGTTGCTACAACTGAATTGAATTACTAAAACTATATTTTTAATTGTAAATAAATTAAGCTATCACAGCTAAAGTTGTTTTCTAAATGCATAATTGCAAAATAACAAAGTTTGTCTTCTTAGAATTAAAAGCATTATTTTGTGAAATCTTGTATGTATCGCGTAGATCTTTTCTCCATAGACGCGGTATATTGTTTTTCACACTTTAAACTTTAAGCAAACAAACAAATGAACCAACATTATTTCTTGTTAACGTTTTTACTTATTTGTACAGGGACTTAACATAAAAGATTGTGATTGTTTTTAAATTGGTAGTTTTCGGTATGGAATTCTTCTTACAACTTAAGCTTTCACTTGACCCCAACGTATCAATACAATAAATATTATTTGTTTTGACGCGTGCTTAGTGAAGGTATTTTTGTTTTAAATACATTCGTAAATGAATTTAAGCAACAACAAGAAAAACCTTAAATTTTATTAACAATTTATAAGTTTTTTATAGCATGATGGAAAATTTTAAGAATTTAAAAAAATAAGTCTTAGTAACCATGTAAAATGTACTTTAATAAAATAAATCAAATAAATAAGTGACAAATTCATACAATAGTAAAGAAAGGCCATTAAAATTAATATAAAAAAAAAAACATTTTTGTCCCCTTAATGCTCAATAGCGTTTGAGCCCAATCTCAAAGCTCTAGCTTCGTTTACATTAAAAACTAAAAATGTACTTTTAGTTTTGAAAAAAAATTGTCATTATTAATCTTACTAATTTTTTACTTTAATTAGAAGCTTTAGAACCTAGTCTTAAAGCTTAGGGTTGTTCTAGGATTGTTAATATTCAAAATATTAAAAAAGCTTAATAAAAGCAATAAAAAGTACCTTAATGTCCAATTTACGATATCTTATTTAGTTCAGTATGGTTTGATTCTACTGCCACAGTTCTAGGTTTATACATAACATTAAAAAAAATTACTAGTAAAGGTACATATTTAGAAATAGTAGTAAAAAGGGACACGTAGTTTACCCATTATTTGCTAGAATTTCAAAAAAGTTCCAATATACATTGGAGATTTTTTTCAGTTTTTGTAACTGTGAGTGTTACTTTGAAAGAGAAAACTAGTTAAAAACACATACCAACATTAATTAATAAAAAATAAGCGAATGGGTGTTTGGTACTTTTTTTTCAAATTCGAAATAGTATTGCTAAAATGAAAAATAAAATTTTACCCTGTACATGTATTAAAAAAAGTACCAAATACCCATTCTCTTATTTTTTTTTTTTTTTTGAGTAGAATATTTTTTAGTTTGAACTGTAGCTCTATCTATAGTAGTTCCGCCAATATAAGAAGTTTGATTTTACCCGTTTTTACACAATTAAATTTGAATATCCATGATAAGTCAGTCAGTCAGTTTATGTTTTATTCTATTATTTTTTTGTTCAAGCCTACAATTGTTTTTTTTAAATATATTGCTTCTGTTCATGATCGCTGTGAAAATGATTTTGTTTTCTATTACTCAAATATTAATTCCGTGTTTGATTTTACGAATTCTGTGATAGGTTTTATTTCAGTTAAAAAAATTAAATGTGTTTATGAATTTCGTAATTGTACATGATTTTTAGTGTTTTCTGTATAGATTAAGCCTTATATTTCTCGAGTCTGAGGATCTTTAGCTCTTTAAAATTCAACTTTTGTATGAATACTTGCTTAGAAGTCTTGCCCTACGATACTAAACTAAGACCGAACAGTAACAATGTGTACTCGTATGTTCTGAGGTTTGTTATTTTGTCACTTACTTAATATTTGTTTTACAAACATTTAAATGATAATTTTAGAAATATATAACTTTTTTGTATTATATTTTACATTACTAGAATATATGTTGAAGTAAAATAATTTAAATGCTAAAGCGTATAGCAGCATCTATGCTCAATCAAGTGTTTGTACCAGCGGTTTGGTCGTATATAACTATTTATATAATTGTACGGTATGCTGTAGAGATATCAAACATATCTTGCAAACTTGCTGGTATTGTGTACAGCAAAATCACAGCTCAGTTGAGAAAAGCTGTCAGGAAAAAGTTATTTATTGAAAATTAAGAAATTTCTTAATGCAAATACGCTACTTTCTTTCAATATATAATTTTTTTCATAACTTTTTTATTTTTTTATTAGAGCCGCTATTCTTATAAACCTTGCAGCAAATTTTTTTTAATGAAATTAATATCGTATCAGTTTGATGGTATGTTACGTGGTGCGATTGCATACTAGGGGTGGGATACTGCACGACTTTTTGATTTCGGTAATTTTGTGGGTGAAAGTGGGAACAAGTCAACGAATTACTCAATATATCCGCTTTTAGGTGGGTAAAATGTATGACAGTCTATAATATTTGCTTCCCTACATTTTTCGTGAACAAAGCTAACTTTTATCCTTAAAGAGGCTTTTGTTTATAAAATTAAGGCAAACCGTCGTAACTAGTTTTTATGGGTAGCACTCGTATATTCTTGAAAACTAATTTTTTCAATTAGTAATTTATTGAAAATAATTTTAACTTAACTTTCCCTTCTCGTTACAAAAAAAAATCCTTTTAGTGCATTCAATTGAATTATAACATTTGATTTAATGTAAACTTTAAAAAATTTATAATGTTTTACTAAATTTGGCTGTTAGTTGTCAAAATTACATTTTCTCTATTATATTTTTTTTATTCGTTTATATTTTTTTCTTCAGTACCAAAATGGAATGTGAATGTGTATTATGAAGATCATAAATTTTTATTACTGTTTCACTGAGATATCAATTTTATTATTGTTTGCAGTCCACAACAAAAGTACCTCCCAACAAATGTTCAGCTATTATACTTAATTTTAAAAAAATTTAAAGTAGGAGCAAACAAATAAAAAAAACCAACAAAAAATGGTCGAAATATAGTAAAATGTCTATCATATTAACATGTTAAATTGTGCAAACAATGTTTGAAAACAAGAAAGCAGCAACCTACTAGTTGCAAGTTGCAATACTATTAAATAAAATCTCTACTATTTACATTCAAAAAACTAACTTAATGTGAGTTTTGTGTGTTTGTGTGTGTGTGTGGTGGACCTACATTAGCAAATGTGACCAAAAAATTTAAGCAAAAAAAAGTGATGTCGGGTAAACAGAAAAAAAATCAAAAATACAATGGCCACTTGAAAACAGTCTGTCTCTGTGTGTATTTTTTTTTTTTTTTTTTTTTGAGTTTGACAAACATGTGTAAAAATGGGAATTGATTTTTTATACACCCTACACAATGGTGAAAATGAATTAAGCTCATAAAATTCTGTGTCCGAGAAAAAATTTTGGAGACGTAATTTTTTTATTTAGATCATTTTTTGGGGGATTTATTTCATAGCAAAAGTGAAGAGTTAGTTCTTTTATGAACTCACTTTTCAGCTAAAATTTTTCTTATGAATGTTTTCCTGTTAGGTATGTGTATAATATATTGCTTTGACATTTTATTTAAAGGTATTTTTTGTAATATTAACTTGAATTTTCTGTAAGGCTGCAAAGGGATAATGAATTATTATAAAAAAAAATTTTTTTTTGTTTTGTGAAAACTTTCTTTAAAAAAATAATTTTTATAAAAACTATAATCCGAAGAAACTAAATAGAGTTGGACGCTAAAAAATAATAAAAAAAATTAAACACTTTAATTATAAAAAAAAAAAAATTTAAATACAACAAAAATTTTTTTAGCAGAAATAACCTCTATAAGGTAGTGTTGTTTAGAATTCGTTTTCAACCTTAGACATTCTATCAATGCTTTTAATATTTGACTTCGAATTGTAGTCGCAGTAAAGACAATGTCATTGCCAGTGCCAATATTGGCAAATAACAATGCCATATTGACAATGTATGCCTTTTTTTGCTTTTTGCAATTTTTCAGTTAGTAGGACGAAACTGTTGGCCTGTTTGGTCTTTGTTTTTTTTTTTTTTTTTTTTTTTTTTGTCATGTGGCGCTTTGATTGTCATGCAATTTTTACTGAAGAATTATTTTGTATAAAGAAATGCCAAAATAATAAAAGTAGTAAAAGTTGTTATCATTTTAATGTTATTGTCATTGTCAAATGACAACACAACATTGGCCTTTTTGTTAGTTTTTCTTTATTGTTTTGGCATTTAAAGTAGAATCATTAGTGGTTTAAGTATTTGCCATAATAAAATTTGAGTTTCATTATAATACTTGCAGGTATTTAATTACAAAAAGCAAGTTTCCAAGTTCAAAATAATTAAATTAAATTTTCTAATGAAAGTTTAGCATTACAACCCAAAAAATCAAATCAATTTCTTTAAAATTTTTAATTACTGATTTACTGAAATTAGTGTAGTTTTTAAAAATCCATAAGTTCTTTTTAAAATTCAAAAAATAATATTTTTTTAATTTTATTTAATGCCACTAATAATGACAATTGCAGATAGTTGAAGCGACAGCTAATTAACAACATAACTTGTAAAGGGTTTTAGGCATTTATTTATGTGTAGCTTCAGGGGGAAAATTACAGCACTTGATATCGAATTAAATTTTTATTTTAATTTTAATATCAATCACATTCTGGGCAACACAAAACAAGAATGAACCGGCTTATAAATTCTGAATTAAAAACTTCTTATGCTTAACTTAGGTTGCACAGAGCGTTTCAATAAAAAAAAAAACAGAAGGGAGCTCATATGGGTCTTCTAATTTGTGCTAACCTTACACTTTAACTATTTAGTGGTTAAGCTTATAATTATATTGTGATTAATGTTTTAAGGCCAGTTTAGTGCCATTTTTCTAGAAGCAACAATAATGCTCCGTTTTAAGAAATTACCAAATTAAAAGAGTAGACTACTTTGTATTAAAAATTTAAACTAGAGATGATTTTTTAGTTTTTTTTTTTTTACTTCAGGAATATTTTTTTAATGAAGACCTTTCTTTTCTACGATATATTGCTGGTGCAAACATAATGTTTTAAACTGTTTAAGAAAAAGTTTGGGTTAGATAATGATCCCATTTTTAATCACGATATTCTAAAGGTCTCATTCAAAAATTAATTTTAAAAAAAAACACTTCTTCTAACGAATCTCATTTTATGCCATAGTTATGATAGAAATGCATACTCAAGGTCGAGATAAGAATAAAGTTATAGACCACAAAATTATAAGCATTACTTCATGACACTATCTAGGTACTTCTATTGATTAATATATTTCGTTTTAAGCAAGAAGTTTTTAAGACACTTTTTGGTTTGTCTATACAAAGCACCCATGATCTAGGCAGTAATCTAACCTGCAACCCCCAAATTGATAGCTTAGAATCTAAGCTAGAGCTTGCTCCCCCTGTGCTTTGATTTTTCAAAACATTAAAGACTAATAATGGACTTATGAAACTAAACTCAATCCAAACTCTCACTTTTAAGACACTAAAAACTAAAAGCCAATATTATCCTCGTATTGATTTTAAATTATTATTATTAAAAAAAACTTTTTTAGAACTTTTTTTTCGTCTATATGAACATCTAAAAGGGCTAATCAAAAACTTGCCATCAGGTGTCTTAGAATAGCTTGTTGTGTCTTTATTTATAACTAATTTAAATTCTTATGTTAAAATTTTACCTATAGATTTTCTCCTTTTTAATTCCAGACAAAAAATATATATAAAATTTTTGACTGCAACATTAAAATGCGCTAAAGTTGTTCTCCATAAAAAAACCAAAGAAATAAAAAACTGCTCACAACAAGCAAATGAAATGAATAAAAACTGAAAAAAATCAAAAAACGGACGCCAACAATTATTTTTAAACAAATAATTGTTGTTGTTTGTTTCTTCTTTTTCAGCAGTACAGAAAGCCATGTTTACAAAGTATCTGTTCGTAGCGAGTGTTAAACAATTTATGTAACACCAAGTGACATATTTTAAAGCTTTTGCTAAAAGTTACCTTAAAGCGACAAATACTGCACTGTTTTTTTGTTGAAATTTTTTTGCTTTTTGTTTTGTAAATTTCCATTAGTAAGTGTGTCCTGTCCAGTATCTGGCAGAAACAAACAATATATGAGTATTTTTAGTTAAAACAATTTTTTGTATGTTTTGTTCTGTTTTTATTGTTTTTTTTTTAACCAAATGTGGAGGTGCATAATGTTTATTACAATCACATGCAACAACTTGCCTCAGATGCATTTACTAAGTAAAGAAAAAAAAATTCTACTATCTGGTCAAATAACAAAGAAAATTGAGTAATGAAAATTTTTTGAAAGCATCAACAACTTATAAGTTACCTTACATCGTTTGTATTGAAAAAAAAAAATTAAAAAAACAAAGATATTCATTTAATTTTTTATGCTTTAAATAAAAAACTTGAAGAATTATATTTTAGAAATCTAATGCCAAGAATCGTCTATTAATTATTATAATTTTTATTAAACTTTAATCCCTAGTATTTCATTTAGTGTCAATCGATAGAATACGATATTACTTTTTTCTCGCTTATAGTAAATCGATATTATAGTTCGCAATATTGACATATATCGATTACTAACGACACTAATTTAATATTATGTAAAACGTTTGCTATCGATTAAATTAACTTAAAAAATTATTTTTATCAAAAATTTGTAAACAATCATTTCTTTCAATATCAAACAAAAATTTCTATCCTTTTTATCCGATATCAAATGTCACGATTTGGGCCCTTGAATAAAATATTAGATAAGTGAGATTAAGTTGAAATTATCAATAATCCATTGACATTATCCTGACAGCATTAAGGAATAACAAACTATATTTTAATTGGTGTCAATGACGATCAGAGTCGCCAGGAGCTAGAAAACAAATATTCTTAATTGGCTAAACAAAAAGGCTAGAAAAAGTTAAATCAAAATCACAAGAAAAGCTAGAAAAAAGTTGAAAAAAGTTCGAGCTTAAAATTCAAAATTTTCTTAGATGTTTTCATAAAGTAACATAAAGTAATAAAAACTAAAAAAATAAAATAATTTTGACACATGGCTACAAATAGCGTTATTCACCTAAAGTTTCTAAAGAGTAGCTACTGCACAGCAAAGAACTTTTGGAACAGCAGAATTACCAAACTGTACCAGAAAACTTAATATTAAATTCATCAAATCCATGAACCTGTGTTTTTTAATTATACGGAATTCTTTACAACAAAATTAAGTTCCTTTCTTAAGTCTTTTGTTTTTATTTGAATTTGAATTTACTCTCTTCCACTTTTACTAATAATGGAAAATACTAAAGGCGGGCCTTAAATTTTTTACTAATGGACGATATTAAAGTTCCTTTTTTAAGTCTTTTGTTTATAAATGAATTTGAATTTGCTGCCTTGAGAAAATAACAATTTGATTTTGTCGCTTAGTGTAATTAATTGATTCAAATACATATTTTTGAACAACACAAACCCGCGAAGGTTATTTGGCTTGTTACAGAAAACACTTAGGGTCTAGACAGGAATCAAACCTGTGACCCTTAGATTGTTGTCTATGGAGGCACTCATAATTAATCAATATGACATTTGCTTTGCTTAAAGTTTTAATTGATGTATAATTTCTTCCTGTATACTTCTCCTATACGAGTAATTATAAAAAGTACTTTCTAAGGGAATATCCAGTAGATTCATAAAGAAATTTGTTCTTCTGTGAATGCAATTTTAGTCAAAATTACTTAATGTAGTGAATCCTGTAATAAAACAACCAGCAACATAAAATAATTTGCTTTTTTATATTTAGATGCTGCTTATTGCCGTTGGTATTGTTGTTGTTATTGTTTCGGTTATTGTAGCCGTCTTGTTGATGTTGCTGCTGAAAGCCAAAAAGGTGACCTAATGTTTATGTGACATGTTTCTACGAGTTGGAGTTTGTTTTGTTTGGCTATTTGTTTGTTTTTATTTTTTGCATTTTTTTTTTATTCCTGCTTTATGTTATGCTCTTTCTTGCAGTTTTCAGCGTTTCATCTTTTTTTTCTCTGCACAAATGTAAGCTGTTAAATAAGACATCATGTTAAATTACGAGCTAGATGCGGTTGGTGTCTCCCTCTCTCTCTTTCTCTCTCTCTCTCTCTCTCTCTTTCTATGTCTCCGTTGTACATGTGGCACCACAATTTTATTACATGTTAAATGTATGTTTTGGTTATGTTTTTCTTCAATCTTTTAAGTTTAATGTGTCACAGTAAAAAAGTTTATACAAACTAACAAACACATACACTTGCAAAAAAAAAATTTCATGTTAATTTTGCATATAGAGCATCATATAGTAGGTATCCCTTTTAAGTTTGGGGGAGATCTCATCGATTAAGTGAACAACATTTACATTTTTAGCGTTGATCCTTGAAATGATGCCAAAAATTTTGTTATTTTTAATCAGATAAAATTATGTCGATTATGGGTGATACAAAATCTAAAGATTTTTAGTAAAAATTTAACTTAAATGTTAAACATTTTCTTGTATTTAGTTGCTGTGATTGTTTTTTTATAAATAACAAGAAAAGTATTAAATGAAAAAAATAAACTTGAGGAAATATATTAGAAAAACACCCGCAATTTATTTTCTCTGATATTTTCTGGACAGAATTGATACACAATAATTACTGGATAACTTTGGTGTAGCACAGTTTAATGAAATTCATTTATAACTATTTAAAGCCATGTAAAAAACGATTAAATTTTTTTTTTAATTTAATTTTCTCTTTTTGATTTTTTATTAAAAAAATAATATTTACAAGGATTCTTACTTTATGTTTCTTATAAAAACTCAGGAAAATTATAAATTTAATTGTTTATTATTTTTCTTAGTTTTTTTGTGCTTAAATTACGCATAAATTTCTAGAATTTTTCTTGGCCAAATCATCTCTTTTTTCTAGCTCCGCTCATAGTGCTGTAGGTCACAGTGCTATAATGAACATTAAATGCTTTCAAATTGAATACTTCAAACCAGCAAATCTGTCAAACTGCTTGTCTTACAAACAGAAAGTTTTGATCAATAATATTACTTACATACACATTGGCTGGTATCATAACATTTATATAACAAATTACAATTTTTTTTTAATTGTGACAAACCCTCATTGAAAAAGTAAGCAAACACCTTAAATTTCTCTTTATATTTTGATCATTATAACCCTAAACTTTTTTTTATATTATTTTTCTTTTTGTTTATATTAAAAAAAGAAAGACCTACATGTCTGATAATTCAAATGTTTTTATGTTTATTACTTTAAGATTAATTTCTTCTTAAGCTAAAAAGATATTACAATCGCATAATGGTTAAAGAAAACCACATAGACTTTCAAATAAATTACATTGCACTTGATTGATTAATAGATGATGTCTTTAACGATTCAATGAATATGTATGAGATGAAAAGAGTTGAGTTATTTTGAATTGTATGCCTCCTGGAGTGTGGCTTATAAATGCATATTGAGGCTTTAAATTTAAACGCAGTGTGGTGTTTGTGTGCTTTACAAATTCTAATTTAATTTGAGTTGAAGTAAACAAAAAAAACTGCACTTAGGTTCCGTTTACATAAATAAAATTTTTTTCCCCCAAACCTTTTTACAATAATAAAAAAAAAACCATGGAAAAAGTAACTGTAGTATAATCAATTATTATTTTTGTTTTTTTACACAAACAAGTCTTCATTCAATATACACACAATAGTTTTTCTCTTGCCTTTAGAGGAGCTTTTGTTGTTGAAGCTGTTAAATAAGAGAAGGTGTTTCCAAAGTCAAAGCCTACACTTAAGACTGGGATATTTACAAATAGGCTGGAATTATTATTATACTCGCTTAATAAGACCTGCATTTAGTATGTTTTATTGCTATTTTGAAGCTTGTTACATAACGTGAGCGATTGTAGAAATGAAATAAAAAAATAAAATCTTCTACAACTTAAATTACATATGTTTACACTTTTATTATTATAAAGAGATTTTATTTTATATAAAAAAATACTAAATTAGAAAAAAATTAAAAAGTAGTAGAAAGTTCCATATTATTCTTTAAATGAAGTGATAACATTTGAGACTGATAAACAAGACCTAAAAAATAGCTCTCACAAAGTAGTGAAATATACTCACTCGCGCACAAAATAATACAAAATACAACAAATGAAAAACATAAACAAAACCCTCAAATACACACACACAAATGAAAGGAACAAAAGAATTGCCAAGAGACTTGCACAACTCACTTGTCAAATATGAAAGCCCTAGTACACTGTACAATACTAAAAAATAACAAACAATGTTATTGTAGAGAGGACCAGAAAAAAGTACATGTGTATCGTCGTTTTGAAAGTTTACATCTGGAACTATCTTAAAAAGGAGCTAAAAATTTCCCCTTTTTTCAAATTTTGTATGTGAATCGACGTAGGTCGTGTGAATCCTAATGTTTAACAAACTTATGTAAAACACAACGGAAAAAATTTATGGAAACTTTCAACTAATTGAAGAGTTATAGGGTTAAAGTGTAAAATTTTTCAATGTATCCTTAAACACACCAACGTTGAAATTTTAACATTAACGACACAAATAAATTGATTAAAAGGTTCCACAACAAATTGCTCGTAATGTTTTACATTTAAGATTCACATGGTTACCTATGCTGACTCACAATTAAACTAAGAAAAAGAGGGAATTTTTAAGCCTGATTTTAAGAAAAGTCTAGATGTAAACATGTGTATATTTCTTTAGTCTCGTCTACCACAAGCAGTTATCAGAACCTTTTTATTTAAAAAATAAAGTTCGATTTTGTTGTATGGTGTAGTTTATGATGATCTTTCCCGAATTCTTAACGACATAGTAATGAAACAACTCCATCCTAACTAACATAATAACAAGGTGCACAACAGATTGAAAGTTTTTTAAATTAATGCAACACTCTGCTCACGTTACTTTCTTTTCTTTTTCAATATATAAAAATTCAAACACCATTATCGCACGAGTTAAAAATTTTGTCAAAAAAAAAAAAAAAAAAAAAAAAACAGCCAATTTTATTTGCTTTAAAAAAAATCAGTGCGTACAAATATGCATGCAAATTCATTTGAGGAGTCTATTAAATATTTTTACATACCATTAAACATTTCATAGTCTAACATTTTGTTACCAAGACTATCAACAGCTTCAAGTGAAAAGCTTTCTTCTGGCTGAACTTGTATATATTTATTTTATTTTGCCACTTTTTGGAAAATTAATTAGTACAAGGCAAGTAAAAAGTGTCAGCGATCTTAATGTCTTTCTTAACAAGGTGATAAACAAATTGTTTAAAATACCAAAAAGTCTTAATAATAGTAATAAATAACTAAAGTGTTTATTTGTTAGATGTAAAAAATTTTAAAGAAAATAAATGGAAAAGGGTTGTTGTTTGAACATTTTTGCATTAAAAAATAACAAATAAATAATAATATACTTGAGTAAAGTAAATTTGCAGTAAATTAAAAACAAGTTAAATTCGCGCGCGGCTGTGCCGAATTTTATATACCCTTCACTGTTTTAGCGAAATATTAATATTATTCACTTTCCACATTTTTCAATAATAGAAAAAATTAAATGAAAGAAGAGAAATATGCCGCGTTAAATATGTTTTAAAGTACCCCATTACGTTCTTTAATATTTGTAAATATATTTACCAAATACGCCTTACGTCATTAAATATTTCTATATTTATAACAGCAGTTTAACGGAGAACGTCTACATTTGTAACCTACCAACCAAATATTCAGAAATTAATTTGGATTATTTTTAAATTTTTTTTTTAAATTTCATATAACGCAGTGCTGTTACTCGGAAGAGTTTTGGCAATTTCCGTTTTGCATCATAAAATAAAAACCACGAATTACTTCCTAAATGTTAAAACATTTTCAAAAATCATAGAGCCTACAGATTAAACTTCTTTTTGGTTTCATTAATTTGCATGTTCAAAATCGGTAGTGGTACCGCTGCCAAATTACAAAAAAAAAAAAAAAAAATTAAAAAATAGTTCAAAGCAACTTCTGCGTACTTGGGCAATAGATTACAAATTTAGATGATCTCTCTTTTAAAATGATATATGTTATATCTCGTAATCGTCTATGGTTCGCTCGGAAGTTGCTTTGGATAATTTCGAAACTTCCATAAAACCCAGTGCTATTACTCTAAGTGATTTTAACAACTTCCTAATGAACCATAAAAGCTTGTGGGATGGGGCATATATTATTTTAAACAAGAGATCATTTGGATTTGTAATCTACTGCCAACATACTCAGAAGTTAGTTAAGACTTATTTAAAAAAAAATTTTTAAATTTGCATATACCCTAGTTTTGTTGCTTTGAAGGATTTTTACCATTCCCCACTTTGACGAGGTACTATTCCCGATTTTTTGAAGAAAAATGACCAAAATCAGAAAGAAATTTAATCTGTAAATTCTAAACTTTCTGGAAGTACTTTAACATTTTCTTAAAAAGTCGTAATTTTTATTTTATTATTCAAAATAGAAACTGCCAAAATCCTTGAGAACAACAGTATTGGGGTGTATGGAAATTTCAAAAAAAAATTTAAAATAGTCCAAAGTAATTTCTGAGTATTTTAGCAATAGATTAAAAATCTAGACAATCTCCTCTTTAAAATGAAATGTGTCTTATCTCACAATCTTTAATGTTTCGTCGAAAAGTTGCTGAAATCACTTAGAGCATCAGCACTGGGGTATATGGAAATTTTAAAATAATCCAAAGTAACTTCTGAACGAACCAAAGAAGATTGCGAAATGGGACATATATAATTTTTAGTATGAACTTAAAGAAATTATTGTCTATTCAAAGCAATTTTCTCAATTGCACCAAGCTATCACAACTTCGGCTGTGACAATTTTATTTCTTACTAGTCAAAAATTCAGTTGTCACAATCGAATTTTTAGTTGTGGCGATAGAAATTCAGTAATAGAGCTACAAATACTATTAAAATTATCATAATTTGTATTGTTCAGTTGAATTTCAGTCATTTTAAATATAAAATTTAATCATCATTACTGAACTTATAGCTGACAACAAATTCAGTTGTTACAAAAGTTATTTTCGAAATGAGTTTGTAACAAAAAATTTTATTTCTACTTTTTAATAGAAAATTAAGAACTTTGCTTTCATTATAATAAATTTATAGTTTTTTAGATTTTACTTTATTCTTTTCATAAGGACTTAAACTACAGATTGCATGCTGCTAGAATTTTATAACTGATTTTGCTACAAAATTGACACATTTTTCTCTTTGAACCTGTTGTTTTCCTATAATTTCATATCAAATTAAATTTTTTTTGTTTATTGTTTGCTGTTTCAATAAAATTTTAACAATTATTAAAGCAAAAGCAAAAAAAAAAAAAAAAAAAATTAGCACAATTTCATGAATCAATAATTCTACTTTAGACAAAGTAAGTCAAATTGAGGCAAACAAAGTATGTGGATAGATGTGGTAGTTCCACTGCTTGCACCAAGAAAAAATATTCAAAACCTAATTCTTCTTTAAGAAAAACAAACAGAAGTACAAGAACGGAAGCAGTAATACAAAGTTCAATGAAACAAGAGAAGAAAAAAAACTAAACTGCACGTGACTTAACCACAAATGGAGAACTTTTTTTCTATATGAACGGTTAAATATTGGTGTGCTTTTATTTGTTTTTATAGCATACAGCCATACATACTCGTACCTACATGAAAGGATAACAAAGATTATTTTATTCAACTTTAGCTTTTAGCTTAGTTGACTGCGTTTGTGATCATAATGATAATGGTCATCATCATCATCATCATCATCATCATCATGATTGTGAAATTTCATGCGTTACCAAATATGGATGATCTATGCATTAGAACCATGTGGGCTTTCATTTAAGTTTAGATTAACTGATGTTTACATTTCATTGAGTAACGCTTTCAAAGCAGAATGTATAAAAAAACGTATCTATAACAGCTACAAAAACTGTTGAATTTTAAACCAAATAATTTTGAAATTTATGTTCATTCAATTTAGGTATATTATATGGTGGTGAGGCAATTGAAAATCTAAAACAAAGAAAAGAAAACTCTTGGAAGCTATTATTTTAAGTATGAATACCCAAATGTTCTAAAAAAAATACAGAAAGAGTTGTTAGAAAAAAGTAGAAAATGCTGGCATAAGTATGCTGTAGAACACATAAACTAACAAATAAGAAGAGACAGTGTTAGCTGGCAGTAAAGGACATACAAAAGTAAGAAAGAGTATGACATGCTTATAAAAACAAGTCTCAATTTTTTTCTATCGCATCCTTAAAGCCAGTTTTCAAACTTAAATATCTTTGATATAAAATAATAATTTATTAACTAAATATTATTTAAAAAATATAATGCTTACTTATTATTACAAAAGGGGTTTTACTGTTTTCTTAGTATTTGTAGTCATATAAAAAAATAATATAAAGTTTGATTTAAGTTTTTGCTTAAACTCCCTATTTAAGTCATTAAATTGTTAAATATTATGGGCGTTTAGCAAGCACGTTTTACGTTTCTGTTCCTTTTTTTTGGTTTTGTTGTTGCTATTTTAAGTTCTTACCGTGACGTATAAAGCGTTCTTATCTTAAGTGCTGATGTTGCTACTGAATTTGGTAGAGCTTCAGTTTTTTAATGCACAACTTTATGGCAGTTGAAAGAGTGCATGGTAAAATTAAAAGCAATAAAAAGAAAGAAGTGCTAAAAAAAATATCCTAGAAAACCTTGGATATTATAAATGGTGATTCAAGTGGAGTTACCAAATGCCATTCATTGCTGATAAATATTCTAGATATTTTAACAAAAATAATTAAAAGTCGAGGAGCATTGAAATTTGACTAGTGTCTAACTAATTCAGCTGATCCCAGCTGATGCTATTTTAAAATGTGAAAACAACTGCGCATGCTCATCCATTCGTTCTACGGAAAACAAGAGCCTTCAGCCTGAACTCGTTGTCGTTTGTTCCACCGCGAGACTATTACATACTTTCTATGACCAGAAATTGAGGACAGGGATCTGGCCGTTATGTGGTTCTCACAGGATTGTTATACTTTCCACACATCCAACGATGATGTGATTTAACACCCTTGGACTTCTTTCTTTGGTGATATTGAAAGGAAAAAGTAAACGTCAATAAGCCAAAAATAATTCAGGAGCTAAATATTGAGCTTAATGGGCACATTAACGACATTGAACTTCAATTATGTCTCAGAGTCATGGAAAATATGGACCATCTGATAGAGGTATGCCACCAAAGCCTTTCCAGGCATTTGTCCAATATTTTTCTTCACACATAATTGTCATAGATCTTTGTTAATGTTATGAAAACTTTTTGTTTTATTTACAATACAATGACTAAATAAAAAGTTTGATTGTTATTGTTGTAAAGTAGAAATAATTTTTAAATCACCCTTTATATCACACCACAGGCTGGACAACTCTGCCATCAAATTATAAATTTTCTACTAAAAGCAAAAAAAGAGTAATAAAAACCCAATTCACCTGAAGCCCAACAAAAGAATAATTTGAACTTTAAAAAAAAGAAATTAAAATAAATTGCAAAAACACTTTAAAACATTTATGAAAATATTTTAAGACCGTTTAAAACAATGATCTTCGCATTGACAATAATTTGCAAAAATTCAATGGCAAATAGCAAACTGGAAAAAAATAAAAAATTAAAGCATTGAACTATAAAATTGCAGCCAAAAACTGCTCCTGAAAAAGAAAAATCAACAACGAAAATACCAAAAATGATTGCAGATCACACATAGCAACATGTCATTTAACATGTCAACAACAATTACTACCGTAACAATTGCCAGTCACAAGCCAACAACACTTTTATCCTGATTGTAACAGCAATAAAAGAATTTTGCCCAACTAAAATCCAACAAAACTTAAAGTGACACCAAACTATGCGTTTAAGTGTGACTTGACGGCATAGCAGTCGTCAGAAACAAGAAAACACCGTCATCATCATCATCAACACACAATTGTCCGCCAAGTAACGACAAGACGCGACATGAAAATTTTTTTTTTTTTTTTTTTTTTTTTTTCACTTAAACATTCACCACCAATGAATATGTTATTAAGGTGTTGGCTATTATTTAGTGCATAAGTATGAAAGTATATGCAATATTTCATGGCAAAGTAGTAGTGTAAAGTTACAGTTGATACTTTAAAAGATTATTAGTTGAACTCAAGGAGTGACTGAGTGACATGATATGCTTGCTACCTCTAAAAAGACATTTGCAAATTGTAACCATAATTTGTATGTGACTGACTGCCTATTACCTGTTAAAAAAACCTTTTTCTTTACAAGCACATTTCCTCTATAATGAATTTAACTTTCTTAAATCCAAAAACATCATTGAAATTTTACTGCAAAATATTTAAAATTAATTTATGTATGTATATACATCCAAATTTAGGAATATGGTGTTCACATTTGCTTATGTATTACACTGGTCAGCACTGAAAAAATTTCCATAGTGTTTGTATTCGTGTTCGATTAAATAAAGTGTATTGCTTACGATAATAATACTGATTTTTTTCTAGCAGCTCTAGTTTTTCATTTATGGGCAGGTTAATAATTATGACTACTTCAAGCAGTTACTGTGGTTGAAGAAAAAATACTTTTATAAGATTTTCTTGAATAATTGTTCAAACATAATGCAATGCCCCATTTCCCGCATATTGTGCGGATAAAACCCTGACATCTGGGACATTTGCATTGAATTTTCTTTATATGCAGAAAATTATGAGTCAATGTTCACAAAGTGAGAGCTACCGTTAAAATATACTTAAAAAATGTCTGACTTTGACAAAAAAATACGTGTAAATTAACTAAGTCTTATAGACGATATGTATCCACATGACAACGCGATGAATTAACAGTAATTTTTCTTATCACAACAGTAATTATAGAATGCAATTAATTTAGAACCGACGAATAAATACTTTTCAATATAAATTTTTTTTATTGTGGCTGCTGGCATTATCAGTTGCTATGCTGGTCATACCATAAAACCTACAAACTCATGGCATCGTAATATGTCATGCTAGCACACTTTTACACTTCTCTCAACGTATTGAAAACAATTATTGAAAATAATAAATTATCTTTTGGGGGTTTTGTTAAAGTCATATCATATTTTATGGACTGAAAAGAATGCATCATTAGAATAATGAATACCTTAAAACACTAACAAGTCTAGTGCAGTAAAATGAAGTATTTCTGAAGAGCCCACGCAAATTGGAGACCTCAAGCTTAATAAAATAGCCATATTATTAAAAGCTGACTTTTCTTCATAAGAAATATATATATTTTTGTATAGTGAAAAGTTTATGAAAAGTTCGTGAACAGTTTGTGAATAGTTCGTGAGAAGTTTGTAAAAAGTTTGTAAAAAGTTTGTGAAAAGTTCGTGAAAAGTTGGTGAAAAGTTTGTGAATAGTTTTTTTTTAATTTAGGCAGCACAATGCCTATATAGTTAACTTTATAGTTCACTTTATAGGTAACTTAATAGGTTAATTTATAGTTCACTTTAAAAATAAAGTTCACTTTAAGTTAAAGTTCACTTTAAGTTAAAGTTCACTTTAAGTTAAAGTTCACTTTAAGTTAAAGTTCACTTTAAGTTAAAGTTCACTTTAAGTTAAAGTTCACTTTAAGTTAAAGTTCACTTTAAGTTAAAGTTCACTTTAAGTTAAAGTTCACTTTAAGCTAAAGTTCACTTTAAGCTAAAGTTCACTTTAAAGTTCACTTTAAGCTAAAGTTCACTTTAAGCTAAAGTTCACTTTAAGCTAAAGTTCACTTTAAAGTTAAAGTTCACTTTAAGTTAAAGTTCACTTTAAGCTAAAGTTCACTTTAAGCTAAAGTTCACTTTAAGCTAAAGTTCACTTTAAGCTAAAGTTCACTTTAAGCTAAAGTTCACTTTAAGCTAAAGTTCACTTTAAGCTAAAGTTCACTATAAGTTAAAGTTCACTTTAAGCTAAAGTTCACTTTAAGCTAAAGTTCACTTTAAGCTAAAGTTCACTTTAAGCTAAAGTTCACTTTAAGCTAAAGTTCACTTTAAGCTAAAGTTCACTTTAAGCTAAAGTTCACTTTAAGCTAAAGTTCACTTTAAAGTTAAAGTTCACTTTAAGCTAAAGTTCACTTTAAGCTAAAGTTCACTATAAGTTAAAGTTCACTTTAAGTTAAAGTTCACTTTAAGCTAAAGTTCACTTTAAGCTAAAGTTCACTTTAAGCTAAAGTTCACTTTAAGCTAAAGTTCACTTTAAGCTAAAGTTCACTTTAAAGTTAAAGTTCACTTTAAAGCTAAAGTTCACTTTAAGTTAAAGTTCACTTTAAACTAAAGTTCACTATAAGCTAAAGTTCACTTTAAGCTAAAGTTCACTTTAAGCTAAAGTTCACTATAAGCTAAAGTTCACTTTAAAGTTAAAGTTCACTTTAAGTTAAAGTTCACTTTAAGTTAAAGTTCACTTTAAAGTTAAAGTTCACTTTAAGTTAAAGTTCACTTTAAGTTAAAGTTCACTTTAAGCTAAAGTTCACTTTAAGCTAAAGTTCACTTTAAGCTAAAGTTCACTTTAAGCTAAAGTTCACTTTAAAGTTAAAGTTCACTTTAAAGTTAAAGTTCACTTTAAAGTTAAAGGTTACTTTAAGCTAAAGTTCACTTTAAGTTAAAGTTCACTTTAAACTAAAGTTCACTTTAAGTTAAAGTTCACTTTAAGCTAAAGTTCACTTTAAGCTAAAGTTCACTTTAAGCTAAAGTTCACTTTAAGCTAAAGTTCACTTTAAAGTTAAAGTTCACTTTAAAGTTAAAGTTCACTTTAAAGTTAAAGTTCACTTTAAAGTTAAAGTTCACTTTAAGCTAAAGTTCACTTTAAGTTAAAGTTCACTTTAAGTTAAAGTTCACTTTAAGCTAAAGTTCACTTTAAGTTAAAGTTCACTTTAAAGCTAAAGTTCACTTTAAACTAAAGTTCACTATAAGCTAAAGTTCACTTTAAGCTAAAGTTCACTTTAAGCTAAAGTTCACTATAAGCTAAAGTTCACTTTAAAGTTAAAGTTCACTTTAAGTTAAAGTTCACTTTAAAGTTAAAGTTCACTTTAAGTTAAAGTTCACTTTAAGCTAAAGTTCACTTTAAGCTAAAGTTCACTTTATGCTAAAGTTCACTTTAAGCTAAAGTTCACTTTAAGCTAAAGTTCACTTTAAGCTAAAGTTCACTTTAAAGTTAAAGTTCACTTTAAAGTTAAAGTTCACTTTAAAGTTAAAGTTCACTTTAAGCTAAAGTTCACTTTAAGCTAAAGTTCACTTTAAGCTAAAGTTCACTTTAAGCTAAAGTTCACTTTAAGCTAAAGTTCACTTTAAGCTAAAGTTCACTTTAAAATTAAAGTTCACTTTAAAATTAAAGTTCACTTTAAGTTAAAGTTCACTTTAAGCTGAAGTTCACTTTAAGTTAAAGTTCACTTTAAGTTAAAGTTCACTTTAAGCTAAAGTTCACTATAAGCTAAAGTTCACTTTAAGCTAAAGTTCACTATAAGTTAAAGTTCACTTTAAGTTAAAGTTCACTTTAAGCTAAAGTTCACTTTAAGCTAAAGTTCCCTATAAGCTAAAGTGAACTTTAAAGTTAAAGTTCACTTTAAGCTAAAGTTCACTTTAAGCTAAAGTTCACTATAAGTTAAAGTTCACTTTAAGTTAAAGTTCACTTTAAGTTAAAGTTCACTTTATAGTTCACTTTAAAGTTTACTTTATAGTTCACTTTATAGTTAACTATATAGTTCACTTTAAAGTTCACTTTATAGTTGACTTTATAGTTAACTTTATAGTTCACTTTATAGTTCACTTTTTTAGTTTACTTTATAGTTCACTTTATAAATAGTTCACTTTAATATGGTTAAAAATAACTAGAAACATAATTATCGTATTCATAATAATGTGTCGATGCTTCAATTAAACAATAATATTTTTGTGGAGAAGAAATTACGTTTGAGGTAACCATATTCAGAAATATTTTTTTTTCGTGAGTAAATCCAATAAATTATGCACCGCATTCAATATTGTAATTCTATTCTTTTTTATGAAAAACTTTAAAACTTCGATACGAAGTACAGTGGTTTAGGTCCAGAATACTGCCATTTAAAATATAAGTAAAAATATATTGGAGTTCCTTAATATTAATTTAAAATTTTTATAAAAATGTTCTATTATATTCAGCTGCATTGAACTTAAAAAAATATTTTTAAAGGCACATCGATGCTGTTAAGAATTAACAAAAATGTGAAATGTGCAAATTAGAAGTCACTTGTAGGCTACTCTTTTAGCCACCAAAAACAAACATCAACACATGAATTTATACATACAAGTAAGTTAACTTTACTGTCACTTCAAATCCAATAGCGAAAGGCGTTACAAATTCCATCAATGTGGCATTTTTTTTTTTTTTTAAGTCAAGTCAAGGATAAATTTTACTTTTATCTTCATGTTTATGTGTTATTTTTCTAGTTATGGTCAAATGAAATAAAATAAAATATGGGTAAACCTAATAACATCAACTAATAATGAACATACATATGTGCTTGTGTATGTGATATTTATTTATTTCTAGTCATGCTTGTTTATAACCAACTAACAGTCAGAGACTTAAATGATACCACTGAAGTGAAATTTGTTTTGGTCCATTTCTTTTATAGAGCGGGTGTTCGTTGTTTTTTATTTCTTTTTTATTTATCGTTTGCTACTTCACCTCTCAAACACACACAAATACTTAGCTTGAAAATGCTAAAAGGTTTGTATGCATGTGTTTGTGTCAACGCTATATGCTATGGTGCTCTGTAGATCCCATTTGGCCTAGTTAAATCACTTGAAATTGATCGATTTATAAATTAAATTTATTTTATTGACTTAAGCTGCCGTTAAATAGGGTTTTGTTGTTAGCAAACTAGAAACCGTCTTTTAAATGCAAACAATTGTTTGCGATCATGATTTATCATTATGGACACATGAGAGGAATTTTTGCTGTGATTTAAAGATATGAAGTTTTTTCTTACCCCAAATTAAACTAAAGTAATTTTTTGTTTTTTTTTTTTGTTTTGGTAGAAATGTGTTGCGGCAACAGTAAAATAATAACACTTGATTAACAAAAATTAAGAAAACTGAAAGTGGATTGGATAAATATTTTGGGAAAATTATAAAACAAGTAACTACAAATTCTACTAAAGGCCAGTTTAAGGGACACTATATTAAAAATATTTTGTATATAAGAATATGTAGCAATATAGTAAAACCGCTTATGTCTTATTAAAATATTTTTAGAGGACTGCAATTTAGAAGCGTTTTTCTTACAAAAATATTAAAATTATTTTGCAGGTCTCTCTACTATAATAGTAGCAGGGAAGCAAATTGCATCTTCGTAGATAGTCGAACGACTCTTCTGGCAAACTCAATTTAATGCTGTTATAGTTGGAAAATGCAGGCCTGTGTTATCCAATGTGGAATATTAGGCTGACATATCTTTGGCATAAAGTCAGTCATGGTCGCTATACCGCTTTATAGCATCAGAAGTGTCATTTTTGAATACTCTCAAAGGAAAGCCACACATCCCTACAAACATGTGTAATATTTTATAATAAAAAAGGACTTCAAAAAGTGAAGCTTGCTCATCAAACATGGAACTGATATGACGGTAAACGTTGCTTTCAGCTGCTGAGCAGAAATAGAAATGTTATTTTAAGAATAGCGACTGTGATACATGGTTACGGGGGGATCGGCACACACACTGCCAGGCTAGAACTGCTCTTCAAAATAATTAAAACAGTTGCAACTACTAGTGCCTGGCTCTTGCGTTTTTCAGACACAACTTTTCTAATTCAAACTTTATGGAAGGCCTATCTGAGATATCTAAAAAAAACGTTAGGTCTGGTTCAAAACAGAATCTTTGAGTTTTAATTGAGGGGGGTTACATGCAAGTCTACCAACCAACTAACCATTTTCACTCTAGCAAGCAGTATTGTTTTCATTGTCATCTCGTTAATCACTCAACCACCATAAAATAGTTACTGAGTTAATTGTGAAAACAATTTAAGTTTTACTGAAGATGTGATAAGCGATTTTCTTCAGTTAAATCACTTGAAATTGTAATATGAAGAAAATGACACGAATGTTGATTGATAACAAAGAATATCAGGGTAGCAAAAACTTTCATAACATTATGTTCTCTGAAGAGAACAATCGACTTACTGGATTCAACTGGAATAGGATTAATTATAGAGCATTGAAGATTATTAAAACTCTGGGAAAATATGAAGATCAGTTATAATAACCTCTGCATTTCATGTAACCAAGATAAAGATACAACCGCTATTATGGTCTAATTTGGAACTGTTTTCTTTATAACTATCTGTAGTGGCAAAGAAGTCTTTGAATTCTTAAGGAATACTAGACTTACGAACTATTTTTCACTTGAGAGTGGTATTACAAGAGTTCTATTCTAGCTGTAGAGCCCAGGTGACTTGTTCCAGCAACTGGTGCTAAGTTTGGTTACACAAATTTGTAGTCTAAGCTGCTTAAAATAATTTCTATTCTAGTTAGAAGTGGAAAAGGAGGGTATAGTCATGGATGTAATATGGTCGGTGATGCAGTGTCTGTAGTATATGACTCCTTTCTATTTCTCTTCTAGTCTTTTTTAGATAGATATACAGGCACACCAATCATATTTTGTAACTTTGTTGTGGCTAGTGAGTATTATTAGGATTTTAAATCGTATTGTATTCTTGATTCGTTAAAAAAATCCAATAGCTTAAAAAAAATCATATAGAAAATAAAAGAAAGGAATATTCTTATGCGTCTAAAAATAAATTACGTTGGAATAAGTTTGTTATTTTATTTGCATTAATTTTATTAGCTTTCAAAAATTTAAAGCTTTAGAGAATATCATAGCTCAAAACGGAGTTAACGACTTTAATTGAGGGCCCTTAGACAGCCATGTAAGCCAGAGAATATCTTAATGTAGAAAGCAATATTTAATACACGCTTTGGTAAATTAAAACTTGATCTTTGTTTGATGCCTTCATGGCTTAATGTTTTTCACAGGCCTATTTCTTTAATAGCTAGATAATATAATATTGAGTGATTACCTAGACAGCATCTTAAATAGTGCCTAATAGCAAAAAAAAAGTACCCAAAAAAAAAGCAGAAAATAAAAAATAAAAAGTTTAGCTGAAAAAAACCTTTTGAACTTCAACGTGCATCACTTGTTGCACAAATCAGCCGATTAAGATCGGACACCAAAAATTTTAACACAGAACAAAAAACAAGCACTTTCAGACACACAGCAAAATCAAAATAAAATAAAAAAACTCAACAAAAACATATGTCAGCTTTCATGTGACTGATATTAAAGCATTAAAAATCCTCCAACGTTGTTTCTTAAATAGAGACAATGAATGCATGGAGTATGCATGTATGAAAAGTTGTTTGCCATATTATGTTGCAAGCATGATATAAATAAAATCACAGTAGCAACAGTTTTACTTAACATTCTAATTAGATTGTCAACAACACGAAAACAACCTCATTTTCAAACTAAATGTTTTTTTTTTTTTTCTTGGAGTTGTTGTTGTTGTTATTGTTTAACCAGGAGCTAAGGAACAAAGTATATTGTATACTGAAATCATTAGGCAAGTAGACACAAGTGTGTGTGTGTAAAAGTAAAACACTACAAAATCTGCATAAACTTAACTTTTTTTGTTGTTTTATTAAGTTCATTAACATGCACAGGTTAATTACTACATTTCTAGGAGATTCAAAACGTAAAATTTCACAGAAATAAGCCATTAAACATACGAGCATATTCATGTACTGAAAACGTATGTATGTATGTGTTAGTATATACAACAAAGTCAAAATGACATTCATCCTTTTTTTATTCGCTAATGTACGCTTGATCTTTTAGGTTGTGTTACTTAACCCTTTATTTCAACCGAGTTATATAAAAAATTACTGTCGCAAATATTAAATTAAGAAAAACTATATTATAAAAGGTATTTAAGTTTCCCATCTTGCAGAAACCACATAGTCTCTAATTTTTGCTCTTTCATTTGAGACACAAGAAAATTTCGAATCATGTCTTGGTACCGTTCAGCAGTAACAGTAACTCCAACACCTTCATGATTTTCAAAAAATAGGAACCAATGATGTTTTTAGCCGATGCAATGATGTTTCATGGATTAATGAAGGATTCTGTGTTCTCCAAAACCGAGCCATTGGCTGATTAGGATACTATTGATGCAATTTCTGCTGAGTAGCAATAATGTAACGACTATTTTCAATAAATATTGTCACTACCGCTGCTCCATCCATAATAAAATTTGGACATCTCTACAACAAAATGGTTAAAGCGAAATTAAAACTGAAATCAAGATGGCTTGCAATCCAAATGGCAGCGGGACTTTTGCTCTTCCTTGTAGCAATGCTACAACTCTAATACGGTTTTATTAAGCGAACTTTTTAAGATTCAGCTTTGAGGGAGGCTTGATATCATGAACGTATTTTTTTATGAACTTTATTAAAACAACTTGTGCCTTTAGATTAACAAATAAAAATTAATTTCTTCATGAGAATATCCTTCCCTCATAAATAGGCTGATAATTGAAATAAAACGTAGTCTATTAATGGGTTAATTTAAGAACATTTACGTGATGTTTTAAAGCTTAAATATTAAAGAGTACGAGCATTTAAGGCATCTGTGGTGCTAGATACCACAACAGGCAACGCCACCGCCATTGCCACCAACATACAACAATAACAAAAACCATACAATAAATGCATGTTCAACACAAAAACAATAAAAAGAAGAAAAAAATAAATAAATGATAAGATGCCTTCTGCAAACAAAGCATCACCACCACTCCAACACTTTAAGATTAATATAATAAATAGAAACCTTCGTAAAAGTCAAGAACTCTAAATAAATAAAGTCTAAATAAAATCCTAAGCAAATGAGTAACGGCGGTATATTTTGTGTTTAACAACAAAATACTTTTTTGTTGCAATTTTGAAGCTCCTGACAACAAACACATGTTTAGTACAGCAACAAAATATAAACGACAGTAGCAATATCTGCAGTAGCAACGACATTACTGACGGTCATTAAAACAAAAGCAACAGCCAAATAAATATAACCATATGAATCAAAATGAAGCATACCATGCATGGGCAATACACGAATCACGGTTATAACCTTTTGTACTTAAAACAAAAAATTAAAAGAAAACACAATCTCTTTGATATTCTTATTTGTTTTTTGTTTATTTTATTTTATTTTATTTTATTTTTTCCTTAGTGGTTTGTTTAAATGGTCTTATGCGACAAACAACCAACAAAACCTACCGCGTGAATAACTAATTTCAACGGAACCTAAACAAAATCCCTATTGAAATAAAAAACCCAAACGCTAACAAACAATAACAACACCACCACCAAGCAGGCCATTTTAAATAAAGGATAACCCATTTATCACCCACCATCACTGTTAACATTTAAACACCAACTAACTGGCTTCAAACCGACATTATTTAACAGTGCAATATTTAAGAGTCCATACAGTCAGTCAGTTGTATTTTGCTTGTTGCTACTGCTAGAACTTTAGAACAATACAATATTTCGGTGTTTTTGTTGCCACATTAAACAACAGCAAACAGCAAGTTATTCATATTATTTACAATAAGTTTTTGTTGCTAAAGGAAAAAATAAACAAACAAACAAAAAACACAAATCGTGCATTAACACTTTTGGAAAATAGGTTGTGGAAAAATACACACCTGATAACTACAAATAATAAATTTTAGAAAAAAACCCCTTTTTCTTTAGGTTTTTTTTTTTTTTTTTTTTTTTTATTGCAAGATCATATTGAATACTTGACTTCAAATATTTTTCATATAGAAAGCATCAAAAAAATATTGAAGATTTAGGAAGCAAGCAAGGAGTAGTCTGAAATTTGTTTATGTAAAAAATAGAGAAATTATAGAAAATCTATTGCAAAACGTATTCATGTATAAAGTAATCTCAGCAACAGAAAAAAACAAAAAGAAATAAACTTTGACAGTTGCAAGTACAAAACACGATTGCTCTTATATTATATCTGAATATCCCTAGAGATATTGCTGAATAAAACTATAAAAAAAACCGAGACCATATTACTGAATTCGATTCCATTTCCTTTAAATAACGCTGAAATTTCAATCGATGTCTTAGGTTGCAATTTAATTCAAAATTTGAATTAATTTTTTTATTTTAAAATATTTTTTTTTAATTAAAATGTAAACTATTTGCTTTTTTTAATGGTAATTTGCTTCCAGATTAATTAATTCAAAATTTTAATAAAATTTCCAAAAATATTTATTTTAAATTAAAATTCAAACTATTGTTATTTTTTAATTTAACATAAAATATTTTTTATAATTTTTATGTTAAAATCGATTTTCAAATCATAATCGAAAAACGCAAAATAAAAAATAGAAAAATAAAAATTAACTGTTCAAGAAATCCTCAAATATTTTTTAGATTAGAACTAATATTTCCAGATTAAATTTTTGCCAACTCAACCATTTTCCAACAGTGTTTTTATGTTTGTTCATCTGGCCTTTATCAACAACAAACCAGTAAAAGAACTGAAAATAATCACTTTAAGGATTTACAATAAACACTTGGTTCATACATATAATAAAGCATATTTTGAAGAACCTTTACAAACAGTCGTAGGATTAAGAAACATTACCCAGGGGAAGGAGACGGCCCATTACGATTAACAGTAAAACAAATAATTAAATTTTTGTAACAAAAAATGTTATCTTAAAAAAGCACTAGCCTATCAAATTCTCCTATCTAAAATTTATTTCATATTGTAAGTTTTCCCCTAGGCGCTTAATCATGACTTTGCAGATTGCAAGCAATCGGGATAGAGAAGCTTGTGGGGTAGCTAAAAACTCACAATTTCTATTTAGAGGAGAATCTTACTATTTTATTTATTATTTCTATAGAGCTTTGCTCTTTTATCCTTTTTTTCTCACATTTAGCCTTGAAATTTCTAATTTAGCCTCTAGCTTTTTTCCTAGCCTTTTTTCATTTTCAAAATCGGCTTAAATAGCCTTTTTTGTTTGTCGCAATTTGTTTTGTTGTGAATAGTGCAAAAAAAATTTTTTAACATTTTTTAAAAATGGTAATTTTTGGCGAAAATTTTTTTTCGCACTATAGGCAAAAAAAAAAATCTAATTAAAGGCGATACGTTTATCTATTTAACACAATAGAAATCAAATCGATATCTTGAAAATTAAACAAATTATGACCAAAAAGGTAAGCAGTTCTACTACTGCCTCTTTCCGGCCACTTTTTAGTTTTTGTCACTGTGCGTTCTCTTCTTGATTTTTTTATAAAATTCAGAATTATTATTTTGAATTTTAAGCTATAGTTTTTCAACTTTTTCCTAGCTCTTTTTTGTGAGTGAATTAGCTTTTTCTAGTTTTTTTTCAGCGAATTTAGCTTTATTTTTTTAGCTCCTAGCAACGCTGTTTCAATCAAATGATTCACAATGATTATTTAAACGCTTGTAGTTAGTTTTAATCAAAACAGTTGACGTCTTGTTAATAAAAAATTAAAGATTGTCGGATGAGACACATATTATTTAAAAGGGGAAGCTGTCTTGATTTGTAATCTACCGCCAAAATACTCAAAAGCTATTTTCGATTATTTTTAAAAATTTTTGAAATTCCCATATACTCCACTGATGTTGGTTTGA
Organism: Thelaira solivaga; assembly: GCA_947397855.1. NCBI lineage: Eukaryota > Metazoa > Arthropoda > Insecta > Diptera > Tachinidae > Thelaira > Thelaira solivaga. The sequence continues at coordinate 15,248,005 of OX377611.1, read as the reverse complement.
GGGATTTTTACCCTTCCCTACTTTGCCGATGTACCATTCCCGATTTTGCCTACGAAAATTACCAAAATCAAAAAGGAATTTGATCTGTAAGTGTTTTAACATTTTCGGAAAAATTAGTAGTTTTTATTTTATGATGCAAAACGGAAACTGCAAAAATCCTTGAGTACAACATTATTGGGGTTTATTGAATTAAAAAAAAAAAAATTTTTTAATAGTTAAAAGTAATTTCTGAGTATTTGGGTGGTAGACTATTCCTCAGGGCAATAGCCCAAAGTAACTTCTGAGTATTTGGTCAGTAGGTTACCAAAAAATATATATACTCGTATAAGTATTTGAAAATATATTTAGAAATACTAAAAAACTTCAGGGGTACGTTAATACTTATTTTCAGGGTAGCGAAAATATTCATGCCATTCCGATATCGAAAGTGAACAAGGGAATTACTTGGACTGACCCGGTCAGGAATTCGTATTGTCACGGGATTCCTGACTGGACATTGCACAGTATTGAAACACCTGGCGAATATTAGGATCAGTCAAAATGACCTCTGCAGGTTATGTAACGAAGATGAAGAAACAGCAGAACACGTATTGTGTCACTGTAATGGTCCCGTGTGGACCCGTTTTCGCTACTTAGGACAATATTACCTACAACCGTCAGATATAGCGGACAAATCACCCAAAGAAGTTTCTGAATTCTTAATAAATACTAGACTCTGGGAGGATTTGTAACTTGAGAGTAGTGTCACAATAGGTCTATTTTGGCCGCAGTGACCAGGTGACTTGTTCCCGATCCTTATTGTAATTCTAATTCTAATTATAATTATAATACCTCTTTAACTCGGCATATTTATCTTCACTTTCTTAATTTTTTTTTTATATTTTTGAAATTTTAGAAAGTGAAAAATATTAGTATTTCACTAACACAGTGAAGGGTATATAAGACTCGGCCCTGCCGAATTGAACTTGTTATTCACTGCTCATATAAAAGCAAATGTATCTGTCATTAATTTACTTGTGACCATTTTTGTAGCTGAATTTTTTTTTTTTTTTGATTGGTAAGTAGGGCATGACCCAAAACACACATTTCATAAAAAAATATAATTTCAAGATAAATATTATTATTTTGTGAATTCATGTATCACATGTAAAAGTAGCACTTTTCACGCTAAATTTGTAACGTTATATTGTTCTAACCAGGTCATAAAAGGGCTTCATATTAAAGAAAGTCAATTTCAAAAAAAAAAAAATTAAATATAAAAAAGTAAGTATTGTAAAGTCCACTAAGGCATTCCCTACAAAAAAGAAATCCCAATTTTTGTTTATATTTTTTTTTACTTTTTTAACAAGCAACTGCCTTTATACATATATTCTATAATATTGTATTTTCTTTACTGCTAGTATTTTTTTTAAATAATAATAAAATCCATATATGAACGAGTATGCAGGTAACAAGCCTCATCATCAGGTTATAACACCCTTTTTGCTTCGCATAATGTAGGACACAACAGCATCAACAACAAGAACAACTGCCATTGTTTATGTTCTAATGTCATCTTGTGTATTGGCATAAAATTCGTGTTGCTGATTGTACTTGCCTTAACTATTTAGTTAAACTTCAAGTTACAAGGCACTTCCATAAATATACAAAAAAAAAAAAAAAAAAAAAAAAAAAAAAAAAAAAATAACCAATAAGTGAACCTAGAAAATCCACGTTACACTTTTGTTGCTTTGACCTAGAATTAAAGTCAAGTTGAAGTCCATTATATTGTGTGTCTTGCTTCTAAAGCCATTTTGCCAAATGTGGTTGAGGGAAAATAAATTATGAATTGTTTGTAACAAATTACCTGGCAAATGAAGGCACTATTAAATTTTCACATTTTATCAATATTTTATAGAAAGAAAAAGAAAACTGCATTTTGTTTTATAAGTTGTTGCTCTATGACACATTTTATTTAATAGTGCTCATAATTTGTATAAATTGCAACGTAAATGGTATGACATGATACACTTGGTGTATTTAGAGTGTGCATGCACTCGTTGGTAATAGAACAAAAAATTTCAAAGCAATATGACTTAAATTGGGTTAGGGAAATTTGGTAGTCCATGTCTGTTTATTAATAATTTTTCACATTAATTTTTTAATCTTATATTGTGATATTTGCTTAAATATTTAGTAAGTAAACAAAATGGCTTAAGTTGTCTTGAGTGTAAAGTTTGACTAAAAATTAAAGTTGATATAATCCAAAAACATATTAAGTCCATATTCACTAAAATATATTATTGACTAGTGTTAACGTTAAGAAAAGACTTTAACATTTTTTGAATAATAACGTTCAATATTTGTGAGTTTAATTTTTTGAGTTGGTACTCAAAATTGTTGTTGGGGTTTTTGAAAATAACGTGAAATTTTTTTCCAAAACTGGGTAAAATCCCATTAATTTTTATGTTTTATAGTTCCAAATTGAATGATAATTTTGCTGCCATTTTTTTTCCACTTTTAATTTTTGTTCTAAGTTTATATTTTCAGATTTTTCCGGAACGTTTCATGAAGGAGCAAAGTGTTTTTATTCTTAAAAATTTAAGAAAAAAAAACAAGAAGAAAATTATAATTTTTTTTAACAAAATAATCTTCACCGGAGAAGCCCATTTGGGGCTCAATAGGTACGCCAACAAGCAGAATTGCCGCATTTGTTGTAAAGAGATTTTAAGAATTATCTTAGAGCAACCAAAACATCTACAGCAAGTTACGGTTTGGTGTGGTTTGTGGTCCAAAGGAATCATTGGACCATATTTTGTGAAAATCGGCAGATTATCCGAAGCTTTTTGTATTGAAAAATTGAAGATTAGGGCTTAGAGAATATGTGTTTTAAACAGGTCAAAATCCTTTCACTTGTCACACAGCTAGAAAAACAATGGATCTTTTGAAAGAAGAGTTCGAAAATGGCATTATTTCTCATAAGAAAAGAGTAAATTAGTCACCAAGATCATCCGATTTGACACCTTCAGATTTTTTTGTGAAATTTTTTGAAATTGACAAGAATCCTATAACAGTATGTATGAGAGCTTAACACTAACATTATGGAGCAGATATCAACCATTGACAATAGTTTATTAAAAAATTGTTTGATAAGAGATGGGGACATACCTTTCATATTTAACCGGCACCTATTTGTAATTAAAAGAAAAAATAATATTTTTTTTATTAAAATTAAAATGGTACCTCAATTTTGGACGATTTTAAGATTAGTAATAAAACGGGTTAGTATTGGGCACTTTCTATTTTTTTTTTTTCCATTTTTTAAACATAAAAACAAATAAATAATCTTAATGCTATAAATGAGCATCAATTAATAGAATTTAATGTATCAAAAACGCACTTTAAGAATTTTCTTCTTTATAATTTAAATTAACTTGTTAATTTCCTAATTATGTATTTAAGATAATTTATGATTTAAATCCAATATTTTGTCAATAATTTATATTAGTTTATAGTCTGTAAGGAATCCATTTCCATAGACTACAATAAAATAAAAATATTTTTGAAGGACGAAGGTGTGTCGAAATATTAAAAATTAATTTAATAATAATTATAATGTATAAAAAGACCTAAAAGCTTAAAAAATATTTATTTATTTATTTTCAGATAGCAAAGGTCAAATAATTAAGATTTATAAGCATAAAAACTTTTAATGGGGCAAGCTATCAATCTGGGGGTTGCAGGTTAGATTCCTGCCCAGACCCTGGGAGCCGATGATTAAAGTTACCAGTGCTCGTTAACAAGTTTAATTTTAAAATTAATTTCTAATATTAAATATTAAGAATAATATTTGCGCAAATAATTACGTCAAAAAGAGTTAAAATCTTATATTTAAAAAAAAAAAAAAAAAAATAAATAAAAATTCCAAAAAAAAACTTATCCATAGAATTTTAAATACTACTAACTAGTTGACCCGGCAAACGTTGTCTTGCCTTAAAATTTTTATATATTCAATCTTCTTACACTAAGAAATCGTACTCATAGAGTAAAGAAATAAGCCAGATACCGACTGTAGCGTTACCTGCCGGGCGGACTTCCTCTTGAATCACTTTATCTTTTAAAAAAAACTGCATCAAAATCCGTTGTGTAGTTTTAACGATCTAAGCTTACATACAGACAGACGCGGAAAGCGACTTTGCTTTATACTATGTAGTGATTTTTAATTTAATGTGACCATAGTGCATTAGGAAAAAGTAGTAGTTATTAAAATTTTTGGCTGCTGCATTGTATAATCCGCAAAATCCCACCTTAATGTAAAACTCTCCTTTCCTGCTAAGCTCTCCAAACTTTTTCAAAATAAAATAAATTTCAAATTAGAAATCTAATTTTTCTTTTTTGTTTGGATTTTGGAGCTTGAATGTTCTGAGTATAAATGTTTTAAAATTTTGTTTTGACTCAGAAACATTAACTTCCTCATTTGAACATCCAATTCCTCTAGTTTATTTATTTGAGCCTTTTCTCTTGAATCTCTTACAACTTTTAATTTATTATGAAAAATATTTTATATAAAATTTCAAAATCAATATTATTTTTAATGAATATGGCAATCAAAGGGTTCTTAAAGTTGACAAAATTGTGCCAAAAAATTTTTTTCTAAGTTTTTTAAATGATTTCATTGAAAAAAAAATAAGCAAGAGAAAAAGTATTCTTAAAGTTGACATAATTTTTCAAAAAAAAAATATTTTTTAAAGTCTTGAAAGGGTTTTATTGCAAAAAAAAAAGCGGTAGAATAGTAGAGATTTCACAAATTTATCTTATAATAAAAAGAAAAGCTTATGACCTATAAAGGAATTAATAATCGAACCCACAATTGACGCCCTGATTGATAAGTTACTACATTAATCATATCAAACTTAGAATAGTTTTTATTCGTAACCAGTAACACTTTTTACTTTTTTTTAATAAATTTATTAATTTATAATATTTTTTAGTTTTTTTTTTTGTTTTTTTTGTATTTCTTTTCATTCTGTATTACATTAAAAGCTTTAAATTTATTATTTTATTACCTCAAATTATTGACATTTTCTCATGCTATTAATTTTCCCATACTCAATGTCGATTTGCGGCTCATCCATGAAAAAGAGATAAGTATGTAAACCTACAGTTATGTTAAATAATTTATATCCTTTACTTTGTAAAGTATCAGTAATTTAAAATAGTAAATTCATCACCAAATTTTTTTTTAATAGACTAAAAGTAAGCTGAGAAAGAAAAAACCAAAAATTTTCAAGATCATTTTACAAACTCTTTAAGAATAAACATAAAATTTACAATTTGATTAAATGTTAAGTTTTCATACTTTGCCATTTCTATTAACCATGACCAAATTTGGGTTGATTGCTCCACTTAGTGGTTATGCAGACAAATTGGTTGTAAAACTGAAAATAATAAAATAAGGAACAAAATTCCAATGCTATCAATAACATCTAAAATGAATTTAATGTGTTTTATTTCTTGCTCTTACTCTCTCTCTCTCTCTATCTGTCTCTATCGCTCTTTATCTATAGCTTCAGCTGTAATAAAGCTCTCAAACAATTTTGTAACAACATCAACAATTTTATGCACTTTCAACACCATAAATTTAAATTACACTTTATAGCACTTTTACTGTTAAAATCGCTGGAAATTTTTTTTTTTCTTGATCATGTTGTACTACGAGAATGTAAAAATGTATGTACATGCCGCAACTACCACATACAATGGGATGAAATTAAATTAAATACGACTGCACAACAACAACACAATCAAGCTATAAAAAAACTAAGGCATACATATGTAGCAACATAAGTTGCAAACTTAAGCAAAAAAAATATAAAAAAAATACACACACACACACACACACAAAATAACAGTGGGAGCCAATAAAGAATCTATTGATTTATTATTGATGTTTCCATGATGTGTGGACGTTGTTGTATGATCAAATATTTCATGTGTGTTTCTTTCGTATTTTATTGAGGTTGTTACAACCATACAACCATATTTGCTGCTACAAGTTGACCTCTCAAATTAGTGCGTTTATGTTTTTGGGGCTTTTGATTTTCTACCGATACTGGGTCAGTCATTGTACCAACATAAAGAGAAGATTTCACAAATACAAACACTCATAAAGCTTATAAGCAAAAAAAAAAACATTAATAAAAAAAGCATTTCTCCTTTTTTGCCATATTTGACAGTCTACAAATAATGGCAGTTATAAATATGTATGTATAGGGGTATGCATGTGTTTGAGTGCATACACCATAGCCTGACATGAACCATAAGTATGATGAACAAAGACTCCCGAAGATAAAAGAAGACACTAATCGATCAGTGAATCTATAGGGTACACAAAGAGAAAATTATATATAAAATATGTGAAAGACAATAATTTTGATTTCACATCATGTTTTTAAAAAAACAAACATATTTGAAGCTTGTGTATTTTAATTCGCTCATAATCTATTATTATAATTATAAGATAAGGCTATTAGTTTCAGTGATCCAGAACAATTTTGTGTACTGTCTTGGAGCTCTGCTACATTTATAGGGAATACCAATAATGCTGGTTGCAGACAAGGGTTATCACGTTATCGAAAATATTCATGCCATTCCATTCTCGGAAGAGACTAATGATTTACTGGGACTGGTTGGGTCAGACATTTGGATTGTCACAGGATACAATACTGGGCATTGCGAACTATTGAAATACTTGGCAAATATAAGTATCAGCCTAAACAACCTTTGCAGGTTATGTAACGAAGAAAGAGAGACTTCACACTGACTAGTTCCTCTCCTGATTCTAATTCTAGTTCTGATCGCTGACCTGTCCAGTAGTACTGCCTCATTTCCAAAAATTTAAGACTATTAGAAAATTTCTTAATAGATGTGGGCTTTGAGGAGCTTGGGGGTTGTCAAAATTTTCAAAATATATAACACTTTGAAAATATTCTCTGCTAATTTGAAGTGAATCCAATTAATAATTTTCAAGTTAATGTATAATTATTGCAAAGCTCTGACCCTCCAAAATAGTAGTGTAAGAGTCTAAAGGCATTTTTTTCTATATATTCTAAAAATATGACGTCTAGAAAATATTATTTGCTAATTTGAAGTGAATCCAATTAACACTTTGCAAGTTGATGTATAATCCAGAATGTTGGTTTAAAAATTTAGACATTTTTTGGTAAATATATTTATTTATATCTAATTAAAAATCCGCTTAATAAATTTAATTGACTTTGAAGAGTGAAAGATTTTTTATTTTGAAAAAAATTACGATTTTTTTCAAACAATTACCTGTTGCATTTTTACTTGAAAATCTTTAGATGAGATTTCTGAAGCTGGCGTTTTGTTTATTTTCAAAAAATAAAAAAAATCTTCAGTTAGAGACTGAATAACAAATAAAGTGACTATATTTTTAATTTGAAATAAGGCTGTCGCAAGCTACACCAAAATAACGACAATTTTTAAAATAAATAAAACTTATTTTTTAGATCTAATCCAGAAAAGAAATTCTGTAATAGAGTATTATAATTGTTTTTAAGAGATAAATTAATTTTTTGTATCTCTGACTGCATCTACTCGTAACTCCTTAATTTATTAAAAGTTTTCTGTGGCTAATATATTACAGGTACTTCTTAAAATAATCAGTAAACTAGCGATTTAGCTCTATAGATCATCAATGAAGAAGATGGTGACTAAAAACTAATTAAATATGAAAAAACTGCTGCACATAAAATATATTAAAGATTAAGTACGCGATTGAGTACAATTATATTTACAGAAAATTGCAGCAAAACAATAAATTAAAAATTTTTTTAAAAATTATTTATAAATCTCCATTAAGCTTGAAAAAACTCTCAGTTTTAATTGAGCTGTTTCATTTTTAAAAAGGGTATATGTTTACTTTAAAGAAAAATAGTTAGTGGTAATTTTAAAATTGGTACTAATTAACTTATTTTAAAAAAAAGTGAACTTATACCACTTTTAAAAATAAAAGCTAAATTGATAGAGCACCAGGCCAACCCAAGGCCCAAAGCACCGCATTCGATAGCAAACAACTATTTAGTTTTGAAATTTAGATATTTTTCATACAAAAACACGAAATTTACAATAGTTTTCATTCGATATCGAATGCAGTGATCTGGACATATAACAAGTTCTTTTTCTCAGTGTTAATAATAAAATAAAAAAAAAAAAAAAAATTGCAATCTCTGGTAAAAAATTTGTTACACTGAACTTTTGCCTTCAATTGCTGACACTACATTGCATGCAGTACTCTTTGCACACTGAGCGGGTATTTTATTCATTCATTCATTCATTCGACTGACTGTTAGTCAGTTGATGCCAAAATTTACACAAACAATACACACATTCACACACACGCACACAAATTTATACACATGGACGTATATTTATTGTGTATGTTATTTGAAGTGAAATATTTTAGAAAGTCATTCTTGATTTGACATGGAAAATCAATCATGTCAATTTTGAATAAGATGTGTTGGTTGACAAGAATATTTGTTTTGTTTTGCTTGAAGTTCACGTGCACATTTGTGTACATTATATGGCATTTCTGTATTTATTTTTTGGCAAGCTAAATTGATATATTTTAAGTTTTATTTTAGGTAGTAAAATAAATTACAAATTTATTATCCAAGACCATTCGAATCATAACTTAAACGTTTGATCTATTAATTAACGTTATTTGTATTTATTTATTTACTTAATACATTAATTAAATCATTGGCATATAAGAAACTAAAATTGACTTAAAGCTACAACAAATATGAGAAAATAAATGAAGTTGATAAAAGATACAAATTTTCTTTGGTAGTACACGAACGAACTATTCCCAATGTTATATTCACTTATTTGAACTGAACCAACTAGTCCGTGTTTTGAATTTCTATAGTTCATTTGCTTGTTCTTTATTTTAAATGAACGAACAAACTAAACTTAAACGAAAACAAAGACGAAGGAACGAAAGTTCTTTTCTTTTACAAAAATTATATTTGAAACAAACAAACTGAAAAACAGAAAATTTATTACGCATGCTAAATAACTCAATTTGAATCTATTAAGTTTTCTTGCAGAGTGCATTAAATTATTAAAAAACAAATTAAAAACTTTAAAATTTTTCAAATTTAGTTTTGTTGTTTTACTCTCTATTTTCGTAAAAAATACCTTTCTACCCCTATTCGATATCATTTTACTTAATAAAGAACATTCAATGACATTCAAAAGTAAAAGTGATGAAAATTACTATCCTCCCTCAAACACTGATTTCAAGTTAAGCTGCTCTGAATGTATTTGTAAATAAATGCATTAGTATAGTATTTCTCCAACTCTCTTTTTTGTATATGTTAGTGTTACAATGTAGAAACTTTCCATTACTTATTTGTTATAAATTCATTTTGCATTTTTATTATCTATAAACTGTAATTATATACATACATACACACTCTGAAAAGACCACACCCAAATTTGCCCACTTAATGCAAGCTGGCGCTTAATTGCATCATGAAATATAAACTATTTACTTAAACATGTGTGGTTGCAATTACAAATTAGCAACAGCAGCAAGTAGACAAGCGGTAACAACAATATCCAGGTATTCACATTATTTTTTTGTTGTTCCTTTTTAATTCAAACAATTTATTTATAGTTGTTAGCACCCTACTGAGTCATCAACTTGTGCACATATTCTCCTGTATTCATACAAATACGTTTGCAGTCTATCGTACCATATAAAAAATTAACCAAAACCAACAGTGGGTGGCATTTCTAGACATTTGAAAAGTGAAACATTCTCTGGCAATTTTTTAAGTTTTTCTTTTTTGTTTTTTTTTTTTTTTTTTTTTTTTGCTTCTTTGTAAAAGTGACGTTTAATTATGAATTTGTTAGTTGTTTTTCTTATTTTTATTTGGCAAATTTATATCTATTGTTAAAGCAGTAGTTACATTTTTATTGTGATAAATTTATTGGTTACGTTTTTGTATGAAAACAAAAATGGCAAAAAAGGATTTTAATGTTTTATGATTTATATGCAATTATTAAAATGCAGCAATCCATAGCAAAGGGTGTTTTTTATAGACGTATAGAACTTTAAGTTGGCATTACTGTTCACGATGGCGACCGATTTAACAGCTGTTAAGTGATTTATTCTCAGTTTGGTTTGGCAATTCAACATGAATAGACTCACGCCTGAACAACGACGCAACATGTCGTACAGCTCGTGCCACAATCAATTTATTGAAAGACACGTTTGGTGACCGCCTAATTTCAGGTTTTGGACCTATGAATTGGCCTCCAAGATCTTGTGATTTAACACCGCTAGACTACTTTCTGTGGGGCTATGTAAAGTCATTGGTCTATGCGGATAAGCCACAAACGCTTGACAATTTGGAAGACAACATTCGCCGTGTTATTGCCGATATACAGCCACAAATGTTGGAAAAAGTCATCGAAAATTGGACGTCCAGATTGGACTACATCCGAGCCAGCCGTGCCAGTCATATGCCAGAAATCATATTTAAAATGTAATGCCACAAGATTATCTTTCGGATAAATAAAATTCAGGTCAATCGAATAATTCATCGTTGTTTTATTGCAATTTAAAGTTATATACGTCTATAAAAAACACCCTTTATAAAGAAAAGAAATAGCAAGCGTTTTTATTTAAAAAAGATTTATGTGTTGAAATTATTAAGGGGATTTTTTGTTTTTTAATAAACTTGGGGGGAAAAATTTTATAATTTTGTATTTTCATATTTTTAAGGCATAAATAATTTAGAAAAATAGTAAAAGCTTTAGTTTTCATTTTATATGCTAGTCTCTGGGTGTTAGATAAATTAATAGCCAGGCTCTGAATATAAAACATTTTCGTTCGCTTCTACTTAAAACAACCAATAGCGGAATTGTGTCCATCTAAAAAAAAATTTACACCAAAATTCTAATTAAAAGAAACTCAAATGATATTTTAAACATTTCAATACAAAATTGAGGCTCTTTCTATGCATAGAAATGTCAAAGACAGAAATTTCGTTAACACAAACGATAGAGAAAACACTTACATTTACAATTAAAAATACCCAGGACCGTAGATAACAGTTATCGATATCAAAAACTTATTTAATAATAATTTTTAAAACCATCTTTGTATAAAAGTTATTTTTCAACGTAAAAATAAAAGCTCAGATGAAACTCTTAAAAGGATTTTATTTTGTTTTCATAATATAAAACTCTTTTTAAAGAATTTATTTTAAAAGAGATGTAAAATGTAAATACTAAATGTTATTTAATGACTTTTTAATACCTTTTCCTTTTTTTAGCTTGTAAATATTTTTGAGCCTCTTGATTTTTCTGTCATAAAACAAGAAACACAAATTGATTTAATGCTTTATATTTGAATTAAATTAGGTTTTTTTTGATTTTGCTTTTTGAAAAGTTACAAGCATGCATTTCATATAGCGTTAAGTGCCAAGTTTTTCATTTTACAAGTTACCGCTAACTAATTTTTCTTTTATTTTATCTAGTTTGAAAAAAAAAATTATATAGAAAATAGTTTATATATAAAAATCTCGTTTTATTGTTTATGGTTTACTGGCAAATTAATACATCTTTCTTCCTTTTCATTAAAACCGCAAATTGACTCAGCAGGTAACAATAAAATTAATAGATTTATTTTCTTATGCTCAATTTTCTAATAATATTTATAACAAACTAATTTTTCCTAACAAAAAAATAAAAGAAACAGAAAACTTAAAGACTCAGGTGTGTAAGTAAATGTGGCAAGATTTGAAATGAGTTCATTCAAAAAATGCTTTTTTTTATTTAATGAGTTTTATGAATTCAAAAATTACAAAATGATTGTTATAAACAGGTTTCTATAGATTACTTTGCTTCTTGCTTAAAATATTTAAATGAAAGAATATTTCTCTTGAATGTTACTATTAACGAGGAAATTTTTTTTAATTTTGTAAAGCGGTCTAATGTAATCTAGAATTTGAAGATATAATTGTTGCTAAAAATCTAATAAAAAAAATTGTTTTCATAATGATTGAAGAAACAAGTTTTATTATTATACAATTTTCAGTTACTAAAATGTTGTAAAAAAAGTCGTTTAATCATATTTACTTCAACTTATAGTTTATGATTAAAGAAAAATTTTTAATTATTGCTTATGATTAGCGTTAGATTTATTATAATTTTCTTTTTTCACTTTCCTTATTAATGGTTCACTTTTACATTCACATAAACATTTGTTTGTAAATATGTATACTAATTGCAATAAGTTGAAAATTTTTAAAATAAAACTTTTATTTTTAGTGCCAATGCACACTGTGACTTTTTCCCCTGTCTGTGCTTTTCGTCTGCAAAATCATGCACTTTACAAATATAGACGACCTCGCCTTTTATTTTGCCTTAAAATTTAAAAGAATTGATTGTCAACAATTTCTCTTTTCATACAAATATTTAAAGAAAAATGTACCAAATGGGTATGGCCAAAATGACAACATCCGTTGTCAAAATGACCACAAACGGTATTAATAGTGTATCAACTACGCTTATGCTCACTTTGACAACACAAAATAACTTCTGAGTATTTCGGTGGTAGATTACTAATCTAGACAACCTCAGCTTTAAAATGTTATATGTCCCATCTCGCAATCTTCTATGGTTTGACCGTTTGAGCCCAACCTATTTTTTTAAAAATAGTTACTATTTTGTCCCCTAATTAATGATTTCTTATTTCGTTCAGTACAATTTAATTCTACTGTCACAATTCGAGGTTTTCACATAACATAAAAAGTAGCACTAAAATTAATTAAAATATTATTTCCCCCTTTTGGTACTTTTGTTTCCCTTGAAATTTATTTTTTAAATAGAGTTTTATGGGGTCTTAACAAATTAATAATAGAATGTTCATATGTGGCATCAATTTATATAAAAGAACATATTTATTTAGAAATAGTAGTAAAAAGGGTAAATATTTCACCCCTTATTTGCTCTAAGTTTAAATAAGTGCCAACGTTTTAGAACTTTTTAAGAAGAGAAGAATACAATTTAGTTTTTGTTGCTGATTTTTTTAATTTCCATTTAATTTTACTTAAAAATAAAAAAAAAAGTGTAATAACAAAATCTCATCAAGTGTTTAAGAAATCAATACGGCTGTATTACTGTTAAGTTGACTGTATTTGGTATATTTTTCCCAATAATTAACCTTGGCTTTTACATGAGCAACTAATTTCCAATTTTCATTATTTATTACAATTTTACGCACATTTGATATTGTTTTCCTAGAATTTTTTTATTTACATTTTACCTGAAAAACCACTTGTCATAACAACTATTAAACTACAATAATAAACTTAAAAAAAAATTTATTTAATGTTTGAAGGTTAGAGGTCATTATTTGTTATGCAATGCAACTTTGATTATATGAGAAGCATTTACTTAGTTTTATAATTTAATTGCCATACACAAGCACACATTTGGTAACTCTTACCCAGTTAGCATTTAGAAGACTGCTTTGGTAAAAATCATTAAAGTATTTATGTCCTTTACCACCATCGGAAATTGCTAAATAACGAATGAATTCACTTGTGCTTTTCAAAAAAGACTCTAAAGTCGTTTTTACACAAAATGTTAATGCTGATGCTCGCAAGCTTTATTGAAAATAAAAGACTTGTTATAGAATACTTGGTTAAAAAAAACCCATATAGCGTTGATTTTTGAAAAAAAAAAAACTAATAGTTAACTTAATAATGTAATCCTACAGAAGAGTCAAAGAAAAGTAGCATAATTTAATGTGGGAATACTGACAAAACATGCTTAGAAGTACAAGGCTGGGACTAGAAGGCATATAAAAACAAACAGATAGAAACAAGCAGAAAAATTTAAATGATAGACTAACATAAAATACATGCCGACAGAAAATGAAAATGAAACTGAGAAAAAGAGTCAGTGGAAAGCAAGCAAAAAAATAAAAACCATCGCTAAATGGAAAACTAATTTATCATCAAATTAACTTATTTTTTAACATGTCATAATGTAAACCTAATAATAAACTGTTAATTATAATAAAATAAATAAATAAATTATATAATCAATGCAACCTACAGTAATTGAAGAAAATGCTAACTGGGTTAAAAAATTTAAGAGAACGTTAGAAAGAAAAATATTATATCAGGAAAAAGGTAGCTTTATTGAAATTTAAAACCTTGCAACAAAAAATCAAGCACGATGGTAGCAAAGTCATAATCACGCGTGAACATGCAACCTTAAAGCTCACAATTGTAGCAGTTAAAAGAAATTAACACGATTTTTTTTTTTTCAAACTCATTTTCAAACAATTTTTATTTATTTTTTTGCCTGGTAAAATGAAACTCATTTATATGCAATTTGAAAGTTTTCCTTTATATATTTTATTTTGTTTTTTGTAGTTTCCCATTTCACTAAATTCATGACAAACTAAACAATAAAAGTAAATAAAGTCAAGACATGTTGTTCCAACTTAAATATTATTTTCACTTTATACAATGTAATATTGCTCAAATGATATAACAAGGAATGCTTGATTTTTTTTAATAATAAAAGGACATAAACTAAAGCAGGGTAGAACAGATGAAATTAACTGTAATCTACACGAAAAGACAAAATATGGTTAAAGCAACAAAATTCTGGTGGAAACATAGTATGATTGCATCTAACCATATATATTTTTAAATCAGAGATTTTAAGAATAGCTTTCAAGTGCAAATGTTGCGTTTCAACTCCCGGTCAAGGCTATTTTTTATTATTTTTTTTAATATAAATATTTATAAAATATTAATCTTTATTTGTGCTCAATTCCAGAAATACTGCCTCCTTCAGTATTGATTGTACTGAATAAATAACTCATGAGAATATCATGAGTAAAAGAATAAATTTTAAAACCAACACAATTTCTGGAATTAAGCACAAATAAAGATTAATATTTTTTTAAACTTTTAAATTCCAAATAGAAATTATTACATATATAAATATTTATATAAATAATAAAAAAAAAAAATTTAATATGAATTAAAAAAAAGTTTTAATTAAAAATTTTTTGTATAAATAAAATTTTTTTATTCCATTGACTTTTTCGCTTTTATTAGCTTATATTTATTTATTACATACAGCTGGCTTGATTTTTTTTTGCAATATAATTTAACTCTACCAGGATTCGAACTTTAGAATAATTAGTTAAAAAGCATTAACTCTCAACCTTTTAAGCCACAAAGCTCAGTTGAGTTTGAACGATTAAGTTTTTGTTTTATACTTACTTTACTTATATGGTGGTAGCAGAGACAAAATAGAAAACAATTTACGTTCAACCATATTTTCCTCATTATTATGTTGCTATAAACAATTTATGGTTTCAGTTAAAATTTTATTAAAAATAATATGATAATCATAATATGATCATAATATTTTTGTGAAGAACAATCTATGTTTGCCGTGACCATATTCAACCATTTCTTTTTTCTTTGCGTGTATAAAGAGAGAGCCTAACTATTAGTCACAAAAAGCATTAATAACATCAGGAGCTGTTTTGGAAGTGGATTAAAAAGGAGAATCTACTTTCTATTAGCTAAAATAAATCATAATAAGATATAAATCTTTTTGGTTTAAAATTAATTATCTTGGGCTTAAAATTTATTATTTTCCATGAGAATATCATCAATATTATCTGATAAGCTGGACTTGAGACCAAATCGCTTCCCTCTATGTTAAGCAATTCGTATTATCAATTCTAAAACTATTTCACACAAAGAAGCAATAATTTTGTCGTTTAGCTATAAAAAAAAACTTATTTCCTCTAAGATCCACCTGTAATTAAATTGCCGCATTCTGTATTAATCTATTCGTATTGAAATTTTTAAAATTATTTTTTCATTTCATTCGCTATCCAACAAAACGATTTGGGATTTGGATCTAAATCCAAATAGAACATTTGTGTGAACTAATATTAACAACTTTTTGTTACTTAAACTTTTACTTTGTCATGCGTGTAATCGCATAAGTATACACTTACGTGCCCAATGGCCATTAATAAAAAAATTATTATTTATGGCGTGTACCCTAAGTGACATTAAACTCTTAAATATTAATAAAATTTAGTATTTTATTTTAAAGGCTTTTTTTTTTTATTTAAATTTTGTTTTGTTAACAAGTGTTAACTAGAAAATAATATAAAATATTGCAAAATAGTGTTGTGTGAAAAAAAGAAAAGTAAGTACAAAACAAAAATAATTTCAAAGCAAACAATTGCTTATAATCAATTCAAATGCTTTACAACTGCAGATTATGCCTTAAGTTGTGTGTGTGTAAAATTTGTATTTCTTAAATTGTGTAATTAATATTGATATTGCAAACAGATAAGTACAGTAGCATAAAATTTATTAAAGAATTTCTTCTTTAAAAACATGAAACACTTTTCAAAAAATTTATTTTAATATTTTTGCCTACAAAATCTACATCACTTAATCTTTTCTTTCTTTTTTTTTTTTTTTTTTTTTTTTTGTTTTGTTTTCTTACGTGACGTGTGTAAAAAGTATTGATTACACTAATTCAAAATATCTAAACAATATATTACTTTGCAATAACCATCAAGTGGCGCCTTTAATGAATTTTTTGCAGACATTAATTTATTTTTTACAAAACAAACAAAAAATACCAAAAAAAAAAAAATTCTAAAATAAAATAAAACGAAAACCTGCAAAGTTGTTGAAATTTTATATCCCACAGAGTATCAAGGGGGTCTTAAACACAAAACTAAAACTACAAACAGCAGCTCGAAAGCTCCTTGATACACCTGTATGAAACTAAGAAAATAAAAAAACAAAACTAAATGAACTAAAAGTAGCATTTAATGTTTGCGGTCTTAAATCATAGCTAAAATTTTAACCAACATTACAAAAAAAAAAAGGAATAAATGCTTAAGAAAAAGAAGAAGTTCATGTCGAACAGCAGCGGTAGTAACAACAGTCATGAAAGCAACAAACACTGACAGTTGGAAAATTGAAAAATTAACAAGTATGAAATGTGTAATTAAAAGTTTAAAAAAATGTTTGTTTGTTTGTTTATTCTAGTTCAGTTTGGTTTGGTTTGTCACGCCAAACCACCCAAAAGACAAAAATAATACAATAAATTTATTTATACAAATACACATTGAGCAAGGCACGTATGCAGTGCTTTGAAAGAATAGCTGTAAACTAATAGAAACTGGAAATTTGAAATTTTTGGTAATTAACAAAATAGTATTAAAATGAAAAAAATGAAGAAATCACATTTTCTATTGCCTTTCCAGTAACAGAAAATTTACTTGATTTCTCTATTTACCTTTTATGAGCACCATGAGTCGAAAGAATAAAAAGAACGTAAGTTCTTTCATACAAAGTCCGATTTCCACACAGAAAGCTTAATTGGGGAATTCTTTCTCAATTCTCTTTTAAAATTGCCGTTTTGTCCACACAGAAATTTTTTGTTTCGGATATTTTAGCATTCTTATGCAGTCATTCATTCAGCCTTCAAGCTACCTGTCTTCTTTTTTACATCTTTATAAAAGACACGAAGAGAAAACAAAAGGGAATTGCCGAGTACAAGCAAATATGTACCCCTTTAAATTCCTTTTTCCTCTCTTCTCTACAAAATCAAGAATTGCCCAACTAAAATTGCTGTGTGTGGTCCTATTCTTAATAACACTAAGGAACCAAATGTCACAATCAGTCACGAGATATTTTTTTTTTCATATAAAACACAAATGATTTTAGGGCCTTAAAAACTAAAATTGATTTCTTGATCCGAATTGTACACCTATTTTTTTAATCCCACATGTAGTTCTCGAAATTTATCTCTTACAAAATACGCAACAATTCCAGAATTAAAATTTACAAAACCAAGTAAAAATCTGGAATAAAACAATCTTCAATTTATGTTACGAGTATAATAAAATCTGAGACATTCACAAAGTTTTACCAAAAACAAAAATTTTTTTCAGAAAAATTTCAAAAGCTACATATTTTTTTTAAATTCATTAAAAATCTAAAATTAATAAAATTATAAATTTTGTTATTAAAGTTGATACCTGCAAGCTAAATGAGTCATATTTTATTAAAATCCATTTATGTGTGAGGAAAACGGTTCCAAATTACACCATCACAGTATCACAGTGTATGTTCTGCTATGTCTTCGGTTTAGTTACATAACCTGCAGAGGTCATTTCTTGTCATGCTCAGTCTTAAAGCAAATAAAAATGCGTATGTCAGGCCCTGTAACCCGAGAACGGAACTGCATAAATGTTTTCGCAAGTTTTATTCCAATTTCAGTTCAATTAACATAAAAATAAAATATAAATTATTTAAACTTAAGGTCTTTTATGTAATTTTATTTTTCAATTATTCGCTTGATTATTTTTAAAATTTTATTTTATATTTTTAAAAGTTTAAGTTCCTTTAAATATCAGTATCAAATCAACAGGAAAAGTCAAAACATGTTTTCGTGTTTTGTTGTTGTTGTTATTTGTGATTCCTTATTTTCTCCTATTGAAAGGCCCCCCAATGAAGATCGATTGTTTCACAATTGTGGCGACAAGCTGTAAAAGTAGCCGTATTTGGCCTAAAAGTAAAATCATCTACAGTGCACCACCAACAACATCACTAAAGCCACTAACAGTTTGAAAACATACAAACATTTCAATGTACCACCAGGTATAAAAGCGTGGCTAATTAATCTCATTTTAATTGTTGGTTTTAAAAATACAAGTGGTTTTTTTTTTTTTTTTTTGGGCTTTTTTTACAAATAGGTGCACCGTTCACATAAAAAGGAGGCGTTCTTTTGATATACTCGTACAATTCTTTATTTTATAAATTTTATAACAAATCACCACCTTCTTAAGCTTCTTGTATAGTACTCGCGCAGTACACTCATATTATTGTATTACAAAACCCTAAGGCCTTAAATATTAATAATAAAGTCAGTGGCTTAGAATGGTAGCAAATTTTTCCAAAGGTTGTTGCAGTTTTGTAGACAACAAAAACAAAAAAAAAAAAAAAAGAGAAACATATTGAATAATGTCGTGAATAGTGAATGCTTTACTAAGACTTAGAATAAAAAAATAAATATTTGTTTTTAACTTTGAATAATTACTTAATATTGCACAATTAATGTCTTGTTGATATGTTAGTTGCCACTAAAAGTAGCAAGTTATTAATTGAATTTAATATATTTTTCAGCAACGATACAAATATGAGGTGTTTTTTTTTCAATTTGTATGGAATTTTAATATTATAAAATTAAAAAAAAATTAAATTCCAATTTAACATTAGAACTACTTGTTTTAAAATGTTTTTCAAATTTGTTTAAAAAAAAGCAATAATTCTCATTGTGAGGTGGTGGCTATTCTTGCTAAATAATAGAATAAAATTGTGCAATAAAATTCCCCGTAAATACACTTTATTTGGCACAAAAGTAGACATTTTTAGAAATAAGAAAAAATTACTTTATTTAAACTGCCATGTATGGCTACTGGCATCTTTGTAGAAAAAGCGAGAACATATTCAAGGATCCAATAAATTTCCTCGTAAAATTGTATTATAAATCTCGGATTACAGCAATAATAAAACTTAAAATATGTTAAAGGCTTAATTTATTCTTATTTGCAGATAAGTTTCACCAAAACTTGGTTTCAAGTTCATCTTAGTAAAAAAAGTTTTGCTTTAACTTTAATTTTTTTATTTATCTATTTATTAATTGTCCTTAATTATAATTATAAATTATAAGGTATAGGAAAAAAAACTCAAGAGCAATGGCATCTTAGGCCTTCAGCTCAAACTTTAATTATAAGCCATCTTACAAGAGGAAGCTAAAATAAAATATTTAATTAAAAAACAAAATAGAATACTTATAATCAAAAAATTTTACTTTTTTTCTATGTAGTCAGAGTGTTTTATTCATAGCCTATCGTAGCCCAATTTAGCATTTCATTTTAGTAGACTAATGACAATTCAAAGAAAACATCTCAACTGTACTACCTTTATAGGTAGTCCTTATGGATGCGTAATTTTTTTTTTATTTCTTTTAAGTCAATACAAATCTGCGAAACTTCTTAGCTTGTGTGCAAATAACCAGCCGACAATCTAGACAGCTCGAACATATGACCTCTTTTTCAGAGATTAATTGACGTAGCATAAATCAACGGATGCCTTTTAAAAATCAATATAAAAATTTTATTATTCCAATAAAATATTTTATTAACAGTTATTTTTAAAACACCACCAGCTAAATAAAATATTGGACTTTTTCACTTTATCAAATTGTATAATTTTGGTGACAATTTTCGCTAACAAAGTGAATGGCATTAAATAATGTTAGGTCGCATGTTAAACACAGTAAACATTAAACCATTCAATATGCATCAAATTCATCTAAAACCCCACTATATATCAAAAAAAAAAAAGAAATAAATAAATAAATAAAACTACTACACTAGAGACATACACATGACTTTGCCATTTATTCAATTTAATTAGATATGCAAAAACATTTTCCAAACTAAAATGTCTACAATCAATTTAAACTCAAATAAATTCAATTAAAACCAATCAAAGTCTGTTTGAGAATTTGGTTTATTTTGGCAAACTTTATTTCAACTTGATGCACGCCATGTCAATGAATGATTTGACAGTTAAGACTAATGGTTGACACAAGTTAAACAACATTTTAACGGTTTTTTATATATTTTATTCTTTCGTTTTTTTTTCCATTTTATTTTATTTTATTTAAATATTTGTTTGTTTTTGCACAACTTTTTATGTTTTGTAGGTTAACTAAAAACATTTCTTTTAACTGGCGTATGGAGCAAAAGTTACAGAGACAGTTGCCACTGGCCAGCCAGCAATATGACTGGCGGGTGGAAGTTACAATGAAATGAAATAAACAACAAGAATTTTAGTTTGTTATTTTAAGATCAAAAGGTTACAGGTACCATACAAATATTTTTAACAAAACAAAGCAAAAATTTAAAAAAAAAATTGTATTTAGGGTTTGTTGTTAAAAGAATTTGGGGAAAACTTATAAAATAATTGGGAATATTTAATTATATATTTTAAACTTTTGAGAATGATCAATCCTCACATTTCTTTTTATTTAAAAAAAAAAAAATTATTTTAATTACGCCCAAAAACATCTCTGCTATAAAAATATTTTGAACGTTTAATTTCAAAATAGACGTACATATTTGTAATACAAGGTTAGGCAAAAGTATCACTACCATCTCGGTTATGTTATGTTAGTTTCGCTTTAGCCATTGTACGCTACAAGAACGAACAGAAATAGTGAAGATATTTATTGAAAATAATCGTGTTATTATTGCTACTCAGCAGAAATTGTGTCAAAAATATACTAATCGTTCAATAAACAGAACAGTCGGTTTTGGGGAACAGAGAATTATCAATTATTCCATGAAACATCATTGCATCCCCTAAAAACATCATTGGTTCTTTTTTTTTTTTTATGATGAAGATGTGGGAGTTACTGTTACTGCTGAACGATACCAAGACATATCTTGGTAATTCAAAATTTTCTTGTGCCTCAAATGAAAGAGCAAGAACTAGAGAACATGTGGTTTCAGCAAGATTAAGCCACAGCTCATACAGCTGGTTCAACTATTTAATTAATGAATGACGTTTTTACACAAAGACTTATTTCGCAAAGTGGTGACTTAGCATGGCCAGTGATTTAACAGCAGCAGACTTTTTCTTATGAGGTTTTTTAAAATCAAAAGCTTCTGTGAATAAGCTCCAAAAAATGCAACAACTTAAAGACAATATTCGTTACGAAACTGAAGAAATGCAGCCTGATATGTTGCAGGATATCACAAAAAATGCGTTAAAAAGAGTCACCATTTAGCCGATATAATTTTCCAATTATAACGAAAAAAAAATGTAAAGATCAAATAATTTTTTTATGAAAACGAAACTTATTTACACATAGAAAACAACTTCGGGTGTGAGAACTAAGTTTGTTGTTATAAAGGGTGTTTTTTATAGACGTATAGAACTTTAAGTTGTCATTACTGTTCAAGATGGCGACTGATTTAACAGCTGTCAAGTGATTTATTTTCAGTTTGGCTTGGCAATTCATCATAAATAGACTCACGCCTGAACAACGCTTGCAAATAGTGCAATTTTATTTCGAACGAGATTGCCGTTGTTCCCGATTTTCATAGGCGAATTTTGTTTATCGATGAAGCGCACTTCTGGTTGAATGGGTACATCAACAAACAAAACTGCCGCATTTGGAGTGAAGCTAATCCTCAAGTGTATGTCGAAACACCGTCACATCCAGAAAAACTGACTGTTTGGTGCGCTTTATGGGCTGGTGGAATCATTGGTCCGTACTTCTTCAAAGACGATGATGGCCAGAACGTTACAGTCAATGGTGTTCGGTATAGAGCCATGATTACTAACTTTTTCATTCCTGAATTGAACAACCATGATGTCCAGGAGCTGTGGTTCCAACAAGACGACGCAACATGTCGTACAGCTCGTGCCACAATCAATTTATTGAAAGACACGTTTGGTGACTGCCTAATTTCAGGTTTTGGACCTATGAATTGGCCTCCAAGATCTTGTGATTTAAGACCGCTAGACTACTTTCTGTGGGGCTATGTAAAGTCATTGGTCTATGCGGATAAGCCACAAACGCTTGACCATTTGGAAGACAACATTTGCCGTGTTATTGCCGATATACAGCCACAAATGTTTTAAAAAGTCATCGAAAACTGGACGTCCAGATTGGACTACATCCGAGCCAGCCGTCGCGGTCATATGCCAGAAATCATATTTAAAATGTAATGCCATAAGATTATCTTTCGGATAAATAAAATTCATGTCAGTCGAATAATCCATCGTTGTTTTATTGCAATTTAAAGTAATATACGTCTATAAAAAACACCCTTTAGTAAATAGAATTCGATAATACAGGCCAAAAATTAGTTCTGTTAAAAATATTTCGAGCTGTAAGACTGAATTTCTATTATTAAAATTAAAAAACTGAATTTTTGATTGGAAATAACCGAAGTTGTGTGCTGTGCAAAGTTATAGTTAAAGTTATAGGCAATTAAAACTATAGCGGGACTTTTGCCCCAGTCGTTACAAGATTTAAATAAAAGTTGAATTTTTTAATTTAAGAAAAAAAGTATTTCTTAAAATCACAACGTTAATGTGTTTAGAAATTAAAGAAGCAAAGGTGATACATTTTCTGCTTTTTAATAAAATAATAAATTTCTAAATAAAATACAGAAATGGTAAACAAAAATGGGAACCTCCCTGCAGTTTAAAATTGACTATTAAAAGAGGTATAATTTCCTTTTCTCTTCTGCTCTGAATACGAAATGCTGGCATACTTAATGCATTTAAAAATATTCGATACAGTAGGTTACTGTCTACACGACTGCAAATGACGTTGGCTACAACTGTCGCCTATTATTTTGGAAGAGGCAGCAATAAATGTAGCAGTTGATCTGAAATTTGAATCTTTTGATATTGAATAAAATTATTTTTATTAATATTTGTGTGAAAAATATGTTTGAAGGAAATTAAATAAAATAAAATAAAAAAAATTCTTTGTCTTTACCAAAACAAGCTAAATGGAAACTAAAACAATAATGAATAATTTAGAAATTTAAATTGCTGCTTGTTATAGAAATACATACATATTTCACTGGTGCCACGTTCAAATTTTTAATATCCGTAAAAATAAAATTATTTATTCAGGCATTTTGAAATTTACTTTTCCAAACAAACTCATAAACAAACATAAATACAACTCAAATTGTTTCTTTAAAATCTCTTGATTGTAAAATAAATTTTTTTTACTATATTGGCAACACTAAATTGTTCAGCAGCTACAACGGTGGTAGTGTAGCCATGTAGGGGTGCTGTAGTGAAAATAATAATTTTCATATAAACACAAGTATTCTATATTCGACAGATTGAAGCCGGTAGCCTGCTGTCTCGAATGTGTTTAATGCATAAATTTCTAGCTACTTATGTGACAAGTGGCACACAGTCTGCAAAAAAAAACAAAAGACTTAAGCTACACGAGGGAAATTTTACAAAGGGTTTTTTCATGACTAGAGAAAGCTTCTTCATAAGCTATGGAGTAAAAAAAGGCGATATCTCTTAGCTTGATTTTTTTAAATATTTTATGACAGAAGAAATAGAAAGGATGACTGTAAACTAAAAACTTATAAGAGGAGAAGCTAAAATGGATAAAATTAAAAAAAACACGTTTAACATAAATATTTCTATTACTTAGATGTCCAATATTAAATTGAAAACTTAAAGATGAGAACCTAAAACAGGTAAAATTAAAAAGAAAAAATGTTTAAATGTTTTTTATTCCCTAAATTTCCAATATTTCAAAAGAAGAAAACATTAATTCAACTAGATACCCTATTTACCTTGTTATAAAATCTTTAGTTAGAGGAAGTCCTTTTTATAAGGGCTTTACAAAGCTTAAGCATTTCTAAACAAAGACAAGTAGAAAAAAAAGTCATGCTGTTTGTCTATTGAGATGATAAAGTGATTTCTTTTTCAATTTTTGTTTGCCTACATTAACGCTAAATAAATTCATTTCATTTACAATTTGTTAAACCATTTCTTTTGCTTTATTTCATTTACAATAAATAGACTTTTTTCGCTCCATTTCAACTGTTCAACTGTGTTCATTCAAATTTAAACTTGAAATCAAATCAAACGTAGCGCTTTAGCTGTTTGGTTTCAAATTTGGTTTATGCTGTTATACAATGGCTTAGTTTTAGTTTTGCTAAGCACGCGTTCCCGTCAGTCTGAAAGACGAAAAACCGTAAGGTTATACAAAAAAAAGGCGAAAAACAGAAGACATCAACAGCAACCACTACAAAAAAAAATGGTAGAAGAATGAAAAAAATCTTAAGGAAAAAGAAGAAATTGTTGTAACACTATACCACCTCCACCTTTTGATACCGCAGCACTATCAGGAGCAAAAAAAAGTTTTGCAAGAAAAAACAGCAAACAAAACAAAAAAACAAAGGTGACAAAGTCACGAAATTCTTGTCAATTTTTAACTATAGACCAATTTGTTTGTCTCTTTTCGCCTTGTTTTCTTTTTTATTCTTCTTTTTCAGTACTTTAATACGAGTACATTTAATTTTTTTTTTTGGAAATTTTTTCTTAAATTTCGTGACAAATCATGCTACCAAAATTGGGAGAAAATTTTTCCACTTTTTTTTTTCTTTACTTTAATTTTAATTCTTTACTTTTTATATAAAGAAATTATTTATTTCTTTAAATTGTTTTTCAAAACAAGAAGGCTCAGCAGTATTTGAGCTTAAATTTTTCTTAAAAAATAATTTGTTTCAAATTATTTATTTAGATTCATTAAATTTATATGTAAATACTAAAGGGCTGCACAAGCATAGTTGAAATGGCTTACAAGCACTTTTTATTATAAAATATTACACATGTTGGTAGTGATGTATGCCTTTCAAGTATACTTGTGCAGCCCTTTAGTATTTACATTAATGTAGACTTTAAAAACAACGTTATCAAAATTTTTCATATATTTTTTTTATACACACATACATTTTAAGCTCCTTTTTGTTTGTATTTGTTTCAAAACGTGTTTGCTTCAGGTTTTTCAAACTTCTTTTTTTACTGCTCCTGTCTACGCTCTCGGTAAATAAAATTCCTGCAGTAAATTTACTATTAATTATGCTAAAAGTACTTGTTTTATCTCGGGTGTCGAGACATGCAGAGTTGATTGTCAAGTATAGCCTCAACTGTTGAGTAGGAATATAAAGGCTATTTATTTCCAGATAACTGAAAATAGGCGATCGGTCTGCATCCCGCCATGACTTGACTGCCTTTCATTTAAGTAAGCTGCCGTGCACCTGAGAGTTAGGAGACAGTTCTTTACCTTCTCTGCGGTTGCCTGGCTCTTTTGGCTCTAATACACAAATTTCTGGGTTCACATTTTTTAGACGTGAAACCTGAGATATCGGGAATATTATTTTATTAAAAAGTAAAAACATAAACCTTGAACTAATGTTTTCAAATTTCGTAATTGTTGTAGAATTAATTTTACCTAGATCTTCTGAAGCCAGTAAACAAGAGTCAGATAGCTTCTTATGCGTCTTAATACCGCTGGGAGAATGTACACAATGTGTTCTGACATTTTCTCGATAGATATTATGTATTTCGACTCTAATCGAAATGGCTTTCGGAAAGAATTTTAAATTCGAAAGAAAAAGCTAATCGAAAATCCAGCAGAGTTGTAGGGTAATTTTAAAAATGTTAATTTTTTCGAATTTTCTAAATACATAATTAGTTTATTTTTTCACATTGAAAATTCTCTTCGAAAGCCTTTACGACTCAAATCGAAATACATAATAGCCCCCTGGCATCATCAAAGACCAGAGCAACAGTTTTATATAGAGCAAAATTCTGTATTGCTTTTATAACTTGGATTTTTTAAATATTTTAACTAGAATAATCCCCACTACAACTATCTTCCATTTTTTTCTTTTTGTGTGATAGACTTACTGAAGTCTAAAAAATTTGCTGCTCTTTATTTCAGTGTAAATTTTCATTTTATATCTAAGCTCTTTGCAAATTTCTTACAAGACAGCTTACTAGCTAGCTGGCTATTGGTCATAAATTAATAATCGTTACTACCAACACCATCATTAAGTAGCCACATAAATATTAGCAACTCATTGGCCATAAAATTATGAACCATCTCACATAATTTTTATTTTAAACAAGCCAACTGCTACATAGTCAATTTTTTAAATTGTACTTTATCGTATTAAAAAAACATACACTGGTGGTGCATGTCTTTCATTTTCATTGCTTTTAACTTAATAGCAACCAATAAAAAAATTGTAACCATCAATTACGCAGCAAATTAAAATCAAATAATTTAACGCGAAAATCATATGGAAAAACTAGTTAAAAACTATTTAATGTTATAAAAAATTGCATGCAAATTATAGGGATTGTATTACTTTTCTTGCACCAGCCGTAATGGCAGAAACAAACAAGTTTGCTTAAGGTAAACAAGACACATTTTTCACACTATGAAAAGTTATAAAAAAAACACATTTTTGTTCAATAAAGGCTTTGTAAGAAAATTTCCTATACAAATTATATACAAGCTCTTAATAAGCAAAAATATTATTTTATAAATTTGGCCGTAAGTATTAGATTTTTCGCTTAATTTAAGATTTTTTTTCTTAAATGTTACATATTAAATATAAAACCAAACTCACCTTTTATTTTATACTCATATTATTTTTCAAGAGAAACCAAAAGTTTCCATGAAGAGTTTACTGTCAGACTAAGTGCAGTGGAATAAAAAAAGAAAACTAACTAAATCTTTTAAATTGAAATATTTCAAAGGAAGCCCTTCCCACCAATACACAGAGTAAATAAAATAAATACACTTTGGATGGTTTACCTTCAGAAAAAGAAAACTTTTAAAATGAAGTCATTTTTTATGGAAGCATTTATAATTATACACTCGTACTATGTTTGGTGGAATATGACTTTGGAATTTTTAAATTGTTGTGGTAATAGAGATATTTATTGATTTCTTTTTCTTTTTCTTTTTTTTTTTTTTTGGAAACGTAAAAGTGTGAGTAAAATCAAATAAAGAAGAAAAATATTTTTTTTTTTGTAAGTACAAGCGAATGTACTTAGTTGCTGTAAAGGGTTAGGTTAGGTTAGATTACACAAGGTACCCAAATAAAAAAAACACTAACTTGTGGGTCTTCTGATATGATCCCTTTTTGATACCTGTATAAAAGGTGAAGAAGGATATCACTAAAGAGAGAAGAGTTAAAAGAAAGGAAATAAATAAGAAGACAGATATAAAAGATGAGTTCGTCAATCAAACCAATTGCTACTTCTAACGAAGCGCAGTGAGACCCTGCAGGTAGCGCTCTCCAAAGTGGGTCATGCGCTGCTCCAGAGAAGGTGCTTTACAGTTTCCTCCTAGTCCTCATTTTGACAATTTTACAGTAGTCATTTGATGACAAACCAATTCTCCTAGCATGATTGCCCAAATTGCAGGAGCCTGTTACTCTGTAAAGGGATTTTCTTTTTAATATTTAATTTAATTTTTTACTATAAAATTTTATCTTATACATTGCCACTTCTCAATAAGTTGTCCCAAAATTTAATGGTATTTCTGATTTAAAGCAGAAAGTTTCTCTGGATGCAGTTAAAGAAAAATGTTTTTGCTGAAAACTAAGTAATCAACTCATTTCAAATAATACATAAACGATACGACTGCTATGAATTGCAGTGTCATAATGTCCAATTGCCTTGAAATTAAAACTGACTCACAAATAAAGGAAATTAAGGCATCATTTAGGTTAGCAATACTCTTTCTTTACTTTCCGTCAATTTGGGTATGAAAATGATACTCATAATAATTTTGAATTTTGAATCGTGCATATTCTATATCCACAAGGATTTGAAAAAATTTTAAATTACATTTTTTCTTCTTAAATGAAAACTTTTATGTTTTTTTAATTCTACCAATAATTTTGCAAAAACAAAAATTTTTTAAACCTTAAAATGGACCACAGAGTAGTATTAGATGAAGAATTTTTCAATTCCAAATAACAAATTCGGATTTGGAATACAGAACAGCACTGAATAAAATAAAAAACACTAATGACTAACAGGGCATAGTGTAAGATTCTGATAATTTAGCTGGATAAAAATCGTTTTTTGTAAAAAAAAAATTAATTAAAAATAAAACTTAAAAAAAATTGTTTGATAGCCGTAACAACATAAAAACACTTTTAAAACAGAACTAGCATAACTTTTTATTGAAGTTGTTTCTTTATTTACTTAATAAAGAAACAACTTCAACAAATAGATTTTGTTTCCAGAACGTTGCACATATTTTAGTACCTTTCAATTAAAAATATTACATTTTATGTCTAATTTATTAAAAGTACCATAAGAACTTTTCCGAAACTTGCTAAAGTCCCTCAGTGCAACAGCACTGGAGTCATATGGAAATTTAAAAAATGTTTTAAAAATAATCCAAAGTAACTTCTGAGTATTTGGGTGGTATTTTACAAATCTAGATGACCTCCCCTTTAAAATGAATAATGTACTCGTATAAAGGGTTTTAGAGGAAGAAGGGATTGAAACTGGTATTGGTCTTTGATTTAATTTTAAAAATATCTCAACAGCGCACCATGCAGTCACTTTGAGCGGGTGTAATGGCTCCTCGTGCATCACTCGTGGATTTTCGGTGCCCCGGAGCCATAGTTTTGCTTGTTCACGTACCCACTGAGGTGGAAATGATCGAAAAATCGTGTATCGCTCCATGGCTTGTTCACTTGTATTCTACATCTGTCTAGTTCACAAATGTCAAAACAGATTTCACATTGGCCGCCATTTGCAAAAATAAGAACATCTTCCAATAGGGTGTTTTTTTAGCCTACTTTGTACTTAAAAACGTAACGGATTGCCTTAAAACATACTTCACTCGGCATATTTATCTTCACTCAATTAATAAAAACAAATTTTTGATTCTAAAATCGAAAAAAATATTTGTTTAGTTATTTATTCTTCAATATTTCAACATTGATTAAATTTTATTTATTTTGACCTTCTGTATACCCGCGCTCTTTTCAATAGTCATTCATTATATTAATATATTTTATAATAGTAAATGTAACAAAAGGTTTTTTTTTTAATAATTTAGCAACACTGCTAGTATTTAACAATTTAAAACCTTTCACTAAATTTATAAACCAGTTAAGCCTTAAACACGCACGCATTCATCCTAATAAACAGAAATTGTTGCTCCCACTCAAAGTGCAAAAAAAATACAAAGAAATTTTTGCTTAATAAATGAACAGAATTAACAAAAAAAAATTAAAGACTACATAAAAATTTCTGCACATTAAATACACTTGATTACACCTACAATTGACATAAAAACGCATGACAAAACTATAAAAATTACATTTTTTTTCTTACAAAAAGCAATATAAAAATGTTAAAATTAAGAAGACAACAATTATATCTTGAAGATGGAAAAAGGTAGATTAGGGTTTGTAAAAAACGCACGTTCCTTAAATGAATTAATTTCTTCACCACGCATTGTAGTCATCAACATCAACAAGAAGCTGGAGATGAAGATGGCGATAAAGCTTAACCAAGAGACGTAAACAAAACAAAATTTATAAAAGTAAATAAACAGAAAATCAAGTTACTGACTATAAAAATGGTTAATGACTCCCATATTTTTAAGAAATATTTTTACACAGTTTGCTGTAAAAACTTCAAGATTTAAATTGTTTATCTTGTTCGTAAGTACGAGTATATTTTAAGTAATATTTGTAAAATCAACATAAGAACAGAATGATGTGTTTTGCGACTAAATTAGAATTCTTGATTTTTAACCCTGAATACATTTACACCAATTTCGACTAACATGCACTTCAATTTGCCTCTAAGAAACCAAGTACTTCAAAAATTACTTAAAATCAAAATGTTATAGGTTTTAATATTTTTAAACTAAATTAATTTCTTTTATAATTAAAAAATCAATAACAGATAAGGAGATATAAAAGAAGGATGATATTCGAAACGACTAACATTGGTTATGCAGGGTTAACAGAATATGGTATGATAAATATTTTTTTGTTACAAATAAATAAATTTTTATATGCTGTTTCTGTATGACAAGCGATCAAATTTCTCGAATATTTCTTTGAAATGTACCGAAAAAATTTTGCATTTTTCGTACATAGAATGAATAGATCGTTTGCCTTGTAGAAACAGCACATTAATTTTCATATTTCAAATAATAAGCAATAGCAATACTATAACTGTGACAGTAGCAGTAAAAATAAAAACTAACCAACAAAACAAGCTTTGTTCGGTTTTGTTCAGAAAATCAGCCTTATTTCGAATGTTGTTGCCATAGTCGAAATTACAACATATCACTGTTTTCTTCACGATAACAACACTCATAGTCAGAGGCAAATCATATATAACTTTTTATTAGCTACTATATTGAATATTGTAGCAAAACCAAACTAATAGCACTTTTTTTCAATTCAATTTATTTTTAAACATAATTTTCATGTAAAATATAAAATTAAATATATGGTTTAGTATTAAAATTTAAAAAAAAGCAGTTGATAAAATAGCACATTGGCTTCCAAAATATTTGTCAGAGTATTTTCAATTTTTTATCTTTGCTACTGACAATACTATGTAGCAACTGAAGTAGCAAATTATGAGTAACTACTAATATGTTAAGCTTAACACTCTAAAATACATCAATTATATAAAAAGTGTACTAAAATCAATGCTACACATAAATTTTTTTTAAAATAACCAAAGCAGAACCAACACGAAATTAAATTTAAATAAGCAAGTTGAAAGTAGTAGCAAAAATTGCTATCAAAATAAACCAAAAAAAATAATGCTACAAGTTAAAAGTTGAAAATATAGTCATAATAGTAAAAGTAAAGCTGAAAATAAAAGTATATCAATATCTTGAAAATAAATTTACGTTATTGTATCTTAAAGAAGTTTCTTCATTAGTTAAAAAAAAATAGTTTTGATATAAAATAACTGAAACTAAAACCTAAATTATCACTTTTAATGTTTAGTAGCAACAAAACCAACAAAAATATAATTTAAATTGAAAAAAAAAAAATTAAAAATTTAATATTGCCACTAATATTATTTATCTACTGTTTCAATCGTATTAGCCTATTAATGCTACTGCTACAATTTTTGAAACTTATATTTTTCTGACTATTGCTACATTCAGTACTCAATAGCAATAACATTTTTAAAATGAATAACTACACTAATGTTGTTCCATTTTTTTATGTTACTCAAATTTTTCATATTATTTTAATGAATAATTTGCAACATCAATTATAATTTTATCTCAACTAGACAACAATTTTCTGTTGCTACTAAGCTACTTGAAACTTTAAAATTTGTATGCTACTACTCACATTTATTTAAGCACTAAAACAAAAACATTAGCTTTAGTTTTTACTAGTCAAATTTTTGATGCCCGCTTAATAAAAAATACTACTCTTATGTACTTTCTAACTTACACACTTTTGCTATTAAATTATCACAAAACATCACTAAATCTAGAGATCCTTTAGGTGAACACATCACCTAAAATCTTTAAAAAAAATTTTGGTACCATAAAACTGATTTGTAAATGCTACACAATAATTAATACGGGAAATGTGACATAAAAACGCTTAAAGGCAATAAATTTATTTTCTTTTTCTTTTTTAATTTTTGGGCAGATTTTTGTTGATTATTTGTATTTGTATTAAATTTATAATCGTTTGTTATATGAAAATATAAAAAAATTAATGCTGCCACACATGACAGAATGACTTTACAAACTACTGTTGTAAAGGGCTACAATGTCTGGAAGAAAGCAAGCATATTAAAACACTCTAAAAAATTTATCTTAAAAAAGCAAGTATATTAAAACACTCTAAAAAATTTCTATTATGTCCTGTATCCATAATACATTAAAAATTATTATTATTTTAAAATTTTGTAAAGCTTTTTTCAATAAACTTTTGAAAAAAAAAATTTATTTCCCTTTAAAAGCAATAGTTTGTCAAAAATGAGTTCAATAGAGTTTGCTTTAAAATGAAAACTTTTGGAAATAATTTTTTTCTGTGTACTCACGATCTTACACATTTATGCGTAAGTATGAGTTTTGTCATCTGTCTTTATTTTTCATGTTTTTTTATATAAATTGATTTGATTTTATTTTTATTTTGGCTTCTTTCTACTCCTGCTAAAGCCTTTAAACATTTTTCTTTACACACAAAACTTAGTATTTATTATTGCCTGATGTTGATGGTGGCGTGGTACCTGTTGCTGTTAATTTTCTGGGTGTGTACGTTTAAAAATTCAACTGAGAACTGATTACAATTCAATGAAATTCATTGCATGTGTATGAACGTGTAGCATCAAAGTTTGCTTTTATGCGCTTTATTCTTTTTTTATGTTTTTCTTTTTTAAGAGTTTTTATACGTTCGTTGCACCTACGCCCACAGTGCTTGATAATGTCGTACTTTTGAAGATGAATTCAACGCCTGTGTCTGTGTCAGCAAGGATTTTTGCTAAATATTTTAGGCAGTGTGCTTAATTTGAAAACACATTGGATACATTTCACAAGATTTATATTCTTACTATTTTGCTGTAAATTGCTCAGAAATATAAAATAAGTAACACCTGCCAAAGTGCCTTGTTTGACAGACAACTGTTCAGTGGGTTGACAATCTTGTAGCTACTTACATCATTCGTTTATGCTGAACCTTTTCATGCCATGTTGAACTGATTTTTTATGCTTACGTTTTGCATAAGAAGTTTAAAATATTTATTTACAAACAGACATAGTAAATGGAGAAATTGAATTTCGTTTAACCAAAAAATTATCAAGCCTTCATGGATGTTACTGAAAGTATGCAGTGTGCAATAAACTTTAGCACTTTTTTCTTAAATTATTTTATTTTTTTGCTAACATATAATTATAAGGTATCAACAAAATGTAAAAAGAGGAATTTCGAAATTGTTCATTACATTTTAGGATCTTTGCTTGCTTGTTTTTTTTTTTGTGTGTAAGAGTATGTATGTGTAAAATTGATATTAATTAATACATGTACATTGAATAATTTTTTGGCCAAATAAAATTGAGTGATTCTTTATTCATGAGTTTTAAGCCTTTAAAACATTTATTTTATTCGTTTTGATACAATTTCAATTTTTCTTTTTTTTTCATTATTTTATTTTAAAAAATACATTGGGCGTTTTTGTGTTGACGTGTGTATAAACATTTAATTTTTTATAACTGTAAAGGAAATGTTTAAACTTTACTGTTACATTTTGCTGACTTTGGTTTATTCACATATTAATCCTGCATATGCAGACAGACTATGCTTCGTGTCTGCTATTGCAAAGGCGGCTAGAAAGAAAGTTTTTATGCAGCCGCCACCCTTTACAAAAATTTCGAAATTTTTTTTATTTATATTTTGCAAACCATGACCTGAATTTGATGTGCATTTTTTGACAGGATATCTTTACGCAAAACAAAAAAAAACTTATAATGAATTCATTAAAATATTTGGTAAAAAATGTGAATTTAAAAAGAGAATAAACCATAATTATTGGTTTTCGTAAATAAAGAAATTTATTAATATTAATGCAAATCATAATTAAGACACAGTAGCTGTTCAGTGCAAAGAACCAAGTTGTGGTCCTTTGCGAGCAATTTATTTTAGTTACTTTATTGCATTTACACTCCTTAATTTAAAAAAAAAAGAACAAGCACAATTTTGTGATATTAAAAAAATTTTTTTAATATACTAGCAAGCTCTTCACTACGCCAATAGTCAATAATCATGACAAAACCTCTTTGGGTATTAAAAAAACTGCTCAGCAATACGTAAGCATTTTTTTTAAATTTCAAGTCATTCTGATATCAAATTTTGTAAACTAAAAGTGGTTGGACGGACTAGAGCGGTAAAGTTTAGGCTTCGCAAATTTTGCCCACAGAAAAAATCATTTGTTCCCTCTCCTTAATCCTCACGAGGTGCTCATCATAATGTAATTTGGGGACTACTTTCATTTATGCTTTCATTTTCAAAATATTTTTCAAGATATTTTAGTAAAAAATTTATAATTTTGCTACAATTATTTTTAAATCGCAAAGAAAACTATTAAGTTTAAAATACTTTTGCTCTTATCCAAAAAAAAGTTGGCTTAGACTTTAAAGTAAAATTTATGAAAAAATTATATGAAAAATTTCGATAACGTTGATTTCAAAGTCTACGTTAATTTTTTTGGATAAGGGGGTTTGTTTTTTAGAGAGAATTTAACATAAGAATAAATAATTTACCAACAGAGAGATAATATGAATAAAAACTGATAACAAAGCAAAATCATTAATAAAATACAAAAACAAATAATAAAAAAATTTTATAAAGCAAGTTCCCAAACAGAAATATTAAAGAATTAATTCATTATTATTCACTTTGAAAATGACTTAAACGGAGAGACATTTCATAAATTTTTCTTTTACACTAAAATAAGGAAAAATGAATGCCAACACTTCAAACTAATAAATTGATTTTTGTTTGTTGTGAAGCTAAAATCACTAAATTGTTCCAAACAAAATTTTTGTTCGAACAAAAAATAATTTTGTCCGTACAAAAATTAATTTTATCTGAACAAAAATTTCTGTTCGCACAAAATTTTTTTATATATGTTTTAAATTATATACAACAATTTTTACAAACAAAATTTTTTTTCTATAAAGAGGAGCTGAATTAAAGTTTATTAATATTTTTTCCATATTACGGCACAAGTTACAAAATCTATAACGAACATACAAATTAATTTTTTTAAAAATCAAAGAGAAAAAATTGTTATTTAATATTTATTTTTTTTTTTTTCAAATCTGAAAATTTCAAAACATTAATGTTAATGCAGCCTTTTTAATGCTTTTTGTAATATACACTCGCTCAATAAAAATACATACAAAATCTAAGATAGAGAAAAAATATGCCGCCGCACAAACAACATTTACTTAAGATACTCGTACTTAGACAACTCAACACCCAGTTGAGTAGCAACTTTTGACAAGTGCAGAGCTGTACACATATTTCAGTTTTTTTTTTTTTAACAGTTTGCATTTATTTACCCTCTATTGAAATGGCAACTTTGATCCGAAAATTGATAAACTCTAGCAATGCACCCAGGCCAGTAGCACCCTACTCGTAAGTATATCTCCTACAAACATAATTTTATGGCATACAAAAACAAATTATAAAACTCTAATACTTAAACGTATAGAAATGAATGACTACAGTGTTATTTTATGATTTGTAAAAATTATATATTAAAACAAGGGTCATTTATTAGTAAACACACATTTTATCTTGTCTGTTTTTATGGTGCTTTGTCATTATTCTTATTTCTTGTTTGGACTGTGGCTGTATCTGCTCTTCGCAAATGTAATACAATTCCACTTTGCATTGTCGTCTATCCCTGTTCCCTAACTGGCTAACACTGCATTCGTTGTATTTTGTTGCAATACAATAATATTGTAATGATTTAAAGTCAAGCTGTTGTGGCAGATCGTACTGTGTATGTTTCTGGTTGTCTAGGTATGGATAAGACAACCATGAAACTGGTGCCGGGTGGTGCTGTCGAACAAGCTGAAGTGGCCTTGAAAAATCTAGAAGCTGTACTTGTTGCTGCAGATTCTGGTGTTGATAAAGTTGTAAAAAATACAATTTTCTTAAAGGATCTCAATGATTTTGGAGCTGTTAATGAGGTGTACAAAAAGGGTAAGTTGAAAAAAAAGAATTTTTTATCATACTGTTGATTCAAATAAACACATTTTTCCAGTACTTAAAATTTTAATCAATATTTATCAATAATTCTTTAATCAATTATACAATTCTTATCATTCTTAAGGTAGTTATACATAAATAAGGTGTTTGCATATTTTAGGTTATCAACTAAGGCACAAGCATTCTCAAAGTCTATATTAGTTTTTTTTTACTCTTACTCTCAGTCAGTGATGCAAACTTTCAAAGCAAAATATGCTTTTTGTTTATCGAAAAAACGATTAAGAAAAACTTTATAGAATTGAATTCAAAAAAATTTTTGGTTTTAACACTTCACATATTTTGGTGTTTTCTAAGCCGAATTCAATTAATTTTATTGCATGGGCTGTTATTGTAATAAATTACTAAAAACGTGGAAAAATTTTAAGCTTTTGTATTTATTCTAGTAAAATTATTTGCACTTTAATACATTTAAGTTTAAAAAAAAAATTAATTAAAAAATTCAAATATTTTTTGTTTTCATTACAACAATAATTACTTTCTTATAACACAAAAACTTGACTTTAATATTGAAATAAAAATTCATATGATATGAAAAGAAATGATTTGCAGAACACCAAATTGCTTTTTAAAATTGAGCGTTTTTTAAAAAGATTCAATTTACAAAACAGTAGCAATTATTAATATTAATATTGACATAATTTTTCTTTACTTATTTATTTCAAATAAAATTTTCATAATATTGAATGTAATTGTGCTATTTTCCAATAACTTGTCAAAATTTAAAAAAATTAGATTATTCCAATAGCTAAGGAACTGTTCAGAAAGTTTCTTAAAATTATTTAAAAATTGTCATATAATGTAAAGTAAAATCTTTTAAAAAGTCAACCTTAATTTTTTTGGATAAGAGGGTTAGTATTTTCCATAAAAAATTTTTAGGTAATTCGATTGTCCACTTTCTATAAATTTAATTTGATACTAAATTAAAAACGCACAAAATGTGATATTTCATAAAGTAAATTTTCTACTTTGTGTTGTACTTTTGTTTTAAATACACTTAAAAAAGTTTTTTAAATGTTAAATTTAATGAAAAACGCTAAATTGGAATCACTGCTTCAAGTTAACATTATTGCTTAATTGATTTATTTGCAGTTTTTGAAACGCAAACACTGGAAATTTTATATGAAAACTACTCAAAAATATTTAACCATCTGAACGCTTGTGTTAGGAAATTAGCCATTCATTTCACTTCAAAAGTTTATAATAACTCTCTCTCTCTCTCACTTTCTCTCTCTCTCTCTCTCTCTCTCTCTCTCTCTCTCTCATTTTAGTTTTCAACAAAAACTTTCCCGCTCGCAGCTGTTTCCAAGTTGCCGGCTTACCTTTAGGTGCTTTAGTAGAGATCGAATGCATTGCTTTAACTGGTGATGTCAAGACTGTTACTTCAGATTGACAAACCGGCCCAGACGACCAAATATCATCAAAACTGTAATCTGTTTTAGTTTTAAATAAAAAATAAAACATAAACTCATTTGCACATAATTTAACAACAAATAAATTACTTAGATTATGAAAATCTTAAGAACTTTTTTTCATACTAAATAACAAAAATAATTTTTGGCTCGGTACGAGACAAGAAAAAAATTATGATTGATACATTTTACGGGGTATCAATAATTAAAAAAAAATAAGGTTCTATCTTAATAGAAAAGATGATGTCCTATTCATGTGGCGAGAAGTGTATAAGTACATACATAGATACAAATGTGCATAAATACGTTGATTTCTCTTAGAGATTGCAAGCGAACCATAGAATATTACGAGTTGATACGCATATCATTTTAAACAAGAGGCCGTCTAGATTTGTAATCTATCGCCCAAGTACTCAGAAAAGTATTTGAATAATTTTTAAAAAAATGTTGAAATTGCCTCATACCCCAAAACTCTTCTTCTTAGGGATTTTTACCATTACCCACTTTGCCAAGGTCCATATCCGATTTTGTCCAGGAAAATTACGAACATCCAAAAGGAATTTAATCTGTAGGTCTTATATTACTTTCTGAAATTGTTTTAACATTTTCGGAAAAATTTGTAATTTTTATTTTGTGATTCAACACGGAAACTCCCAAAATCCTTGATAACATGGAAATTTAAAAATAGTCCAAAGTAGTTTCTAAGTATTTTGGCGGTAGATTACAAATCTAGACAGTCTCCTCTTTCAAAAAAAAGCACATTTCTTAGAAAATAACGGGTGGCCCAAATGAGACCTAGTTAGCGTATTATAGTCGTTGTGGGGGGTCTTGCGGTAGAAGCTGTTACACAATTTGAACTTTGTATGGATACATCTTAAGATCCAGCTTTAAAATTCTCTGTAATGTTGTTCTGGGTATACCCAATTGGCGGGAAAGGCGACGAGTTGAGACAGATGGATCATTTTCAACACTCTGCTGCACAGCTTCCACGCTGTGTTCAGTACGAATATTTCGATGAACACCTCTTCCTGGACGGTCGGCAACTGAACCCAGTTCCTCAAAACGGCGAACTAAATTTGTAATCATGGAAGATGTGGGCGCTGATCTTACGTTAAAAAAAAAACGGCGATAATTTCGCTGCGTCAGAACAATTGATCGTTGAGAAGAAGAATAAAAATCGATAATTTTAATGCGTTGTTGTCGACTGTACGTATTCATTTTAAATTTTTAAGAGTTCAGTTATAATCTGCAAAAAGAAAAAATAAATTATGTTAAAAAATAAAAAAGTTATTTGTGTTTCACATCAGCTGGTCTTATTTGGGCCACCCTGTATTACTAACTATAGATATAACATTTAATTCTAAAAGCTCTACCGTCATGGTTCTACTTACCTAACGTGTGCCGTAGGTTTTTTAAGTCGAAGTGATATATTTCATATAGCACTTCTGCATATCTTAGTTTAAGCTTAAGATTGTACGTAGTTGCAGGACACTCGAAAGTTAGAAAACAGTTTTTTACATGCTCTGTGAATAACGAGACACATTTTATGCCCAACCTATCTGAAGTATCAGTGATTAGAGATATCCTTATTTCTCTTGCCTATTTCAGGGCTTTTTTCTAGTTTGTTTAATAGGAATATGGAGCTCAAACCAGAAAGATTTATTCAACTTACAAAAAATCGTGCACAATATTTGATTAGAAATTTATGCTGTCCAACTATTAAGCCTTTATCGAGCAACATCTCATTTTAGGTTCCAATATAAATTTTTATATTCCTCTTAATAAAATAAAATAAAAATTTTTTTTCTTGCTTAATTTTTTTTATTTAAAATAAAAAAACTGGTGCATTCCGAAATTTTTACTTATACTGATTGAAAAGCTATAAATATTTTGCGAAAAATGAAATAACCGATCACAATTATTAGATTTGGTTGTAACACAAAGTCACAAATCAGTTTTTGATTGAAATTTATGAAACACCCATAAAATTTTCAAGCTCAAAATTTTAACACTTTTTGGATATTTTAATTTTTTGCAAAGCAAAGGAAAATATTTGATAAAAAATTAATCCCGTTTTAAATTTTAATTTTGTCAGTTTGTATTAGTTTGTTGAATTGTTTGCAACATTTTTAATTGGTAAAAGACATCAATATATAGTCATTTTTAGGGTATCGGGCATTACTCTCATATGCCAGATAAGGAGTTTAAGAGCAAATAAGCGAAATGATTACAAAAAACCATTCTTTGTTAAACTTTATTTAAAAAAAAATTAATTTACTGATAACTTGAGTTAAATATGCTGAAAGAATTCTAGAATTACATACTTTGTAGCTTGAGATGCGAATATTTGTACTAAATATAAAAATGCATAAAGCTATATTCTGGCCTCAGCAAGGTTGCTTATTCAATCCCAAACACCAAGTCATACTTTTTTAATTCTATCTTATCCAACCCTGTGTTTAACAAATTAAAAATTTTTACTTTTTTTAATTATTCCTGTTTAAAAATATTTGAATTTATGTTGTCAAACCAATCAAATACTGTCTTCGAATGAACAACATCTTTGTCTTGCTTAGTGCATTAAATGTAACTCGTTTCCTTTTATTTTTTCAATTGCGATGTGCAAATACTAGTTATTTAGAGTAAACACAAATTTGACATTTAAAAGTAACAAAATTAATGAGAAATCACCCACATTTTTTTAGAAAACCTAAAATTAAGCCAAGATTTCAAAACTATCTAGACAAACACAATTTCTTAAGTTTGCACCTGAATTACAGTTTGTTAGTAAACAACCAACCAAACAACCAACCTGTCGTTGAAATGGTGAAATGAAAATCTCAAGTCAAGTGATCAACAACAAAAAAGGAAAAAATAATAATAATAAATTGCTTCCAAAAACTTATCTTAAACATTTTTTGTTATAAAAACCGACTGTTTAAATAACTTGCACACTAAAATCAAATATAACTACATAAATTTGTATTAAAAGTTATAGAGAGACTTTAGAATACCATACAAATGGAAAGTGATATACATATAGATTTGAAATTGCTTAAAATGTTGAGAATTTTTTTCAGAATAAATCAAAGACCAATACCAGTTTCAAGCCCTTCTTCCTCTCAAACCTTTTATATATCATAACGAATATGATGTGATAACTTAAAACACAAACATACAATAACAAACCATAAATATCCTTATTCGTTATACACTCCAGTATGAAGAGTTCGATAGAGCTCTGAAACAAAGAGAAAAAGTTCGATACGAATGTACCAGAGGACTTGCAATACTAACAATTTCTGTTATTAAAACATTTTTGTATAGAGTATTGATTGCATATAATTGCCAACTTCATTGCCATGGCAGGTTGCACTAACAACAATACCAACTAACAAGATAATATACTTACTACAATATTACCAACAAATTTTTGTTGAAATACAAATGCTAACATAGATTTTGTACAAGTTAAAACTTAGTTAAAGTTTGTTTTTGTTTCTTTCCATTTCGGTTTATATTACTTTGTTTGAAATCTCAACAACAATTGCTCTGTCATTGTAATTATCGAATTGTTGTTGTTGCTAGTTGCAATGCGTTGTTTCAGACCTAAACAAGCAACTTAACAAAAGCCAGCAAATTAACAATTACAAACAAGTAAGACAAAAAAAAAACATTTTCTCATGATAAGAAAATTGTTAATAGCGAAAGCCAAAGCAAAAAAAAAATTAAAATAGACAAAAAGGAAATGGCTTATAAAGGCAGTAGTAGTTTTAAGAAAAAGCATGATACACTCAAAAATTTAAAAAGTAAAAACATTTTAAGGTTTCGTTTATAATGAAGAAAATGTAAAGTATGTAAGTTGTTAAGCAGTTTCTAGTTTTAAGACACGTAGTCCTTAAATTAATAAGTCAAAGGAGAACAAATTTGTTGCAAAATTGTGCTCAGACAACAGAATTCATAAAAAAACAAAATTTTTGTTTAATAAAACCTTATTAAACTAATTTCTTATAGAAAATTTGCTTAATAATTCCTTGATAAAAAAACACTCTTTTATGAATTTGTTCTTGACGAATTCATCTTTTTTCAGTTCATTTATGTAACGGAATCTGGCAAGAAGTTAATTACCGTACTTAGTGAGAGATTTCCTAGCTTTCTGGGAGTCAGCAAAAAGTTTCAGATGTGTTGCACTACGAAACCTTAATAAGGAAGCACTTTTTTTATTAATTTGGCTGTCAATTGTTTGAGTTCTTGACAAATTAATTGTTCTTTAGTTCATTTATTTGACGTATTTAATAAAATCTTGAAAATTTCTTATTGATAATCAAATCAAGTATTATTGTTACTAGGCGACTTGTACCTTACCCAGATCTAGACCTGGCATTAAGCCAATTACCTTACTTATTGAGAGCTATCCTACTCCCCTGGGAGTCAGCAAGAAGTTTTAGAAGTGTTGCTCTACGAGACCCTAAGGATAGACAGTCACAAAGTAAATGTTTTGAGGTGGTTTCGTCCAGTAAAAAAACAAAACCTGCATTAACGTATCCAAATATTGGGATATCTTATACTGGTTGTTCACTTTGTAACCCGTATAGAACCATAAATGTTATTACGTGGTGCGACTGTGTAAAGAGTGTGATGATTTGTACGTTTCATGTACGCCAAAATAGATGTGCGTGGCTCTGTTGATCAATTTGCAGCCGAAAAAAAGAGCGACAACGGAATATGAACTTCCATTTGATTAATCACTTATTCTGCCTTTTGTAAAATTATAAAATTTAAACTTAAATTAATTGAATTTAAAACTAACAAAAAGGAATATATAAAAACAAAGAAAAAGAAAAGAAGTAAACCTCTTTTTTACTATAAATACGTTTTAATTTGGAACTTCATTTGTTTGGCATTTTAAAGAAAAGCTGCTGCCCAACAACGTACTCGTAACAGGTATCCAGTAACAGAGAAATCCATTCGAATCGAAAGAGCTACGAGGTTACAGTAACTTTTGGGATATAATTCACTATAGTGTGATAAAGCGTTTAGCTTGTCTGAGTCTAGTCAGCGCTTCGCTGGGTATGTGTTAAGAATTGTTATTTTCAACCATCAACCTTTTTTCTCACTAATGCATAGCGCAGAGATATTCTATAAATGTAAGACAGGCCTCTTTGCTTTTTTAACAGTCTGCCCGCTCATTACCAGTATGACTATTATGCTTAAACCTGCACAATAGATCTTAAAGGTCGTGGTACGTTTATAGCCCAACACAATGTGAGGTTGTTATGGATCCTAAGTTTATTCGGCAATGACAGGCAATTTTATTGAAAAATTATTACTGAAAATATTGTAAAGTTTTATCTTAATTCGTTTTTGCTGACCTTTTCAGCAAGCATGAACAAATTTTTTAAAATAAAATCATGTAAGTTTCTATACAAATTTAAAAAAAAAAGTTAATAATATTCGCTGTTCCCGTAAAACAAGCAGTTTATATTTGAAACAAATTTATATGAAAAACACTCAATTTTTGAATAAATTCTATAAAAAATTTCTAGACGAATTGATCTCTTATGTTTCGGAAGTAACACATTAATTAGACTATGATACAAAAGTTGAGAAAAAAATGTTTTAACAGGTTCTCATGTACCAATTCTGTTTTATTGAAATCCATATAAAACGAAAATATCTTTAGTTTTTTAGATCACTTCGTAAAGTCATTTTATAACAGTTTTATTAGAGTTTCAAATCATAATTTCTTTGTGTGCCAAAAGATTTCTATATTTTTTTTCTTCTGTTTGAAAGATCTGATTTTATTTTTCAAACAAGGCATGTTGTTTTGCTTTTTTAGAGTGTTTAATCACTCAAAACAGTACTTTTAAAAAAATAAATTTTCATTGGCTATTACTAATTTTTATATTTGAGTGTAATGGATTCAAAAAGCTAACTAAAAAAATTAGATTATTAGATTTATTAGATTTAGAGTGAAGAAAAAAATCGTGATTTTTTTTTTTTTTGTTTCTAAAAACCTAATATAATAAATTATAATAACAAATTTGGTTTGTTACCAAAAAATGCAGTTAGTTTTCATTATAATGGACATTTTGAATTTTATTTGAAAAACAAAAAAATAGTTTTTTTTAATGCAGCCATGCAATACAAATAAATACCAATTGTAATTGCCATAACACAGAAACTAGCAACAGGTTGGTTTGAGCTCGTAATTGCCAAATGTACTTTAGCTACATACAAATGCCAGATAAAGTTTAGTAGTTTAAGGGCCATTATTACAAGTTACCGATAGTTAAAGCTTTTGGTTGGCTTAAATTAAAAATATCGATAAGTTAAATATCGGATAGTGTGTCTTGAACCGGTTATTTTCCCCACAAAATCCTAACTTTAACTATTGAAAGTTGTAATAGTGGTCCTAAATATATTTACCACTACAAAAAAATCAAGTGAATAACGATCTCTATAGCTCAATGCACGATTAAAAGTTTTTTTTTTTCTATTGCCCAATGCTCTTTCTAAATTATATAGTATTGATGTGATCTATATTTGTCTTTAATCATAACATTGTGTACAACCAATTAGTTATTTCCTTTAAAATCCAAATTTTTTGTGGTAAAATATTAACAGAAAGACTTTCATTTTTTTCAATCTAAAAACTTTCGCCTTTAATTAAAAATTATACTTCCTTCTTGCTATAACCTTAATTTGATACATCAAAGCTATTAACGAAAATATTGTGGTTCGCATAAAAGCATAAATATTTGCCATTAATAAAATATTAAAAAAATTATTTTAAGTACCTCATAAAAT
This sequence comes from Thelaira solivaga, assembly GCA_947397855.1. Lineage (NCBI taxonomy): Eukaryota > Metazoa > Arthropoda > Insecta > Diptera > Tachinidae > Thelaira > Thelaira solivaga. Next base: position 15,203,242 of record OX377611.1, on the reverse strand, counting down.
TTATAATTAATGCCTAAAATATTAAATATTTTTGTTTAACAATTTACATACATGTTGCATAAGCTCTAACGAAATTTAAGCGTTAAGCTTTAAAAATAATAATAGTAAAACAAACACGATTTTCAAAGAGATAATATTTAACAGAAACTGGCTTATAGCATACTTTCTAGTCAATATCTTAAAACTGGAATTGAATATGAGCATTCAGCAAATACTCGTACTATCCAAAAATTAAAATCCATCTGCCGGATGGATTTGTGACCCTAAACCTTCCAAGGCGTAACCCAAAAGCATACTCAGAAATTCAATTAAATCGGTCCTGGTGTTTAGAAGGAGTACAATGTCAAGCACACGTACAGTCGACTTTTATATATTAAGAAGATAAGCTTTCTTTTTGTAAGAGATCCTTCAAACTATAATACATATAAAAAATTTTTTGCAGACAAACCTTTTTTTGAGTGCAAATTTTTTTTTTTTAATTGCATTTTATATTTTTTAAGCGCATATTTTTTGTTTTAATTGCATATTATATTTTTAAGTGCATATTTTATTTTATAAAAGCATATTTTATTTTTTAAATGGTATCATTAAAGTATATAAAAAGTACCATTTTGTCAGTTTAGTGATTTTTCTATTTACTGAGCACCGTTTGAGCTCGGTCTGATAGTTCTAGATTCGGAAACGTTAAAAAATCAAAAAGATCCATTATTATTATCACTATGGACTTTAGTCACACCGCGATCTAAGATCTATTGTTCAGACCAGTTCCTAACTACAATCCGAGACTCCTTACGAATCTCGTAATTGCTGTAGGACTAATTCCTACAAATAGCACATTTTTTAGGTCTTTTCTTAAATTTTATTATTTTATTTTTTCTACTGATGCTAAATAAAGGGTAGCGAAATATTGAGTTTTTAATAAATAAAATTATTCAATTTAAAAAAAAAACGACTAAAGCTTAAAAAATACATTTCAATTTATATATTATAAATATAAAAAAATATCAAATAATTAAAAATAATATAAAAAAATTAACCATTTTACTTTTAATTTAATCAAACTTTCTTATTTCATAATAAAATATGAAGTGAGTGGCTTGTCGCCCAAATTCTGCGTTATGACCGCAAAAATTAAACAACAAAATTGCATACATACACATTTGCATAATTTTCATTCATAAATATTTGTATGCAGACAAGCACATATGTACATATCTACATATTTATAATATGGTTGTTTATGTAGACAATTAAATGATAACCCTTAGGCATGCCACCTACGCATCATCCAACGTGATTATTTCATTATGTATGGCCGCATATCATGCAACTCATGCTATTATTTGTTTATTCATTACAGCTAAGCAAACAACACAAAAGGAGGCAAAAGGTTCCTTGTTCACATACACAAGTACATTCACCAAAAAATAAAATATAAAAAATTATAAATGATGATCTTAAAGCTTAACTAATTAATTTCGACATTATGATGACGTATCGCTTGTGGGGGGACATATCGAAAAAAGGCATCATTGTTGTTTTCTTGTGTTTTTTTGGTTAATGCGAATGCAAAAAAAAAAAATACTAAATATCAGGATTCCCTACCGTGTTCGTCGTATGTAATCAATTGCAATATCGCCACCATCCTTATGTAAAAAAGGGTTTTCTCATAACTGGGTTATTAACTTGGTTACAAATAGTAGACGTGCATAAATTATGCCAGTTTCTTTTTTCTCTCTCTTTGGTGAAAGTAAATTTCGCTTGGACGATTTATAGGCATTTCTTAATTTTTTTTATACAAAATTAATGTTGCAATGATTTTTACACTTGATTTTTATGGCGGTGTTAATAAAACTACTGTTAAAGATAAACTTTTTTAATTAAATATTTTTTCTTCAATATTTTTTTTTTCGGAAACTTACATTTTTTTACTAATTAAAAAATTGATTCTGGAGATAAATTAAGGAATTTGGAATTTATAAAAATGTTTAATTTATGGAAATTTTAAACAGTTTCGGACTGTAAAAATTGCACTTTTCGATTAACAATTTTCTTGTTAATTGAAATGTATAAAGTAAAATACGGAGAAAAGGTTTCCTGAAGAGCTGTGTAATATAATAAGAAATAAGATGACATAAAAAAACATTATTAGAAGAGAAAAATTAAGCAAAAATATATCAATATAACTAACAATTTAAATAAATAAAAATCAAATGTCGTTCATTCTTAATCACTTAAGAAAGGCTGCTAATTTTTCTAACGTTCGTCATAACCCAAAACCCAACTTGGGTTTTTCGCGGAAAAGAATTGGTCATAACCACTATTACTTTTGCTTTTTTCAAGTTATCTAAAATCTCGGAGAACGGTTGGACCGATTTAAACATCTTTTTTGATTAAAATTTTAACATCTGAACCGATTTTCTAAAAAAAAAATTTTAAGTAAAAATGTCCACTTTTTTTTCTAAATAAAAAAAAAATTCAACGATGTATTTAATTCAATTATTTTATTTTTATTAATTTTGTAATAAAATTACCGATTGTAAAAGTAAAGATTTTATAAGTCAAATAATAAGCTTTCGGTTGAATATTAAATTTAGACTGTTCTCAGCTATCCACTCAAATTTGGTATCAAAGTTTTAGCCAAAAACCATTTATTTGCTCCACAAAATCCTAACTTTAACTATCGTAAGTGGTAATAACGGGTATAATTATTTTTCAAGTTTAGGATCTCTAATAAAATCTTTTCTATTTTTCCATATTTAGACTTTTCTTTTCATATCTTCTTCAAGGAAATTAATTACCCTGAAGAAGATATGCAAAGGAAAGTCAAACCCCCTTATCAAAAAAAATTAACGTGGACTTTAAAGTCAGTGTTATCGAAATTTTACTTTAAAGTCTACGTCAAATTTTTTTGGATAAGAGCAAAAATATTTTAGAATAAAAATAAATAAAAATAAATATTTTTAAGCTTGAAAATTTTTTATTATTTTCAGAAATAAAATTGTTGCGTTAAATTTCTTTTGTATAAACTCAAGACCATTTAAAATCCCTGGAACTACCAGGATTATAATCTTACAATCTGCAAATGAAAGTCGGATCGGTAATTATATTGTATAATAAAAATAAATCAACCAAGTCTATTCAATGCGTATTTTGCGGTATTAATTTTGGAAATGCAAGCTTCTCCCATGGTCAATTGTAGTTAGTGTGTTCACGTGTTGGAGCACGATTAGCATTAGTTGTTTACGAGCCAGACAATGAAATTATGATGTCACAGGTTAGAATCAAAATAATTTTATAAAAGACTTACAGCTTCTAAAGTTGAGTTATCTAAAATGTCTTTTCCGCATTGAAACAGATTTATTAACATGTTAAAGGTATTCTGCAGGAAAAAGGGTTGTCAGTGGGCAATGGCTATGTCTAGCGGCTTGATATGGTATTGAAGTGAGGGCATCGAGGCCACTGTTCTGTAAACAGAAGTCAAATGAATAATATTTCTTATTACAACTTTTTAGTAAATTGTGCAATCGATATCAAATTTTAACTTGTAGACCGTCACAATGGGATAGTTGCAATTTCACGACATCAACATACTGTGAAAATCGAAAATGTTACCGATTGAATAATTAATGGGTCATACTAAAGTCGGTATCTTTTTAAAAACCACTTTAAATTCATATAATTCTTACGAAAAAAAGTTGGCTCTTAATAAAAGCCTACTTTTTTGTGACTATAATTATGGCCCAATTTCTTTAATTTCTCATAATCGAGTTTTTTTTTTTTGATTTGACAAAAGAAATTCAGTGGTGCACTAACCTTTGCACTATATAATCGAATTTCGGTTGCTACAGAAAAAAAAAATTTATTAACCCAAATGAATTTTTGACTGGAAACAAGTTCCATTTTCACAACCGAAGTTTTCTTGTTTAAATTACTGAATTTATAAATTTTTAATATTTTTATCTGTCAGAAATTTTACAGTATCTCTTACTTAAGCCATTTTTTATAAAAGATTAAAGCTTTACAACATTTATAAAAATTAAAAATTAAAAAAAAAAAAAAAAACATTAAATTGTACACTATTTTTTGTTTAATATCAGGTTAGTTGTCATAATTAAAATTATTATTAATAAACATGTTGTGATTAAAATGAAGGTTTTCTGAATGGTCAGTTATTAAATATACTTAAATGTAATCGCAACATACAAGTAAAATGATTGCTGCCACTATATTCAGGTGGACTCTCACAACATGCCATCAGGTCCATTTCATACAATAAAATGCAACAAACTGCGACAACAATAATAAAAACAATAACAGGCCATACATACAAGTAAGAGCCATGTTAAATATTCTTAAGCACTTGACAGTGAAATATTATACAGATGTAAACACTCATTCATTACATATTTGTAACTTGTCTTGATTATGATTGTTTTTCATTATTTTTATTTATGTATTTTATTTAATATTATCTTTTCACTGTTCTTCGCATTACCAGCCCAGTTCATCCTTGGTGCACAAAAGACATTTTTTTTTTATAAGTCAACGAAACGTTGCAAGTATTAATTAGCTGACATTTAAGTTACACCCGTATTGGCTTAATATCTTACAAACGGACACACGAACAGAAAGATTTAAGATATGGACATAAATAGTTTATACAAGAAACAATCATTTAATAAATAAATACCTAATTGTTTGCTGTGGTGGTATAGAATTTCATTTAAATCAATTTTGACTTTCTTTTTGGAAAACAAAAGACTCACTGCATTTATTATATAAGATCTTAATAAATAAATATATTTTTTTTTTAAATAATGATGTTAAGAAAATTTTTTATTTCAATTTTAGAAAATAAAACATTAAAAAATATTTAATTCTGCTGATAGTTAAAACATACTTTAAATATAAAAATATTTTAAAATATTTAATTGATTTTATAAAATATTGAAATTTAAATTAATGAATTCCAACATTGAATTTTTTTAGCATCTTAAAAGAATGCGGAACGACAACTAAACAAATCAAAGTGCAATAATATAAGGTGTTTCAGTAAGAGCGCACTCTTTCAATTCATGCTGCAATAAATCGGTTATTTCACGGGCTGTGTGGTAGGTGGCGCCGTCTTGCTTAAGCCACAGTCACCAGAATTTCATTATCATTTACCTGTAGCGACTGTGAAGTCACCGTAATTTCGGCCTCATCTTCAAAAAATTAAGGCTTCACCAAAATCCGCAACAGGCATTTTCTCGCTGTCGATTCATTTATTTCTTATGGATTGCATGAGAATATTTTGAGCCCCGAATTCGACAATTTTATGCATTCCCGAAACCATTCAGGTGGAAATGCACTACATCGGAGAAAAAAAATTTTTTTCCTAAAATTGGCATGGACTTCACTTTGCTCCATTACCCGCTAAAGAAATTTCTGGGGCGGATATTTTATTTCATATTTAATCATAACATGTCTTCTTCACAATACAATAAAAAAAAATACAACTCTCTCAAAAAATACATGTTTTTATTTTAAAGTGAAAGAGTGAATACTTAGTAGGACATCCTAAATAAAATTCATTTTCTGTCTGTTTGCTATAAAAATGTTTGTTTTCTAACGGGTTTGTCTAAAATTTATTACACATAGTTCATATACTTCAAAAAAGGTCGTTATATATATTTGAACCAGCCACACCCATTTTGCGTTCCCTTTTCAACGATTTTCACTAACCACCGTTCAAAAAGACGTACTTTTTTTAAGCCTAAAATTATGCTTTGAAATATTTTATTTTCCACTTAGGTTGTCGTCTTCGATAATAATGCTAGCGAAAACATGAGCCACTTTGTAAAGTAGTGAATGTCTGTATTTATTTATTTGGGTTTTTTAACAATTATAATTCTATATGTTAACAAATTGCCCTAATACCGGCTCACGTATTAGTGGACTGCGCCGGGCAAAAAGAACTGGTAAGCATAAAACAATAAAAGGGCTGCACAAGCATATGTACCTACGTAAAATTTCATAATAAATATTAGTTTTACGCCACTTAAGCTATGCTTGTGCAGGGCTCCAGAATATACTTTTATATACATATCGACCGACATACATTGATTGCCCCAAATATTAACTGTTCTAAAACAGCAGTATTTTTTTGATGCGCCATCTACGATTGAAAAAAATCATTTTTGTTTTCAAAACCTATCTTCTCATAAAGGAAACCATTAAATTAATCAAAAATAAATTAAATTCCAAGTAAAGACAAGTACCTAGATACCATACTTATTTACATACATACAAACATTTTTTAATTCCTTTTAAATAATAAATAATAATAACTAAAATACTACTTTAAAACAATAATTAAAATAAGTTTCAATAATTTATAAAAAATGCTAAAATAAAAGACCATAAAAAATTTCAACAACGAAACTGCTGCCAGAAATTTCAAAAATATATATAAGCAGAACATATACGAATTTGGCAACACTTTTTTAATTATATAAAATTCTTTTTATTTTGTTTACATTTATTTGAATTCATAACTTACTAACAATACGGTGGTTACTTTATATTTCATATAAATTCTTATAAGCTTCAATTAAAATTAGGCTATTTTAAGAATATGTGAAAATTAATAAAATTGAAAATTTTTTTACTTAATGCTTGTTTGAAATTATATGTTTTCTATGCTGACTTAGCTCATTCAGACGATTTTGCAAAAAAAAATAATGTGGCAACTACTCTATAGTAAACACTCTAGTAAACAGCTGTTGAGATTAAGCAAAAACTAACCGCAAACAACCAATATGAACCTGCAAGAAAATTTCCAAATCAAGAACTTTGCATGTCTAAAAAATAAAAGTAATAAAATAATTTACTCGAATAATAAACTGCTAAAATATAAATGAAAAAAGTTATTTTACTTAAAAGGCAAGAAAACTAAATGACATTGTGCAGTTGCAATTTACATGTCGCACGGCAAAGACACCTTTGGTGGTTAGAAAGTAGAAGTGACTTGTTTAAATAAATTGGAAAGGATAACAAAAAGTTAAATTTAAGTGGAACGCTGACAAAACGTAATTTGGATATATTATAAAGACATCTTGCCAAAGAAGGCACGTCAATGGAAATTACGTTAGCAACTAGTGGTTGCGACAAATTCAATTTTATTTTATTAGCACATGATATTGTTAGTGTGTTTGTTGGTGTGAAAATAACTTTATTTAAATTCTAATCAAACACGCCAACTTTTTTAAAACTACAACCACTATTTGGATTAAAAGGAAAATAAAACAAAAAACTTTAAGAAATTACAATATATAATATGTCCACATACGCCTGGGTAAGTTGCTTTAATTTTACTTAAAATTTGCATTTTAAATTTATGTTAGGAGTATCTCTGCTTTCTACACTTACTAATATTTGTATTTACATTTGTGTCGTTACGGTTAATAGTAATTAACAGCTAAACTTGTGTTAAAAAAAATAATAGAAATTATCTTTCAATTAAAAAAAAATCTATTAGATTTGTTAAAGCACAAGGACCACATTGTGTCTTGTTAAACGGTAGTAAAACCAAAGTTAAATACCTTGTGTTATAGAGTATTTCACTTAATACGTATTAACTATTAATAATAATTCAAACATACTTAAATACATATGAGCTGTTATTTTTTAAAGTAGTATAAGTCTACTTTAAAGAAAAAATATGAGTTAGCGGTAGCTTTCGTAAGATATAGACATCATCTTATGGCTGACTCAGTTTTTTTTAAGTAGACTTATACCATTTTCAACAATAACAGCTTATGTAAATGTGTTACAGTCTATAGTAATAGAATTGTATTACATTCCTAACCATGTACTTACATATGTAGGTTTATATGTACTTAGTTACTTTATGATTTAGCTTTTGAAATTTGTTTTAATTTAAAACATTTTAAAAATATTTTTATTTATACAGGGCGCCAATTCGCATGGCCAACTTGGCCTTGGCTATGAATCGGAAATGTGTACAACTCCGCAACAATTAAAAAAATGTTCGTTCACACCATATAGTGTGCGTTTAATTAGAGGCGGTGGTGGTCATGTTTTAATTTTAGATGCTTGTGGTCGTATACACGCATGTGGTTGGAATAATCGAGGGCAATTAGGCTTAGATTCAATAAGAGACTGCATAAATGAATTTAAGCCAATACCCACAAAATTTTTTCAAGTAAGTATATTTGACTTTTAAAACAGTGTAAAAAATAAGCATGAATAACTACTTCCTTTTTTAAATTTTGCTTAAATAATTAATGAGAATAACTGAAAATCCTCTTCATCAGTTCCTATATATTTTATATGCTTACGTTCATATATAATAGATAAAAATAAAGAAATTTAAAGTTCATAATTCCCTGTTAGGTAAATAGAAATCCATCATATAAATTGATTTGAAAACAAGTTGCCATTAAAAGTGTTAAAGTTTTCTTAATTTCATGTCAAATCGTAATTAAAATATTTATTAATGCATTCAAATATTCTATATATTTTTCCATATATTTTTTTAATTCTAGGATGATACTGTTGATTTTATTGCTTGTGGTTGGGACATTTCGGGTTGCATTACTACATCTCGCAAACTGTATGTATGGGGTTCAAACGCCTTTCAGCAACTGGGCATTTGTCAACGTGGTTTTACCTCTATACGTAAACCTTTCCTTATGCAATTACCACGTAATGATACACCTTTACGCATAAGCTTTGGCATGCGCCATACAGCGGTATTAACTGATGATTCTAAAATTTATATTTATGGTCGTTTAAGAACATCAGACATGTTGCCCGATGAAATTAATATTATAAAGATAAGTCAAAGTTCTATGGTAGTTAAATTAATACCACGTTTAAGTGGCGAGTTAGCAATACAAAATATAATTAGTGGACAAAATCATTTAATGATGCATTTAGCACCAGCTGAAGATCAGTGCGAGAATAAAGCTCCCACAAAACGAGTGTTAGTTTTGGGTGATAATAAATTCGGTCAAGCAAATTCATTTCAATTTGATGAAGAAATTGTTGCCATAGCGGCTGGCTGGACTCATAATGCAGTCATGTTAAAAGATAAACGTATTCTTTTGTGGGGACGCAACTGTTATGGCCAATTGGGACTGGGTAGTTATTCGGAAAATCATCCCACACCCATGGAATTAAATTTCTCCAAAGCAATTGAACCAGTACAATTACATATGGGCTCAGAGCATGGTTTATTTATGTCAAAAGAAGGCGATATTTTCACTTGGGGCTGGAATGAACATGGAAATTGTGGTAATGACTCCACTAATAATATGTAAGTATTTATATATTGATATTTAACAATAATTTATGACTATGCATTTGCGTTTAGTTGCAAACCAAATCTTGTCGATTTGCCTACCTCTTGTAAAATTGCTGGTACTGGTGCTGGTTTTTGTTTTGCCATTTGTGATAATACTAATTAAACCAAATTTGTTGTTAATTTAAGTAAATACTTTTTTGTTATGATGTAAGAAAGTATTTTGTAACATTATTTTTTATCTTTATCTAATCGAGCTTTATGTTGCAGCAACTAGATGCACGCAAATACTATTTTTTAACACAAATAAAAAAATCTATTGCAATTTGATTAAAGAAAGTAGAGCCAAAATACAGCATTCAATATGGAAATTTCAATAGAATTTAAATGATAATTGCGTTCGATATTGAATGCTGTAAATTGTAAAATTTATTTTGAATGCTTTTTCTATTTTACGAGGAAATTCGTCATATACTTTTCCGCCGGTCAAGTACACTTTTTGTATAAAAAGTTTAATTTGTTATGTAGTGATGAAAAAATCAGATTTTGCAAAATTACAAAACGAAACAAGCCCAAACACTTCGTTTATGGAAAGTGAACTTTGACAAAATCTTTGAACAAAAATCATTTTTAACAAAATATTTTGGATGACGGTCAAAACCGAAATATTTTTTAATTGTTCTTTAGAATTTGTTTTCAAAACTCTGCCTATATGTCCCCCAAGAAATTTGTATATGAAAGTCAAATAAGGCATTTCCTGAGATATCTGTTTGATTTTTAAAATATTTTTACTCTTGTTCTATCGTGCAAAATCAAAATTTTGAGCTTGAAGGTCGATTTATAAAGTGTGGTTAATTTTGTACTGAGTTTTAGAATTGAAGTGAATAAAACCTCTAATTTTTATGGAAGGCATCTAAAAATATTTTAAGTCAAGGACATAATTCGTATAATAAAAAAAAATAGCTTGCTGTTTCAATAATAATAGTTGCAGTGTACGGCATTATTTTCAAAATTATTTTCGATTTTGTTTTAAAAAATCCAACAAACTCTTTACATACATATAGCGGATCTTTGACAAAAAGAAAATCAAAAATATTTGCTAAAAAAAATTTATTATTTAAAATTGGAACTTTGGAATTTTGTTACATAAAACTGCTGCTTAAAAAAAATTTTATTTAAATATTTGTGAACGTTAGAACTCAAACTAGTCGGTGGAAATCAACCACAGGTAAAAGCACTTGTTCAGTTTTTTTTATATAATTTAAAAATTCCCTTCAAAATGACAAATTTAAAAAAAATTATGAAAAATAAAAATTCCCAAGTGAATCGTTTATTGTTGAAAAAAGTACGTGCATACATACATACATACATACATAAATAAATATATTGCAAAAAATTTTCTTGAAAAACAGTTAAATCTGAAATAGAAACAAAGGGGTTAAAGAGAATAGCGATTAGTCGGTATTTTATTTTAAAATAATGGATCGACATCAACAGCAGCAGACACAACAGATGGAAAAACTTGTCATGAAAATGTTGGATTTTTTAGAATGTAAGTGATATTTTTAACAAAAACATAATTAAAAATGTTAATAAATAATTTCGTGTGGTCATTCAGCAAGCAGTGAAGATGAAAGTGAACTTGACCAGTTGCCGATGAAAGAGAAACATGAAAAAATTGACACTATCAAGATTGATATTAAATATAATATTATAACTAAAAATATTACGAACCAAACAACAGAGACTGAAAAACTTATAAGAGTTGATGAAAAGGAGATGCAAGAATTACATAAACTTGACAACCAACAACATGAAGAAAATGCTGCAGAAGTTGGTAAGTGAAAGCAAATGGTTACTTATAATATTGCACTATAGTTAAGTGTTATTACAGTATCCAATAATAATAATAGCGAAATTGAAAGCAATAATTCTGCTTCTGCAGTTCTAGCCAACTTAGATGAACAGTATAAACTGGAAAATCATTGTCGTTACAGTTATAATAATTCTTTTGCGCAAGAAGTCTTTAAAGCGTTATATCAGGATACAACAAGTCATCCTGCTGTGGGCTCTGCGGATTACTATAAGGCAGCTCAAAATTATGTACTTTATGGAAAAGATTTTCTAGATTTTCCCGATAATATACAACTACTATTAAACGATAGAAACTCCCAAAACTCGGTGTGTGAAGGTACCAATTTTATAGCCAACTTTGGCAATAGCACATATTTCGTAAGTTTTTTATTTACAATGCTAACGCCGAAATTTTAAAATAAAAACTTAAACATCTCTATATGATTTCAGACACCCAATGCTACTGCCACACTAATGAGCGGTGGATTAGCAACAACAGCTGCCGCTTACTATTACATGTGTAATAGTTTGCAAGCGCAAGCACAAGCCAGGCCATCTCTTGCCACAAGTGCTGCAAATCTCAACCAATCTTTTGGTTTATTTTTGGGTAACAAATTGACTTACGTAGGTGGAACTCTACCAACAGCAACTTCATTAATGTATAATCAACAGAATACAACAACAAATTTTATATCGAATAGCTTAGCCAATGCTGTCCTGGCTACAACACCAACTATTCTTTATACAAGTCCAATGTTAGCAAATACCCAACAATATTTAACACAATATCTAAGTGCGACAGCAAATTCTATGCAGTCATCTGCAGTTGCTGCAAACGCTTATGAGCGTCTAAGTTATGCTCAAATATTGCAACAACAACTATATCACACCCCACGACCAGCCACAGTTGCACCAATTTTTCAACATAAACAACGAGTTGCAGCACGTAATTCCAATAAAATAATGACTAATCGACCAAATCCTCTAAATTTAACTGCAATACCACAAACAACAATTAACAACACTGGTTCAAATTTAAATACTACAAGGAGTCAACAGGTGGGTAATAGCAGCTTATCAATAGATTCGGTGGGAATAAAATCGCAATTACCTACTAATATAGCAACTGAAACTTCTAAAAACCAACCAGTGAGTGGCAAATATAAGGAATTAAACAATTTTTTTAACTTTTAAAAACTTTGTCAATCTATTTTATCTAGTAATTTGTTATGTACAATAATTGTTTCATTATGTAAAAGTTTATCTGACCTTTTCTTTTATAATTGAAATTTTAGGTTTTTTGTATGCTTAAGATCGATATTTCGCAACATCTTTGTATAACTTCTTCAGCATTAAATTATATGCTGAAAGCGCTACATAAAGCTGCAGCGAAATATAGACATAAAAATAAATAATCATAATCCGACCTTAAGCTTAAAAAATTTTGCTATTTTAATTATAATCTTTTTAATAAATAATTCAATACTCAGGAAAAAAAGAACAGAAGTCATTCTATTCTCTTTCAAAGGGCATACTTTAGGTTTTGAAGAAGTTAAAAAAAATATATGAACATATAAGATCTGTTGTTTTAAATGGCTAGTTTGGCTGCAACAATTTATTATTATTGTACCACCAAGGAATTCCTCGTTTTATATAAAGCGATGAATTGCCTATGGAAAATAAAAAGCGAAGATTATTACAATTGTGACCTATGAAATAAAGGCTACAACAAAATGGTAGAAAATAGATCAAGCGGCAAATTCAGAAAAAGTTAATGTTTTCCGCACAAACTTTATCGTTCATTTATTTTAATCTCCTTTAGACACGATTTACAAAAAAATTAATATTGAACCAGCTTGCTGGTGCAATATATATGTGTATTTGATGGTGCAATCACTAGAAGTGATTTTCCTATTTCTTTTTTCTCATTTTTTGGTGGCTAATTTAAAATAGAAAATTTGCTTAATAACCCTTAATAAACAAAAATGCTTTTTGTAAATAAGACCGATAAAAAGTAGAATACTTTATTTTTGTTTTCCCTTTATATATGACTGCTTGTTTTACCTGTCTCTCCCAGATCGCCCTGTCTTTTTATCATGTGTGGGAATTCTTAGGCTAATGAGATTGTAGATATGAGTATGTATAAAAATTCAGAATAATCTGTTTTGTGATTAGCTGTTTTTACCAGGTCCTATGAGGCCAACCACTGAAAAGTAGGTGTAGCCGATCCACAGTGAAAAAACTTTCAAATAATGATTTTATGTACCAAGTAAAAAAAAAAAAAATAATTGAATAGTAAACGTAAAAGTGGGCTTAGCATTATGTTATATAGCCTATGATACTAGCTGATCATATAGCTTAATATTTGTTAAAGAATTATTAAAATCGGTTCGTTGGTTTCAAAGTTTATCCATTAGCAGCGTTGTCATATTGTGAGATTTATAATTTTTTTGCAAGTTTTTTTGAGATGCTAAAAGTTTCTAAGTTTTTCTTCTCAAATAAAAGCTTCTTTTGGAAATTTGTATACCTAACAACAGTTTCTAACTATTTGTTTAAAATAATTTTAATATTTTGTAAAACTTTCCTATTTTTCATTTATATCAAAAACTGTTCAAACTTATTTTATTCTTTTTACTACCTTTATTGCAGCAATGGTTAATATTTGCTTACTCCCTGCTAAATACAACATTGCTTTAGGGTTTTGCTTCTGAATAGTAAATTTGTTTTTCTATTCACATTCAACAAAAAAATTGTTCTGTTATTTCAGCTGAATTAAATTAAAAAGTAAATTCTTTAAAAATTAATTTTTTTTTAGTTCATAAATCTGTTTTTGCTATTTAAAATTGATAAATATTTAGAAAACAATGGTAAGAGTTTTATAAATGTAATTCATAAAATATTAAATAACATTTTGTGTGTGTATTTTGAATGTATTCAATGAGACAAACAACGACAGCATATTTTTTTAAATAAATTTTTGTTATGTTCGGTGTAAGTACCTAATTGAAAAATAACATTTGTTTTATAATACATAATAAATAAAATAAGGTAAAAACTTAGGACTCTATGTGTGATTCTAAATCGGGTAAAAGTTAAAAAATTTATTTGAAACTACCTCAGAAGTGTACGTACCTAATTAAAATTAAATATGAAACAAATTGAATATTTAATTTAATTTTTATAAACACATATTCGGATGTATGTTTTTTATTTATTTGAACTTTTTTTTAATAAAATAAAACTGAAAACACAGCCATTTACACTGCTTTCTAATGATTTATAAGAAAAAAGATTTTTTGGCTGAAAAAAGCTTTTTTCTCAGAAATTTTAAGATTTACCACAAATAATATAACAACACTATATAAAAAAAAAAAAAATAAAGTTAGTTTAGATTTCCACACACTTGGTTTTTAAAAGGTGCGTAACTTTGCTAAGGCGAAAAATTGCTGAGACGGAACTTTATGAAAAAGGCTTTTGTATGCACATTAAACATCTCATGAAATTACATACATACTTGATAGCACAACATTTTTTTATATAAATAGAAAAAATAAAGCTAACTAATTGAGTTACCCTGTTTATAACTCAAAATAGTCAAGACAACAAGTGTAAGAAGCTAAAATAATGGTACTACTATTATTTTAAGTATATACATATATAGATACTTCTTTTTCTCTCCTTCTCTAATAAAAAGATAGCCAAAATATATGAAATAAAATTTTTTTATGATTTCCACTCTAAAATAATATTACATGAAAATGATTTCACAGAACGGAAATAATTTTATTTTAATTTTAAGCTAAAATTTAACAAGTGTTTTAGCTTTTTTTATTATCAAAAAATTATTTTAATTATAATATAAAGAGGGGAAAACACATAGTTTTTTTTAATTAACCATATACTGCAATTAGTTTAAAACAATTAAGACAATTTTTTTCTTTTAATTGAAAATAAAATCAAAAGTTGGACAACGATTTCAATAAAATATGAGACGAAATCGAATCATTAAATATTTATTTCTAAGCATGTTTTTAGTACAAATATGTTTAGGAGAAATACTTAGGTACAAATATGTTGATTACGAGATGGGACACATATCCTTTTAAAGAGGAAGTGGTCTGAATTTGTAATCTACCGCCCAAATACTCAGAAGTTATTTTGGAATATTTTTAAAAATTTTCGAAATTCCCTCAGTACCCTTCTTCTGAAGGATTTTTACCATTCCCCACTTTGCTGAGGTACCATTTCCAATTTTGTCCAGGAAAATTACCATAATCAAAAAGGAATTTAATATGTAGGTTCTAAGCTTTCTGGAAGCGTTTTAACATTTTCGAATAATTTTGTAGTTTTTATTTTATTATTCAAAACGGAAACTGCCACAATCCTTGAGAACAATACTGGGGTATATGGAAATTTAAAAAAAAAAATTAAAAATAGTCCAAAATAACTTCTGAGTATTTTGGCGGCAGATTACAAATCTAGATGACCTCTCTTTTAAAATGATATGTGTCCCATCTCACAATCTTTAATGGTTCGTTGGGAAGTTGCTAAAATCACTCAGAGCAACAGCACTGGGGTATATGGAAATTTCAAAATAATCCAAAGTAACTTCCGAACGAACCATAGAAGATTGGGAGATGGAACATATACCATTTTAAAGGGGAGGTTGCTAACATTTGTAATATACCGCCCAAATACTCAGAAGTTATTTTGGACTTTATAAATTTTTTTTTAAATTTCAATATACCCCAGTACTGTTGCTCTGAGGGATAAGATAGTAAAACCACAGTAAGTTTTTACTGCATTTTATTTTAAATAAGTTTTTGAAAATTAAAATTTTCTACATTTTTCATAAAAAATGTTCTTTCTCCTCACAATTTTTACGATATTGAAAACTAGTGAACCAAATTGAATACAATGTAGGTACGACTTGAAGCAAATTTTGTTACGAAGTTTACAATTTTCGGTGTGTTTTAATATAATAAAATTTTTCTAAATAAATCTCAAACATATTATGTGGCCTCTTGAATTTAAGAAATAAAAGTATATCTCGAAAATACACAGTGCAGATTTTAAATAAACGCTCCCCAATAACTTAAGGCACATTTTTAGTTGCTCTGGTCCAAATCTGAGTATACTTGTGTAATAAATAGTTGTTATATGCAGACACATATAAGCTTTATTTCAAAATTTATACAAAACTAATTGTCTTTATTTGTCAATCCGAGTGTTGAAATTTTTAAACTAAGCAGATTGTAAAGGGTGTCGCAACAAGAACGCAAGATTTAAATTTTAAATAAAAATGAGAAGAGAAGAATAAAAATAGAATATATAGTTTTCAATATTAAAATGTTGGTTGGGAAATTTATTTATTTATTCAGTTCAATGCTTACTGAGTTTTTTGTTTGAATATTTGAATCTTTTTGTAACTATTGATTAATAATTCTTATTTAGTCAATTGCTTTTACAATATAAAGGTTCTATTGTTTGCAAGAAACGTTGGGAGTTATCTACTGAGGATTCAGAGTAGCGTCTGATGAAATGGTCCATATAGATATGCTATCCCCTTCAGTACTTATTGTACTGAATAAATAACTTATGAGAATATCATGAGTAAAAGAATAAATTTTAAAACCAACACAATTTCTGGAATTAAGCACAAATAAAGATTAATAATTTGTTAAAACACAGATATTAAAAAAAAAAAATTGTGAAACTTTATTATATCGTAAAGTAGACAGAATGAGGTTATGTATGGAACAACATTACGGGCAGATGGCCGCCGCGGCTTTGCTGGCACACACGCGATCTTTTAATGCAATTTTCAATGACCGCTTTGCATAAATGCTGCGGTATTTCATTATTGCAGCTTCCAATTTCCTCTTTTAAGGCTTGAGTCATCGTCGGCTTATTCGCGTAAACCATCGACTTCAAAAAACCCCAAAGAAAAAAGTCTAATAGTGTTAAATCGCACGATCTAGGCGGCCAATTCTGGTTTCCAAAACGCGAAATAACACGACCGGGAAATGACTGATGCAGCAATTGAATTGTTTCTCTGGCTGTATGACAAGTGGCGCCGTCTTGTTGAAACCACATTCATTTCTTCAATTGTAGGCAAGATAAAACTGGTTCAAATGTCAAACAATGACACTTCGAATGGCGCCAAATTTAAATCTTGCTTTCTTGTTGGGACACCTTTTATATTTAAATAAAATCTTATTTTTGCTTAGCTCTTCTTTTCCGTTCTCAAGACTTCTAGCTGACCAGCGTAAAAGTGAGCGTGACCGATCTTGGAATATATAGTAACCATTCATGGAATATAATGATTTTATGAACCAAATTTAAAAAAAATTTTCTTTGAAAATAGAATTTTAATTGTTAAATCATTGAATAATGGACGTAAACGTAAGCGTAGAGCTATGTTATGTAGCCTATGTTACTCACTGATAATATAGCTTTATGTTGGGGAAAGAATTATGAAGCACGGTTCGTTGGTTCTACAGTTTATCCATTACAAAAAAAAAATATTTATAATATTAGTCTAGATAAAAAAAATATATTTTTGTTCGAAAATAAATAAATAAATATTTTTTAAGCTTTTAGGTCTTTTTATATATTTTAATTATTATTAAATTAATTTCCAATATTTCGACACGCCTTCGTATGTCTTTCTCAAGGAAAATAATTTTATAATAATAAAATATAATAATAAAATATAAAATTATTTTCCTTGAGAAAGACATACGAAGGCGTGTCGAAATATTGGAAATTAATTTAATAATAATTAAAATATATAAAAAGACCTAAAAGCTTAAAAAATATTTATTTATTTATTTTCAGATAAAAAAGGTCAAATAAACAAGATTTTTATATTTTTGTTTAATTAAAACTTTTCATAAAAATTTAAATGAAAATGAGTTTTGGTAAATTTCATTTTTAATAAAAAAAAGCCATTTAACGTGCAGTATTTGTAAATATCCCAAAAACTTTTTTCAATTTCATAGGTTAACACAGTTAGTCGCAAAATAAAATTAGGCTCTTCATTTAAAAAAACATCAACAATCTAGTCAATTAAAAAAAAAAAAACATTAGATATAGAAATAAAAAGAAACATAATTATACGAGTGTTTAAAAAAAATGCCCATAAAATTTTAAATTCGAGATTGTGATAATTAAAAAAAAGCAATCACTTTCTTTAATAAAAGTAATAAATGAAACAAAGAAAATATAAAAACCAAGCAAACTAAATGATTATAACTGCTGAAGATTTCTTATCAAAAAAAAAAATAAAAAATTTTCAAAACAGCACTTGATCTTGTCTATAATTTAAAGTGGTTTCTTTTAAAGAACTTTAATAATTTTGATTTTTCTTTGGCTATAAAAGCAAATTGAATTTCATAAATTACTCATAGTTCTATAACATGTTAAAGCTTGTGGTAACAGTTTTGAGTTTGGCTCTCTTAACAGAAGCAGCTGTAGTTGTGCCTTTGCACAAGGTTAAGGAGTACAAAAGCAAGGCTAACGAATTATACAAATTAAAAGGAAAATACAATAATTTAGCAAAATTTCATCCCAGAAATGCTGTTACGGAAAGCTTGATGAATTTTGTTGACGATTCTTATTATGGTAAAATTACCATTGGCACGCCACCTCAAGAGTTCTTGGTGTTGTTTGATACTGGCTCTTCCAACCTGTGGGTACCTGTAGCTCCCTGTACTGCCGGTAATGCTGCTTGTCAAAGCCATAAACAATATGATCCCTGTGCTTCCTCTAGCTACATTGCCAATGGCAAACCTTTCAGTATTGCTTATGGCAGTGGTAGTTTGTCTGGCTATTTGGTGCAAGATACTGTTACTGTGGAAGGTTTGTCTATACAAAATCAAGTATTTGCTGCTGCTACCAATGAGCCTGGTAACTCTTTTGTCTACTCTCCCTTTGATGGTATCATGGGCATGGCTTATCAAAGTATAGCCCAAGATAATGTTGTGCCACCTTTCTATAATATGTATTCACAAGGATTAGTGGACAACAACTTATTCTCCTTCTACTTGACTCGTAATGGAACTTCTAAAGATGGTGGTGTTCTTGTGTTGGGTGGCGTGGATCCCAATCATTATACTGGTGAAATTACTTATGTTCCAATATCATCTGAAAGCTATTGGCAATTCGAGATGGACTCTTCTACATTGAATGGTGTTAATGTATGCAACAGCTGCCAAGCAATTGCCGATACAGGTACTTCCCTTATTGCTGTTCCCGGCTCTCAATATGAAAATGTAATGAACGCCATTGGTGCTACATTCAACTATGATTATTATACTTATACCCTTGAGTGCTCCACCGTTGACACCTTGCCTCCTTGGACTCTAAGCATTGGTGGTACTGAATTCACCATTGACGCTAAAGATTACGTTCTTGAAGATCAGGGTGTCTGCTCTCCTGCTTTTCAGAGTATTGGTATGGACATTTGGATTTTGGGTGACATTTTCATTGGCAAATACTACTCTATATTCGATTTGGAAAATAATCGCGTTGGCTTTGCTTTAGCCAAGTGAGCTCTCACTCATTTGGCTTAAGTTAATAATATAAAAAATTTCTTTATTAGAAAAGATTTATTCAAATTTCTATTAATTAATTGTTAAAATTTTGTTTTTAATTAATTTTGCTTTAAAAAAAATTTGTTATTTTCGTAATGATACTTTACAGCTCTAAAGCAACTTGAATTAATTTTTAATAAATAAACTTTTGTATGTATTTGGCATAATAAAGTTGAGTTTTTTTTCAACATGAAGGTAAATACTATAGTCGAGTGCCTTTTATGTATAAGGGCTTTTGTTTATTGTTTATATTATTTTTATAATGGAGCATAATTCCACTACAACCTTAAAAATCTGTTACCAACTACAATATAAGACTCAGTCTTGACTGAAACACCAAGAGTCGTTCTGTACCACATCAATTTTATTCATGTGATAAATTGTTAAGTTTAAAATGTCCTATCAGCAGTTTAACCTAGAATGTGATGCTATTCTGCTGAGATTCAAAACAACTTCTGTCCTAAAACATGCGGGGTTAAGAGTTTCGATAACTGCCGCACATAGCGAAAATAACTTCGGTTGTGAGAGATAAATTTGTTTTCAATTAAACATTTCATTTGTGGCAATAAAATTTTTCAGTTGTATGAACCAGAAATTTACAATACAACCCAAAAACTAGTTCTGCTAAAAATATTTCGAGCTGTAAGACCACTTTTTTATTGTCAAGATTACAATATACGATTATCACAACTGAATTTTTGACTGGAAACAAATTTAGTTATCATAACCAAAGTTGTTTTCTGTGTGTGCACACTTCAGTTCTCCAGCAGGCCTGCCGGCTTTGCTTCTCCTTCTTACATAGTAGGGCACTAGTGAAAGTATTATTCACCTCGCAAAAGAATTCTAAACTTTTAAAAGGGCTATCTGTCTCCTTTTTAGCCAGATAGTCTGCAATTTCATTGCCCATATACCCTTCACGTCCCGGTATCTATAATAAGGTAACCCTGCACTTCACTACTAAAACATCGAGACGTTTGTAGAAATCCTAAATCAATCAACTGAAAAGAATAGCTTACCTATGCATTCAGAACTAGTTTTCTGTTTGAGAAAGTGTATATTCCGGTACCACAAGTGCCGCCCTAGTAGAATTTGTCTAGCACATAACTTTAAGATGTAAATCACCACCTGAAATATGGCAGCTGTTTTTCTATTACAACCGTCTTACGGAAACGTAGGATGAAATGGCCTTGTAACACTGCCTCCTAGCATTTTGGGCCCATTAGTATACCCAAACTGTCGGGCTAACACCAAGCACCAGTTTTTTATGCATCTTGTCAGAGATTGAGAGACATCTAGAGTTCAAGACAGATTCTAGAACTTGCACATGCCCAGTGAACAGAAGGCATATATTTAGTACAAAATAAAAGTTTCTCCAAATATTTTTCAACATCCTTTATTTAACAGGCTTAAAACAACTTTAGATTTGGAAATTTCATTTATAAAATAAAAGTTTATTTTTTTTTCAATCATTAATAGGTTGAGTTGAAATTGAAACAACTGCTTTGGGTGTGTTGTAATTTTTTATATATTTGCCAACAGCTCAGACACAAAGGCTGTGCTTTAAAAAAATTCTATATATTAAAGTATAGTAAACCGTAAACCGTCTATCAGTGTAGTGCTTGCCACGGTTAGTAATGTTAGTTTTGAGAATTCAATATCAAGTAATTGATATTCCTTACCATTAATTATTTTAATCTTTCGGAAATTTTGAGTACTTTCAAAGAATAAATAAATATTTGTTTATAATAATTTTATACTCTAATAATTGTGTTTGATTTTTAGTTAATTGTTATCATAATTAAGTGATTAAAATTTGTTTTGAAAAATATTGCAAATGATTTATCACTATTTGCACACAGATTCGAGCAATTGTTAGTGGTAAAATTTCAAGCTTGATAACACTTTAAAAAATGTAATCGAATGATTAAGAAATTGCTGTTTATACATATCGTTACTAGAAATTAAGAAAAAGGTAGATTTTGCTAAAATTCATTTCTACACTAGCTGCATATGTTGGTATGACCTGTTCTTCTTCCAAAGGTTTTTCAAGTTAGTAAATAGGGCTTTAAAACTATATAAAACCAATAAAGAGGCATCAACACATCTTCCTTTTTTGTTTAAAAGTCATTTTATCATGAAAGTATTTTGAAGAGACAGGAAAACATATTCAAGATCGAACTGACAACATTTTGGTTTTCATGTAACGATATAAATTATAAATGTGAATCAAAATTCTAGACACTTTAAATTTTTTTTTATAAAATACAAGTAAAGCTATGGTCACATTACACAAATATTTGTCGAAATAAGCAAAACCACTGCTTTTTGGTAAATATTTTTATAGTCTAACATGACTTGTATGACATAAAATTAATTCAAATTGCTGTATGTAAGTATATTGTATTTTAATAAAAAATTAAACTGATCTAAGCGAATATTTCTTTAAAATATATAAACGTAGATACAGGTAACATAGTGGTTATGCTTGTGTCGACAAATATTTGATTAATAAGACCGTAACTTAAGTTTTATTATGTGTATTTTTTATTAAAAACAAAATAAATTTAATATTGTTTTTGAATTGTTTAAGTTTACACAGAAAACAACTTCCGTTGTGAGAACTCAATTTCTTTCTAATCAAAAATTCTTTTGGGATAATAAATTTTTTCAGTTGTAGCAACTATAATTCGATAATACAGTCCAAAAATTAGTTCTGTTAATTTCTATTGTCAAGGTTAAAAAATTTGATTATCACAACTAAATTTTTGATTTGAAATACATTTAGTTCTCACAACCGAAGTTGTTTTCTGTGTTAATTGAAGGAAAACTTTCACAAAACCCTAATTAAATAGGGAAGTATTAGAATAATAGAGTTTACATAGACCTTTTGCAGCCGCAATACGAAAAAAAGCACAAAATTAATATAACAAGTTATAAAGCATTAAATAAGCGTTCGGTTTTCAATACTTAATTTTTTTCTGTGGCAATAAAGCTGGATTAGACAAATATTATTAAAAGCAAAGAAGCTTAACAAGCTATTAGTTATATGTTTTTGGGAAAAGCCAACATAAAATTATTTAAATTAGGCTCCATGTACCGCTGCCCAAAAGATGTTTTGTACAGCTAAACAATGAAGCACTAGGCAACAACCAAGCTTGCGAGTAAAAGACTGATAGGTTACTACACTACCCAGAAATCTGAGGGTGCTTAAATACATAAAAAGTGATACTGCTTTGAAATTGATGACAATGTTGCCATCGCCAAATGGTATAAGAGTAATATATTTGAAATTGGCGCTTAAAAATACTTTGAAAACAGTTGTCAATTGTTCTGCTCTAAAGTGGATGCTAGATGATCAAATTTCAACTTAAATCATGAATATATGTGTGTGTTTTTTAAAAATGGACGTCACATGTATACGTTGTGTATGGATTTGGCGAAAATCAAAACTATTTAGTTTGATTTTTGCGCATAATTTGCTAGTGTGGCCCCACTGAAAAATTTGCTGGTCTGGCCACCACTTCTTTAATTATAATTTTTTTTTTTTTTGGGTAAAGTTTAGTTTAAATTTTTAAAATAAAAATGGAGGAAAAACATTTTTTCAATAATTTTTTACAGTCCTTCATCCAAATTGGTTTTTTTTTTTGTTGCAATAGCAATAAAAACTTTTTTGTTACATCAACTTATTTTTTTAAAAATAAGTGTTTTACCAGCGGCAAAATGTATTGTTTTCATTTAATGTGTTTTACCGACTGTAACTGTAAGTCTTTACACATAAAAAAATCACAAAAAAATGAGTTTGATATCAATCAATTTGATGTGTGTATCAGCCAATTTAATTTTTTCACCCACACAAATGCTTAATTTGAAGTTGAATATTTGATCGTCTAGCTTTGTAATTAATAACTTGTGTAATTCTATGATATAACCCGAAAATTGGAATTAATTCCAGAAGTAGCAAGCACTTTCTGAAAAGTCTCGTTTTGTGTGACAAAAGGGGATACTGTGCATTAAAACAATCGTAGAAATTAATAGGCTTGCTATATAGAATATTGCTATTTTGTATCTGGACAATAGATAAATGATAAATAAGGTAGACTGTGTATACACAAAGCATTTTTCAGAAATGTTTATTTCAAAATTAAATATAAAAATTATTAAAATACGTTTTCATGATTGTTTAAAAAAAAATAAAGTTAAATATTCAAACTTTCGCACAATCGTTACTGCATGCCCTCATTACTTCAATAATAAAAACTTTCATGTTGCTAATAAGTTTACCTGTATTCCAATCCAAATACTTTTCTCTATTTGCTATTTAAATTCTAGGTAAGCAGGTTTTCTTTTAATTTAAAGTTCTTATTTGATGTGAGTTTTTTTATGTTGGTTTTAATTTTCAGGATAGTTTTTGTTAATATCTTTGGCATCACTAAATTTTTTTGTAATCTACTTTTTATTATTTTTTTTAAGGAAAAACTCCTACAATCCTTAATACAGCTTTGCTTTTGCTTTGTGTACAATTTACATCTAACAAAGTTCAAAAAAAGCAACCATGAAAATCATTCGCTTACAGTAAACCGTGGCAGAAGGAGAATACAAAAAAAAAATTGACGTGACTTAAAAAAATATAACACTTTCACAAAACTTACACTGCAAAATGAAAGTATGACTGTTTAACCCAGATAAACTAAGTCAAATACATTATGTAATTCATTGCGTAACATTTAAATCAAATCAAAAATCTTTTGTCTCGATTAGATTATTATATAAAGTAGTATTATAATACAATAATAAGAAAGAAGAGAAAATAATTAAACTGACTGTGAAAATGCCTCAAGCTTTTGAAAAGCGCTGGCACAAGTATTTTACATCTCATTAAGAGTATTTAGCACAGACGTACAAATTTTTCTTACCTCGCTTTGGCTTCGTTAGCTGTCAAAATTTGTTTACTTCCTGTGTAGCCATTATTTTTATACCCAAAGTACATACAGAAGTATATAACAGGATGTTGATGATTAATATATATTCTATAGAACTTTTTCTCAATGTGTTAAAATTAGTTTAATTTACACCTCGTTTTAGCAATTCGTTTTTAGTGTTCAAAAGCACATTTCTAAAGCTGATCGTTGACATTCTTGAACTCTCTACAGTGCGATTCAGTAACATTTAATACTAAGCCCATTACCACACACAGCAATTTTAGTTGAGCAATTCTTGATTTTGTAGGAGAGAGAGAGAGAGGAAAGAAGAATAGAAAGTGGTACAAAGTTGCTTGTACTCGGCAATTGCCTTTTGTTCTCTCTTCGTATCTTTTATAAAAATGTAAAAAAAGAAGACGGGTTGCTTGAAAGCTGAATTAATGACTGAATAAGAATGCTAAAATTACCAAAAATAAAATATTTGTGTGTTTACAAAACGATAATTTTAAAAGAGAATTCAGAAAGAATTGCCCAACTAAACTTGCCGTGTGTGGTCTTGGCTAAAATTCGTATCGAAAAAAAAGAATAACAATTTTTTAACGATTTGGGTTTTCAGTAATTTTCCAAAAAAACTATTATAGAAATCGTTATTTGCGATGTTTATTTATGTGCTTTTAACTGCGTTGCAAACTTTGAATATTTTTGTCGGAAAGTTACTGAATACCAAGTTCGATAAAATATCGTTATACACTTTTTTTCGATACGATTGTTCCTAATAAAAGTTGCTGAATCGCACTACTGATTGTCTACTATAAGTCCACTGAAAAAAAAAATTGAAGGTTGCA
Source organism: Thelaira solivaga (assembly GCA_947397855.1). Lineage (NCBI taxonomy): Eukaryota > Metazoa > Arthropoda > Insecta > Diptera > Tachinidae > Thelaira > Thelaira solivaga. The sequence goes on along the minus strand of OX377611.1, from coordinate 15,177,717 downwards.
AATATTTAATATTTAATTTTGCCCAGATGTTGGACATCAACTCTCTCATGCATGGGCAAGGGACCAAAATCTCTCCTTTTCAAAAGAATACAGACTTTTTCATTTAACCTTAAACGCACTTTCTTATTAATAATACATTAAGTACTTTCTTTCCCTCTTAACGGCGAAGCCCATTTTTATTCTGGCCCAGATCCAAGAGAATATAAAAAAATAAATTTTTTTTAGATGTCAATTTGATTTCATTTTTATTCATGTAACGTAGAAACTTAATACAAAATTTTAATTTTATTAAAGAAAAAAACAAAAATATACTTTCCGCATTTTTAAAAAAAGTAAACCCGATTCGATGAAGAAAGTGCGTGCAGGGTTAAGCTGTTGCAAGGCAAAATATTTTGCAAAAATTTCAGTTTCATCAAGTTAGTTGCTCTTTTCACCATCGAAACGTTTAGGCCCATGTGTAAGTTGCAAAAAAAAATTTAATGACTGAATTACAAATTTTAATGAATATAATTGTTGAATTGATTAATTAAAAATTTAATCATTTTGAAAATTTAATGAATTACAATTTTGAATGGGCGCTTTTTTTTCAAACGTTATAGTTTTTCATTAAAAAGATCTGCAAAAAAAAGCTGAAATATTAAACCTTTGAATTTAATGAAATAAATTTTTGGGCTCACTGTACACTTGTGCTCAATTTATATCTTGCTCTATTTTCAAATGCTACTAAATACATGAATGACTAGAATTTTTAATTAAAAACACTAGTTGTTCATATAAATAGTAGTTATTTTGTTTGGACCAGGCAAAAACAAAAGTTTTATTTTTGCAGAAAAATCTTTTGATTTGATTTATATTCGTGAAACATTTTTTTTTCCGAGAAAAGTAAAATTTTTTTGTGTGACAAATTATTTAAACAAATTTTTTAAAGGAATGAAATTTAAAATTTAGTCAACAGTGTAATCCTAACAAGATTATATTTTTTATACAAATATGTCAAGAAATCTACTTCAAGTAAATATTATCTTTTTTTGTGAATGAAATGCGTTTAAGTACTTCAAAAAACAAAAAAAAAAAAAAAACATTTAATTAAAAATTTGGTAAATTATAGATAAGATTTTCTCTTGTCATAGAGAAAATGATTGATAAGTTTTCTTTTTGAAATCAATATCTAAATCATGAGCAACAAAGTATAAAAGCCGAACGATGTCTACCAATTTACCATAGTTTTCAGTTTAATTATGTTAAAGCTGGTATTAACACTTTTGAGTTTAGTGCTTTTAGCGCAGGCCACCATTATTGTGCCTTTGCACAAGGTTAAGGAGTACAAAAGCAAGGCTCACGAATATTATAAACTAAAAGGCAAATATAGTGATTTAGTGCAATTTCAAGCCAGATGTGCTGCCAAGGAAAGTTTAATGAATTATATGGACGATTCGTATTATGGTAAAATTACTATTGGCACGCCACCTCAAGAATTCTTGGTCTTGTTTGATACTGGCTCCTCCAACCTGTGGGTACCTATAGCTCCCTGTAGTGCCGGTAATGCTGCTTGTAAAAACCATAAACAATATTATCCTTGTGCTTCCTCTAGCTACATTGCCAATGGCAAGCTTTTCAGTATTGCTTATGGCAGTGGTAGTTTGTCTGGCTATTTGGTGCAAGATACTGTTACTGTGGAAGGTTTTTCTATACAAAATCAAGTATTTGCTGCTGCTACCAATGAACCTGGTAACACTTTCGTCTACTCTCCTTTTGATGGAATTTTCGGCATGGCTTATCAGAGCATATCCCAAGATAATGTTGTGCCACCTTTCTATAATATGTATTCACAAGGATTAATCGAAAACAATTTATTTTCATTTTACTTGGCACGAAATGGAACTTCTAAAGATGGTGGTGTTCTTGTGTTGGGTGGCGTGGATCCCAATCATTATACTGGTGAAATTACTTATGTGCCAATATCTTCTGAAAGCTACTGGCAATTCCAAATGGACTCTGCTAGCTTAAATGGTGCTAATGTTTGCAACAACTGTCAAGCTATTGCTGATACTGGTACTTCTCTCATTGTAGTACCTGACTCTCAATACCATAGTATACTGGATGCCACTGGTGCCACCTTCGACTACAATTACTACACTTACACTCTTAATTGTTCAACCATTGATAGCTTGCCGCCTCTCATTATGAGTATTGGTGGTAATACGTTTACCATTGAATCCCAAAAATATGTTCTCCAGGAACAAGGTGTTTGCTTTCCTGCTTTTGAGAATATTGGCACAGACTTTTGGATTTTGGGTGACATTTTTATTGGCAAATACTATTCTATATTTGATTTGGAAAATAATCGTGCTGGATTCGCATTAGCCAAGTAAATTTTAAAAATATATTACCTAAAAGTTGTTATTAAATTGTTTACCAAAGAAATTAATTTTTAACGAAATGTAATCTTATACTGCACAAAAAAATTATTGGTTTATTTTTTGTTCAAAAGAGAGGAATATCGATATTTCCTGGGGTATTCTTCTCTCGGTCTGCAAACAGCAGATCGAGAGTATATTTTTATGTAAAGTATAAGCCAGATGGGGTTATAAAGAAACTTGAAATATATCGAGAATGATCTGGTAAAGTTTAGATTGCAATCACAGCAGAGATTTTCTCCGGCTCTAGGCCCGGGTTCACTGTATTTTTGGCAATCGTCATTTTGCCAAAAAAACTGTGAAATAAACGTGAGCTTTACTTTGATCAGCACTACCTGTAGGGCTTCACTGTGTTGTAAACTAGAACGGCCAGAATGCTACTTGGATTAATGAGAAGTAGTAATTTTTTTTAGATAGTGTTGCACTCGTTTTCTTTCTTAATTTTTGTTATTTAAAAATTTTTAATATTTCTCTCAAAATTATGCTGCTAGAAAATCTCTTACAAATATTTTATTCAGTTCAATTTCTTCTCTATATTAATTTTTGATATCTATCTTATAATTTTATCTAGAATTTTTTTAAAAAAGCTAAAAATCCGTTGAAAAATAGGATTTTAATTACTAAAAAAATTTCAATTATTTTGTGGGCGTATTAGTGGGCGTATTAGTGTTCATGGTCAGTCTAAAGATACGAGTACATGTATGAAATATATTTAGAGAAATCGATGGGAAAATATAATTGTAAACAACAAAAGACAAATTTCAATTGTTTTAATCAAAAGCGGGAGTAAACGTAAACGTAAAGTAGGCGTGGCTAGTTCAAAAGTATATACCGATCTTCCTTAGAGTATAAAGACCATATTTACCAAATTTCATACAAATTCGTTGGAAACAAAAATCTGTAAGGCAAACAAGCAAGCAAAAAATTAATTTTGTTTATATAGCTTTTATAAAATTTAAAAAAGTGCATAAATAAATATAAAAATTAATGCTTAAAACTAGTATTAAAAGCAAAGGTGAAATAATTTTAGAAATAAATTTGTATAAAATAAAATCTCACTCAATCACCCAATTATTTACTTTATTTGAAAAAGGTGTTTTATATACAGAAACTTCCGTCATACGAATTAATATCCGTTTTCATGTTATAATTGACGAAGAAAATGCTCAATTGGATTAGCTTAGATTAAAAATAAATTTCCCATAATATTTTTGTTATAACAACATTTTGTTAACATTCAGATTTTCTAAATCCCCTTTGGTGTTCACTTGAAAAAGAAATATAAAAAATAATTTTGGACATGCGATCAGGTTTTATGATGCATTTTTCATACTTTAATAATTGATGTCAACATAAATTTCTAACAAAGCGTATTAACATGCAAGAAATAAAACAAGAAAGAAACGTTTTTCATACATTTTTTTTATGAGACATGCATGCCATCACATTTAATCCAACTAAAAATATAGTTTTTTTTGTGTTTGTAGAAAAATTTATAAATGAAAACACACAATTATGGTCACTTAAAAAAAATAAAAATACTCTTAAAAATCAATAACCAACTAAACAAGACTTTAGTAAACATTATTTAATAACAAACTGTATTTTTTGTCTGTCTGCTTAAAAACATTTATAACCAACTGTTTTTTGGCTACATAGTATTTTCTGTCTACTCTCTTCTTTTTTTTGGTGTAACAATAATTTTTTTAAGAAATAGATTTTAATTATAATTTTTTACTTAAGATCAAAACATTTGTAAAAAAATTTTGTTAGAAATCTTTTACTGCACATAATATTATATAATAAAAAAAAAAAAATTATATAAATTAAAAAAAAAAATATATTTTTGTTTAATAATTACTTATTTATTAAGCTTCTTGTAGAAAATATATTCAGAAAATTACGAAATTTTTTATAAATATATAAATATTTATTTTTTCTTCTTTTGTTAGTCATTGGCTTTGTTTATCGCTTAACTGGCGAAGTGCAAATGTGACTGCAGGAAATAAATTTTTATAGAAATTGTGTTAGAAAACCAGGTGACTTTAAGAATACAAAAATAAGACTAGAACCACACACAGCAAGTTTAGTTGGGCGATTATTTCTCTTTTAAAATTGCCTCAGTGTCTACAGAAAAACAATTTTGTTTCGCCAATTTTAGCATTCTTATTCAGTCATTCACTCAATTTTTTACTTACGAAGAGAATTGCCAAGTACGATCAAGTTTAAGGAGTACAAACTTCTTCTTTTCTCTCTCTCCTACAAAATCAAGAATTGCCCAACTAAAATTGCTGTGTGTGGTCCTGGTTTTATCGTGTTTATTCTGCCATGTGCAGGATTCAGCTCGCATCTCAGTGTCACCTGGTTTTTTTACATCATGTTGTGAATGAAAAATATTTGAAAGTTCCTAAAGAAAAACAACAACAAACAATAAACAAATAATTAATGATTTTAGGTGTGTTGGATGTGTTAATTAATTACGGAATCTCTCTCATTGATTTATTAAAATACCAGTAAGTAGAACTTTAAATATGATTTTAGATTTTAATTTTTATCCGTTTATAAATTACAGCTGTGATTTTACAAGCAATTTTTGTGTGCTTTGCTTATATTCAAATAAACTTTCTTTTACACACAGCAGTTTTAATGATGCAAACAATTTCTTTTGGTTAAAACAAAAAAATTTTAGTTGGCAGCCCAAAAAAAAAACACAACTTTTTATCAACTTTTACTTAAAAACCGACTAGATTTCTTAAATTATTGTTGTGATACGCAACATACAAAATCTCCTTCAATATAACAGTCTGAAGAAAAGTCAGGTCTACAATGTAGGAAGGATTATAAATGAGTAAAATTTTTTCAACTTAAAAGATTATTCTACGTTATTTACTCTCTAACTTTACTTGTTTTGTGTATTTTAAGAAATTGTTGCCCATCTACGAGTGTGTGTGTTTTTCTATTGTTTTTGTACATCTTCAAAGATTTTTTTTAAATTTTCTTTATCATGTTTTCTTTTTTTACTTTTGTAAGTGTGCAAGTAAATGTTGGTAGACAAATGTAAATACACTCGTATAATGTTGAGTGTGTGTTGTGAGGGAAAGGTTTTTTTGATTATTATTTGTTGGTAAAACTTTTATCTAATGTTCTGTTTTAAGAAAACATAAAAATGGATTGTCTAGAAAATTTTTATAAAAAATAATTAAATTTTAAGAATTTTTTGAATGGCTCCTTAGATTACTGGGTTGTGTAGTAGCCTGAAAATGTTGAGGCCGCTGGGGTGTTTGGCTATACAAAAGATCCTTTAGGTAGAGATACCAAAAAAAAAAAAAAACTATGTGGCTGTTGGTTTTATTAAGCTGCCCTTTTAAGAGTCTTTCTACCTAATTTCTGTTACAAAAATATTGATCTATGATATCTAGAGCCAGTGTAGTATTTTAAAACTTCGTACGCCACATAAGTCAATGAGTCTTGTTCAGGATTTGCTCTATTTAGTTTGTTGATCATTTATAAAAAAAATGTTTTAGTTAGTATAATAAATACTGAGAGAATCCTATTGAACCTTAACATGAAAGTCACTAAAACTGCACTTTCTAAATTTCAACTCTGAAATTTGGCAGCTGCTTATTTTGATTATTAAAAATAAAATGTTTACGATAGAACAATGCTAAGTGCAGTCTACGCTAATTTTTCGAAAAAACTCATCTTCAATGAAGATTCCATCTAAATGGCTTCATGATAAGGTAGTTCTTATGACTTTAACTATGCGGCATGGACTTGGAAGACATGTGGCTTGAGCAAGACTGCGGCACCCTCCACAATGAATCACTGTCATATATTTCTTCACAAACGTAAAAAATTGATTAAAAATGTAAAGCTAAATGACTAATGCGGCCCATACATACTCAATAAAAGGTCCAAACTAAAGTGCGGCAACTTGAAAAATTTAATTGATTTTGAGTTTCTTCAATTACTTGATCAATTGTAATAATAGTGCTGTACTTTTGCTCCAATATTACATTGAACTGGAGTGTGTATTTAATTAATATGGAAAGAAAAAGCTTCAAATGTTTAAACTAAAAATTGCAACAATCAAAGAGATTAACTAAAAAAAATATCCAACTAGCACTTTTATTCTCCCCTCTTCTTAACTTTTTATCTTTTTAATTTAAAACAAAAATATATAAAAAATATGTTTTTTAGTTTGAAGCTTCCATGAAATAACTCCGTATAAATTACAAATGAATGCTTACTTATGAAGAGCTTTTTCCTGTGACTCAACTAAAATTTTTTGAGATAAAATTCATGGGCTGTTTCCATGACACAAAACATTAATACGCCTAGAAAATTTGAATTCAAAACCCAAAATTTTTCATAAAAAAAGAAAAGTAGATTAAAAATCAGTGTCCTAAAATACTTTAGTAACAGTTGCTTTCTAATTAGTTTATAATGCTAAAAATATTGCTATAGCTTAATGACCCCAATACGGCGAAGTTTTTATACAATTAAATTAAAAAAATATTTTTGAAAAAAGCGTTAGATTAAAATTCTCGTATAGCACTATTCAAAGTTTAAACCAAAGGCGGCTGAAAACTGATTAAAACTGATTAATGAATTCGATAGGAAATTTTAAGAAAAAAGTATAATTTGTCTCCTCACATGAAAAATCATATTATTTTTTAGTACTTTCACAAGAGACTATATATTATATCGCTACTCGTATTATTACAATTTCATCGTTCTAGTTTATGTTTTAGTTTAATGCACTCACAACTTGTTTAACTCTGCTTACTTACACCTCTTGATTGTGCAGGTAAAAAAGAAGAATTTAAAAATTCAATTGGCGCCTACATTTTTCAATTTATTAAGTTGTTTGAATATTTGTTTTGCTTTAGCAGTAATATTTTCTTTTTTCCTTGTTTTAATTGAAAAATTGTGTTTGCCTTAAACTGGTCTTTATTAATCTTGTAATAGATCAAAAAATGATTTATTTTGTGTTTAGAAAAATATAACAAATTGTTTGCATTATTCAAGAGCAAAAAATGCAGTAGTGTGGAATATTCTGGGGGACAATCTGGTTTAGCTGAATTTTTATTTATTTTTTCTTTCAATATAAAAAGAAATTGTAAAATTAATTGCTTAAAACTACATTTAGTTTAGTGATGTAAAATGATATTTATAACAGAAAGCTGGTTATAGTGAGATTAAATTGATTGTATGGAAATGTTAACCATTTGCCAAGAATTTCACTATTATTTTTGCATTTCATACAATATTTTTTTAAATATCGAAACAATAAACTGATAAAAAAAAATCAGAAGACTAGTTTTTTAAGCTTGAGGTCAGACTATATTTATTTTTTTATCGATATTTTTCTCAAAAAGCTACACAAAGTTGAAGTAAATAAGATTAAACAGGAGAGTCTTCGGGAGTAATCAAACTAATGTCGAAAAGACAACCCTATTTTTTAGAATTGAATAATCAATAAATTAATTTACTTAAAAATTAATTTAACTTAAATTATTTAGCCAGTGTAATTATTTTATTAATAAACTGAATTACTAAATAAAGTAAACAGAAACCTTAGAGAAAACTGAAAATTTAACTTTTTTTCTAATTCATATTCATTTATACAAAATATTCAAAATACAAAAACAAATCATTTTGCTTTTGAGATGTCAGAATTATGTGCCTGTAGCAGTGAAAAGAACCCAACAAATCGAATCACTTTAGAAAAATATTTAAAAAAATATTTTCATTTGCTTTAAGCAAAATTTTAAATAAATTTATATTTCATAAATAAATAATAATAATTACCTGCAGAATTTTTAATATTGTCATGTTGAATTGTAGTTTAATTGTTACATGGTTTGTTGGGTAAAGAAAAAAAAGGAACAATTTTTAGCAGTTCCAACTACAACAAACGAAAAAAAATTGCTTTTACCTTATAAACAAATATTTCATCGACAAAGTTTTCAAATTCAAGCCCTTAACCCTGACAATAACGTTATTTATTTAAGTAGTTTATCTAGGCTTACAAGCACTTTTTACTATAAAATATTACAAGCGTTTGCAGTGATGTGTGACTCTCAAAATGTTTTGGTTAACTGGCTTCACAAACATATTGAACTTTATAAAGGTTTTCAAAGTGACAAGTCATATGACTTTTATAAAAGCTTGATTTTTTCCTATTTTCTGAAAAAAAATTTAAGAGAATTTTTCCTGCAGTTTATTAAACCACTATTTCATTGAAATAGTTTTTCCTTTGTTCAGTTTTAATTGTCCACACTATATACACTTCTAATGTAAATTATCAATTACTGACTCATTAAATTGGTTTTCTTTTTTTTTTTTATCAATTAAAATAGCACTCATATGTATGTATGCCTGTGCCCGTACATGCCAGAAAATATTTTTTCTATTAACGTTTTTTTAAACTTGATTCCCAGACAGAAAATAAAACACTATGATGTTTTTAATACTTTTTCTTTGTTCATTGCTAATAAGCACACTCAAACAAACCTCTGGGTATTCACAGCCATTTAGCACTTCATAAAAATGTAGACAGTCTATAATTGAATGTTAAACGACGGCTGTTAGCATTAAAGTTATCATGTTGTAAAACAATATTATGATGCCATTTAAGTATTTTTCTTCACACGTCTTAACCTTTACGATTCCAAGAGGTTAAATTAATCTGTAGGAAATTGTACCAACAATTTATAGATTGAACTTTAAAAGAATAGGAAGTTTTAAGTTCATTCAAGGTTAAAAAAAGAAAACTTAATAAATGCTGACGCCACTAATAAAGTAGAATGTAGTCTTACTTAAGTGAATTAAATTAAATTGATAGGAAAAGTGGATTAAATCATTTTTAAACATATTTTTTATGCAACAGCAAGGTAAAAATTATATCCTACAGTTTTATTGCTTTTATAATTTTAATAGTCTTATATTGTCCTTTATTACTAATAAAAGGTGCAAAGGATTAATTAAAATTGTATAAATAGAAGAGATTGATATTAAATATAATATTTTAGTTTTATAATAACATTTTTTGTTCTAGAGCGACAGCTTATGAAAATTTAAAATTAGTCATTGCTCGAGAAACATAAGCTGCTGCTGGTTAGCTGAACATAACCTTCAATAACCTATACTCTGCCAACCATCACCGACATCAGCTTATGTTTCTTTAAAAGACATTTCCATTCCATAAGTCTCCATGGCTTAATTTGGTTTTCTTAACAATTTTTGTTACTTCTACTTTTATATCACAATAATTTAAATATTAAATTATTCAACAAGCAAATATTCTATAGACTAAATAAGTAAATAAATAAATAAATAATTCATTCAAAAATATTTTTATGTATTAAAATATTAATTTTAATATTAATCTTTTTATCACTTTCACAAAATAATCAGTAATGGCCTATAGAAAGAATTAAATGAAAATATTAAAACGTATGTTTCTTTCTGCAATTATCAGCAACTACATGTTTGAGGAAATTTTCCGCGGAAGCAAAAGTTTAATAAAAAAAAGTAAAATAATATACTTAAATAATTGAATCGTTTTTAATTGAGTTAACATGCTCATGCCATTAATATTATAGCCATTTGAAGGAAATTAAAATTCTGATTGAAAGCATATTTTCACTTTATAATAAGTGAGACAAGAACAAGATAAATTTTGCTGTTAACAAATATATGATATGCGTATGTACACAGAGAAAGCAACTTCGGCTGTGAGAGCTAAATTTGTTACTAGTCAAAAATGTAATAATAAATTTTTTTAATTTTGACGATACAATATCAATATTACCGCTCTAAATATTTTTAAGAGTATTAAATTTGGTATATATTACCGAATTGTGGTTACTATAACTAAAATATTCGATTATAACAACTGAAATTTTGTTTGGTAAAAAATGTAGTTCTCACAACCAAAGTTGTTATCTGTGTGTAGCATTTTTGTTATATTTCAGCCCTCCTACAATTTTCTGTGAAATAAAAAATATATTTTTTTTACAATAAATTGTAGGATGGCTGAGGTTTATTTTTTACTGTAATTAAAGATTGATTTTGTTAATTTTTTTTATATAATTTTTTAAATTAATTAAAATTTTACTTTTTTTAATTTATTAGTAGAGCAAAAAACTATGGTTATAAGAACTGCATGTGATATTAATAAAAAATCAGTTATCATAATGAAACTTTGTAATTGTAATAACCGAAATTATCCAACATTTAATTTTCTTAACAATATTTTTAAATTTATTATCGAATTTCGTACGTCCCAACTAAAAAGCTTAATCACTAAAATTTTTAATAGGTAACAAATTTAATTCTCACAACCAAAGTTGTTTTCTTAGTATAGCCTATTAGTTAGTGTAAGTGACAGCTAAAATTAGAATTGTGAGATTTCGTTTTCAATTATATACCTGCCAAGATAATGCCATAAAATCGTAAAGAAAGTTGGGCCCACCTGTTAGTATTAGACTGCTAAGAAAATAAAATCTTTTTTATAAAAACCAAGAAAACCTTATCCAGCTCAATATTAAAAGTTTTAAAATAACATAAATAAAAATTTGTTGTGTTTTTAGTTTGCTTTTTATATTTTAGTTATTACTAATTTATATTACAATATTTCGGCACTCCTTAGTGTGTTTTTCTCAAAGAAACTAATTTTATAAAAATTAAAAAAAGCTATAATAATTTTATTAAATTATTCGATCTTATAAATTTATTATTAGTTAATATTATTCAAGCTTAAGATCTCAATGAAAAAATTGTTTTTATTTTAATTTTCCAATATTTCGATTTTCTTAAAAATTAAAAAAATAAATTTCCCTGAAGAAGACCTTCAAAAGAAAATCGAAATATTAGAAATTAAAATAAAAATAAATTTTTCATTGAAATTTTAAGCTTGAATAATATTAACTAATAATATTAAAAAAACGCTTTATTTAAAATATTAATTTTTTTTTCCTTACATTCCCAAGAAAATTAAAAAAGTTTTTTTATATTTTTTTAATAAAACAAAAAGGGGAAATATTTTAGCGAAAGAAAATTTTTTTTCACTATTTATGAACCATTTTTTATATTCAACAACGCTTTTTTCAATTTTATTTAATTTTTTTAAGGAAAAACTAACTTTCTCCTTTTAGTGTTACTAGTATTTAGTTTAGTATTTAGCCATTTGTTTAAAGCAGCACTCACAGTTCATTATTTTATATTGAAAATTATTAAATTATTTAGTTAAAGGATAGTTTATATAAAAAACAAAATTTCTAATGGATTTTAATTATTCATGATGTTGTTCATGAAACAAAAATGAATAAAACTTTCAGGTTCCTGCTACTTGTGAAAGGGCAAAACTTAAGCTTATTATATTGATTTTATATCAATATTCTATTTTATGCTTTTTAGCTCTTTAAAAAGCAAAAACTTAAAAATATAAAATTATATTTTGTTGTAAAAAAATATTTATATTGATTTATGAATACATACAAACAAGTTAAATATGTTTAAAGGTAATTCGTTACGTTTTTTAGTATTTCTAAATATCTTTTCAAATACATTTTACGTTATTTAATATTTTTAAGCATTTAAAAATTTCTTGTTAAATAATTAAAAAATTAATTACCAATTATAAAATGACATGAAAATTAAAAGTATAATTTTTTTCTTAGATTTTGGGTATCATTTTCTAAAAATTAATCTGTTGCTTAAGAGATAAAACTGGTGACTAATTTGCTTATATTAACCCATTTTGTATAATTTTGCTTCTTCTGCAATAATAAAGTAAACCTTTAAAAATTTATAAAAAGTAATTATAAAAGTGAAAAAAATACAACAACTGCTGTTAAAATGTCTAAATGTGTGTGTGTTTTTATATAAAAAAAAAAAACCTATTAGAAAATTGTTTAGACAAGTGTCGTAGACCGCCCTTAGTAAGCTGTAGATGGCTTGCTGCAACGTGCACTACCACACAATTATACAACAAAAATACTAATGCAAATATTTTCATTAAGGCAATGAGTGTTAAAAGACTAAAAAAAAAAAAAAATAAAATAAAATAATAATAACAATGTCAAGGATAAAAAAAAGGGTGGCTGGCCAATCAAATGAAAAATTCAACTTAACTTGCTAGGACATTTTATGAAATAAAAATTGAAACAGCGAAACAAAAAAGACTTTAACTTCAATGCGCTTACCGGCTGTGAAAAAAGTAATTATTTCAAGCAGCTATTTAATGTGTTTATGCAACACTGAAATATAAAAAACGCGTATGTGAGGCATCATATTGTTTGGCAAAAATAAAAAAAGGGTTTAAATTTTCAATGTCGTTCAAAAGGAAAGAGGGTAAAAAACGCACTTGTCGGGGTCATTGTCATATTCTTTGCAATAAATGGTGTATGTGTAATGTCAACAGCAGTTTATTTACTTAAAGTTTTCAAAATTAATAGAATTTAGTGAGATAATAATGGCTGGCTCATTCTCTTTTTATTTTATGTCCTTCACTCTCTTTTTGGGATACATTAAAGTAGCTTTATTTAAATATTTCCCATGAAAACTTATATAGTTAAGAAATGTTTTATCAAGCAATATTATTTAAAAAAAAGTTACTTTTAAATATTTAAATGTTTTAAAGCTGTTTTAAGTAAAGAAATATTTTATTATTATTACCCTGACCCTGATCCAACTAGAATAATTCATGACTCTTCACAAATCCCTCAATGGTTGTGGATTTATTTTATCTAAATCTTCTGAGACCAGTGCTCCATTGGCTAGGTAGTATCTTCAAATCACTAGGCAAATGCACAAAAATTATTATCTTATCCTTCTTGACAGAAACAATAATATTCGTCATGTATGATGGTCCTTCATTGTTTGGTCAAAAGTTCAGTGTAGAGTTTCATGGCATTTCTCAAATAGAATATATATTCATAAAAAACAAGAATTTAAACAAAAAGAATTTTAGATATCAATTACCCAAATGCCTTAAAAAGATACAACACATCAATGAGAAGCGAAGGCATACCTTTCACAAGGAAGACAAACTTATTAAATCTAATTCCTCTAAAACGCACATACCAATAATGAAAATTTATTTGTTTATTGTGTCAATAATAAAACTAAATTCATTCAAATTATATTGCTGGTAATGCGGTTCTTTGCATAAGCAGTAACAAGAAATATTTTTTTTAATTTCATTCACGAATAAATAAATTTGTTTTTAAAAAACTTTTGATGAATTTTTAATAAAGTTTTAATTTTGCAAAGATTTGGGAGAGAGTTTGCTTAAAATTGTATTTGAAACATTACACACTTCAAACGTATAGCCGTCTGCACCTACCAATTCTCCTTCACAAGGGCCAAAGTGAAAAATATAACAAGTACGAAAAGTAAGATATTGTGACTGTCAAGACTGAGTAGGATAATGGCTTATTAACCAAATTTTGTATGTAAAAAGGACTTTTTAGCCTTTATCAAATGAACATGTTTTTTTATAAATTTGGATGCTAAAATTTGCTGAATTAATTTTCTATGAAAATCAGAGTGCGGACAGTCTGAATTTTATTATAATTATCTTAAGTTTAATTAAATTAATTTGATTTTATTTTAAACTCGGAAAAATTAGTTTTATTTTGTGCTCGTCTTAGCCAGTATAATTTTGTCTCTACTCTATAGTGGAATTTTTTAGTTTTTTATCATTTTTTTGTCTTTTGTGTTAATAAATAAATAGAAAAAAATTAAACCTTCAAATATTCAATTAATATTCACTAAAAACTTTTTTTTATGTGAAAAAATATTATTTTCATTTAATAAATAAAAATATTTTTATTACTTTTATTTCATGAAATGGCCACTATGAGTTCATTTCAAATGATTTAAGTGATTAAATCGTATAAAAAGAAATTATGATGCGTATAACGGCCGTTGGCATCACAAGTGTTAGTGCTAACATTCCAATTATTTGTTCATTTACAATTTCAGTTGCTTCTATTTAAACAATCCTGTCTCTTTCAATGCAAATGAAAAAGCCAATCATAATATTTATCTTAATTTTTGCTCTTCTATAATTTCATTTTATTTTTATTATTTTTTCTTTTAAAACAAATACTTTTGAAGTTGCACTTGAGACTTCAAGAAAATATTAAACGCGTGTTGCCTCTTTAATGTTAAATTTAAATGAGTTTTTAAAGCTACATTGATATAATTATTATAACAAAAGTTCTCTTTTTTAATTTTTTTTTAGTCTTGTTGTTATTTTTTACATAATAGAGAACCATTTTTTAATTGGCTTCTTTGACATGTCAAATGTTTAAACAAGTGTGCTTTTCTTTATTCACATTTGACAGCAAGCAATCACATCTCTTGCTTGCAATTTTTATGGGAGGCAAATCATTTAATTTTAATTTATTAATATCAACATTTCCGGCAGTAATACAAAGACAGACTGGCAAATTATTAAAAAAAAATGTGGTTTTTGTTTTGCATTCAATACATTTTCAATTTAAAAATTGTTTATATTTAGTTTTATGCTTGTATTCAAAGAAAATTAAAGTAGACTTGAAATTGATATTGTGACAAATTTGTATGAAAAATTTGTCATAATTTATACTTGAAGCCCTTGCTAGTCTCTTTGAATACCAGCCTTAAAGTTGGAACAGCATTTTAATTTTATAAAAATAATTTTCTTTTATTAGTTAGTTTTATTTCACCTTTTTCTTTTAAATAGTATGACTATTTTATTAAGCTTGAGGTTTTATTTTTAAAAAATTTATTTTTATATCGATATAAAGCTCCAATTTGTGTAGCTTCTTTATAATTATATCCTGAAGAAGCTACACAATTTGGAGCGAAATATCGATATAAAAATAAATTTTTTAAAAATTAGACCTCAAGCTTAATAAAATACTCGTAGTCATATTATTTAATTTATTTTTCGTTTGTAAAATTTTCTATAAAAAAATTAGTTTTAACATAAAAATATAAGTGTTTCAAATCAATAATATAATTGATTAGCTTAACCTAGAAAAATACTTGAATTTTAAATTTAACAAGTTAAATTCGGCTGTGCCGAATCTTATATATGCTTCACTGGTTCAGCGAAATATTAATTTTTCAATTTCCACAGTCTTCTAATATATGAAAAACATACAAAAAATTAAGTGAGTGAAGATAAATATGCCGAGTTAAATATGTTTTAACGTAACCCCGGAAGTTTTTTTAAATGTTTTCAGTATGAATGGTATATTTGTCAAATACCTCTTAATCACTAAATACTTCCAGATATATTTTTAGTAGTAGCTTAGTGGAGGTCGTCTCGATTGGTAATCTACTGCCCAAATACTAAAAAGTCACTTTGGACTATTTTAAATTTTTTTTTTTTTGGAATTTCCATATACCCCAGAGCTGTTGCTTTGGGGGACACAAACTTTGAATAAGAGTATCATCGTCCATGAGTTAAAAACTTACAACATTAACTTTAGTAATTTAATAAATAAAAGACTCAGAAAACCAACTTGGAAAATCGCAGAAGCTCAGAAGACTTAAGATGCCAAACCTATTGCATATGATCTTACTGTTTACACGACGAAACAATATATTTTTCACAGAGATATAAGGCCACTGTAATATTTATTTTTGCTGCATATTTATTCCGGTTATAAAGTTCAATTTTTAAATTGAAATTATTACATTCTTTTATACGTATAAGATAAAATACATGCACATTTAGAAATTTATTTCTTTTTTAATTATTTTAATATGAATATTGTGTATGATATAAGTGTAGAACAGGCAAACTTGTTGCCAGTTTAAAACTTCATATTAAGTGACTATTTGGTAGTTAATTGCAAAAAAAATCAATTAAAAAGCTTTAAAGGAAAGTCAAAAAAAGAAACAAATTTGTTTATCGCGCTATTGAAAACTCCAGGAACCTGGAACTACGTGCTATTGGACGTCACTGTATATTGATACAAAAAAATAAATAAATGAGACCTTAAACTTGAAAAAGCTAGCAAAAATTTTTGAAATTATAAAATAAAAAGTTCAAATGTTATTATATTAATTGTATCTCTTAGCCGCTCAAATCTAAAAAAATGTTGCAGCTCTTTAAGTATTTGCACATTTAAAAAAATTCATAATCTGTTTTAAATAACACAAATACATGCTTATATATATTAGTTATTCTTCTTTATACAGAACAAAAGATAAGTTGTCCTTCAACATGATAATCCTTAAATGTTCTCACACAATGCCATTTTCTTGGTACAGCAACATCGATAAAGTAGTGTGTCACCAAATGATAGATGGTGTTTTAAGCTACTTAAAACCAAAGTCCAAAATGCAAATACATAAAACGAACTACATACTTTAAAACTGACTTGTTCATTGCATAAAATGCTAAATCATTTTGCACACAAGTCAATAGCCTGGCAGCATCATGCTACAGAGTGGTCATTAAACAATTTTAACATGACTTATTTTGAGAAATCATTTTGTATATCCAATTCTATGCTTATGCTCGAACATCAACAACGAAAAACTTGTTCATTGCATCAGTCAGCGTATGAACCCCATTTCATAAAATATAATTTTGTTTTGTTTGTTAATCTAAAAGTGAACTAATCCTTTGTAAATGTCATTACAATAAATGAAGCACACATGCACTAACTAACACACACACAGGCTTAAATTTAACTACGATTAGAGTTGTAGACAATGTTCACTATGTAAACATACGAGTACACAAAAAAAGGAACCAAACAACAAGCAACTTGCAACATGATTGTACAACTCTAAAAATTACAATCGTTCGTTTTACTAAATTCATGATTATTTATTATTCTTTCTTTTGCTTTCCTTATTGCTCTTTAAAGCAATTGAACAAATCAAAATCAGTCGTGTGTACAAATTGTTTAGTTTTGTTATTAGTATTGCACAAATAGTAGTCCATAATCAATTGTATTCACATATAAATATATGTGTACTCGTGCTTATTTGGGTATTACTTATCAGCTTCATTGATTTTGTATCATGTGAATATTATAAATGTAAATATACAGCATCTATGTTTGTTTAATCTGTTTGACAAATATTAGATTAGTTTAGTTTTTCTTATAAAACAAAATCTAAAGTAAAATTAAAAATAAATAATATTTTTAAAATAAATAAAAAAATATTCTTTTAATATTATACTTAAAAAATAGCTCTGCTCTTGGTTTATAACGTAATTAAAAAATAAATTAGGTGAACCCATTATAATTACAATTAGAAACAAAAAGGACATTAATATTTTGTTAAATTTTCTTTACCTTATTTTTTGTAAAATAAAAATTAATTTTTTTTATACATAAGAAACTCATTCAAAAATAATTTAATATAATAAATTTTCTTTTTCCCTATATAATATTTGAATTTAAATAGCATTATTTATGAAAAATCTAAAAATAAAGGAAAATAATTGTTAATGGGAAAAAGCTTAAAAGAAACTATAAAAAAATTTGAAAAAAATCAACTTTCGCACAAATTTCAACTTGAAACAAAGCTTTCATACAAATAATGTTCGCCTTCAAAATTAAAAAAAAAAAAAAAATAAACACAAAAGTAATGCTAAGAACACTAAGTTGACAACACTGGATATAACAAAGTTAAAATCTTAAATATTAGAATCTGTATGTCTAAGAACACATAGGACAATTTTATTTTTATAACTTTTTCTTAACCCTAGAAGTACTTTCTTCGTCGCACCGATGAAGCTCATTTATAACCCGCCCCAGATCCAACAGAATATAAAAAAATAATGGCTCATAATCATAGTCACACTAAAGTCGGTTTTTTTTTAGAAACGATTTTATATACATGAAATTCTTATTAAAAAAAGTCAGCCCTTAATAAAGTCATACTTTTTTGTGACTGTGATTTTAGCCCAATTATATTTGTGTTGCCATACATATCCAATTTTTTTTATTTGAAATGAAAACAAACGGTAGTCATTTTTTATTTTCATTATTTAAATTTTATTTTTAAGAATCACTAGAAGAGGTTAGCTTATTCACATTTTTCTCTTACAAAAATATTTCAAAATTTTCTCACATGTTAAAACATAAACCACAAGTTGCATATGAAATGTTGACAATCAATGAAGAACTTTTTGTTATCATACAAACAATTTCCACAATAAAATGAGAGAAACGAATGAAATTTGAAATTACTTGCGATACAATCGTTTTAGAAACAGTTGAAAAAAAGTAAATAAACAAAAGTAATATAAAATAGAATCCACCACATGTTTAAAAGTAAAATACAAGTGCACTTGAAAACTAACAAGAGAGGAAGAAATAACTTGAAGTTGAAACTTTTAAATACTTTTCTCCTGCTATGAGATAAAATAGAAGAAGACATTCCACAAACAAGTTTGATTTATACAAAATAAAAATAAATTAAATAAGCATTCATGTGTTGCAAACTTTAGTTTGATTATTTGGAGTTTAGTTGTTTGCTACATGTCACTGTATTCACAAGCTTGAAAGCAAGGCAAATGCAGTTTCTTTGATTTGAACAATTTTACGAAAATAATTACAAACCATTAAGTTTTTCTTGTAATGGAACAAAAAAAAAATATTTTTTATATAATTTCATAGTATAAAGAAAGTAAAATATTTTCCTTTAAAAAACTTTTTTAAATCTTATTATTAGGCTACGTATGGAGTTCATTGATATAAATTAATAAAAATCTGGTGCGTAAAGAAGAGAAGAATGGATGGAATTTTTTTCAATTAAGCATATCTATGAGCTACGGACATGTCAACTTGTGATATTGTCTACACAACATTTGCTGACGATACACAATATTCTACAAAAGGCATTACTGAGAAATTGCTGCAAAAATAAAGAATAAAGCAATGATCAAATGCTTTTAAAATGGCTAGACAATAATTTAGCAACTGATTTATTTCGTTTTAAATAAATTCCGAGGCTACATTTGATTTAAAAAAATTATTCCTTATGCTCACTCATTAAAAACATGTTATAAAGAATTATCATTTTCGTAAGTATATTTCAACAAGAAAAAACAACTATAAAAAAATTAGTGTCCTAATCACTGCATTCGATAGTGAGTAAGTAAATCATCGCATACAATATCTGTCGAATTATAATTTTGTTCAAATTGTCATAAGAAAGAACTGTAGCATGAATTTAGGCAACAATGAATAAAGAATTGTTCCTTTTGACATTTTTTCTTCAAATTTAAAAATTAAAATTTATCCAAAAAAATTTGACGTAGACTTTAAAGTAAAATTTATGGAAAAACTATATGAAAAATTTCGATAACGTTGACTTTAAAATCTACGTTAATTTTTTTGCATAATTCTTTTAACCTAAAACTAAATAAATCTTAAATTTCTTTTAGACTTTTTGTTGTACGTGCTCGTTACAAAAGTAATTGGTTTTGGTTACGATTATACTAAGATTATAATGGTTGGAATACTCTCAAATTACGATACATTATCCTCGATATCGAGTGCAAAAATAGCAAATTAAAAAATTTCGATCAATTTTACTCGATATCGGTGATTAGACTCCAGTTAAACAGAACTGTAACTTTATAATAAATTTATTTATTTAAAATTTCACTACTGTTGCAGTTCTCTATATATGAAGTTTAATCTTATATAATTTTTTTGAAATTTTAAAAAGATTTTTAAATGAAATCATTAATGAACTTTTACTTTTTCAATTCTAATAGTTCACAATTTGGATTGTTATTGATTTCATAAAAAAAGAGAGAAAAATTAAAAAACCAACTGTTATTTAAATAATTTAATTTTGTTGTTTATTATTAATTCAAATATAATTCTCTATGGATGCTGTTGGTGTTGTTAAATCAACGAAGCTTAACTGTAACATTTTATATTCAATAATGGCAGAGGATTTTGTCATGTTAAAAATAGCATGAAAATTAACATTAAATGATTTCCAGTCTCTGGAGAAATGTTTGCTTTTTTAATAAAAAATTAAAACGGAATTAAAAACCATGAAATAAAATAATGAAAATCATTTGGTTTCTTTTTGTAAGAAAAAGAAATTAAAAAAAAATAATCTGAAACAAAAAGTAAGTCAAATTAAGAAAAATAACAAGCGAAAACAAATAACGGTAAAGCAAGGAAAGAATTTAATTAAAATTTTGCTATACCTTTTACTATACACAGAAAACAACTATGGTTGTTAATACTAAATTTTTTTCCAATCAAAACTTCAGTTGCTGTAATCAATTTTTTTAATTGTTTATTTGATATCTTATATATATTTTAATTGATTGTAGCAACCAAAATTTGATAATAGAGTAAAAAATTTATATCTCTTAAAAATAGTGAAAGAGGTAATGAGAATTCAAAAGAAGATTGAAAAATATATGCAGCATTTTCTCTCACAAAATTTTTGATTTTTTTTAATTTTTCTAAGTTTTTATTGTTGTCTAAATGATTATTGCATTTGAAACTTAAATGTATATTTTTAATTTGTAGATTTTTTTATTTTAAAAATTTGTATAAACATTTTTTTAAATAAATATTTACATTTATATTAGTGGCTTGTGGCTACTTACTGTGTTAAAAATAAATATGTGTCTGTGGAGATAACACCCAGCAACTACTTGAGATTGATAACGATAATATGAAACTTGAGGTTATTACAAGGACCCTCTGGTATTAATATTTAAGCATGTAACAAGGTAGGTATATGAGAAACCCTCAGTGCTGTTGTGCATTCTTAATCCGAATATTTAACTCCGAAGTGCAAACTTGACAAAGTCAGAACTAATCTGTGCTCCATTTGCAGATTTTTTAAAATTTATTTTTTGCTTTATTCTAGATAAGAAAAATTGCGCTAAATAATTTTAAATTGTTGTGGATTAATAATAGTTGAAAAATTTAATTGTCAGTGGATAAAAATAAAAAAAATTCGGACTGTACATTCTCATTTATAGCTGGGAATTTAATAAAAACAAATCTTTCATGATATGATGGAAGCTTTGATACGGAAGAAGAAATTGATTCAATGTGATCAATATGAATATTAATTATACAAGGGAGTTCCTACTTTAATAATTATTATATTAGATCTTTTATAATAGATCGAATAAGTAATATAACCAACAGTTAGGCAACATAAATATCTATGAATTCCTTTGTCCATCTTTTAATAAATGCTAGAACGCCTCTACGCTACAACTAAGTTAATCATCTAGTAAAATATCCAGATCAATGAAAGTACTGACTAATTTCAAAGGGTTTCCACTCTGATGAAAATTTTACTTCTACACAAGTTAGCTCTAAATTAGTTTTACAAAATCTCATATCGATTATTCCAAGCATAAAAACCATTAAAGGGACTTTTACTGTAAATTTTATTAATTTTAATGGTACTTTTTGATTTATTAACTATCAGATCGATCTCAAACGATGCTGAGTAAAGAGCAAATTCAAAAAAAGGACAAATGGTAATTTTTGTATACTTTAATGATATCTTTTGGTTTTATTAGTATTAAAAACCTAGAAATGAGAGAGCGACAGTATATTATTATTAATTCGCTGACGAAGTACCTCGTTAAATGATAGTGTTTTTTTTTTTAAATGTGTTTTACTTTTCACCAAATTTGTTTATAACATAACAAAATATTTACTTTTTAATTCACTCTACTAGGAAATAATTTTTCTTTATTCTGGTGCTTGTGGGGATATGCATTTATGTCAAAATGTACAGTAACAATGTATGTTTTAATCATATTTTGCAAGTGGACGCTACACAAACAATAAACTTTTTAAAAAAATTTTGTAATTATTTAAAATTAAAGAACAAAAAAAAAAGATACAGTTAAAATTTGAATTTGAAATTGAAAAACATATTCCCACAAATGTTTTGCATTAACAGCCTTCAAAAAAATTTCTATAATTTACTTACTAATATTTATTTTGCTTTATGGAAGCTAGATATAAAGGCTGTATTGAGTCAGCAATTTTTGTGAAATAAATTTGTTTTCTCTTTTTGGTCATGTTAAGTAAGTACGTAATGAATTTTACTGACTCAAAACTCCATGCCAGAAACATGTTAAAAAAACCTTTAGATATGCCATGCCCACTTTCTCAGTAACCTCTATTTTTTTTGTAATAAGATGTCTCAGAAAAAATTATTATATTTTATGCTGTTGTCTTTCTGAACATTTTTTTAAGATTTGCGTCTTCTTTTCAACTAACCTAAGACAAAAGCCCATAATCATAGTCACACTAAAGTCGTTATCTTTTTAAAAACGAATTTTTATGAAGAAACGTCAGCTCTTAATAAAAGGCTTTTAATTAAGGAAAAATAATGATTTAATTTAAAAAGCGTTTTTTTTTTCAACTACTCTGACGTAAATGAAATTTAAATAATGTAGAATATAAATATTGGGCCATAATCATAGTCATACTAAAGTGGGTATCTTTTTAAAAACGACTTTAAATTCATATAATTCTTACGAACAAAAGTCAGCTCTTAATAAAAACTTACTTTTTTGTGCCTATGATTAAGGCCCAATATTTTTAAGTTTCTGAATTCTAGTTAAAAATAAAATTTGGCTAAAAATTGGTTTTTAATATTATAAAAAAACTATCAAATTGCTTGTTCTAAAGCTTCTGCAGCATACCTTAAATTTTTTATGAAAAGTCTATATTAAAAATATTGAGCGTCCAAAAAAAAAAATCCTAAACGAATTGAATACTTGTGTTACAGAAACAGCACATAATTTTACGAACTTTTTTTTATTTTTAGGCATGCGATTTCATTAAAAAGATTTTACGTATTATGAAATTCACTAAAAAATTTATAAAAAATTTCAATAACGTTTATTTATTTAAAAATAAATAAATAAATATTTTTTAAGCTTTTAGGTCTTTTTATATATTTTAATTATTATTAAATTAATTTCCAATATTTCGACACGCCTTCGTATGTCTTTCTCAAGGAAAATAATTTTATAATGAAATGAAAATTTTTTTTTATTTATTTATTTATTTATTTATTATTATTGTTGAGTTTAAATTTTTTTTGTTTGGATAAGAGGAAATTATTTAATTCTAATCAAAATACGTCTGAATATAAGTTTAAGTTCAGTTCAATCATGAAAATTCTAAAGAAATTTATTTCCATAAAAATAGTTTCTTATCAAGAAAATATTTCTCTTTAATTATTTAAATAAAATAAAAACGTTTTTAACTCCATTTAAAAAATTTATTTAATTAAAAAATTAATTACATTTTGAGATTTTATTTCAGTCTAAAAATGCCAGTCAATGATTTAATTACACAAAACTATTTTGAATTTTTTTTTTTTTTTTATTTTTTTGATTATTATATAATTAAGTAAATTATGGAAATTAATTATTAATATTTCTAATATTACTCACTTCTAAGTCGACCTTTATTAAATTATTTTAATTATTAATAAATAACACACATGCACGTATTTATATAGTTCCGTTTTCTGTTTTTGTTTTTACATATCAATGACAATTTTTGCTTGTATTGAAGTGTTATTGCAGATGTTGTAATTCACAGATTTGTTGTGGTTCAATGATATTTTATTAAATATTTAATAAGTATTTTTGTTTAGTGTTAACTACAAAATAAGGCCTTACTTACGCTCACAAGGCTGTGACACACAAATACATACATATTTAATGGCATGTTTATTTTAAAATATTTAATTTAAGTGTTACATTATTTTATAAAACATTTTTTTAGGGACTTTTTTTAATTCACAAAAATAAATAAATAAATAAAATCAGGTACTTAGTTTTTTAAGAAAATATTTTATAAAACTGATAAACAATTTAATGTTTTATAATCAATAATTTTATGTTAAGATATTATTAAACTTATGAAGTCGTTTTTTATTAAGGTGTTATACTAGCAGCAAGCTGAACTTTTAAGTTGTAAAACTAGATGCCAGTTAAAAAGCAAAAATTCAAAGAATAGCCTGTTTCTATAGAACAGCGGCAATGAGGTCTACTCCGACCGCTGCCCTTAAGGTCTTGCTAAACCTTAATTCAATTCATTTATTCATCAAGAAAGAAGCCTTGCAGTTCAATGCAAAACTAATCTACAGAGATGCGGAGAACTTTTCTCCTGCACGCAGTCCTTTTTCTAGAAAAATTGCTGAAACGGGTAAAAAATTTTTAACCTTAAATGATTGCTGACACACTAAACACAACTTTACTCGTAATTTCAGGGTCACATTAACAAATAAGGTTAACTAGGAACAGAATATCAATTTCATAAAAAAACAGTTGAAAAATATAATTGTAACTGAGTCATGGAATCATTTACATAAAAGTTTGTGTAGCGTTGTTTGCTTTATATTGGTTAAAGAACATTAAAAATTGATTGCTTAAATTTTGAATTTTTAAAAATTTTTTCAAGTATTTATCTTAAATACTTTTGCAATATTTTTATTCATAATGAACCTTGCAGAAAGTATTCTTTTAATAAATTAAATATTTTAATAGTTTGATTGTATGTTATGTGGCGATATGCTTTTGTCGTGTATGGAATGCTTTACTGAAATTAATTCTTTCGTTTTCTAAGGGGAAATTCAAATCAATTTATAACTAAAATACTATGTTTAATAATTTTAATATATAATTTCAGTACAAAAGGTTGCCAATAACAACAAAAACAAAGCCAATTCTTGAAATAATTTTGTGTTTTGCAGATGATGAAAATTTAATTAAAAATATCTGTTTGGAATTTATTTTTATAATAAATACGAAAAGTATGTTTATAAATATGTATGTACATATATTTTTTGATTTAACAAAGAGATTCATATAACAAGACAACAAGAGGCTTTAAGTTCACTTTACAAATCTTGCAATCAATAGACGTACTATTTTTGTATGAAGTTGTAAAGGTAATAAATGAATCATGCATGCTGTGCTTTAATATAATCACTACACAATGCTTTGTATGATAATTATATGGTTCATTACATGTTAAGCGTATTGCATAAAAATAAGGATTATTAATAAATACGACTTTTACATAATTTGCCTATATATAAAATTTCTATGCACTTGAATATGGAAATATTAAATTAGGTTGCCTATTATGGAAAATTTTAAGTATGAAAACTAAACTAGACCTTGTTTCTTTAAAATTATAAAAAAGATAGTGGATGATTAAATTAAGTAATAATTAAATTGATTTCAATTCCATAAAATTCTTAAAGCGTTTAGCTCTTGAGATTCGAAGTTTCTTGAAAATTTTTTTAATGTAAGAGTTTTATTGTCCTTATGATGTGGGATCAGAAGGTTGTCATTTGCTATGTGTGCTGCTAAAAGTGGCTAAAACTATACTTTTATTTGAAACTATACTTTTATTGGAACTACACACCAAAATTAACTTCAGTTGTGGGAATTAAATTTATTTCTTATCAAAAATTAAGTTGGGATAATAAACTTTTTTAGTTGTAGTAACCAAAAGCCCATACTATAGACCAAAATTTAGTTTTAATAAAAATATTTTGCCTTCAAGATCGATTTTCTTTTGTCATGATTAAAACATTCCACGGTCAACAGAGAAATTTTGATTGAAAACCAATTTAATTCTCACAACCGAAATTGTTTTCTCAGTGTATAACTAGATTTACTTCAGCTACTAGCTCTTTTGTCTACAGTATGTTATATTTCGTGAGTACTATTCTGTTACATTTGTATTTTTAAAATAATTACTAAATAAAAAAGTTTTATATCTAAGCAAAGAAAACAAATTTTGGTTGTGAGAACAAATATTTATTATCGATCAAAAATTCTGTTTTAGTAATCAAATTTTATAGCTGTGTCAATTAGAATTTGATAATGCCAAATTAAGGTCTCTCAAAAATAGCTGCTGCAACAATTTTCTATTCGATTATCCGCACTGAATATTTAATTGGCAGCAAATTTAGTTGTCACTACTGAAGTTATTTTCTTAGTGTGGAATTTATTATTAAAAGGTTGCCAACAAATTTTTCTCATTTAGAAGCGCCCGTTTCCGTAACCTTAGAATTCGCAGCCAAACTTTTTTGGTATTAGCTTGAATTTATTATTTGCTGTAGAAAACTTAGTTTTGGTTTAAAATTTAAAAAACATTTCATAATTTTATTACTCTATTAAAAGTGCTAACATTTTTACTCAATTTTACTAATAAAAAGTTAAATTTTTATAAATCTTTTAGTAACTATTTCTGTTCACTATTGAAGGATTACCATATGAAAATCAACAAAAATCTTTTTAGACGCCCTTTGATGACCTAAAAACGAATTATATTGATAAATTCAATTTTTTTTTGGTTATTTATATCAACTGGTTGAAACTTAATACTGATAGACATGGAGTGCACTAAGTTTCCTATGCAGATGAAGTTTTAAATAAATTTCAATATACAAAAGTGTCACAAAAACTCTAAGCAAAAATTTATTTACCTGCCACACAGTACATTTTAAATTTTGCATACAATTCAAGCAACTAGAAAAATTTGCTTTTAAAGAAGCCACATTGACATACGAGTACAGTAAAGTATTGATGAAAATCTTAAACATGACAAGGAAATAGTAGTAGCACTACAAATATAAGCACACAGACTTGTATATGAAAATATAAAAAGAAATTTAAGGATGAAAATATTTTGAAATCAAAGCAAATCATGACTTAACATAAAAGAAGTTGACAAGTAGTTGGGAACTCTTTATAGTTTGACTAAGCAAATGAAATGAATTTTTATAAAAACAAAATTCAAGATTGATTTTGTATTAATAAATATATTAAAGTAAATTAAGAAAAAGTGTTGCATATATTTATTTTCTTTATACCAATTACAATGTACAACACAAAGAAAACAAGGTTCAAGCTACTGCTTCTATGTAAAATTCTATGTAAAATTAGAGTTTAAAGTTCCCATATTTTTTAAAATTTTTATAGTAAACCACGGGAATCCTTAATTTTTGGTTGATAAAATGTTTAGCAAACTAAAGGGAAATATTTTTGTGGATATTTTCAACCCGCTAACTCTTAAATTAATGGAATTTTTTTTGGCTCTTTGTTAAAAAAATAGGAGATACCCCTAATTTCAAGTGTTAGATTGTTTTTAGTAGGTGCTAGACGATCAAATTTTAACGTCAATCATGAGTGTGTGTGTGCGTTTTTTTTTTTAAATGGACTTCACACGTATACGTGGTGTGTGTATGATTTTTGTGCAAAATTTGATGGTATTTCTAGCAGCATTTCTTCAATCATAATTTTTTCAAATAAAAATGGAGAAAAAAATATTTTTATTAATTTTTTACACTCCCTCATATAAACTGATTTTCTTTTATTTCTAGTACCAAGGCAATAGCAACATCAATCAATTTGATGTGTGTATCAGCCAATTTAATTTGAAGTTGAATATTTGATCATCTAGCCTCCACTTTACAGAAATATTCTCAAAATCCCAATGATTCAAATTTAACAGCAGAAATAATGAAGCAAATAATTATCGAAATTTTGTCAACTGAGCAACATTGAATATCTTTTTGTAGTTTTCAGTAGAAAATTTAAAAACTTTAGCTTTCCAATTAAGTACACTCGTATGTATATGTGTGAGTATAACGATTTTAAAAAATATTTCAATTACATATCTTTATTTTGTATACGAGTATTAATCTATATGTGTGTTTATCTTTATGAAATTCAATATGCCAAACTGATTGCCATATCAATCCTTTTATACAAAACGGAGTCAACACATTTTGTGTTTGTGGATGAGCTAAAATGAATGTCTTAGCTGGGTTTTTGTTGTAAATTCGAAAGCATATACACAACCATAGTTACATCCATTGATAAATATACATATTTGTGTTTGTAATTCAAACTCACAGTATTATTGTTTGCTAAACAATATCAGCAAAAGTAAATTAAATTAAAATTTTTTTTAGCATATTAAATGCTAATGTTGTGCCCTACAGTTTTAGTTTACCTGATTACTGTTTTCTTAGGTTATAAAATATTAGATATAATATAAAAGACAGCACACATTTTGTATGTAACACATATCACACATGTTTCATGTCAGTAAATTTTTGAAAAATTTTTAAATTTCAAAAATTTGCAAATACGTTGCGAATATGGAACTTTTTAATATCTGAGTGCATTATTTAAAAAATTTATTAACACCACGCACATAAGTGATTGCCAAAAATTAAAAATTTTGATTGAATTTTTTCTAAATTCTATTAAAATAACAAAAACTTGCTACTCAAATGAAATTGTAAAATTGAAGCATGATAGATCTATACACGGTAAAGCATTCGCTACAACAAACACTGAATTACAAAAATAACACTTTCGTATGTGTCAAATAAAAAGCAAGAAGTTCAAATTATACACTTACACTTCTCTAGAATAAAAACAATGACTGTACAGGAAGTAAGCAAATTTTGACAGCTTTCGAAGCCAAAATGTACATCTGTAGTCTGCCATGACTTTAAAATCCCTGAGCTTGAGATTGTTAAAAATTGTCTGAATGAGTTGTACTTCAAGCAACGACATGCAGTGACACTATGTACGAGAGTGCACAAGATATTTAATATTACATCTTGTTGGAGGTGGTATGGCATGCCAAGGCGTGATACTTTAGTATGAACATTTTTGAAAAATTTTGTTGATTAGAAAAGTGCACTTTTTCTTTCATACTTTTTTTAGTGGCTCTATATATGGACTGTACACACTCAACTACAAGTTGAGAATAACTTCTTTCAATTTATAGGGCATTTAACTTTATTGATTAACTGTATCATTGCTGTAATATGAAATACATTTCATTGCTTTATAGTTATCAAAATGGAATACACTGTTGTGAAATAAGTGAACTTGTTTTCATAGATGCGCATGTAGACCTGATACTCGATGGCATATCATATCTCTATTTAATAAATTTCTAATTTTTCTGTCACTTAGAAGAATGGTAATTGCGTATCCTTAGACCTATTTCTTTTCTATCCATAATCTAAATATATTTTTCAATAAGACGAATAGAATATTGGGCACTATTCCACTAATCAAAACAACAGGCTGGGATTACCCTTCAACGAACACTGACGCAGCTACTGTGCACCTGAAACAGGTGTTCTCTGAGAGTGCCCGGCTTTTCGGCCTTTGAAACACAAGTTTCTCTGTATATAAACAGACTATCTAAGATATCGGGGATAGGGTTAGGGGATATTTTTAGATCTTTTAATGGCACATAGTGGTTCTAGGTCACTTGGTGAGTGGGTGTTTCAAAACGGAATTTTACGATTCTATTTGAAGGCCAACAAAAACGACTTAAATTTATTATACTCGTACAGCCACTTTATAATAATTCACATCACATATTTTCTGCTCCATAAATGCCATGGTTAAATAACTGCCAGCAAATCTTTAAATCCATTACAAAAATAAAGTTATCAGCAATTCTTATTGTGAAATAATATTTAAATGTTTTTTTTTTTAATATATAACAAACAAACCGAATATTGTTTGTGACTTTCCTTAGCTAAATAATATCATCAACAAATTATGGGTTAACATTTTGGCTTTGTTTTTTTTTTCTTTTTCCAAAATACAAATAAAGTAACATTAGTTGGGAATTGATTTACTTTTCTCTTTGTATTGTTATCCTTTTCATTTCATTCATAAAAAGCTAAACATGATTGTGTACATAATAGCTGCATTTATCCTCCTGTTTGTATTTGTATCTTTTACTATGACTGTCTGTTTATCTATTTGCTTGTCTGTCTGTTGTCTTGCCCTAGCAGAAATTGATATCGTTTTAACATTGAGAGAACACTCTCACACCTTTAGTTCTTTTAAGCCAAAATGAGTCCTTAATATTTGTTTTTAAAAAAGCAAACACGCAATTGAATAACAAACTTGTGATACTTTAAATCTGAATAAAAGCTGAAATATTAAATAAAATTGCCTTAATGATACTTGAAGAGAAGGCCAGAATTCTGGAAATCACTAAACTATTAAATGCTGTAGAGAAATTAATTTATTTTATTTATTTATTAATTTTATTAAATTATAAATATAAATTAAAAGCAAAGAGGAAAAAAAGGGAGGGAGCAATGGAATTTTAGGCCTTCAGCTCAAATTAAAATAACAATTTAGAGTAACTTTTACTTAGATTTTAGTTTTAATGTATTAAATGAAGTAAGAAAAATTATTAAATAATATATAAGCCACCTTTTTGAATAAGAATTATTAGTGGCAGCAACTTACGTAGTCACTGCAAACAAAATAGACTTGTGAATAGAGAATACCTTTTGTTACACATGTGAAAATCATTCTCATTGATATTACTTTTCATAAGATTTTATTTCCGAGAAGACATTTCAAATGTGTTCTTTAATAGTAACAGGGCAATCGAAATTAGAGTGGCAAGCGAAAAATTTTTTCCTCCCACTATTTAAGTTAAAGAATGATAAAACTGTATTCTTTATGGGAAAACTAAAAACACCAACATACAAAATTATACCACTAAATTCTTTGTATTAGAACTGCAAGTCAGCTCATAAATAACCCCACTAATCTAGAGTGGAAAACAACTTTTGACTTGATATAAAAATAAAATCTATAATAAAAGCACTTGCGTACATTTAATCATCTTGTTTAAAAAATCTTACTAATAATAAACAATAAAAACTAATTTAAAAAGAACTAGTTAACATGTTATTACTGGTGAAAAATAACACAACAAAAATAAAAAAACAATTGTTTTGCAGCCAACTTCACTATAACACGCGCTCTCAAAATTTGATTTTTAACCTGCTCAGCTTCATATATTTTGTGTAGGCATGAGAATTTTTGACTACTAACTGTCTTTTACTTACTTTTAAAAATGCATTCCATTCTTTTTTACATATATAAGAATAATTTTATAATGAATAATAATTAAATTATACAATATACTAGCTATTTGAACCCGGTCTAGTGCGGTGATTTAATTCATGAGTTGAAATCCTTAGAGTAAAAAGAATGTATATAATAAATTTTGCAGAGAAATTTGTTAGGAAATATAATGTTCATTAAACTTTCAGTTTCAAATACTTTTAAAAAAATGGGCGTGGCCGGTAACAATGTATAGAGTAATCTTTTTTATAACACAGACACTATAGGTATGAAAGAGAACTTACGAGTAATTATAATATAGAGGCTTAAATGTCTAAGCAAGTCTTGGAGCATAGTTAAAAATATAGAGCTGTTGTCGGAAAATCATTGAAAAATGGGCGTGAAATAAAGCATAAAAAATTTTGCTGAAAATTTTATATAAAAAACACTTTTCTTTCTATTTTTCCCTGAAAACATTTAATTCTTAATCGTATTTGTTTTAATCACTTTTTTATTATACTCGTATCGGTAACTACAAGAAAATATACTCGTATAACAAAT
This sequence comes from Thelaira solivaga, assembly GCA_947397855.1. NCBI lineage: Eukaryota > Metazoa > Arthropoda > Insecta > Diptera > Tachinidae > Thelaira > Thelaira solivaga. The sequence continues at coordinate 15,145,806 of OX377611.1, read as the reverse complement.
TTAAATTTAATTTTTTATGATGCCCATTTCGCTAAAATTCCAGTATGTTTAGGATGTGTTTAATTGCAGCTTATTTTTAGCTAGAAATTCAATTTATAGATTTTATTTTCTAGTCTTTTAATATCAAGTCAAAAGTTGTTTTCCACTCTAGATTAGTGGGGTTTTTTATGAGCTGACTTGCAGTTCTAATACAAAGACTTTAGTGGTATCATTTTGTATGTTGGTGTTTTTAGTTTTCCCATAAAGAATACAATTTTATCACACTTTCTTTTACGGTCACTTTTTAAAACTCGTAAATGTTAAAAAAGAATACTGTAAGTCAGTTAAGCAAGTGTAAAGTTGCTGCTAATAATGCTGTCTGCATTTGTGAATTTACTCAATTAATTGTGTTAAAAATGCAATATGCTGACCATAATGAAAAAATCATTAAATTAAAACATTTCACTGTTTTAGAGGTACATAAAGAGAATTAAAATTTGTGAACACACAACTAAAACCGATTATTACAAATTACTAAAACGAGTAGTTAAAGCTAAAATTTTAAAGTAGAAATAATCACTTTTTGGCCAACACTTTAAAACTAGAACTCATTACTTAATTTATTGGTTTTCATTTTTATTTAAAATAATTAATATTAACAGCAAATTTTTAAGAAAATATTCCTGATTACCAGAAGTTTAATTGAACAATTTTTATAAGGACATTTACTTAAAAAATCTTTTAGTTTAACAATAATTTTTTTTTTGTTAAATTGGCAGCTGATACTCTAGTAAACAAGATATTTTTTAATAAAATTTTGTAAAAATTAACCAAGGGAAAGTGTATATGAATCTAGCGAAAGATGCAGTTTCAGAGAGAGAACTTTTTTTTCTTGTATTAAGAAGAATATTAAAGAAACTTTATCATTTTAGCTATTTTATTGTTAAAAATTAAAAAATAGAGATTTGCAAATGCCTGTTTTAAACTGATAAAAGGATTCACTTACAATAATCATTATAAGGATACATGCACCTACCCAGCAAAAAAAAAAATTATTTTGATTTAAAAGCAGTAGTGACGATTGGAAGCAAAGTATTTATTACATTTTGGCATGCAATAGCGTAAGAATATGGATTTCAATATATAAAATCTTAAGCTAAAAACTGAATTCTATTAAAGAAGCACTTGAAGGAAATTTTTTAAATTGCTCCTTTTATTATAAACTAGAGCATTTAATTAATTTAATTTAATGACACAAAACGTAGTCTTAAATGTATCAAAATTGACAAGAAAAAAACAGTTTCAATCTGGAATTTTTTTGCTTCCGAGAAACACTGACATAATCGAAAGCTCAAAATACATTGTAGAGGAGCTCACACATGGCGTATACATGAAATTTATTGAAAGTAGAAGTAAAATGAAAATTCAACCATTCATACTTATTAGAAATTTGGGGTTGAGTGGCGAATCAAGGTTTCTTCACTGCAGATTAATTAGTTGGCATCCAGTTAGTGGTATGAATTAAATGAAAAAATTTTTAAGGTATCATAGAATGCATAAAATAAGCATTGTTTGGCAGCTACGAGTATAGCTATTGCTTCCAGCCGGCTTATTGCAAACAAGAATCAATGATGCTCTATCATTGTTTGCTCTATCAATGAATTGCTAAGAGTGTAGTTTTGTGCTCGATGATCTTGGTTGTGTAGTAGGAAGTATAAACCTTGTTGTCTTTATTCAAACATTTAAGGATTATAAAACACACATTCAATTTACCTTTACTCAAAATATTTGTGCTTTATTAATTTACACATACACATGGTATTTCTTTTATAAATAATTTTTCTAGAGGCATATATGAGGCATGTGCAGGAAGTAAACTCATTTTAAAATTACTAAGTTGGTAACAATTTCCTTAAGGCACATAAATTGATATATCAAACATCTATAACACATGTTGCGGCATAAGAACCATGCGAGAACTTGCTCAATAAGACAGAAAAAAAAGCATCACAAAGTCATTTAGGAATTGTTAAACGTCAATTTACCACATCTAGTGCCATAATTTTTTTTTTATTTTCATAAGTAGAAAGTTTGGTATATGCTTCTGAAGGAGCTTATTAAAATTATTTATTTAATTGTTTATTTATAATAGCACTGGCCAACAAATTTTCAATTCACATAAACGAAAACGCAAGACTTAAAATACGAACCCAGGGCCAGAATACAAAATCAAAAGACTTAAGACACAAGCTTTATTATTAAGATTAGACAAAATCATCAAATACCAACTTCAAAACCCAACAAAAGCAAAATATTTAAAGCAAGCATAACCACATAAAGCACTGTTTATGTAGCCTTATAAGCAATTTAATATAAACTTAAAGGAAAAACTTATTAAAAAATGTTATAATTATTTATTGCTTTTTCAGAAAATATTATAAAATTAATTACAATTCATTTTCTCTTATGAATTTCTGTGTTTTTGTTTTAATGGATCACATTAGCTGCTGCACAACATTTTGAGCAACCTGCGCTGCATATTTGTTTAACATTTTAAACATATCTTTATCGTTAAGAACAACAATACCACTTTTCTTTATTTATTTGCCTTTGTTGAATTGGCCGAAGCTGCTCCACTAAATTGATATAATTTCTGTGGTAATGGCAAAATCAGGAAAAAAAATTTATTGGAAAGTGAGTGTTGGTACTTAATCAGAAAAAGCAATCATTTCTGCAGGTATTATTTAATATAAATTTCAAATGCAAAGACTATAAACGGCGTGCTATTTAGACGACAACTGCAAATTGCTTGTCAAATTATTATATTTTTACAAAATTTATGCACTTTCGTGTGCTTGTAAATATTTGGAATCGTTATCTATACTTTTCGCTTTAACATAAAATTTTTGAGCTGGCAGTTGTTTTGAGTCCATTTTGGCATAGGTTTCATCGTCCATAATTAGACAGTTGTTGAATTTTGCTAATACTTTGTAATAAAAAATGCAGGGAGTTTTATTAAAATAGAAAACTGATTTGCAGTACGATTTGGATATTTTATTGCGTAAAAGTTTTTGTTGTCCGCATGCATTTTTTTTCTTGTGGTACTTACACTAGAGTTGTGTTTTTTTTGGAACGATCTAAGAATGTAATTGAAAAAGAACACGGACGAGCAACAGTGTAAAGAGTTAGAGGGCTACAATCGCACGGCAATAGTTGTGTACTATCGGTTAAGTCGGAGTCATGCTGAAAGAGTTAAAGGGTTACAAAATATTATAAAAAATATTTTTAATTAAATTTTACTATAAGTGTTTGAACATACTAATTTTGAGAATGTAACTTTAATGCCAGATATAAATCAAACCCTTAGAACTCACATAGAGTTGGTTCAAGCATTTTCAGCAGAATAAATATATATTTATATGACTGAATTTTTATGCTTTTACTCGTGTGTATGTTATTTTTACTACAAACATATCAAAGACCGACTAGACAGAAAAGCTATCTTCGTGGTGAAAAATAACTAAAATATTAGAAAATCTCTTTTCTTCCATAAATAAACACATCCAAAAACAAATAATGTGAAAATGGTGTTTTGTGTTACACTAACGTTTAAGCCCTTACTAAGGTGTTTAGAACATTTGTAATTATCATTTACTCAATATTCATGGTGCTGTAACAGTGCAAGCGCATTTCATGCAATATTCCTATTGAAAATTTAAATGACAAACACTTGTACAACATACTTGCATACATATTTACATGTAATAAAAGTAAAAAGTTTTTGTTTCAACAACTTTAGCATGTGTACAGCCTGTTGGTGCTGTATGAGGGGAACAGCAAACTTGATATTCTTTCCTTTTTATATTCCTTCCTTTCAAAAAAAAAAAAAAAAAAAAAAAAAACTAAAAACAAAGTCATAATCACTTCTGGGAAATCTATACGTACCTAGCTGTGTACTTAAACTTAAAAGTCTAAAAGTCTATAAAGTTTTTACTTTTACTAGAGAACTTTATTTTCCTTTTTCAATTTCCCTTTTTTTATACAAAAAGTGAATTGCTTGTCGCACTTTTGTTTCTTATTATGTCTGTAACACATGACAGTGAAAAATATTTCAATAAAGTAGGCAGGTAGCAGGTTGCAGTCACATGCTTGGTTATGATAAAAAAAAATAATGGATTACAGTTACTGTACGTATTTAAATGTTACATTAAAAATTACAGAAAACAATTTGCTGTTATGGTTTAAAAAATTATTTAAATATTTTTCTTTGCCTGAGAATATGTATTTTCTAAAGGTTTTATTAATCCAGTCTTTTTATTTTTTCATTGCCACCTTAAATTGTTTGTTAAATTCAATTTAAATATGAAAAGACATCAACTATTAAACGAACAATTTCACTGTAATTTTTTTTTTTTTTTGTTGGAGTTACTCTGTTTGATTTCGTTTAACAACAATTGTCAGTTTGTTGAACAAAAATACAACAAATAAAAAACAAAAAAATCAAAACAAAATGAAGAATTATTGCCGCTATACTTTCATGAACAGGACGAGCCAAACAGGACATAGTACATACATGCATTTATATTCGTATGATTACTTAGAGTTCGTTTTGGTTTATGTCGAGGTTGTTGTTTAAAGGGGTTGTACGTACAAGCTGAATGCATATGTTGGTTTTTAATAATATTTCAAATTGCCATAAAAAGCGAAAATATAAAAACGATATTTAAAATTTTTTCCCCAGTCTAGACCGATAAAAAAACAAAAAGAATAAACGATTGAATTACAACAATAGTTTTCAGTTGCGGAAATCACTTGATTTATGTTCATTGTATGTTTGCATGTATATGTTTATTTTGCAGGTTAAACAATTTAGCACAGTTTAAAAGTCGAAAAGACATTCTCGTCGCAACTGATGGAAATTTGCAATTTATAGTGTCATAATTTATAATTGCCTTTGAAAATGCTGATGACAGAATTTAACACAAAAAAAAAAAAAAATAAAACTGAAGAAAAAAAATTATTAAAACTAAAATATGTAAAATTAATTCCATTTCATATTTTTCTTTTTTTGTGGTACAAATAGAGAGAAAATTAAATTTGTGTATGAAGTAAGAGACATAATGACCAGTCAGCTATTTTTTAAATGTTAGAAATGTAAAACATATGTACTTGGCAATATGTTGAACTTTATTATTGTTGCTTAACTTTTCTTTGAATTTTTTGAAACGTATAGCATTGAGGTCTCAGGTATCTTCATTACAAGTTAAATACTATTAATGTAAAATAATTCAGAGGCCAAGTTACTGTATTAAACATCTGTGATTAAAGTGTAAGTTGAGTATAATTTTCTTGCTGTAATAAATAGATTTTTTCAAGCGCTGGGAAGACACAAGAACACCATTCACAGCTACCGAAATTTCGGTATAATTTAAAAAAAGTAAGGTAACATAAAATCCACAGCAGGAGTTGTTCGTTACATTTGTTTCTCATCGATTGCATAAGCATTGTCTGAGCCCTAAATTTGACAATTTTGTATTTCAGAGGGCAATAGGAAGAGGACCACACACAGCAATTTTAGTTGGGCAATTCCTGATTTTGTGGTAGAGAGAGGATGAAGAATAGAAAGGGGTACAAACTTGATCGTTCTCTCTTCGTATCTTCTACAAAGAAGTAAAACAAGTTAAATTCCACAGTGAAGGGTATATAAGACTCGGCACAGCCGAATTTATTTTGTTTTTGAGTGATTTAGCTTTTTCTAGCCTTTTTTTAGGCCAATTTAGATGGCAACGCTACTTGTGACTGTCAATTAAATGATTTTGTTGCAAGCTAAAAAATAGCAAATTATTTGATTGAGAACTCAAGTCCCTAAAAGAAATATTTAATTTAAGTGAACATAAAAAAATAATTTTCTTGTTTTAAAGCAACAAAAAGAAGGGTTTTAAAATTTATTTTGATTTTTATTTAAAAATTATTTTAAAAATATGTGCTTCTGTTATATGTTGTTTACACAATTTCACAAAACATTAAAATAAAATAGGAAAAATAAATATATTTAATGTTTAATATTAAAAAATAAGGAAAAGAAAAAAAAAACTTTAACTAAACTAATTTTTAGCTGAGATTGATGTGATAATATGTTCTTTCTTTCTATTTTACATGAGTTAATATGAATAAAATAATAAAAATTTTTTTTTTTGTAAAATGAAATTGATGTGTTTTATTGCTGATATGCTTCATTGATTGAATGCTAGCAATCAAGTTTGTATGCGACAGTAAGCAAAATTTTCTTCTTCAGCATTAGCAGGGCTTCACACTTAAGCAAAACAAGCAAAAATCAGAATAATTTTTATACCTTTGAATTTGTAAATAGAAATAGAATAGGGTTAAGCATCGCTATTATGAATACAAAAATCTCAATGTTTTCGAATTCTTAATTTTTGTGCGTTTTAACTTTTACAAGCCTCTGCTGCTTATTTAAAAAGTTTTCGTTTTATAAACTGTTTTTCAATTCAAAATAATATTTATTAAATATCCAATTTATTTAGAAAACTTGATTTTATTGAAAGTATGAATTGCCTTCATTTAAATGATATTAATTTATTTTTTTGATTAGCTACTTTAAAATAGAAAAATGTTAGGTAATCAATCAATTTGAATTTTTTGGTACTATTTCAAGTTTATAGAGAAACATTAATTTTAAACATTGTTGAACTTTCAACGAATGATAATATTCTCATTGGAATACAAATTCAAAATAAAAAGAGAAATCACTTGCTTTTTGAAATATTTCTTGAATTTATTATCACAATTCTTTTGAGCTTAAAGTTTTTTTTTTTTTTTTTTTTTTTTTTTTTAATAATATAGAAGAATAAATAAATCAAAATTATAATAATAAAAAAGAAATAAATAAAAAATAAAGTCAAAAAAAAGTTTTAATCGAAATCGCACAGCACCTTGGACTGTCAGAACTGAATTTGTTACTAGTCAAACATTCAGTTGCCGTAAACTTTTTTTTATTTGTTACAACGATCGAATTTCGACAATACAGTTGAATATTTAGTTCTCTTAAAAATATTTTTGACTGCATAAACGAATTTCTTTAATTATAACCAAATAATTTGGCTATCTATGCCAAAAAAAAAATTTTTAATGGTAACAAATTCGTTTCCCACTTCGAATGATATCAAAAAATTTTTTTTGCACCAAATACACATTTTTTAAGTTTTAAAAATTTTTGTTATTTTTCAAAAAGATTCAGTTATACAGTCAGTTGTATTCAAAAAAAATTAAAGTAGACTTGAAATCGATATTATGACAAATTTGTATGAAAAATTTGTCATAATTTATATTTGAAGTCTCTTTGAATACCAGCCTAAGAGTTTAATATTTATTCTCTTACACTTCAACTGCTATTAAAAAAATAAATTATAAATCTCACTAAAACATTAAAATATTTTTAAATTTGTTATAAAAAATTCAAATGAAGAATTTTGTTGTTAAAAAAATTTAATATCAAAAAGCTTAATTTTATTATTGTTAGACGACATTATTATTTGCTTTGTCAATGTATTAATTCTTAAGTCAATTGATTAAATAGAAATAATCACACACTCATATACAAAAGAACAACAACTCAAATTAAATTTAATGCATGCAACTCAATTGTGTCTAATCCTTATTTATGAACAATATGAAAATATTTCTTGAGTTTATTATACTTCTTTATGGCCAGACTAAACCTTTTTATTACACTTCTGGTTACAAATAATTTGAACCGTCAAAGCAACATAAATTCCTTAATTCACATTAATGGTGTTGTTGTTTGTGACTGCATCAGGTTGGCTTTGGAATTGAATTTGGTTTTATTTTTTTTAATACAGAAACCACAAGCTATAAAATTTTAATACTTCTTTCTTGTAAATTTTGTTTTTATTTGAAAAAAAAAAAAAAAAAAACATTTTCTTGAAGACAAAGAAACAGAAACTGAAACTGGAAAACAACTAACGATATGAAATGTGGCTGAACAGCACTAAAAATAAAATTAAAAAAAAAAAAACAAAATACATAAATGCAACCAGATTGTGTTTCAGCTCTAAGAAAACAAAATTAATTTTATACTTTTAGTTGATGATACATAAAATATTAAGCCAACGAAATATTATTGCACTTTTAATTGTGCATACACACAAAAACTCTAAAAAATATTTATTACAGTTTATTTAAAAAAAAATAAAAAATAAAATAATAATTAAAATTTTGACTGGAAAGTGAAATAATGTCTGAAATAAAATACATAATAAAAAAACCACAATAATTTCAAAAAAGTAAATAAACAACTTACGTTGGATTTTTACACAAATTCAGACAAAATTGTGTGTTTTGGTTCTGTAATACCCGATTGGCTCGCTTACAGAAACTGCACATTAATTCTTTACACAGCAAAACAAAAAATTAGTCTTGATTTGTAAGCAATAGCGACAATTGGAAGCAATATAGGTAAGATATTCTGCGATATGTAAATATTTTTCAATAAACAGGGTAAAAATAGAATTTTATTAAGTTTTGTGGTGGCACTGAACTATTTAATAAATCATAGTCTTGGCGAGACCATGGCGTAACTAAGCCAGTAGTGCTATTCACTACCTTTTATTTGTATAAAAATAACAAGTATAACGACATTTTATCGAATTCGGTATTCAGTAACTTTCTGACAAAAATATTCAAATAATCATCGCAAATAAACATTTCTATAGTGCCGATTAGTTTTTTCGGAAAGTTATTGAATACCGAATTCGATAAAGCATCGTTATACTTGTTTTTTTCTGCTTGGCAGCACAAGAGACTCTTCGGTTCTCGATACATATGGCCTATTAAAAGAAGAATTACAAAAAAGTTATAGCAGAGATAACAGAATTTGTTCACATTTGAAATCTTGTGGGTAGCAGCTGTCCTATAGGAAGCTTAAGTGGGCAATATACGACAGCATATGCATACACAATCCACTGATTAAGCTAATCGAATCCCATAACATACCATCAAGGTGATACAATATTCATTTTATTAAACCAAAATTGTTGGAACTGTAGTTCTGAGTAGTTAGAAATTTATTAAAAATACTAGGTTGGGTTAGGCTGCACATTGCTCCCCAATAAGAAAAACTGAAGGTGGCTCACTTGGGTTTTCTGATGTAGTCCCTTTGTGATACCTGTATAAGAGAAAAAATGAAGAAAGATATCAATATAAGGATGCTTAAGAGATATAAAGACGAATGATATAGAAAAGTAAGGAAATAGTAAGAGAAAAAACGAGTCTAACAAAGCTAGATATCGTGCCGACCCCTACAGTGGGGCTCTGCAGGCAGTTTACTTCCTGAAAATTTGGAATACTTTTAAATAAATAAATACTAGTGTATAAAAATAAATGTATTAAAATAAAACGAACAACAATTTAAAGAAAGAAGTCAAGTTTTTAACGTTTTTTTTCCTAGTATTCCGATGTTTTCTTCTTTCTCAACTGAGCTAATTTTACTATAGCGAACTGGTACTCTCAGTAAAATATCAAAATCTGTGTTATACCCTACAGCAAAGCATACAATCACATAAAATACTTATACTTTCGCAATCACTTGATTGCGCATGCATGCCGCTGTCGTGTATTGGCCGCTATACGCACTAGTCTGCTAACTGTTTAATAATTATAAGTTATTTATTATTATAATTATAATTGGTAATATAACATGTCCCCTTTGTACACAAATGCAAACGGCAACTTAAATACTTTATACTCAATTGTAATATATATTTTACCAACCTTGACACTTCTGTCAGCCACATTGATTCGGCTGGCATAGAAACGCCGCCTTGTGCATCAAAAAACTTTGTGATTTTTTTTAAGAAAATTTTATTAAAACTGGCTTCAGATATTACAACTTTTTCAAAGTTATTATACTTATTTACAAATAAAAATTATAGTTTTTCACTTTGACTCTAATTTTTTTTAATTGCTTATGAGTTTAAAGAATAAAAGCAGATGTGTAGCTAAAAAGAAAGAAAAACAAAGAAAGATTCTTAAATAGTAAATTTATATGAGCATTAAAATAGTAACAAGTTACATGTAAAACAAAATGTAAAAAACCAGACAAGTTGTTTTGGTTCGAACAGAAGTCATTCATGTCGACTGCTAATGAAATGAATAAGCAAACATACATAATCACAAAGCATATTTTTAATTTTTCTGTAAAAAAACTCGCAAGTCTTTATATTAGTGGCCTAATTAGACCTGTTTACTAATAGAATTTCTATAAGAAGGGTTCTTAAGCTGTTGTTTATTTGAGTGGCGCTATTAACTGAAAATATTTTTTTTTAATTTTTTTTGTTTCTTTTTTTAAACACTCGCTTTAAAAATATGTTTTTATGATTATTTTTTTTTTAGTCTGCTTTAATGCAGTCACTAGCTTTAAAAGCATCCTGTCTTGGCCTATGCTTCTTTCTGCCAATAAAAAAGGTTTCATGTTATCAATTTAATAAGCCAATAATCATTTGAGTTTTATGAATTTTTAAAAAATTTATTCACACAAATTAAAGTCAAATTAATTGAAATTAATTCAAAAGATGTTTCATAAAATAAAGTAGCACAACTATCAAGCGTTTAAGAAAATTAGCTAAATTATAAACTGGAATTAATTGTAATACATTTTGCATATTCTATAGCGTAATATAAGCTTAAGAGGCAAATGTTTATTTAAGTTTTCTGAAAATGAATTGGAATCTAATTTCCATTAATTAACAAACTAAATTGCTTTTTAGTATAAAAACCACTGACTGAACTTGCGTGTTGCATTCAGAAAAAAAAAACAATAAATAAGTTTAATACCAATGATTTCGGTATTCAATATCACAATTCTTAACGTTATTTAATTCAAGCTTGGATAAACATTTAACGCCGTTTAATTAATAGTTTTTCTTTTAATTTTCTAAAAGAAGACTAGCTAAACATGCAATCATTGAAAAATTTGTATTTAATTATGAAAACAACAAGCAGCATTTTATTTATACAAAAATATATTTCGAATGGAATGTCTGAGTGTATAGTATTTTTTAATAAAAAATAAAGTTTTATATGAAATAATGATTGCATGTAGTATTTAAAAAGAGACAACACGCACCTGATATTATTTAACACTTACACTGCATGTGTTTGTATCAGAGACAAATAATACAAAGTGCAACGCACAACATGCAACTAGACAGTCAAACACGAACACAGTAAAAAAAGCAGGCAGCCTGAAAATAGCAAAAATTTATATAGCTGGCAGAAATACAATAATGAAATCAAGGCTATTAAATGAAATCAGTTATTTTTGCTTTTTAGTAGACCCAAGTTTTAAGACTTTCACATGGGTATTATGGTTAGCCTGATTTTAACAATCGTTCACACTTTTAGTTATTGATTTTTTTTAATACCATATCAAATTATTGTAGGTAAAGGTAAGGAAAAGAGATAAGCCGTGATATTCACATGTGTCACACTGAGCCTTGTGCTTATTGAAGTTGCGCACAGTATAAAGAGAAATTAAATAAAAATATTTTGGAAATTTCATAGCGTGTAGTAAGAGCTCAACCTGATAGAGTTATTATTTAGGCAAATATTTAGTTAAAAATAAAAAAAAAAATTAACTCACAATTGACTTCTTTGTAATCAGCCTAAAAATAAATATTCTTCGGGAATTTTTTTTTAAGGAAAGTTTTATTTTTAGGGAAAAACTATAGAATTTTTTATGATAGAAAAGGAGAAATTTTATTCACAATGAGAGAAAATCATGTAGATTTTTTTATTAAACAACAAATTTTAATTGTTTTTATTTATTAGTTTTTAGATTCATTCCCCTGTTCTGCTCGCTAATATTAATTTTCTGTACTCTTATCTTTTATTTCAGCACATCATTTCAAATCATCTAATTGATGACCTACCTAGGTGTCTACATCATAGTTGGGCGAAATATATTTATTAATTAAAAATGGAATAGAATTAGAATTACAATAAGGAGCGTGATCAAGTCACCTGATCACTGCGGCCAAAATAGACCTATTGTAACACTACTTTAAAGTTACAAATCCTCCCAGAATGTAGTATTCATTAAGAATTCAGAAACTTCTTTGGGTGATTTGTCCGCTATGTCTGACGGTTGTAGGTAATGTTGTCCTAAGTAGCGAAAATGGGTCCACATAAGACCATAAATGGAATAAATTTATGTTGTTAGTCTATAGCAGTATTGCCAGAAGCTAGAAAAAAATAAGCTAATTGTGCCTTAAAAAAAGGCTAGAAAAAGCTAAATCACTTAAAAAAAAAAAAAACTATCCGCAAAAAAAATTTTGAATTAAAGCCAATACGTTTATTTAATCAACGTAATAGAAATTATGTCAATATCTTGAAAACTAAGCAAGTTATGACCGAAAAGGTAACCAGTTCTACTACTGTTATTTAAGGCTATTTTCAAAATTAAAAAAGGCCAAAGTTAAATAAAAGAAAAAAAGGCTACATCTGGCCTAAAAAAGGCTAAAATGGCAACGCTGGTCTGTAGTTTCAAGTCTTTTGTTTGTTATTTTCTGTTTATAGTCCTTGCATTGTATTTCTAAATATGTTCTATATAGGTAGTCACATAAGCTATTCAAATTAATGATGAGTAAGTGATACTCGTATTTCTTTCTATGTAATAAATTTTTTTATATTAAAAATTATTTTCTATGCAGCCTAGGCTAGGTCTAGACTGAAATTGAACTGTCTATCTCCAGAGAAAACAAATTCGGTTATGAGAACTGAATTAGTCACCACTCAAAAAATCATTTGTGATAATTTCTTTGTTGCAAAAATTAAAATTAAATTTTATCAATAATATTTTCAACTGTATAACCGATTTTTTATCACAATTAAATTTTTGACTAAGGACAACTTCAGTTCTCACTGTCCAAGTTGTCATCTATTTGCTGTTAATTATTTCGTGCAGTTAAAGTTTTTGCTTTTTAATATAACATTTTTTTATATCAGCACAAATTGTATAAATTCTTTTTGTCAGTTAAAACGGTCTGCAGTTTTGGTGACGCTATGCTGGCTACGTAAAACTAGCAGTATTATTAAATTGTTTTCTTTTACTGTCTATAAACAAATATTACAACAAAAGTGAATTTGTTTTGTGTAGATGACAGACATATGGAAACTTACTCCATAGGTGAAGGTCACCTGATGAACCACTTGTCCTTTAATTTTTTATTTATTTTTATTTGTGATTATCAATAAATGGCGCTACTATGTACACGAATAGGATATCGAGTTTTTAAGCAATTTCTTATTTTAATTTACTGTCATTGTTTATGTCTCTTTAATAGATTGAAACAGTTTGTTTGATTAAAATAAAAATAAAAAAAATTTCATCCTTAATACTAGTGTTGTTATTGTAGTAGAATTTGCAACAAGCTAATGAAAATATACGGCCAACGTTACCATATCAATATTATTTTTTTTGGTCATGACATCGACACTCATAAAATAGTTAGTTGGCAATATTTTCGCTATGCTGCTTGTTCTCTGAATTCAAACTGAGTCAATTTTTTAATTTTATAAATAATTTTTATAAAAATTTACTTACTTCTACGCTCTGCATTGAAATACAAAAGCTTAACTTATTTAAACATTTTCAATACAGCCTTATGTACTCTTTTTGGTAGGCAGAAATAATTATTTAGTAAATGATATTAATCTTTATTTGTGCTTAATTCCAGAAATTGTGTTGGTTTTAAAATTTATTCTTTTACTCATGATATTCTCATGAGTTATTTATTCAGTACAATTTTTAAATTCCAAATAGAAATCATTACATATACAAATACAAGTGCTCATTGTAGAGAAACCCTATGTTTTTCTTATTATTTTTTATTATTTTTGTTTTTGTTTTTCATATACTCTTTAATTACATTCAGTAATACCCACCTGGCATTCATATGTAAAAGAGAAGAGAAGAATAAAAATAGAATATATAGTTTTCAATATTAAAATGTTGGTTGGGAAATTTATTTATTTATTCAGTTCAATGCTTACTGAGTTTTTTTTTTGAATATTTGAATCTTTTTGTAACTATTAACAAATATTTATTACTTAGTCAATTGCTTTTACAATATAAAGGTTCTAATGTTTGCAAGAAACGTTGGGAGTAACCTACTGAGGATTCGGAGTAGCGTCTGATGAAATGGTCCATATAGGTATGCTATCCCCTTCAGTACTTATTGTACTGAATGAATAACTCATGAGAATATTATGAGTAAAAGAATAAATTTTAAAACCAACACAATTTCTGGAATTAAGCACAAATAAAGATTAATATTTTGTTAAACTTTTAAATTCCAAATAGAAATTATTACATATTTAGTAAATGTTTTTTCGTATATTATTAATATTACTAAGTCTGTCTTAACAAGGAAAAATTGCATAAGGCGTCTTAAGTAAAAATTAACTAGAACAAAATTTCTAGACGATTTATTTAGTTGAGTAAACAGCCCATTTTTCTTTTGAGTATGAATTGTAAGACAATAATTAATAATATAAATTTTTTATTTTTCTTTCTCATTCTTAGTCTAATTCTCATTTACAATTATTAACAATTTAATTGTGAGTGTTTAGAAAGCCACTTCACTTGACTGCCCACTTAGTATGTTGTTGATATGCCAGTTAGTATTTTAATTAATGCAATTCCGGAGCCCATATCTTGTGTCTTCTAGCAAGTCATTTTGTGCTCATTGTTTAGGCGTAGGTTGAAATTTATTTAGATTTATTCTTTTAAGTGATTTCTGTTTATAATCAAACAAAACTTTTGCAATAATTGAATAAAGAATATCTAATATCACGTTTGATGATAAAATGGAATAAAAATAAAACAAAAATTATTTTTAATAATGAAATGCAAATATTTAAGTTATGTGTTTAAATAAAATTTTGGGATTATTTTAAAAGCAGAGTTGCTTAGGGTAGTTTGACACTGGTCCCAGGACATAAGCATAATTAGTCTTGTAGCAGTTGTGAGTCTCGTAAAGAGTCTTGGATTTTAGTTTGGATCTGCTTTGCATAGTATATGTTAAAAGTCGCGATAACAGTAATAGTAATAGGCGAATACACAAGCAAAATAAAAAAGTGAATTAAACAAATGAAAGAAATTTTGCTGATGTTAGCAGATTTCTTGTACGAACTAATCCTTTTTTAATTTTTGCATAAAGAAAAGCCCTACTTAAAATGAACTATTAAATATTAGTCTAATGGAAATGAATTTTCTTTGCTGCAAAAAAAAAAAATAAAAAAAAATGAACTCATTAAAAAATAATAAAAACTTAAATGTCTTTCAATTGAGAAATTTAGATTTTCCCGTTTCCTTTTATTTTTTGCGCATAAAAATTTAATAAGAAAGAACACAAATTTTGTTTGTAGTGATAAAAATTTCTCGAGAGTATTTACAATTGGCCTGCATACGTTAGTATTTACTAGAACTGTGCGCCAGCTTGAAACGCTTACAAGCGACTTTCAACATGTGTTGCCCAACTTTTTAGTATTTACATTCCAGCAGAATTTATTGTTTATTCTTTGCTTAGCTCATAAATATAGCTTAATTTAATTTAATATTTGTTGGAAAAATAATTTATAATTAAATAAATACCTCTTTCCCCTTTATTCATAATCAGTGATGATTAAAACGATTGCTACTATAACGACTACTAGTACATATTTTAAATGAATTTCATTTACAAGAAAACAAATCATTTAAAATACAAAACGTGCTTATCATTAGTGATGAAAAATCACTTTAACAAAATTCAGTGAACAGCAAAGTACATGATGCAAATCATTGTCAACGTTCTAAACATCATCTCCTTTAGCTCGGCAAAGCGCCTTTGGAAAGCAGCAGCGACAGCAGCAAGTGCATACATAAACTTTAGTACTCGTATTAGAGGCATCAATGTCAATATCTTGTATAAAACTCCTTTAAGCTAAGGCATTCAGTTTTAATAACAACTACAGCACCATCATCTTTAGCGTCATACTCGTTGATGATGTTGCATCATCAACATTGAATATTATAAATATCGACAGCTCACAGCATTTTTTTTGTAGTTGTTGTTGTTGTTAATGATCATGCTGCTGTACTGACATTTCAGTGAAGCTGATCATGGCATAAGATGTTGAAAGCATGAAGCAAGAAAATTTTCGAACAACTTTAAGCAACAATATTAGAGTCAGCATATATAACAACTCAAAGAGACAGACACATGCAGTCAAAGCCAGTTGGTTTTAGTTAAAACTTCCACATCAATCATGCTGCATGATATTGCTTCCCATACTACTTACCACTACATATAAAACTAAAAATTCACAAGAGAAACTTGGTTTAAGTTTTTGTTTTAATTTTTTTAATTTTTGTATCTTTTTTTTTTCATTTTACTATTAAAATAAGACATTGTGTAGTCAACATAACTTAACTGATCGCTTGGTTAGTTTAGTTAAATACGAGTAACATACTTGAACTTGCAGAAAGACAAAGCAGTTCTTCTTAACTTTTGTTAAAGATCAGTCAGCTGTCGTTTTATGTTACACATACTGCGTTGTACATTGTATGGTCTTTGGTTGCAGTTATAATTCATATTAAATTGTTTGAAAATGCAAATGTTATAAATATTTGAGTATAAGAAAGTATAAAAGAGTTGCCAAGGTATAAGAAATCCTAAAAATTCTTAAAAGTTTTAGTAAAACAAATTTGTTTTTTTTTTCTTGGTTTTAGCAATATTGAAAATTAAAAAAAAGTCATCAACCTTGGGATTTCAGCAAGTTCTTTGTAAATACGAGTATAATAAAGTGCCCTGTCTGTAGTTAAATAATTTTGGAACTTTTTTTTATAAACAAAGAACAAGAGTTACGAATGGTTTTATTGAACAACTAAAGTCTTTAGCCTAAAAGAAAAATTTTTTTCGCCGCGTATTTTTACTTAAAATTTAACACAAAGATACGAGTAGTAGGGAAATTTGCAAGTTCATTTCTTAACTACTGTAGTGAAAATTTGCGTGTTGACAAAAATATGCTGAGCTATTGCATTAGCCAGTTATAGTCGTTTTTTAATTTAAAAAAATTATTGCTGGCAAATATCTTACAATGCTACCAGATGATAAAACTACAAAAAATCTGGCAAATTTGACTTTATCTATCAATTATGCATGTGTTTGCTTCGTTGTGGTAAGCTTACATTTAAGCAAAAAAAAAAAAAAAAAAAACAGCGATGAAGACAAATAAAGCAAAAAGCAAGTGTATACATTTTGTTGTTATGTTGAGCAACTTTTTTACAGTGAAGAGTAACACTGTAAGTAAGAAGGATATATGTAAGTTAGTGATGAAGTTTGTAATCTGCACCTCATGGCAGAATTAACACGGTAAGGCATTTAGTACAACAAACACTGAATTACAAAAACAATCTTTCGTATGTGTCAATTAAAAAGGAGGAAATTCAATGCAGATCCAGTCATACAATGAGCACAAAAGCAATGGCGCGCACAGAATGTAAACAAATTTTGACAGCTTCGAAGACAAAACGATGGAGAGCGAATAATGTTCAGCTGCTTTATTTGTTTTACCGTGTTAAATCTGCCATGATGCCCCCTATGAAATAAATATATATTCTTCATCTTTAAAAATAACGTAATGGATTTAGCGATGTCCATCTGTTTGTCTGTCTGTCTGTGTAGTCGTTGAAAACAAATTTCTGTAGTCCCTGGACAACAGTTCATAATGTCTTCAGATTGTTATTGAAATTCAGCTTGATGGGTGCATAAATGGCAGAGCTATGATTGAAAAACCGTGATTTCTATTTTTCTTGGTGGGTTGTCTAAACTACAAAATGAACAAAAAGACATAAGAAATTAATAGTACAATTTGTTCTCATAAGGAATTACAATTACAAAATTAATCGGTAGAAATGTTTGCATAGTTTTTGTTTTGATTTTGCAAGAACGAAACCAGATTATTTTCCTACTCTGCTGGTCTTACATATCACTGAGATGGTAACTCTGAAGAAATTGTATCCATAAGATGTCTTTAAATAGAACCTAAGTTTAGATATACAATATTAATAATCCTCTTCATTCTTTCTTGACATAAAAGAACTAGTTTCTTTAGGTTCATGTTTGTTTAAAATGTATTCTTTATGTAGTGCTTGATGTGCATGCCATGCAGTTTAGTGATCTGTTCATTATGTTCGTATGAGTATGGTAAATTGCGTAGGTAATGTTAAACAAGTTGTAAATGATTAATTATTTTAAATGTTGGCACAGTTGATGGACATGATGTGGCCAGTTATTTTCTCTATATAGTTATTTTTTTCCTGTTCTTCCCATTTAAATGTCTGTTGCTAAGAATGAGCACAAAAAATAGCGACAACTAGATGGTTAATATTGTCTCTTTGCATTAAATAAGGTATTGTTGCCTGTTACCATTTAAAATTTTATTAAATAGGTTGTTAAACATTATTGTACTCGTATGGATATCTGGTGTCTTTATTAAATCTTGCCTCTTTGCAAATCTTGATTTTGTTTAAAGCATTTTTTATACTTTAATAAGATTAAATTCCCAACAGAAATTTTTATTGTTTGCATGTCTCTGTTTAGAAAGAATGCTAAAATACCTTAAAACCATTTCCAAGTATTTACGCTTTATTAATCATCGCTAATAGTTTTTTTTTACAAAAAATATGAATAATATTTGTAAGTCATCATCAAAAGATGCCATCAATCACGGTTAAAAAGAAGTATAAATGAAGCTCAATGTCAGCAGTTTATTCAATAATTTTTCATCACATGTTAGTTGTGGTGCTTGCCCATTCACTAAAATAATATTTAATTTAAAAAACGTTCTTGCATATTGTGGAATAAATTTCAATGGAAAAGTTTTGGTTTCATAAACTTTTTTAAAACAAAAATTCCTTGTACAGGGTGGGCGAAAAGAAACCAAGGGGTGTAAAAGTTTAATAACTTTTTTGTTTATTAACTTTTTTTTATTTTTTCTTTCAGATGATATAATATACAAAATGGAAATTTTTTTACACTAAGTATGAAAAATGATGTCTCTTAAATGACCACCGTTTTCAGCTTCGCACTGATGGGCTCTTTTTAGAGCATTTTCCATAACATCTTTCAAAACTTGTGGCTGTAGCGTTCGAATTTCTGCAACAATGTTTGCCTTGAGTTCAAGGATTGTCTCTGGCTTGTTCACATACACTCGCTCCTTCAAAAAACCCCAAAGAAAATAGTCGGGTGCTGTCAAATCTGGCGATCGCGCTGGCCAAATAATTTCCGAATTTCGAGAAATTATTCGCTCTCCAAAAATTTGACTTAAAAGTGCCATTGTGTCTCGGGCAGTATGGGCAGTGGCTCCGTCCTGCTGAAACCACATACCAGATCTGTTTTCAAGAGCAGGACGTAAAAAATTTTCTATCATCAAACGATACCGCTCTCCATTTACGGTTACAGCACTTCCATCTTCATTCTCGAAGAAGTAGGGCCCAATGACATTTTCAGATGTGATCCCACACCATACTGTACACCTGATGGGGTGCAATTGGCGTTGATGAATGGCTCTTGGATTTTGAGAACCCCAGAATCTACAGTTCTGCTTGTTAACAAAGCCATTCAAATGTAAATGAGCTTCATCACTCATAATAAAATAATTGATATCTGGTTTAAATAATAAAATTCTATTGTTCTGGTTCTCTGTTCAGCTGTGAACCTCTCCATTATAAATTCTCTAAGTGTTGTCTATATAATCTGAAAGAAAAAATAAAAAAAATTAATAAACAAAAAAGTTATTAAACTTTTACACCTCTTGGTTTCTTTTGGCCCACCCTGTATTTATATATTTGGTAGTATTTTTTAGTGTATTTTGTATTTACAACACGACTTAAAGTACAGAGAAAAAAAACTTTTAGGCCAACTAAAATTTGATTAAAAAAATTATTCAAATTAAATAGCATTTCGTTGAAATCAATTGAATCGATATAACAAATTTTTATATATATTTCAATTACATAAAATAAAACTATGGTTAACTACAGCGGGCCATTTACAATTTTAAGTTTTAAACGGCTATAAAAAGTATTGATTATTTTTTGAAATTTCTGGTTTTATTGGAATGAAATACAATATCATTCATATGACTACCATGACTGGTTTGGCAGCATCCCATCCGATCAACTCAATTTTATATTTTCGATTGATTAAAGTCGAATCTCTTCAAAGGCAACTTCGATTTCATGTTTCAATTGTATCTGGATGGCTTGCATAACATTTATAATTAATGGTTTCCCACAGAAAATAGTGCAAAGGGCACTGCATCGAGGAGGCCAATTAATATCACAATTTTGGCTGATTATTAGATTTTGAAAAACATTATTTTGGCTGTGTAGCATGAGGCCCCGTCTTGCTTAAACTAAATATCGTCCATATCATTTTCTGGAATATTTGGAAACAAAAGTTCGTTCAGCATGGCACGGTAACGCTCACCATTAACGGTAGCACCGGCTCCTAGCTCATTTTCGAAGAGAAATGGCCAAATCACAATCCACACCAAACAGCAACTCGTTGTGGATGCATTGTCTTCTCAGTAGTCACATGTAGGTTCTCTGAAGCCCATCTGAAGAATATTTCTTACTGCTATAGCCAATGAGATGAAAATGAG
Source organism: Thelaira solivaga (assembly GCA_947397855.1). NCBI lineage: Eukaryota > Metazoa > Arthropoda > Insecta > Diptera > Tachinidae > Thelaira > Thelaira solivaga. Next base: position 15,125,076 of record OX377611.1, on the reverse strand, counting down.
CTTTATCTGAAAATACGTTTTTTCAGCCTACTGGGCGAAGTGAAAGCCCATCAGATGGTCACGAAGCTCCAGTTGTTAAACCAACTGAACTTTTATAAGACTTCATGTAGAGGTCTTTATGCAAAATTCTTCTTAAAAAAGTGCAAGAATAATTCAGTTCCTGAGAACGATGACGAGTTAATGATGCTGGATGTTATTATACATTCTCAGGCACAGCAGCAATATTTCCAATTGAACGCACTACAAGAGATAGTATACGAGTTACGTTATCTAACAACATTATATTGTCATGAACTCCCTTCTGGGAAGCAAATACAATGTAATTTGGTAGAGAATTACTGATTAATTCTTTTTTAATTTTCATATAAAATTTTGTAAATTAAAATCTTGTAAAGTTTGTAGTTTAAAGTAGAAGAGCATGAGAGCCTAGTTGTTAATTTGATGGGGAAAAAATGTATGTATTCCTTATTAAAGAAGGGTGATCACTTATCGGCTAATTTAGCTTTTCTTCTTAATTAAAATGGTTACTTTCTTTAAACCTAAAATCAGCATTATATATATAAAATATAAGATCAAATAAAGTTACTAGTTACTATTTTTTCAAATAAAAAAAAAATAATCTTATTAACGTCTACTTGTCTAAAGGACCAAATATTTTCATTTTGTAATTAAGTTAACTTAACCCTTTCCTCTTGCTGTTTCAATGTACATAAAAACATAACTAATAATCTGTAAAGGCCAATAGCCTTAAGCTCCAAGTTTTTCATCAAAACATTAACTCCCTGTATAGTTTTTGATTTTTTTTTGTCAAGATCATTGTAAGCTTGACTGTTGAAAACAATAAGCTTTACTCGTATGTGAAAATGAAGTGGTTGAAGTAAATTGTTGCATTTAGTGCCACATTACGCATCATTAAATGTAATTAAGCTAAACTAAAAGTCTTTTGTCATACCATAAAAATAAGTTTTATTTTCTTGCTTTTGTTGTTTGTAGTCGCATCTAGATGACAGGATAAAAATGACAACAAGTGAAGGAAAAAAGGAAAAAGAAAAATATTTTATAAAGCAGACAAAATATTTAACACAAATTGTCAGTTTTTGGCTGTAGATATTCAGACCCAGCGAAGATTACATGGTGTTATTACATGAAGAATAAGGTAGAGTGAAAAGTAATAAAGCATTAAGATATCTTGAAGTCAATTAAATTTTAGCATGTTTTGCATTTTAAGGATAACAATTTAATAAGTAGACGCTATTTTGGGCATTGGCTCTTCAGTTGGACAATTGAGAAGGTGGAAATTGTTTTCATCATCTGTTTAAAACTTATTTCAACAAAATATATTTTGTGTTGGATGTAAATTAAGAGATCTTGTTTCATATCGCTTTGCAATGAAACGACTTTAGTTTTATTTATTATCGTACTCACAGATTTCGTAGTACAGCTTAGTGTTCCTGAGAAAGCCAAGTAAGACGAGTTATACAAAATTTTTTTTTTAGACTGCTGGTCTAAACTTGATTTTAGAGCATTACTGGAGCACCTTGTCCAGTAGTATAATAGAGCTTGTTCCTAAAACAAAAAAGTGCTATTCTGCTTTATAGCCAAATAACGCGCAAAGCCGTCCTCTTAAAAATTTACAAAGAAAATCAATTCTATCCAAACCTTGCACTGAGAGAAATACTCATTAAAAAAATACCTAAAATATTATGGGCCTGTCCAGCCAAATGCGAGCACAAGCTTATTTCGCATAATTTTCAACACAATTATGCGAAAGAAGCTTTCGTTCGCATTGGAATGAGCAAATTATCCCATAAAATAGTAAATTTTATAAACAATTTATATTGAAAATAAAAGAAAAATATATGTTTTGCTGGGTTATCAAGCTTTAACACTGGAAACAAAATAAAAGAGCCAAAATTACTGTGTTGTTTAATATTTAGTAAATTAATCCCATACATACGAAAGTGTGTGTGTGTGTATGTAATAGTATAGACTATAATTGCATGGCTGGAATGTGTCAAATATGATGACAGTTGATGAGCTGTCATAACAACAGATCAACAATATAAGTGATGTTATTATGACTACAACAACAACTCTGCATTAATGGCTTGGCATCATATACATTTTACTAGCTAGTGGTATGCTTGTGTGTGTATCTTCTGATTGTGGTCCTAATTACGATGAAATATGGCCAAGACTATAAATTAACTAAAACTATTATTAGATTTCACAAAATAGTATGTCTGCGTAATTATTTTCCAAAATATAAATTTTCGTAAGTTCAACTACTTACTAATGGGAAAACGTACATACATACGTGAGATGCTGGGGAGATGTTTTATATTTATTAAATTGGTGGAATAAAAGTAGCTAAATTAATGTTAACTGTTTAAGTGATTTGGAAGGACATTTTGTGAAAGAAAACTTGCAGATTTAGCAGACTTTGCTTCTCATAACCCTTAAATTTTTTTGTTTCATACATACAGTGGCGAGCACCAAATACGATTTATGACACTTGTTTAAGTATTTTTAATAGTAAATCTGACAATAAACATTTATCTTTAAGAGGAAGTTAGCTTTTAGCAGAAGGGAAAATCAAAACCTTTAGCTAAAATAGTAAAAGATTGACTTCCTCAAATAAAATTTAGCCCAAAGTCCAAATCTTATTGTGAGCTTTGTATTAAAATTTTTTTGAACAGCACGAATCTTGAGTTTAATTTCCAAATATTTCGAGAGGACAAAATATTGATGGTTTAGTTGAAAATATGTCTTGTAGAACTAATAGTGTCTTTAAGTGGAAAAGTTGGTTTACTTGGCAGATTGGCAGCCATTAGTTCAAAGCGCAAAATTTTATGTTTTGAACCTACTACTTGCTAAGACAACCGAACGATAAAGTGATCTAGACCCACCCAGTAGCTGAGAAGATCTCTTCAATCTATACCCGATATGCCAGATAGGCCGCTTGGAAAAATGTGCACCAATAAATTTGTGTCTCGAAACATAGAAGGTGAAAGAATGCCTGGTTATTCACAGGTGCCCGTGAATAACCGTGCATTCCGATTACCCAGTGAAAAGTTAATGCAGCAACCAGTCTGGAAATATTCTTTTTATTTCTAGCAAAAGTGAATATATTGACTTTAAATAAATTTTGCTTTTGTCTTAAATTTAGCTTTTTGATATTTATGAAATTTTTTCTTAGATTAAAATCTTTGTTAATAGTTTGATAAAAAAGAGGGGCAAGATGCAAATGCGCCTTGCGGCATCCTTCTATCGGTCTGTAAAAAGCAGATCGAGAGTATATTTTTACGAAGGACACAGTCCAGATGTAGAGACGAATGAACGTGTAGTACGGCAATAATGATCTGACCTAGGCTAGATAGCAATCGCAGTAAAAATTTATTGGGGCTCCAAAGAGCCAGATTGAGAAATGTGGTGGTTGTAGTAACAGGACACTGCAATTTGGGAACCATGCTAGGAGAATGGGTTTGCCATACAACGACTACTGTAGAAGTTGTCAGGACGAGGAAGAGGAGGAGACTATGGAGCACCTTCTCTGCCAATGTCCAGCCCTGAAAGAGCGGCGCATGATTAACTTTGCTGAGGGACGACATGTTATATGACTTCGTTAGAAGCAGCTATTGGTTTGGGTGACAGACTCACTTTCTTTCTCTATCTGTCTTCCCTATCTCCTTTCCTTTTCTTTCACTCTTCTATTACTATTCTTATTCTTCTTCATTTCCTTCTATATAGGTATCACAAAGGGACCACGTCAGAGGACCCAAGTGAGCCCAGCTTCTTTTTTTCTTACTTGGGTGCCCTGTGTAACCTAACCTAACCGAACCTTCATTAAAAACTCGTTTTATGGTATATACAAGCTTATGAAGAGAACAGAGGCTTTGTTCCAGGATTTGTTTTTTCCAACCACAAGCTGGGCGTGCTCTTCTACGATTCTATTGATTTCTTTTGATATCAGCTACTGGTCTTCTGAGAGTGTACCCAATCAACTATTTACGCTTCTCTTTTTATTTTTTTTTATTAACAACACAAATTCGCAAATCTTTTTTGCTGCTTGTAAAGCTCCTACAGTCTGTTGCTTGTAATAACTTTTGCTGAGATTTTCAGTTATTTATTTGGCATTTCTTGTTTCATAACAACAGAGTACAATAGATTTTATGTTTGTAAATATTAAAAAATTTTAGGATTATGATGGGTTTAGTTTTTTTAGTTTAACTCCCAATGTCTTGGCCCAATCCATTAAATTTAATTTGCTTTCCTAAGTTGACCTGAGTAAATAGTTTTTAAAATTTAATCCAAGTTGCTACCAGGCAAGCATTTATTTTTTCTTTTATTCTCTATTTTTTTTTTAACTCTTACAAGCTTCAACTGTTTTTGTTTCTTTTATTAAAAATATTTTGAAATTTTTTAAAACTTCTTTTATTTCTTTAATCTTTTGTTCTATTCTATATAAATTTTAAAATAATTGCAAAACTAGTGCCATAAATAAAAGAAACACCTTGTGAATGAGAAAAGAATCCTTAATAATAAATACTGTTATAATTCATTGCAGTTTATATTGTTGTTTTTTTAGACTATTTGTTTTTGCTTGTTGTTGCCTTGTAGTGATGTTTTTTTTTAAATTAAATGTGTACTTTTTTGTTTGTGTTGTATTTAAAAAAAATCATATTTTATTTAATTTTTTTTTTTAAAAAAAGCTTTTTCTTTCGTGTAGCTGCTTAAGCTTTCAAGTACACTTTTAGTTAAACTACTCCATTTTGTAAGAGCTGCTATATGAAAGGTTGAGCAATAAACTTTATTGTTTGCTGGAATAGTAGAGAAGTGGATATTAAAAAAAAAAAATTAAATAAAATGCTGCTTGTTAGTTTAAACATTTTTTATTTATATATGGGCCCTCTTACTAGTATACAGTGTACGAACGAGTACAAGTATATTTAAAAAAAAATTTTAGATTTCTTTTATACAAAAAGAAAAGTATTACATTTTTTTCGTTTGGGGGCGTAACATGTAGATTTATGTTTTAGATCCTACACTATGTGAGTTTAATTTTTATATTTTCTATTCTATAGAAACGGTATGTATTCAGTTGTTTTTAAAATGCAAGTGTGCTTAAGCATTTACTATATTTCCTGAGGATTTTGTTATTAAATATTTCATTTCAACATTTTCCATTTCGCATTTAGATTTTTTTTTATTATTTTTTTTTTAAGTTTAGCGATTTTGTTTTGTTTTGCTGGACCCAGATGAATTTTATATAATCCCTTTTTAAATGAATGTGATATTGCATCTCATTAAAATGGACATGAGATTATTTTACAATTGTTTCATACAAGTACGAGTATCAGGTGGATTTTTGGTTTCTACATAAATAAAAAAAAATCTATTCAAAACATTTTTAGCTTAAAGTAAAAAATAATATAAAAATAAATAAAAAGAAATGGTTACAGAAAAACCTCAAATATTTTCAGAAGCCTAACTAATCATCAATATTCTTTAATAATTTTTTATCAGTGAAAATTTTGTTGGTAGAAAAAAAATTTGTCTAAATGAGATAAATTTCTATGATAATAAACGTGAGATATGGGCCTTATCATAGTCATACAAAACTGGGTATCTTTTTAAAAATGATTTCAAATTCATAAATTTGTATGAACAAAAATAAATTCTTAATAAAATAAAGTTATTGAGTAAATTGTCAAAGTCAATTTTCTTTATTAGCACAGAAGTTATATTGAAATTGCTTAGCAATAAGTTAACAAAAATTTATTTCTTAAAGAAAAATAATGATGCTTCACCTACAAAAACAATAGTAAAAATATTCAATTATAAAAAGGTTAATAAAAAAACTTTAGAACTTTCACGTCGCCTCTTGTGTCATGTGTTAATAAAAAGTTTGTGTTGATAAAAATATGTTTTTTAAGTGATTAATTACTTAAGAGAAAATCTGCAAAATAAATAATTAAGTTTTAAAGTTAAAGTGGAAAGCTTACAGGATATTTCTTTTGAAGAGTAAAGGTTAAAAGTATTAATTTTTGGTGACATTTTATACAAAAGAAAATAAGAGAAATTGAAAATGAATTTCTTTTCAAATCAATAAATAAAAAAATTGAAATTAAAATTCTTAAAAAAATTTTTTTCGTGCAAAACAAGCGTGTCTTTAAATTAATGAACTGACTTTTTTGATTAATGAAATGTTACTTATAAGAAATTTCATCATTTGTATTTTTTGCATAAGAAATAAAAGGTAGCGAATTTTTTTTAATTTGAAAATTTTAACTTTATTTTCTTTTAATAAATCAAAGTAAGTATTTTCTTATTAGATTGTTTTTAAACAAATTTTAAGGTTCCTGGAAGTAAAAAAACCACATTCACGTTCCCTCAATCGACTCAGATTTTTATTGATCAGAATTAAAGACAAAAACTTATATTTTTGGTATTTGGTACTGACTCACTATCCTACATGATCGTACGATTATGTCAAAATAATGTGTGACAGAATTCTATCCTACTTGAAGAAATCGCTTTAAAATGGCGAACTTTATGCCACACTATTATACAAAAAAATATGCAAGAACATATGTTGTTTACTCAGCTTAATACTTTTAAAAGTATTTGTTTTCTTCTTTGCCGCAAAATATTTTTTTTACAAATATGTACAATGAAAAATAGCCTAAAAGTTTGTATAAGTAAAACACAAGCTTGGTATTGTTGCTATTTTTCTGCCTTGATAATAGAAAATGCAACTCTGATCGCACAGATAAAATTTATTTTATGAAAATTTTCATAACATTGAAAAATCGGACAGACTTGTCAAAAAGTCTGCTTGTTCAATACACACTATCATACTTTTTTAGCACACATGCGTTTTTAGACAGACCGTACGACTATGTAGGATAGTGAGTCAGTACCTTAAGCAGCCATAGAACTAGATAGCAGTTTTGCTTTATGCTACATAATTAAATGCTTCAAGTTAATTTAATACAAAAACATGCCCTTAGCATGTAAAATATTTTAGCATTCACAATATGAAATATTTTTAAAGCTCCGTGGCAATATTTATGATTCTATAAATTTAATCATAAAGCGAGCAGTACTAAAAATTTCACTTTTATATTTTCCATTAATTTATTTAAAAATTTTCTGTAAGTCTTACTAAGCTCAACATCCGCCATAAACTTTTAAATGTTGTTGTTTATTTGAACTGCAAAGCAATGATTTGCTAATTCCTAATTTCCTTTGAAACTCCCTCATTTACGTTTTCTGTAATATTTTATGAACGCTACAGTAGGTAGACTAAGAAAATAAAGCTAAAAAAAAAAATTTATAAAAAATAAAATTTTTGAAAAAAATTTTAAATATTTTCTTAAAATTTAATTAAAATTCCAAAACAAAAACAGTTTTTTATTACTTCAATATAAGCCAATTTACCTAAAAGGGTATATAAAATTCAGTTTTGCTGGTGCATATTAAAAAAACTCAAATATTTGTATTTTATATTTCTTATTTTTTTTCGTATTAATGCTAACAAGTGTTTTACAAAATTTATTTGCTGTTGCGGGTGCACTCGTAATAAAATGCAAACACTTACACAAGAGCCCCTCAGATTATAGAGAAACTGAAAACAAAATAAATTGCACACACTTGCTGTATGATTGCGGTAATTAATAATTTTATTGCCATGTAATAATTTATATGCGATTTTATTACTGAATTATTTTGCTATTCACTTGAATTCCTCTGAAGAAGAGGAAACAATTTTTAAATTGAAAATAAAATTTTTGAGAATAAATTGTAATCGAAAAAAATAAATTAAATTAAATAAATTAATTTTAATTCATTTTTAATTTTTTTAGTTCAATTAATATTTTTTTATCCATCTAATCCATATAGTTGCGATTTTCAGTAAATTCTTAACATTAGCTATTCTAACTCTGGAAAGAATTTTAAAAATATATGGAATACATACACAGAAGAGAGGGGTTATAAGCTGATAATCGATTAAGGTAGGGTAAGCAATTTTAAAAACTCACTTTAAATTAATGAAATGTGGCACATGATTATCCATTCCATCGTTACTGCTGTATTATACTTATCTACATATTATACTTATATTGTTATTCAGCCATGTTAGAACAGACGGGAAATTGTTTCATATTGCATAGAGCACTTGGTTGAAAATTTGTTTAAATTTTTTTCCTCCTTTTACTCTTCTTCTCATAATCTTTAGCTATCTAAAATAAACCATTAAGAGCCGATAAACCAATAATTATTTTTTATATTTAAAAAAAATCCACATGAGACAAAGCAAATAATCGATAAAAAAATAGAGAAAAATAATTTTTAAGCGAAATTTGGCATTCAAAAAAAAAAAAAAAAACAAACGTTGTGCCAAGCCTCCTTTTAAGTTAATAAGATATTTTTGGACGGTCTCGCCCGCCCCGGTTCTTTTTTACGTAAGTTAGTATCCTTAGAGAGCATATGTATTAATTTTTAGAAAAATCTATTTGCAAATCGACTTTTAATTGTTATAAATCTAATTCAAATAAATACAATCGTTCACTACTTTATAAAGTGTCTCATGTTTTTGCTAGCATTATTGTCAGAGGCCACAATAGAAGTGATAAAAAAATTATTCAAAGCATAATTTCAGGCTTAAATTAAGTACGAACATACATCGTTATGAATAGCAGTGTGTGAAAATTTTTAAAAATTAGCCCTAGAAATGGGCGTGGCCTGTCAAAAGATATATGGCGACCTTTTTTGATGTATAGAGACTCTACGTAACAAATTTGAGTCATTGTAAAACAAAAATTTGTATAGCGAACAAACAAACAAACAGAAAATTAATTTTATTTATATAAACTGCATATAAACAAACTACACTGGCTTCAAAAGCTTTAATTTTTAAGCAATTTGTTAATTATACGACATTATTTTTGATAAGCTGCCATATGCTACTCACATATCTGTGCTAATGAGGAGAAAAAAATGAAGTCGGCTCAAAAAGAAATTGACTTGTCGTAATTTATTGTTGCGTTTCAGGGTTGGTTTAGCTATATATTCTATAAAAGACTTTGCTGGAATGATAACAATTTTTGTAAAAAAAAAACTTTTAGGGTTGTAAAGTTGGAAGTCTTCTAAAATAACATAAGCGGTGGTTCTTCTAAGGGATTTTGGCAATTTCTGTTTTGCTTTTTAAAATAAAAACCAGAAAATTGTCCAAAAAATGTTAAGCACTTATAGAAAGCATAAAGTCCACAAACTAAATAAACTTTTGGTAATTTTCTGGGGCAAAATCGTGAATGGTATCCCTTAAAAAAAAAAGTTAAAGTAACAACTTTCAGAAAAATCCGTTGGAAAATACAAAATTTGTATATCCAACAAACAAAAAATGTATTTTATTTATATAGAAGAAGAAGAAGATTAAAAAAAAATTAATAAAAAAATATTTGGTCTATTTGTCGCCTATATGCACACCACATTGAATATCTCAGCAATTACTTTGTTTATTGTAAAGATAGTTACATGCACAGCTTTACACACATGTAGCTCGTATTCTCTTCAAATTGTTCCAACTTTATTTTTTTGGGACACAAGCACACAAATACAGATTTAGTTGCCATATATTTGATATAGTACTAGTTTTCGAGTTTCCATTCTATTCTTTATTTTTAAAAACACAAACGCATATCAACATCTAACAACACACACACACATAAAGCTACACATAGTATGCTTGTAATCCTTTGAACCAAATATGTTGTGCTACAACATTTTGCATTGTTCTCTATTGCCATATTTTTATATGAAATATTTTCTCTGTAATAAAAACGCCTCCAGATTTTGTTTTTGTATGATAAATAATAAGAACAAGAGTAGCAAAAACATTTTATTATTATTGTACAATATAGTTATAATAAATATATAAATAATGAAGCATGTTGTACAACTAACAGAAGAAAAAAAAAAAAATTAAATAAAAGCTGAAAATATGCAAGAGCAAAATTTATAAATAGGACATCATTTTGGATTACAGCTAGTGCCTTGTAATAGGTCAGGATGTATGAAAACAGAAAAATAATACTGCTAAGCTAAAGTATTTGTAAGTGAGGTGTAGGAGAATTCTGAACCCGCTGCATTATTTAATAAAAGAAACTTTGAAATAAATAAACGGAATGCATGCTCAGAATTCTTGCGATTATTTTAGAGAGAATGAATATATATGAGTACATCTAGAACTAAAACAGAAATTAGAAGGAAAGTATTTGTAGCGAATTTTTATCAGCCGAATTTCATAGTGCAAAGAGAAAAATCATGATAATTACACACGGGGAACTATTGAACTTTTGGATTTTTGAACAAAATTTCGATTGATATCAAATGACGTAAATTATCTTCTCATGCTAAGTTTGTAATAAGTAAGCGACAGAACTCTGGAGCACTTTTATCTGCATGAAAGCTCATATGCTAATCAAGAAATTCTTTGTCAACAAAAAGGTTTAGTTGATTGGTTTTCATGGCGGTCAAGGGCTATCAACTAGATTTGTAAAGTTTCCATTTTTGACAATATACTCTCCTAGACAATGTTATAGAATAGTAAAGGACTTTAGGTAAATTACGTAGTAATTACTATGAAGAAGACTAACTTACGTATTCATTACAAAATAAACAGTAGGTTATATTGCAATTTCTATACAAATATTTGTTGAATGTGTTAAAACATTTGTAGATGTTGCACAACATTATCATCTATTGTTTATTGTCATATTTAGAGCATCATCACCAAGATGGCACCATATTATTCATAATTTAAAATTTATAAAAAAAATAACTCCAAACATGTCCAAGAAATTTCTTTTATTTTTCATTGTTTTTATAGTTGCCTTGACATGTGTCTGTATGTGCAATTTTCATTTATCTTTTACTTGTATTAAAACATTCTTTTCTCTATAAAATATTCATTCAAATAAACAAAAGATTTTTTATTGTCTTTTTTTTTTCCAAATGCAACAATCAAACTGTTCCAAATGAAAATATATCGTTTATTTATTTGGCAAAAATATTATAAAACCAAAGAACAAATAGGCTGTTATTTTTGAAAAAAGGTATAAGTCCACTTTAAAAAATATGTAATTAGCAGTAAGTTTAGTAAGATGATGTTTATTTCTTACTAAAACTACCATGAACTTATTTTTTTTTTTTGAAAGAGAACTTATACAACTTGAAAAAATAGCAGCTCTAAAAACTTAAATAAAAAAAAATTTTTTTCTTTAAACACACATAAAGCTTGTATTTATTGTAGAGCAATCGAAGACAATGATGCCAAAAAAAGACTAATGTATAGAAATAAAATTCATTATCTGTTTGTTCGCTATAGAAATTAGTCTCTATACTGAGATTAGTCTCTATACTCAGGCCACGCCCATTTTTACTCCTTCTTTTCAAAGATTTTCCCTTGCCACTGTTTAAAAAAAGCTACTTGAGCCTACTTAATTTGAGCCTAAAATTATGCTTTGACATATTTTACTTACCACTTTGGTTGGCGCCTCTGATAATATTGCTAACAAAAACATAAGCCATTTTACAAAGTATTTATTTAGATGAGGTTTTTAAAAATTAAAATTCTATTTGTAAAGGGATTTCTGTGTTGCACAACAGATCTTTAAAGGTCGCAGTGCAATTATAGTCCTAGGTGATAATAAAAGGGATTTCTCCAAAGATTGCTACTTACGCTCTCTAAGGATATAGACTCACTTAATAAAGAACATCTAGTCACAGAGTTTCATCAAAGCGATTGCAAATTCAATAAGTAGAAATTTCTTAATTTACTTTTTGCAGTTTCTGATAATCCAAGGATAACATTCTTTGGATTAAAAAATATTAGACATTTTTTCTGCTTGAATTATGAAACATTTATTTATTTATTTGCCTTTCCTAAAGTTAAACGTACTTTTGAGTCAAACTTTTAAGCAGAAAAAACTTTTTTCTTTGTTTACACAACCAATTTTCCGTATTTTTTTTTCAAAGAAATTTAATTTTATGTCGTGCACTTTTTAAAGAAAATTAAAATAGTGCTTTATTCAGATTATAAAATACTGTCCTGTAGACATTGTGAAAACAAAAAACGCTTAGTAAAAAAAGAATTTTCACACAAAGTTTTTGTCGCAGAAGATGAAAAAAAGAAAAATAATAATACAAAAAATGTTGGCGTCGACAAATTAAAAAAATACAGTTAAAACAATGCTAAAAGCACTGAGTTGACAACTCTGTAAAGAAGCATTTGTAGATATTGTTTCCCTTAAGGCTCAGTGGTTTCCGATTTATATTTTTAATTCCTCTTTCTATAATAAAATAAATGCGTGTGTTAAATATGTAAAATGTAAAAGCAAGTATGCAGTACTTAAGTGTGTGTATGTATTTTGCAAATGCATTTCATTTGATCTTTTATTTGTTCCTTCTTTTTTACATTTGGCATCAAGCTGAGCCAGTCAGTTATTCGGCTTTTGTAAATTTTGGGATTAAAAATTTGTGCAAGTTTGTATAATTCTGTATATGTGTGTAGGCTGTGTGTGTGTGCATGTTTGTTTGCACTTCATTGCATTTTATGAGATAAGAAAATGGCACAAAACATAATTAAATTTTTTATTTTTTGTTATATTTTGCTTTTAGTTCTTGTTATTGTTATTGCACTTACTGTATTACATGAAAGGATATTTGTGGTTATACAAGCATTATATGTCTGTATTAACAGCAGGACACATAATTAAAAAATGTTTTTATTATAGCTCAAAATATTTAAACACAATTATTAAAAAAATTTAATAAAATTATATCCAAATAATTATTACACAAGTTGAACTGTAAGAATTTTGATTTTTAATAAAAGGAAAATAATCATTATTTTTCAACCAATAAAATATGTGTTCAGTTAAGAAAATATTTCAATTATTTAAGGAAATTTCGTCATAAGTCTAATGAAACGTTCTCAATGGTTAAATTAGAGTTAATTATTCTTTGAGTCTTTCTCCTTCGCTGACTATTAACTATTCGATTATTAAATTCAATAAATAACTTTACTTAAAAACCCAAAAGAACAAATTTGTGATTCTTTCAAGTATTAAACATATTCTTTGCTTTTATTTTCTTTATTACAAATTTCAACATAATCTGTGCTACTTTTGGCCCTTATCCAATTCAAATATTAAGTGTATTTTTAGCTTAAATGTCTGCGAAGTAAAACTTCATGCCACCATTTGTCTTGAAGTTTTTTTTTTTTTTTTGTAATTTCTAATTGTTACGGTAAGAATAATAAGCAAATGATATTTTGCAGAGAAATAAAAATTTCGCCCAACAAGAGAATAAGACTGCACTAATTTTGTTTGTAACTTAACAAAAAAGAAAAAAAAAACAAAAAAAAAAAAAAAACAAACAAAGTCAAAAGGTAAAACGTATGAATTATTTTTAGAAAAATTAAAATTTTAAATCACGTTTCTTTCATTATGCTGCTACTTGAGAGATATTATATATTAATCCTGATATTTGCAAGAATATTATTTCTGTCAAGAATTCTCTGATCATAGAAAATTAATTTTAGGATTTTTTTTTCAAAATCAAACTCTTGAAAAAAAAAATTTATAAAAGATTTTTGTGCACTAATCTTTTTATAGTAAAAAATTTGTTTTGCAAACTTATCACTGAAATTTAAAAAAAAAAAAGACTTAAACAATTTTTATAATTTATTACTTTGAAGTAGTTAAGTAATGACTTCTTTACAATCTATCATTGCATTAATAAAAAGATCAGTTAGAAAAACCTTTACCTAATTTGGAACCATTTTCGTAACTTACTCGTATAGCACAACAACCGTCTGAAATGGCAGCACAGCCTTTGAATAAATACTAAACCTAGGGAGATTTTGTCACAATAGGTCTATTCTGTCACCAATGTCCAAATAACTTTTTCCCGTTTCTAATCATCCACTGAAAAACAACTGTCGTTGTGAGAACTGAATTTGTCACTAATAATATTCAGTTGTGGGAATTGAATTTTTTAGTTGTGACAATAGAAATTCGGTAATACAACTCAAAATATTATTAAGAGTACAAAATTTTAAACTGTCCTACTGAATTTCGATACTTATAACTAAAAAATTCAAATAACACAACAGAATTTTTGACAAGTGAAAAATTCTGTTCTCACAACTGAACTTGTTTCTTGTATGTCGGTATAATATTTTAGAATTTCAAGAATTATAACTAATTTATTGATAAATATTTTATTTTCAGAAACTAGGTTAGTATTTGTTTGCTATTAATGTACTTTTGATTGCCATGAAAGCGTATCAAATTAAGATATTTGAGTCCACGAAGGTTTACTGAATTTGAAAATATGACAAAGCATATAAGCTCTAAAGAGTTTCAAAAATATATTCAAAACAATATCTACATTACATAAAAAGTAAAAAAAAAATTCTAATCAATAATTTCTTTTTTGGCTTAAACAATTTGTTTCTATTATTTTTGTTTAACTCTATATAAAAAAATATAAAGTAAACCCTTTAGTCGACCTCTTTTCTTTCTTTATTTTGTCTTATTAAATGCACAAGAATTGAGATGAAATATAAACATCATCACGTAATATTAATCATTGCCATTGCATTTACATCATAGACAATTTTTCTTTTGATAATGTGGCACGTTCCTAATTCTTGATGTCAGTTGCTTTTATTATTTACTTAATCTGGAAGTACTTAACGTGAAGATAGACAATTGTCTTCGAAGGCAAATTGTACATTTTTGTATAAAAAAATATATTTTTAAGTCATTTTGTACTTCAAGAAAATAAACTCGGGGCTAAATAGAATGTCACGAAATGAGTTTAATTTGTCTGTCAGGTAAATTCACAAAAGAGAAGAGCAATAAAAAAAGATTTTGTGCTATGAACCTGATAATTAATAATAACACTTTCAAAAGTTATTTGTAAATTTATTTCGATGAATTACATAAAATATTTATTAAAAAAAAAAAGTTTCTATTTAAAAAAAAATAAAATATTTTAAAATAGAATCAGCTGCAAATGTGTTAAAAAGCCTGTAAAACCCTAAAGCGTGGTAAACACTTCACTTATTAGCTAAACAAAAAAAGAAAACAATAATAAAAATGAATATATAACTTTGGACTAAAGTCTCCAACCTATACAACAAAAATGTATTTTTACTACAAGTTATCTTCAGTTACCAGAGCCAGCTACTCAACAAACTTCTTCTGTCGCAAGAATTTAAAATTTTAAACACGGAATTTTATTGTACGTAAAACGTATGTCCATTTTTTTTTAGGAAAAACAAAAATGTATTTAAAAATAACTTTACTATTCCAGGGCTAAACATAAAATTCTTCATTAGTAAAAGGTTTATTTTAGCTAAAGTTTTCAGATGACTTGTTTCAGCTTTTCATTTTAATTTTATTTATGAATTTAGACATTTTTTAAAAATGTAAAATTTTTTACAAATTTGAGTAAAATATAAATTGCAATTTTGTATTTAAAAGTGTTTCTTCTACACAAAGTATCAAAGAATGAAGAGCGGCCCAGCAAAATAAAACAAAATTTGTATTAAAAACAAAAAAAAATGTAAAAAAATTAGTTTTTGTTTTCAAGACAAATGTGCCTTGCTTTCGTTCGCTTTGGTTTCCTTGTGACATCGCTGAACAGGCCATAAGTGAAATTAAAAAAAAAAATTGTCAAAGTAAAATTTTGCTTAGTAAACGTTATCCTGCTCAAACTGAAATAACTTCAATACCGCAAAATAACCACAAGCCTTTGAATAAAATCGCCTAAAATATACTAAAGAAATACTGATTTCAGCTGTATGTGTACTGTGATCAAAATTAAGTATTAATTGGTCCAATTAGTTATTTTAACCACCAAAAACTTATTTTTAAATGATGGTTGAGGGTATATGATTTTAAAAAAATAAACCGTTTAAGAACAATTGGTGACCTTTTCAAGACTATTTATTTAAATAGTGTATTGTAATGTTTTTGTTTTCAATACAATTATTCGAACGAAGCTTTCGTTCGCATTTAGCTGAACATTCCCTAAATTCAAAAACTCTAAAAAAGCATAACACATACACAAGTTGATCATAATCAGTCATACAATCTACAAAATAAGCCTAGCCCGATGTTTAATTTTGTAACATTAAATAATATCTGCCATTTAAATCACTTCAATAGATATTTGTTGTTGTTATTGTATCTATAATACTGAGAGAATTTTGTGTATATATTTTATGAATTTTTGTCATTAATTCAGTGAAAAATTACTTATTTTTCCATCATTGACACCTTTCTTAGCATTCATTAAATATTTTTATTAATTTCATGAAATTTTCTTTAATATAATGAAATAATTTCATTAATTTAATTGAATATTCATTAGAATAAAGAAACAATTTTATTAATTGAATAAAAATATTTAATTTATTCACTTAATTAGTAAAATATTTCATGGAATCAACGAAACAACTTTAATAAAATCATTTTATTTGGTTTATACTACATTTTTCTTTCAGTGTTGGGTGTTTGAAATTCCAAAAAATAATTTATTTTTTAAATGTATAAATAATTAAACAAAAAAAGTCGTTTTTATTGAGATCAACACACAATACTTACATTCAAGTGATTCAACATATATAATTTTTTATTTGTTTGTGATACATTTTCCTTTATTGTTTTCAATTACATTCAAGTCAATTCACCATACGACTCGGTCATAATTTAAAGCTAATCAAATTTGATCGCTTTAATATGATATAACACTGGATTAAAAAATTAAAAAAAAAAAATTAAAAGCTATATATATACCGCCTCATTTTATTTTTCTTTTCAGAACAAAATAAAAACATTAAAAACAATAGACCTCTATGCCACAACACGTTTCAGACAAAGCGGTAACAAGAATATAAAAAAAAACATTATTGAGTAGTTGTTGCGTTTTTTATCTTGTATTTCTTTTTTTTTTATTTCTATATGACAATGACTTTAAGTGACATTGGAGTATTAAGATAAAAAATTAATAACAATAATTTTTTATTAAATTTTGTATTGTCAGGAAATAATGAGTGTTAAAAAGAATTTTTTAAATGACCACCCACATGCTTGTCAAAGACAAGACCTTGCTTTAACTAAATAACTATTCCATAAAAATTTATAAAAAAAAAACTGAATAAGACAACAAGATGTAGCAAGTAAACCAGGGCATTGACTTCAAAATTATATTTATATATGTAGCTAGCTAATGACCAGTATAAGTCTAATGAAGTGTAATTGATATTAATTTCTACACTTTTTTAATAATAATATAATAGTTAAACATAAAAAATAGTTTTGGTAGAGTCTTGTTTATTATTGAAAACCTATACGACTACTTTACTCTCTGAAATTATTAAACAGTATTTGCTTTTCTATGACAACTTTGATTTTATTAGAAAAATAAATAAAAAATACTTGTATTTTTTAACTTTCATTTGTTTTTGTAAAAGCTAATGCTTAGACTAAAGCAATAGTCACGATGACATGCATCATGTGTTTAATCATGATGAGTGGGCTCGTGTATGTGCTAAAGTACTGCACAAACATACTTAAAATTGCTTACAAGCACTTTTTATTATAAAATATTACTTTTGTTTGTAGTGATTTGTGGCTTTGAAGTATGCTTTTGCAGTTCTTTAGTACGTACGTACAACTTATATGGGCTGTAGGATAATTTAAAATTTAGCTTTTCTTCAAACGTGAACACGCTTTTCATATGTTTGTTTAGCTCGTGTTGTGGTGTTACCTCAACTAATTGTAAAACTACTAAACAACATAAAGATGTTTTACTAGCTAAACATAAAAAAAAAATGTATGAGAGTTATAAGCCCAGATACATGCATGCGAACACAAAGATTAGTTAAACACTTAACTTAAATAGTTGTGTTTCTTCTAATGATTTCATAGCAACTTGTTAGACTTGTTAGAGTAAATTTTGTATGGAGTAGTAGTAAAGACATTTACAACAAGCAACTGAAAGAAGACATCATCAAATCAAAGTAGGCGGCAACACACTTCCATTGACCTGCATACTAAAGTTCATTTAAGTCATCACTACTTTGGTTAGTAGGATACGGGCGTACTTTTATTTAGTGGTTGATGTTATTAATATTATTTTTTGTCATTTTGTTTTCATTATTGTTTATAATTAGTAAAAATATTTTACTATGAAATATTTAAAAGAAAATTTTGAAGTTTAAAAAATCAAATTTTTTCCTGTTGCAGATAAATTTATGGCAGCCGTATATTAACGATTGGGTGCAGTAACTTCTTAATCTGGCAGTATTGAGTTCGATTTCTACTTAAATTGTGGATGCTTTCTGCATAAAAGTTGAAAAGCTGTACGAATTTAGGTTGTCTTAAAAATCCATTAGTCTGGCAATTTTTAGTTCGATGTTTTCAGACAACATGAATCTGGTAGTCTTGAGTTCGATTCCAACTTAAACTCTGAATGTTTTCTGCAGATAAGTTAAAATTTTTTGCAGATTTATGTTGTCTTATAAAAAATAATTTTGAGGGTTCATAGTTAGAAAAAAAAAAATATCAATTAAATTGTTTAATTAAAAAAATAGCCGTATAAATTAATTTTTATTGCTTCTTAAATTTTTTTATTTTTATTACGTTTAATGAACATAATGATTTTTTCTGTTTAATTGAAAAGATTAGTGTATTAATTAAACATTTTAGTGATACAATTAAACCTTTAATTAATAAGAAAATTTTTTTAATTAAAATATTTAATAAACTTGTAATTTTTTACTGTTGGCTGCCGATTTACTAACTTGTGTTGACTAGAATTCTGCAATTAACTCTGTAACGTGAAGTTACAAACTCTTCATAAGGCCCTAACAGACTAACTCGCAATACGTGGCATACACCTTGCAAGCCACAAAACAGTCATACAAAGTCACACTTATAATTCTCATTAAGTACAAACTAAAAATTTCATAAATATCAATTTTAACAATAACTTGGGGTACCAACTTTGAGGTACTTAGTATTAGTCATTGTATTTTTATAATATTGCAGTTAGTCATTCTATTGCCAAGGCATTTTTCTCGATGGTTAATTATGTAGTCGAGGCCAAAGTATTTTACTTGAGGTAGTTTTTATTAGCAAGAGAATCGACGGCTGAAGCATTTCTCTCAATCGGGTTTAAGTTCTTAGCTTTATGATGGCTAGATTTTTATTTATTAATTATCATCATGGACTTTAATTGCACCGCTACCTTTTAAAATCTATTGTACAGCCCAATTTCCAGCTACAATCCGAGACTCCTATTGAATCTCGTAATTGCTTTAGGATTAATTATGCTTAAGTTTCCTGCGACCAATGTCTGCCTGCTTTAGCAGTGATGGTTAGGTAGTCGAAACTGAAGCACTCATATACATTTAGCCGAGAGTTGAAAGTGGGTTAGGCGACTATGGTGGCATTAATGAGAAGGAAGCAGAGTTTTATCTATTCTGATCAGACTAAGCGTACCTCAGCTGAAAAAATAAACTAAGTTTTTCAGGGATGGTAGGACGGATGCCAACAAAACAATACTACTTGCTGGAATCGAAATCATTTTATAATTAAAACTCTGTCCTCAGTAATGGCATAATAAAATATCATCGTTTTTGCCTCACAAATCATTACAATTCAGACTTTGAGCCACCTTACTTTCATCATGTTGAATAATTTTTCCCATTAAATGTGGAAGTTATAAAATAATTATACCTGTTGCCATATCTTTTTATGTCAGATGCATGCTTACAATGCAGCAAGGAAATTAATTCCACAAGTGCTGTAAAATTGTTTTTATTTTGCTTAAAGTACCCACAATGCAATAGCCTGCTACACAATTCAACACACTATTCATATGAATACACACGTTTGTAAAACAAAAAAAAAAAAAAAAAACACTGCAATTTGAAAAAGACAAAAGGGAGATGTTTCTCTTTTTATGCATCTTGTCCATTGATGTAGCTAATGTTAGTATAACAAGCTGCTGTAAGCTATTCATAAAGTTGTGTTTAGCTTTCAACAAATATAGAACATCAATGGTAATGTTAACTTTAACAACCGTCATATTATGCAGCATAAAAATTATGACAAGTTGTTACATGTTGTTGCATACAACATTCCAATTTCCATTTTGATTAGCATTAAAAGAAAATGTTGAAATTTACACTAAAATATATAATAAATGATTTCTTTGGTAAAAATAAAAATTATAAATTTTAAACTAAATTCTGACAAAAAGAAAATGTTAAAATTTTTCTCCTAATGAATGTCGTAAGTGATGGATTTTCAGATATCAAAATCTTTATCTTAACAATATTCACACTTACTTAAACTTCATGCAGTCTCTCACCTTGGTTTTTTACAGTGATTTTTTTTTTAAATTAATCAATATAATTTATCACATAAAAGTAGTGCTTTTCACAGTCTTCATATTCTCTTAATTGCTTTAACTAACGCAAATGTAAGTTTTCTTTAAATAAATTACACTAAAATTGTTGTAATTAATCATCACATTTTACATGCAATTGTTTGGGGAAAAACATCCCACTTAATGCTGCTGAAAATTGTAAATGTGCTCATTTTTATTTTTAAGTTGACACTAATTATTTTAGTTAATCATTTGACAATAAAAAGAAATTTAAAGAAGAAAATATAAATAAAAACTCTATTAAGTTGTGTAAAGAGTGTTCAGCAAAAAATATGTATCTTTGAAGTTGAAAATGATTAATGATATATATTTTTAGCACAAAGAAAATAATCTCTTAATGAACTAATATTTTATAGTTTAATATTAGTTTTAAAGTTGTTGTAAAAAACAACTAGCAACTATTTTTAAGGGTAATTTCACTCAAACACACTTAAATGAAGAACATTAATGGGTCGATTGTCGATTGCACCAAAACTTAAAATGCATTGCTAGTTGGTATTACAGAAAGCAACTGGCAACTTAGAACAATTTCAGTTGTTATTTGAAATACTTTTGGCAACAAAAAGCTTAATAATCAATAAAATTACTACCAATCAATAATTTGAGTAATTAATACAGCACGTAGAGGCTAATCCAAACGTTGCGCAAGAAGTTTTGGGCAAACGAAAGCCACCACAAAAGAAGTGTGAAGAAAAAAAGCAGAAAATTAAAATAGCTATAATACCAAAGATTTTGGATTCTTTTATATTCCAAACTGAAAACAAATAATATGTAGCAGAAAATGAGAAGCAAACTCAAAATAGTGCACCAAAGCAGATAAAGAGCTTAAAGAAAGTAGAAAGGGGGATAGACCTACTTACTTTCAGAGCAAAATAAATTTGCCATATAAAGCATCCATGTACATTAAAAACAATTTAAAAAGTCTATATAAAAGAAACGCAGCCGCTAGCTTTAGAAGATTAGAATTATCGCCAAAGCTACGTCAAATAGCAGCCACATTTTCCATTTTTTGCTCATCTTCAAAATAAATTCAACAGAAGACCACATTTTTAATAGTGTTTACTAAATTATTAGTTAATATTAATCAAGCTTAAGATTTCAATGAAAAAATTGTTTTTATTTTAATTTTCCCATTTTTCGATTTTCTGTTGAAGGTCTTCTTCAGAAAAATGTTATTTTTATAATCTTAAGCTTGATTAATATTAACTAATAATAAATTTATAAGATCGAATAATTTACTAAAATTACTAAATTTTATACTAAAAAAACACATGTTACTTCTTTTGTTTATTTTTGTATTTTCAATTTCTGAAACTAGAATTTTCGATAACTTCTTGGCTACTAAAAATCGTTGGCATTCATAATAAAAATTCTCATTTCAGTAGCGTTGACCATTGAAAAGGCAACTGAAGTTTAGCTGCTATCCATAATCGACCTATAAATTCAAATTCTTTTACACCAGCTGGTTTCACTTATTCTTGTCCTAACCTTTACTCCATCAGTTAGAATTGTTTAAAGAAAGAAAGAGTTTGTATAAAATTTCATGTTGGAAACAAAAAGAGGGCGTGGTTCCAACAGTCGACACACATAGATTAGTGGACAGGGCACTAACCTATCAATCTGAAGATTGTAAGTTCGATTCCTGCTTAGACCTTCGGTATACAAGTATTCTGCAGACAAGAAAACACTTTATGAAATTGTGGTTCTAAAAAAAAATAAAATAATAGGCAAGATTTGGGTGTATATGATAAATTTAAAAAAAAAATTCATCTACAAAATTTATAGGTTTATTAAACCAAACAAGCCAAGTTCGGAGCAATGCGTTCTGAAAAACTATTTTCATACTTACTTGCTTAACTGGCTAATTACAGTCTATTTAGGCCTACAGCTGAGGTTAAAATATTTCTCCATAAGCTTCGATTGTCGCTAAATTGGGACATTGAGATGTTGTTAGACCTAGTCTTTCCAGCAGAACTTTGGGATCGTACTCGAACATTTTTTTAACCAGATTATCATAATTTATGCGCATAGCATGACCCAGCCAGCGGAATCTTTGCATACCAGCGAATACTAAATAAATGTCGGTATACAACTCAAGGTTCATAAGAGGCCAAGTACAGCCTCACATGCTTGCGCAAGTACCCATGACTCTTAGTTATACAAGAGAACGGGTAATATGAACTTCTCGTAGAGTGTTATTTTCGTTTTTCATGAGAGGGCCTTCTCAGCTAGAAATATCATCTATTTGCTAGCATAATTCTATGTTTATATTCATTAAACATATTTTTCTATAAGTAAAAATTAAAAAAAAAATATTCGTATTTAACAAATTTAAAGTCACCAGCTGCTTTCACTCAAATTGAAGTTGACATAATTAAGGCGCCAGGTTATTCGTATTTTTTATTTTTTATTTTTTTGCTTCGACAACAGCACACCAATAAACTAAATAAACAAGTTAATTTTTTTTATTATTGTTTATCTAGTTTGTTCATTATACTGTTGTTTATTTATATTCATGTTTTCTTGTATCGCAATAAATGATACGCAGCTTCCCACACTTTTTTTTAATGAAATCAGCCAGTATATTTTGTTTATATTAAACTAATTGAAAATCAAGTGGGCGCCTTCTTGTACAATATTAAGAAATTTAATATTTTTATTATCAAAAAAAATCAGAAATAAATGCACTTATTTCAATGAGTAATTACTTTACAAATGAATGCTTACATAAACGATTTAATAGCAAACAGATTGGCTATTCCAATAATAAACAAAAATAAAATTGCTCAAATGTGTAATATTTAAAGAAATTTTGAAATTTTTTATAAAATTTGTTTCTAAACAGCTCGAGAAGAAAACAAAATGTGATTATATTTATTACAGCAAAGTGGTGGCATAAGTTAAAATCCGCAGGGAAGTAGAATACAAGGGCGACACTTTATATCTAGATACAATAGATGGAAAAGAAAGAAGGTAAATCATAAATTATTTTAGAAATCTCATTATCAGTTTTACATAATCCAAAGGAAAACCTAATAAAGATGAAAAACATAAGGAGTTTTTTAAAGGCCAAGTTGGTCTTTACAAAAAACCTTTTCGGTTGTGAGAACTGAATTTATCACCAATCAAAAATTTATTTATGATAATTTAATTAAAATCGAAATTTAGTTCTTTCAATCATATTTTGGTACCTATAACCTAATATTAATTCCTACAACTAAAAAATTCAAATTGTTGAGGTTATTTATTTTAACTTAATGGCTTTAAATATCGAAGTCATAATAGAACTTAACTTATACGTGAAGACTTGATAAGTAACAAAGAAATGGTATGCCTTTAACTCCTTGCCCTTCTAAGCTAATTGATGGCGATAGACTATAAGGAAGAATTACAAGAATTTATTTGTAGCAAATATAAAACAATTTTTAAGTTTCAGCAAGCAATTCTGTTAAAAAAACATAAAGCCATGTGTTTGATGGTACAATAAATAAGTAATCATTTCAAAGAAATATTTACACACACATAATTATTCTTTTTTGTAAGTATTTGTGTACATTTTATATCAAAATTTGTAACTGATAAATTGCTTGTTATATTATGCTACTCAAATTGAATACGTGACCTCAGAGTTTTTGAAATAAACAATAATTGGATGAAATAGAGGAGTAAAGACAATTTATCGTATATTTCTCTCATGGAAAAGTACGATTGTAGTGTTTATGTCTTCAAACACTCATACGTGCTTTTATGTTTGAGTTATGATTTGTTATGAGAAAAACAAACAAAAATACTGAATTAGATTTTGTTTTTATTGTAGTGTTTTTTCTTTCTTATAAAGGGTGTTTTTTATAAACGTTTAGAACTTTAAGTTGGCATTACTGTTCACGATGGCGACAAATTTAACAGCTGTCAAGTGATTTATTCTCAGTTAGGCTTGGCAATTCATCCTGAATAGACTCACGCCTGAACAACGCTTGCAAATAGTGCAATTTTATTTCGAACGAGATTTCCGTTGTTCCCGATTTTCATAAGCGAATTTTTTTTAGCGATGAAGCGCACTTCTGGCTACGTCAACAAACAAAACTGCCGCATTTGGAGTGAAGCTAATCCTCAAGTGTATGTCGAAACACCGTTACATCCAGAAAAACTGACTGTTTTTCTTCGCTTTATGGGCTGGTGGAATCATTGGTCCGTACTTCTTCAAAAACGATGATGGCCAGAACGTTACAGTCAATGGTGATCGGTATAGAGCTATGATTACTAACTTTTTCACTCCTGAATTGAACAACCATGATATCCAGGAGCTGTGGTTCCAACAAAACGGCGCAACATGTCACACAGCTCGTGCCGCAATCGATTTATTGAAAGACACGTTTGGTGACCGCCTAATTTCACGTTTTGGACCTGTGAATTGGTATCCAAGATCTTGTGATTTAACTCCGCTAGACTACTTTCTGTGGGGCTATGTAAAGTCATTGGTCTATGCGGATAAGCCACAAACGCTTGACCATTTGGAAGACAACATTCGCCGTGTTATTGCCATATGCGGCCACGAATGTTGCAAAAAGTCATCGAAAATTGGACGTCCAGATTGGACTACATCCGAGCTAGCCGTGGCGGTCATATGCCAGAAATCATATTTAAAATGTAATGCCACAAGATTACCTTTCGGATAAATAAAACTCATGTCAATCGAATAATCCATCGTTGTTTTATTGCAATTTAAAGTTCTATACGTCTATAAAAAATACCCTTTATAATGTTTTGATTTTTTCTTTCTCATATTTGTTCATGCAACTTTAAAAAAAAAAAAGATATTTTTTAAATAAAAGATATTGTTTATATAACAAAAGGCTTATTCAAATCATTGAAAATAATAAAAAATTTTTGTAAAAACTAGTTTAGTACTTAAAGCAAATAGCATAACTAATTATATCAGATGCTGATTGCAGATCGATACAATTGAATTTGATTATAAAAAGACACAAAATATAAAAAAAAAATAAAAATCTAAATTTTGTTATCACTGTTTGTTGGCGGTAATTAAGCAAAAAATAATTTTTTCTAAATGAAATTTAATAAAACAAAATATATTACATACCTTTAATAATAAGGAATTGTATGAAAATATTATTCGTAATAGGTAGATACACTGAACTAAAAAGCACAAAGTAAGTTTAAAACATGGGAACAACTTTTTTTGTTTAAAATAAATTTTTTGTAAAATTTTTATCAATCATTACAAAATATGTATTTAAAACTTTTTATATAATTTTCCCTTTTTTCTTATCTTTTACAGGTAGCAGAGGGAACACGTGACTCTCTCACAAATTTTTTTTTTTTTGAATCGTCTGGTTCAACCTAATCCAAGCTACCCTTCAAAAGAAAATATCCGTCAAGATGACTTGTCAATGTCGATCATTGTTTGTACTACTTTTTCAACAAGTTTTGTTGAAAAAAATTGAATTGTTTGATTTGCAGAGAAGCATGCTGCATAATCTTATTATTCTATTTAATTTTTTCTTCCATGACATTGTATTTGGATTTAATAATAAATTAAAAAGAAACTAGTCAGTTATGCTTATTCATTTCCCTAAAATCAGAACTAATGTTGCTAAACCAAAACAGATTTGTTACTTCAAAACCACTATTAATAATATTGAAGTACGTACACGTGACTGAGTATTAACAAATACTTAACTTAAATGCACTTATGTACGAGTAGGTAGTATATTTAATAAATTAGCAACTTTTATTATACCTTTTATTCTTTTCTAAATACATTTTCAATTTGCAAAGCCCAACTGACACACATCTACGCATAAAATAAAATTTACTAGTACCCCATTAAAATGTACAACCTTTTTCATGTAAAACGTCATAAGAAAGTAAGAAGGAAGTTTTTATTGTACCCATATAACAATAGCTAAGAGATTTCAAGAAATAATAAAAAAAAAAAATATTTTTAGACTTTATCTAGAAAAAGTAGAAGTTGCTGGAAAACCACCCCGTAAGATTGCGTACTTAGAAGACGCAATAGAAACTAAAGAATTTTAATTTTACAAGGACTGTAACAAAACGTTTACCTAAAAATAAAATTCGTAATTAAATTGCAATTCTTACATGGCTGTGAAATACTCGTATGTAAGGTACCACATATCTAAAGAAGAATAAAAAAAAATAATAACAATAGGATAGCATTTTATTGTAATGACCTGTTTTTAAATTATGCTAATTTCAGGAATTTAAAATCTTGAATTTAATAATGGAAAATTAAATTTTTGCAAATAATTTCTTACATTTTTTGTTACTAGTATATAAATATTGGCTCTGTTCTGCAAATAAAACCGAAAAAATTATGTTTTGAAAAAAAGTTTTGATGTCATTTGAAATTAAGTTTCAATTTTTAAGAATAATATTTCTTACTTTAAAGCTAGAAGGTTTCTAACAGCTAGTTGGTAAGAGTTTAGAATGAGTATTGTGAATAAACTAGTTAACACAGAGCTGCCATCTTTTTGTTAAGAATAAGTCTGTAAAGATTTTAGAATAATTTTCATACAAAACTTCTATAGAGGATTTGATATAAGCACTTTAAATTAATCTTTTTTTAGTTTCACATCTGTTGCCCAACCAAAATAAAACGAAACAACAAGAAGTGGAAAAATAGTTTTAGTAAATACAAAAATAAAATCTTCGTTAAAGAGTATTGAACAGCCTCAATTTGCTGTTTGTTCTGTGCTGGCCACAAGCACAGATATATCTTTTTTGAGTTTACACTAAATAAAATTTATTTACAGTTTTAAGCAGCTACGTTTTAGTTCTTTCAGGAGAAAGCTTACCCCACCTTATAAAAGTTTAAAAAAAGGAATTATTTTTATATATACAAATTTAAATTTTAATTCAAATTCAATATGGCACAATTTTTTAACCCTGATAATGAACTGCAAAATAAGAAAAACAAAGTCCAGCTGTTTAAAATTTAAAAATGAAATGACAATAAAGCTAAAATATTTAAATATAATTTTTAATAAATGACACTGTTTGCAAGAGGGTGCAGCGATACACAAAATCTAAAACTAACTCCCACAAAAGATTTTTATTTGCTAACCATTAAATAGTGGTGACTGATTATGTTAATAAGCATTTTTTGATTATAAAGAAAGGAAGGGTGTTTCTGCTGGCAAAATATTCAGCTTTTCCCATTTTGCTTTGTAGCAGTAAAATTTTTCAGAGTTTTAATCATTTTTAAAATAATGATCTGCCTCCTGTGAGGATTGAACTCACGACCCCTGGTTTACAAGACCAGTGCTCTACCACTGAGCTAAAGAGGCTTTATATTAGAGTGTACAAAAAAATTAAATCAAAAAATATTAGAGTTAACAAGTGAACCTTAAATTAAAAATAAAAAAAAAAAAAAAAAAATTAAGACTAAAAGAAAAAGGTTTAAAATATATATTTAAAAAATAATTAGCTTGTCATCAATTTAACACATTTAATTATAAAATTTTTTGTATTAATTGTTCAGTTTAAAAAATCATTATTTTGCTTCTTGTAGCCTGACATAAAATTCTTGATTTTCACTTACAAATCTTATTGTAAAAATTTAAAAATTAAAAAAAAATTGATTCTTCATTAACTCTATTGTTAATGGAGACTTGAAGTGAATTCTTAAGTTATTAAGTATTTACTTATGAAGTGAAGTTCTCTGACGGCCTTAAGAAGTTTTCTCTACAAATAAATAATATAAACATAAAAAATTAAATAAAAGCTTATCAAGTTTTTGCAATTCAATATTAAAGATTTGGCAAAATTGATGCAAATAATCTTTTTGTACACAATATACTCATATTGAAATTTTTTTTGTATTGTATTGTGCTCCACAATTTTGAAACGTGCATGAAACTTGAAATAAATTTCTAAAATTTCTTCAAAAATATTATTTTCAAATTTGTATTGACACTGATGTTCTTTATACTCATAAAAAAATAATCAATTATCACATGCATAAAATCAATATACATACATAGGACTTCTGTCGTTTCTCTCGAAAGCAACAGGACACATTAGAATACAGAGAACAGAGGTGAGAAAACACGTAATGAGCTCCAATGCCAGTAGCCATAGACTTAAGGAAAATGAATCTCACAGCAATTACGAGATTCGTAAAAAGTCTTTTATTATTTTAGTAGGGAATTGGTGCACAAACTATATTATAAAACGCGATACTTCTATCAGATACACTCCGGTTCACTTATTTAAAGGCGCTAAAAATTCCATATTCAGCAACCTGTATCTTTTGCAATTTTTAACAGATTGCAGAATTTTAAAATGCAAATGGAAGCTAGACACCTTGAGATATAAAAAAAATCATGACAATAGTGGTTTCTTTACTAAGGAACTTTTTTTATGCAATTTATCAATTTTTTTTGGTGCCTTTAAATAAGTGAACCGGAGTGTATCAATAACATGAAGTTGGCTAGTATTTTAAATAATTTATTTTGTATTGTGGTTTTAATGTTTAAAAGAAAATAAATTTAAAAAATATGTAAAAAAATATAAAAAAAAAACATTTGTTTGGGGCTAATGCCAGTACTTGTACGCTTAGAACTGGTACCGTATTTGTCATTTCAGCACTAGACAGCATTTAACAGCACTGATGTAAACCTACGGTCACACTAAACAAATATTTGTCGAAATTAGCATAAACACTATATCAGCTACATATACGTTTGTATATTTTGAAATTAAATTTATTTTTAAGATACTACATATTTGCATTATCATATTATTTGAATTAATTTTATGTCATACAAGTTATATTAGACTATTAATAAAAATATTTGCCAAAAAGTAGTAGCTTATTTCAACATATGTTTGTGTAATGTGACCGTAGCTTAATATTGACTAAACGCAGAAAAAGTCTGCTTTGATTAGCTCCAGAATATGCTACAAAGTAAATAAAGAGTTAGAATGGATATCCTTAGTGAACCTCGTCTATGACATGAAAAACATTAAAACGGTCCTTAAGGAAAATGAAATGTTCCTTTTCCTCTAGGCAAGTAAATAAATGTTGTTTTTATTACAGTAAAGTTTTTAATAGTTTCTTTGTAAAGTTTGCAAGTAATGAAAAAAAATTTACTACAAGTAAAAAAATTTATGTCTCGTCTAAAATTTTTTCTGTTTTTTTTTTATGAGTAAAAAAAAGTCATTTCAACAACTCAGGCTTTAATTTTTTTGATTTTCAATAGTATACCTAATCAATCCAGCAACAGCCAATCTAAGTAATTTAACTAACCCGTTTAAACCTTGAAAAAGGGGTTGTCGGTCTTTTATGCCGTTCATTAGCTCACGATTATTTTCTCGTTTAACAAATTTTTTTCCATCCCTTGATCTCTACTCTCTAGTTTTTTCTTTCTATGCTTTATTAATTTATGGTTGTACCAGCTGTTAAGTTTTTGTATTTTCTATTTGGTTGAATTTTGATTATTTGTTGTTGTTTTAACTTAAAAAAAAAAAAAAAACAATAATATGCAACGTTGCTACGATATGATTATCTCACTTTGATGCCTTTGTCAGGTTTTTTTTCAAACTGCTTTAAATTGTTTATGGGTGCTATACTGTGCATAAAGAAGCAGTAACTAGTTTGTACCATCCCATCAAATATTTCATAAAAAAATAATGTAAAGAACGTCTATTTACTGCTGTATGTTCTCTCTACATTAAGTTCTATGTTTACATGTGTAATAATTAAAAAAAACTTTTTTGTATTAGAAAATGTATGAGCATTGTTCTTTAATTGTAAAATAAATTATTGTCAAATGTGTTCTCTGTTTTTTATTATGAGATGTGACAAAGCTAATGAGCCCCCTTTGTTATTAAATTCTCAAAAATGGCTCAAAATTTTTTAGTGTTCATCTGGGTTCTCTTCTAGAAAATCTAAACTTTTTGCTTGTACATATTTAATACAACAAAAAGCTGATGTTGGTGAAGCTTTTGAATTTATTTAGTTATTTCTTCAGAAACAAACGATAGTTTCTTGAGTACATTGGAATTAAATAAAAAAAAACCAAATAATATATTTTGCAAAAGAAGCTATTGCTCGCTTATACAGAAAAATTCATTAATTGTCTAATTTTGTGGGCCAAGCTTTTACCTATTTTAATTACTGTTACCGTTATTCTTAATTATCAAAAGAATCTCATGAAAAGTTAAGCAGACTTGCTGGAAGTGATAAGAAAATATTAAATTTTTTTTATTATTTTACACTTAAAATGTAAAAAATAAAAATAAGCAAAAAAATTGAGGAACATTTTTCAAGATCTCTTGATTTTCGAATTTTATTAACATAAAATTTGTAGAAAAAAATTTTTTTTAAAAGCTAAAAAACAAATATTTTAAATATATAACGCTTCCATACAATATCTGAATAGGTGAAGATCATTAGTACAATACCAACACCAATAAAAAAAATCAACAACATCATACCATCTATAGCTCCAGTTGGAATGCACAATTTTAAGATGCTGCATTAAAACAGCATAAAGAAAACGTACGGAGGAGAATAGTTTCTTAAGTATTTAAGGCAATTCAAGTGTAACAGAAAATATCGAGCAGTTGCTGTGTCATATCTTTTTATTGCCATTTGCAATTAACACTTTGGGTTGTAAAAATAAAAATAAATCGACAAAGAAAACTTGAAAGGGTTATTAAAACAGACAATTTCTTAAACGAGGCTGAAAATAGAAAAGTGGAAAAAAACTACAAATTCTATAAAAAAATTTATTTATTTAATAGATTCAAATATCATGCATAAAATTGATTTTTATTATTCAGGACTAAATGTTTTGCGGCACCCTCCTATATTTATATCAATTTAATTTCTAACTAATGAAAATGTATATATGATAATTGTGTATTAGTTATAAATAGGGAAATTTCAAAATTAATGAGTAAATTAGTTTTTAATTCAAATAAAGGGGAGCCAATTATAACACTTCCTTTCCTAAAGCTGTTATAGATGAGGTTTTAATTTATGTACACTGATTAATGAGTTTGTAAATAAATTAAGAAAATTATTGCTGTTCATGCTTTCCTTTTTGAAAGATTAAAAAAAGGAAAAAATTAACAGAAAAATTAAAAAAAAACCTTAAAAATGAATTTCTTGGTAAAATTTTGACAAATAGTTAATCATTTTGAACAAAAACAAGGTCTTTGTTCTTTTAAACGTACAGACTGCGATGACATTCTGAAGATAAGTTAAATTCGCTTAGTAGTGTTGTCATTTTGAAAATTTTAAAAAGCACCTAAACCAAGAAAAAACGGGTATTTAAAAAAGTACTAAAATTTGAACAAACATATTTTTTAATTAAATTATATTCACAGCCTATCAATTCCTTAAAAATTTTTCTAAACAAAAAAATTTGTTTGGGGAATTTACACAAAAATGTAGTGCCACTGACAGTATTAAACTATTAACGCACTAACTTTAAAAATTTTAGCAAAAAAAAAAAAGGTTAAGAAGCACTAAAAATATTAGTAAAAGTATTAAGTTGACATCGCTGTATAGCTTAGGTTAACTTTTGACAGGCAGCAAGCGCAGCAAAATTGGGAAAGAGCCCTGCTATGTCACTTCGTAGTGACAAGTTTTTTTTCTAATTCTAAAAAAATCTTAAAAGCTTCTTAATTTGTCCGAAGAAACGCCCAGTTTTTAGGCAGTAATTGAACTCATAATAAAAGCGATAACACTATTCCATGGCTGGCTCTTTTAAAAAAACAAGAAGAGGGTAAAAAACTTGTTCACTAACTTAGCAAATAATCCTTATGAAATCCGCTAATGAATAGCTGCCTCTCATGAAGTTTAATAGTTGACAGACAAAAGAATCTTAGCAGACGAAGTGCTCACCAAATTGAAATCTTCTTTGATACTCTAACGCATGGCAAAGAAGACAAAGAAAGGGCTCATTAATAATGAGCAAGTGGCCATGGATGCTTCTATGTCAGTGACAGTCGCTGTACCGTTTAGTAGCACTCGAAAAGATATTTTTGAATACTACCAAAGAAAGGTAAAAGACTTAATGGTTTTAAAACGTGTAAAGCTGCTCGTCAGATATGGCAAATATCAATAAACACTTCGTTTAGTTGTTGAGCAGAAATAAGAAGAATATTTCCAAATTAGTTGTCTGTTCCATAATTTGATTTTTTTCTTTTTGATCTGTACTTTGAATTATTTTTATATACAGAAAAAAAAAATAAACAAAAATAAAATGATGTTTTGTTTTAGTTTGTTTGCACTGTATTATATTATACAAGGAAATGTCATGCTGATTTTTGAAGTTCAATAATTTTAACTTTGTAATTAGTATTGGATTTTTTGAACCAAAAAAAAAAAATCAAGTCTTTTCGTCTAGCTTCCATATGATGCTTTTAACTGTGCCACAACTTTGACAGTGGTTCACAGAAAAACAAATAAAATCATATTGAATGACGACATTTATAAACACATTTAATTTTCTAACTGAAATAGGAGCTATCACAGAATTCGTAAAACCAAACACGCAATTAACGTTTGAGTAGTAGAAAAAAAAAATCATTTTCACAGCGAACATGAACAGAAGCAAAATATCATACGAAAACAATTATAGACTTGAACAAAAAAATAATAGAATAAAACATAAACTTAAACAAAAGTTTGTTAGGAATTATTATGGCTATAACTTTTTCTGTGTTTTTAGAATATTAACTATTGATTATTTATTTGGTCGTAGCGACAGTCAATTGTACTTGTTAATGTAAGAAAGAACAACAGATATATATTCTTTTTTTTTTCCAGTATCATATCAAGAGGTTCTTAATACCACATGGATCATTTTGTTAAGAGCTTTTTTTCATTTCCAAAAAAAAAAAAAAAAAAAAAAATTGTTTTTTTGTTTTGAAATTTGTATAGTTGTTGTTTTGTAAAATTGGGCATAAATCACACAAAGAACAATTTTTTGTTTTATTGATTTTATTTCAATACTTTTGTTTTAGTCTTATTTGGTAGGTGATTTATACCCTCTCTAAGCAATAAACACACTTTCAGTTTTTAAAAACTGTGTAGTTTTTTACTTAAATTTAAACTAAACTATTTTCCTACTTTATGTTTGAAATTATATTATAAATATTTTTATTTATGTGCACAAAAATCAAATATTTCTCAAAATAAAAATAAAAATATTTTTCTTTGTTTTGTTATTTTGTGGTAACATTCAATTTAGCCTTGAGGAGGTTAAGTAAGTGGTGTTGATTTTATTTATTTTAAGTGGAAAAGCCACTTAAAATTCATTCATTTCATTTTAGAAATTTTTAGTTTCATTAAAATTTGTAATAGAAATTTTAAGATCACATAGTGGAGAGTTTTTTAGTTTAGCCTTTTGTATGAGTGTTTTTTTTTTTAATTTAAAAAGTCATAGCTTTAAAAATTATTTATTAGTTGTTTTAGATATTTTTATTTCATTAAAAAAGAATAAAAAAGATGACTTAAATAAAAGCTGTTTTTTAAAGCACTTCAATTTCAATTTAAGATATTTTAAGCAAAATTAATTAGTGGTTGGTAACGAATCTATTTTTTTTAGGTAACTTTATATAAAATTTTAAAGAGCTTTTCAGCCTCCTTTTACTTTCTATTTGCCATGAAATAATCATATATATTAAAAATCGATTTTAAAAGACATGTGTTTAAGATGTCCTCTTACGCAAATGCTGATCCGTTCAGAAAAATATGCTATCAGTTCAATAAATTAAGTAATTGTATTGACTTTTCGTTAAATATCAATGTCATTAAATGTAAAATTATAATGTATTTAAATAGTTAAACTTTATTGTATTATATGCGTCTGTAAGGATAAATTGTCCATAGACAGAAAGAAATAAATAAATAAATAAATAAAAATAAATAAAATCCTTTGTTATTATCTATTTTAATAGTAAAGCGTTTAAATTTGACTTTAGCAGTTATTATGATATATTTTTTTTAAATTATTTAAAATAAATGCTTAATTGAATGTCACATAAAAAATCCTCCTCAATTTAATGACGATGACTCGCTGTGTAGTAAATTTGTTTAGTCATGTTTTGTAATTATTTCTCATTAGTTCTTTTCGAAAAAAACTATGTGAATCATCATGATGAAAAATAAATTTACTCAAATTTGAGCAAAAATTAAAATAGTTTATACATAAATAAGCTAACTAAACTATTTGCCTAAACAATAAAAAATAAAATTAAAAGTGCAAGTGCAGAATAACTTATGCGTGCAACAAGTAGACAGACAGTTGTAGAGGCAGATTAATGTACGTGTAAATTCATGAATGTGCAAGCAATAAAACAAACAAAACATAAAGGAAAAAGCAAAATGAAATTGAAATTTACTACAAAGGGCATTGTGTCATTTGTTAGATTTTCTTTTCTTTTCATGTACAAAAGTTTCTGGTATATATTTTTTTTAGATATTTAAATAAGTCGAAAAACCATAGACAGATTTGCATTTAGCATAGGCTAGAGAAAACTACAACACAAGCAAAATAATTGGCAAAATTCCTGTAGAAGCTAAATTATTTTTAAGAAAATAATCACAACACACTTTACTTTAAGAAAATGAAAAGTGAATGGTTAGCAAGCAGATGCTGTGTATTTTGGGAAATTTTTTTAATAAAAATAATTTTTTTAGAGCACCACTAATTATTACAAATAATGTGGCTTTTCTTTTTAAAAAATATTTACTTAATACTCTAAGGCTAAGGCAATAATTGCAATTACTAAAACAGAAGGCTTATTGACATTATTACAAAGAATTTATTAAAGCAGAATTCACTCTTAAGTGTAAGTCATTCCGATATTGCAAATGCTTAAAAAAATATAAATTTTACAGCTCACACCAACAAAATGTCTGAAACTGAGTTTTGCACCAATTTATAAAATTTGCAATACTGAAAACCATTGCAAAGAGCGAGTTCAAAAAGTTTACACCAACAAAACAGCTAAACGAAACAAACAACTAAAATTCATACTAGTAAATTACCAATGTAGCCTTAAATCTAATTTAAATTTAGTTAAAAACACACTTCTAAAATAAAGGAAAATTATTGTTTTATACAAGGTGTACCAACAAGAACGCAAGATTTAAATTTTAAATAAATGATTGATGCAGCTTTTGAATTGTTTTCCTGGCTGTATGACATGTGGCGCCGTCTTGTTGAAACCACTAGCCCTCCACATTCATTTCATCAATTCTAGGCAAGAGAAAACTGGTTAACATTTCACGATACCGAACTCAATTGACTGTTTGCGCTTGACCTGCCTCATTTTCATAAAAAAAAGGTCCAACGATTCCTCCAGCCCAAAAACCACACCCCACAGTGACACGTTGAGATTGAATTTGCTTCTCGTGAATCACTCGAGTGCGATAATTCTGCCTATTGACGAAGCCATCTAGATGGAAATGGGCCTCGTCACTGAAGATGATTTTATCGGCAAAATCAGCATTTTCATGTTGTCTCTCCAATACCCAATTAACGAACTCCCTTCGCTGTCCATGGTAATTTTTTACTAACCTCGTACCTTCTACTAGCAAACAATATTAATTGTTCAAATGTCAAGCAATGACACTTCGAATGGCGCCAAATTTAAATCTTGCGTTCTTGTTCGGACACCCTTTATAAAACGCCATGAGTTATAAAACAAAACTACAAGATAGTTAATACAACAACTGGAGCTTATAAAACAACTGAAGAATTAATGGGATCCTCAGCTAAATGCAAATGAAAAATTAATTCACATAATTATATTGAAAACAAAAACAATACACGAAAATTTGTTTTCGCGGCAAAGCTGGTTGGTACAGTCTGTAGAAAGTCTACAATCTACAGGCTGTTAGAGTCTGGAAGCGCTGTCTGTAATGTGGATTACGCTGTCAACTGACAAAAAAAACCCTTTGTCGTAGTTAATCATTACCTTTCTTCTATTTAACTAATTTCTATTCAAAAATAAGTCCAAATGTTTAAATAATTCATGATTAATTCTTTCCTTTAATTAGCGGCCTAAATAGTAAAATTTCCACAAACTTTTTATATACCAAAATTCTTTTATAAAATGTAATAAAAATGATTCGTGAGGTTTATAACACTGTAATAAAATGTTTATGATGAAATATATAAAAACTACAAAAGTGAGTTAATGTATTTTCTTTTTCAATAAACTTGAGATACAAAGAAAGAAATATTTTTAAGCACAACAAATATGTAAATATGTACATTGATTTAACACAGTGGGAAATGAAGTAAACAAGAACTCTTAATATAAAAACACTTAAAAAAGAAAAATTAAAATTTTTAAAGGTTTTAACTCAGATTTGGCTTAATAAATTTTCTATACAATACGAAATATACTGCTCGTCTGATGATTAAATGATTAAATAATTTAAGCTTAGTCCGCTTATAAAATAATCCCTTTAATTTTGTTTATATCTTACTTTTTTATGAAACGTAAATATTTTATTTCCAGAATTTTCTTCTATTTAATTTTTTTTTTTATATTTGCCCCAATGTGCCATATCGTAAACACAGCACTTTTTGAAGAATATTTAAGAGTATTTTGTTAAGGTATTAAAAAAATAAAATAAAACCTATTTCTGTTTATGCTTGCATACTTGTATGTTTGTATTTGTTGTTTAATTTTACTTATTGTTTAAATTACCTAACGGAGGCGTTAATAATGACAGCAGGCGGTCGCAAAATCTTTAAAATTATCTCTACCTTGAAATCAATATTTTAATTCATTTTTATTGTGAGTTTTTACTGCTTAATATAAAAAAAACAAATAAAAACCATAAGGCAAGCCCATACGCTTGAAAATTAAAAAAAAAAAAAAAAAATCGTGTGAAAATGTACATGATACATGTAGGTATGCATGAATTCAGCAGTTATTATTCTAAGCAAAATTTAATGAATAAAAAAAAAAAAATAAATTATGAAAAATGAGTTTTAATGCAATATTTATAAATTTCAATTTTTTTCTTTGAAAACAAAGTCAATCAATTGAATAAAAATTTCATAAAATCATTCAAAAACATATATGCAAATGTGTAAGCGATATTTACTTTGGCAAGTATGTATGCAGATTTGAATAAAATTATTAAATTAGTTGACCTGCATAGCAACTGCGGAAAGAATAATTTTGGCATTCAGTAATCTTGCTTAAAGCATACTCGTATGTAGTAGTATTTTCGACTCTTTCGTGGCATTATAGTTACAATGCAGATTATCTCACCTTTCAAATTTTTTTTTTTTTTTTTTTGCAAAAATTAAAACAAATCATACATTAACAAACTAAGACTGAAGAAAATTCCCAAACACAAATGAGTTTGTTCTATAAGCTTCGAAATTGCATTGAATTAAATTTAAAATTTGTCTGCAAAATAAAAGATTTTACCTTTGCTTTTGATTAGAAAAATATTAACTTAACTAAAGTTGATATATAAATTGAGAAATTGGTTGATCGGAAAGTAGTTTCAGTAGTAAAAAGTATTCAGGTTATACTTTGTAAAATAAATGGACTTTATTCTTTTTATAAACGTCATATCTAAGCTTTAATTTTCAAGACTTATTTTTCAAAATAACTCAATAATGCTGCAGAAACTATCATTAAAAAAACCCTCATCTTAGCGACAAAAATTTTGTTCGAAAGAACTCTGCCTAAATAAAAAATTATAAGCTCATGATTTTGATTAATTTAATATTAAGTTGTCTAGTACTTTTTAACACAATAAAGCAAGTTAAATTCTAATGAAATCAAGATTAAGTTACTTGAAAAATTTTATTTTTTACCATTGAAGTTGACAACAAATTGAATTCGCTTATACCATGTTAACCGAGTTTTTTCTGCCGCATTTGAATGAATTAAGAATGGTGACATGTGGTTCCAACAGGACGGAGCAACGGCACACATTTCATTTTCATTAAAAAAAATGAGAGCCAAACAGCATCGGATGACTTCTTTTGGCCCACCTTGTAACTATTTAAAGGCATGTGGAAAACGACCTTACATTCCTTAGTTTTTGCTATTATATGTTTTCTTCTTGGTTTTTTTATAAAAAATCATAATTATACTTGCAATAAAAAATGAAGAAAATTTAAAATTTTAAGCTATAGTTTTTTAACTTTTTCCTAATTTTGTTTTGGCGCGTGATTTAGCTTTTTCTAGTATTTTTTTAGGAAACTTTAGCTTATTTTTTTCTAGCTTCTAGCAACAGGACATATCATGTATCTTTATAAAAATATAAAATTTTATTAAATCCACAAAAGACTTAAAACACGAACATTAGTGCCGTCAATTATTAAAAAAAAAATTTAAGGGCCGCCATAACTTTCGTCTATTATTAGAAAAATTTAATTTTAAAGAACATGGAAAATCCCATATAAACAAAAGACTTAAGACCAAAACTTTAGTACCATTCATTAATAAAGAATTTAAGACTCGCCTTTAGAATCTTTCATTATTAAAAAAAGTCAAGGCAGAAAATTCAAATTCAATTAAAAACAAAAGACTTCAGAAATGAACTTTGATATTCTCCATTAGTAAAAAATTAAAAACCCGCCTTCAGTATCTTCCATTAATAATACAAATTCAAGACATGAAATTCAAATTCAAACATAAGCCAAAGACTTAAGAAAAGAACTTTGATATGCTTTATTAATAAAAAATTTAATTCCCGCCTTGACTGTCGTTCATAATTAAAAGAATGTAAGGCATGCACTTTAAATATCCAATATACGACAGACACAACGTTGCCATTTTATCCTTTTTAAAGGCTAGTTTAGTCCTTTTTCTTGCATTTAGCCTCGAAATTTATAATTTAGCTTATAGCTAAAATTATTTATTTATATGTAATGCTTTTCTTTTGCTTATACATAAGCCAGGTTACACAGAAAAACAGAAGTTGGGCTTACTTGGGTCCCATGATGTGGTCCCTTTGTGATATTATACATAAACTAAGGCTGAAGGGAATTTTTCTCAGAACAAAATTATTTTACGCTTCACGTCTCTCTGTTGATTTTTTTGTTTTGCAAACTCCAAGCTTGAATTGAATTAAATTTATATTTTATCTGCACAATATTGAATTGAGTTGCTACTAAGCTTTTAAGTTTTCAGATTAAGTCGCTTTGACTGTAGAAAAAAATTTTTACATTTGCTTTAAATGGCAAAATATTACCGAAATTACTTTGAATAAAATTAATGATTTATATAGAGAAAAGTTAATTTCAGTAATGAAAAATAAGTATTCGGCTTGCTTCTGCTTATAAAATAAATGGATTTTATTATCAATTTGTACTTCATACCGTAGCTGTATTTTTCAAGTCAAAATTATTCGAAATGGCTTAATGCTGTAGAAAATTATCATTAAAGAAACCTCTTGCAATAAAAATTTTGTTAATTTTTTTAAAACTGGACTTATACCACTTTCAAAAATAATAATACTTAAATCATGACAGAAAAACAATGTATATACTTTCAATTTTACTTATTTTGTATTTGACATATACGAAGTTAAAAACGCCTGTTGATTCTGCATTTCAATGTTTTATTGTATAAAATATTTTCCTTACGTTTTTCTGTCATGGTTTAAATGTAGCAAAGTTTAGCAAGTCTAAAAGAATTTTATCAAAGCTTCTATTATCAATATAAAATTTTCTTTTCCTAAAATGCCATTCTTACTCAATTTATTATTTAAAACAAGTTTATTAAATTTGCAATCCACCACATGTCAACTGCAGTGCTATCAGTTGATAAAATATAAACAAAACGCATGCAAAAGCATGCCAAATTAATGGAATCTAAATTTAATTTCACAAAATTTCTCTCTCTTTTCACATTTACATCTCTTTGTAGGTACGAAATGAAGAAGGAACATTGTGAAGTAGCTAACCGATAGAATAATTTTGATGCTCTTATATGCCTCGTAAATAAATATGCACGCGAGTATGTATGAGTTTTTATATATATTTAATTAGACGTGCTGAAATTTTGAGTTCGTTGCTGAATTGTATAAACTGAATTGTATAAATTGCTCTAAAGCTTGGTTAATTTTTTGGAAGAATAAACTGCACAAACTTGTATTCCTAACAAAAAAAAATTAGTTTTATTTAAATAATTAGCCATATTATTACTTACTAAGCTCAGTTTCATACATATTTATAATGGTTTTGAAAGCAATTAATTTATACAAAAAAATATTTTTGATTTTTGGACAAAATTTATTTTAGCTACACACCAAAATTTAAAAAAAAAATTATCAATTAATAAAATAAAAAAATATTAAGTAAATTGAAGAAATTCGTAGAATAAATGTTAAATACAAAATTCATAATATTTTTCAAAAAATTATATGAAATTGAAATGCTGCAGTGGCAATACTAAAGAAAAATTTAATTTAATAAAAGCTATGAATTGTTGCTCAAAATAAATAATTCCCGTATTCAATTTCGAATTGTACGTGAGTTTATTTAATATTAACAATATACAGCATCCCAAAGTCGGTCATACAGATGAAAGTGATCGCTTCACCAAACCCATGTCTATAGTCAATATCAACTTTTCTGAATTTCAAATAATAAGGAATCACCAGAAATTTAATAAAAAACTAAAAATTTTATGAACCTTCAATAATATGGAATTGTAGGCAAATATTAGTGAACTTAAAAACGCAAAGTACAAATAAATTTTTATGGGCTGCACGCAGCGGCATAAAGGTAAAAGTTTTAAAAAAAGAATACTAAAAAATATAACTGCTGTTATTTGGAATTTAAGTCTTTTGACTACTTAAAATAAAATATGAAACACACTAGAAATAGTCTTATTATTTTAGGAATTTTTTAGGTTGAATGATAACAAAATTTTTTTTTTAATTATCATAAAATAATATGACTTTTTGACTTATATTTTCAACACTACTGTGTAACCCCTCATTGTATATAAAGTTATGTAAAAAAAATAATCCGGGGAAATAGAAAATTTAATTCCAAAGATAAACAATTCAAAACAATTTTACGTAAAAACCAATATTTTCCAAGTTATGAGCCTCTGAAATTTTTAAAAAGTTTATCGTGATATTCTTAAATAAGAGCACTAAATTTGCTTACAAATTTTTTTTTGTTTATCCATTTTCTATGGAATGAGAGACGGCGGCTTTGCTTAAAAAACAAACAAACAACAAAACTTTGGGTTAAACTTATGAAAAATTTACAGAATTATGGTCCTGAATTTTTTGAAGAAAATGTACATTAAATTTTCTTCTTAGAATTAGATTTTCTATCACTTGGGGCTAAAGTACTTTAAGCCTTTCAAATCTTACTTTTAGAAAAAAGCTTAAGTATTTCCTTGTTTAAGTACTTTTCTGAAATCTTTTAATTTTAACAGATATAATGTAGTCTTAAGTAACTACAACAAGAGCATTTAACAATTTTATTATATTATTTTATATTAACTTTTGCTTTACAAATACAATGGCTAGCTTTTTCAAGCTTAAGATCGGATTGTA
The DNA here is from genome assembly GCA_947397855.1 of Thelaira solivaga. Taxonomy (NCBI): domain Eukaryota; kingdom Metazoa; phylum Arthropoda; class Insecta; order Diptera; family Tachinidae; genus Thelaira; species Thelaira solivaga. The sequence continues at coordinate 15,082,970 of OX377611.1, read as the reverse complement.
ACTATTTATTTTTATATCAATATTTTGCTTAACCTTTGTGTATTTTCTTATTTTCGTATTTATTATAATAAATTAAAAATTCACAATTAAAAAAAACAACTAAAAGCTGCTTTTCAATATCTTAAACAGCTTTTTTCAATATTTGGAACAGCTGCTAAGAGATATAAACCTAGGCCATGTATAACTTGATGTATGAACGTTGTTATAAGTATAAAGTTTTTGTTTGTTTTATGCAGTCATAAATTCCATTTTACATTCTGTTAGAAAAATAATAGAAAATTGCACATTATTAATATAAAAACGTAGGCTTAGCTTATGCTTAAAGATGTAAAAAAAGAGTTTTAAAATTTTTTCTTTTTTTAAAGATTGCACAGATTTTTGTTTATTTCTTTTATTTTTTAATTTTTTTTTTTTGAGGTGTAGTAATTTGCTTTAAGAAATATTTTTGCTATCCCTATAATATATTTGCTTGTCATCAAGCAATAACAACAAACATGTTTTAAATGCTCTCTTCTTAAAAAAAAAAAGAAAAGAAAAAATTTTCTTAAGAAAAAATTTTAGACACAAACATGCGTAGGCTTAATAACATGACATAAGACAAATTTCCTGATTCAATTTACTTAATGCCATCCATGTGTTGAAAAGTAAAGAATAATGCTAAAAAGCAAATATTATTTTTGCAGGAAACAGTTACTGATCTACAAGCTTATAGCAAGTAATTTCATTAAGATAAGCAAAAGCTTCAAAATGATTAAAAAATTTTTTTAAAATAAATTTTTAAAGGACAAAAGTGTAATGTTGTTCAGTCCAGTGAAACGTTAAATATAAATATATTTATTAAATGCTCACTTGCAGTATCTAACTTAATTGTGCGTATTTGTTTCTAACCACTAAAACCTGTTGTATTAGCAGGTTTTTTCCTTTATACGTTTTAATAATAAAGCAGACCTTTTTGTTTATTAAGCTACGGTCACATTAAACAAATATTTGGCGAAATAAGCATAACCACTAGGTTTATATATATTGAAGAAATAATCGCTTAGTTTAGTTTAATTTTTTATTAAAATATAGCCTACTTGAATTATTATATTATTTAAATTAATTTTATGTCATAAAAGTCATGTTAGACTATAAAAATATTTGCAAAAAATAGTAGCTACAATTATTCATAGTAAAGTAACGAGCAACTTCTTGCAATCCCAAACCAATTTTGATCAAAAATATTTAATAACTTGCTATTGCATTTTAATCTGCTTGGCTACAACTATCTGAGAGAATGTACTCGTATATTCCTAAACTACGAGCAGCCTTTCGTAAGTATTCCCTAGCACATAGCTTTAAGAAGAGAACTTCCCAATGGAAAATGAAAGCTGTTTTTTCCATTGTAAGTACCTTTCGTAAACGTTTACTTATAATGGGTGGGAATTGCATTTTGGATCATGCTTTGTCACTTTGACAATGTTTGTTAATAATTTGTAAATTCAACAACATATTGTTGTCAATTCCACAACTTTTATTAGCAAGTTGACAACGTGTGTTATAATTAAAGGAAAATAGTAGCTTTTTTTCTAACTAGACAACCAACACCAGCCCTTGGTTTTTTAAACGCTTGATAAAAACTTGAAAACACTCGTTGTGAATAAAACAGACAATGGGATGGTGTCAAAATGACCACATACAATGTTGATTTTGCAAAGCGAATAACTCCAAACACAATCCAAATAAAGCTTTGTTACTTTCGATAACGGAGTACTTAAAGAAATTCCACAGGAGCAGCAGATTGAATTTTACGTGTATCAAAGTATTAATTAAATTAAAAAAAAATAGTTTTTTGCCATGTTTTGCTCTCCCTTTTTTAGTTTTTGATTTTTAATTATTTTTTTTTAAATGTTAAAAAAATTCTTGCGCAAATAATACCGCATTCAATATTAAGAATTTTTCTAATTTAAAACTTTTTAAATGTTTTTCTATTCCTATTAACATCACTTTCAGCTATTTAAGACAAAAATCTTAGATATTTTTTTCTTGTCTGAAATTTTCTTATCATTAATTTAGTTGTCGATTTTGGTAATTGAATTTTTAACAGAAAAAAATCTTGGCAAACAAATCTAATGAGTTTGGGTAATGAAAAAAATAGTGATTGTATTTTTTTCAAGAACTGTCTTTTACAATGCTAAGTTTAATTAAACAGGCGTAGATACAAAAGAGGATAAAATTATTGTTATAAAAAAAATAATTTTTCTCTATTGTAGTGCACATAAAAAAAGAATTATACGCATCTGAAAATTATAAAAAAAGAATATGAAATCGGCAATTTACAAAGCAAGTTTACTTTTGTGTTTGCGGTAAAAAAAAATATTACACAAAAACAGACTTAAATCGTTCTTAACATTGCATGCTCTCTGCTTTATTTTCATGTCTGCTACTTCAGGGTCTATGCCAAACTTGGGGGTAAAATAATCAAAATAAAAAAAAGTGAAAGACTGCAATTTACCATTAACTTTATTTGAAAACATTGTACGCTTAAATAGATAAAGAAAGTTTTCCTGTACAAATTTTCCAAATGTGTGTATTTGGAAAATGCCTGGAAAAATTGCAAGTGGTACTTGTAGTATTTTTTTTTTTCTCTTTTTTCTTAAGCACAAAGCAATTGTGCTTTTTATTTTTTATTTATTTTATTATCTTTATTGAAGATGTCCTTAAATTGTGCTTGCACGATGGTACATACATTTAGCAGAAGTAGTTGTCTGAATGTTTATGTTGTGGTTTTCTAATACATTTAAAAAATACTTAGCTCACACTTGGCTTAATATGTATTTATGTGTTAGGTTATGTTTGCAGTCACACAAACCTATGACATGTTATGTGTAACGTATAAATGTGCTGCACGTTTGCTCTATGTACGCGTATGCAATCAGGCATTAAATTAGCAAGGATTTTTGTGTGTGATTCTTTTCTTTATTGTTTGCTTGTGGAAAACTTTTTCTTTTAAGTTTGTTTAACTTTTTTTAAGGAAATAATGAAATTTGTTTTTTTTTTCCAAATGGCGAAAATAAGTGTTTTTTTTTTTAATTTGTAAAAAGCTTTGTCTTCCCACAAAGCGGTTACAAAAAATTAAAAAATAAAAATTGAAACGTAGACTGGTAAAATTTAATTCTCATGAGGGGGTCTCTAGTTGAAAAAAGGAGAACTTTTTCTTCTAAATTGAAGAGCAATTTGTGTTAGTCAAGTCCTCAGACGAATTTTGCTACTATTTAATACAATTTATTTTTCTTTAAGCCATTAGCCGGATCAACTAAAAATAACTTTATTACAGAAATTGTTGTGGTTTTCAATAGAGTATTAGAATAGAGACAATTCTTTTTAATTTATGTTAACTTATTTTACTAAATATGTATTAAATATTTTATTTTCTATTTCTATACTAGATGTTTTGTCTATTGTAACAATCATAACATCATCATCATTAAAATAATAACCCAAATAATGTATCAATATGTGGTTAACCTGAATTGTTTATCTTTTGTGGCCAAAACTTTTATTTTTATTTTTTTATTTTCCATACAAAATCATGCAGTAAATTGTTATATTTGTCTAAAAACGTAGGTGTTTTTTGAAATTATTTTACCGCAGCCAATCTGTGAATTTAAACATCTGACAAAATATTTTGATATTGCAAAACTTCTATATGTCTGCATATTTTATTACACCAAAAATACACATGATAATATTTTTTTAAACAAAGTTCGAAAACATCTAAGGGCAGCATTAATTTAAATATAATAGAACGAATAAAGTGTAAGGCTTCATAAATTTTTATTTTATTTAACACACTTAGATACGCAATAATAATAGATTTACTAAATTTTGTTAATGAAATTGCTTTCACAAACAAAAGTTTAAACTAAAATTTACCTGAGTATGAACTTGATTTTAATTTCATTGTAAAGAATTGTTAAGACAAAAACCTTGTTGCATTATTTGATTTTTAAAAAAATTATTTTTTTTCTAAAAATATTCACCATTATTGTGTCAGTAGTAAGCTTCGCTAGAAACTGAAAATCAAAATAGAAAAAATATTCTGCAGAAATGTTTTGAAAATCTAACAAAGTCAGGTGCAATTATTGCAAAAAAAATGCAGATTCTCAAAGTTTTAAAAGTTATAACCAAACTTTAAGTGCAGATCGCAAGCAAAAAGAAAAGAAAAAAGTTTCATTAAAAAAACAAAGAGCTTAAAAAATATTTAATACGCTCAATCTGGACGTCTCCGATAATTATTGTGCAAAAAAATACAACACCAGTGTAAGTATTGCAATAAGAAGAATGGATGTTTGCCTATAAAAACTATTGTGCAATAAAATATCCAAATCGGGGTGAAAAGCAGCAAACCATTGCAATAAAATGGGTACGTGTTCTTTACGATACTGGCTTATTATGAATAATGAAACCTGTATGAAAATGGTTTTAAAACAGCCAGGGCAAAATTGTATGTTGCAGCGAAAAGTGGAGATGTCGATTCAAAATACAAACACAGAAAATGGATAAATTTCGTTAGAAAAGTTATGATTTGGCAAGAAGTTTGCACTTGCGGTCTAAAAATTACGGCATTTATCTTCTCCTCAATAATGACATTGGAAATTAATATTAAAGAATGGCTGAAGAATTGATTGCTGCCTGTAATTAAACGCAACCACTTTACATTAAAATTTTGGCCTGCGATGGTGGGAAAATACTCGTCCTTGAATCCCCCTAACTATACACAACTTCGGGGAATTGAACAATTTGTGACTATTGCATAAATACGTTGACTTCTCACAAAGATTACGGGATGACACACATATCATTTTAAAGAGGAGGTCATCTAGATTTGTAATTTACCATCCAAATACTCAGAAGTTACTTTGAACTATTTTTAAATTTTTTTTTTAATTTCCATATATACCCCAGCACTGTTGTTCTCAAGAATTTTGGCAGTTTCCGTTTTGTATCATAAAATAAAAACTACAAAATTATCCGAAAATGTTAAAAAACTTCCAAAAAGTTTAGAATCTACAGATTAAATTCCTTTTTGATTTAATTTTCATGGGCAAAATAGGGAATGGTACCTCGGAAAAGTGGGGAATATTAAAAATCCCTCAAGGCAACAGATCTGAGGTATATGAAAATTTAAAAAATTTTTTGAAAATAATCCAAAGTAATTTCTGAGTATATAGATGATAGACTACAAATCTAGACGACCTCCCCTTTAAAATGATATATGTCCCATCCCGTAATCTTTTTTAATTCATCCGGAAGTCACTAAAATCCCTGAAAGCAATAGAACTGGAATAAATTGAGATTTAAATTTTTTTTTAAAAATAGTCCAAAGTAACTTCTGAGTATTTAGGTGGTATATTACAAATCTAGATGACCTTCGTAATCTTCCTTGGTTCGTCCGGAAGTTACTTTGGATAAATAGGAAAAACTGGTCTCTTCACGACATATACCTAAAATAATTATTCCACAATTTAATTATTTAAAATAACACAGCTGCTTCGTTGATCCTTAACTTGTCGTTCTTAACTAAAACCATGGTATAGTTTGCATTAGTTTTGTTCTTGTTCTTTCGAACTTGTCTTCGAAATTGGAACAAAAATTGGAAGAAATTTCAGATTGTGCAAGTAATTTTACTAAAATTAATAAAAAAAAAGGCTTCAAAGTGTATATGTTAAATGCTTTTCCATTTATTTTTATTCACTTATTACAATTATAAGAAATTTCATTTACTTTCGACAAGTTTGTTTATTCGGTTTTTAAATGACCAAAATTTTATAATCACCAAAATATGTGAATTCTTTCTGAAAAGAAACATTTTTTTGAATTCGTTTTAAACATCAGAGCCGATTAAAATCATATGATTTTTCTAAATATTTTTTAATTTATTGATTTGGTGCAACTATTTTATTTTTCACGTTATAACATACAGTTGTTTGTCATATTATTTACCATTCTACTTAACAAAAAATATCTTAATTATCTCACACGAACTCATTAATTTATAATTTTTTTTTGGTGGATGCAACCACTAAACTAAGCCCTGTTTGAGTGTTGTGAAGGCATAGATACAAATACATACTTATCTAGTGGCAAACAAATAAAGCTTTTACACATTAATTTGTAAACAAATTTAAACAAAATAAGGATTATGTTTACCGATATAAGCGATAGCCTCTGTGTGTGTGTGTGTGTGTGTATTTTAAATTTTTAATGAAAAATGCCACAGGTTGTTGGTCAGGGTTTATCGCAAACACAACAATAGAACAACATGTCCTTAATAAAATGACAGGTAGAATGACATACGATTATTTGCAGTGACATTCATCTCTTTTATTCAAACGTGTTTGCATGCGTTTTAAAGCCAAAGATAACAACAACAACAACAATAAAAGTGGAGTTAAACAAACAATGGATTTGCATAAATTTTAATACTTTTATTCCTTTTTGGGGGGAGTTAAAATCTCAACTACATTAAATTATAAATTAGCAAAAGTAACCAAGTTCAAAACATAAAATTCTTGTTCAATATGTCTCCCTTTTACAAGCCTATATTGTTGGAAGCACTAATTTTTGTTATGGAATTTATAAAGCATTTTTTGGCTTTAAAGAAAAAATTTAATATAATAAGGATTTTTTTAACTTGTTTTTTTTGAAAGTGGTATAAGTCCACTTTTTAGAAAAAAAAGTAAGTGGTAATTTTATTAGAAAAATAGACATTTTTTTACTAAAATTAAGTTTAACTTTTTTTTTAAAGAAGACTTATATCACTTTCAGAAATAACAGCTGAAGTAATATTAATTACTCTTTAGCAAGCACCTGTTAACAAAGTTACCAAGCTCACTTTAAATAAGACTTATCTGACATTCAAAAACACAAAAGCGATTCTCGTATTAAAATTTTATTATCCATAAATTCTAGCAGCCACCTTCAGCATTACCCAACAGCATACCTTATTAGAGTTTTGATTGTATTTAATTATGTAGGTATGTATTGTTAAGTTAAGCTGCTTAAGGTAACGTTAGCAATGGATTTCCTTTATCAGCAGCAAAAATTTTGAATAATTATTTTCATTAATTATTTCATAGTTGGAATGGCCTACACAATCACTTTTACTAACAAAAACCATACAATTTTAAATTAAAATTTTGTATAAAAGGCTACATAATTTGCTCTTTCCTTTATAATTTTATTAATTTGGTATGATGTTAGTCGAGGTTTTTCTGTTGTCATTTATTAAGTTGATAAAGTGCTTTTTTTTATTTAATATGATCTCTGTGTGCGTGTAATACATGTTATAGACTATTTGTTTTTGAACATTTATTCTCTGTTATAAATTTATGTTTAACAAAATAAGGAAAGTTTGTATTTATCTAACTGTTTTTATGTACATTTCAATATGAATATCCAACTGATACAAAAAAAAAAAAAAAACAAGTGAATGTTTTGAAACAAGGATTATTGTTGATGTCATTATAAATGTTTATATATACTTGAAATTATCCTTTATTAAACTGACATTTACAGCCAGGCTCTCTATTTCGTTGTCAAACGCAAAAGAAAGAAAAAGTCGTTCATAAATTAATAGACAATTTAATAAAAAAATGTACTTTTCGAAACCTAACCTGATAAACTACTTAGACCATAAGCGAATATCAGCAGAAAAAAAATATAAAGACACGCACTTACTTAAAAAAAACATGTATTTAAGAAAACAAAAATGTGATATTTAAATAAAAAATGAGACAAAAATGAAATAAAGGATAAAGATTTTTATTTTAATTTTAGAATTACAGACCCTTATAATGTTTGAGATCAGTTCTATGCTTTGAAGCTGAGACCAGTGCAAATTAGGCTTGTGTCCAAATAGTTCAGCTGATCTCAAACGATAGCAAACTCGGTCTCGAGCGTACTTACTACGGGTGAAGCAATTTTAAAATTGACAATAGTAAAAAGAGATATTATTTAGAATAAAGTGTTAACAAATGGAATTCAATAACAAAAATTTTATTTTTCAAGAAAACTGTGATAAAGTCATCAAAGAAAAATAAGCAATAAATGATGCCATATTAAATTTTAGCTTACATCAACCTACGTTTTAGACCGAGTTTGAGATCAAGTGAACTAGTTGGACAAAAGCCTAGTGAAAATTAATTTTGCCAATGATGTCTTTGTACGACATGGCCAGCATGTTGTAATAACATTGCATGACTCGACCAAGGCAAGATGCGACAAGTTTCTGCATGTAGAACTATGTTAGGCTTTAGTCTAACTAAACTTATACATTTCGAATGCTTTAAAAAGAACTATTAAACTGTCAGCTCATTCAAGCTACAGTCAAATTTCATGTTACTTTTCATGTATGATTCTTTCCTTCACACTTGTTTTTTTAACTCTAGAAAAACTTACTTAAAAAACAAATTTTTCTTATGGTTATACCTTTTGTTAATGCTAAGAAAATTAAAAAAAAAAAGAACTAAGAAAAGAAAAAAAACATTTTTTTTGTTACTTAAGTACTTGAAACGTTTTAAGCATAAAGAAAAATGTGCTTTTTATGCTAATCATTACCACACGGCTATGAAAAAGGGCACTTGTAGACATTAAGAGTTCCAAATAAATAAAAATTTTGGAAAGAGAAAACAACTTTTATAAATTTTTTTTCACAACCTTGTCAAAGACGTGGCTTAAAAAGTTACTGATTCTTTAAAAAGTTGTTTTTTCATTCTTCTTGTGGCATTAACCAATACACCAGTATGCAAAAGGGGATAAAGTGTGAGGTTATTGCTGCATATTCTTAAGCCAATACAGGTTAAATTGATGGCGGTTTTTTATTTATTTATTTTTTTAGTACCTTTTCTTATTAAAATCTTCTTTTTCACATTAAATTGTAAAATGATTTTTGTTTAGAAACAAGCTGAGAGTTATTTTTCCCTGGAGAGGTCACTCCTATTGATTGAAATTGCATTGTAATTTTTGAAGCTAATGAGTGTTAAAAAAAAAAACGGTGTAAAGTGCTGGTAGATATATAGGGTCCGCCATCGAACGTTTTTTTTTCAACTAGTGCTTATTTCGTGAATGGTAACACTTAGCTCATGTCTGATTTAACAGATAATTAGTTTTATCCTTCCGCTGAAAGAATATGGTTGTGTTTTCGCTTCGCTAAGTGGGCCTGCGATCGACTTACAGAAGATGCCGATTTTGCCAAAAAAAATCATCTTTTCAGATGAAGCTCATTTTTATCTTGCCGCACGCATATATTGAAAAGCCGACGCACCCAAAACGAGTCACTATTTGGTGCGGATTTTAGTCCAGAGGCATAATTGGGCCATTTTTCTTCGAATATAAGCAAGGAGTGGCCGTTACAGTCAATGGCGATCATTATCGGGCCATGTTGAACGAATTTTTGTTCACAAATATTGAAGAGGAGGATATTGGCAACAGCCGAAGCTACACTCGATGTTTTTATAGCATTTTCAAAAATAAAGTTATTTGGCGGACCCTATAGAAAATTTTTTTGTTAATAATAAAAATTCAAATTTAAGTTAATTTTTTTAAATTTTAGTTTTAATTACTAAAATCAATTTTAGTTTTTGAATACAATTTTGTTTTTACTCACCCTAACGTAAGTATATAAACCAACCTCGAGTCGCATTGATTGCGAAAAATGATAAAAAAAATATTTTTAATAATTATTTGTTTTTTTTTTTTAAATTTTCTTATTTTTAGCTAGATAAAATTCAGCGTTATTTTATTCTTTGTATGAAAATTGAAGATTAACCCCCTTATCCAAAAAAATTAAGGTAGACTTTAATGTCAACGTTAACGAAATTTTAATTAAATTTTTTTTTGATAAAAGCATAAGAATATATTTTTGTGTATTTAGAACACAGTCAAGTTGGGATTGCTAATATTATCTGGCTACAACTAAGTCATAATTAAACTTGAGAAAAGTGGTCTTAGTGTTCAAAAGGCACTAGAAATATGGGCAACAAGCTAGGGCGAGTTTTACACTGCTTCAGAAGTATTATTTAATATTCTTATTGGATTTTGATGGCATGCGTAATATTACTGCATGTATGAATTCAGGCATATTAATTTACAAGGTCACTGAAAGAATACAAAAATAAATTAGTTTGATTTTAAGGTGTGAGAATTATATGAATTATATAGTTGAACAATTATGTGCTTGTTGTAGTGCATAGAAAAATTAACATACTCAACAAACCAAATCACTTGACGAAAATATTAAAATAATAATTAAAAAAAATATTTTCCTTTGGCTTAAGCAAAATTTTAAATAAATTTTATTTATTAGTTAGTTTTATTTGACCTTATTCTTTTTAATTAAAATGGCTATTTTGTTAAGCTTGCGGTCTTATTTTTCAAAAATTTATTTTTATATCGATATTTCGCTCCAATTTTGAAGGAGCTACAAAAATTGGAGCGAAATATCGATATAAAAAAAAAACAAAATAGCCATTTTAACTAAATTTTATTTATTACAGGCATATATTTATATTTCATAAATAAATAATAATAATTATCTTCAAAATTTTTAATATTATCATGTTATATTTTAGTTTGATTGTTACATGGTTAGTTGGGTAAAGAAAATAAAAATTTGACTGTACAACAAACGAAAAAAAAAATTATCCAGCTATAGGATTGATTTTACTTTGTAAATAAATATGGCTTGGTAAAAATTTCTAAGGTCGATTAAAGCCATATGCCTTCAACTGTCTATCCCTATATTTGATATCTTGTTTTCACATAATCATCCAAATAATAGAATGCATCTGCCACCATAGATATTGTCAAAACCAAGACGAGAACGAAAACTGTTTCCCTGCTTTTGCCAAGAACTAGAGTATCAGTGTAAACTCAACAAAGATGAGCGCTACCTTCGAACCAATTTTTTAAAGAGTTTTCTGTATAGTTTCGTCAGAAGTAGCAGTTTTTTTTTTTTGAAATGATAGACTCTACTTATTCTTATCTCTTCTCTTTTCCTCTCTTAGTTTTTTTACTGTTGCTTTCTTAATTTAAGGTCTTTCTATTGTCATTTCAATTTTCATGGTTTTTAATCTCTTACAGCTATCACAAGGAGACCACATTACTCACATAAACCACATTTAATTTTCAGCTTTAAGGGGAGCTTTCCAACCTAACCTAACTTCAACTAGCCTAGGTGAATATTATACAATAATAAATAATTATTTTGTTGCATAAATAATTTGAAAAAAATAAAATTTTTTTTCTTATTAAAAAAAAAAAAAACGTCTGCTGCTTTAAAAAGGTAAAAACTAAATTTTTTTTTATTTCCCCTTAAACAGAGTATGAAACGTAAATTTCTTTGAAATTATATTTCAACTTAATATATGATAATGGCTTATCTACTTGGTAACATATGCTGTTAGATTTTATTTGTTTTTTTTTACTTCTTGTAATTTTTGGGAAAATAATATAAAAAATAATTTTATAAAAATGCTACTAGACAGCTAAAGATATTTTATTTTGAAGGTTTGTGCATGAGAATTTCAAATTCAAGGTGTTTTGCAAAAACACGTTTTTGTTTTATATTCGTAGTCGCTTACGTTTTAAGGTGTTAAATAGTTAAATGCGTAAAGTGAAGGATATTGGCATTATAAGAGCACCTTTTGTTTTGAATTGCTAAAAAATTGTTGATTTATGACACATTTATGTTAAACGATTTTTGATGTTGACTATGGAAATTTATAATCTGGTGTTGGTGGATACCTCTAACAAAAAGGCGTAAATTTGTAGAAATGAGTATAGGTATTTGTGAAAAAAGCTAAAGAAATAAAAAATTCTAAAAGACTAAATACTGTTGGATTGGTTTTTCAGTATAAAAAAAATTTCAAAATTTTAATAATTTAATCAAATCATATTCTAACAGGTACTAGAATTTTTTTACGGATTTATTTTTATACCATAAATGGAACATAAGTTCCGCCAACTAGATAATCTTTTGTTAGCACTGTTCAAGATTTAGTCTTTGAAAGCAGCCAATTATTCTGGCCTCTCTACCTATTTTTCTAGGAGTCAACTGGAAGTTACCTAGAAGTCTTGCCCTACGAGAGTTCAGACAGTAACAAAAGACAAGTTCTAAGCTTTCGTCATCCATTGGTTGATACTAAAATTTCTTAGCATACACTAGTGATATCGAAAATTACAATTCCCGACAACCTTTCCCTTAAGAGATTGATTTTACTCTTGTTGACTGCCATTACCATCCGTGATATATATCTCGATAGCGTGATAAAGCGTTTCAACTGTCTGAGTTCAGTTAGGGATTCCAATGTTTTTATAATTCTGTTGCTACCCAAGAATTAGTTTTCTCTCTAATGTATCCCTGACTGATGTCAAAGACTTATTATGTTGGCCAAGCAGACTGCCCACAAATATATGCCTGTGATGTCCAGGCACACAACATCATGTAAGGTTGTTATGGAACCCAAGTTCATTCAAAGATAATTAATAAAATATTATTGTGGCGACACGCTCTCTAACTATTTAACACACGTGCTACAAATTTTAATTTATGGCTTGTTCAGTGATGTCATAAGAACACCAAAGCGATTGAAAGCAAAGGACATTTGAATTAAAAGTAAAAATAATGTACGAAAATTTGTTTTTGCTTCCGTTCGCTTAGGTTTTCTTGTGACATCGGTGAACAGGTCATTAGTTATATAAGGGCCGCGTGACACCGGACAAAAACATCTAGTAAGAGTTTATATTTTCAGAAGTTAAGAAAGTATCCGTCCATAAGACGGATACCCCAATATGATGTTTAAAATCAGAAATTCTGGTTTAAGTGAAACAAGAAAGATTTCCAAAAAGTCTACTCAATCAGTCAGTGCTCTCATGCTGGGCATTTGAAAAGAAGATTTAGTACTTTCCATTACAAAGCATTCGCATAAAACTAGTTGGTTGTCTAATTTTGTCATATAGTACAAAACCATTTACATTTATTCTATTTCCAATCAATGACATATTTAAGTTTAATTTAAACACAAATTTTTACTGAATTAAAAAATTTTAATTAAAATCTTGATTTTATTTACAAAAGCTTAGCACGTACATATTTAATAGTAATTAAAAATAAAAAAAATATTAAATTTCTATTTTGGTAATTTAATAAACATTTACATGCCATCGTATCTTTTTATAAAAAAATCGGCTGCATATCTTTTTTTTAAGCATAAAAGAAAGTCAGACAAGCAAAATACAAAACAAAGTTTTCAATCAAATTAACAGTAATTTGCTAAATTACATTAGACACGTTAAAGTTTATCCTTTCTATACAGTTCCTTTCAATACTATCGAAATTGACATCAAACAACATGCCGAACAAAAAAAAATCTAAACAATAGACTGACTGACTTGACTTGACTCCTTTTTACTAAAAAGCAAAAGGACACTTTTTGTGAAATAAAGTTTTTCTTAGCCAGCATGTCAACTTTGTGTGTATGTGTGTTGTGTGTGCTTTTTTGTTCTTTGTGCGTGCGTGTTGCTCAAAAGGATGTCCTCCTTTGTAATGATTTTAGTTAATTTAAACGCTATTGTGTAAAAATGAAAGTTATTTATATTAAATGAAATCAGCATTAAGATCGTTCTGATTTTAATGTTTTTGTATGGTTTGATGCTTTTCGCTTCATGCTTATTAAACTTAAATTTACAGTGAAGCTTAAAGGAGAAAAACATATTTTTTTATATTGTTAAGTAAAAACCATGGGGTTTATTTCTGTAAAAGCGCACTAAAGCTTTTTTTGAACATTTGTATTTTAACGAATTTCGAAAATGTGGTTTTGTTCGCTTTTAGCAAAACTTATCTTATTAAAAGATTTTCAGTTTTGAAATTTGTTATACACACAGAAAGCTATTTCGTTTGTCATAACTAAATTTGTTAACAGTTGAAAATTTTGTTATGAAAATCAAATTATTAAATGTAGAAACTAAATTTCTTTTATACAGTCCAAAATTTAGTTCTCTTAAAAATATTTTGAGTTGTAACACCGACTTTTTACTATCATAAATAAAAAAATTTTATTGTCACAACAAAATTTTGTATTATTAACAAACTTAAGTTCTCAGAACTGAAATTGTTTCTGTGTATTTTGTATTAATAACAAACTTAAGTTCTCAGAAATGAAGTTGTTTTCTGTGTATTTAAATAGTTAATTTAAAAAAAAAAAAAAAAAACAATTTTGTTTGTGATAACCCAAATTGTTATTGATTAAAAATTAAGTAGTTATAACCAACTTTTTTGTTTGTAAAACACATAATTCATTAGTATAGACGATATAAAATTTAATTCTAATAAATAATTTTGGACTGTAAAACCGATTTTCTATTATATATTTTTGATTAGTAAGAAATTTAGCTTTCAAAACCAAAGTTTTAAGGCAGCTGTAATTGAAGATATATTCTATAGGTCTGCCCGTTACTGAAGGCTCAGCAAAATTTACACCTTGATACCGGATAGATTTTGTATGCTATCGTCAGTAAGAGATAGTATGCTGCACAGTTTCGTCAAGCAATTAGATTAAGCCATAGTGGAGGATTTTTGTCTTTTTTATACTTGAACACCACAAGGGAACCACTTCGTCTTCATTGCTTAGTTTTTTGACCATCAGCAATTGGTTTATGTCATGACGGCTGTTGTGTTTTTCTTTACATTTCAGTTTGCTTCTTTTCTGTATTGACTCTTTCTGTAGTTACTCCCATTATAATCTTTCTTTTCACCTAATAAGTATCCTAAGGGAACCACTCCATCTTCGCTGCATAACTTCTTGAAAATCAGCAGTTGGTTTAAGCCATACATAACTCAGGCTTTTCTTCTTTTTTTTCACATAAATGTGTTGCTTTTCTTGCTAAAGTAAATCTTATCTTATTTTTTCTGTTCACCTAATACATTTATCACAAAGGGAGCACTCCTTTTTCAACCCATCTTTTAATAAAGTTATTTGGGAATCGTTTAATTTATTTTATTTTCACTGTATTTGAAAATATCACCCTGTCTGCTTATTTATTTTTTCTTAACGTTTTTTGTATTGTAGAAGACAGAGTCTCCATAATGGTGATGATGTTTTTATTATTATTGTCCTATACAGTTTGTTGCTCTTGTTCAACAATGAGCTTAATATTCCGGTAATAGTTAGTTGTTGTCATAATGTAAAGAAAATGTCCTTTTTATTCAAATGGTGGTTGGTTTAACGGTGGTTCAATTTCTGACCTTTTTTCATTTAAATTTCTAACATTTTCTAAAGGGGGCACTTAAAAAAATGTTATTCGTGCTTGGAATTTAGGGTGATTTTTGCATTAAAATGTGGGTGTGTGTGTGTGTGTTTCTTTTTCCTTAATAATTCTTTTGTTAAATTTTTAAATACTCATACTTATGAAATTATTTTATTATTATAAATCACTTTAATGGTTTATTTAATATTTTCAGTTTATTTTGGAATGTTTTCTTAACAGAAAAAATTGTATTGAAAACATTTTATAAAAATTTTAATATTAATTAATATTTTCTGTTGTCATAACAATTTGCTTTATATGGAGTCTATTGGAGAGTATTTTGTTTTAAGAAACATAATAAAATTATGTTTATTAAATTAACTTATTTTAAAGAGCTGCTTAGTGATAAATTAAAATCTAAAATGAATACGAGAATAAAATCTTTAGAGTTCGCGTTCGACAATTATTATATGCAAAAATAAAATCATGTTGAAGTCTTGTACAGAAACCTTAACTAAGGGCGTGTAGTTCATTCAAAATGTGAAAGGTGATGGTAGCATTCACCATTCATCAAGAACTGCATTCCGTGTACATTTAGTGTATTGACTTATCAGCACATTGAGAACACATCTTTTGTTGTGAGAAGTAAATTTGTTGCTTATTAAAAAATTTTGTTGTGATAACCAAATTTTTGTAATTGTAACAATAGAAAATCAGTGTTACAGCTCAAAATATTTTTAAAAGAACCAAATTTTGGCCTTTATTATTGAATTCTAATTGGTACAACAGTATTTTCACAAAAAAATTTTTGGTTTATAACAAATTTTGTTCTCACATCCGAAATTGCTTACTGTGTGAATGAATTTTCAAATAAAACGTAAAAATAACTTTATAGGTTTTTGATTTTCGTGTAAAATAATTAGATTGATTGTTAACATAGCCTTTCTAGCTTTTTTCTTTCGAATTTAACCTCTAGCTTTTTTCCTAGCCTTTTTTCATTTTCAAAATAGCCTTTTTTTCTTTTTTGTAATTTTTTTTGCGATATTGCAAAAAATTTTTTTATAATGGTAGTCCATGGTAATTTTTGGTGAAAAATTTTTTTTCGAACTATCCTCAAAAAAAAAAAATTTTGAATTAAAGCCAATACGTTTATCTATCCAACGTAAAAAATCAAGTCGATATATTGGAAACATAACAAGCTATGACCAAAAAGGTAGCCAGTTCTGGCCACTTTTTAGTAGAACTGGTTACCTTTTTGGTCATAACTTGTTAAGTTTTCAATATATCGACTTGATTTTTTTACGTTGGATAGATAAACGTATTGGCTTTAATTCAAATTTTTTTTGCGGCTAGAGCGAAAATTTTTTTATGATTTTTTAAAAAATAAAGCAAATTATGACCAAAAAGGAAAGCATGTTTGAAACGAATTTATTTTCTTTAGTTTCTGTCATTGTATGTTCTCTGCTTGACTTTTTATAAAAATAATAATTATTATTTTGAATTTTAAGCCATAGTTTTTTAACTTTTTCCTATAATTTTTTTTGTAAGTGATTTTGCTTTTTCTACTCTTTTTTTTAATTTATTTTTTTTTCTAGCTCCTGGCAACGCTGCTACTTAATAACAAAACTTTAAACAAAATTAAATTTTTATCAGCCACACATCTCATTTATTTCTTTGATTTGGTCTTATGAATAAATAATCATTCTGCAAACGTTTTGAGTGATCCTTTACAAAAGTCTAATTAATAATACGACCATTACGAAATTTATGTGAATTTTTTTTTTCTTAAATTATCTTGGATATTAATGTTATCCAATTACAACAATATTGCTAATTTAAAAATCATGAGAGTAGAAAAATAAACAAAACGAAACGATTGCTTTTTTTTTTGTTCTTTATAGTGAGCAAAAAAAAAAAAACAAGAGAAACGGTTCATAGGCACAAACGTTTCTATATTTGAATTGTTCATACGAATAAACTATAAAATGGGGCCGAAAAGCAAAGACTGAAAATAAAAGTAAGTTAAATTCAACAGTGTAGAGGCACTGCATGCGATCACAAATAGTTATAAGGCACATGTACATTTTAAATATTTTAATAAAGATATTTATTCAATCACTTAAATAAATACATTTCAATTTGTTTAATTTTTGCATCAAATATACGCTTGCAACTGTATAGTAAAACAAGAAGATGGGTGCAAAGCCATTTGTTTTTGTTTGTGTTCATTGCTGCTACAAACGTTTCTGCTTTGGTTTTTCTCATGTAAAAAGGTATTAGATTTTGGAGGTAACGTTTGTGAAACTTACAGTTATAGTTTCTGTGAAATTTTGAATTAAATTCCAAATTTATTCATTCAGTTGAGCATAATTTCACAACCCAATTTAAATTACCTTTTATATCATTACAATGATCCTGTTGTTAATCAAAACACTTAGCATTTTTTAATATTTTTTTCTGTAGTTAAATGTTTTTAAATACACTTAGAAACTGTATTTATTTAAAGCTTTTCTTTATTAGTTAAATAAAAAAATATATACTTTTGTACGTAGATATTTTCATGAAATTTCGCTGTTGTGGCGAAATAAACTAAATGTGTTTTTTTTTTAACTTTCAGAAAACCAAAATCGGATATATTTGTTGTGTTAATTTTCTTATATTATTTGTTGTGTGAAAAAAATATATTTATACTAAAATATTAACATACTCGTATGCCACCTTCCTAGAGTAGCAACAACAACTTTACATTAATCTAAATAAATATTATTATCGTACTGTAAATACAATTTAGCTTTTGATGTTATCTTTGCACGTACACATTTGTTATTCAAATCTTTTATTTTCATGTTTCATTTCTTTAGGTTATTTTAAATGTCTAGTCGTGGCAAAGGAAATAGAAAAGGAAACAAGTTTTTAATCCTTTTTATAAAAATAAACATTTAGTAAAACTCAAGAAACAGCATGTAAACAATGTATTCAAGTTTTTAACTTTTTAAACTCGTATAGAAAAAGTGAAGAAGGTTTTTTATTCCTTTTTTTGTAGACTAATCATTTATAGCCAAAATAACTTTTTATGCTTTACATATGTACCAGAATGTATGCATGTATGTGCTTAAAATTGCATGCAGTTAATTTCTCTATTACAGGGATGAAGTGCTAGTAAAAGAGATGACTGTTTTAATGGATGGAGAATAAAAAGAAACAAAAAAAAGTTATTTTTTTTAAGTGATTTTTATAAGGTGACCAGAATAATTTAGAAGTTTGATGAGAAGAAGTTTACTTTTTAAAGTCACTCTACTTTTTTATGACCTTCACTGAAAAATTTAACTTTTTTTATGTATTAAAATTTATTTATATTTAAGATTTTTTGCTTAAGCATCCCTTTATTTGTTTTGGAAATTAATTTCAAAATCTGGTATCTCTATAAACGTACTATGGGAAATGAAAATATGTCGTTCGGCTGAAATAACGTCTATGTTTTCATTAAATGTTTTTTTTTTTTTTCTAAAGAAAATATGCAAACAACATACACACGCATTAGAGTTTCATTGAATTGAAACTACATACAGATACAGAAAAGTAGGAAATAAAATAAATCCAACAAAATGTCTAGTTAGACGTCTAATTTAAAATGAAAGTTGGAATGGCTGGCTAAAAAGAAATAATTTCGTTTATGTTTTGTAATGAAATTTAATTAAAAGTTCATCAACTAAATAAAAAAATGAATTTAAAGAAAATTTTCTTATCAATTGTTTTGTGAAAAAAAATTTTTTTTGTTTAATATTATTGAATTTAAATTTTAATGGCAGAATAACTTTTGATAAGTCACAACAGTGGAATATCCACTCAGTATCTAACTTATTTGATTATCAGTATTTTATTGCTTTTATTGAAATTCAATTGTTTTGTTTTTATTTTTCTTTTATTGTAAATAAAACTTTTTAATTAAAATTCATAAAAAATAAAGTTTATTGTTGAAAACAAATTTTTGCTTTTAAAAAAAAATTTTACAATAATACACAGCAAGAAGAAAAATAGAATTTTTTTTTGCTAAAAACATTTTCATTGCTTTTTGTGTTTAATATTTAATTGTTTCTGAGAGGTACAGCTTTTAGAATTAGCATTAGATTGGGCAGCGGAAACTGTGGCCATAATATACCTATTGTGATACTACTCTCCAGTTACAAATGCTCCCAGAGGCTTTCAGTTAAAAGTTTCGGGTCCTCTTTTTAAAATACATTCAAAATAATTTTTTGTTTTAAAAGGAATTAAAATTTTTTGGTGTTCTTTAAATGGAATTCACATAATTACAGGGTGATTAAACTGAAATGCATGATGTAAATTGTATTAAAATTTTTTAATATGAATTACTATTTCCAATCCAATTCATTTTATTTATATAATATTAAATTTTACAGGGTTTCACTCTTCTTCTCCTTAAATATATATGGCATTGTTTTTATAATTTATGGTTGGTAGAATGTTTTTTTGTTATTAATCTGCAAAGGGAAACATTTTCGAAAAACATTATGTGAATTTTTATTATTTTACTATTTTTTAATTTTTTTATTATTATTTTATCTTAATATTTTTTATTATGAATAAAGGATCTATGACAGTTATGTATGAAACAAAATATCGGCCAAATACTTACCACAGCTTCAGTGGCATACCTCTATCCGATGGTCCATATTTTCAATGACTCTGAGACAGAAATGAGGTTCAACATCCTTAATTGGCGATTTATGTCATACTTTAGCTCTTGAATTATATTTGGCTTATTATTTTTTTTTAATATTCCAAAAAAAAAGAAGTCTGCGGTATCAAATCACATAATCGTAGCGGTCAATTAACATCGAAATGACCTGAGAAAAGATGGCTTTTGACCACATCAGCGTACCCAAGTAAGCCCACCTGTTTTTCTTATTTGGACGCCCTGTGTAACCTAACCTAACCATTGTTTCGTTGGCTGTGTGGCAAGTTTCACTATTATGTTGAAATCACATATCGTCCAGGTTTATATCATCAATTTCTGGCCACTAGGTGGTTATTATCTCCACCTTCATAGTAACTGCTTGTCTACACTATTTCGAAAAGCAGCAATATTTTTCCTCAGAAGCAATTGGTTGAGCATGCACAGGTTTTATCACATTCCCTATAGACCTAAATTTCTGAAATTTGCGCACAATTCTTGCGACTAAAAAATACATCAAGTGTATGAAATGAATTTTGATTTGAAAGCCTCTTTTTGTAAAAGGCTTTAATAATTTTAAAGCACTGCTCAATTGTATACCTCTTCATGGTTTAATTTATCAAACACTGAAGCAAAGAAATATGAAATGAAGTTGGGCAAAACACTTGACGTTCAGATCAAGTTGAACCACCCTTTATATATTTTAAGCCCGAATAAAGTAAATTTTGAGAACTAACGCAAAAAGTTTAAGACGTTTTTATTAAATTTAGCGATATTTAGTTAAAATTATGATTTTATAAATCAAATATTAAGATTTTAGTTAGATATTAAGTTAAAAATATCTTTAGCTTAAATAGTGGTTCAAAATTTTTAGCCAACAACTGGTTATATAGACTATAAAATCCTAACTTTATATAAATAGTTAAAATTATAAGTCTTTGTTAAAATACCTTGATTTATAAAAACTATTAAAAATGTATTCAAAATTTAACTTCAAACATAAAGCAATGAATAAGCAACTTTTGGACTAAATTTTTATGAATAGAACTTGTTGCAAAAAAAGTAATCAATGACTGTTATTTTATACTATTTAACTTCAAGTACAAGTAATTTGAAAACTTCAAGAACATTCTACAAAATAGATACAGAATAAGTAGTGCGAAATATTTAAAATTTATTAAAAACTTTAAATAAAAATTAAAAAAAAATCTCAGTTTATTTACCTGATGCGTAAGAGAAAAATTTAATTTTTTATAAAAAAAAATTTAATTTCCTTTAACGCTTCTTAGAATATACATATATGTAAGTACAAACAAACAAGAAAATTTACTTAACTATGTTTACACACAATATATAAATACACATACGTGTGTACTTTTAATAGCAGTACCTTTTTGGTGACAAAATTCATTTTAATCGACTACGTGTCCAGATTAACTAACTTGTAATAGGATAAAATATCAATATTGACGGCATTTAAAAGAAAAGAAAGGTTTACAAGTTATGCCGAAAATATTTATACACAACATGCATAAAATTCCATAGTAAGTCTCTCTTCTTCGTAGCATAATAGTTACCATGTCGTTATATGGGAACCCCAAATAAATGTTAGTATTAAACGCTGAAATAATTTTTACCCACTCTTTGCTAAAGAATTTTTTTTTATTTTTATAAAATGTACACATTTTCATATTAAAACACGTGTATTAGTTAAATGCTAGTAGAAATCGATTCTCTAAAACGGATATTAAGCCAAAACATTCCACATTCAAGCATGTACAACGAAGATTACTTTCAAAAAGGAAAAAAAGAAAGAAAAACATGTTTATTATAGAAAATAAAAACGCCTACTGACTATTAATTTTTGGTAAATTTATAGGAAATGCCAAAAAAAAAAGAAGCAGCGGAAGTTAAGAAAATCTAGCTCTTAACATGAAAAAGTGTTAAGATTCTTTCCTTTTCAAATAAACTAAATGTACAAAAATTTTTTTCAACTTGTGAATATTTTTATAAAAATTATATACATTTCGTATGTATGTTTGTTTCATTAAGCTTTTGTAAAAAAAAAATAAAGATGCATGCCCACATGATTGATAGAAAGTATACATAATTGGTTTTTAATTAAAGGCAAGTGAATGTTGACAAGTAAGTACGGGCAATGGCAAGCAATAAAAGAAAACTCTGTGTGAGGTTTTAATTAAATTTATTTTTAATTTGATAAGCTAACGGTTTGATAGTTAAAATATAGTTATTTAATTCTTGTTTATGTTAATATTGGAATTTTCTTGATGAATATCAAAGTGACTATGTAAAAATATGATAAAAATTAAAATAAAAATTTTTAGCCCATAATCATAGTTACATAAAAATAAGGTTTTTAAATTAATATAATTATTTATTTAGACTTTTATTTTTATATATAATTAATGATCATTGAGCTTTAGTCTTGGTTTTCATAAAATTATTTATTATTTTGAATATTAAATATTAATATTTATAATTTTCCTGACGAAACTTTCCATAGAAAAGCGAAATATTGAAAATAATAAAAAAATTTATAAAAAACAAGACTAAAGCTCAATAATCATTAATTAAATAAGATTTTTATTAAGAGCTGACTTTTGTTCATAAGAATTATATGAATTTAAAGTCGTTTTAAAAAGATACCGACTTTAGTTTTACTATGATTATGGCCCTTTATCTTTTTTTAAACAATTTTTTTTCTCTACTCTTAACCCATCATACCAAAAAAATTAATTATATTTATATAAATTACATAATCAGCAATAAGCCGAAAAAAAAATTCTACTTTAACTGAGCTTAGTTTATTTTAAATAAGAAGTATCTTAACAAAGTGATCTTTTGACCAGTTTAGTTAATGAGTCAAAAATTTCAAAAGAATTTTAACAAAAATAATCCAAGTTTCTCCTTATCAGCAACTCCCAACTTATAGGTCGCTTATGGATAGCAACCACATTTAAATGGTGGTACCAGTTGACAAATTGGTATTACAAAAAGCAACTGAAAACTGTCAATTTCAGTTGCTATTTGAAATATTTTTTTTAATCAATATTTTATTATTTCTGTTATATATTTAGTGAAAATTAAAGCAGAAAAGGAATTATTTTAATCATGGAATACTAAACTTTTTATAGATAAACACATTTTAAAATATTTTTAGTCTAAATAATGGTAGTGGTGGTGGTCGTGAGGCCCGTACTTAGTGGTGGTGGTCTTGGACCCCAAGTAGTTGCTGGTGATGGTCTTGGACCCCTCGTTGTTGGTGGTAGTGGTACCTAGCTATTGCTTAGTAACTTTTTGAATTGAAATTTTATAAAATTGTATTTTCGTTTAATATGAATAACAAGACTTATTATTAACTTATTAATTAAGGCTGCAGGAAAATGTTGCAAAGAGCCGGATAAAATAATAACAGCAATAACAAGAAAATAAAAAATAAAAGGTACGTATAAAAAGTACATGAACTGGATTGCACACTACTTTGTAGTAAAACAAACAAAGTAAACTAATTAGTCAGCTAAGTATATTCGAGACATTTATAGGTCGTTTATAGGGTTTAACTTCTTAATCATTTGACATATAAACAATCAAATCAAAAAAGACGGCTAGTTAGCCCGCCAAACATCAATATATATATCTAACGACAAAAAATGAGCACCTAAGTCAAAGTAGTAAACCCGGATATACGAACTTGTGTACTCTAAAAGTAAGCTGGTTTTCAAACAGACTACCTTTGAACATTAAAAAATTTGTATAAAAAAGCCTAGATGATAGACAATTACAATTATCACACATTCATTATTTCTTGCTCATTTTCAAAATAAAATTCAATGAAAGACCATATTTCCTTTTTTTTATTAAATTTTTTTTTTTATTAAAAAAAAAAAACGTTTTAATTCTTTTTTTTTATTTTTCTTTTTTTTATTTATTTTTGTATTTTCAATGTGTGAAAACAGTATTTTAGAAAACTTCTTGGCAACTAAAAATCGTTGCCATTTATAATAAAAATTTTCATTTTAGGTGAGTTGGCCATTGATATCCATAATCGACCTATTAAAGTCTAATAAAAAACAGATTATATGCTATTGCTTAACCACAATTAAATTATCAAGATATTATAAGGAAATCAATTTATATATTGTCATAAAAGCTATAAGTTCATTGAGAACAATTTACAAACAGATTAAGCAAAATTTTTGAAAATATATTCAGTATAAACTTAAATTTGAGAAATGAAGTGGCTATGAAATTTTTTATAATGTGAGTTAATAATTTTAAATATGTGGGTTTTAGTTAACTTTAAAATTTTTTTATATTAAAATTAAATACTTATATAGCTTCTGTTGATATATTGCGAATTTTAAAATTCATACTTAATTAATGTGGGAATACTGACTAAACATACTTAAAAACCCAACGCTGGGACTAACAAAAAAGAGAGGTAGACAAAAGAAACTGAAGTAGAGCAGTCAGGGACAAGCACTGAAAGTAAAATAAGCAAAAATAGAAAACATCATTATTTATCGTCCATTAAGTTATTTATATTTCATAATTAATAAGAACCTACCAATGTAAACATAAATAAAATAAAATAAATAAATCACTTTTATAATTAATAGAATTTATATTAAAATTTAATAAAAGAAATTAGTTCTAGTAGTAACTTTGACCATCGGCTTCCAGGGTCAAGGCATTCAGTATTTTATAACAAAGAAAAAATTATTTCAATGAAATTTATTTTTTAAGCTTTTAGCCTTTAACGGATACTAAAGTTTACGTTTTGAATTTAGCAATTCCCCTGGATATTTAAGTTGTTTGGCACAGTATTAAAGTTTCTATTTTATATATTTTACTCGTGTTGTTGTTTTTATATTTTTTGCTAATTTCAAGTTTGTTTTTTAAGTCTTTTGTTTTTTCATATTAAATTTTTTTTGCCTTTTATGCTTAAACGATTTTGAAACTCGGGTCTTAAGACTTCAAAAATTCAAGTTCGTATCTTAAGTCTTTTGTTTTTTTGCAATATTAAAGTTTGTTTTTTTTTTATTTTGTCTTTTACTTTTAAGCGTTATTAAAGCTTTCTATTTTTTTTAAAGAAACTCAAGTTCATGTCTTAAGTCTTTTGTTTTTATGTAATGTTAAAACTGGTGTTGTAAAACTATTTCCTCTATTTATTCATGTAATTATAATGAATAATTTCCTTTAATTTTTTCATAAGCTAATCTTTCCTTTTATAAAAAATGTCATGCATTAAACGAAGTTAATATGAATAATTTTAAAACAGTTTTCTTATTTTTCTCAAACTTTTTATCTGGCAAACAATTTATTTTACACATTCATATTTGAACTTTTACTGCTGTAACTATGTAAGTGCAGTCATGTGCGTACCCTTTTGTTGCCATCCTTAAGACTAAATGTGCCAAAAAGAAATAAAATATAAAAAACATATGCTGAAATGACTACAGCTAAGCTAAGCCCCCAACGCTAAGTGACTTTTTGGTAACCTTGGTTTTCTGCATTTACTTAAGGCTCAGAGTAGATAAATGTGTGTAATTTCCTAAGAATTGCTTGTAAGAAATTTGTCATTTTTGCTAATAGATTTTTCTTTTATTGCAAATAGTTCTTAGAGAGATGACTAAAGGAATGTATGGGTGAGAGATAAGATTTACTTTTAAAAATATTATCTGTTATTCAAGCACTTAACGAAGAGTTTTGTACTCTAAAAGCATTGTGTCATCTAGTTATTAAAATTTTTTTAATGATTTATTAATCATAGAGAAAAGCAATTACAAAACTGCAAGTTTTTGATTAAATTTTAACAGCTGATACGTTGATATTCCTAATTTAATTTTTCTTCCTTTAACTTTCTTTTCTGTAATTGGTAAACCATGTTTATAAATTTCAAGCAAGCAATTTTCAAGTTCAATAGAACAGAAAAATTAGAAAAAAAAACGCCAATAACTCCAAAAAAAAAGTAATAACATCATAAAAAATATCCCTCAACAACAGTGTTGTTCACATTTCCCAAAGGGTTTTTAATAATGTGATTTTTCTATTGCAGCCACATACCGCTGGTAAAGTTTATTTTCTATCATCATTTTTATTACAACTTCAAGTCAACAAACAGTTAAAAGTGTTTTCATTTTAGTTGGTTTCTTCAGCATTAATTTTAGTGGCAACAAAATACAATGCAGTACAAGAACTCTATATTGAACTCTCTGCACAATGCAAACTAAAATAAAAAGAAAGAATTAAAAAAAATATATATAAATCGACAACAGCTACAGAATTTATAAAATGTTTGCGTGCAAAGTGAAATGATCCCCAGGGCAATATAACACTTTACGTTGGCTCAGTCTTTTTTATGATTTTCACAAAAAGCAGAAAATAGAATTGCAGCAAAATAAATGAGCAGGCAGGCAGGCAGGCATACGTCATTTAAAAATTCAATGGCAACAACTTAATAAAATCTATTGGAATTGATTTTGAAATTAAAGCACAAAAAAGGAATTATTTTAACTGGTAAAGTTATTTTATTTTTATTTATTTTTTGTTTCATGTTACAAACAAAAGTTGGTAAATATTTTTTTTATGTTACAAGGAAAAGTTTTAAAATAGTTTTTTTTTTTGTAATTTAATTACAAAATTTTCTATTATGAAAGGTTTGATTTTAATTAAAATAAATTTATAGCCTTTAAAATATTTTTATAAAATTTTTTTAAACAAAAATTTGTTTAATTAAAACTTTTGTCAAGGTTTTGAAACATCTGGCCAAAAATATGACATTAATTAAACTTTTTAGTAAAAGTATTCAAAAAAATTCCACTTCAGGTTATGCCCATTTTTGTAACTGTCGTGCACATAAAAATAATTAAGAAACATAAAATAAAAAAATAGTTACAGTCATGACCATCGTCGTGAATAAAATTCAAGTAGATCTCTTCAGTAAAATTTTTATTCTTTACCCTCTCACTGTCATGGTCATTATTTTTTTTATTAAGTTTATTAAATTGTTGAAAGCTGTCAGAAGATTTTTTTAATTCTCTATTGCTTCTGCCTTTTTAACTGCTTAACGAGTTAAATGGCACTTCAGTTACAGCTAATGTAATTATTTGTCTTAGTACTACTAGAGTTTTGTTGTAAATCAAGTCGAAAAAAAAAAGGTTTGTGAAATTTGATTTAAGGATAAAGTAGATTTTTTAATTTTAGGTTAAATATTGAGATTTAAACACATTTTGTATCAAAAGTATGAGATAAAAGCTGCAAAGTTAAAAATAAAACACATTTAATGAACTGAAAAGGTTTTTTTACCTTTTAAAATAAATTTTAATTAATAATTTGCTTTAAACAGTCAACTGCATAAAAACCATTTTTGCTTGATAAAGGATTATTAAAAAATTTGTTTGAAAATATTTCAAGTTCAACAATCTGAAATTTTTATTTGCAGCTTTTACAATTTTGAAAGAAATTCGAAATAATTTGGGCTTACTCTGATTTTAACATTTGCTTTCAAAATATTTTTCATAACGATATCGTTTTTGTATGATCTTTTTTGTTCTTTCAACTTATCGTTCGCCTGAAAGAAATCTAAATTAGTTTTCTTTCGCTTAGCATACGAAAGAAAATGTTTCTTCTGCATTGTGAAATAGGTAATTAAATTAATTATAAAAATTTAATTTTTAAATATTTTTTTTTTTCTTCAATCAAATAAATTTTTCTTTAAGTTCAAACTTCAGTTTCGATAGTATTTAAATTTACAAAGATTCTAATGGGCTTGAAACGTAAGATAGCAGCTCTAGGCCTGAAATTATAGGACTACATTTCTGAAAATCTATTCCAGTGAGAAGAACAGCTTCTAATTTTTAGGTAAATAATCAAACTTTAGAGATTTGAGCTCATTAATATTTCAAAGAAGCTCGTCAAATACACAAATTTATATTCTTTCTAAAGGCCGAGCTCCTCTAAATGTACTAGCAAGCATAAGATTAAAATTGCTATAAAATTCGTGATGCATTACCAAAGAAAAAATTCAATTAATTTAATCTGAAATTTTGCATATATAATCACTAGAGCAAGGATTTTCATGCAAATACATGTTTTTACTCACTAACTTAAAATCGATTCAAATATTTTTTTGAATTTTACAATTTATTGACCGGGTAAGAGGAGCTGGTTTGCTAAATTAGAGCTTATTAAAAAATTTGAATTAATTAAACAAAAGTGCTTAATGATCTTGGCCTTAAAAATATTTTTATTGGTACAATTATCATGATGAATTTTTCTAAAATAATATTGCAATTGTTACTTTGTAAAAAGAATAAAAATCATTAATTTTTTGAAAATATTACTCTATATTTTTTGAATACGTCCAGTCAAACTTATTCTAGTTTCTATTGCCACAAACACAAAAAAGAACGTATGTGTATGACTTAAAAAAAAATTTTTTTTTTATTTTCAACTCTTTACTTTCGACTTTTTATACAAACAATTACGAGTACATTTACACAAATGCTTCCTGTAACTTCATACATAAACGAACTTTTATATTTAAGGATACCTGCTGGTAGTGTTAACAACATAACTACCATTGAGTTGAATGTGTACACATGTACACATTTCATTTGGTAAATGCAAAAGCTGCGAATAACACTCACGTACACAAGTTTATGTGAAGAAACATTAAAAATATCACACAAAAACAACAACAAAAAAAGTTACTTTAGTTTAAAACAAAGTCTAGGTAGAGAAGAGAGAAAAAGCTCTACAAAACAAATTCTTTAAATAAAACCAAATAATTTTCCAAAAGAAAAAGAAGATATTTTCGACTTACACAATATTTTTTTTTTTAATTTCATAAAAGAAATATTATTTTAATTACAGTGAGTATTAATTATAGCTGTTTTTTTTCTTAGGTAAGTTTTATTTATAATTTTTCTTAATAATTGTTATTACATTTCACCTTTCCTTTTCTCAGTTCAACAATTAATCTTTAATGCCCACATTGTTATACGATAATTTTCATTAAACTTGCAGCACATGCACTTTATCATGCGTGCTTTGTGCTCTGAATGTTTGTACAGAAAAGATAAAATAATGAGACAAATTAATGTATAGCAATTAAGTTAAATGAAAATGAAATATATAAAGCTTTTTGTCTTTTTGTTTAAATTTTCATTATATACTTCTTATTCACTCACATTGCATTCATGGCAGACAGGTAGTTGTAGTGATGATAGTATTTTAGTGGAAAGTGAATGAACTAAATGTCAATGCTAAAACTTTATTTAATTTTGTTGAAAATGTGAAAAGACAGTTTTGTGAGGAATTCCAAAAACGTGCTTTAATTACAATAAACTTTGCAACAAAAAAAAAATTAAAGTTTTTCATTTGTACTGAAAATATTTTATAAGATAAAATAACACCAACTTAACTTGTAGTTTCTGTATAAATTAAATCATATTGGTTATAGTTTTAAATTTATATTATCCTGTTTTATAAATCAGTAAAGGGAATATGCAAATTTTTTTATGTGTCCTGCTTTTTTACACACTCCTTTATCCATGTACTGCAAGTCCTTTTAATTTTTTTTTTCTTGATAAAGACAAACACTTTTATTATGTTAAGCTCTCCATTAGGCAATTTTTACAGATGATTTAACTTAGTTTTTTCTTTTTTTTATATCCATTTGTATAAATATTTTTCATCTTTAGTTTTACTAAACATTTTTGGCATAAAATTTAAAGGCATATGGAGAATTGAAAATTAAACTTTTGGGATTTTTATAATACTAACTTTGTGTATATGCTTAAGAATAGGTATTCGTAGTGTTTTGATATAAAATTGTTAAATTTTTCATACAAATTTGTCACAATATCGATTTCAAGTCTACCTTAATTTTCTTTGTATAAAAGCATTAAAAGAAGGGCACTGGAAAATAAAAAAAATTAAGAATTTTTTAACTTATTTAACTTAATTTACTTGAATATAATTTCAAGATTAATCTTAAGCGAAAGTTTTTTTATATATAATTTGATTATTATTCCCATTCTTATAAAACTACATGTTTTTGCTCAGTCTTGTCGGTTAGATCTTTATTACTTGCTTCGGTATCTTTAGAGTGCAGAGAGCATATATATAAATTACTTTACAAATGGCATTTTAATCAACCAAAGTTGTAAATAAAGTATTTCACTCACTTAAAAGTATAATTTCACTTTTAAAACTTTAAAAAGTAGGCTTAAAAGTGGGCATGGCTGTTCTAAAAATATATCGCAAAATTCTGTGGGTGTTCCCATAGGTTAGTAGGTAGCGTACTTACTTGCTAATCTGGGGTTCGCAGGTTCGATTCCTGTCTAAGCCCGGGGTGTTTTCTGAAGACAAGAGAGAAGCTTTGCAGCTTTGTATTGTTTGTTTGTTTGTTTAAATAAAATTGTAATTGTTTGCCCTCAATAATTGTAAAAGTAGCATGATATTCAATTCCTTGGAGTAAAAGATTATATGTGTCAAAATTTTAGACAAATTCTTTGAAAGAAAAGTTTGTATAGTGAAAAAATACATAGAAAACGAATTTTATTAGATAAAGTCAGGTTTTTGTGAAACATATAGTAGATTGCTGTTGTTACTTTAAAACTACAATTAAGTCCGAAATTATAAAAAAAAATTATCTGACATTAAACTATCTGTGTACACACAGAAAACAACTACGGTTGTGAGAACTAAATATGTTTCCAACCAAAAATTCATGTGTTTTCAGTTAGTAAAACTAGAATTCGATAATGCAGGTCAAAAATTAGTTCTGTTAAAAATATTTCGAGCTGTAAGACTGAACTTCTATTATCAAGATTAAAAATTTCGATTAACACAACTGAATTTTTGATTGGAAACAAATTTAGTTCTCACAACCGAAGTTTTTTTCTGTGTGCCTTGGTTTTAATCAATATCTTTTAGTAATATGTTTGACATTACAAAAAGAAAAAAAAGTGGCTTCTGTCAGTGTTACAAGGTTACGCTTTATATACATACGGGCTGTTATATTTAAAAGTGGTGTAAGTTATTTAGCGGTAATTTTAGTACGATATAGAAATCATGTGTTACAGTCAAGAAAAGTAAGAGACAGAGATATTTCCTTTATAATGGAAACGGTTGGCGATTCTTTCTAAAAAGAAATTAGTTATTGATGAGATTTTAGATGACAAAATTATTTAAAAATTTTTTTAATGATATAATCGTTGATATTAATAAAACAGAAGATCTTAAATGCCAAATACACGACAGTATGTTGGGCGCCATATAGTGATTGTGTCAGCCGATTGACCATGTTTGTAGTATGATTGTACCAGCTACTTGTGTAAAACCAAAATGAGTTTCTATTTTTTTGATTGCACCAGGATGCTGTTATGGTGTCTTGTAAATTAACTCATTTAAACAAAATTTTTTGGTAGGAATTAATCTATTTAGAGGATAAAGAAGCGAACATTATTTCAATCGTGATATAAATAGTAAATGCTACAACAAAGTAGTAGCAAAATTACAAGAAATAAATTCAATTGTGTCAAAAAAAAAGTCTATAATAAAAGTGGCATTTCACTGTTTTAATTTCTTTTTCTATTTAAAATCTTAATTTTTTCTTGCTTACATGAGAAAATGAAAGAAACCTTTAAAAAAATAATGCTGTACAAGTTAAATCACAATTAAACCACCTAAAATTTTTAAGTTTTTTGTGACAAATTCTTTAGTAAGAAAATCAATTCTATTTTTCTAAAACTCACTCAAGTTAGACACTTTTGAATTAATTTGTTGAATTATTTATTATAGTAATTTTGATGTACTTCATGAGACTTGGCTTAAAATTAGAATTTTTTGTTTTTTAATCAATTTAATTTGTAAAAAGACTATTTTTTGTATAATTTAATATTTAATATCCTATATTTTATTAAGCTTTACATGACGATATTTATTTAAAATCAATAATTTAAGCATAATTTTTGCCTTTAGCTTTAAAAGTCTGACTGGTGTCTTAATATGAAAAGAATACAAAATGGCTAAATAGCTATTAGAATGTCTAGTGCCTTAGGAAACAAAAATATTTATGACTTTATTTAACATAAGGTTACTCTAATATACATATTTAAAATAATTTATGAACAAAAGTCAAATAAATTAGGAATAGATAGTAATTAAAACCACTTGTAAGTATTTTTTACAAATACTTTTGGTGCAATTCTTTCTAGTGATCTTGTTCATGTTAGTTTTATTTTGTTTTAGTATCGAACTCTATATCGACCAAGTAGTGTCAAAGTTTTAAAATTTTTCATATAAAAAGATTAAAATTATTAAAATTTTTATGCTGACTCCTGCATACAAGAAATTATGTTTCAGACTATACAGAAAACAAAACAAATTTTGTTTGCACTATTAGTTGTTTAATAGTTTGTCTAGCAACTAAAGTTTTAAATTATTAAATATCATTTATGTAAAATCTTGATTTCACTGAAATTATAACTCTTATTTTTAATGCTTGCAACTCAATACATTATGTTTTACATGAGTAATAGACTTAAAATTGAATAACATCAAATAAAAAAAAAAACTCTGACAGAGAGAAAAAAATATTTCAATTAAAAATTGTTCTATCAGTGAAATTAATATCAAGATTAAAACTACGCACAAGCAAAATTGTTTTTCACAGCAAAAATTGAGTATTTTTTTAACACACATACACTCAGAAAATATCTGTAGTTAAGAAAAAAAATATACTAAGATTATTTAAATATTATTAATATTAATAAAAATTTATTATTAGCTTTTGCATTTAGATATATTAATTGATTTAAAAAGAAAATTAATTGATTTAAAAAAATTATTTTTTCAAGCTTAAGGTAGAACTTAAAAATCAATCCTGTATTTTAAAATTAATTGTAAAGCGTTCTTTTCGTTCTATAATTATTTTAACGTTATTAATATTATTTTTGTTTTTCATTTAGCTTCCTTTTTATATAATTTATTAACTCAATATTTCGCTAACCTTTGGTAAGTGAAGTAATTAAGATAATAGAAATTAGCATTTTAGTTAGCAGCTGACACTTTTTTAATAAGCTAGCCTTTCCAATTATATAATTTTTTTGTATATATGTGATAGCGCATAGAGAAAGGGACCTAAGAGTAAAAAAAAATAAATTTTCAATTTTTATTTTTTTTTTTTTGATGTGGACAAAATCTGAGCATCGAATGAGACCGATCCCAAAAGTGTTATCTCTCAGAGATATGCGCGTTTTATGAAAGTGAAGTACACCAAAGATACACGTATTTAAATTTTTAAAATGGCTCTCCTGAACAAAACCGGTTTTTACCCTTAGATCATTTTCTTTTTTGCGCGTCACATATATATATTTTTTTGATATTTAAGAAGAATGTGGAAAGTGAGAAAAATTAATATTTCGCTAAGATACTGAAGAGTATATAAAACTGAGCATAGCCGAATTTAATTTCTTTTTATTTAAAAATTTGATTGTAAATACCTATTTCTTTCTTAACATTTATTCGTAATTTGTAATTGCATACAAATAAATGTGATTGGCCACAATTAGAAAAGTATACAAAACCACTCATAGATTTTAATACAATTTTTTTTTTTGTATGAAACTCCATTTTTGCGTAATTCAATTCTTTTTTGTGTGCTTGTTCCAACTCATATATTTATGGGAGATCTCTCTTTCTCTCTCTCTATATATATAAATATATATATGATTTATCCATTATGGACGTGCTTTCTCTCTTTATCTCTCTTTATCTCTCTTTCGCAGAGAGCTTTAGTATACTAAAAAGCAGTAGATCTTTTCTGCTGTTTTGTTGTATTCTGAAATAGAGAGACATTTTTTTTTTTTGGAAATTTTGTTGTTGTTGTTTTTTTTTTTTTTTTGGTACAAAGGCTACATTATTAGTGTGTTTAATAAACAGTTACTTTTTAGTAAACTAAACCAAAAACAAATATATGAGTTGCCATAATTTGTCATTACAAGAGAATTTCATTGGTGGACAAGTCTAAAAATGGATGATGAGTTAAGAAAGTTAAATACTCAATAAATAAATGACTGAATTACAGGATGTAATTAAAGTAAATTATAAATATTAAAATTACCTGAGGCTAGATGGTAATTTAACTTAATAATAATTGTGTAACTAAATATAATATTATAAATTTTAAAATGACAGAGGTGAAGATGAATTTTTTAAGGTTTAATATTTTTAAATATTTTTTTTCTAAAAAAATACATCAAAATCGATATGGTGCGGCTTCATGGATTAGTGGTAGTGAAAACTACTGGAATGTCGATTTCAAAAGTATATGGTTGGTTCTGATATTACGACCGAATTTCGACATACTTGTTGCTATTGAATGATTTCAAAGGAATGACGAATATCTAAAAAAAACTCTCTTAAATTACAGTTTAAAAAATTGGCATAAATTGGAAGATTATATTTTAAATAAACTTAAAAACATCCACAAAATTATAAAATATATTTTTTTTAACAATATCAGTGAATAACGAACTTGAGTCTGAAAAATTATTACGAAAGACAAAACACTATTGACCTCATTTTAAAAATATTTTCGGCAAAAATGTTTAAAGAAAATTATTTTCTATATATAATTATAATTATTGAGCTTTAGTCTTTTTATAATAATTATTTATTATTTTCAGTATTTCGCTTTCCTGTGGAAAGCTTCGTCAGGAAAAAAAAACTTCACAAGAAAGCGACATATTGAAAATAATAAATAATTCTTATAAAAAGACTAAAGCTCAATAATATTTAATTATATACATATATAAAATCAAGAGTCTTAATAAATAATTATAGAAAATTATTTTCAGCAATAATTTAATTATTAATTTTTTAGTTTTGTTAAATATTTAAAAAGAAAGGGCAACATTACAAAATAGGAGTATTTAGCTAACACAGTGAAGTGTACGAGTATATAAAACTCGGCATAGCCGAATTTAACTTGTTTTATCAACTTAATGGTTAGTATTTTATTTTTTTTATATAGTGTAATTAATTTTTGAGTTTTTTAACAGCCCGAAGGCATTATAAATCTTTCTTATTTAATTTTAGTTGTTTTTTTTTTTTAATTTTTTTATTTTTATAAATTTAAAAAATAACTCGCTACAAAATTGTAATTGATTTAAAATTGCTTTTAAAACATTTTATATTTAATAAAATTTTTTTAATATTCTGAGTGTATAGTAAGCTGTTAACATAACTTGTGATTGCGACAACGAAATTAACACACAGCCGGAAGCTGTAAAAAATCACACAAGTCGAGAATTAAAAAAAAAATAGGAAAACAAGAAAATAAAATGAATACAAAAAATTTAATAATTGGCAAAATCACTTCAGGCAATAAATATTCATACATACTTGCAGTGTGGGAGAGTTTTGAAATAGAAAACGAAAATTGATAAATAATTCATAATTTCCTGCTGAAAATTATTTAATAACGAACAAATTCGGTAAAATATAATTTTTCTTTCGTAGTGAATACAATCTATAAATGGAATTAATTCACTATTTTAAATTTTAAAAATATTTTAATAAATTTTAATTCTCAAATTGTTTAAGAAAAACTCGTGTATGAATACTATATTTATTTATATTATAACGGCTTTAGAGATTCATAAAAAAAAAATTAAATTCTATTTAATGAAAAATGAGATTTTATTTAGTAAATTTTGTATAGAGTAGTTGTACCAACACAGAGATGTTTTTCAACTTTTATATTGTGTAATATCAACATGTAAATGAGACTCCTAAAAAATTGTTTGTGTTAAAAAACATAAGCAAAAGCTTCTGACTAAATTTTAATTAGTTTATTTTTTTTAAATATGCAATAATACGTTAAAAACAAATAGGTTATTAATATACCCTATAATGTCCTACAATGTCAAACACTGAAAATCAACAGTTTGGCAGCACAAATAAGAGAAAACAAAAATTAATTCCAATAGTAATTTTTGGCTCTTCAATAAAACAACACAAAAGAAATTAATTAAGTAAATTAATTAAGTAAATAATATTTTTTCTTAAAAAAATAGTTTTTAAATTACAATGTGCTTAAATCTACTTAAAATTAAATTAAAATTATTAAAGAAAAGTCGTTTTAAACAAAAAATTATAAGCCTTCTGTAAAATAAAAGATTTTAAAGAAAGTATTGTGAAATTGAAACTTAAAAAACAATTCATGTATCGGCAACGAAATTCATGTTAGAGTTGCTTTTCCAAAGTAAATAGAGATTCAAAATTTGGATAACAGATGAATGAATTTGTTAAGGATTAAATATAATTTTTATTTTAGAAAAAACTTAATTTTTTTTAACTTGATACTTACAATTTAACTAGAATAAAATCAGTCTTTATCGGTAGATTATGATTAATTGAAAATTTGTTTATGAAGCTCTAAGATTAAATAATAAAACTGAATAGTATTAGACGCTTAATATTTCTTGAGAATTTTTAAAAATCAAAAATTTCGTAAATTTCGAAAAAATATTTATTTTTTTGTATAATTTTTCTCAATCATTCAGAAAAAACAAATTTAGTACTAAAAATGTACTAGAACTAAATTAAAGCCAATATAATTTAGAATTATTTGATATTTAATTTTCGTAGCAAAATCGTATAAGTCATTGCAAAATTATGATAATATGTGTGAACCAGGCTCTTTAAAAATCTCTTATTAAAAAAAAAAAAAAAAAAAAAAGAAATATGAAATACTGATGATTTTTATTGGGAGACCTTAGCGTGTCAGAAAAAATAGTGGTTATCCAATGTGTATATCTTACTAATATTATAAAGCCGAATGCTTGTGAGTGTGGATGTTTGTTCCTCTTTCACGCAAAACCTACTGAATGGATTTTAATGAAACTTTACAATAATTTAGCTTATACATGAGAATAACACATAGGCTATAATTTAAGAAGATATTGTGTAAATTGTCCAAAATATAACGATAGGTGTCAAGTAAGTAGGAAAAAATTCTACAATCGGTGACATGTTTTGGCGTGCGCCGAAAATATCGTTGAAGTTAATGTATGAACGATATGTTTATCATAAATAGTCCTACAAAAAAGTCAGTCTTATGTGTAAGCAATTATCGTCAAAATAGTGAACCATAATTACAATAGAAATTGATAACACTGGTCGACAAAAAAAAAACTTTTTGTGTGTAACATGAAAACTTTTGTCTTGCTATGTTTAGGAAAAGGATATGGATAATATAAATAAAATTAGAATGCTTCCAATACAAATAGTTTTTTTGTAATTAGATGTTATATAAATTTAGAAAATTTGAGATTTTGTTAACAAAAGTAAGTTATTTTATTATGTTACAGTATTAATTTAAATAAAATTTTATGATTTTCTGCTGTATTTTGCTTCAGGTACATCTCGTTGTAATGTCCAACAGTAATCCGCTAGCATACGTGGACTCCACTTGCCCTGGTATCGTTTTTCCATGGTAGAAATGTCTTGGTGGAATCTTTCACCATGTTCATCGCTGACGGCGCCCAAATTTTCATGAAAAAAGTCTAAATGTGAATGAAGGAAGTGTATTTTCAATGACATATTACAACCCAAAGCCTTATAAGCAGATAGCAGCTCCGCGACAATAGTTTTATAGTCATTTGATCGGTGATTTCCTAGAAAATTGTAATAAATTCCATCCCTTTAATCTAGAGCCCAAAAGTTCTGCCTGTTGTTTGGAGAAATTTAAGTCACGTACCAAATCGTTAAGGTCTCCTTGAGAAAGTAGATGTGGCTCGTTAGATGAGGAAGCTTCTTGAAAGTCAGGATCTAATGCGTCGTTTTCCACTGTTGATGGCGTAGCGGTCAAATCGGAACTTTCTGGTGGTTCTGGTACAGATAGTTCCTCACTATGAGGGATCGGTCTTTAGCAGATGTTGTAACACAAAAATAACAATCAGATGAGTGATTCGTTGGTTCTGTCCAAATTACGGCGATTGCAAATGGCATAGATCGAGATCTCCTCGCCCATCCAGTAAGAAGAGCCACACATGTAACACAGCAGATGTGTGGAACCCACGCTTTGTCTTGCTGTCCGACGGCAAAGCCAAAATACTGTTCATATAGCTTAGTCACTAATGGTGTCAAATTCCTTCGCTGAGTTTTAAAAGTAATGTTACCACAAATATAACAAAACCTGTCAGGATCATTTTTGCACTTTCTTTGCATTATTTAACAGTCGCTTAACTCAATAAATAGAAAAAAACACTATACTATTCACATAAATAAAATCTCTGAATGCAAAGGTGGAACAAAAATGGTTAATTTTAAATTTTACGGGTAGTAGCTGTAACACGAAAACTAGAACTGATGGAATCAAAATAAATACGGTGATAAAATGAGGGTATTTAGGTAATTCCAAATTGGTAAGTACCTTTCTTGTTACAAAATTTTGTTGACTAGTGTAATTTATTTCTTAGTAATTAATGACTGTATTTATTTGGTTGGTTTTTTCAACAATTAAAATTCTATTTGTAAAGGGATTTCGCTAAAAATTGATACAAACGCTTTCTAAGGATACCGACCGGACCGGCTGAGACCGGACAAAAAAATCTATTAGTGTTATATATTGTAATTAATCCCAAAAAAAAATTTATTTTTATGTGTGCTTATATCGAAATTGTGTTGGGTTTTTAAATTTATAGTTTTTCTCATGATAAATATTCTCATGACTTATTTATTCAGTACAATAAGTATCAAGTCTTTATATTTT
This sequence comes from Thelaira solivaga, assembly GCA_947397855.1. Classification (NCBI taxonomy): domain Eukaryota; kingdom Metazoa; phylum Arthropoda; class Insecta; order Diptera; family Tachinidae; genus Thelaira; species Thelaira solivaga. Next base: position 15,044,178 of record OX377611.1, on the reverse strand, counting down.
TAAAATTAGTGACTAAATAAAAATTATTTCTTCAAATCAAAAAAAAAAAAAAAAAAAGCAGCAAGTATTGAACTGAATTCCTAACCAGCATTTTAATTTGAATAAAAATATTATTTTTTTCAATTGAATTGCAAATAAATTTATTATATTTATATACAGCCAAATAATTTTAAGCAATATTATAAAAGTTGTCTGAATTCTTTTAAATTTTTATATTTTTTGAATATCCCTTGTTAAAAATAAATAAATAAAAAACTTACTTTTCCTTTCAAATATGATTTAAATTACAAAATTATAAAAACTTTAAACAAAAAAAATCATGTAAATTTCATTTATTATTTTTCTATTTCAAACATATATTTATCACTGTATGTATTTTAGAAACTCAACATGAATCAATCTGCATAAAGTATAAGCGCACAAAAGTAATTTATATTTTTTTTAACAGTTGAATAACAAGATTATTTTTTCAAGAAGAATAATAGCTGAAATGTCAGAACTTTTTTAGCAAGTGCTTAAAATTTTATATTACTTTAAAAAAAAAAAAATTTATTTTTTTTATATGACACTTAAGGTCAAAAGGTTTTAAAATTTTGGGAAACTTTTCACTTGAATGAAAGTGTAACAATAAAAATCTATGAAAATTTTTCAAGAAGTGACAACTTATTTCTTCATCTTCTATTATTTTCCTTTTCTTTAAATTTCCCATATTTCATATGCACAACACCAAAAATAAGTTATAAAAAATAAACAAATAAATGAAAGTAAAAGAAAATGCCACACATCAAATCTAAATCTTGGTTTTTTTAAATTCCTGCTGATGGTTAAAAAAAAAAAATAAAAGTGGGGGCTTTTATACAAATAGCACATATTTTATGTTTGTTATAAATCGTGCTAACACAAACAATGTGAAAAATGATGCTAACGCCAATTCCAGTTATGTCATTTATCAAAATGTTTGAACGAGTATTCTTATTTACTTCCATTTACAGTTTGTTTTGTTGTTATTTTCTTTTCTTTTCTTTATTTATTTGTTAATTCCCATTGTTTTTTTTTAAGACATTTGACGGTGCAAATTGTTTTTGTTCTTAGCACATATTTATTCCAGCAAAGGCTGTTCATTGGAAGTTTGTATTTAATACAATTACATCTTTTAAGGGAATCTGCTGATCAATACATGCAGTTTTATGGTCTTTTCATGGAACTCATAAGCTTCTTGACACGCTGTATGAAAGACCTAAGTCACTAAAGATTTTGAGTAGCGTCTAATGAAATAGCTGTATAGATATGCTTTCCTTTCTTAGTAATTATTGTACTAAGTAAACAATTTTTTTTTTTTAAATTTTCAATAAGAATATCACACCAACATAATTTGGAATTAAGCACGAATAAAGATTAAATTTTGTTAAACTTTGTAATTCCAAATAATTAAATAAAATATTTTTTTTTTAATTTTTTAAAAAAAGGTTCTGTGAAGACTTTGTCATATTTGCAAGTCAATTTTAATTTATAAAATATATATTTTCTTGTGCCAAGAATAAATAAAATTTAAGAAAAAAAAATCTTAAAAGTTTAAATCAAATTTATCAATTGGGACTTATAAAGTAAAAGTAAACAATTTTATTAATCTTTACGTTACCAAAAAACAAACTTTTTAACCTACTTTTTATACGGTCATAGTACCTACAGGGAGGGCATTGTATGAAACAAACCATTAAAATGTAAAAGCTTACATTCTACTTGATATGCAGTTGGTGTATCTTAAGCCATAACAAGGCTTTTTTGTATGTGAGTATGTATGTACATATAATTTTCTTATTGCTACGGAAAGAAACACAAACACAATCTTTAAGATGTGAAGAACATTTGCAAATATTGTTTTTTTTTTTTTTACTTTTTCAAACTTGTATTGTATTGCCAAAACAAAAATTACATTTTAATAACAAGATTTGCTAACATATTTATTTTTTATGTGATTTTATTTATAGGATTTAAGTAAATCCAATTGATGACAATGAGGATTTTCTTATATTTTTGTCTTCAACTTAAGCTTACATACAAAGTTTTTCATGGCAAATTGATGTGGGGTAACATATGTTTCAATAGGCCATAAAATATTTTTTTTGCTAAGAAAAATGGGGAAAATTCAATTTAAGTACACGAATATTCTGTTCACTCTAACATAAAGTTAAGGGTAAAAATGTCAACAAATACAAAAAATGAAAAAGAAATTTAACAGTAGAAAAATTTTAGTCACCTTTTGCTATCCAATAAAAGGCAGGTGCAAGTTTATATATAATAAAAAAGAAATTGGCTCTAGCAGAATGATCTTTTTGATTCATTTACAAACAAACTGCAATATTCATTTAAATTTTATTTAAACCTTTTTTGTTTAAAAGAAATGCTTATGATTTTTAAATTTTAATTCGGTTTCTTTTCATTTACTTTTATGCTGGGAAGTATATTTTACCTTTCGGTAGTTCGTTCAAGGTTGAATATTTTTGTTTTAATTTTTATATCCAAAAAATTTTAATAGATTATCAAATTTCGAATGAGCATTAAAAGCTATAGATACCTCGCAGCTGGCAACAGCATTAATCGCTTTGCTTGCGATATATTTTTTTTCATTTAATCTACACACCTACTTAAAAAGGAAATTATCACAGTCTTAGCCCTCATCCTAGCCTCATTAACAAAATGGCCGTAATAAAATTCACTTAAAAAAACTACATAGAAAAAACATTTGCAGCAAATGTGTTGTAATATTTTTAGCCAAACTTCAAGCAAGAGGCATTGTTATAGAAAATTATTACCCATTTGTTAAATTGACCAGCCATACTAGTATATTACTAGGTTGGCATACAAGTTTTACACCCCATGAAATGGCAAATGATTTTTTTTATTTATTTATTTATTTTTCTGTTAAAACTCATGTTTGCAATCAGAAAATAACAAGCTCCTATTTAAGATAAATTGTGGTAAAATTAATATAAATACGATAAAAAAAAAATTAAGGCAAAATATAATTTTGTATTAGAAAAAGAAAAAAAAGCTGGAGATGTGAGGCTAAACAATTTGAATCCAAATGTAAGCTAAAGAAAATATTTTTAAAATAAATTTATTTTAGCAATTCTGAGTAACTAATTAAGAACAAGAAATTTTTTTGAATTGGAACAAAATGGACGTACTCAATAAGGGACAATTAACTCTCATGTGAAATATTACAAAGCAGCCCTTCCATTCAACCAATTAAAAATTTTCAAAACAAAAAATTTAAAAAAAACGTTTAAGAAGGTTATACAACTTAAATATTTCAGGTTTTGCTTGTAATTAAACCGACGCCACATACAAATCGAACAAGTTGTCTAGAAATTTTTAAAATATTTTCTACAATGAGTCAAAAATTGCAAGCGATTTAAGTCGATAACGAATGTTACCATTTGCGCCTTGATAAAAAAAAACACAAACTGGATTAAGTCAATGAGTTAGCTTTTTGCCACAATTTTTTTTAATTTATTATTTATTTAGAAGCTATAATATTCCCGCAACCTATGCATTAGTAAAAAAAACCAAAATTACTGACGAATCTAGTAATTGCTGAAGGATTCATATCAGCAAAGTTTTCTTGGGCCAGTATTCTACAGGAATCATCACGCTTGACATACATTTTAATTGCTTACAATATCCTGTAAGAAGTTCATTTGATGCTGAGGTTCAGAACAACCTCTTCATACGAACACGATGACCTTAAATGTGTCCATAATATATTTTGTAGTAATTGATGCTTAAAATGTCATTCCATTTAATTTAAATTAATTACAAAAATTCTTGGCGAAAGTTAAGACTGTAATGACAGCGTTACGGCAACGAAAAATTTATTATTTGCCAACAAAGCACTCAAAACTATTACGAAAATAATTCAGTATTGAAAGAGTAAAATCTTTGGGTTAAAAAATATTCCAAAATATTTTAAGTGGAATTTCTTAAAATCTTTACACTCTCGGTATATAAATTATATAGTTCTGAATTTTTTATTCCACTAATATATTTATTGTTTTATTAATTTTTAAAAAAATATTTTTTTGCATAATTTTTTAATAATTTATTGAGAGTTCTGCAGTAATGTTAACTTAACAGAGCTAAGTTAACAAGTTATAGAACTAAAAAATGAATCTAACTCATTAAATTAATCCAGTTTATATTTCGAATACCGTTTAAAACAAGACTTTTTTTTATAAAGGCGCAAATGGTAGCATTCGTTATCGACTTAAATCGCTCGAAATTTTTGACTCGTTGTAGAAAATAATTAAAAAATTTCTAGACAACTTGTTCGATTTGAATATGGCCTCGAAATATTTAAGTTGTATTTTTTAAATTTTTTGTTTCGAAAATTTTCAATTGGTTGATTAATTGTGTAGCTATTGAACTCGATGCAGAGAATATTGTGATATATTTGCAAATAAATTCAAGTATTTTATGTACAAGCTTTCTTTTTCAGAATTCTGTAAATTTTCTCGTTTACTCAATATAAGAGATCACTCATACAGCTAAACTGTGAATTTGTTCTGGACAGACCCGAGTAGTTACTTCATTTTATTTTAATTATTTTAAAGTAATACCTGAAGTAACTAAAGGGAGGTGATACTGTAGGGGACTAATAGTTTTGTTGATCTCGCTTTCGCTTTTAAGAGATTTATGTTGTAATAACTTATATGATGAATAGAATAACAACAAAATAGCCAGCCAGCTAATAGCTCTGCTTTCTTTCCCATAAAAACTTGAATTCTAACAAGAAAACAAGCTGCAGCTACTTAAATTTTATTCTTTAAGTAATAAAGTTGATGTATCACTCTAAGAATGAGCTCTAAGTGAACATTTTTATAATTTTAAATGACTTTAAAGTAATAAATATTTTATATGATCAATTTGTTAAAGAAAATTTAATTTTCTTGCAAGTTTTACAGTGTAAATCTCACTAGCTATGGGATTCACACATCTTGTTGTATTTCAACTTTGATTGTCACAATATTCATCAGCAGCAACTGAGCAGCAATCTGAAACAATATCACTCCAGTTTACTATACAGCCATGAGTATCTAACTATTTGTGTTCATTGTCTGCAACCTTTTTTTTTTGTTCAATTTTATGACTTCAACGAGTGATAAACTCTTTCAGTAGACGCCTTTGGATCTCAGATAAGGAAGTAAGAAAATCAAATGGCGCCAAAATGTTTGTTATGGAGCATTTGTTTTGAAGTTAATTTTTTTTTTGTTTTAGGTTTTAATTGAAAAATTGTGTTTCTCTTTAACTGATCGTTAACAAACTCCAGTTTTAAGATCATTAAATAATTTGTCATCTTTGTTTAACAATAACATCATAAATTATTTTCATTTTATTTTATAAAGAATTTTTATCAGTCTTTAGAGAAGTTAGATTTTTATTTTTATTGCAGTGTAGCTGCAAAAATTGTAGCAAAATTAATTAATTAATTAATTGACTGAAATATTTTCACTTTCTTTTCTTTTAAGCTTTAGATAATTATTTATTTTTATATCAATATTTAATGTATAGTTTAATGCTGCAGCTTAGCATGCTTTAAATTAGAAAACATATCGTTGGCACATCTGTAGTTTAAAAATATTTAGTCCAAAGCAGTTAGTAATAGTAGCCATTTTATAAATTTTGTGTTAAAAAAATTTGTTACCTCTTTATGATTGTAAAATTCCCTTAATATTTAACTCAATGTCCCCTAATAAATTCCTGCAAATTCAGTTAGACATAAATTTTTCTAACTATTCCAAAACCGATTTAACAAATAATCTGTAGAGAATTCAATTAGTTATTGACGTGTATAGAAAATGATGTAACAAATTGGCAAAAGAAATAACAAACTACTCGAATTGAGTACATTTACAGCGAGATGTCATTCACGATAAGTAATTAGATCCAAGCCACGACCGGTTTCTCTTTGAGTGCCCGACTTTTCTGTTGCATATTTTATGAATTTTCTTTATATCAAAGTTAAGGGAAGTGGTTCAACACGGACTACCGTCAATCACCACATGAACCAACCCACTAATTTATTTGTTATAAAACGTTTTAAATGTTTCTAAAAATTATCTATTGAAACTCATAGTTGTGGACTCTAAAATAAAAATTTTCTAAAAATCAAAATTTTTGCAAAATATAATTTCAATTATTTTAATTTTTTTGAGTTAATTTCAAAACTAAATCCAAAGAAAAGGAAAGAAAGAACATTTAAACAAACAAGTAGAAAAACTATTCAAAAGGTTTTTATTTTTTTTTTTTTAAGGCAATAAAAATGACATTGTATTGTGCTGAAAATGCAGCTTTCCTATCATTAAGCTGAATCATTTTGTGGTTCTAAATTGAGAAAGTCTTAATGTATGAAAATATTTTTTTGTTTGTTTGTTGTATTTTACTTATATTCATGTTGTTGCTACTGTTGTTAATGAATTGTTTTTTTTTCATTTCTTTATTTTTGCTTGTGGTTAAGCATTTGAAAATGTTGCAAGAATTCAGTCCTTGTTGGCTTAAAGAAAAATGTTTGCTTTCATGTGAGACATTTTCGTTTAATTTTTTTTTTCTATTTATTTATTTCAATAATGAGTTTTAAAGTCAGTCTTTATAACTCTCTTGTATAGCTGTTGTTTGTTTATACGAGTAATTCTTTAAATTCCATCACACTTTTTCTTTTTTTTTTTTTGACTCCTTCATTTCATTTGTTTTCACTTCATCTGAATGCACTTGTACTGAGTGTCTGCTTTTAGTTATTCACGTATGTAAGTATTGTCTGCAATTTGTTGTTGTTGATGTTTGTATTAATAAATGAAAATTGGTTTTTGAAAAGCTGCTACTTGTGTCTGAAAACGTAAATCCACACAAGTGACACAATATAATAAATCCATCTTTCGCTAAAGGTAAAGATTTTTTTTTTTTTACTTTATGACTTTGAAACGTTTGTGCTTTGTTAGGATTTTTATTATTGTTGGCATGAGTTAAAAGTAAAGAGTAAGACAATCAACCATTAAAAAAAAAAAAAATAAATAATTAAAAAAGTGTATATAAAATTAAAATGACTTCTAACCAGACACCTTTTTTTTAAGATATATAGTCTAAGCTGAAGACATCATTATTTTAATTGGTTTTGCAGTTACAACATACACAATTCACGCAACCAGCTGATCAATTTTTTAAAGCCACAAAACATTTTTAATAATTTTATATACAAAAAGTTTTGTTTTAATTGAATAAACAAGACTTTTAAGTGTCTAAAATTTAATTAATTTATTTTATATAAATATTACAAACTACTTTCACATTTCTATATTTTAAATCTAGAAAATGAAAAAAAAGATTAAAAAGTATTTTTTTTTAATTTATATCTGTGCAATAATTTGCTTGCATGATCTGAATAGTATATTGAAAACAAACTGCTTTCTTTTAAATACAATTTATTAACTAGCAAATATAATAGAAAATCAATTTATAAAAAAGACACTTGTGTGGCAAACAATGGAAATAGTTTTCTTTAAATAGTGGACAAAAAGAAATTTTCTTTTTATTTATTTCACTCAATAAGAAGTAAAAATTATATTTAAGGGCAAACAACAAAAACAAATAAACATTTTTAGCCAATAAATAAATCTTTAAAAAAGAGGTTAAGCCATCTAAATGGAATTTAAAAAGGCTACTGTCTTTAAAAAATTTATTTATATTATATTTTTAAGCAATTTATAAATTTTCTACTTTTAGTAACCTAAAAAAAAAAAAAATATAATTGCTTAGAAACAGATGGGAAGGTTATTAGCAAAAATTGCAACAAAAAGTTTTGAGCTAAATATTTTAATGGTTAAATGCTTAACTAGTCTTGCTTTCTTTTAAATCTGTAAGCTATAAAAATATAAAAAAATTATGTTTTGTTTGAATTAAAAAAAAAAAATTTAAAGCTCTGATTCTCATAACAAAATATTTTATTTAAAACTCAATAAAATATTTATATGTGGATCCATTAAACAAGAATGGCAAAATAAAAAAAACTAATATCCATTTTAGCGAATATAGAGACAATGAGAAGGCAGAGGAACTCTTAAGGAAACAAAAGCTAATAGATTCATTGGCCCAGAGAAATGCCGAGGACTGTCTTGGAGCTGTAGAGCACTACAACTTTAGACGATTTAAAGTTTTTCTTCCAAAAATATTTTAATTTTTGCAAATGGTATTGCTTTAAATGCTATCTTGTTAATTGTTGTCACACCATGCTCTTGAATCGCACATAATAAAGTTAATAAGTGTTTTGTGACAACAATTATATTTTTTCTTAAGTCAATTTAAGCGTTATTTCAGTTTGCAACAGTTGTCAGAAATTTTTTGTAAGATCTTTTAATTTATTTTCAAATTAAGTTGATAAGTTTTTAAAATTTTTTTAGCAGCAACTGAAGATACAACTCTTACTCTAACTGATTTTCTTCATTCCTTTACCATGCAGGCATATTCTAGACTAAAAATTTTTTGGGTTTAGACTGAATTTAGAAAAGCAATGATTAAGCAGATATTTTTGATATGTTCATTCGTGTATACATGTTGTCATTACCTTTGGGAATATAGCCAGCTAAATAGTGTTTTGTGCCCTATTTAGAGTAAAAATAATTGTTGATAATTGAGATAATAATCTCAGCGATGTAGTAAAATGAGCATGCAATTTCTGCAATTTCGCCAATAACATCGACGGTTTTGTTATGAATCACAGGTTGGTTGCCAAATTTGAACACGAAATCAAGCAAGATGACATCTTTAGTCTATATAAATTACAATACCCGAAAAAGAAATTTAGACTTATGATACTCAGTAGACGAAAACCTGGAGCCAAATAATTTACAGTGATTTTCTGTAATCGAATATCTAAGAGCAGAATAAATTGAGAATACTTATTGCAGTTTCTAAATAAAAGAACTAATATTAAATAAGTGGTGATTCTATTACTAAATTACTACACTGAAAGAATTTTGTTTATTAATTCAATGAACCAAATGAATTTTTTTACGCCTCCTTTAAAAAAATTTTTTTTAAGAAGCCGTAATTTTAGTAAGATGGTATCTATATCTTACTAATAAATAAATAAATATTTTTTAAGCTTTTAGGTCTTTTTATATATTTTAATTATTATTAAATATTTCGATACGCATTCGTGTGTCTTTCTCAAGGAAAATAATTTTATAAATTATAAAATTATTTATTTATTTTCAGATAAAAAAGGTCAAATAATCAAGATTTATATCTTACTAATATTATTTTTAAAAGTGTACCTATACCATTCAAAAAGTAACAGCTCAATTAATGATAAAGTGTTATTAGACACATTTCATTAATTCAATTAAAGTTTCATTTATTTAATGACTTATTTCATTGAATCAATTTGTTATTTGTCTACTGAAATATTTATTTGTTTGGAAAACAATACATTTTAGTGGGAAATATTAATTTTTTTTTTAATTTACTAAAAGACTTAATCGCTTGTGTTATGAAAAGCGCTCATTACTTAAATTTTCTCTAAAAATTTAAGCCCATTAATAACAAGTACTTTTAAGTATAAAAATTAAAATTGTCATTAAACTTTTGCGTTTTACAAATCATTAAAAAAATTTTTTTTTTTATAAATTAAAGAGGGTGTTTTATTTGTGTTCTATGGAAAAAAAAGAAAACCACCACAACTTTAATATATAATTTTTTTTTTTTTAAATATGCTAATAATAGCCATTTAAAATATAAAATTTTATGCATACAAATATGTGTGTATTATATTATAAATAATTTAAAACCATAAACCCTTGTTGCTATTCTATTATTCTTTTATTTTATTCGATATGGTGACAGTTGTTGAGTTAATCTCAATAAAATTGTTACACGAGACACATGTTGAAAATTGAGACAGAGAGAAAATATATAAAGGTTGCAGTTTTTTTCTTTTTTTTTTTTTTAATTGTTAGTTGGGTTTTGTTAAATTTGTAAGCTACTGGTTTGACTTTGAAAGAAGGATTAATATGAAATATGAGCTTTTAGAAATATACAAAGCAAATTTAATTTAAGGTGGTGATTCTTGTCAATGAACTCAAAAGAAAGAAACAAAATTGTAATTATTGTCACTTTTCTGTGTGAAATCAAAACGAATGGAATTATGAAAATATTCGGAAAGTAACTGTTCCAAATTTTTACATATTTTCTAATTTATTTTTTGATGTTTTGATAAAATAATAAAAAAATAAATTATTATTCATGATTTTTTCTCTCAGGCTATTAAGCCTACATTTCCTTTTTTTCATAAGGAAATGTAAGCCTAATAGCTTGAGAGAAAAAATCATCAAAAGACAAACTAAAATTGAATCTGGGCAAAAATAAATCAACCAATAAATTATTATTGTTCGAATACTAAAATTTTTTTACATGGAATAAAATGAAAAAAAAAATAAGAAGTTTAATACAGAACAGATAAATAATTCGGTTTTTCAATCGAAAAAAATAATGCGTATCCGGAATACAGAACAGCACTGTATATTTTATTTTCTTAATTCTTTTTGTTTTTTTTAATTTCGTTAATGAAAAATGTTAAAAATTTGTTTCATAAATTAGTTTTTAATAATATAAGATGTTCCAAGAAATTATTTTTTGGAAAATTTATATCAAAGAACATAATGATTTTATTGATTTTATTGTGCATTCACACATTCATTGTTTCTATCATGTTTTAGTTCAACAATAATAACACTTCGTTGTCACTTTTTTTTATTTTATTAAAAATAATGGGCCATAATCATAGTCACAAAAAATAGGCTTGGATTAAGAGCTGACTTTTGTTAATTAGAATTATATGAACTTAAAGTCATTTTTAAAAAGATACCGACTTTAGTGTATCAATGATTATGGCCCAAAGTATTGAAATTAAAAAAAAAATAGATGAATTCCGATTACTTTTCATACTATTAAAAAACAATAGTAAAATTTAAAAAATTTTTTTAAACTAAAAAAAAATTTTCTTTAAAATAGACTACAAAAAAAAAACAAAAAAATTGAGCGCAGACTTTTTTTTTTTTTTTTTTTTTTTTTTTTTTTTTTTTTTTTTTTTTTTTTTTTTTTTTGACGAAATCCTGCTGTGACATGGTCCACGTACATATTTCTAAAGTAGAACAATACTAAAGTCACGCAAAACTGTTACATAGACAGTAGAATCAGAATTTTCTTTAGGATATTTTGTATTTTCGTGTTTAAATGAAAAGTTAAGTGGAAATTTTTAAAAAATTAATGAAGAACATAAAAAACTGAATCCAAATCCTCACATGCGATATCGAACAAAATCTTACTCTTTATTTAGTAAGATATAATTTTAAATTTTCGATATAAATTTAGCCTCTGAAATAAACCTACTTCAACCTGATTAATTTCAATTTTGTATAAAATTTAAGTGTAAAATATTTTTTTTTTCTTTAAACGTTCTGGAATTATACATGTAAATCATTTTCATTAACATTTGTGGTAGCTGCAGTCATTTTAATCCCTTTTGTTCGTAAGTAAAAGCAACATTAATATTTTTCCCTTCCTTTGTTCACACACACACACATATATGTACATATAATTTGTAAGTGCTTTATCTGCTGCTGCTAAAATAATTTCTTAAAAGGTGACATTCTTTATACCTCATGGGCAATTACAATACCTTTAACACTTGCCATCACATAAGTCATATTGTAAGCAACATGAGCGTTTGGCATTCGCTCTCTCTGCTGTTTTTCGGTATCATGTTATATTTTAAGCATTAGTATGTGTGTTAATGTATGTTGTTGCATCTGCCTGCAGTAAAAATTCCTCTTTACGCACTAAATACAGCATAAGCCAAAAAAAAATCCATGCAATGGCAGTACTTTTTCACCTTCACATGGTTTATAAGAAGCGAACACACAACAGGGATGATAATATGGGTACAAAATAAAGTAAGCAAAAAAAATTAATTAGTAATTTTGTAAAATCAAACACATCTTGGACAAGAATCTAAGATTTTTACAACCTTTAAATAGAAAAAGTTAGGGTTTTAAAAACAGTTTTCCTATACTTTTCTTAACCTTCCTTTTTTCTACCTAAATTATTTTTATTTCTTCATCTCGTTTAGTACTTTTTATTTCTTTCATTTGCCCCGCTAACTGCTCATCTCTCCGTGTAACAACGTGTGTGTATTTATGCATGGGCTTGGTTTAAAGAAACATTTTACTTATCTGTTTTAAAAATCTTAAAATTATCCTAAGCAAGGTTGCACACCAATTAATCCCAAGATCTACACTACTGATGTCATGAAATTTATTTATGTATGGCTAACAACTTAAAGAGATTTTTCTCTCAAACTATACGCAACAGACTTAATAATGTTTCGAGATATGCCTAAAACGACAATTTTAATGATAATGATATTTATTTACTACACAGGATAATGTGTGATAACATAAAAGGGGGAAGAAAACTAAAAAAAACTAGATAATAAATGACTTTTGTTCCCTTGAGATTAACACTTTAAATGAAAAAAAAAGTAAAATTTAAATTTATGGTATCACATGTTGGAAAAATTAATTTAAGTCTTTTTAAAATTTATTGTGGTTTTTGAGGCTGCTGTTTTGATAATTATTTTTATACAAATTTTTTTTAAAACCAGAAGCTCTAAATTCCTTTTATTTTAAAGGCCAATACACTTTAATTCATTCTAATTTATAAATGACAAACACAGGTTTAAGAAGATTACGCTTGTGTTCTTTAAATTTCTCTAAATTCAGCCAAAAATGTGATTGTATTTAATGATTTTTTGTAGTTTCAGTTTTCTCTATTTAAAAAGTTGATTTCAATTTGTAAACGAATGTCATTTAAAAAAAGGTGCAAAAATATTTATTTTAAATATCAAAAAAAATATCAATTAATTTTTTAAACGAATTTTACCAAAATGAATTCAATTCAGTCATATTCTTAAATTTTATGTGAAATACAAATGATAAATAAACAAAAATATTTTTGAAGCGAAATTGTATTTTTAATAATAATTTAATTGCTGTTTTTTTAATTTTCTATTTACATTTCTTAAAATAATTAAGCCATAGACAACAACAATCCTTTCAAGTAATTTCCACACGACTTTATTATTTAAACATTTGGTTTTGTTTGTACGTACACAGAGTAGATATTTTGAATAAGAAAAGAAACATAAAAAATCGTCTTATTTGCTTGATTGCTTATTTAATTGTTTATTTAATACTTACCACAATATTTTGTTGATTTACTCATTTCCCTACAGTATTTTCAATCAACTTTTGTGGCAATAAAACATATAAAAGAAAACACAAACAACATCAAAGAATTTGGAAAAAAATCAAAAGTATACAAATCAAATATAGAAGATACATTTTGGTTAAATAAACACTGGCATTTAGCTGCTTTTATTGTATTTGCATGTATAAATTTTTCAGTGGAAATTAAAGAGAAGACAAGATGTTGGAAAAGCTCTAGGGAGTGACATAAAATCCATAAATAAAAAGTATTTTAGTTTTATAGAGATTATTTGTGCTACATAATATAGAAAAGTAGTTTATGCTTTTATGAAAACAATTCTTATGGCTAAATTATAATAAAGCACTCACTCATACATGTAGGTAAGTACTCCCTTTACAAGCAAGAAGCAAAATAAGGTAGTAAAAATAGTTATATTTTTTTTGGATAGTAAGAAAGTTTTTATTTCTTAGTGCTTCTGATGACAATATGGTATTTTAAGTAAAAGTCTGTTAAACTAATTGCTGAACCACTTAAGGAAAAGTAAATACTTATAAAATTTGTATTGTAATGGTAAGCCTATCACTTTCTTGTAAACATTAATGGACTTAAAAAATTTTTTTTTAGAAAAACTACATCGCATCACGACCTTTAAGATCTATTGTGCATCCCAGTTTCTAACTACAATCTGAGACTCCTTACGAATCTCGTAATTGCTGTAGGTTTACTCATGCCTAGATCTTCTAAGACCAATGTCCCACTATATAAGGAGTTCATTCTGCATCTTGCCACCGCTGGACTCTCGCAGAGAACAGGCTACAACGTTTCCTGTCCTTCCCGACAGAAAAGAGTGGAATCGTTATATACCACACCGATTTTTTCTCATGGCCCGTAGACTCAACTGTAGACTTTAATGTCATAAAAAGTTATTAACTTTTATGATTTATATATAAATAACTTGAGCGCCGTCGTTATGTCAGTCCGGCCTTGCATTTTATAAATACTCAGCCTTATTATAGGTATCATTCCTGTATTTGAATTTATGGCAAATAAGTATAAATCATGTAGTTGGTTGGTTGGTTTAAGTAGCAGCCTGATGGTCATCAACCATAATGCTAAAATTCAGGATAACGTACACTGAGAAAACAACTTCGGTTGTGAGAACTAAGTTTGTTGCCAATCAAAAATTTAGTTGCGATAATCGAATTTTTTAATTGCAGCTTGAAATATTTTTGAGAAAATTAAATTTAGGACAGCATTATTTAATACTGGTTGCTACAACTAAAAAATTTGATTGGAAACAAATTTATTTCTCACAACCGAAGTGGTTTTTTGTGTGTAGTAATGAAGTGATACTGCAGGTTGCAGTGCAACTACAGCTCATTACGTTAATAATCCGGCCAATTATGAATAAAAATTCCCCGGGAGTTTTTTCACTATTCGCTTTCCTCTTATCATAAAAAAAAAAATTTGTACCTCTTTTAACAAAGAAAATTCTCTGAATTTTTTCCCAAAAATCAAAATTTTCCTTGGAATGTTCAATCTATAAAATATGCACCTAGAAATTTGTGCCTAAAAGTCTAAAATTCGGGCATAAGCAGAAAAGATGAAGATAGTAGAGTTCTGCAACAACTTGCTAGCTTAGAAATATCTTTGTTGTTTCTGCTCAACAGCTGAGCATAGCATTTACCACAATAACGAGGTCATATTCAACACGCAACCTTGCATGACTCAAGACCCTACTATTTGTTATTCGTCTTCAAAAATGCCTCTCCTGATTGAATACAAATTTGTTGACAAAACTGACAACATCACTTTGAAAATTCCTACATCAGATATTTAAGAGAAAAAAAAATTAAGTTATTTAAACTTGATATAAGGATATTTTACTATTTGCACTCAAATTTTTTTTTTTTTTTTAAATTATTATTACATCAAAATCAACCATATTCCAACCAAAACCGCAGACGCCTGCTGTAATGCTGATAAAAAGCTTCACATTCATTGCTAAACACTCAGCCATTGACAATAAGGACACATATAGCAACAGAATATCAATATTTAAAAATGTGAATGTCAGTATATAAATTTTTAAGTACGTAACACTCTAGCATTCATATGAAAAATGAAAGGATATACACATACAAACAAAATTGTAGTCAAAATGAAATATGTAAACTTTTGTTTTTTTTTTTCTATATTTGACTACAACTCATTCAACCATTAAGGATTATAAAACAAATGACAAAACACCAAGTACTCACACTATTTGATACTCGTTTTCTATTCATTTACGTACACAAAACTCTTTCATTTTTCTCACAACATGAATTCTCAGGCAACAGCATTCAACAATGAAAGTCATTGGCAACACGCAGTAAACAAGATATCTGATTGCTGGTATTTAAAATTGAAAGAGAAGCCAGTTTTTTTTTTAGAAAATGTAATGAAAAGTATTTTTAAAAGAAGCAAAAAAAATTTTAGGAAAATTCAAATGAAATTAACTGAAATTATCAGCAAACTATTTTAAAACTATGCAAGAAAAGAAAAAAAAAGAAATAGATAATAATGCCAACACAAAATCTACATGTCAGAAAACATTTGCCCATAATCATAGTCACAAAAAAGTTGGCTTTTATAAAGAGCTGACTTTTGTTTATAAGAATTGTATGAATTTAAAGTCATTTTTTAAAAAATACCGACTTTAGAGTGACTATGATTATGGGCCATTAATTTTAATTTAACTAAATAGGAAAAAGGAATTTTACTTTTGATTATTTTTTTAAAAAAAAGTTTGCTTTTGAAATTAAGTTAAAAATTTTTTAATAATTTTGACAAAATTTTATCTTTATTCGTGCTTAATTCCAAATTATAAATAATTTTGGTTATTTAAAAATTAGGGAAAAATTTTTAAGTATCTGTTTTCATTTTTTTTATTTAATAGAAAAATATCTTCAGCCAGTCTTTGTTGCAGGTATTTAAAAAAAATACTATAATTAAACTAATTTTTAATTTTTATTCTAATTTACATTAACTATACAATATAATTATTATTATTATAGCCGTGACAGTTTTTACTTTATTGCATGCATAAGGGAAATTAGCAAATGCTTGAAAGGATTTATGACTGCATGTAATTTAATTGTGCTGAAAGAATTGTAGAAAATCTCGGAAAGTGATGAGGAAAATCTCTTTTTGAATACATAAAGAAAACGTACATGCACTTATTGCATGCAAGTCAATAAACGCAAATATAATTAAATGTTAATTTGAATGTTAATATGGAGATAAGGACTGTTACAAGCATACCTAGCTTGCCATTTACTCCATATTGCGTCTACTGAACCAAACTCATAACTATTACACAGATTTAAAATGCACAAATCAACAGGTTGTTCTTATAATAATTTTATTGTCATCTTAAATTGATTGTTAAATTGAATTCAGGCTTTGAGTTTTTTTTTTTTGTAAGATAAAATGTTATTCTTTGTTACATTTACCTTCACATAAAGTGTTAATTTTTTTTCAGCTTTTCGCTTTTCATATTATTTGAAAACAATTTACAGTTTCTCAACAAAAAAAAATGTAGAAAAACAAGAGGCAAAATGTATAAAAAAATAGAATCACTGAGTGAATAATAACTGCCACAATATTTATATTTGTGGCATGTATGTATGTAAATGTTTACTTAGCTGAATGTGCTTCTACAAGTACTCGTGTAAATGTTTTTTCAACAAGTTGAGGTTGGTTAGGATTGTATGTATCCTTATGAGGATTTTTAATAGTATTCAAAATTACTTATATAAAAAATGTGAAATAAAAATGAAACTTAAATTTTTTTCACTGTCTAGACAGGTATAAATATACTGCATACGTAAACGTGAGTGTGTTGTAATATATGACAGCAAAAAGGGTAAATGAATGTAGCAAAAACAATAAAGTTCAGTTGCGCAAATCAGTTGATTTATGTTGCTCATATAGGAATGAACATGCTATACAGTTGCAACAATTTAGCACAGTTTAAGAGTCAAAGAAATTGTTCATCGCTACTGATGGAAAAATTCAATGTCATCAGTTTTAATTGTCTTTGAAAATAATGATTTTGCAATTTATTTTATAAGGCAAACATATGAGAGGTTATTTTTGAAAGTGATATAAGTCCATTTAAAAAAAAAATAGTTAGCAGTAATTTTAGTAAGATGGTGTCTCTATTTAACTAAAATTACAGCTAATTAATTTTTTTTTAAAAAGTGGACTTATATCACTTTCAAAAATAACAGCTCATTTTATTAATACAACAATAATAATAATTAAAACAGAGAGAGAAAATCAGACAAAGACGATGAAATATTTAAATCATATCAAATAAAAAGCGGGGAGTGTTTTAAAAATCTTGTATGTAATGGATGACAAACTAGTTGATGATAATGAAAGCACAGCAAAAATATAATAAAATAAATTATATAAATTAAATAAGAGAAAGATAAAAATGTTTAATAATTTGCAATTAATTAATATAAATTAATTTAATATCAAAACAAAGCTTTTAATTAATATTTTTTTACTAACATACAGAATCAAAAACTTTTAACTTACATACACATGATCACAATGATGCGTACGCTAACAACAACTACCATAAATTTCTATATTTTGAAGACCATTTGCCTTTGTTTTACAAAGTTTTCTTACTTTTTTTTATTACAAACATTAAAACAAACAGGCGTTTTGTTGTAAACGTTATCAGCAGAAATTAATGTTGCCTGTCGTCTTTGCCCATGTGGCATGCGTTTTGATTATACAGGGTTTAATTGTTGCAAAAGCATGCTCAGCGCTCTCTACACTTTAATTTCTATTGCATTCTCTACATATATTTTACCATGAAATTATACCTCAGGTCTTAATCTAAAATGGAACACGTGCTTCTATACTGTGTTTAATGTCTGGATGGTTGGATGGTTGATAATTAAATATGAAAAGTAACTACTTTTTGTCTAATAGTGTTCTATTTTCTCTAGGAATTTTAGCTAGAGAGAGAGAGAATTAATATTTTTCAAAAATTTTAAAGAATCTATAAAAATTTTGCTTTCAAAAAGTTACACTTTGATATTCCGCAAAATACAATAACCAATAAAGTTTAAATGCCATCTATGAAATTTCATAACCACCTTTCTGACATGACATAAAAATTAATATTATAAAAACTGGACGAAAGCCTTTTTGAATTATAAGTGACTTTATTAAACAATTTTTTATGTCTTGAGAGGAATTTTGTATCAAAACCAACTTGCCTTTAGCAGTTATTATTTAATTATGATTTGCTATAAATATTAAGTATTAATGTATTAAGAAAAGTATGATGAGGCTACAAAGATTCTAAAAAAATAAATATAAAATAATATAATTTTTTCTTAATTCTGGGAAAGTTTTTAAAGGAATGCTTTTGTTCTGCTAAGAAAATATTTTTAAATTAAAAATATAACAAGATCTATTTTTCCCTTAACTGTAATATTTTTTTTTTAATTTTACCACAAACAGTTGCCTTATGATAAGCATCATTTTTATTCTGGCTCAATAAACCAGCGGTATGTTTTCATTAAATTGAATTCTTTAACAATTTATAAAATTCCAAAAAAAAAAATACAAAAGGGTTGCAATTTATATTTCGTGGTAGACAGTGCAAAAAAAACTTTTTTGTAAAATAGCACTTCTAAGCAAAACTTTTTGAAGTTTAAGTTATTTTAAATTCAAACGTTTTTTTAGAAATATTTATCAACATTTTTAAAGCTTTTTGCTTTTTTAAAAAGTACAGCAAAGTAACAGGAATTGCTCTTGCTTGATTTCTGCTTACTCAACAATAACATTTTAAACAAATCCTGTTTCAATACATAAAAAAAAAACATTTATGATACATACATTTTTTTTTAATTTACACTCTTGCACTCATTTTCTGCAACAAACTCTTTGAGGCTTGTAATGAAAACTTAAAAATGTGAATATAAAATATCCCCTTATTTTGTTATCCCATTTTGATCATCAAAATGATTAATATTTTGAAATAAAAGCATTTTTTTTTAAATAGGAAACCATATAATTACAGGACACCAAAGTAACACAAGTCTAGGCCAACGTTTAGTTAATGAATACAGCACAGCAGTGATTTGAGATTAGCAAACAATTCATGCAAGAAGAGAAATAAAACACTCTACACATTCTCTAAAAAAATTTTACTTTCATTGTTTACCAAATTTTAAATTCAAAAGCCAAAATAAAACATAAATTCAAAGCAAGACATAAGTGACATTAACAATTGAAAATGAAATAATGAAAATGTTATTGTTCTAATGCTTGCAGAAAAGATTTTCAAGAGAACTAGAACAAAAAGTAGTTTACACGTGTGCATAAACGCATGCATTTAGTTTGCAGCTAATAAATAAAAGTCTTACGTTTCCTTTTACATTTTCAGAGATCTTGCGTATACAGTTTGTGTTCTTTCATTATTTATTTTTATTTTATTACAATTTGAGTAGTAACGCTTTTTTAAATCTTATTATTATTTTTATTTTATTTATTCTGACAGATTTTTTTTTGGCTAAACGTTTACTATTTTTTGTTTGCCATTTGATTAAATAATTCTCATTTATAGGTTTGCCAAAAATTTTTTCAAATTAATCTTCTTTAAGTTGAATTAGTTTTCAGGTATTAATCAAATTGACAAGCTATGCCTTCAGTGTTTGTTAAAGTGACTAGGGTTACTGTTTCTCCTAAATTGGAGCAACAAGCGGAATATTTTTTATTGCCCTCTATTTACATTAAAGCTTCATTCCTAAATAAGAATGCTGGCGTTGCGTATTTTCTATAGTAGCGCTAATCAAACAAAATATAGTCAAATATTCTAAAAAAAAACTAGCTAACATGTCATTACTGGTCAAAAATAACAAAACACAAACAAAAAATAATTGTTTTGCAGCCAACTTCACTACAAAGCACACTGTCAAAATTAAATTTTCCAATTGCTCCATACATTTTGCATGTCCATGAGATTTTTTGACAGCTAAAAACTGCTTGGCGTGCCCATAGGTATGACTGTTAGAATAAAATTCGAATTTATAAACGAGACAAGTCACCTAGTTACTGCAGACAAATTAGGCTCTTTTTTTCACTACTCTCAAGTTACAAATTCTCTAGAAGTCTAATATTTTTTAATAAATCGAAAACATTTTCGGCTTATATTTCCGCCTTTTAAGAAAGTTGTAGGTACAGAAGCCCTATCTAACAAAAACGGGACTGAATCAAATCATTACAGTGACATAGTATTTACATGGTGGCTGATGAAAGCAGCTATCAAAAGAAAACTTGATATTATTTTTTTCTATCTAAGTAATCAGACATTTTATGATTTTGTAGATTGATCATTAGATTTAATAAAAATAGAAAACTATAACACTGAAAAAGAATCTGTATTGTTCGCTGCTATCACAAATTGGAGTCTGTAGTTTTGAGTATATAAAAGCACGTTTGGCTGCTCTCTAGAGACTAGTGAATCATTTTGTAAAGCATAGAATAGGCGCTAGAAAGAATTATAATCGAGATCCTTCCGTTCGAACAGATTAAACTATTGTTGCTGCCCCAGTGTTTCGACTGGCAGATTATCTACTCATATCGGTGTCAGGTAAAAAATTCTAAAAAGACTTCAAAGACATAAGTCGGAGTTCATCTCATTGGCACTGTTACATATACTGTTACATATATATATAGCCTAGTCTTTGAATTCTTCTAATTTTTATCTTCACTACAAATCATCCTGGCACAGTTCGTATTATATATTTTCCATGAAAAATCGTATTTTTGGTACAGTCCAAGTACCTACTATGTAACCAAGGGTTAATTTTGCTTAAGAAAATTATATTTGGATATAAGTTATTTCAAAAGTAGCTGTAAGGTTTTTTAAAATAAAAGCAAAAATAATATTTAAAAAATTTTAAATGAATTCTGAAAAGTGTTTGTAACTCAGAGAGTTAAAATTTTTTTCAACTCAACTAAATAAATAGTATTAAATTTAAATTTTCTAATTAACATTTCATTTTACCCTCCCAATACAAATAAATTTTCTTTGAAAATAATTTCCACCCTCGACTGCTCTAAAATTTAGTTGAACAAATTCCTTTTCCTCGTGGCAGTAATCAGGTCTAAAAATAGTAAAATTTTAAATCAAAAGGAGGAGGAAGTAGTATTTACTCCTTGTTACATATTTCCCAAAAAAAAATCTTTACAAAAACGTGTATTGTATAATATTTCATTAGGCTTAGGTTTATTTTTTTTATATAACTGATAACTAATTACAAAAATGTAGTTGCATAAAGTATTGAATTTCTATTTAATTTTAGTTTGCCACATGTCTAGGTTTTATTTTGCTTTGAAAAATCAGCATCATGTGACAATGAAATCAATGATTAGTTCAAATTATCATTAATCAATATGCGAGTGAGAAATAAAAATTGTCAATCAAAAAAAAAATAAAAAAAAATTGTGAAACATTTAAAGTTATCAATGTAGTTGAAATTTTTGCTTGGGAAACAGGGTGAAAAAATCTCAATTTTCAGTTGCCTTTTTTTTTTTAAAGAAATTCCAGTTTGCCTATTTTGTTTGCTAAATATTTTTTGTAATATATAAAATAACCAGAAAATTGTTTTATTTTTAATTTTTTACACAGAATCGTAATTTTTAATATTCAAACTAAAAAAAAAAAAAAAAAAAAAATACCAAAAATAAAAATTAAGAAGAGTGACAGCTTTAAAACGTGTACTGGTGCACCCCATTCACATTCAAAAAGCCCTAAAACCTCATGCCTTCAAATCAACTGCAGCTAATCCTAATTTATGAATAATGAAAATATAATTTCAGTTTTTTATGGCCAGATTAAAAAATTTTTTTTATTACATTTCTGGTTACAAGTGTTCCAAACAGTGAAAGCAACGTGAATCTCCGCAATTCGTTCTCATTTGTGTTTTGTCTGCATTCAATTTCCTTTAAAGTTAAATTTGGATTTTTTTTTTCTTTTTTGTTTTATGAAGCGAAAAATTTATAATTTTAATATATATTTTTATGAGAATTTGTTACTTGAAAAGATTCTGTTAAAATACAAAAATACCGAAACATTAAGGCGTAATAAAATGCGGTAGAAGAGCAACAAAATTAAAAAAAAGAAAAAAAGAGTTTTTTAAAGACAAAAAAAAAAAAAAAAAACTACCAAATAAAAAGGAACTTTAGCAAATGTACAATTTTGGTTGAAAATAATGACAGCGTATAATTCAGCATTTAATCAGGAAATTCATTTTTTAAAAATCAACACAAAATAAATACCTATAAAATTTATATAATTTTTAAAAATTTATTACAACAATTTTTATAGTTTAAACCACCAAAGCAAAACTTTTGGCAAATAATTAAAAAAAAGGTTTTCAGAAATAGAAAATTTAATTCTACACTGAAAGAATTATGTTTCATAAATCCAATGGAACATGGAATGATTCAAATAAAATATTAATCTTTATTTGTGCTTTATTTGAAATTTATTGTTTTTTCTTAATATTTTGTTAAACTTTTGAAATACAAATAAAATTATTACACATAAAAAATAAATTTATTTAAAAAATTTTTAATAAAAAATATAAAAAAAATTGTTTGTGGCTGAACCACAAAATCTAAAGTTGAAAGTCCTTTTTAAAATTCATACTTCCCAGCAAAAAATTTCAAAAAAGGTTATCGAGTGAAGAAGCATTTTTGGAGGAATTGGTTACCTACTAGATTACTGAAGCTATTCTTTTTACAAGGCGTGAGCCTATTGTAATGTGTTTTCTGCAATTAAGCAATCAAGTAGTTATTTTTTCTCTCTCTCTCTCTCTTGTATAGAATTAGTTTTATTTTTATTTCAGGAACTAGTTTTTTAATTATAAACGTAAGTTATTTTAATAGTTATCGTAAGAACGAGTTTTAAATATAAATTTGGAACTAATTCCATTTGTTAGATTAGAAATACTTTTAAATAAAATTTTAGAACCAATTTCCTTTTTTAATTTAGAACTAGTTCTATTTTTTTTACATAGAAGTTTTTTAAATTTAGAACTAGTTCTACTAATTTATAGAACTAGTTCTGTATTTTAAGTATAGAACTTGTTTTATTATTATAAAACTAGTTATATTTTTTAATTTAGACAGCCAAATTATTATTTGCCAAAAATTTTTTTCATGTTTTCAGTGGCAGAAAAAAAAATTTCGAAAAAAATCGATTTCTCAATCTTCGATTTTTTTTTCGAGATTTTTTTTTTTTTTTTTTGCAGATTATGAAGGTTCAAGTAATTTCCAACAACTTTTATTACGATCAATTCTTTTGTTTTCGAACTCTTTTTTGTAGGAAAATTGATCTGAAAAAAATGAACATTTTCAAGGTTTCAACCAAAAAACACTATTTTTACATTTTTAATTCAATTTTTTTTTTAATATTATTTTCGACCTTTCAAACAAGCCCAGATTGAGAAATCTACTATAATTCTACCAGGTTTTATGACGAATTTAATTAAATTATTCTATGTATATATGGAAAAATATCTATTTTGAAATTTTGGGGGGCTCCAAGCCCGACTTAGAGCTATGGTCTCTTGAGCAAAATTTCTCAGAACCACCTATAGATTACGTTTTTGCTATACGCTTCATCAAAAAAAATCTTTCCATACAATTTGACCCGCCCTAATATTTATACTTTCACATTAAAAAGTCAAACAATTTAATATATTATAAATTAAATAAACTGTCTTTGTTAATATATATTTTATTTGGTTAGCAAATATTTTCAGAGAAGAATTTGCAAAATATAAATAAAAAGTCCAAGTCAGTATTTTTACACCTAGGGAAAATGGATGGTTAAAGTTTTCATTACGAAAATAATTTTGTTTTAAGCTGCAATGAAAAGCAAGTAGCATTTAGAGCAAAAACAAATTGTTTTCCGAAACAACTTTATTATTGAATCTTGTACTAAATTTCTGTTTTTATAATTGTTTTCTCTGTGTATTTAAAGCAATTTATTATTGTTTATTTATTTGTAACGAATTTATTTTAACAATCCAATTTTTATGCAATTAAAATCTTTTTTTTTTTTTTATTTAAACACAACTGAACAAAAAACAACATTTAAAAAAAATTTTATTACTAAATTGATTACACTTTTGTTTTTAAATAGGAAGGTTGTTCCTTTAAGTTAATATGCCACAATAAATTTTAATTTATGTGGAGCATTATGTTGTGTTCATGTGAATATGTGTTGTGAAAATTTACGAGTTTATGAATGTTGTACAAATTTAATGGCTGTTGTCTAACAAACACTTTTATAAACTTGTAAAATAATTTAATGTTGTTGAAAAAAAAAGCTCATAAATGTTGAAGTTGATTTACATAAAAGGAGGATAAATACTTCACAATTATAATTGTAAGGACATAAATTAAAGAAACGCAAGCATAAAAGCATCATAGAATAACATTTAAGGATTTTAATAAACAAATGTTGGTAAACTAAATTTTTTTATTATTTTTCGTAGAATTAAAGAAAGTTGAAGTTTAAAAAACAAATCTTTTTTATCCTTTCTGAAAATTAAAAAGCAGAAAAAAAATTATTTTTGTCACTACTTTTGAAAAACTTAAATCTGAAAGGTTAAATTGTCAGAGACTGCAATAAAATTATTTACATACATTTTCAGTTTTTAAAATTGCATAAATCATAGCAAATATTTTATTTGCTCTGAAATCATTATATCACCATGACAATGATTACGATGACTAATTTATTATCGTAATTTTATTTTAAATTACCACAGTAAAACATTTTAGTAGTATTATTATCAATACTTTTGCACGCCAGTAATGAATAAACATTAAAAACTTGCTTTGTTGACAGTAACAGACTGCTTAACAAAAGCTTTGTCATAATTTAAGTTGAGGTAATTTAATATAAAAAGCATTATCATCAGGTTTTAGTGCTAATTGGCTTCTTTCGAATGTCATTATCAGAAAAACTTAATGTTAATCAAAATTTAAATAAAATGTGGATGGTTTTGTTTTACGCCAAGTAAACTTTTTTCATTTAGTCTTTATTAATTCTTCTATTTAATAATAGAAAAAACTTTAACCTAATAGTAGCATTGGATGACGAAAAAATTCCAGCAAAAATTTGTGTCTTTCACATTTAAAAAATTAAACATTTCAATTTTTAGAATTCAGGGGAGCATTGCGTAAGTTTAAATAATTGAATCAGGCAATAGATCCATCAAAACATTAATAATTTTTTTTTTAAGAAACTCTATCAGCTATTCTACCAATCATGGTTGTTTTTGTAGGACTATAAACTCACATGCTCGTACACAGTGTAAACTTTAAAAATACATGAACATGATATTTCTAGCTCTTTTGCTTGTCAAATTATCTTCATATAATTGCTGCAACTTGCCCATATCTCAATGAAGAAAAAACAAATAAGTAAAGCTTGCTTTTTTTTGCTTTATCGATTTATAAGCATTAATTTCTTAAGTATAAATTAAATTGTTTTTTATTTTTAATGTGTAACTTAAATATTTACAAAAGTTTGTAAAAGCGTGTAATTTTATACAATCCCACAATCCCAATCTTAAATGATTCGTTGGGAAGTTGCTAAAATCACTCAGAGTAACAACACTGGGGTATATGGAAATTTAAAAAAAAAATTTTCAAAATAATCCAAAGAAACTTCTGGACGAACCATAAAAGATTGCTATATAGGAAATATATCATTTTAAGGGGGAGGTCGTCTAGATTTAAAATCTACCACCTAAAAACACAGAAATTACTTTTAACTATTTTTAAAAATTTCTTGAAATTTATATATACTCCCGTGCTGTTGCTTTGAGCTTTTTTTCAATTCCCCACTTTGCCGAGGTACCATTCTCGATTTTGCCTATGAAAATTTAAAAAATAAAAAATAAATTTAAGCCGTAATCTCTAAACTTTCTGGATGTCTTTTAACATTTTCTAAAAGCTTCGCAGGTTTTGTTTTATAATGCAAAACGGAAACTGCCAAAATCCTTGAGAACAACAGTACTCAAGAAACTTCTGAGTATTTCGGTGGTAGATTACAAATCTAGACGAGCTCTTGTTTAAAATGATGTCTTTCTGAAGTCTCTAAGCAACGTACAGAAAACTTTAGCATATCAATCTTTTAATTGTTGCTATCTTTTGGTTGCTATTGTAATTCAGCCCAATCGGTTTATAAATGAACTATGAGTAACAAATCGCTACTACCTCTTTTTTTATAATATACTGAGTGGGTTTTTACTTTTCGTATTTTGTCTACACTATAAAACGGAAAAAATGGAAGTCAGTTTTATCAACAATTACTTTCAAAATATCTGCGCCGAAAAATAGAATAATCGGTAATCAAATGGTTTAGAAAAATTACAACCGACATTTTAGTTTCTTATTAATTTCTGGTTTGTTTTTTATGGAATATTTTTAGCTGCATGTACATAATATACTAACAACAAATGTTGTTTTGCCTTAAAATTTTATTTATATTGAACATGTAATTAAAAAAGTGGCCACATTGGTTTAGCCATTTGCCGTATTGAGATAAATTTAAAAAGTTGGCATAGTAAGCTGAGTGGTAATATTTTTTCATAAAAAAATAAATTGTGCTGTGCGGAACATGTAATAAAAAAAGTAGCCAAATCGGTTCAGCCGTTCTCCGATTTGAGAAAATTGTAAAAAGTAGCCGTAGTAATAGTAATAGGCAGAAAAAAATTGTTTTCTTTAAAAATTTAAGTTGGGTTCTGATGGAAATATAAAATTTTTGTATAATATATTCGATCTTCTTACTCTAAGCAATCGTAATCATAGGGTAAAAGACCGTTTAAGACTAGGTAAAAACAGATAGTAGATAAATAAGCCAGATGCCAAATGCTTCTCCATCTGCCGGTAAGATTTGTGGCGCTAAATCTTCCAAGTAGTAAACCAAAGGTATACACAGGAATTTAATTAAATTATTCTAGCCGTTTAAGAAGAATACAATGCTAAACACGCGCACAGTTGAATTTTATATATTACGATACTTTATTTTTCTGTTGAAAACTTAAATCACCAAAATAAAAACATGAATACTTGACTACTACAGTGAAGAGTAAATAAGACTCGACATAACCGATTTGAACTTTTTAATAAAATAACTGTATGGTTTCATAAAGCAAAATACCCAGAGACTCATTTTAACATTTGATTCGCAGTATTCTTAAGAGACATACAGTAATTGTTATCGTAGTGCCGGGAGCAAGCACAATCAATTAATTTTATATTTATAAGCATAATGCTTTTCCTTTTAATCGATTTAGAATCACACATATAATTCTAAGTTTTTACTATATATTTGTTAAATATTATAAAACAAATGTTACTTTGTCATTTATAGTCTCAATAAATTTTAACTTACTTACTTACTTATTCTTAAGAGAGAAATCTGATTTTAAATAAAAGCACTTACGACTTCGGGTTATCGTTTTCTTTGCTTGTAAAAAAACTGGGCCCAAATCATCACATTCGATATCGAGCAAGTTATATCGAAATTTTAAAATATTTTCATAAAAAAGACTGGAATTTCCATTGATTTCATTCGACATTGAACGCGGTGAAAGAGGCCATTGATAATTTTAGTCGGAGAGTGAATTTTGCAAATTTTTATAATCCGTTTGATTTTACAAATAAATAATTTTAATTTTCTTCATAATAATAAAGATTTTTATTTATATTTAAATTTTTTTATTATTGATTATAGGCTTTAGATCTATAATTAGAAAAAAAAAAATTAAAATAAAAATCAGATTTTAAAGGTCGAAAAATTATCAAATAAAAATTTTCATATAAAAAAATATCTTTCTGAAACCCCAAGTCTTCAGGTTTCTTTTCAAAAAGTAACTTTGCGCACAGTGAGTTAAAAAAAAAATACAGCTGTAACAAAATACATATGTGAAATAGAATAATTGGCTTATGCCTTGTTAGAAAATTTGGCACTGCCAAAAAAAATGTGTTTAACAAAGTGTAAGTAATAAAATTTTTGAAATTTATTTTTTTTATATTTAACAACATTTTTTTTCTTCATGAGTGTTTTCAGAAAATCTGAAAAAATGTTGAGTGGTGAAAACCAATTAAGCCTTATATAAAAGCAACTTTAGATTGGCAATGCTTCTTACTTAATATATAAATATTTGAAGCTTAACAAAAAATAAATATTATTAAAATTAAAAAAAAAAAATAATTAAAAAAAGCTTTATATACGAGTATTTTTTATAAACTTTTTCTTGGGTAATAAAATTTTTTTATTATTTTGAAATACTTAATAAAGTGCCTTTAGGTTTCTAGTTGTTAAAAGCTTAAACTAATTAAACCAAAAAAAAAATATTTTTCTTCAATAAATGTGCTAAACACCGCTGTTAAGGGTTAAAATATCTATAAGGAAGACTAACGCTGTTGTAGTCCTTTTCTGTAAACAATTATCATTCTTATAATAATTACATTTTTAGGGACTGCTAATAACCAAAGAATGAGAGTAAAATAAATAAAAAAAACTTAAAAACAAGTTTTTAGCACTGAAGTTTTTTGCAATAAAAAAAACAACATATGGCAAACCTTTTTTATTATTATTTATAAAACAAAGATTTCGAATAATCAATTAATGACCGTTTAAATATTTAATAAAAAAACATATATAAAAGCTTAACACCAAGCTTCTACAATTACTGTGTCTCGACAGAAGTCAATCAGGCATCTCCTCAACTTCATAAAGAAACAAAAATACCAGTCATGCTTTAAATGTTCTCGTATGCTGCTATTTAACTTTTGATCCGTAACAACATGAAACACCATAAAGAAGTATCGTATTCACATTGGACTTGTATTTCTGGTGCTTGTTGGTATGTTCTGGACATGTGTATGCTTTTACCAGTAATTTAAAATAATAATTTTTGTCTATAAAAAACTCAAGTTATAATACTGATAAGGTAAAGAACTCACATTTTTGCTTAAAAAAATAAATCAATTTCTTCTTTTAGGATTCTGTACTTAAAGAACACAACACCATCACACAGAATTAAACAAAGCTCTTTCTAACTTATATTCGTAGTTGTAATCTGAGCTTTATTTTAATAGCATTTTTTAACGCCTTGAATTTCACTTTTATTTTCTACTGCTGCTAATAAACGAAATAAATTTTTCACTTTATTTTAAAAATAAAAAAGTCATTTGGAGTCATAATTTTTTTTTTTAATTTTCTTTTTTATAATTTTCGTTGTACTAATCGTTTCCAAGAAAGCGCAATATTTAAAAGATTTTAATTAAATTAGTTTTGTTTAATAATTTAACAACAGACGCATATATGCAAAACATGGATTCAGAGGATCATGTTAAGAAATAAAATTATTTGTTTTAAAAAAAGGAACTAAGCTGTATATTGGATCTAAAAGATAGTTCATTAAAGGATAAAGCACTTGTTAAATTTTTTTTTTAAATACTTGATTTTCAGTATTTTGTGCGCTTCTACTAAAGTTATAATTACAAAAAGAGTAGGCAATTTTTACAAAGTTTTTTTTATAAAATTTTATTTTTAAAAATAATAAATATTTAATGTAACATTTCATTACTACTTTCAAATCTATACATCTTAACTAATAAGAAAAAATCTTTTAAGTAGACTTAAATAAATATTGGATTTTTTTTTGGAGAATGACTGACTAACGAAAAGAATACCGTTTGCTGGAACGAAAATAATTTTGTAAGAAAAACTGTTAGCCTAGAGTTGTAGTCCTCTAAAACAACTGGCAGCCACATTGCTACAGAATTATTACTGTCGACTTTCGACTGTATGTATTAAGTTGTATTTTTATAAATTATTATTTCAACAACATTTAAAGTAGAATTAAAATTGGTTTTTTTTTTTATCTGTTAAAAACATTCAGAATTTTCGCTGTTCTTTTCAGCTTAAAAAATAAAAATTCTTCAATCAAAAACACCAAAAAAAAAAAAAAATTGTAAGCAAGAAGTATAAAGGTGGGGATTACATAACAAACAAACAAAATTACAAATGAATCATGCAATATGTAGCTTAATCTTGACATCATTCATGCATTCAGATGGTCTGTCAGACAATCCTTCCGCCTGATGACTGCTCAGCCATTAATTCCTCTCATTAGTCCCTCTCCATACCATACCATACCGCACCATAAGCTGCGCCGATATTGTAGTGATGACAGGCATACGAAATGACCACACCACCAAAAAGTATAAAAATAAATAAAAATGTAATCGTTATACTTAGTCATTGAATAAAAGCCTTAAATATGGATGTTTGTTTTCTGTAGGAGACCACCATAAAGCTACTTGGTAACGGGGGTGGTAAGTGGTATTATGAGTATTGTTGTTGCTGTGCTATTAAATAATTTTATATAATTAATCATTTGTTATCTGTTCATTTATTCCTTTCTTAAGCTGCCATATTACCATTTCAAGTGATAAAAATTAACAACAACATGCTTATTTGAAATGCGTTTTATATTTGCAAATAAATATAAACAAAACACTTTGCTGTAATGCTGTGAATAAAAGCAATAGAGTCATAAACATTTAGGGGGAAATTACCACAAAAAAGAAGCAAAAAAGTATTACTCTGTTTAGTAAAAACAATTTATAAATTATTACTTTTTATTATCCCCAATGATATTAAAAATAATGTTAGCAAAATTGAAAAGATTAAGAGGGTTTTACATGATGTTAGAGAGATAAAAAAAAAAATAAAAAAAGAATTAAAATATTTTTCTTTAATTTAGTTTTTAGGTATTAGGGTTATTTGAAAATTTAACCAATTGAAGGTTGAAACAAAAAATATTTAAAAACTAATAATGACTCGTACTGACTTTAAATGGCTGGCTTAACGGAGTCCTAAGACTTCGTTTTGATTTTAAATGCCTACATATGCTGGCATCCTAAATTTCATTAAAAGATGAAAATCTTTATCACTTTGTTGTTGTGATTAAAAGTAAACTTTCTTCAGTGCAAACGTCTAACCAAACGTTTTCTTTATTTCAATACCTTTTATCAGTATTCTTTGCATCTTTAAGGCCGGGGCACACAAAATCCGTTGTACCCTATAATTCGCTTTTCTTTAGCTCACACAATGAGTGTCAACCATTTCATGTATTTTTAATAAAATTTAGTAAAAAATTTTCAAAGGAGTCTTATTTTATTTGTAGTAACTTACAGCATAAAACTGACACAAAAACGTCACAAAAAAAACCAACTAATAAAAGTCAAAATATTGAACATACTTTAAAATATGTTGGCCAACTGTAATACTTTACATTGAAGAAAAGCTACTGTGTGGTCCAAAGCTTATAATGTACGATAAATTCTATGTTACCCGGAATTTTTTCTGACATCAAATGCAAGTCTTGAATATTTTTCTTTTTTTTACTTAAATATCCCAATTTTAATTAATTCTATTTACTTTGCGTTTATTTAAGAAATTCAGAAAAATATAACTTTTTATATAATTTTTCTCTTAAAAGCATTCTAGCTTAACGAATTAATTTATTTAAAAAACTTCACACAAAAATATATATTTTTAATAAAAAAATTGTTTTTAATCACAAATCCGCGAAGCTTTTTTGCTTGTCTGCAGAAAACACCCAGGGTGAGAGCAGGAATCGAACCTGCGACCCCCATATTGATAGGTTAGCACTCTACCCACCAGTCTATGCTGTACAATACAAAAAAAGTAACAAGGTTCTAACCACTGGTTATGTTATAGAAGAACAAAAAATCATACAAGAGAGTATCGCGTTTTAAAAGTTTACTGCTGGATTTATGTAATAAAGGTTGTCTTTTATAGACGTATAGAACTTTAAGTTGGCATTACTGTTCAACTTGGTGACCGATTTAACAGCTGTCAAGTGATTTATTCTCAGTTTGGTTTGGCAATTCATCATGACTAGACTCACGCCTGAACAACGCTTGCAAATGGGCCCAAAACGAGATTGCCGTTGTTCCCGATTTTAATAAGCGAATTTTATTTAGCGATGAAGCGCACTTCTGGTTGAATGGCTACGTCAACAAACAAAACTGCCGCATTTGGAGTGAAGCTAATCCTCAAGTGTATGTCGAAACACCGTTACATCCAGAAAAACTGACTTTATAGGCTGGTTGAATCATTAGTCCGTACTTCTTTAAAAACTATGATGGGCAGAACGTTACAGTCAATGGTGATCGGTATAGAGCCATGATTACTAACTTTTTCATTCCTGAATTGAACAACCATGATGTCCAGGAGCTGTGGTTCCAACAAGACGGCGCAACATCTCACACAGCTCGTGTCACAATCGATTTACTGAAAGACACGTTTGGTGACCGTCTAATTGCACGTTTTGGACCTGTGAATTAGTCTCCAAGATCTTGTGATTTAACACCGCTAGACTACTTTCTGTGGGGCTATGTAAAGTCATTGGTCTATGCAGATAAGCCACAAACGCCTGACCATTTGGAAGACAACATTCGCCGTGTTATTGCCGATATACGGCCACAAATGTTGGAAAAAGTCATCGAAAATTGGACGTCCAGATTGGACTACATCCGAGCCAGCCGTGGCGGTCATATGCCAAAAATCATATTTAAAATGTAATGCCACAAAATTATCTTTCGGATAAATAATCCATCGTTGTTTTATTGCAATTTAAAAGTTCTTAACGTCTATAAAAAACACCCTTTATAAGGGTTTCAAGTCTTTCGTTTTTTGCAAATGTGAATCGACGTAGGTGAAACCACTAGGGTATACGAAAATATAAAAAAAAATTAAAATAATCCAAAATAATTTCAAAGCATTTAAGCAAAATATTACAAATCTAGATGACCACCCCTTGAAAACAATATATGTCTCTCTTAGAGAAATCAATATATTACGTATATTTGTACTTATGCACTTATATTTCTCCTAAACATATTTATAAATATAAATGCTAAAACCATATTTAAAAATATTTAATAACGTAGGGCGTATTTGATGAATATGCCATAAATGCAGAAAAAATATTTACAAATACTAAAAAACGTAAAGGGTTACGTTAAAACATATTTAACTTGGTATATTTATTTTAACTCCCTTTATGTGTTTTTGGTCTATTGTGGTCAGAACTTTGTTATTTTGAAAATCATCCATTTTACTCTACAGTGAAGTAAAAAATAAGAACTTGATAATTTAATTAAATTATTTTTAAATTCAGCAAATGTACGGTTCACCACATGATTTCTTTACAAGTTTTTTTCTATTTAAAAACGAAACATATTTTTTTCTTATTAATTTTTTTTTCTATAAACTCAGTCAAAGTGCCGTCGTTAGCCATAGAAGAACATCAATTGAATTCGACATGCTGAGTTACTCATTAGGTGATTTTCATTTCAAATCATTTGAGTGTGTAAACAATGAGTTCGACAGTTTTAGTAGACATGCTCTTATGTGGCAATAACTCACCAGCTAAGCCTACGTTACACTATGTTAGCATATAAAAAAAAATAAAAATTCAAAGTTAGTTTGTAGTTGTAACTGAAGCTGATATCATACTAACTCAATCATAGTGCACTTCAATTTATGTTGATTCATGTTAAATCAATTAGTAATCAAGTCAAGAATAGAAAATTAAATCATAAGGCATTAAATGTCAGCCTG
This sequence comes from Thelaira solivaga, assembly GCA_947397855.1. Lineage (NCBI taxonomy): Eukaryota > Metazoa > Arthropoda > Insecta > Diptera > Tachinidae > Thelaira > Thelaira solivaga. The sequence continues at coordinate 15,010,088 of OX377611.1, read as the reverse complement.
CTATGAAAAAAAAGAAATAAAAACTTCATTAGTGTTTTAAAAAATAAAAAAAAAATTATACAAAATTTAGAAGCGATCAGATCAGCTAAATTTTGTTAGTTGCTAGAAAAAACGTTTTGTAATCAATTTATTTAAGCAGGGAGTGTTTTTCTATTAAAATTCAAAGCTAGTAATTTCAAACAAAATTTTTGGCTTATTTATTAAAATTTAAATAAAAAATTCTTAAAACTTTTACTGTGTAGCCAACATTAGAATTTTGTTTGCTTTTCGAAACCTTTATGAAATAAAAAAAAAATAAATACGCATTAATTTAAATTGGGTGTACCAAGTATAAAAAGACTTAAGTATTTCTGCCACCGTATACGGTAATTAATATGCTAAAGACAGGATCATGTTATGTTTTGTAAAAATTGTTTTAAAAATCTATTTTGTGCATATTCTTAACAATTCAAGAAATTCTATTTTAAGTAATAAAAAACGCTTTTAGAATTTAAGTATTAGTGGAGACATGTCTACCAAACCATTTGTGTTTTTGAGTTTATTTTCTTAAGTTGGGTTTTGTAAAATATTACATCTTTTTTTTTTTAGGAAGAGTGGTAATAGTAATAATACTGATTAATACTCAAATCACGAATTTCAAGAATGACTAATGACTCTGAAATTCTTAGTGTATTGAAATCGTGCTCACATTAAAAATGGGTCATTTAAATTAAGTTTTTCAAACAAGCAAATCAATGACTTGAAAAGTGTCTAGATAAATTACTAAAAATTTTTTCTATTAGTATTTACAACTACTGGCTTTTAGAACACTAAAGAGTGCATCAGTCTTACGAGCACACTCAAGAAAAATCGATTGTAAAAAGGTTTTAAGAAAACCAAGTAACAGACCAACCTAAATAAAAAAGAAAAAAAAGAAAATTTCACTACAAAATTCATTGTCAAAATTAGATTTTCCAACCCATTAACACTGAGAGCTTTTGACAGATAAGAAATGCTTGACTCAGGTAGCTGTTAAAAATTTTAAATTGAAATATTAAGTTTTTTTTTGGTGATAATTGCAAATGAACTAATTCTTTTGTTTTAAATTAGATGCTACTCCGATCTTCAGTGGATTACTTGTGTTTGACAAGAAATATTGGAAGCAATTCTTTTAAATTCAAAATAGAAGCCTAAACATTCATATTTCAGAGGCTTTGTGACTTAATTATTTTTTGTGTGCCCCCTTAAATTGGTTGGTAGTGTAATAACCTACCATTTTTGGGGTTGAAGGTTCGATTTTTGCTTAGATGTTCGGTATGATCTGCAGACAAGCAAAAAGTCTTCGAGGATTTGTATAGGGTCCGCCAAATAATTTTTTTTTTTTTTTAAATGCTATAAAAACATCGAGTGTAGGTTCGGCTGTGCGGCACCTAGCGCCGTCCTGTTGAAACCAAATGTTGCCAATATCCTCCTCTTCAATTTTTTTGAACAAGAATTCGTCCAACATGGCCCAATAACGAGAGCAAAAATATCCCAATTATGTTTCTGGACCAAAATCCGCACCAAACAGTGACTCGTTTTGGGTGCGTCGGCTTTTCAATGTATGCGTGTGGGCTTTCTGTGCCCCAAATGCGACAATTTTGCATGTTTACATACCTGCCAAGATCAAAATGAGCTTCATCTGAAAAGATGATTTTTTTTTTGGCAAAATCGGCATCTTCTGTAAGTCGATCGCAGGCCCACTTAGCGAAGCGAAAAAACAACCATATTTTTTCAGCGGAAGGATAATTATCTGTCAAATCAGATATGAGCTAAGTGTTACCATTCACGAAATAAGCACTAGTTGAAAAAAAAAAGTTCGATGACCCTATATTTAAAAAAAATTCTTTTAATGTTAATGGCATAAATAATTAATAATCTTTAAAATATTACATTAATTATTTTTGCCTTTGAAATCAGCTCCATTTTTAATATTGTACAAGCAAGCGTTACAAGCAAACTTGTTTATCACTTCAACGAAATGCAAATCATTGTCCTCATCTTCCACATCTTGCTTAAAGCTAGTTTAAAGAATTATCCACAGAAGCTTTTGCAGGCAAAAATGTATGAGTATTTATTTATTAAAGACATCAACGTCTGTAATATTTTAAATCTCTTTTTTTTAAGATTGAAGTAAAATGAATTAGCAGCATTGATAGTGAGCTAAAATGTTGGTAACATCTTCGTCATTATATCATCAGCACTAGCACAGAATATTTTTAATATTGACAGCTCATAGCAGTCAGTCTGTTCTTAATGATCAATCTGTTCTTGTTGATGGTTCTGTGAAATTCATCAATGCAAAAGGATTTATCAAGGTAGAAGCTGAACAGGCAGTAAGCACCAGACTTACAAAGCAACTCAGATAGATAAATGAAATCAGTTTATTTTTGTTGAAAGCTTAAACGTCAAGCCTCATTACATTCCAGTTAAAAAAAAAATTTTAAGAAGAGCTTATGAAATTGTTTTTTTTTTTTAATAAAAGAAACTTACTTAATGCAAAATAAACTGTTAAACTAGAGTAAGTGCTTCTGCTACAATAAAGAAATTCCAGGCAGGACTTGTTACAGTTTAGCCAGTTATCCAATGTTGCAAATACTTTGTAAGTTATAAATATACCTTTTCTAAGGCTTTTGTAAACTACGTTAGTGACAAGCTATCAAAGATTAAGTCTGATTTTTTTTATGCAGAAAAGCTACAACTAAAAAATTCAATCATCATAACTAAAGTTTTGAGTGGTATCAGATATAGCTTTCACAACCTAAATTGTTTTCTAAGTTTTGTGAGTAATTGCAGCATTGTTGGATTAAAAGGAATATGGAAATACGTCATAAATAGTTCAAAGAAATGGGTGGGAAATATTGAAAAAAAAAATTAAATAAAATAAAACAAAAAAAAAATTAAGAAGTTATTAAGCACAAGCTTGACTCATTTTGATTTAAATTCTATTGGAATTCTCCATTTCACACCAGAAGAATATAATAACAGAACTACTAAAGGTCTGCTTAACAGACATCTTTATTCTACATTAAAATAAATAAAAAAAATATCACTATGTTTACGCTAAAGATGTTTGTTTGGCGGTTCCATTTAGGTTTTTTTTTTTTTTTTTTTTTTTTTTTTTTTTTTTTTTGAAGAGGTGAAAGTTCAATTGTTTAATATCTTTTACCGTTTTTGTTGTTTTTAAAACAATTCACAATTCATGAATTATGAGTCACTTTAAAAAGCAACCAAAATACTCTTGAATGCTGCTACTTTTAAAATAGCAAACATTTTACAATAACAAAAAACAAGTCTCAACTATAAATCACGACTTATTATATTTTAAAGTAAAATTTGTTTTTTCTGTCGCAGTTTTGTTACACAAGTGCTTTTTGTGTAAGCAAATCAGGTAAAAAGTATTCAATTGTGTTTTAAAGCAGCTAACAAAAGCTTAACAAATACCCATATTTCATATCATCCGAACAATACTACGTTTACAATCAACAAACAGTCAACAAGTACAAGTAAGTACTCCCAGGTATTGTATGCAATATATGGTTAAATATATGCAATTGTTAAACATTTTGTTGAAGTAAATATGTGTTTGTATTTGTAAAGAGATACTTTATCCATTGTTAATATCAACAAAATATTTTCATATTTGAATGTTTGTTTTATAAAACTTTTAATAGGTTAAACAATACGAATACTCGTATGATAGATGATGCTGGTAGTGTTTTGTTTAGTGAATCTTAAATTTTGTCTCCAAAATTGAATTGAATTTCTTGCTGTTTTTATGTAGGCGTTTTGTTATTTATTCTATTAACCAAAATTAGTAAAAAGAGTTTTAGAAAGTAAATAATTACACCGTATTTACAATGACACAAGGATTGAATTTAACTATTTTTTAACATAATAAATAGTTGTACACCCAGAAAAAAATTACAGAATTTGTTATCAAAACTACCACAAACAGCATCAATAGTGTATCAACCACGAGTATGCTCACTTAGACAACGCATGGTGTCATTTTAACTACGCATTATTGACAACATATCGTTACAAAATTGACAACGAATGGTATCAAAGTGACACAATACTGGTGTCTGAATGACACCATGCCGCTGATAAATCGACATCATTTAATGTCACAATGATTAAATTTGGTTTCGAAATGTTACAGGTTATTGAAATAACAACATGCGTTGTTAATTGGACAAAGTTTTTTAATAAGTTGGAAATTTGGCAACATATTGTTATCAATTCCACAATGTTCGTTAGCAAGCTGACAACGTCCTTTTTCAAAAAAATATAACCGTAGCTTTTTTTCTATTATAACATTGTCGCTTTGTACAAGCTTGTTAAAAAATTGAAAATACTCCTTCGCAATAAAATAGACAATTTGATGGCATCAAAAAGACGACTTAGGTTATTGATAATGCAAGGCGATTTTTCGCTCAGTATACAGATGTAACAAAACTATATTTTGCTTATTTTCAAGTGCTAGAAAGACACAGATCTTAAGGAAACAAAAAAAAAACAACTTCGGTTGAGAGCTCTTGTCAAAATAAAATATTTCGACTACCACAACTGAAAATTTGATTAAAAACAAATTTAGTTCTCACAACCAAAGTTGTTTTCTGTGTGTACACATAATTTTTCCTTTAAAAAAATATTAAGCAGCTGAACTTTTATAGCAACAGATTCACCATACATTATTTGTTTAGTAATTGCATATCATAAGAATACAATTGAATTGTTATTTTTTTTAAACTGCATAAGAAATAAAATGTTATTAATCAAAAATTCAGCTTTTATAATCAACATTGATTTTAGTAACCAGAACTCAATAACTCAGACCAAAATTCAGTTCTCTTAACAATATTTCATTACTGATTTTTTATTTTCACATTTAAAAAATACGATGAACACAACTGAGTTTTGATTGTTGGCAAATTAATTTTCACAACCAAAGTTTTTTTTATGGGCTATTTCTGGTCAATTATTTGTTTCCAAATGTAAATTAAATAAAAATTATTTAATTTATTTTTTTCCCAACGTTTCGTTTGCTTTTTTCAAACTTCTTCAGGGGTTTATATATTCTCAAACTGTTTACAATATAAAAAACTTTTATTATCTATATATAAGAACATGCACTTTTTTACTTACGATTAATTTTTGTAAATTGTTTTAAATTTTTCTATTATCACAAACATAATTTTATAATATAATTTAACTATTGAATATATTCGTGTGAATATATTTAAAATTTTGAATTTTCCACGTATAAATGAGGTTGATGAAGGGAAATTCCCTTTTGTAGTTTTCACAGGTTTTTACTTTTAATTTCGACAATTCTTTATTTATTTCTGGTATGCAATTTAATAGTTTATAATTTTATATTATAATTTATTTAGATAATTTAAGGGTGTTAGATTTTAGTATATTCTACTTCAATTTTTATAAATTAAATTAAATATAAGTATAGCAAATTTAAAACCACGTAAATGAGAGTGAGTTAATGAAGTGAAGTGTTGCTGACTTAATAGCTAAAATTATTTTATTACAACAGAGAGGAGAATTACTCATTTTAATGCAATGTGAGCAATGTAAATTTTTTGGTAATAATTTGGCGATTTTCTCAAATTAAATTAAATTTTAATTTAACGGTCATTTATTTTCCTTTTGATGATTTGTGCAAATGTTATTTGTACAACTATAATAAATAAATCAATTCTGTCGTCCAACTTATTGTTAATATCACAGATTTTTGATTACTTAGGTTATTGCAAGTGAGTATTGGAGCTTTGTGTTGTCCTTATCTTCTTTTGTGTTCATGGTATTTTCTATTTTCTCTTGTATGCGTAGGCTCTCAATAGTAAACCATTTTTTCTCTTTCTCTTCTCTGCTTAAAATTTTTACAGTGTCAAAATTTATTTTGTGTTGTGACTCTTTAGCATGTTGCGCTTGTGCCGTCGTTTCTATTTTCTTTTCAATGTCCGATTTATGTTCCTTTAGTTGTCTTCTTCTTTTTTCTTTGCCCTATTACTTATCTACTTCTTTTTACTCTAGTATCTCTATTACTATCCGTTTTTACTTTTATCAGGGTATAGCAAAGTGACCACATCAGAGGAATCAATTGAGCTCCCTTCTGTTTTTCTACCTAAACTAACCTAAAGTTGTTTTCTCAATTCAGAAATATTGGGCCATAATTATAATTACACTAAAGTTTGTATCTTTTTAAAAACAACTTTAAATTCATATAATTCTTGCGAACAAAAGTCAGCTCTACTTTTTTGTAACTATGATTATGACCCATTGTTGGAATTAAATTATCAGTGCTGTTCTGTATTCCGAATCCGAATATTTTATGCAGCACTTCATAGCTACCCTGTGGTTCATTTTAAGATTTTTAAAATTTTGTTTTTGCTTTATTTTGGGTTCGAAATGATTTTTAGAATTAAAAAAAAAACATAAAAGTTCTCATTTAATAAGAGTAAAAAAATGTAATTCCCAATTTTTTCAAATTCGTGTGGATTACAGAACATGAACGTATAATCCGATTGCTTGATCTGCTTCCATGACATTTATTTTTTTATATACTGGAAATAACTTCGATTGTGGGAACTGACTTTATTGCGAGTCAAAAATTTTATTGTAATAATCTAATTTTTAAATTTTAAAAATCAAAACTCGATAAAACCGGCCAACACTTAATTCTCTTAATAATATTTAAGACTGCATTAACGAATTTTTAATTTTTGACAACTTAAATTAAGCTTTCTTCCGCTCGCCGTTCTCCATAGCTTCAACTTCTTAGTTAAATATTGCGAAAAAAATAAGCATTTTAAATGAAACCAAACGATTTTGCTTTCATTAATTAAATTAAAAATTTTATTATTTTTCAAGCAATGATTTACTTTTCTGAACAGATATTTTATTTATTTCTTTATATTTTATTAATTCTTGCACACAACAAGACTAAGTCTTATAATTATAGAGCAGGATTTTTAAAAAGTGTACAAAGAAAGTTTGACCACACACTCCCAGCTGTCAAACCATAGATATCGATATTGATAGTTCTCAAAAACATCCTTTACTTTAACTTTTTTTATTAACTAAAAAACAACAAACTCACAATTTATATCGAAATATTTTTTTTTTTAATTTATAAAAATCTTCAGTTTTTCATTCTTTTAATGCAATAAAAGAATTTTTAAAAACTATTAACGTCTTTACAAAAAGTTTTGAGGACCTTCTGGTTTCATTTTGTGATTTTTTAAATTATTTATTTCTATAAATTGTATGTACTTTTTTTTTAATAAATGTTTCCCTTTTTTACTTTTCTTAGGACTTTACTACTTATAAAATGTCTTTGTATGTGTAAAAGCGAGCATCTGTTAGATAAACATTTTTGAATTTAAATTCTGAAATAACACACAACACCAAATAAATTTTGACAAGAATTCTTAACAAACATGTTTTACAATATTTTTTAAAGGCAATTGCTAGAATAAAAAGAAATACACAAGACACATGATATAAAGGACTAGTCCTTGCTTTTGAATGTTTAAACAAAAAGATAAAGTAGTTAAATGTGCAGTTGTAAGTTATTCTTAAGTAAAACTTGCCGTTAAGACAAATTTTTTGTTCGTTAAATACATGGTAAAATAATATGTTAGAAATGATAAATTAAATTAAAAGTAGGTAAAAATTATTATTTAAGAAATCCATTTTTTTTTTAGTTTCAAGTTTTAGAAAATGTAGTTATTTCTTTTAATTTTATACTATTAATAGTTGATTGATTCCATGTTGAAAAACTATTTAAAAACTTTTTTTAGAAACCAATTTCTTTTATGATGATTTAAAAAAATTTAATTTTATAACTTTGACAAATGATTTAGTTTACAATTTAATTAATTGGTTAGTTCATAGAAGTACTTAGCAAACATTTTTTAATATTTTAGATTTATTTACAAACCACTTGTAATGTCCTGTAGGCAATAAAAGCACAGCTACTGCTAAGGCAATGAATAAAATGAAATTTTTTTAAATAAATAAATAAGTACAAACATTAAGTTGGGCCAATTTGTTTGGATCAAAATCTTGATAAGGAATATAACAGAAATGTAGTCTACGAATTATTCTGCCAAGTTTTAAGAAAATCGTTGTTCTAAAGTCCCCTTAGACTAGTAGGTAGCGTACTAAATGATATATCAATTTGGGGGTCGCAGGTTCAATCCCTGCAGACAAGCCAAGAAGCTTCAGAGATTTGTGTTGTTAACAAAAAATAAGAGCCTAGAATTTTTCACGATTAATTTTTTTTTTATTAAAAAAATGCTTAGCCCTAATGTATACACACATATGAAATGTTTACCAGAGATTCCAAATATTTTTATTTATTATTCGAGGTTAATAAAGAGTCTAAGAGGCTAAGAATAGTAAACTCAATTCAAAAAGAAATGTTCATGGTGCCTGAGTATAGATGCATTGTCTCCTTAAAAAACTACTGAAAAAAAGTATTTAGAGGTATTCCTTGGTTTGTATTTATATTAATTCGGCAAAATGTTTCAAAATTGTTTTTTTTTTTTAAACCCATACTGGCACCGATCTATATAAAAAGAAGTTGTGAGCCAAAAAATTTTGAGAAATATTTTCTAAATTACAAAACAGGAAATAATATTTTTAAGATTTTGCGGCAATTTGATTCAACAATTAGTTTTATGAATCGATATGGTAGAGAAAAAAATTTTTAAGGCTTAGAAAGCTCTGCTTACGAGAAGGACTTCAAACAGACATAAATAAGAGTCATATCTATATTAAAAGACTTAATTCTTATTTATTTCATTTTATTTATTAATTAAAAGTATAGAATTCATTTTTATTATTTATGAATATTTAATTAACTTGTCCGCACTCGCTTGATGTACCACACACACTTTCTTGGCTTCTCCCCTCTTCCTTTTTCTTTTTTATTCAACACAGCATTGCCTTTATTGCCGTCTTTTATACACAGTCACCTATGAGAGTAATGAGCTCTTTGATTCTCTTTCAATATTCACTCTGATAGCAGGGCGGCATTACATGCCCTCAGTGCTTTTGATTGAAACTCGTCTGGGTTATCTAATACTTCTAAAGAGCCTAGCATCTAACAACGGTGTTCATCTATTTAAGCAATAAGAAGACAGACGAACGCAACAAAGATGTGACATAGTTTATTTGACCCAGAACCATTCTGTCTTGGAGATCTATTAAGCACAGAATTAGACAATAACTTGAAAGAGAACCGTAACAATATTAGTTGGAAACAAATGGTATTAAGGTAACGAAAACATTTATGTCATTTCTTTCTCGGAAGAAAACAAATGATATGTATATACAAAAAAGAACTAATTAAATGATACGTAAAATGAAATTGTTCAAGAAATATAGAAATTAAAAAAACAAAAATATAAAACAAATGATTTACTAGACTTGATTTAGTCAAGAATTTACATTGTCACTGTAGAGTATTGAAACACTTGGCGAATATGAGGATCAGTTGAAACGGCCTCTGGAGGCTATGTAACGAAAACGAAGAGACAGCAGAACACATTTTGTGTTACTGTAATGTTCTAGTTTATACCTGTTTTCGTTACTTAGGGCATCACTACATGGAAAATGACTGGCAAGTCACCCTTAGAAGTCCTTGAGTTTTTAATAACCACTAGACTTAAGAAAGATTTATAACATTAGAGTATCGTCAAAATAAGTCTATTTAGGCCACAGTATTCAGGTGACTCGTTCCCGCTCTTAATGCTAATTGTAAATTCTATTTTCACTAAATTCACTTTCTGGTTAGCACACATAAATTATTCTAATGTGAATACCAAAAAAAAAAAACATCAGCTCAATCCAGAAAGAATAAATCATTAAAAGAATGAATGAAACAAAACCAATATTCTTCTTATTTTCTAACTGTCTGCTAACAATGCTTTTAGAAATAACCACTTTAGAAGTGTAAAAGGTAAAAACTATGTAACATATTTAGCTGTACTAAGGGAAATTAAAAAGGTAGTGGCATAACATTAAGCACTAGAGGAAATTAAGAGGAGGACAAGCGGAAGCTTTTGTCAAGAATATAACAAACAGGAAAAATAATGAAAATAAAAACTGTTTTATTAGAAAAACAATTATTAAAGTTAACAATACAGACACAGAAAAAAAAATTTAAAAACTCTTATTTATAAATACTAAAAAACAAATGTCAACTGTATAAAAAGGGTAAGCAAGAGAGAAACTGTTAAGTTTTTTCTGTTACTGGAAACATTTTACTCAAAACTTTAAAGATAAAACAATTTTTTTTAATTTATTATTTTGAAAACTCTATTTAATTTATTTCAAAATAATTTTTAAAGAAAAACAAAATTTTGCTATAAAGATTTGCCATCATTAATTTTCTTAAAATGTCAACTGTTTTCTTTTTCTTTTGTAACTTAATCTTTTGACCCTTATCGAATGTTAAAAATTAAGCCTGTTGTAGGCCTTTGATTTCGATTAATAGCTTGTCAAAGTTAAGTATTTTGTGTTTTAGTTTTAAACCTTTTAGTTTAATGAAGGTTATTTCTTGATTCTTTCCTTTTTTTTTTTGCTTGCAAATCTCTACTAATTAAGAAATAAACTTCAAGAGATTTAAAAAAAAAAAATTGAAATATTTGCTTATATCTATAACTAAATTAGTGGCAGAGCTATAGAAACCATACACAACTAAGCATTGCTAAAAATCTCTTTAGCAAAATAAAGAGTGATTTTTTTGCTATTATATTTTTGGCAACACTAGTTTTGACAGCTCACGCACGTTTTGTATCTTGTGTCACTGTCAAACATCTTCAGTTTGGTCTATAATTTAATCATGAATCGTCTTACAAACGAACAACGCTTGCAAATTATTGAATTTTATTACCAAAATGCGTGCTCTGTTAAGAAAGTTCATCGCGCGCTTCTTCCATCTTATGGTCAGTTTAATCGACCTACTGAGGCTTCTATTCGGGCTATTGTAACAAAATTTCGCACCAAATTTACATTGTTGGACATTAAACCACCAACACGCTTACGTAGAGTGCGAACTGAAGAAAATATCGCAGCCGTATCGGCCAGTGTTGGTGATGACCGTGAATTATCGATTCGGCGCCGTTCGCAGCAATTGGGCCTCTGTTACTCCACTACGTGGAAAATTTTGCGAAAGGATTTGGGTGTGAAGCCTTATAAGATACAACTGGTGCAAGAATTGAAGCCAAACGACCTACCACAACGCCAAATTTTTGGTGAATGGGCTCTTGAAAAGTGAGATGAAGATCCACTTTTTTATCGAAGAATTGTGTTCAGCGACGAGGCTCATTTCTGGTTGAATGGATACGTGAACAAGCAAAACTGCCGTATTTGGAGTGAAGAGCAGCCAGAAGCATTGCAAGAGCTACCAATGCATCCACAAAAAACAACCGTTTGGTGCGGATTATGGGCTGGCGGCATCATTGGGCCGTATTTCTTCAAGAATGATGCGAATCACAACGTTACTGTGAATGGTGAGCGCTACCGTGCGATGATAACAAACTTTTTTTTGCCCAAAATGGAAGAGCTTGACTTGCATGACATGTGGTTTCAACAAGACGGTGCCACATGCCACACAGCACGCGAAACAATGGACCAATTGAGAGGCGAGTTCGGTGAACAGTTTATTTCACGCTTGGGACCAGTCAATTGGCCGCCCAGATCGTGCGATTTAACGCCTCTAGACTATTTTTTGTGGGGCTATGTTAAGGCTAATGTCTATAGGGACAAGCCCGCTTCGATTGACGCACTGGAAGCCAACATTGCCAACATTATTCGTGAGATACCGGCCGAAATGCCAAAATTGGACTAAGCGGATGGACCATTTGAGGCGCAGCCGCGGCCAACATTTGCATGAAATAATCTTCAAACATTAAATTATATCGACCCAACTATCGATCCAAATAAATATTTCATGCATTTTTCTGAATTTTATGTGTTTTTTTTTTTTTTTTAATTTCCGATAGTTCTTATAAAATCACCTTTTATAAGCCTAGAGCCAAGGGCATGAATAAAGAAAAGAATTTTTGTTTTGTATTTTGTAAAGATACAAAAAGCGATAGAAATGATAAATATCTTTGAGAAATATTTTATTAAAATATTGGTTTACTACCTAGTAATGCCTTTTTAAGGCACTTAAAGCAACAGTAACAAAAAGAAAATATTAAAACAAACTTTTTTTTTTTTAATTAACAAAAAATGCTTCGAATGATTTTGATTTAATTGCCTTAAATATTTAAAAACAAATCAAAAGCTTACAGAATTCTTAAAGGAAAAATGAATTATCTCAGTTGCTGTGTTATAAGGCCTGATTTTTGCTTAAGCTAAAGACTTACAGAAAAATTGGAGGTCAATTTTAAAAGTTACTATAATGCGAGTACATACAAATGAAGGAAATTTTACTTGATACGAAATATAATTCCATTAAAGAATTTATTTTTTAAATGAATGTTTTGGAAATGGAAAATGGTGGGTGGGCTAAAACTGCAATTACCTTTGAGAGTGTGTGAATATTTAAAACTCACTAGAATTAGATTTGAAATCTTGCAATTATAAGTGATGGCCTCTGACCGCTTTATAGATAAACTCATAACTCTACACTTTTAAGTGTTAATGATGTGGATGCCCTGTAGATTGATTCTGGAATCAAGCTATCAAGCTAGAATTGTAAGATCGATTATTGCCTTGATCTTGGGTCCCTGTGCTCGTTAAAAAATTTATTCTTTGAACTAATTTCTGTTATCAAATAATAAATAAAAATAGAAATAAAGGTTAATGACCTGATTCTGTGACAACTGTATGAAATTAGAAGGTCTATATTGAGCAGGCAGATTTAATAAAAATCTTCCTAGAACATCTAGACTCAGGCAGTGATATAACAAATATTTTTATAAATTTTGTCAAAAAATTTGTCTAGAACTCTTCATCATTCAAGTGCATTTTACCTTTTTAAAACCTTGTAGGTTTTTTATGATAAATAAATATTTAGTGGTGAAAAATTAGCGACACTGTCTGCCTAATATATTGGGGCCGTTTTTAATTTTTTTTTTTGATAATAAAAAAGTATTTCTTATATATTTGTAATAGGTGCGTTTGTAAATGTACAATATATCTTACAGGTTTTGGCCCATAGTGATAATAATGAATATTATTGTTGTGATAAAAGTAGAGTGATATTTATCATGTAGGCTTGTAGAAATTTGGCTGAAAGCGATATCCTAATCTTTTTTGTTCATTTCGTTGATTAAAGAAAAGAAAATCAATCAGATTATATTCATGCTATTTTTATCGTCTCTGTGAAATACACTTGCTTGAATTTTTGAGACTTAAGAATTAATGATTTCTCTTATTAATAGATAGAAATAAGCCTCTTAGAATGACTTTGTAATAGCACAAAAGTAAGTAAATCAGAAGTGATCCATATCTTATTCAAGGTAATTTTATATTAGATCAATAAAAAGTTTTATACCGACTTACAAATCAATACTCTTTGAATATACTTAAGGTTGATGCCTTTTTTTTTTTTTTTTTTTGTAAAATATTTCATATTTATAAAACTAAAATCACGTTTATTTACTTAAATACTTTAGTGATAAACAACAACTGATTTTTCAATAAAAAGTTACACAAGACAAGCAATAGTTACAATCAATTTTTGTTTGTAACTTTTCTTGCTTACACAAACGAAGTAAAATAAGAATTAAAAAACGAACTTTTTGGCATTTCCAAGAGATTAGTTTTTAAGTTGTTAAAATTTTTCATAAGATGCTTTCATTGGTGTCATAGTGCTGGTGGCAGCAGTTGGGTGGTTTAATGTATGAAGTATGGAATTATGGATGAAGAGTTTGCCTGGTGTTAAGCTGATTATCAATTGTAGAAAAACAAACTTGAGTTCACAAAAAAAAAAAAAAAGTGGGGTTGAAATCTTTGTTAGTATTTTTTTAAATCATTTCAAAGGTCACAGCTGGTGTAAATTTGTTGCCACTAAATATTACACATGCTGTAAGGGAGAAAAATATGAAAAAGTTGAACCCAAGATATTAATGTTTGAATGTGCATGTTCTTAAAAATACAAAAAAAGAAATCAAATAACGCATACATAAGAAATTAAACATCATTTCTGTTTTCTTATTTCCCTTAGCGTGATTCTACAATTTTGTCCTTTTGGCTTAAAACAAGAAAAATGTTGTTGGAGTTTGTTGTAGACTCTAACAGTCACATGTGTTGTTGGCAATATATTCTTTTTTTTTTATACCAATAAATTCTTAATCATACTTAGTTAGTTTAATTTTTTTTTCTGTTTTCTTTAGCAGATGCCAAGAATTTTTCATTTTTCTTGTTGACACTGCATCATTCTGGGTGTAAAGTAAATGTGAATGTTGTTTGTTGAATAGTAAACTAACATGTAATCTAGCGACAAACGTCCCATAATTTATGAGATTTTTTTTCAAGCGATGGTTTTTTTTATTTAGTTTTTTTTTCTTCTTCTATTAGTTTGAATGCTTCTTTGTTTTCCCATTGATAAGATTTCGATATTAAAGTCTGTAAACCATTTTAGGGATTTTTTTAAGGGTTGAGAATTTAAAAGTTGGCTAAAGTGATAATTGATTAGAGTTAATAACCTGCTGTTAGTAATAAATATTTCATTGGTAAAATAGAAGGCTGTAAATGTAACTTTAAATGCTTTATTTTATTTTACGACTGTGAAAATTGATAATAAATTTGAGAAAATGTAAATTTTTCTTGAACATTAAAAATATCATGAATTCAGATGTAGAAAAATTTCTATTAGTGGATTAATTTTTTTTTCCTTTTTTTTTTGGCTTAGATAGCGGACTTTTGTTTCTCCTTTTGATATCTTACTATTTCCTTATTTCTCTATATATTTTCTATTACTACTATTTCTTTGACATCTTTCTATATATCGCTATCTTTCTTCATTCTTCTTCTTATACAGGTATCATAAGGACATACATTTGTATGTTTATTGTATTGTTTTGTAACATGAGGGATTGTGAAAAAAGTAAATTTTTGTTAATTTTTGAATAGCTTTCAACAAAACATTCAGACAATTTAAAGTGCTGTATAGCAAAAACAGTCCACATGTCTCTTTATTGCCTAAAAATAAATATTCAAATATATTTCAAAAACATTTTCACACAAAGAACTAATTTGTTTTAATACCACTTCATAAGCAAAGAAAAAGAAAACTGTCAGAATGTAATGTAAACTTTATTTCTTTTGAAGAAAAGGCTGCTAATAATTATTAAAATCCCCGTAATATTCCCTGGTGTAACATATTTTGTGAAAATGCGTTAAATTTTCCTACAAGCACAACCATCAATAAATACACTCGAGTAAAAAGAATGTGTTTATTTTGAACACTACACAAGTACGATTGCTTTTACAAAATTCCATTTATTTATTTCAATTAGTCTAAATGCACAACATTTAGTCCTTACATTTGGCCATTTGCATACATGCTGGCTTGTGCATTTGTTCTCTATCAAACTTTATTCAAAGTAACTGTGTCTCCCATGCCAATTTATAGTTTTACTTATTTTAACCACTAAAATTTAATTTTCTTGGGCTAAGCCAGTATGATACTTTTAGCTAAATTTGTTTGTACAATTTTCATGTTTATATTAACTGTATGTTTGTAATTTAAAATAGTTTTATTCAAGGATTTTAATATTCCCGCAAGTCGTGGTTTTAAAGAAACAAAGTTAAAATAAACATGAACAAGTTTTTAATTAAATGAAAGTTTCTAATTAAAATAATGCGTGGTATAGTTTTTTTGTTTCTTAGTTTATAACAATTTTAAAATCCGTTAAGTTTGTATTCAGGTGTAGTAAAATAGTGTATCTTTGCATGTTTGTAAGTAAATTCAAGAAGCAAAGTGACTGTTCTGTGGGGTAGTTAACAAAAAGTATAAGTATTGAAATTCTAAGCTACTAATTAGAACAGATCCTATAAAATAATATATTATTTTGACTATAATTAAAATATTTATTGACTATGAGGAATAAAAACTTACGTTTTTTACATATTCAAGCAAAGAAAAAATATAGCTAAATATGGTCACAGAAAACAGTTCGTTTCTAGTTATTTTTAACCAAGCTATGTTTTCCGATATAGATATGGTTGAATTTGATAAAATTTTAACTGAAATCATAAATATTTTTAAAAGAAACATGTTAAGATTATCATTAACATAATAATAACAAAAATATGGTTGAAAATAAATTGTTTTTTCTTTTGTCTATTCCACCACCATATGAATCAAGTGAGTATAAAATAAAAACTTAATTATTCAAACTCAACTGAAGTTTGTGGCAGACAAAGTTCCAATATTGGTAGAGTCAAATAAAATTAAAAAAAAATGCAAACGGCTGTGTAATGTAGTAAATAAATATAAATTAGTAGAAACAAAAAAGTCAATAGAATAAAAAAAATTTTATTTGTACGAACAATTTATAATATAATTTTTTTTTTTTTCAATTAGAAAATCTATTTTTAAAAAAATGGGAATTTCAGTTAGCATTATTTTTTAAAGGTCCATAATTTGAAAAATAAATATCATAAGAAATATTTCATATTTGCTTTCATACCCTCTAAAGGTATACTTAACCCAAGTATAAACAAATCCTATGACCTTACTTCTTTTTGCTGTCCGCTTCACGTGAAATGGCTCTCATCTTATTAAAAATGGATTATAAGCCAAGGAGACCAAATAAAATAAAATAAAATTAAACATTTTTCTGAAATCTCTTTTTCACTATCAGTAAATTAAATAAACCGGTTTTTCTGGTTTACAGAAAGTTATATAACCATTCTTACTCTCTCTCTCTCTCTCATTCAATATAAAAAAAAAACCTCAGATTCTAGTAAAAAGAACCTAGTTAAAGCACACAAGCATAAAGATTTTCATGGCGCCTTGTTCTCTTACTACAATAAAGATAAGCGTTCTATTTTTCTCTTTCTCTCTAAGTTCAGTAATAGGCTTTCTTTGTTTCATTGTGCAGCCATGCTTATGGATATAGCTCCTCCCTATTTTAGCGATTTTTGTTGAGTTTCTTTTTTTCTTACAGGTTGACTGAGAGAGAAAAATTGAGAATATAGTTTTAAATAAACTTTTATCTCTCTTTAATAAAAATGGCTAACGCAACAAGCATAAGTAATAATAAGTAGAGGTATTCAGTGTTTGGTGCGTTAAAAAATTGCACGCATTGCAATTGCATTGTTCTCGACTATTCAGTGCAACATTTATTGCAACATATAAAACAGTTGACACCAGTTAAAATTTTTTTAATTCAGTGGATTTCTTCTCTGGTCCACTTTTTATTATTTCTTTCCTTTTTTATTTGGCACAACCAGATTCCATTATTTGAATTTTAGATTCGAAGTAATTTTTTTTTTTTTTTTTTTTTGTTGCTTACAAGTGTCAGCTGGTGTTAGTGATAACAACACGATGCGAACTTTAAATGAATTTAGCGATTTTAATGTATCTTGAGTACAATTTAGTTACGAGTAATAAATTTAGTTATAAAAAAATCGCTACTTTGTAAATTGTGCAAATCAACATCATTGGTAATGATATTGCAATACACGCAACATAAAGAGCTATACCATTTTGAGTATTGCACATACGCAATAATGTAGCAAGTGTAACTGTGTGTATTTTGTTGTTGGGTTGCAAAGTAAAAGTTATGATATTTTGCACTTGCAATGACGCAACACCAGTTTCATCAAACACTGAGTACCGCTAGTGTATTTGAACTTATTTAGCTAATGTTATATATTTTGAATTAAGCAACAGCCAAAAGTCTTGGGACAGCCAACATTTTTTTCTGATTCTTTCCTTTTTTTTTTAAATATGGGGATTTTTAAGAAGCTACTTTACACATCTTGTCATAATTTTTGAAAGGCTAATTCGATTTTGTTACCAAATATTTCAAAAAATTCTAAATTGTATTGTGTTAATTTTTTTGTACATAATTTTTTTGTGAAGCTTTATTTTTCGATTTATTAGGAAAAATTTTATTAAAAAGTATTTTAGTAAAAAATTTTAAAATTCATATTTTTAAAAATTAAAAAAAAAAAATAGGAGGCTTTCAATTCATACCAGTCTTGTTATTCAGTCTCTCTGTGAATATTATTGTTTACTGAACAACTCTATAGAAATTCTTATCAATATTCATTTAGAAAACATAAAAAAATATTATATTAAATAAAAGAATTAAATAACAAATTAAACTCAGCTGTATGGAATCATCTTTATTCTTCATTGTATTCATAATTTTTATTTTCCAAATTCTTCTTAACCCTGGACTACTAATTTTATATTGTAATATATAAATCCAAACGCCGTAATTTTAAATTTAGTGCTTTTCTTGTTTACTTAAAAACTTGTGAAACAAAACATAAATTAATGGAAAACTAAGGGCCTGTTCAGGTAAATGCGAACGAACGTTTCGTTCTCATAATTGTATTGAAAACAAAAACAAATTTTTGTGTATTGTTTTTTATGTAATGCATTTAGCTGAACAAGCCCTAAAGTTTCGGCTGCATTTTTGATTTTTTTTTGCCATTTATTAACCGATTGTTTTAATTTTTCCCGTTTTGTACTTTAAGCAAAATACCCAAAAAATGCATTTAGAAAAATGGTGATATATCCGTTATTTATTAGCCAATTAAGCTGAATTTAAATAAAGGACCTTTCAAAATTTTGGCATACTAAAATCTTCTTTAGGTTTTCTAGAGACTTTAGAAAATTAATTTCAACATTCACATGAACAGACAGTCATCGCTAAATCAGCTCCGTTATTTTTGAAGATTTAGATTATATATACTTTATAGAGTAGCACATCTACGGTGTAGAAATCACACAAGGAATGACAAGCTTATACAAACTTATACACCCTTTTTATTTCTTCTGCACTGCGAATGTAAAAGCTTATGTCTTTATGGATACCATATATTTGCCTGCTTTGGTGAAGCGTAACAGAATTTGGCTTGTTTTTTTATTTATTTTATTCTTAAAACATTAAATCAAGTACATTTTATTCTAAACTAAATTTATTTTTTTTTTTGTTGAAAGAAAATATCTCTACATGCCTCCCACTTTTTGGGATTTTAGTTAAGTTCAAAGCATTCTTTCTCTGTACAATATAAAATGCATAGCCTTTAATACTATATCCTGCTGTTAACATTGACACACAACATAACCACAAATACACTTTAAAAGTCTTAAAAATGTACAAACATGTACTGCATAAAGTAGAACAACAGCAAACAAAAATTTAATTATGTTTTGTGCCATCTTCTCTGTTGCAAATGAAATGCAATGAAGTACAAATAAACAATCTCAGTTCTAATCCAACATTTGATTGCAAAAAAAAAAAATATATATGACTGGCTGACTCAGCTTGATGCCACATAAGTCGGAACAAACAAAAGAATCAAAGCAAATGCATTTAAGGTTCAAATGTGTCTAAATATTACAAAATGTAAAAAATGTACATGGGTGTGTATGTATTTGTTTGTGTGCATTATTTCTCTTTTAAATTTTAGGCAGACGTAAAATACAGTAGCACCTGCTGGGATTTTTTGTAGAAAATAAAATACAATTTAATGAGGAAGATTTTTATTTTTTGAGAGGAATAAAGCAAGTAAGTGTGTTGTTAAGCAAAATTGTGACAATTTAGATATGTTATATCAAAAATAAATAAGATGTACGAGTACTTAATCCTGAAGAACTACTTATTGCGCATTCCAATATTAAAACTTTTTAAACTGCCAACTGTAAAAAAAATAGTCAAATAAGCTATAAGTGGCATAAATGGTTAGAATAGCACATGGAGTAAAAAAATTTTTTTAAGCAATTGAATGCTGAAGATATGGAAGAAATGGCTTTTGTTTAAAGAATTTCGCACTTTAATTTTATGCCAAGAACCATCAACAGTTTCTGATTTATAAATAACTGTGCTGTTTATATATAGAAAAGTAAATTATAATGCAATTTAGCATAATCACGAATGCTTTATATTTTTATATCAAACACCTTTTCTAAATTCTCTATAGATACACTTCAGTCCACATACCATATTTTAGTGGTTATTACTAAATTACACATAAGTAGTAAAAAGCTGCACAAGCATTCTTGAATGCTAAACATCACTACAAACATGTGTAATATTTTATAATAAAAAGTGCTTGTAAGCCATTTCAAGTATACTTGTGCAGACCTTAATTAATTTTTTTTTGTTCTAGGCTGTCTGTAGATGTAAGCTGTGTGCTAGTAGCATGAATATAGAAATGTTTTTGTTTATAAATTTTAAGTATTTTAATTAGTTGCTCGACTTTTGGTTATCTAAAAATTAAGGGGATATTTCAGGTTTGTCTTTTGATTTTTTAAAAATATTTTCACACAGTTTAGTCATTAAAAACATTTGTCTTTAATAAGTGATTATTAAACAAACTTTCTAAAGAAAAACTAATTATTAAGCTTTTAATAAACAAAAATGTTTTCTATGAACATGGACTTTCATGTTTAATTGGAATTTTTTTTTTTAATTTTTGAAACTTAAAAGTGTGTAACAAAATATATTAAATAAATTTAAATAAAAAGCTTATAAATGAAAAAGTATAAAATGTATTCTGCACATCGTCGGCTTAGAGTGTAACCTGCTAAGTCAGTTTAAGAAATTTTTTTTTACTTGCAGCTAAAAAACACTCTAAATCGACGACATGTAAACTGCTGCAAATAAATATTTTGCTAAAAACAATGAATTTTTCTGTTAAATGGTCAGTATGATTTTTAAAGCTTAAATATTTCTTGCTGTTGTTTTATTTGCTGTGCAAAAAACAGAAGTGCATTAAAAAATTTTTTTAGTACACATTTTGCGGTAATTAAAATGTTACACATAAAATATTGACTACGTGTGGAATGTGCTAACTGCAAACTACAAATTTATCTTGGGTTTTTGACAACTAACATTGAAATTGCATTTTGTTATAAAAACAAAATTTTATTTAATTTTTTTTTTTGTGTAATAAATCCAATTTTTTTTTAGATATTATGTATTTCAGTTGTTAGTTGTGTAGTTTTTATTGCTAAAACTAATACTTAAAACAACAAATATTACTTAATGTTACGAATATAATATCATTTTAGTTGGGTAGAATTTGTTATCTCAAGTAAATAATTCATAATACTGAATATTTGTTAGTTTTGCACTCCCTAAAATTGAATTGAATTTTTTCTTTACGAGTGTTTGCTTTTTTTCTAATATAATCCAGGCTACTTTTGGCTTCTGTCCAATTAAAATATGAAATATATTTTTAGCGTAAATGTCTGAGATTTAATATGGCTTTTAAAAATTCTTGTTTTCGCTTGTGCTTGGACACTTTCTTCTTTCTCTGTTCTGAAAACTTATTTTAGTTACTTAAGAGTTTTTCTGATATTTCTAATTGTTATGGCAAGCATAAGAAATAAATATAATTATGCAGACAATTTAAGATTTTGCTTAAATAAACCAATAAAATTGCCATAAATATTTTCTTGTTCAGAAAAAAGAAACTCTTTTAATTGAATAAAATTTAATAAAAAAAAATTATGTATAACTTACAGCATGCTTTTATAAAAAAATAATATGTGTTCGTTCATAAAATAAGTTAACAAAAAATAGCTTACGTTTTTGTTGTAAATTTAGTTTTTTTTAGTGTGAGATAGAAAAAGAGTTGCGTCAAAAAAAAATGTAGAAAAATGTCTACAATAGCGTCTGAAAGTACTTTTACTTCTGAGCAAAACAAAGTCAAGAAATTTCGAGAAATATGGCTTAATTTTAAACTTAGAAAAGAAAATATTTATGTGTGGTTTTCAACACAAGGATTTCTATTAGATAAGCGACGGATTGTTCTGTGTCCATGACTGTATTATTAGAATTTTATGTTCTTGAAATTACTGGAATCATAACATAATGTTAACATTAATTATTTTATTAAAAAAAAGTGGTAAAAGTAAGCATGATCATTTAAAAAATTTAAAGCCACTTTTCAAGTACTCATACACTTAAATTCGTTGAAAAAAAAAAGTTTAATGATTAATATTGTTTTATAAAGAAGTGGGCATGGTTGATCATTGGTAATAAATTTGAAACCAATCCGCTTGAAAACAAAAATTAAACAAAGAAAAAATTAAAAAAAATAATGAAAACTTAATTGTTTTACTAGTTGACCCGGCAAACGCTGTCTTGCCTTAAAATTTTTATTTATTCGATCTTCTTACACTAAGAAATCGTACTCATAGAGTAAAGAACCGTGCGAGACCAGGTAGTAGGCAAATAAGCCAGATACCGACCGGCCGGATTTGTGACGTTAAACCTTCCAAGATTATACATATAAACCTTCCTCTTGAATCACTCTATCTTTAAAAAAAAATGAATTCAAATCCGTTTTGCAGTTTTAAAGATCTAAGCATACATTCAGACAGACGCGGGAAGCGACTTTGCTTTATACTATGTAGTGATGTATTATGAATGTCATTAATCATTTAAAATACTTTTACTTTTTAAGATCAAAGAGAGAATTTCTATGTTTATTTATTTTGTCATATTGGAGATACTAACACTTATAAACTTTTACTTATATATTTTATAAAATAAAAGCATAAAAAATTTTTAATTCTTTACAAAATATTTTCAATAAATATGAAATGTATTTATATTTTATTTATTAATTTTTTTTTTTTAATAAAGCTAAAGGTGTGAAGAATTTCTTTAACAAGAAATCATAAATTTTGTATAGTTTTAATGGACATGCTGTTTGTAGCACAAAAATGTAGGAGAAACATCAATCAAAGCTGTCATTTCATAAACGAAATCAATTAAAAACTAAAATAATTTTTCAAGATTTCTAAGGCACTAAAAATGACAACGACATGTGTACAAAATTAGTTCATACAATGACCACAAAGCAGTCAGTATTTAGTTGCTGGAAAAAGATGCCTGTAATTTTATTAAAAGCAAACAGTTACATACAGACAGAAATTACTAAAACTATGACTTGTTTGTTATACTCTTTCAATGAATAAATAAAAAAAGAGACAGGGTACAGTTCATTTACAATAAAAATATTTTGCAAAATGAAAACTACTTTATCATAATCGATCAAATAGAATTTGTATAGAGAAAAATGTCAAACAAGCCACTGGATTTACAATAAAATCCGTAACGTATAATCTGGTAGTAGATACAAACCATATAAATCATTCAAATCATAGTTGCTTTAGTTTTTGTGTGTCGGCATTATCTGACTTAATGGAATAGAAATTGTGTTTTTTTTTTTTTTTTTTTTTTTTAAACCAAAAAATAAATTAGTTGGGAAACCAATTTACCAATAATTTTATTCAATTCAATTCCAAATCTTATTAACTAGATTTCTATTTTGTTTGCTTTCTTATTATCCATTATAATACTTTTTGAAATGTTGTCTGAATTATAAATTTAATCTTATCAAACAAATATTAGCTTCTTTACATAATGACCACAAAATGTAGTCATAGAGAAAAAGATATTCAAATAGAAGTACGGCTATCACTTAAAAAAGTATTTTTTTTTTTCTTTAAAATCTTTATTAGTTGGTTTTGATAATTGAAAGCAAAAAAACTAAAAGAGAATAGAAACTTAAATTAAATTAGAAAAAGCAGCTAATTGAATATCGTAGAATCAAAAGTTGGGCATTGATTTCAATAAAATATTTCTCATTTGCTTTAAAACTCACAAAAAACGGTCCATGTTTACCCCGATTTATTTTACATAATTTTTTGAAGTAAAATTATTTACTTTTTAGATGCCGTAATGGCAGTATTATACAAGAAATCTACAACAAACATTAAAATGCAAAAACAACAGGAATCAAACACATAAACTACTAATAGAGAAAATATTAATGTAATGCACTCATACACCTAGACTTTCTATGTATGTATGGGTATAAAATCACGGGTGTGCTAACAAATTTTAACATTTACTAAGGATAGCAGGACATGTACGCTATGCTACTGGCCTTACCGTGTATAATTCTACCATGAATGCAGTTGAAGTGATATTTCGTTCTTCTTTTTCTCACTTTTTTTGCTGGGTTGGAAAATGCAAATATGAGGATGTGTATGTTAAATAAATAAGCTGCTTTTGGTTTTACATTAAAATTTATTTACTTTTCTCATAACAAGTGAAAGTTATAAAATATTTTTTTTAAATGCACGTAAGCAAGAACTGTGCGAATGCTTGTGGACAGGCATGGAAAATGTGTCAGATAAGAAGTCAATCTTGATGAAATCTTGTAGCTGTTAAGTCGTCATATGACAAGCATGAAGTATCTGATTACATACATTTTATACTACTTGTAGCCAGTTTCATGTTAAATCATGGACCATAACATTCGAAAAATCCCAGAATAAAAAGAAAAACTGCACTTATAAGCAACGCAAAAGTTATGAAAATAAGTTAAAAATTGTTGATTTCTTGTTTCACAGTTAGGTGGTTCACTCTTTCATGAAAAAGATCTTTACAAAGTGCGAAAAATATCTCTGGGAATTAAAAAAAAAAAAGTTGCATTAATTTTGCTTTATAAATACTTTTGCAAAACCTACAAAATTAAGAATACCTTAGGTTTTGTAATTGCTCATGAAACTTTATTTAGTGATTTCCAACGCACCCTTTTGCAATTTTTTTTATAGAGATCAAACAATTGTGGTCTAAAGAGAATATTTCTCAAATAAGTTTTCGTTTAGTTAATCTTTTCATGCTTAAAAAAGTTATTAAAATTTTAATTGTTTTCACTTTTTTTGTAAAACCAGTCACATTTGTCGGTTTAAGAAATTTTTTTCAAAAACAAAACTTAGTGCAAATATAACTTCATTAATACTCTACATACTTCGCTTAGACTTTGTCATAAGTGAAAAACTTTTATTTGTCAAAATGAATTCTTAAGTACATGATAAAAGTTAATAAAATGCACACACACTGCAAAGCCAACAAACAAAAACTAACTTACAATAACACTATGAAAAAGTAATGCTTGTTGATGATGTTGCTACTGCTGCTGCTACTGCTGTTAATACGACTCAGACTGATGATGACAGAGATGACAGCAACACATGCAACAAAAAAATCTACTCATCTGAATGACAGCATTATTAACATTATGAACAACAAATTGTGCTACTCGTTGCACGTTCTGGGCACAGAATTAAAATCACTTAATGTGTGTGATTGAAATTTTAAAAAAAATTATCTTAACAAAAACTTGAATCTTTGCATCTCGAAAGCTTAATTTCAAGCAAACTTTGATTTAAATAAAAACAAATTAAGCAAGAATTTTTATATTAAGAAAATATAAGAAAGCCCATAAGTAAATTATGGAGTATATCTAGATACTTTAAAAAGACAAAACAAATATACGAAACTTAATTTTAGGCTAGACTAGGCAACCATCAACTTTTAGATTTTCAATTTAGCATTACAGCCAAGTAGTAAGAAGAGTGATTCTATGGAAAAAATATATTTATTAAGTAGCTAAAAATTAATATTCTATACAAATGTTGAGCCCTATTTTTTCTTTACAAAGTTAAGGAAAAAGAACCAAAAAAAAAATTGTAAACAACTTGATCTTTTTCTTTAGAAAGACTCAATTATACCATGCGAACATATTGTTTATATTTTGATAAAATGTAATTTAATTAAGGAGCGATATGTTTAAGATATTTTTACGAAAAGTTATGCTGTTGTCCCACTGTTATTATTTTTTATAAGAAACTGTATTTATGTGTGTGAGCTATACAGTAAAATGTATAGCATTTGTATCTGTATTAGGTTTCATGTATAGGCTTCATGTTAATTATGAAACAGAACACGTCTGCAACTTCAAGCAAAAATGACTGTCAGAGAAAAAGGCCCATAATGCAAAGCACAACTGCAGCTTCACAAACTGTCTTGCTTTGATTAAAAGTTTTTGTATAATTTCGACTGAAATAATCAGCCTTAATACGAATGTAGTTGTCGTAGTCGAATTCCCAACAAGTAAATATAAAACATATTACCGGCGTTACCACATATCACTGTTTTTTCCATGACAACGACACTCATAATAAGGCCTAATACTTTCCAATTAATTCAATTCAATTAATTTACAAAATTATTATTTTCAATTCACTTTCAAATGTTTGTTTTTAATTTTCTTTTGTTCTTATTTTTCTTTGGGTTTGCTTGCAAAATATATGAAATTTAATAAAAGTGTGGCATTTACTAAAAGAGAGCACTTGTGTTTCAAAACAAGAGCATAAGAAAAGTCGCTGCCAAAATAAAATAGACTTTCTTTCACGACTGCTTTCAGCAGCAGATGGAAAACATCGCTAAGCTCCAGTTCTATCTCATCATTAGTTTTAAGTGTCATATACTAAGCTTCTTGCTGCTTGTACAAGGTTCTAGGCTGAGCTAAAAAGGTATACATTTCCAGATTTCATCAAATTTAATTGAAATGTCAAAAAGTTACAATGTATGTAATAAACAATAAAGTGTCGTTAAGACGGTTATAATAAGAGTGTGTGCCTATAGTAAGTGTTAAAAAGTGTACTACTTGTGTTTTATTTTACAATACCGAACCGAAATAACCTTAGCGTTTTTATGATAGGATAAAAACGTAACAATATGTTTAGAAAATTTGTTGCACTGAATGAATTTTATTCATTAATACAATGAAAATTTAATTATATTTTAGCAAGTGATACGCTTAATTAGTTCACAGATATTATGAAGTGTTCATTTAATCAGTGAAGAATTTTAATGAAGCCGTTTCATTGGATTAATGGATAATTTTGCTTTGAGTGTGGATAATAATCATAAAAAACAAATTTAATATAATTTATTTTTCAAATCAATTTCAAAGAAAAAATATCTTTTTTATGTTTTGAAACAAAATTTAAAGCCAAAAAATATTTTTAAATTTAAAGTGAAACTAAAAAATAAATTATTACCACCAGCCTAACTTTCTTTTTTTGTGAATTGCAGCTCATGACGCTGCATTATTTTTCACCATGTACTTGAATTAAAAAACAAAATAAAAACCATAACAAATATGATTTTACTCTGTTTATTGTTTAATATTTAAATTAGTCAAATCATTTTTTGATGTTTGTTTACACAATTCATCAAAATTTCAACACTATTATTAAATACGCCTACTGAAGAGCAATTATTAAAGCATTAATTAAAAACGCTAAAGATGTGTTGAACAATGTAAAAAAATTTAAATTAAATATATCAACACTTAAATATAATAAAGGGCATAAAGGGTAAAATGTTAAAAAAATTAACAAACAAAAAATGTGTTTTCTGTAAAGCAAAAAACAAATTATGACTACTAAAATTTACAAACGAAATTAAAAAAAAAAAAAAAAAAAAAATAAGCAAATAATAAAAACATGGCATGTGGGTGGTTGCTTGGCCATTTTAAACAGAATTTTACAAAATTTATTGCCAGAGGCAGCTCAAAAAAAATTTTTTATGTAAAATAATCATCAAAAAAAGTACACGATTTATATATTCGTTTATATAACTTACCTTTTTGGATACCCATTCAGACGAACACTTCATTATCATCATGATGATAGTGATGATTTTTGTTTTTGATGTAAAAATGTATAACAAAAGTGTTGAAGTGCTAAAAAGTCATCATCATATGTAAAAGCAGAGAAAACACAGAAGAGACCCCAAAGCCAAAGCACAAGCAAGGAAGCAAAACTAAAGAAACTTCATAAAGATTTTTTCCGTTTATTATGCCTACCAGCCTATCGTCATACGAGTACATGCAAATTAGCATACTCATCTGTATTTCTAGTGTAGGAATTTTTACTTTTTTTTTTTTTTAATTTTTAGTTTCATTTTTCATATTTTCTGTATACGCTACAGACAGCAATGTTGGTTAATAACAGGGTATTAACTTTATTAAATATTTTTATTATTATAAGGGACTATGTATTTCGTTCTTAGAGATCTTACTCAAATAGAAAAAATTGCTTTCATTTTTTGATAACAAACGCTATACAATATTTTTTATTTTATTTTAAGCTGATAAATCTTTCCTAAATTAACAATTTAAATTATACTGTACAGCATAAAAAATATAACAAGTTTCTGATAACTAGTTATGCTAGAGGGGACAAAAAAAAGTATACATGTATTGACTTTTTAAATGTTTACGTCTGACCCTAATTAAACGTACGGTCAGAGGTCAAGTTGCAATTATAGCCCATAGTCATACGTCACCAGCGTTGCCATTAGCTAGAAGCAAATAAGGTAAAATTGCCTATAAAAAAGGCTAGAAAAAGCTACATCACTCAACGAAAAAAGCTAAGAAAAAGTTTAAAAACTATCGCTTACAATTCAAAATAATAATTATGATTTTTATGAAAATTAAGTGTATGAATAACCAAAGCTAAAGAAATTAAGGTCGTTTTAAGCATGCCTTCCTTTTTTGGTCATAAATTGCTATTTTTTTTTTTTTTAATTTATAAAAAAATTGCAAATAGTGCAATTTTATTTCGAAAATAATGGTTCTGTGCGTAATACGTATCGCGCACTACTACATTTAGCGATGAAGTGCACTTCTGGTTGAATGGCTACGTCAACAAACAAAACTGCCGCATTTGGAGTGAAGCTAATCCTCAAGTGTATGTCGAAACACCGTTACATCCAGAAAAACTGACTGTTTGGTGCGCTTTATGGGCTGGTGGAATCATTGGTCCGTACTTCTTCAAAAACGATGATGGCCAGAACGTTACAGTCAATGGTGATCGATATAGAGCCATGATTACTAACTTTTTTATTCCTGAATTGAACAACCATGATGTCCAGGAGCTGTGGTTCCAACAAGACGGCGCAACATCTCACACAGCTCGTGCCACAATCGATTTATTGAAAGACACGTTTGGTAACCGCCTAATTTCACATTTTGGACCTGTGAATTGGCCTCCAAGATCTTGTAATTTAACACCGCTAGACTATTTTCTGTGGGGCTATGTAAAGTCATTGGTCTATGCGGATAAGCCACAAACGTTTGACCATTTGGAAGACAACATTCGCCGTGTTATTGCCGATATACGGCCACAAATGTTGGAAAAAGTCATCGAAAATTTTACGTCCAGATTGGACTACATCCGAGCCAGCCGTGGCGGTCATATGCCAGAAATCATATTTAAAATGTAATGCCACAAGATTGTCTTTCGGATAAATAAAATTCCTGTCAATCGAATAATCCATCGTTGTTTTATTGCAAATTTAAAGTTCTATACGTCTATAAAAAACACCCTTTATATGCTACCAGAAATGTGCGATAGCAACTACACCATACTCATGTTGACACTCATTTGATATATGTGTAAGAGAGTGAGAGATACAATATCACACGTGCACAAAATTTCTATCACTTTTTTCACAATGCCCTTAAGAACTTGATAGATACTTCTATCAACAATGTCAATCAGATGACCGATCAATTGAGGGTGGAGTATCTGAAATATTTTTCTAGGCTCGTGTCTTAAGTCTTTTGTTTTTGGTTTATATCTAGTGTCTTGGCTAATTTTTATACTTATAACATCAATAAGACAATTAATTAAGAAAAAAAGTATTTTAAAATTTTTCAATGCTTTATCAATTAATTATTTATTATATTATATTTTAAATAATTTTTTAATAAAATATTTGCTTGCCCTAAGAGCTAAGTAAAGATTAGTCTGGTACAAAAAAATTTTTTTTTACTAATATGTTGCCTGAACTTATTTATATGAAATAAAATAGAACTTGTTATAGTCCTATTGGCGAATGTCGAAGTGACCATCACGTATGCTTTCCTCAAATTAAACTATTTAATTGAATTTAAAATAAAATAATGTATTTATTTCAATTAAATATTTATTGAGTTTCAAATCAGTTATGTAGCCATATTTTTCCCAAAAGGAATCGAACTTGTGACAACCAGACTAGGAGGCTAATACACTAATTATAATTCTAAAGGGCTTCTACTTAACTCAATTATCTCATGGAAAACTTTCATTAATTTAACGAAACTAATTTCAATCTGGTATTGAAAATATTTAAAATTTGTTAAATATTGAATTGATTTTAAAACAAATAATTCTTTTAGTGTAGGATCTTAAATACTTTATTTGATGTAACAAACCGAAGGAAATTTTGTATGTAGCAGAAATGTTATTGTAAATAGTAAACAACAATGTCTATTAAATATCTACTGTACGTTTTCACTTAAACACACACATGTGCCCTTACGAGTATATTATTCAGGCATTGTTCACGCATACAACTTCACTTAAGTGTTGAGCATTTTTTTTTGTATTTTACATCTAACAAGCAAAATTTTTAAAAAAAATTATTATCTTACAGTCTGCGTTATTTTATGCCTGAGTTTTTACTATAGAAGTACACAGCTCATCTTTTATTTGTAATTATTTCATATGGTTGAATGTTTATTAACTGAAGATGTATTGTTGTCAGCAGTGAAAATAAAATTAAAAAAAAAAAAAATTAATAATGAAAATATGAACCTACAAGTATGACGAGTAGACTTTATCTTACAGCTACATCACACACCAGCAAATTTTTATTGCAATAGTTTTATTGTAGATGTTCAAGTTCATTTCTTAGGGCAGACAGTTGGACAGACAAACTGGAATATATTTCGAAAGACATTAAGGCATGATGCAGCGCTTGTATGTACCAAGTATGATTGTATTTTATATGAGAAGAGCGGAAGACAAATGTCTTGCTAAGTGAATTCATTAAAGAGTTTTTGTTTCTTAATATTGGTTGTGCATGAAAGTATGTTTATGTGTTAAAATATAAATATTTATATGCATTTGTGTGTAAAAGTTTATTTAAAAATATGTTCAAGATGTTTTCTTTGAGTTGTGGCCTTTAGAAACCCTTAAATAATGAAAGCAGAAGAGAAAAAAAAAACTGTTTATTCATGTGCGTTTTTTGTTTTTTTGCTTTTTATCTGTTTTTGCTTTATTTCTTGTATCCAGCATTTTACTTATGACTTTACTTTTCTGAAAATGTTTGTAGTTTCAGAGATGCACCAGCTTTATTCATTTTGCAAGGGACATCTTATCTCTGGCTTGTTACTGAGTTCACTGGAGGAAGCGAGGAAAATTTTCTTGGATTATTTGATGCAGTCTAGCTTGGAAGATGCATTTCTTTCTCTATCTTTTGCAGGTGTTTAAATACTGGACTAGAATATAGTGAATCTGTATAATTGCAGTCTTACGATTCAGATTCAGGTTATTGTTTTTTTTCTTATGTTTTATTATAGTTATTCTAGTTAATAAAAAATTTATTTTATTCCATTATAATTTCTGTTTTGGGTACCCAAAATTTGCCACCACTGACTTCAGACAAGACACGAGTGAATATTTGAGTGAATTAAAGTGTCATGACATAGTGCAGTCAGCTGGTAGTGCTCAGTCACTTAATTTTATATTCACACTTAAAGCAGCAAGCAAACTTTGAAGTATTATAAAAACAAAGCTTTAAAGTTTTCATGCATTAAAGGGTGTACGAGTACATATTTGTGTGTATGTGTGTGTGTGTACACTTTAAATACATATTTGTCTTACAAAATTTTGTTAAAAAAATAAACTTAAAATATTGTAAATATTTACTATAAATACAAGCCAATGCACTTACTCTAAAATTTTGTACGGGTTTTTTTTTCTTAAGATGGACCTCACACACTCTTTGCAAACTGTATAAAAAAAAAAAGAAACCAAAAATTCATTAGCCTGCCAAAAATAAAAACCATTGAAATTGTCTTAAAGCATAATATTTCGGTTTTTTTTTTTTTCAAATTAAAATGCGTTTGATTCATCAACACCAAAACATTACCGCCACAATCTTTAAAAAGCTTTTAAAAGAAAACAATTTTTTTTTGGGAACAAAGAATTTGATGAGTAAAATATTTAATAAAGTTTTCTTTAAATGAAGATTTTTTTACTTTTATTTTAAAAACTTATAATAAAGTGTCTTAAAAAAAAATGTCAATTTAAATCGTATATTATTTTAAAATTGATTTAGAAAACATTGACTACCACTAAGTATCACATATTACAATTTTTAAATCTGTGTCCTTGAGTAAATAGATTGTTCCAACGGTAGCTCAAATTGCTTAATAATATTATATTTTTTTAAAACAGACTGAGCGTACCTCATCTGAAAAATAAACTGCGTTACAAAGTGATTTCAGTCTCTTTGTAATTATGAATATTAACTTTACTGTTAGACAGAGAAAAAATCGCTATATTCGAAAGCGAGCAGCTGTACTTAAAATTTTTTTTAGTTGATACAAAATAACTAAATTTTTGGTCGTTTTCATTTGATATTGAATTTTACGATTTATCCCTAAGCCTTATACAGGGTGGGCCAAAAGAAACCAAGGGGTGTAAAAGTTTAATAACTTTTTTGTTTATTAATTTTTTTTTATTTTTTCTTTCAGATTATATAATATACAAAATGGAAATATTTTTACACTAAGTATGAAAAATTATGTCTCTTAAATGACCACCGTTTTCAGCTTCGCACTGATGGGCTCTTTTTAGAGCATTTTCCATAACATCTTTCAAAACTTGTGGCTGTAGCGTTCGAATTTCTGCAACAATGTTTACCTTGAGTTCAAGGATTGAGTTCTGGCTTGTTCACATACACTCGCTCCTTCAAAAAACCCCAAAGAAAATAGTCGGGTGCTGTCAAATCTGGCGATCGCGCTGGCCAAATAATTTCCGAATTTCGAGAAATTATTCGCTCTCCAAAAATTTGACTTAAAAGTGCCATTGTCTCGGGCAGTATGGGCAGTGACTCCGTCCTGCTGAAACCACATACCAGGTCTGTTTTCAAGAGCAGGACGTAAAAAATTTTCTATCATAAAACGATACCGCTCTCCATTTACGATTACAGCACTTCCATCTTCATTCTCGAAGAAGTAGGGCCCAATGACATTTTCAAATGTGATCCCACACCATACTGTACACCTGATGGGGTGCAATTGGCGTTGATGAATGGCTCTTGGATTTTGAGAACCCCAGAACCTACAGTTCTGCTTGTTAACAAAGCCATTCAAATGAAAATGAGCTTCATCACTCATAATCAAATTTTCAATAAAGTTGATTTCATTTCTGGCCAACTCTTGAAATTTAACTGCAAAATTTAGACGTTGCCGATGATCTGCGGGTTTTAATTCTTGGACCAATTGCACCTTATATGGGTATAACTGTAAATCTTTTTTTAAAATGCGCCGTAGTGACGTACGAGACATTTCTAGCTGAGCAGAACGCCTTCTGCCAGATGTTTCTGGTGCTTCGTTAACACTTTGCTGTACTCGTTCAATATTTTCCGTAGTGCGACTTAAACGTGGTCTACCGGTTCGAGGCAAATCTCTTACGCTGCCATGTTGGTGATGACGATTAACTAAGCAACGAATCATCGCTTCAGAGGGCGAAATTCTGACGTTAAAATGTCGACGATATTCTCTTTGCGTTAAAATAATTGATCTCTGGTTTAAATAATAAAATTCCATTGTTCTGGTTCTCTGTTCAGTTGTGAACCTCTCCATTATAAATTCTCCAAGTGTTGTCTATATAATCTGAAAGAAAAAATAAAAAAAAATTAATAAACAAAAAAGTTATTAAACTTTTACACCCCTTGGTTTCTTTTGGCCCACCCTGTATAAAGCAATTTACTTATTCAGGGAAAACTGACTTGCCTTCCAAAGTATTAACGAATAATAATCTTATCTTACGATGAAATAAGGCGAGTTAAACACAAATAACCTATGCTGACGTTTCGTCATATAAATGACAGAAGCTGCTCGTCCAAATTGTCCTTACCTTAAATACAGGACTCCAAACTACTCACTTCAAAGTCTAAAGTAATTTTTATTAACTGCCAGCATGTGCTTTTAAGTAGCGTGAAATTTGAAAATGATTTTCAAACTTTTAGTACTTGTTATATGAAACAGTAACCAGTTTTCTCTCTAATGTAAACCAGAAAGATAATCAAAAAAATTCTAGTTTTATAAACGTGGGATGGTTTGCAGTCTGCCCAGCAGTTTACTAACATGACATTAATTCAAAGAAGTCAGATATTCTATGACTATTGCTAATCGTACCTCATTTAATCAATTATGTCTGTGGATACATGGGAAAACCACTTATATCTTTTTTAGAGGACTGCGATTCTAAAAAATTGTATTATTTTCATTGACATCTTATTAATTGTGAATTATCGCGTTTATTCCAACAGCAAGTGCAATTTTTCTTAACTAAACTTCATCGATTTTCTCTTAAATATTAGCACACGTATAGTTTTAGATCATGAGTTTCTTCTTAAGCTTTTTTTCTTTTAATGCAAGTTAAATTAATTGCTAAAACTTATTTAAAAAGAATATTTTAATTAAATTAAAAATAAAATATCTTAAACAATGAAAACAATTAAGAGACCGTGAAACCAATACTTTCATTTCAATCAATATTTTCTAAAGAAAATGATGACAAATGGCTGTTAAGAATTTTTAATGTATCATAGGGAGAACATAATTTTTCAATTAAAGCCTTTAGATTATATTGTTGCTTTTATTAGCTCCAACAAAATAAGACACTTAAATATCATTAAGTGTTTGAATGTTCATCTTGCATCACACAAGAAGAACTCATGTGAATCAGGACTAAGTAAAGTTCAGGTTTTCATATGAATGTCTGATTTAATTTAAGGGACTAAAAGTTTAGGTACTTTTTATTAATAATTAAATTTGATATTTTATTTAATAATAATTTTTAGATAATAGTAAAATAACTTTTTTATTAATTTTATATAAAACAAAACATTTTTATTATTAATGTAATTGGTTTTCATAAAACTGTTAAATATATATTACAACCATTTAAAAAAAATGCTGTCTTAATTTTTTTTTTTTTATTTGCACTCTTTTTTTTAAGTTAAGTCCCCTATTAAAGCTGTCTTTATACTTTTGTTGGTATTTGTACTTTATCTGTCCTTAGTTGCTACTTTATGTTTAAAAAAAAGTCCCTCTTTAAAAGCCCTCGTTTTTTGGTAGCATTTCATCTCAGTTTTCTTCAAGTGTCAGTTACAACATTGAAGTGCAACATCTATCCATTGACATTGTTATAATTATTTTAATAGCTATTTGCTGTTGATTGTAATCTATGGCTAAACACGTTTGACATAGTTATCCCTTTCATTGCTTAAGTATATAACTAAACGTCTTTTGTAGTTCCCCTACCAGACATACAGCCATACACACATGTATTTGATTGATGCAATTTTAAAACGTTTATCTTAATAAGTAAAATTTATTATTTATTTTGTTTCTTTTTTTTCTGTGAATTTTTTTCTGCTTTTATTTTTCGACTTGTTGGCTGCAAAGTGTCTTTAGTTGTACGTGATATTTCTTTAAATGTCAAACATTAAAATAATTAAGGAGGTTTTTTTATAGTAACAGATTTAAGCTTAATTTAACTATAAATAGCGCTGGTTAAAAAAATATGTTATAAAAATAGCTGATTAAAATTTAGTTTCAAATGAATTTTATATTCAGACTTACTGCAGCCTAGAACAGATCATTCAAGTTAAATAAAAATTTGTGTATTGTTTACAGGAAACGAACAATCCAATTGTTTAAAAATTTTTTATAAAAAAATCAAAATTTTTTAAAATATTTTTAAGTGTTTTTCTCGTTTACTATGAACAGCAAATTTATATTTTTTTATTTTATTTAAAAATTAGAAATATAAAAATAAAAAAAAGTAAAAAAAATTCTGACACAAATTGTCGAAGGAATAAATTGCTGCATGGCTAGATTTGAATAATGTTTTTGCAACTCAGCTTATTAAAACGTCTAGCATTTTGCATGAAAATTACTCAAAAAATTTATGTGTCTTTTTTATAGCACAAGCGATCAATTCGTCTTGAAATTTTATAAGAAAAATACCCAAAATATCTATAGTGTTTTTCATAAAAATTTTTTAAACAAGCTGATCGCTTGTATTATAAAAACAGTACATTAGTGTTTTAAAGGAAAATTTTCTTAATGGTTCGATTGCTTGAATTTGCAACAAAAGTGAAAAAAATCACAAAAGCCTCAAACTACATCACATTATACAAATATTTGTCGAAATAAATGTAACCACTATTTTTTAGCAAATATTTTTATAGTCTAACATGACTTGTATTACATAAAATTTATTCAAATAATAAAATAATGCAAGTACGTTGTATTTAATAAAAAAAAATTATTCAAAATATATAAACGCATATGTAGCTGACATAATGATTATGCTTATTTCGACAAATATTTGTTTAATGTGACCATAGCTTTACAATTTTCCTGAAACTTCCCCCAAACCTCTTTAATATCAGATAGATTAATATTACTTATTACTACCCCACAGTTTAACTAAATATATCTTCCACATACTTTTCTTTCTTAAAAAAAAGCTTCCGTAGAAAACTAATATTTTTATATCTTCTGG
Source organism: Thelaira solivaga (assembly GCA_947397855.1). Taxonomy (NCBI): domain Eukaryota; kingdom Metazoa; phylum Arthropoda; class Insecta; order Diptera; family Tachinidae; genus Thelaira; species Thelaira solivaga. Next base: position 14,973,388 of record OX377611.1, on the reverse strand, counting down.
TCCTACTGTTCTAACAATTTCTAGAAAAAATTTTAAGAGCTAAAAATAATAGGGACTTATATGATATTTCGAATTATCTTTTTAAGCAAATAAAACAAAAACATTTATTTTGCCGTGTCACTATCTTTATTTAGCAGATGATGGGTTATCTTGAAAACCCAAAAAATGTTGAGCTTAGATTTAAAATCAGTAGCTCCAAATATTTTCGTAATAGTTCTTGCTTGCTGGGGTCAAAAAAAAAATATTTCACATTCCCTGTAACTAGTTAATACCTGAAGAATGATAATGGGGGAAGTAAGAATGATATAATTTTTCCAAGTATTTACTTGCTCTTATTTAATAAAAAAAAATGTTTTTCCGTCTTTCTATATTAAACTATAAATTTTCTCTATACAAAAAAAAAAAACTTTTTCTTTAATTATAAAGTCTTCTTTGAACAAATAAGCAATTGTAAAAAAGAAAATTCAAAACATTTCTGTGTCATATATTATTTCAATAAAATTTTGCGTAATTATTTTCCTTTCTGTCTGTTCTGTTTTTCTCTCTACTCTATTGCAATAACAAGTTCAACATTAAAACTTTATGTCTGTGTTAATTATTTTATGACATTTTCACTCATGACGCTTATAAAGTTGATGATAATGTTGTTGAGGCAACGATAATTACTATTATTAAAAATGTGTTGCTAATGTATTTATTTATAACATGTCTAGCTATAGTTCTTCTTACTAAGTATGTGTGCATTTGCTTTGTCAATACTTAATGGTGGAAGCATACAAAGCAGCATGGTGGTATTAATTTTAGTTAAATTCGGTAATATCGAATTTAATATACCCTTCACTATTGTAGCCACTGTCAATATAATAAAAGTAAATGTAAAATAATTTACGAACATATCAAAATTTATTTATAAAGCATGGTCATAGCATTTTGTAATAATTTTTATGTCACCAGACAATATTTCCTAAATATGCCTTCTGTATCTCATTAATCATTTCAACGTTATATACGATTGTTTAAAAGAAGAGAGGGGAGTGTTTGAATCTCGTGTCAGTTTACTGCTAAAAAAATTATTAAATAAACGTATTTACAGTTTGAAATTGACACTAATTATGTTTTTAAATATTTAAAAAAAAAATATTAATAAATAAAAAGCAAACAAAAAATGTCTGCTTAAAGTGAAGAGTTTAAAAAAAAATTTACTTTGAAGTTGAAATTGATTAATGGAAAGCGTTTTAAGTGTGAAAAAGTAAAGAAAATGCATTTAAGGAAGGCTGTTTAACCCATTTTGATAAAATTTAACACAGTCAGTATTTAGGGTATTGGTATTGCTCGCGAAATATGGCACTGTGCGGGGCTCCAAAAATTTTTAAAAAATTATGAATCTCAATAATTAGCAAGCAGCTGTAACATAACTTATAGAAAACCGAAATAAAGCAATTTTTAATCTCTTTTTTAATGAGGTTTTTCTATAAAAAATTATTATTTGTTAACAATTTAATGGATAAATGGCTATTTAAATACCCCCAGTATTTATTTATATTTGTATGCCAAATGGAAGCAGCAATAAAAAAAATAATTTTATATTTAATAGGCAGAGCCATTTCTATTAAAACTTTTTGATAATAAAATTTTTCTTATTTTTTACCCATGAATTTCAATAAAATATATTGTGCTAAAAAATCTAGTAAAAATATTTTTACTGTTCAGTTTCTTATCTGTGTTCCTTTTAAAATGGATTTTCGATACCTGTCACCTCATTTTTACTACAATTTTTTTCAAAAGCTCTACTTTTAGGTATTTTTCTAAATAACCATTGCGACCTTAATCGTTCAAATATAGAAATTTAAATAAAATTATTTTAAAAAAGTTATTTTGCTTAGAGGTAAAACATAAAATTCTGAAAACAAAACTAAAGACACACAACCGAATTAATTAAAGATTGATGGAGAACCAAAGTGGCTTTAATACAAATATTGTCTTTTTGCAAATAGTGCGAAAAAAATATTTTTCTAAAAAAAAAAAAAAAAAAAAAAAAAACTATGAAAAAATTATAAAAAAAATTTTCTTGCACTATCCATCAGAAAAAAATTTTGAATTATGAAAATACGCTTAGCTATCCAACGCAGAAGAAATCAAGTCGATATCTGGAAAACTTAGCAAGTTATGACCAAAAAGGTAACCAGTTCTACTAAAAAGTGGCCGGAAAGAGGCAGTAGTAGAACTGCTTACCTTTTTGGTCGTAACTGGCTTACTTTTCTAGATATCGACTTGGTTTCTACTGTGTTAGATAGAGAACCGTATTGCCTTTAATTCCAATATTTTTTTTTGCTGATAGTGCAAAAAAAAAAATTTTTTTTTTTTTAAAAATTATAAAAAAAATTTCTTGCACTATCCACAAGAAAAAAAATTTCAATTAAAACCAGTACGTTTAGCTATTCAACACAACCTAGTGCTCTGTTTTAAGATTTCTACTTTAAACTTAATAATACAATAACGATAAGTCATATTAAAAGAAATCATTTCAATTTGTATTAAATTATATTTTTAGTTTAGATTTCAAAATTTGGCTAATAACTTTATGCAAGATATTCTTGAAAATGTCATTAAAATAAACGAGAGCCTTAACAAAAAATTTGTATTCAATTTTCTATAGAAGCATTCAGTTATGGCATAATATTCTCATCAAAATAAGAATATCTAATGATGCCTTTTAAAAGAAAATATTATATTTTTGTATATAACTACTAGCACACATACTTGTGCTTAGTAGAATAATTTAAAACATATTCTTTAGTATTTTATTTCAAGAATACATAAATATGTATCTTTCCTATTAAATAAGATTCCTTTTTTGTTCAAGCTATTACCATGATTATTATGCATTCTTAAACTTTAGTAACATTGTCTTTAGTTTTTCTTTTTTTAGTTATTCTGCTATCAAATCTCAAGAAACTCTTGTATTCCTACATAATTTATGCTGTCAATGGCAATATGACAAAAAACAAATCCATTGGAAAGACAATAAATACACTTGCATAAAAAGCTATACAAAATATGCTTAAATGTATTTGAAAAAAAAAGGTACAAAAATCAAAATATTTTTTTTATTTTTGTGTAGCTTGTAAACTCACAAAGTGCATGAGAATTTTTAATAAAGATGGGTAAGAAAAAACTGGTTATGTTTTGATAGTTTTATTTATTTAATATTTTTTACATTTTAATAAGTTAACTTAACATATGTTGAGCAAATCCTAATACGCCAGTATTTTTAAATTGACTATCGTTTTTTGTTAATGTTCATTTAATATAATAAAAATATAACCAGCTCTCAAGAGATTATTTATATTCTTTTAAATGTGAATACGTACATATTATGATAAAAAATTTGATACGAGCAAAATAGAAAAAATAACAAAAGTAACAGGATTTGATTCAAATTTTTCTCAAGACACAAAAAATATTATTTCCTATTGGAAGAACAGGACCTCAGAAATTATTCACTTAGCAGTCTGCTATTTATTTACAATTAAGTGTGTTTAGATAAATCGTACATGCAAAGAACAAATATGATTGTATATGGTCACAGCAACCATAGTTTGTTCTTCACAAATATATTTTTTTTAATTTGAAGTATCTAAATATTATTAACCGTCAAAGACATTAAAATGTTAACTGAAACCATAACATAAACATAATAATGAGAAAAATATTGTTATAATTCTTTTCTCTTTCACAACCCTATAAAAAAGTAAGTATAAAACAAAAACTTAATCTTTCTAACTGAGCTTTGTGGCTGAAGCGGTTGAGTGAGTTAATGCTTCTTAACTAAATATTCCAAAGTTCGAAACCTAATAGAGGCAAAAAAAATTGAAAAAAAAATTTAAGCCACTTAATAATGTAATAAATAAATATAAATTAATTGAAAAGAAAATGTCTATAGATTAAAAAATTTTTATTTATATAAAACAAAAGTTATGTAAAATATGTTTGTATATAAAAATTACAAAAAAAAAAAATATTAAAATTGCATAAAAGATTAAAAAATTTTTTTTTAGCCTTGAGCGGTTGTTGTACCACACATCTGCAGTTGAAAGGTATTTTTAATATGTTTGGTTTAAGATTATGTATGTTTAGATGCAATCTTACTAGTATATCTAACCATACTATGTTTTCACCAGAATATGGTTGCCATATTTTTGTTTGCATGTATTTATCTAAATAAAAAATGACGGTTTAGTTACACCATGTATAACTTAAGAACGGCCACACAGATTTCGATGATATATGATTTGTTGAAAAAGCTTTCTCTTATGAAAATTTTTTAGTAGTCTTAAAATTAAAACTCTATTTTTAACGAATTTATATAATATTTATTTTATACATGTAATTTCTACACTCCAAGAAAGGTGCAGTCAACAATAAAATTTTCAATATTATTGATTTAAAAATATGATTTCTTTATACTTTATATTGTAGTCTTACTTTTCCAGAACAGTTTTAGGATAGATAAGAGTGAGAGCTTAAACATAGCTTCTGACTGCTTGAACAATGCCGCACCTTTGTCTCAGCTTATTTATAAAAACTGAAATACAACAGCAGTTATTTTTAAGCAATTTTAAAATCTTAAAGACCATCACATCACCCTTTTCGTACATGTAATTTCAGCGTACATCTAATTATTTAATTAAATAAAAATATTTTCCAGTTTATTAATATTCTAACAACCCGTACATTTTATGTGTTATTTTTTTTTTTTTTTTTGTTCATCTATAAATACTTCCTTTTACCATATTTAGTTATAATAAAGTGAAGGTAACATTTCCACTCATTACATTACCTGCAAAATGTAATAATGCTTATAAATTTGCTGTAAAGTTAATTAAAATATTTTTAATAACTCGGTTTTTTCTTTGTTTTATGTATTTTATAATGCTGTTTTTTTTTTTTTTTTGCATAATAATGTATTTAGCAGTCATAACAATGCAAAGTATTTACTTAAATAATTTTGCTTATTTAAAAGTAAGTGCAGTACAAAAAGGTCTAAAATATGTTGGGTTATAATTAGTGTTGCCAGCAGCTTCATATAAAACTAAGAACCATTATTACAACTTAGTTATAAGGTGTTAGATAGTTATTCGTAAACAAATTATTTATTTATTTATTTAATTAGTAGTGGAATATTTTCTATTTGTAATATAAAGTTATTTAATACTTAAATTATTATGATATAAAAGTATAAAGAATATAACAAAATGTATGTATAAAACAACTAAGATTTATAGCAATAAAAATACCAGATATATATAACCAATAACTATTTATTTGAACAAAAACATCCTACTTTTAGTTATTGTTTATTTGTAGTAATGGCCCAAAATTATATAAATCCTAAGAGGTAGTTTGTTTTATTTGTAAATATGCTTGTGAACTTCGCTTTTAATAGGATATTCGTAAGCCCCAGTCTACAGAGCAATAAATATTGTAACATACGAGTACATATATTACAGTAATCTGCTGCCAGTGTAGATTATATATTTTCAATATTTGTCGCAGTAGTTCATTGACTGTTATTGTGACCATAAAACATGGAATTAAAAAAAATATGCTCCAATAAATTACTAAACCTAGATTAGGTAAATTGTGTATCAGAAAGCGTACACTTTGTAATTTAATATTGCAATAAATCGTTTGTTTCACTTGCTGTTTGCCGCCGTCTTGTTGAAATCACTTGTCGTTCAAAATCATGCAGTCCAGTTAAGGAACATGATAACGGACTTCTTTACCATGTTCCTTCAACGAATATTCTTCACAGTCACTAAGGTCTGATCTTCCAATAGGTAAGACCTAACCAAAATCGGCACCAGATAGTTGCATTTGTTTCTCATGGATTTCATGATAATTTTCTGAGCTCCAAACTCAAAAAGTTTTGTATGTTCACGAAGCCATTTATATGGAAATACGCTTCATTGAGGACTTTTGTCGAATTGGTATTAACTTCACTTGCTCCATCACAATTATAACATTGTTCTTACGCAGTGAAATTAAAAATGGAAAATAACAATTATAATACATTTCATGCTAATTGGTGGTCTAAAAACCTAAAATTTTAATTTTCAATAATTTTGTTTTTTTAATTAAACCCAAAGAGAAAATTAACCTTTTTCTTCATTTACGAATTGCATAGAGTTAGCCCTTTCTTTCAATCAAATTGTGAGTTATGTGTTTAAGTATAATATAATATTTTAACACAAATTACACAGACCAAGCAATATACTATAATTTGAAGATTTTTGTTAAGTAGAAGTAAGAGGATTATGAAAGCAGCTCAAGAGGATCCTTTAAGATATTTTTTTTTGTATGATTTCTTTAAAATTTTTAATAAACTGCTACATAAATGATTTTTCAAGTAGAGTCAAATGATTTTTGTAGGAAAATTATTTGTAAATTTTTGAAATATTAAAGCTCTTACAAAAAAAAAAAATTGACGGTAAAGCAAAATTTAAGAAAAAATTATAGGAAAAAATTGGATAATGTTGACTTTAAAGTCTATGTTAAATTTTTTTAATAAGGTTGTAAATATTAAGAACGAAGTCTTTTTGTAAAAAAATTAAACTAGACTAATCTAAACATTATTGAAATTTTTCATACAATTTTTTCATAAAGTTTAATTTAATTTTTGTTTTTTTTTTTGGTTTTTTTGAACAAGAAGGTTGTTGGTCTCTGTAAAAAAAGACTAGAGAATAAATGATAAATACGTGTATCAATTCCAAAGAAAAAAGGCTAATTTTAGCTTTAAAAAAGCTAAGCTAGCAACACTGGTTAAACTAAAATAAAAAAAAAATATTTTAAACTTTGTTACAACAAATACCACAGACTAGAAAAAACTTTAGTTTTATATTTCATTTACTAATGACAAGATTGTAGTGTATGTTCTATAGCTGCAATGTTATGTGAAAAATTGTATTACTCTTGGATTAATAATAATTTAAAAGCAAGTATTTATAAAAAATTACTAAAAACTTCTTAACTTTGGTTTCTATACATATAATGCTCATAAAATTATTTGGAACTTATTGTCAAGTGTAAAATACACTGCTTATGCACTTCTAGATGCTTAAATTTAGAAAGAGAATAAATTAAATGACTTTAAGGAACATTTAAAAAATTAAAAATTGGAATAGGTTAGATCACTGAAAAAAGTATTTCGCTCATCATTTAACAGTATAACGGAAATGGTAAATAAATGATTTAAGTGCTAGAGTTTAACTTTAATATGTAATACATGTTTTTATTTACAAGCAGAAAACAACTTCGGTTGTGAGAACTAAATTTGTTTCCAATCAAAAATTCAGTTGTGATAATCGAATTTTTTAATCTTGACAATAGAAATTCGGTCTTAGAGCTCGAAATATTTTTAATAAAACTAATTTTTGATCTGTATTATCAAATTCTATATGCTACGTTTGATTATCACAAATGAACAAAAAATTTAGTTCTCATAACCGAAGTTGTTTTCTGTGTGTAGGCAAAAGTTTTCAGAATAAATTTTTTTTTATTTTCAACAAATTTACTTAATTCAATTTTAAAAAGCAAGCAAAGACACAAGAATAATCTAGATTTAATATTGCTATTTGTGGCTCAAAAGGAAAATTAACAAACCTTTTTTAAGCCAACACATGCAGACAGATAAGTGTACTCGTATTTAGTTATAAATTTTATTTAAATTTGTTATTAATCTTCTTAAACAAAAACCTTTTGTCTGGTTATGAATAGACAGATTTATATTTGCCTTATGAGAATATTCTTTGTCAAAAATTGAGAACCAGTTTTTTGTTCAAATATTTATTTTTTAAATTTTCTTCAATGATGTGAAAAGAAATTAATTTCATATTAGCAGATTATAAAAAGATTTGATTTTGCAGAAGAGCGATTTATAATTTTGTTATATATATATATAATAAAATATGCCGGAATGTGTATGTAATATTTTTTTTAAATTATAATCAACAGATGTGACTTATCAAGCATCTACCAAACGGTGGGATGGTCAACAAATTAATAAAATTTACTTCATCTAAGCTACTGATGTTGTTTTTATTTAAACATAAAATTTCAATGAATTTTACTGGATAAAAATTATATAAATAAACAACACTGGTCAACACTGAAAAGTTTTACAGTGTTTTTATTCGTTTTCGATTAATTAAAATGTGTTGATTATGACTATTGCACGGGTGGTTTCCTAGCAGCTCTAGAAATTTTTATAAAGTAGACTTTTGTTCAGCTGTGTAATTAGTGAAAGATACAACAAAAAATTTGTACAGTTTACTCTAATTTAACCTAAAGTACGAAGAATGTCATCTTTCTTTACACCGTCTTTTAAATTACTTTAACTGTATAAAATATTTTTATGAAATTTTTTAAAAATTATTCATAAACATTTAACAAACGATTTGAATGCTGTGGTGGTACAAACACAACTCATATATCTTTATATTTAAAATTTTTATATAAATAAAAATATAAAACTGCTTCCATTGCAGTAAATCACTAGTAACACTCATCACTCATTATTTCAATTTGTCTTAAAATCACTTTCATTACAAATCACAATAATAAATCTTATTTTGCATTCACACCAGATAAGATAATTTAAAAATTCTGAAAAATATTGCTTAAGCAAAGGGTAGATTTAGTTTACGGCGTCTCTGGTTCATGCCACATTTACAGCAATAATTAGCAATAAGTTTATACCCCCCACATTAAATCTTACTAAGAAGTTTATCAAGATTTTTACACTTTATAATTTTTGCTTTTAATCATTTTTTTTTGTATATTTTTTTTTTTTTTTAATTTGAATTTTTATTTTTTGCTGCTGTGGTTTTTTATAAAAACATGTGTTTAATGTCGCCTAAGTTGTCAACGCTATTAAAATAACAAGAATTCTTTTTTTTTATATTTTGTTTGTTTCGTTTTTTTTTTTTAAATCTCTTCTTTGTAATTTAAAATGCAAATATAAAATCCCCGTAGATCATTTAGTAAAAAAGAATTATAAGAAGAATAAGTACAAAATGAAATTTTAATTTGTTTATTAACACAGAAATGAAATTCTATGTAATAAATCTTAAAGTGTTTGTATTGCTGCAAGAAGGTCCTAATTCAAATGACCTGTCAAAAAAACAATACACAATCAGTGGGCAGAAACTCGATATTTGAAAAAAAAAAAATATAAGTTGTATTACATTGATGGAAAAAATATTTAAAATATTGATATAATTTTTTTCGTTTTATATTAATTAAAATTAAAATCTGTGTTGCTTTTACTTTCAAAAAAAAAAAAATAATTATTTCCAAAACACCAAGCCATGAAATAAAATAAAACTTTATTTCTCTTAGTTAACATACGACAATGTAATTGAATATCCATAAAATATTCTAAGTAAGTGGTTATTGAAATGGTCTCAATGGTTCCATTAATAAAGCATTTATGCTCACACTATGTACTCGTACATACAAACTAAATCATTGCATTGAAGCAATCATTGCATTACTAGGCACCATCTAGGTTAACACCAATTTAAGACTGATTAAATAGGAACGAATGAATGCAACTAAGTACGTGTGTATGTACATATATACGAATAAATTTTTTGGTATGGTGTTAAAATGCCATTGAATAATCAGTTTATTGGAGTGCAGCTTGAATGCAATAGCAAAAACCAACACTAGCCACCAGCAGCAGCAATACACTCATGTTCGTGGGCATTCAATAAAATCATTTGTTGTGACTCAATGTTTTAAGTAGAGTTAAAAAAAAAAGTTGTTTTGAAAGGCAAACAATCTTTACACAAGAAACTCATGATTGTAATGAACAAATAAGCATTGAACGTGTATATACGATTACGTATTTATAAATAATGCACTGGCATTACAGCATCATTTGGAAAATGTGTTGTGATGGCTTGAAAGGAAATGTGTGTTGGAAGATAAGGATTATACTGTTGAAGAAGACATAGATAAAGGGTAAAGGCTGGGTTTGGTATACAATATTGCATTAATAAAGTGTATTTAATTACTTAATGCTAATTGCTATGGACATCACTAAACAATTTCTATGTTATAGAAATTTTACTAAAATGCTTTACAATTCAATTGATTGTGGTTAATAGATTTTATTATTGAAAATAATAGAGAGTTGCAGTTGAAAGCTTTTGTTAATAAAGATCACCCATTAAAATATGGGAATTGTTGTTGAGCATTTAAATGTTCAGAGACACCTACAATACGAGTATGCACACAATTGTTGTTAAAACTGAAATTATTTTAAGGAATTGCTTTAAAAGAATTTTTTTAATAATGAAATAAAAATATAAAAGGTGTCTTAGTAAGAGTGCACTTTTTGCTTTTAAAATAAAAACACGTATTTTTTGCAAAAGTTGCGATTTTTTCATGGAATTGTAAAGAAAACATATTACGATCAAGTATAAAGACAACATTTGTAACAAAAATTTGTTTAATGGACTAAGGAGCAAAGTGAACTTGATACTAATATTTCGAAAAAAGTAATCTTCTTCCATGAAGAGCATTTCAAATTAAAAGGATTCGTGAATTTGGGGGCTCTAAAAATGCTTATGTCATCAATTAAAAACAAACGCATTTACAACGAGTAACTGTCTGGGGTTGGTTTTTGATTAGTCTTTAGTTTTAAAGATGAGGCCAAAATTGTGGCAACTGTAAACGGCATTCGTTACAGAAATATAATAAGGGACTTTTCGCCTCATCTGGAGGCCATGTGGTTTATGTAATAAGGCGGCACCTGCTATACTTCACACGATATAATCGATTTATTGCAGTATGAAATGAAAAATCTCACTATTACTGGGGCACCCTTTTCTAAACACCAACTATCATATTTAAACAAAAATATTTTTTTAAGGAAATATTTCATCTTTTATGTGAGGCTTTTTTGGGTTGTAGCCACAGATTTCCCTGTGAACTGAGGTATCAGGAATTGAGTTGCAGGAAACTTTTTATACGCCTCCATACCACCGGATAAACAGCATTTTTCGACGCATTCGTTTTTGCTAAAAAATTTTCTGCAGAAAATTATGTAATTTAATTATTTGATCTTTTTAAATTTTTAATTATAAATATTTTTGGAGCTTAAGATCTTAATTTTTATTTTAAAATATTTCGACTTGCTTGTATTGAAAGTTTTCTTCAGGGAGAATTTATTACAATAATGAATTAGAATTTGATATTTATTTTATAAGCCTTTATTTATCAGAAGTGTCTATTAAAGAATGCGACCAAACGAGTATATATTATCTATTAATCAAAAAAACAAAAAATGTACAATAATAATATAATTTTTTTTATTAAAACTACAAACAAGTTTATTGAACCGTCTTTTAATTTTTTTTATTCTTTAAGCCTTAATAAATGGGAAGATCTGTTAACAAAAGAAATCTCAATGTTATTAAGGAAACATTCATTAATACAGCTAAAATTATTGTTGAAATTGTTTGACACATTTCAACACCTGTCACTGTTGTACAAAACGTACGGGTAATATTTTATAATATTTAATACAGAATAGCAGAATAACAAATTAAAACTTCCCTTAAATTCTTAAGCACATTTTTAGCCACAACTAATTAATATTCTTTTCGTCTGCAATAAAATAAAATTCCTTTAGTCGGCTAAGTTTTGTTGCATTTCTCTGTTTTCAACTAACAAGGTTTGTAAACAACAAAGTTATTTTTTCAATATGTTTCATTATTAAGTTGTGGTTTTAGTTAAGGTTGAAGTGTCACAAGGACTACTGTGACTTGTTACCGACACTCATGTAAGCTGTTTTAATATTGGCTGGTTTGTTATGCTGGCAGCAACATATTGTTGTGGTAAATAACAATAATTCTTTAACAAAAATATTTTTGGTTTGTTGGTTTGTTTTTTTTAAATAATGTTTTATGTAATCTTAACACGTATGCTGTTTTTGTATAATTATTCCTTGAATGTTGAAGTTTTTCAACACCTTTCGTTCGAGAATTTTTTGGGGTGACACAGTGAATACCATTATCGCTTATACACCTAGAGAAAAAATGTCACCATCCGTTGTCTAAATGACCACAAACGGTGTCAATAGTGTATCAACCACGCTTGTTCTCACTTTGACAACACATGCAGTTCAAGCGTTGCAGAATTGACAAGGAATTGTGTCAAATTGATAATATACCGGTGATAAGCCGAAAACACCTTGTGTCAAAATGACAATAATTGGTATCGAAATGTTACCTTACGGTTGTTGAAATGACAACAAGTGTTGTCAATTCATTAACATGCTGACAACGTGAGTTGTCAAAAAAGTAAAATCTTAGCTTTTTTCTAAGTTGACAACCAAACATTGTCAATTTTACAAAATGCACAAGGGGAGGGTGTCAAAACGACTCTATACATTGTTCATATTCCAAGGTAATTTTTATCTCAGTGTATTTCGTTGATATTTATATGTATGTACTTTGCCTTATTAATATTTTTAAATGTTTTATTATGCAGGTACCAATATGTTTTTATTAACTCTTCAAGTACACACTTCTGCCTGTTTTAACAGCATCTATCTATTTTCCTTGTTATAAATTTTTAAATAATTTTGTTTTAAATAGAAATTTTTTTGTTTTCTCTTTCATACAATTTTTGGGATATAACTTAGGACTTTTTGAAAAACGTATGACGATTTGTAGGTATAAAAAATTATGTAATATGATTAAACAAAATGAAACGTATGCGGTTAGAAGAAAAAATTAAAAAAGTTTTTTGTTTTTATTTCCAAGCAATAAAAAATTTTTTATATTGCAAACGTTTGAAACACATTTAATGATTATATGTTGCCAATATGATTAGAGATTCAGTTGAAAGTTCGAAAAAGAAAAACCACTAAACATTTTTTTATTACAAAGGCTTTATATAATTTTATTTTGTGGCGCTTGTGTATGGAAAAGTATAAGTAAGAGTAGGACTAAGGAGAACTAAGTAAGCCAAATTGGGGTTGCTAATTGTACAAGCTTGTTTCCTTTACCCTTTTTAATATAGAAAACATAATTAAAAACTTTGAATTCGATAAGTCATACACTGTATGTTACAGAAAATGTTTCAATAGTTCACTAATGAGTCTTTCTTTCTAAAAACTAATTTTAGTTAACTAGTAAGTATGTAATTGTATAATCTGTTAAAGTATTTCTTTAAGAACAATTTAAGGGTGGTAAATTTATTTAGTAGTTTTGTTTTCAAAATGAAAAATAAGTCGTATCAGGTTGAGTTAAATTAAAGACACGAAGGTCATGAATTTCAGCTAATAAAATTTTATTTTATGTCCGGAATATATACATTCTTTAAAAAAAAACTGTACAGCATTTTTTGCTGACATAATTTGAATTTTTTTAAAAATTGTATTAAAATAAATTTAGCCACGCTAATGTGCCACATAAAATATAAATGTTTCTCTAAAACCTTAATTATGACATTAACAAAAATCTATATAAATCTAGAGGTTAAGTGGTATTAATGAGTGAAGTATTACCTAATGTTTTGCATGAAATCCAGGTTAAGCTGGTTAGATAATATTAAGTTTATTTTATATTTATATTCTTTTCTCAATCACCCGAACCTTACTTAGCAATTACTGCTAAAAAAAGTAACTTAACATTTTAATAACGCATATATTTGCCAATTAACTTTTTTATTTACCAAAAATATATTTCATTCACATAAACTGCAAATGAAAAAATATGATTGATTAATTTTACGCCATCACAATTTTACTGACATTTATGTCAAGCTATATATTTTTTCTTTTGCTGTAAGAAACAATACCAATAGAACTGTCATTCACAATTATAGAACATAAATATTGTTTAACAAAATATCCCCTAAAAAATACTTTTTGCAAAATATCATAAAATTTATGGCGATAACAGATTTTCACGCATATCTGTCACCGTTAATTTATGACACACGTACTGGGGAAAGGTTAGTTGGTAAAGAGTCTTTTTACTGCCAAAAAAGAGAATTTTAATTAAGCATAAAATATGCGGGTGACATGTTGTTAATATTGCATGAATAAATCTGAAAAGTGAAGAAAATTCAAACATAAATGTCAAAAAAGAAAAAAAAGTAAAAGCAAGAAAATTCTTACAAATCGGAAATTAATTTTATTGGTAAGTAAATGGGTTTTTGCAGAAAACTTAGAAGTCTCTTAAATAAATAAAACAATAATAAAAGTGCCATGATACAAGTAAGCCAACATTAAAAATTAAAAACGAAATTTATACAAGTTTCCAATGTGATGTTTTAACTATTTATAAACTCTTTTGGAATGTATTTAAAGACGTTAAATGCATTTGGAAAGAAAATATTTCGTTAAAATAAAATAAAAGAGCTAAATTATATCACCCGTGAAAAAGTAAATATTTAGTAGAAGTGTTAAGCTACGGCCACTTTACATAAACATTTGTCGAATTCAGCAAAACAAATACTTTTTGTCAAATATTTTTAAAGTCTAACACGACGTGCATTACATGAAATTAATTTAAATAATAAATAAATATAATAATTCATGTAGGCTGTAGTTTAATAACAAATTAAACGTTAAAATATATTAAAATATATATATAACGTGACATAATGGTTATATTAAATTTAAAATTGCTTTCCCGAAAAACCAAAAAAGTTGACTTACTACCACAGATGATTATAAAATGTGTTATTAATTAAATGGCAATAAGATCACAACGAATGATGACATTTGCCTGTCATTTATCCCTATACTATAGCAAACAAAAAAACAAAGAAAAAAACTAACACTTAAGATACACACAAAACAAAAAACTTAAGACACAAACATGAGCTAAAGGAACAAAATCAAAAAACTTAAGACACAAACTTTTATTTCGATACAAAATTAAAACAAATTTATTTTTATATTTTTGTTTTTTATATAGAATGAAACTTTTTGAACAATTTTATTTAATTAATTCTTAATATTTTATATATACATATTTACTTTTTTTTATTTTATTTTTTATTAATCGATTTAGAATAAGAACTTTAATAGCAGGCCAGAACAAAAAGTTTAATTAACACAAACTTCGAATATAAATAAATGAAAAAATTGGTAAAGAAAACACTAAACGTTTTTGTTTGTTGTACCATCCGTCAACGTACGTAAATAAAGAGTGATTTTTTTGCTATTATCTTTTTGGCAACACTAGTTTTGACAGCTCACGCACGTTTTGTATCTTGTGTCACTGTCAAACATCTTCAGTTTGGTCTATAATTTAATCATGAATCGTCTTACAAACGAACAACGCTTGCAAATTATTGAATTTTATTACCAAAATGCGTGCTCTGTTAAGAAAGTTCATCGCGCGCTTCTTCCATTTTATGGTCAGTTTAATCGACCTACTGAGGCTTCTATTCGGGCTATTGTAACAAAATTTCGCACCAAATTTACATTGTTGGACATTAAAGTGCAAACTGAAGAAAATATCGCAGCCGTATCGGCCAGTGTTGGTGATGACCGTGAATTATCGATTCGGCGCCGTTCGCAGCAATTGGGCCTCTGTTACTCCACTACGTGGAAAATTTTGCGGAAGGATTTGGGTGTGAAGCCTTATAAGATACAACTGGTGCAAGAATTGAAGCCAAACGACCTACCACAACGCCAAATTTTTGGTGAATGGGCTCTTGAAAAGTTAGATGAAGATCCACTTTTTTATCGAAGAATTGTGTTCAGCGACGAGGCTCATTTCTGGTTGAATGGATACGTGAACAAGCAAAACTGCCGTATTTGGAGTGAAGAGCAGCCAGAAGCATTGCAAGAGCTACCAATGCATCCACAAAAAACAACCGTTTGGTGCGGATTATGGGCTGGCGGCATCATTGGGCCGTATTTCTTCAAAGATGATGCGAATCACAACGTTACTGTGAATGGTGAGCGCTACCGTGCGATGATAACAAACTTTTTTTTGCCCAAAATGGAAGAGCTTGACTTGCATGACATGTGGTTTCAACAAGACGGTGCCACATGCCACACAGCATGCGAAACAATGGACCAATTGAGAGGCGAGTTCGGTGAACAGTTTATTTCACGCTTGGGACCAGTCAATTGGCCGCCCGGATCGTGCGATTCAACGCCTCTAGACTATTTTTTGTGGGGCTATGTTAAGGCTAATGTCTATAGGGACAAGCCCGCTTCGATTGACGCACTGGAAGCCAACATTGCCAACATTATTCGTGAGATACCGGCCGAAATGTTGGAAAGAGTATGCCAAAATTGGACTAAGCGGATGGACCATTTGAGGCGCAGCCGCGGCCAACATTTGTATGAAATAATCTTCAAACATTAAATTATATCGACCCAACTATCGATCCAAATAAATATTTCATGCATTTTTCTGAATTTTATGTGTTTTTTTTTTTTTAAATTTCCGATAGTTCTTATAAAATCACCTTTTATATAGCTTTCCTGTAAACTGAAAGATCTACTTATTAGGGACTGTAAAGAATATTTTTCAGAAATAACGATAGCAAAGCTTATATATGAAATTTATTTATATTATCCAAAATTTTAAAAGCTTTGATTGGAAAAAGTTTTTAATAATTTAGTTTTATAGACTTGACTTATGTGATTTTTTCATAACATTGGCGATCAAATTGTTAAGAAATTATATATAAAAAATTCAAAAACAAAAATTATAGTTATTTGTAAAAATTTTCTAAGGTAACAGCACATAACTTTGTATCAAATAGTTTAATTTTTGTTGTCTTTAATTTATAATTGAAATAAATCGTTTTCAAGAAATTTTTTTTCATTCATTAGCCAAAGTACTAAAGTAGGTAAGAAACGAAAAAATTACCACAAAAACCTCATATGCTGGCGCCAATTCGGATATCTTATCAATGGCGTCATGTAGTACTTAAAAAAATAGGAGAAATTAAAGAAAGAAAAAAAATAACGCAAAATTAACAATAACAAAATTTTTTTCAGGTTTTCAAGAAGTGCAAGTGTGCATTTGTATCTATAAAATCGTAAAAAAATTTAAAATAAAATAAAATTGTTTCAATGTACTGTTACTACTTGACCTATTTTATATACATATTTTTATTTAAAATAATAAAAATAATAAAATTCTGTTAAGACAATTAACTGAATAGACTAGTCAATTATAGAATGAGCAAAAATAAGATAAATGTATCTTAGTACTAAAAAAAATATAAAAACAAGATTACAAAAGTAAGAGATAATGTCCTTCTTATTAAAGCAACATTTATATTTCTGAAAATTTTTTAAAATAAAATAAAATATTTTACCTGCAATAAATATACACTTATTTTTGTCAACATCATAGTCATCTTAAGCAGCATAATTTTATTTAATGATTTTTTTTGAAAAATCAAAATTAGAAATTATTTTATTTTATTTTTATTTTTTATATTTACTTTTTTATTTTATTGCCTTACAAGAAGTAAGTCATTTGAGTTTTAAAGGACCCTTAAGAAATTAAAATTTTATAAGGAGAGCAATACCTATCAGTCTAACAGTCTTCTTTTAGAAATTTCCAGTCTAAAACTAAAAAAAATTAATCCCCTGCACTGCTCACTATATTTAATAGCCTTTCTTCTAGTAGCTCAGGACTAATATAACAACTGTTTACCAATATTTTTAAAAGAGTTCCTTATGGCCGTATTTTCAACAAGTTTTATTAACTGGAAAGTTAAGCATTTATGGCAACCACACACATGACACCCACATGAATTTCATTCATGCTTAAATTTATTTATTCTTTTGTCTTAAGCATTGAAATCGCGGCTAGTTTTAGTTATCTGAAGGATCTTTATATGATGCAACATACAGACAAGTCAAAAGCAAGTCAGTTGTTGCTTCCAAAATGTTGCGATTGAATTTGGTGGCATTTTCGCCCACTTAGTTTTGTGACAAGGTTAGACACTTCGCATAAGTTACGCACATTCAGTTTTGTTAAATTGATTTTATGCTTGCTTTACATAGTGTAATTGTGATTTTTACTTAAGTACGAGTTTATGAAAAAACATATTTTTTTTATATTCACTTACTTCCACATTAACCCAACCCAATTGAGTAGGCTGTCAGATTCTAGTTGAATTTTTTTTCTTATTTTCTTTTATAAAAAGTAGGCAGTTTTTAAAGTTATTTCAATGCTTAGCACTTGCATATGTTCGTTTAATGTTTTAATGGGATGTTACGATAATCATATTTTTCCTATGATCAATATTTGTTCACACAATTCATTAGACTTTTTGCCGTGCCTTTTATCATATAATTCACCACAGATTTCATTACATATTTTGCCTAATATTTTGACACACATTTCCCATCACACGTTTCACGAAATAATTGATCAAACATATTACTAAACATGATATTAGATATTTCACTACAAATTATAATACATTTTTCATTATACATTTTTCCACACACTTTGGTTTCCAGAGTATTTCATAAATGATTATAGCAGCGATCTGGCTAATCAGTCTATCCAGCTGCTATTTATAAAGCTGATTTGATGTAGCACTATAACGGAATTTGTTTTCTAGCTGAGGTACGCTCAGTCTGTACAGGGTCAACAAAGGTCTGCTTCCTTTGTATTTATGCTACCAAGGTCGTCTAGTAATTTCTTGGCTATTGGCATAAAATAAACCGTGGAGTTAAAGGCTTTAATTGGGAATAAAAATAAACTAGAGTAAATCTACTATAATATAAAATGATGTACACGCAAAGAAAACAGATGGTCATCGTAAGCATAGTGTGTTCTTCACAAAAATACTATTATTAATTTGAAGCATCTAAACATTAATCTGATCACAGAAAACATATTTCTAGTTATTTTTAACCATATTGTGTTCAATGTCTAAAATCAACCATATAATTATCATATTATATTTAATAAAATTTTACTTGAAATCATAAATATGTTCATAGCAAACATAATAATGATAAAAACATGGTTGTAAGTAAATTGTTTTCTATTCTGTCTCTACCGCAACCACATAAATAAAGTGAGTATAAAACAAAAACTTTATCGTTCAAACTCAACTGAGCTTTGCGGCTGAAGTGGTTGAGTGGCGAGTTAATGCTTCTTAACTAAGTGTTCGCAAGTTCGAGTCCTGGTATAGTCAACTAAAATTTAAAAAAAAAAATTCAAACCCGCTGTATTATGTAATAAATAAATACAAAATAATAGAAAAGAAAAATTAATGGAATAAAAAGACTTTATTTATACAAAAAATTTATATTAATTTTTTTTTTAAACTGCTTATATAAAATATTTATGTATTAAAAAAAATTAAAAACAAATTTCTTGCCCTGACCGGGGGTTGAACCGCAACATCTGCAGTTGAAAGCTATTTTTAATATCTTTGACTTAAAAATATATATGGTTGGGGCAATCATAAATCTAACCATACTAAGTTTCCACCAGAATATGGTTGTCTCAACCATATTTTTTCTTTGCGTGTAGGTGAAATACTCCGTCGAGTTAAATACTTTGGCCTCAACTAATTAACTACCATTTTTTATATATAAAGTTAAGCAATTAAGAAGGTAAATGCTTCAGTCGGGAACATGATGCTTTATGTATTCTCTAATTTGTACTTAATGAGAATTAGAATTTTTTTTTTTTTTGTACCACCACTGATATCATATGGGATGTACGTACGCTACACATTTGCGGATGGTCTGCTAAGTTAACTAAAGTTTGTAGCGTCATATTACCGCAGATAATTTTTAATCATAATATTTTTTGAGAATATCAAGTCTGACATTTAACGGATTTTTGAAAGTCATCCACAATTTAAAAATTTTGGTATTTTACTTATTTATACAGTTTAACTGCACAAAATGAGTTTCTTGAATATTTATTTTTTAATTTTTTATAATGTTTGACTTGGTAAGACTGCTGTCATCCAGCTGTCAGTATGATTTCTATTTAGCAGATAGTTGGCACGAGCTTAGAATGTGTTTTGAGAATAAACTCTGTGCTAACAAGCAGTCATCTTTTTGCTATGAATAAGCCTGTATATACTTAGAAGGATAATAAGGAATATCAGTATCCAATGATTGTGCTAAGCACCTACAGACATTTTTTAATTCCCCATTGCTTAGCAAAAAATTGCTTCTGAGCTAATATTTAATTTAACTGCTAATAATTCATCTAGAATCATTTCTTTCTCAAAAGGTACATTTTAGTATGAAGAAAGGGTAAATCTTTTTCGAAGAGTAAATAAAGGAAAATAGTGGCCTTAAGTTTACCACTCGAAATTCAGAAGGTTTTTCAGCAGTATTTCTGATCCGAATACACCAACAATAAAATACTTTTAAAAACTTTAAGGCCATAACAACTGGTGTTATTTTTAAAGAACTTATCAGTCGGCCTTATTTTTTTTAAAACTCTTTAAAACACAAAATACAGGCATTTAAAATTTGTTTTAAGAAAAAATTTATATTTTCTGTTATGCATTTCAATTGAATTTGTTAAATAATAAAAAACTTGATCAAGAAAAATAAAACTTTCAATGAAAAATAATAGTGGCACTCAACGAAAACATAAAGAAAGGCATCATCAAATGTTAACTTAAGAAGTTTAAATGCGTGTGTGTGTACAGATATAAAATTCGAGGAGTGTACTCCATGTGAACTAACAGTTGCACGCACTGCAAACACAGATGAGTTGACTGGCTGACAGACATTTCACTAAAGAATAGTAAAAGTAAGCAGAGGCAATGATTTTTAGAATAACAAAAAGAAATACACAAATAGAACAACAAAACAAAGTGCTTAGAAAAACAATAAACGTCTAGTTACTTGCTTTGTATACAGTGATGATTTGACATATATTTTACTGGTGGCTTACCAAATGCATATTATGGATGCCGCTTAAAAACAAAACGGTATTGAAAAATAACGAAAAATATTATCTGTTTTTGTATTGCATGATGTATAAGTTGCTTGTAATCCACGTATTCATATATTGTTCTATCATTTTGAAATTTACAATTTGTTTCTTTTATTTGTAAAAGGTGGGAGTAATATTCATAATTCTAAGAATAACCAAGTCAAATAAAAGGAAAATACAAGAATCAAGCAACAAGAAAGCATGTATGTGTGAATGTAACTAAAGTTACAAACCCTACCCTGGAAAGTTTTTGTTTACATACGAGTGCATGCAATATTTTTTCTTCTTAATTCTGCTGCATTGTTTTTTAATCTAGCAAACAAACAAAAAACCTGAAAAAGTCTTTAATAAGGCACTTCACTCTCTGCTTTTTAGCAAATTTAAAAAAAAATAGTTCTAGCTAAATTATTATTAATTGCTTTTATTTTATTTTTTTTACTCTACACATTTCTAATCCTTTTATATTAAATTTTTTTATTTCTAATTGAATGTATTCCTTCATCTGCTTTTGTAATCTCTGTGCAGACATGTGTAGTATTTGAATTGACTAGATAGCTGACTGACATTTGTAATTAACATGGGTTTAATCGAAGGCAAATGACGTTTAAGAGTTTCAAAGTCTCTTTTGGGAATTTCGTTAACACAAGCAATTACAGACAAGCAATTAAATTACAAGTGGTTTACAAAAATCAAAAAAAACAAAAAACAAAATTCAGTAGTATTTAGTAGCAAATAAAATATTTAAGACTTGAATGAATCTCACTGTTCATTTTCTAGTATAAAAAATTTAATAATTTTTAAACAATTTGATTTAAGGATTTGTTTTATTAACTATTTTTTATTTTATATTTATAGTTGTGTTCACTACATCTTATTTATTATTTGCAAATTAGATCATGTATACAGTAAATCGTAGGATCTTCTTACAGCCCATAAGTATCCTATTTTGTAAGAGCTCAATTATTTCTGACTACCAGAGTCAAAAGAAAGTCTCAACATATATTCAAAGGTTCTGTCCTGCAAACCATAGAACGTGCATTGAGAGATACAAATGATATTTAGGATCATAATGGCCGGTCAACCATTAATTCAATTCAATTTTAAATACCTAAAATATAATCAATTGAAAAAGCAAGCTTAAAAGCATTTTTGTCTGTAAATAAAGTTCAACTTAGTACTAGAATCAAAAGTGGGGACTAGTTAACTGGTCACTGCGGCCAGAATAGGTTTTGTGTGGCACTACTCTCAAGCTAAAAATTCTTAATAAGCTTAGTTTTCATTAAAAGTTCTAAGGCTCAGTTGGGTGATTTGTCCGCGATATCAGACGCTTAAAGGTAGTGATGTCTTACATAACAAAATCAAGTCCAAATTAGATCATTACAACAACATAGTACATATCTGCTGTGACTTGATCCTCGTCACATAAACTACTGGGTTCCTCTAGGCTGATTCTAGTATTTTTCAAGTATTTCCATACTCTGCAATACCCAATCATAAATCTCATTCTGCACCGAATGAGGTCTATCTTCTGAGAAAGGATATCTCTAGTCTGAAATCACTTGTCTTCAACCTATATTATTGCCTTTCTCTTTCCAGCAGTTTGTCCCTAACCTTAGTACTCAGAATGGATTTGGCCAATCAAACTACCAGTTGCACATTTTCTTGCCAGCTCGTTTCTCTTCTTATTGCCTAAATATCCACTATGAGCTAACACAAATATCAGGTAAGCCCTGTTATTAGATGTCAGTTTTTTCAGAAGTGTCAGGCAATCTCAGACCAGTTTTGTTTTTATCTCGAAAGCTCTGAGTGCTTGTAATGTCGCCCTGCTGGTACAATAAATAAAGATGGGACTGTTATTAGTGTCTCCTTCAAGTTCTTCAAATGGGTATAGCTCGATGGCATATATTTCAGCTTTTTACTGGGATCGAACTTAATTTTTTGTAATTTTACTTATTTACGGCTGTAAATGTGAATATTATATCTTCAGATAACACCCAAATTTTCATCCATTTCTTTAAATTAATTTTCTTCTTGCAAAAAAAAAAAATTAAATAAATCACTTACTACCTATTACAATTAAGTAAGTAAATAGTTCTATGTTTTAAAAATAAGGATACAATTGAAAGGCTAACTTGAGCTTTTTTTAATGGCAATAAAATAAAGAAAAATTGTGTAACAGCAAATGATGATAAAACGTTGCTTAAAAAATAATGAACAAAATATAGCGTTAGTGTTCTGTAAAAATTTAAATATGAAAAAATAAAACAGAAAAATACTTGCATAAAATTAAACAATTTTTTTTATAAAATAAACTTTTTCTGCATTAATTTTTATGAGCTCATAAAAAGCGTAAAACAAATTCATTACAAAGTGCTCTTGCTACTATACTAAACTAGACAGGAGTTTGTTTGTTTTACTTAGCGATGTCAAGAATTAATTAATTAAATAATAAACTAAAAGCTTAAGCACTCAGTAGAATAAAGAAGCTTCAAAGTGAGAAATTAAAATGTGATAACATTAGAAACTTTACAACGTATTGCGTTTGTTATGAAAATAAAAAAAATTTTTAAGGGGAAAAAAATTGTGTTATTTTATAATAATAATTTTCGTTAAGAAAATTTTTTTTTTATATTAACACTAGCAGACTCAAGAAGTGTTGTCCTGCCTGATTTGTGTATCTAAGCTATCCAGGGCATATACAAACAACTTCATTTAAGGCGAGAAAACCGGGAGAACTTCAGTAACATACACATGTACATTAGAATTATATATATAAAGAATAGACCTAAATTTTTAACTAAATTTAAAGAAATACTAAAATTTAAATACTACTAAAGAAAGTGGTCACTATTTTAACATTTTCTAGATAATATACAACTTGATCTTTTATTTTTTTAATATGGCAGGACATCATCCCACCTCGCAGTACGAGTATAATCCATTTAGTCTGCAAACAGCAGTATGACAATACCTTTCTACAGAGTCCATGTAGATTTATAAATGGACGTATGATATAGTGAGGATATCCTGGTTGCTACTGGATCAGGCCCATACAAAAAAATCTTCAAAATTAATTTAGTATAATTATCACAAAATATTTTTGCTTTAATTGAAATCGCTAAAAAAATTAAAATTTTAATAAATATTTTTCGCTGTAGAAGACTTTCAAAGCAAGATAATCAAAATATTATAAAATTATAATTACAAAATTAAGATCTTAATTATTATAATAATTATAATATTTATAAATTTGGATATTTTGATGATGGCGAGCTTGTGATGAAAAATTATAAAATTATTTAAAAGAGAGAAAAAATTTAATTTAAGTAGATTTTAAAATTTATTAAAATATATAATGCTAGCGATAATAAGGACCCCAAGAGTAATTATGGAATATCTTCTACTCTTTTTCAAGACACAAACTTTACTTTAATAAGCTCTGCATATGGGGTCTCTGCTGTAGACTGTAGGAGTCGTTAAGCTACATACTCGTACATGGTTTTGTATAATAAGAAGCTCCAAGTGGCTTAAGTTACAAGCCTCCCTTTCTTTTCTCTGCTTCTTCGCCTTATTTAACTTGTTAGGGTTTTCCTTGCTGATTTTCTTTCTTTACATATTCTTATCGCTATTTCTTTCTATCTTCTTGCTTTTTTCTTTTTCTACAGTTACAATAAAAGTACCCGATCAGAAAAACTCTTTACATTTTATTTCATGTTTCAGCTTGGAGATCTCTGTGTAACTCAATTTAATTTAAAATTCCCAGTACGATTTTTTTTTTAAATTTATTTTAGTGCTAAGTTGGTTTTCCTGATAGCCATCATATTGAAAGGAGCAATTATTTCTATGCTATTTCTATACTTCGTCAGCATTAATTTATATTGATATATTATTACCTATTACTTTTCTGTATACTATTAAACTATATAATTTATTTAAATGAAAAGGTTCTCTAAGTAAAAGTTTAAGCTAAAGTGGTAGTAAACACCTTTGTGGTAGTACAAATCGAAGGTAATACGTAAGCATTTTTATATATTTAATTAAGCTATTTTAGAGACCTACAACTATAAAACAAATTTTTCTTAAAAAATTATTTCGGTTCTTTTCATTGCCATGTGGTGAGTTGAGGTATATATCGCTTTATATTAACTGAACCACAACAATAAAGTTATTGAGTTAATTGCGACAACAAGTTTCTTAGATCGATTTAAACAAATTTTCCTTTTTAGTACAGATTTGTTGATTAGAAATATTTTTCTACTGCTACCAAATGATTTTTTCATTTTAATTTTATTTACGTGATATCTGGAAATATGTTTGATGTAAATATGTTGTTTTACGAAAAAGGCAGTATATTTTATTAACACTATGCAGAAAGAGAGAAACAATTTCTCAAAGAAAATTCAGTGTGTGACACGCTTTAAAAAAAACACAATCCACAAATGCTCACTCATTTACCCTTCACCACTAGACACGCACGAAATGAAATAATGGAACAAATGAAAATAAAACTGAGTTTATGCGTGTGTGTAATGAGTTTTCTACAATTTTGTATGCATGTTGCTTACATTTCGGTTTTCACATTTATGTAGGTTTAGTTAAAACACGTTTGTTGAACAGGTCAGTTGGGTTTCCTTAAGGACGGGGTTACATTTTTTTTTTTGGTAGCAAAACAGAAATGAAAGGAGTCGTAAAAAAAAATAAGAAAAACTTATTAAACAAATTTAAAGAAAAATTAAAAATTATACCATTAGTATTTCAATTTTAAATCTTAAAATACTTGAAGCTTAAAAATTCATATCTTTGCAATGAAAAGAAAACAAAATAATGAAGGCAAAAGGAATTGAATTTCAATTTATATGAATTTCAATGCAAATACAATAAGTTTTTTTAGGCTTTAGAAATATTTTTATCAAAAATATGTACACACTCATACATGCATTCACATATTGCTTTTTATGTCTACTCATGTCGCCAACATGCTTAAAACTACTGCAATATAAACAAAAACTCAAACATTTGAAATAACTTCACATCCATTGCAACAACATCAACATTCAAAACAATTTGGCTTCATGTCAATGCTTTTGCTGGCATTTCTTTATTTTAAATAGCTGATTGTAGATTAAATGGGTTAAAAATATCTTTAAAATTATTTATGTTTGTTTACATTTAAAATATTTAAAGGGGTAGTAAGTTTTCGGTCTTTAGAATCATGAAATCATGGAGTTTTGTTTATGTGGGCTAAATGATGAATGATTTTAGTTTTTCTTAGATTTTTGAACTTTTTGTAATAAATTTCCTAAATGAAATACTAATTTCTCTTTGACTTGTTGACTTTTTCTGAAAATAATATACTTAAAATAATATTTCTGTGTTATAGTTTGTGTTTTGAATATAGTTTGCGTTTTACTAATAATAAAAAAGAGTATAATTTTTTAAATATTGTTGATTTATAGACATTCAACATAAATAACAACTAGAAATTCATTATATAACAAAATCAAAATAGACAGTAGAGAAATAATCTAATAGGCTTAAATGCAGCCATACATCTCTTTCAATCTTTCCCCAGATTGATGATTTCTTGTTTTGAACAAAAACATTACAACAACTTAAACGGCTTGAAAAATTTATCTATGGCAATACAATTACTCACAGAAATACTTTACTTACATATTTTTTCGCAAACATTTTTATAGATGAATAACACGGAAGGTATTAAATATATAAATTTTTTTCTTGTGGTAATAAAGCATAGTCTGCTGCATTACAATTGCAGAGAAGAAACAACAACTTCGAATTCAGTATAATTTTTATTAATTTTTATTTATCAATGCGAGATTTTAGCGTTATAAAAGTATTTTGCTTTTTTAATTTTTATTCACTGGGACCATTATAAGAAACTGTAAAGTGGGTTGAGGCTGAAAGAGCAGAATACCGATACGTCCTGAGCCATTCTTCTCTCGGTCTTCAAACTGTAGATGGAGAGCATATACTTGCGAAGAGCACAGTCAGAGGAAAGACGAGCGGACGTGCAATACAGCGAGGGTGATCTGGACTAGGCTAGATAACAATCATAGCAGTGACTTACTGCTCAGTTGAGAACTATGGTGGCAGAAGTAACAAGCCACGGCGATTTTGGCTACCATGCTAGGAGAATAGGTTTGTCATCAAGCTATGTTCAACTGTAGAAGTTGTCAAGATGAAGAGGAGTAGAAAACCGTAGAATACCTTCTGTGCCGTTGTCTTGTTCTGCAGAACAACTTATGTCACCTTTGAGATGTCAGAAAAATATACATGTAGTTTTAGAATTATGTGGTTGTAGTAGTTAAAAGAAAAACTAACAAACCCAACGAACGAAATTAACATTTTTAATCAAAAATATGAAAGCAAAAAATAATTATCTTCAAGGAAAAAAATTATTTCAAAATTATATTAGTATGAATGAAAAAGAAAATATTTTTAATTTTAATCAAAATTTTTTTAGTATTTATTGTTATTAAAATTTATAATTGTCCTGAGGAAGCTTTCCACAGGAAAGCGAATTATTGAAAATAATAAATAATTTTATAAATTTTATTTGTTACAGGCATAAATAAATAATAATAATTACCTTCATGATTTTTAATAATCTCCTGTTGAATTGTAGTAAAGAAAAAAAAAATATGACAGTTCCCTGTGCAACAAACGAGAAAAAAAAATCCAGCTGTAGGATTGCTTTTACCTTACACATCAACATGCCTTGGATAGAGGTATGCTACAGAAGCTTTGGCGAGCAATTGGCCAATATTTTGTTTCATACATAATTGTCTTAGATCCTTTTTCATGGAAACTTTTTGTTTTTTTTACAATGCACATCGTGCATTTTGGTTAAACCATCCATAAAAAATTTTCTTATCATAACGTACGTGAAACGTGTAGGAAAATATACCAAAATCTTTTAACAAATTTTGGAAGTGATAAACATAATGAATTTATGGTCTGTTCAGCGATGTCATAAGAAAACCAAAGCGAACGAAAGCAAAGCAAATTTGTATTAAAAGCACAAGCAATGTACGAAAATTTGTTTTTATTTTCAATTCAATTATGCTTTGCTTTCAGTACTTGAATTATTATATATGTATAACAGTATAAAGAATATAACAAAAAGTATACAGAAACAAAGATATATAGCAATATAAATACCAGGTATATTATGAATTTAGAAAATCAATTATTATTTTTTTAATAACATTACGACTTGTGGAAAAATCTATTAATCTATACATTTGGTTAAATGTGTTGCACATTCTTCTGAGCGGATCGGCATCGGCAAAATTAGCTCTATAAAACGAAACTTCATTTATTAAAAATCCAGCACTTATATCACCTTTAATAACATCCAAAATAAATGACACATTCAGCATCGTTCTACGGCTCTTTAAAGTTGGAAGTTTAATTAGAGCAAGTCGTGCAGAATATGATGGCAGGTTGAGAGGATCAAACTGTAGACTTCTTAGACAAAACAACAGAAATTGTTTTTGCACCGACTCGATTGAATTGGAATGCAATTGGTACATGGGATCCCAGATAATAGACCCAAATTCCAAAATTGGGCGTACTAAAGCAGTATACAAAGATTTAGTAATATATGGATCATCAAATTCTCTATACCAGCGCTTTTAACATTACTTGTCATATGCGGGGTGAAAGTCAGTTTTGTGTCAAATAATATTTCAAGATCCCGGAAAGTGTTCACAGCAACCACTTGAAAACTACCAAGCACATAATTTACGGCTTTTGCGTTATATCTTGCAAATCGCATGAGCTTACATTTTTTTACATTAAGTTCTATTAAATTTACATTGTACCATTCGTAAAAAGAATTCAAATCAATTTGAAGACGCTGTTGTTCAATTTGATTGTCATGTGAAATGAAAATTTTTACATCATCAGCTTACATTAAGATATTTGAAAACTTTATTATCTGAGGTAGGTCATTAATAAATAACGTAAATAATAAAGGACCCAGGTGGCTACCTTGTGGAACTCCAGATGTCACCTTTTGAAAACACGTTTTTAAATTTCGGTTTAGTTTTCTTGTGACATCGCTGAACAAGCCATTAAATTATTATGAATAAAAAAATTAAATATAAAATTTTAAATAAGTATTTGATTTCATTAAAAATTATTTGTTTTAAATTTTAGAAATTTTTTTTTTAATTTTTCTTTAACTTATTCAGTTGGTATTTTTTTAAAATTTTCTTTATGAAAACAATTTTGCATTTTTATGACTTTGTAAAACAATCTTACAGAAAACCATGGGATGTCTAATATGCTCAAATAAAAATTATTTACAATTAAAGCTGATACAATAAAAATAAACTTAATACTTATTAGAAACGTACAAGGTAAATATGTAATATTTCATTACTAACACAGCGGGGGATATTACAAACACAAGAAAACTAAAAATAAAACAAAATTACTTGTTATTTAGCATTAATTGTAAATTGATTCTTGTTAAAAGAGTAAAAAAAAATTATGAAAATGAAAAATATTTCATTTAAACAAAACAAAAAATATATATGTGAAAACAAAAAGTGAAATGCAAGTTTTAAAAATAATATAAGTCCCCTTTTTTTAAAAAAGATTTTTTAGCTGTAACTTTGTTAAAATGTAGACACTTTACTTTTTACTAAAATTTTACTGAGATTACCGCTGGCTCTTTTACTCGTATTTTATAAAGAGAGTAAACTTATACCATTTTCAAATATAACAGAAACATTTGAAAAACAGTAAAACAAGAAAGAGTAACCAATACTCATATTGAGTTAATGAAATCTAAAAATTAATTTTAGTAACAATCGTAAAAGCTGCAACCTGACACGCTGCTTCTATAAGAGGAATGCTTTAATTTAAAATTATTTTGTTGGCTGAAATTATGCAACACCATGTTATTTTCTATTGTTTAAAATAATTTTCTTAAAATGCTAGGCAGTGCACTTTAAGCAATAATTCCATATTTCTATTGCAGGCCTTCAACACCTGAATTACTTTGTTTAGCCTTCCGTTATATTCACTATTAAATTATTTCTTAAAATTGTTTTTTAAATTTATAACTTTGTTTTTAGACACCAACCTACTTTTGGTTTTGCTTATATTTTCGTAGGGAAATGTATTCATCATAACTATCTGTCTAATGAATTATCTATTGACCTTATTATGCACATCAACAACATTTGAAATGCACATACAAAATGTCTCTAAGGTATTCAAGTGGGCATGAAATATAATTGAAGAAATCTTTTTATTTCCTTGATTACTTACAGCAACTATTGTTTTTTCGTTCTAGCATAATTTAATAATGCATGCATAACGATTTATAATAATAAAAAAAAAGTATTACAAACTGGCTACAATTTATAAAGCAACACAAGAATTTATACTCATATTCAACTGTAATAATAGTGTGTGTTTGTAATTTTTGTATTTTTTTTTTAAGCAAATGAAAAATATTATTCTTTTTCAACTATAGTATAACAAAGTTTTAAAAAATAGAAATAAAATTCCCTTAAAAAAAGAAATGTTTTAAAACACCAGCTCCAATGCTGGTATTAAAAGTTTACCGGCTTTGCAATAGCCTGTAATAATAGAGCCAAAAAAAAAATAATAAAAAAAGAAATTAAATAGAATTATTATACCATTTTTGCTTAGTTATAGAAAAGTTTTTTTACCTTGACACAGTAAAAAAAATTAAAAGAAAAATAAATACATATATTAAAACGAAAACAGTTAAAAATGTATTAGATACGAGTATGTACAGGGTGGGCTAAAAGAAACCAAGGGGTGTAAAAGTTTAATAACTTTTTTGTTTATTAATTTTTTTTATTTTTTCTTTCAGATTATATAGACAACACTTGGAGAATTTATAATAATGGAGAGGTTCACAACTGAACAGAGAACCAGAACAATAGAATTTTATTATTTAAACCAGAGATCAATTATTTTAACGCTCATTTTCATTTGAATGGCTTTGTTAACAAGCAGAACTGTAGGTTCTGGGGTTCTCAAAATCCAAGAGCCATTCATCAACGCCAATTGCACCCCATCAGGTATACAGTATGGTGTGGGATCACATCTGAAAATGTCATTGGGCCCTACTTCTTCGAGAATGAAGATGGAAGTGCTGTAACCGTAAATGGAGAGCGGTATCGTTTTATGATAGAAAATTTTTTACGTCCTGCTCTTGAAAGCAGACCTGGTATGTGGTTTCAGAAGGACGGAGCCACTGCCCATACTGCCCGAGACACAATGGCACTTTTAAGTCAAATTTTTGGAGAGCGAATAATTTCTCGAAATTCGGAAATTATTTGGCCAGCGCGATCGCCAGATTTGACAGCACCCGACTATTTTCTTTGGGGTTTTTCGAAGGAGCGAGTGTATGTGAACAAGCCAGAGACAATCCTTGAACTCAAGGCAAACATTGTTGCAGAAATTCGAACGCTACAGCCACAAGTTTTGAAAGATGTTATGGAAAATGCTCTAAAAAGAGCCCATCAGTGTGAAGCTGAAAACGGTGGTCATTTAAGAGACATCATTTTTCATACTTAGTGTAAAAAAATTTCCATTTTGTATATTATATAATCTGAAAGAAAAAAATAAAAAAAAGTTAATAAACAAAAAAGTTATTAAACTTTTACACCCCTTGGTTTCTTTTGGCCCACCCTGTATGTATGTATGTATTTTACATATAACAAACAGATAAATACCGTGATCCGCTATACTCTGTAAAATTGTAGAATTTTTTGTCAAAAGAATTTAATAGAATTTTATACATAGAAAAAAATATTAAAAACCAATTAAAAATTTTAATTAAAAAATTTGTTAAATCAGTTAAATTTTTAATTGAGTCAATTAAATATTTAATTAAACTGAAAAATATATAAAATTAATTAAAATTAACTGATTCAATTAGAAGTTTAATTGATTTAACAAATTTTTTAATTAACATTTTTAATTGGTTCTTAAATTTTTTTCTGTGTACCACATTAAAAAATGGCTTATAAATTTTTACGCGTGTGCTCACGTTGTTGCTTTTCTCTCATAAACCACAAAAAAAGCATCTCTGATTGTACAGAAATTATTATTTTGTGAAATTTTTCATAAAATAAAAAAACCATACCGACCTGTCAAAAGCATTCCATTTGTAATCGAACAACTATTTAGAATAGTGAATCATGATTTTTAGCCACATGTCATCCTCCTGTTTGTAGCTTTATTTAAGAGATACCTGCAAGTTAAATTTAGAATAATCTCTCTTTCATTTTTGATGTTAAAGTCTAGGTTAAAACTGCTTATTTACTTTACAAAAAGTTTTATTTGAATTTATTTATGGGTTGTGTTTGTAATCAAATCATCTAGAAATTTGAAAAAAAAAATAATTTTTTTTATTTTTCGAGTGTTTTCTGTAAGAAAAATGCAATTTTTATGTCAATTTTTAATAAATGAATTAATTACTTTTAATTTTAAATGCACTAAATTGGGTTTCATTATTGTTTTGTTTAAATAAGAGATCATGCGAGATGCCACTACCTAATTCGTAATTTGAACAAACAACTCGAAACACTTTCTTAAAAATTTAATCAGTTGACTTACAAAAATATCAAAAGTAATCTCACTTAAATAAAATCTAATTATAGAAAATACTAACATTACTGAGATCAAATAGACATGATATACGATGAATATTATATCTCCTGACAATAATTTTCTTTAATTGAATAAGGCAGCAAAAAAGTTATGAACCGTTAAAATCAGTAACCCATTATCTCCTCAACTCACAAAGAAATGGAGCTTAAATTCAGACTACAAACTATTCTTTTGAAAAAAAAGTTTGCTGGTTGCATAACTGCTTGATTTATCATGGTCCAAATAAAACGGCTAAAACTACATATTTGCTTAGAATGAAAAAATTTAAATATTAAATGGACAAAGAAAGGTAGAAACGGGTCAAATTGTTAACCATATATCTCTGGAAATAACCCAGATGTAACTGTAATAAAATAAATTATCTGTTGGGTATTTTTGAACTTTTTTTGATTGTATATTGAGGGCAAAAAGGGTAAAACAAAATTTTTGGTACGTTTTTCATTTATTCTTTTCAGCAACAATAGAAGTAATAAAATTTAATTTATACTTTTTCTAAATTTTAACTAAAACTGGATAAAGACTGTTATGCTATTTGCTATGTTTCTTTAAGTAAATTGATGCATGCATATCAACATTGGTACTTTCATATGTTACCTTTTTTAGAACCTAGAATTGTGCCATTAGAATCAATACTCCTTTAAATGAAATAAGAAATCATAAAAGTTACAATATTTTAATAGTACTTTTTATATATATAAATATTAAGAGATCTGAAACAGAGAAAGTGAGCGACTAGCCTGCTACTGAAGCAGCGTTTAAATGTTGATCGTCTTATAAATATTTTAACTTTTTTGTGTGCGATTTCGATTTTTTTTTTTTTTTTTTTAATTTATATAATTATTTATTTAGACTTTTATTTTTATATATAATTATTGATTATTGAGCTTCAGTCTTGTTTTTTATAAAATTATTTATTATTTTCAATATTTCACTTTCCTGTGGAAAGTTTCGTCAGCAAAATTATAAATATTAATATTTATAATTTTCAAGCTCAATAATCATTTATTTTAAGAAAATTTAATTACATATATATTAAGCTCAATAATATGTATTGTAAATTTATATATTTCTGACTGAAAATATTAATAGTTTTTATAGATTTCAATGATTTTAACTGTTATGAGTTTATTTGTTTCTTTTAAAGGTCACTCTAACTTGATTATCGAAATATAAATGAGTTGGAATAAAAAGCACCAAGAAAAATAAACTCTATATTTGTATAATAACTAATTTTTTCCAGCTAAACTTAAACATGTTAAAAACTAAAAACAAGCAGCAATTGCTACATGCTATAGGATGACAGTTATTACGATTTATAGTTTAACTCTTTTGCAAGATACAAGCAGAATATGTAAAGAACAAAATAAATGGATTGAGACCAAAAAAAAGAGCGAAAAGATAATATTGAAAAATGGTCAAGCAAAGCATGTAACAGAATAAATAATGCGAAAAAAAAGAAAACAGTGTAAAAGTATGCCAAAGGCAATAAAAAAAATAGTTAAACAGAAATGCAAGCATAAAGAATGACAAGTACATGGTGATGTGCAGCGTTAAAAGGTTACACTCGAGTAATAATTTCAGTACTTAAACTTTCTTTTACATGTAATTTCAGAGAAAATAAATTTTCATAATGCCCTTACTTTTCTTTTTATTAAACAGATGATGATTTAAAAAAACATACTACCGTTTAAGATCTATATAAATCGAAATATAAGATTCATTTTCAGGATTTACATATCTGTTCATAATAATTTTAAATAATTAAAAAAAAATTATTGAAATATTTTAAAGCTCACAAAAACTTTTTTTTTTTTAATTTGTAAGAAGAGTATAAACATATAACTTTGTGATTCCGTTTGTAGTTTCTATAACGTACATGAGACACCCTATAAAGTATATGCTTATAAATAATGAACCATGTTCGTCTGTCTATCCGTCCGTGTGGATGTTGAAATCAGCTTTCTGTAGTCCCCAAGAAAGTTAGAGAAAAGTTTAGTACAGTAATTTGTTGCAAATTTTTATCTTCAATTTGCTTTTTAGATTCAGCTTAATTGGTTTATAATTAGCTAAGCTGTGAGCTCTGAAGTGCAACTACCCCTATTTTTTTACCATTTTTGGTACGTTTTTTGCTTAATTTGTTTAAAAGGTTGTATTTTAAACATTTATTTTGATATCGATATTTGGATAAATTAATAAATAAATAAATTTTTATAAAACGATCTCAAGCTTAACAAACTAGCCATTTCAAATTATATAACTTTTTGTACTTTTTTTTTGCATATTTAAGAATAATGTGGAAAGTGAAAAATACAGCCGAATGTAACTTGTTTTTTTATTAAAACAATTAAAAAAAATATAGTTGATTGAAATTAATCTAGATCAAACATAATTTGGTCGGATTTATTTTTGCATCGAACCCTACAATGTGAAATTAAGTTTTTTTTCATTACACTCTTACTAGGAATTATGTTGCTCGTAACCATATTTAGATGCTTCAAATTAATAATAATTATAATTTTTGTAGAGAACAAACTATATTTGCGATGATTATATTCAACTATAATTTTTCTTTGCGTGTAGCCACCACCATATCTGTTGGTATCTCTTGCAAAATTTCTCGTTTCTTCTTTGTTATATGACCAACTTGTTTATTGTTGCATTATTACATGCCAAAGCATTAAGAAGAAATTTCTCTTACCTTAAAAGGTTTTCTACTTCACAAATCTGCTGTTGAAGATTTGGTTTCCAATGTGTATGTAAGCATCTAACAAATAGATGTTAATGATAGTAAACTGTGTGTTATTGTAACTAGTTGAACTCGTAATCATATTTAAATTTGAATTCTTAGAGCATGATATTACATGTCAGGTGATGATAATAGCAACATTTATATAAAAGTAAACAACATAAATATTTGAAAAGAAAACGTAATAATAATTTGAATAGCGTTAAAGACAGCGCAATTTTAAATCAGAATAACACTGCATAATCAATTATTGTGGGTGAGGGAATTTTATGTAAATAATATTAAGTTAAGTAATCAATCAAAAACTTGCAAGCTTTCAAACTAGACGGCCATATTTAAAATTTCTATTAAGGCTATTATTTTACATAAAATTTCTTAGAAAATTTGTTTTAGGCATCTTGTAATGCTTAACTTTTTTTCCAACATAGTCATATTCATATATTATTTTTATAATTTTTTGTTTTTTTTTTCAAGCGTAGGCTTAAATTATGCCTTACAAATGCAAAATCTTGTACAAAAAGCTGCATACTTTTCACTTTTACAAAAAGAAAAAAACTTGTGCTATTTGCAGCTTTAATTTGTTGTAAAAAAATAAAAGGTTCTTCCTGTTGAAAAATTTGCATGTCATTAAACATAGAAAAAATAAAGAGAAACAGAAACATGCTTTAAATGCCTTTTGCTTAAAGAAGAAACTAAAAAAAAAAAAAATCTGGTCATACATGGTCTTGCGTAGGTTTTGTTAAAATGACAAAAGACAAATTAAATTACTCAGTTTTCTTAAAGTCATGTTGAGGAATAAATAAGAAACTTAGCGTTTAAAAAAAAGTGGGTTTACCTTCATAGGAAATTATTAGTGCCTACAAATGAGTATAATTCACAATTTTCCTCACTAAACAAATTAACACATTATCTTTGCTTCAATGTTATGTAACGGCTCAGCAATGTACAGAGTTAAAATTGATGAAGAATGAATGGTAAATTTACAACTTAAAAAAAATGCAATGACAATGTGAAAAAACAGCTTATGTCTTAGTATGTTATTTTAGAGGACTACAGCTTTAGAAGCCCTAAAAGATTTTCTTATAAAAATATTTCAATTCTAGCAAACAGTAATGTTTTAATATCGTTAACGATATCGTTAATTGTGAAATGTATGAGTTAGCTGAAACAATAAGTGAACTTTTACTTAAGTCGACTTAAGGAATTTTTCCTTGTTAACACAGAATTCATCGACGTTGCATCAAAAGAGACTTGGCTTCACACTTATGAGTGGAGTTCTAGTAAAATTTTATATTGTCTCATCCGTATGACCACCTGATATTATTATGCCTTTGAGATGTCAGAGTAATAAGCATGTAGTTGTTGAATTTTGTGGCTGTAGTAGTGAAAAGAAAAATTAACATACCCAATAAGCCAAATCACTTGAGAAAAATATTAAAATAATAATTTTAAAAAATATTTTACGTTGCTTTTAGCAAAATTTTGAATAAATTTTTTTTATACACATACATACTAACATACATATATTACAGACATATATTTTTCTTTCATAAATAAATAATAATAATTACCTTCAGTATTTTTAATATTCTCATGTGGTATTGCAGCTTTATTGCTACTTGGTTTGTTGGGTAGAGAAAAAAACAAAAAAAAAAAAAAAATAAAAAAAAAATAAAACAAAAATAAACTTTGACAGTTCCCAGTATAACAAACGAAAAAAAATATCCGGCTGTAAGATTGCTTTTATCTTAAAAATAAATATGCCATTATGGGCTATGATCGCATCGCTAAGATCTATTGTGCAGACCAGTTCCTAACTACAATCCGAGACTCCTTACGAATCTCGTAATTGTTGTAGGAATAATCTTGACTAGATCTTCTGGGACCAATGCCCCACTACCCAAGCAGCTTATTCTGCGTCTTGACACCGCTGTGCACTCGCAAAGAGTATGTTCTGACGTTTCCTGTCCTTACCGACAGGAGTCATCTTGTACCACACTGATTTTACTCATGTGATAGTTAAGTCTGTCATGTAACATAAGTACCTCAACGTAGAGTTTAATTTCATTTCTACTGAGGCTCAAAACAGCATCTGCCCTAATGCACTCAGGGTTGATGAATCTTTTTGACTGCCACATGCCCACTTCGGCAGTCTTGTAGACTTCGTTTCTTCTCTTTGCCTAGAATGGCACTAGTGTAGTTGTAGGTCAACCTGCAGAATGGCTCTGGACCTCTGAGCGTTATTTTTAAGCATATAGTCCGCCATATATAGTCCGCCATTGCCCACATATCTTTCATGATCCGGCCCCCACAATAAGGTAACCGTCTTTCTCTCTTCTGCCAAAGCATTCAAAAGCTTATAACAGTCCCAGACCAATCTTGATCGAAAGGGATAGCC
The DNA here is from genome assembly GCA_947397855.1 of Thelaira solivaga. Classification (NCBI taxonomy): domain Eukaryota; kingdom Metazoa; phylum Arthropoda; class Insecta; order Diptera; family Tachinidae; genus Thelaira; species Thelaira solivaga. The sequence goes on along the minus strand of OX377611.1, from coordinate 14,935,560 downwards.
CGCCAATGCACATAGAGCTGCTTGACTGTCTGAGAGAATATATATTCCAGTGCCACATGTGCCCCTACGTAAACATTCTCTAGCACATAGCTCTAAGGCATGGACCTCCGCTTGAAAAATGGAAGCTGTTTTTAACAATGCAGCTGCCCTACGAAAATCTGGTCCTGCAATTTCCGCACCAGCACTGCCATCTTCCATTTTGGACCCATTAGGACTTGGTCTAACCTGTATTTACTAGTACATATTATAATGGTTTTAAACTGTAATAATAAAAATAGGACTTAACAAAAAATCAAATCAATTGAGAAAGTGTGATAGCATGAAAACAATATAAAGGAAGATACGGATACAAATTTGACAGTCCTTTTTCTGTCATCATTTAACAAAATTTTTTAAACGTTTACACTTTTGATTGTATCATAATAAAAGCATCTAGAAAATCCAATGAAAATCAAAACCCTTTTACTGCAGCATGAAAGGCTCATAAGATTTTTCGACAGACTTATCAAATACCATTTGATTTTGCTACTCATAAAATTTCTATAAAATTTGATAGTGTAAAACTCCCACTAGCAATATGAGCTATGGACGAATAGTAAAATCTAAACCTTCCTTATCACTATAAATTTGCTGTTTATTTAGTCTATCTTTTCATAAGTTTTTTTTTTCATATTTAACAAGAGACTACAAGTAAATTCATCACTTACGAGTTTTACTGTAGTACTTTTAAGTTTATTTATTTTTCGTGACATATAAATGCTTAACACAATCTTATGGAAAATTTAGAATAGATTTTTCAAGCTTAAATACCTTAAATAATGCAGGCTTAGTGATTTACATTTTGAAGGACATTATTTAACAGCTGCTGCTTATACAAGTACACACAAAAACCTAGTAGACAAAGTACAATGGTTTTAGATGTGTTTCTTTTATTTATTTATTTTATTTTTTATAAAAAAACAGACAATAATGCAACAAATTATTAACGTTAGTTACTGTTTATCCTTTTAATTTTCTTTAAGTTATTATATTAAATGATTTTGTAATTATGGCATGATGATATGCTATGCATTCATACTGGAAATTATTTTTAAAAATTCAAATGATATTTTAGAGGGCATGAGTATATCCAAAAAGTCAATAACAAAAAGTACAGTACTTGTACTTGTTTGTTTTCCAACAGCTGCTCTTATACAGCATATTTATCATCAGTCTTATATTATTATTAACTAAAGCTAGAAGCCTTAAAATAATTTAAATCCCGTCGGCTATTGAATTGATTGAATTAATATAAGACTACCGAAAAAAAAAGCTTGTAAAAAAATAATTTTTTTATTAAAGGAAATATGCAATTCACAAATTAATTATTTGACAAAAAAATGCTGGCTGATCAGAACGAAAGAAGCTGCAAATTTAGAAAAAATTTTTGTATGATGAAATATCAGCAGTGAGACTGAGTTCCATAACGTCAGTTACTGTTACGCAGTGCGATAAAATCACATGTTCCCAAACACAAATTTTGACAACGTCCAGTATTTCGAGACATTATTTCGATAAGAGAAACAGGCTCAACTTATATTGAAATTATTAAGATTGTCAGTGTTTTTTTCCATTTACATATAAAGAAAATTATAATTTAATATAAAGAAATCTGTCATAAATAAATTTAGTTTGTAGAAAGAAGCTAGAGAAAGATCTCAATCAGAGTGCACATTTTTAATAAAGCCAATTAAAAAAAAAAAAATAACTTCTGTGATAACCCAAAATTGTTGAATTCGGGGCTAAGAAAATCCTCATGAAATTGAAAATTATGGATTTTGGTCAGGTGTTACTATTCTGAAGATAAGACCGAAGTTGCGGTGACAGTGAACAACATTCGTTACAGGAACATGATAACACAGTTCTTGTAATTTCAACTGAACTACATGGATCTGAGTGAAATGTGATTTCAGAGAATGGCGCTATCTGCAATACAGCGCGTGAAGCAATCGACTTTTTTAACATAAAATTAAAAATGCACTCTTATTGAAACGCCCTGGAGAAAGAATACTTGTGCCGGTTACCATTTCTTAGACTTGAAAACTTAAACTTTTGCAAAAATTTATTTTTATTTTTATAAATCTTAATTATTTATGCTCTTATCACAAAAAAAAATTAACGTAGACTTTAAGTAAATTTTTTTTAAAAATTATATGAAAAATTTCGTTAACGTTGATATTAAAACCTACGTTACTTTTTTAGGATAAAGGGGTTATTTAGTTTTTAAATATAATAATATCGAATTCAGGGATGGGATATGATATGCAGTATTCTTTTCAACCTAATGCTGTTGTTGAATAAATATGTATGTATGGAATGTTTCGGGCCAGTACTTTTACTTGCATTTCAAACATTTTTAAGTAAATTGCGCAGATATTACTATAAAAAATTTTCAGACATTAAATTAAACCAAAAACTGTTACAACTTAAAGGCAATTTAACCCTAGAACATCATCCTTCGTCAAAATGACTACGCCCGATCTTATTTTTGAATTAAAACCTATTTTTTCTGTTTGTTTTGATCTCATTTTTCGTATAGCGTTAGTCGCTAGCAAGTTAATGGTGGACAAAGACATGCAGCGAACTACGAGAGTTGTAAGTGCTTTTTTTCGATTTTAATTTCTTGCCGTAATCAAAATGACGAAGGATGATGTGTCGTATTTTATAACTTTTTGTTTAAAAAAAAAAAATGCCAATTGAAAGAAGATTTTGCAATGTTAATTTTATATTTAAGAATTGAAAAAAATATATGAATTTCTTTATTTATTGATTAAAAAAGAACTAAATATGAATAATAAATCTATTGTGGTATATATTTTCGCTCACGGCGTATTTAATAGTTTCTTGAAATAGATCGTAGTCAAAATGACGAAGGATGGCGCAAGTGTACAAAAAATAAGGTTGATATATTAGGGTTAATAAATTCTTATATATAAAATAATTGTAAGGGCATATGTTTCCATCATTCAATTCTATTTGTCCAAACAATATTTGGACAAACACCGATTTATACTCTAAAATAAAAAATTAAACGCTATAATAGCAAAGTGGAACCTAACAATCAACGCTGGTTCCAATTCATCTGGTAGCGTTGGTTTTTCAAAAAAAAAGTTTTTTTTTTTTCTATTCTAAATTTTCTACTCAAAGGTGCCTCACGCATAATTACAAAATTAAAAATTGTTAAATCAAACCTCAAAAGAAATTAAAATTGACAGAAACGTGAACTAAATTGAAATTAAAATACAAATAAATTTATAGTTATCAATTATGGAAAAAGGTGAACTGAAAATTTGTTAAACTTAAAATAAAATTAAATTTATATTGATTAAACTTAAAATAAAGGCAAATGAAAAATTATGAAACTCAAAAAAGAAACCTAAAAATTGTGCACCATTTAACAAGTGAAACCCAAAGGAAATCAAAGGGGTGAATTATATTATACCTCAACCACAACATTCATCTCAACATATATTTAAATAAAATTGGAATTGGCCAATTTCATTCATGGTCCTTCGAGCCGGATTTGAACCAGCGACCTATGGATTTACAGTCCACTGCTCTACCAACTGAGCTATCGAAGGACCATGAATAAAATTGGAATTGTTTTTAAAAAATAAAAATACAATTTATTGGAACTTAAAATCACAATAAATAAGACTAACTACAAGGAGATTTAACATTAATTGCTAAAAAATATTTGAAATATTAGATTGGGCAAGTAATGTCATCGTATCTATTACTAAAGATTTATCGAAGTAGAATAAAAGTAAAACAGAAGATTTCAAATGCTGTTTATCGAGGCGATTTATTTTTATATTTATAATTTTTGGTGGCTGGTATTTTATATTATGCTAAATCAGTCTTATTATAAAGACAATGTACACACTCAAAGCACACACAGACGAACATACCACAACAGCCTGCCTAAAAAATCCAAATATTTTAACATTTTTAGTTAAAAAAATGAAAAATAAAAAAAAATATTATAAAGAATGGGATTATTTTGTACAATGTAGATTTCAAAATCAAATAAATGCATAATATGGCAAGAAAACATAAATTATTCATAAGCTGCATTGAAAAGAAAACACCTGAATTTTGTTCTTAGACAGAAGCATTTTAACCATGAAATATTAAAAATTTTTTTGCTTACACTTTCATTGAAATAAAAGTTTTAGCAGATTTTAATGTTCAGTGATGATTTAGGTTTAAACATGTTAAAGCAATTAGTAATATTTAAATGCTTAACAATAAATAAACACAATATTAAAAAGAAACATTTACGAGTTGTAAGAGAAAAATTAAAAAAAAAAATCAATTTATGTTCTTGTAATAAAATAAAAATTTGTTATTCACAGAATCTTTTAGATATTAACCGCCAAATAGAGTCATATGTAATGCCAGATATAACGTTTAGCTGAAGCCAAAAGTAAGGAAATTGCACATGCAAAAACGAATATGGGTAGAATTATTAGCAACAATAACAACAAGCACACAGTGAGTATTTTTTATAAACAGCACAAATGTAAGTTTTGCTCATAAATTCCAAACATCACAAACAAACTGACTTACTGTTAATACTTGCCATACAAATACAAAAACAAGATTGTCTTCTTTTCAAAAATGGAGGAAGAAAGAAAAACTAAATATTTGATGTAAAAAAAAGTAACCACTGTTTAAGGTAAATGTTGATATAAAAAAACAAACTTAAAGTAATTAAGAATAATAGTGAAATTCAATCATTTAAACTAAATTATTTATTTTTATTTATTAATTCTCTTAAATTATAATTACACGCAAAGAAAAAATATGGTTGAGACAACCATATTCTGGTGGAAACATAGTATGGTTAGATTTATGATTGCCCCAACCATATATATTTTTAAGTCAAAGATATTAAAAATAGCTTTCAACTGCAGATGTTGCGGTTCAACCCCCGGTCAGGGCAAGAAATTTGTTTTTAATTTTTTTTAATACATAAATATTTTATATAAGCAGTTTAAAAAAAAAAATTAATTTAAATTTTTTGTATAAATAAAGTCTTTTTATTCCATTAATTTTTCTTTTCTATTATTTTGTATTTATTTATTACATAATACAGCGGGTTTGAATTTATTTTTTTAAATTTTAGTTGACTATACCAGGACTCGAACTTGCGAACACTTAGTTAAGAAGCATTAACTCGCCACTCAACCACTTCAGCCGCAAAGCTCAGTTGAGTTTGAACGATAAAGTTTTTGTTTTATACTCACTTTATTTATGTGGTTGCGGTAGAGACAGAATAGAAAACAATTTACTTACAACCATGTTTTTATCATTATTATGTTTGCTATGAACATATTTATGATTTCAAGTAAAATTTTATTAAATATAATATGATAATTATATGGTTGATTTTAGACATTGAACACAATATGGTTAAAAATAACTAGAAATATGTTTACTGTGATCAGATTAATGTTTAGATGCTTCAAATTAATAATAGTATTTTTGTGAAGAACACACTATGTTTACGGTGACCATATTCAACCATCTGTTTTCTTTGCGTGTATAAATTATAAAGTAAGAGGAAAAAAGGAAAGAGCAATGGCATCTTAGACCTTCAGCTCAGAGAAACTAAATTAATTAATGTGAATCACAAACTATTAGAATATAAAGTGGCTTATTTGATATTGAGCAACTTGCATTGAAACTTTTAAATTACTTCATATACACGCAAAGAAAAAATATGGTTGAGGCAACCATATTCTGGTGGAAACATAATATGATTGGATTTATGGTTGCCATAATCATAAAAGTGTTTACTTTCAAACATATTTCTTTTCAAATATAATAATATAATTTTTGCATCTAACCAGATGTATTTTTAAAGCAACCACATTATTTTTATATGTAATAAAACTTTTATTGCACTGATGTAATTTGGTGGCTTTGTTTTACTTTTTGAACTAATACATTTATTTAATATTATATTACAAATTTGCATGTATGTACTCGTATGTATCTTTTTTATTCTTTTTTTTTAAACTAATCTTAACTACTCTGGACGCCATGAACTGCAAGCTTACAAAAACATTTTTCAACTGAAAAAATAATTACCAAGCGAGGAGAGCAAAATAATTTACTTCAACCATATAATTTTTTAATTTATCAAAAATAATATGGTTAAATTTAATCATATTCAATCAAATATATGATGGTAATCATAGTATGATTACAAATAACTAGAAACATATTTATCGTGATAAAATAATGTTTTAATGCTTCAAATTAATAATAATATTTTTGTGAAGAACAAACTATGTTTGCGGTGACCATATTCAACCATCTTTTTTCTTTGCGTGTAAAAAAATGAAATCATGTACAAAATTTTGCAGGGAAAGCACTCAGTTTACAATTTTTGTTTACTCTAGATGATTTGATTAACTAATTGTGTATGATAAACAGCACACAACTGACATTCGTGCCTATAACATTTAGTGGTTACATTTATTAACTGAAATCTTCGCTTAGTGTGATCATATTTATTTTACAAACATCCTCAAAAAAACGTATTTTCTTCCTACAAATATAACACATGTATGCATTTACCCAATCATACAAACCAACAGCCAGTTGCATCTTATACAGGGTGGGCCAAAAGAAACCAAGGGGTGTAAAAGTTTAATAACTTTTTTGTTTATTAATTTTTTTTTTTATTTTTTTTTTCAGATTATATAGACAACACTTGGAGAATTTATAGTGGAGAGGTTCACAACTGAACAGAGAACCAGAACAATAGAATTTTATTATTTAAACCAGAGATCAATTATTTTAACGCAAAGAGCATATCGTCGACATTTTAACGTCAGAATTTCGCCCTCTGAAGCGATGATTCGTTGCTTAGTTAATCGTCATCACCAACATGGCAGCGTAAGAGATTTGCCTCGAACCGGTAGACCACGTTTAAGTCGCACTTCGGAAAATATTGAACGAGTACAGCAAAGTGTTAACGAAGCACCAGAAACATCTGGCAGAAGGCGTTCTGCTCAGCTAGAAATGTCTCGTACGTCACTACGAAGCATTTTAAAAAAAGATTTACAGTTATACCAATTGGTCCAAGAATTAAAACCCGCAGATCATCGGCAACGTCTAAATTTTGCAGTTAAATTTCAAGAGTTGGCCAGAAATGAAATCAACTTTATTAAAAATTTGATTATGAGCTCATTTTCATTTGAATGGCTTTGTTAACAAGCTATTCATCAACGCCAATTGCACCCCATCAGGTGTACAGTATGGTGTGGGATCACATCTGAAAATGTCATTGGGCCCTACTTCTTCGAGAATGAAGATGGAAGTGCTGTAACCGTAAATGGAGAGCGGTATCGTTTTATGATAGAAAATTTTTTACGTCCTGCTCTTGAAAACAGACCTGGTATATGGTTTCAGCAGGACGGAGCCACTGCCCATACTGCCCGAGACACAATGACACTTTTAAGTCAAATTTTTGGAGACCGAATAATTTCTCGAAATTCGGAAATTATTTGGCCAGCGCGATCGCCAGATTTGACAGCACCCGACTATTTTCTTTGGGGTTTTTTGAAGGAGCGAGTGTATATGAACAAGCCAGAGACAATCCTTGAACTCAAGGCAAACATTGTTGCAGAAATTCGAACGCTACAGCCACAAGTTTTGAAAGATGTTATGGAAAATGCTCTAAAAAGAGCCCATCAGTGCGAAGCTGAAAACGGTGGTCATTTAAGAGACATCATTTTTCATACCTAGTGTAAAAAAATTTCCATTTTGTATATTATATAATCTGAAAGAAAAAATAAAAAAAAGTTAATAAACAAAAAAGTTATTAAACTTTTACACCCCTTGGTTTCTTTTGGCCCACCCTGTAGTAAGTTGCTTAAATGTTACATTTACTTTTCTTATATTTTCTACGATTATTTGTAAAGCAACGGCAACCACTTCAATAAATAAATATATACTTTTTTTTGCTTTAAAATTTTTCTTTTAAAATAAGCTAAGAGGAAAAATAAATAGGAAAAGTGTGATACCGTTTTAAAAAAGTGTTATGCAATGGCAGAAGACAAACATTATTATTATTCAATGCCAACAAAACTAACATCATATACCATGAGTCAGAAACTTTTTTTCTTAGTTTTTATTATTAAAATGTTTATTAAATTTACACAAATGTTTCACTTAAGGCGTTATTAAAGTTTTTGATTGATTCTTTATAATTTAATGTTATTGAATAAATAAATTATTTGAGCTGCCATGAAAAATAATAAAGACTTGCTTAGAAGGCTTCAGTTACGCAAATTGGTTTTTAATTTTTTTTATGTTTTCTTTTGAACGTTCCCTACCGTTCACAATACAAAAGTTTATTTTTCTTTTTTTAGGTTTTTTTTTGCTGAAAATTTCTCAATTTTCCGAAGACTTAAATCTGGTACCACGAGTGCCAGGAAGCCCACAGAATCTCGATTCTGCTCTGCTAATTGTGAGGCCTTTTGGCGAGTAACGTGGTGGCTGTGGTCGTACCCAAATAGGGGAGAGCATTGCAACTGGGTGCGGTAACCCATATATCGGAAAGAGTTTTAGATAGACTACGCTCCTATCCAAGAGGGTGGTCATGTCCAAATAATAAGGTTTTGAATTGCTTTTCATATGTGTTATATATATGGGGGTGTTGGTAGACACATTGTATTCACCTGTCCGTTAAAAGCGCCGTGCGTTTGGGCCCTTGGACAGCTACTCACTTAAAACACTGACATATTCTGTCTTAAAAAAGCAAGTAATTTTCTTCTGTCTAAAGTATATTAAATTTTTTTTTAAAAGGAATCATTATTATATATTTTTCAAGTTGAACAAAAATAAAATATTTTTTTTATTTTCAAAATGTATTCATTGAAAATTTTTAATAAAGTCAGCTAAGTGTACTTAACCTTTATTGAGCTGCCGATTTAACCTAAAAAATAACCAAGAACAGCAAAAATTCCACTATTGTCATCAATCCTTTAATTTTTTTATTAATATTTTTTCTTTACCTTTTTTTATTTATTTTTTTAATCAACGAAGTGAACCTACCTATTTTCAATATAATACTACGATTATTTTTTTTTTATAATTTCATAATTTTTTTTTATATACGAATTATAAACAAAAAAAAAAATAAAATGTTGAAGAAAAAAATCGTTATAAAGCATTGCAAAGAAATAAAGCCTTTTGGCTACTTTAAAATAAACATAGGATGGCCATCAAGAAATCAACAATCACACAATAACAACTACCCTCACTTACCTGGCAACTAAAACTTTGCATCTTAAATAAACTCTCTTGTATTGAATTACTATTATATTGCTGCCATTATACAAATCAATGCTAAACACTGACCTTAAAAGCATACAAAACCATTATTTATTAAAAAAAAAAAAAAAAAAATTGTGGAAAGAAAGCTTGGGATATAGAAAAAAAAATTATCAATAGTAACTTGCTTTTTTTATGCATAAGTAGAGAGGGCTCACTGTGTTGTTGGGTAAAGAAAAAAAAGTAAGAAAAATCATAACAAAATCTACAAAAATAAAAAAAAAACATCTCTGAATTTAATTTGTTTTTATTTTATTTAAGTTGTTCAACTTTTTGTAAACTTATGAAAAGGCTTGGCAGCAACATAGAGAGTATTTCTTTTTAACTTTCAAATTAAACATTTTTTTTTTATTAATTGAACCAAAACTAATCGCAAAAATAACACTGCATTTTTTTCTAGCATTTTTAGTTTTTACTTTACAAGCAGTTTAAAAATTCAGACTATTCATAATATCTTATTATTAGATTTTTTTATCTCAAGCTCAAATAAATTAATTTAACTTAGAATTTATGACTATTTTTATTTCATAGCTATAATCGCACCGCGACCTTTAAGTTCTATTGTGCAGACCAGTTTACAACTACAATCCAAGACTATTTACGAATCTCTTAAATGCTGTAGGATTAGGAGTAGATATTCTGGGATCAATGTCCCACTACTACTCTGCTACTGCTGAGCACTAGCAGAGAACATGTTCTGACGTTGTTTATGCTTCCCGGCAGAAACAACAAGAGTCGTTCTGTTCGGATTTTACTCATGTGATAGTGAGGTTTACAGTGCCCCCTAAGTATCACAACATAGAGTTTTATGTCATTTATTTCCATAGTTACTTTGGTTGAAAAAAAATTTTTTGTTAAGATTTTTTATTGGTTTGCCTGTGGTAAACGCAACAAAGATTCCAATAGTAATCAGCCATTAAATGCATGTCCCACCTCCGTTGGTAACGAATAGCTGGGTGAAAGTTTTCCTTTTGCTCTTTACTATAATTTCAAAGGTTTTCAGGAAATCACTTGAAATGGAAATCAGACAAAATGGTGTCCTGATGTATGATTTCCAGAAATTATTTTATAAAAACTTTGGTTGTGAGAACTGAAATTTTATTAGTCAAAAATTAATTTATTATAATACAACCCAAAATCTAATATTCTCAATAATATTTTGATTCAAGTAACACAACTAAATTTTTGACTGCTAATAAAATAAATTCTCAAAACCGAAGCTGTTTTTTCAGAGAAAAATTACTTTGTAGGACAATAGTTTTAAGCCAGTACAGCAGTTAAGCTTAATTACCAATTCAGCTGAGACTTGTGTCTTTATGATGTGTTCAAATTTGTTTGACTACTGAAAAAAATGCAGTTTTAACTACTTGACCTTTAAAAATTGTATATCCAAAATTTTAATTATTATTTTTTGCTTTTTTTAAGTGTTAAATGTGTTGAAATGTAAAAATACTATTTATTATACTATTTATATTTAGTTTATTTGAACTTTTCTTTCATATTTAACATGGTTAATTTTTTAGGCTAAATTTATTAGATTAATGTTTAAATAAATTTAAATAAATTTAGATAAATAATAAAAATCCCATGTCGAACGTGAACAAACTAGCCGGTTAAATGAAATCAGTTATTTTGCTTTATTTTTTAATTAGTTTTACAAAACTTCAATCTCATTTGATATTATTTAGTTGTAATAACTTTTTAAAATATTTTTATTTAATATTTGTTAATAAATCTTTGTTTTATAGAAAGTTTAATAAAATCAATAAAAGCATTTGTTTAAATAAATTTTTTATTAATAAATATTATTCAAGCTTAAGATCTCAATAAAAAAAAATTTTTTTTTTAATTTTCCAATATTTGGACTTTCTTTTGAAGGTCTTCTTTAGGGAAATTTATTACTATAATAACTTTAAAAAAATAATAATAATAAATGTATAAGATCGAATAATTTACTAAAATTAAATAATTTTTTTTTAACAAAATATTAATCTTTATTTGTGCTTAATTCCAGAATTAAAAATTTTTTTTATTTTTATTTTTTTAGTTTTCTTTCTTACTTTACTGTCCTGCTAAGGTATTCTACAGGTTGCCTAAAAAATAAATTACAAAGCAATATCTTCTTTTTTTTTGTCTCTAGGCTTTGCTTGTATTTATTTATTTTATTTTTTTACACAGTACTTGCTCAGCTTGTGTGGCATGTATGTTCTGCCTTCTTAGACATTTAATAAATGCATTTTATTATACGCCTTGTAATCTTAAATTTGTGATTGTTTTCTGGATGCATATAATATTGTAATAATCATTATTATATTTTATTTTCTTGCTGATTTTCAGTTTATTTAGTTTTGTAGCTTTAGGTAAAATTTATTGAAAAGAAGAATATTTTTATTTATTTATTTACTTTTTAGATTAAAAACATGATAACATAAATTTTCTCTTGTAGAAAATGGTTTACTAGTTAAATTTTGGGTGTATATTTATCAAATACGGCTGCAAAAGAAAAGAAAATAAAAAATGTTTCTTTATAATATTAAAATTTAATTTAATTACTAAATATTTTTGTTTGTAAATTTTTTTAAAATGTTTTCATTTCAAAAGTATAACTAAGTGTTTAAAGTTTCACTTAAAATAAATTTGAATAAAGTATGCCAGAATATTACATTTATTAAATTTAATTTATTTGAATTCAAAGTTTAGAATTTAGGTTTAATATTAAGATATATTTTTCTGAACATGCGCCTGGTAAAGCAATCAAATCATTTAATCTAACAAAGCTTGAAGAGCACCCAAACATGCTCGTTCTAAATATGTGTAAGCGGCTTTATTTATTCGAAAATAAATAATACGGGTATTCAGAATGCTATTAGCACAAGTTTACATTTGGCAAATATGATGAGCATAGATTTTGAAGTAAGTCGTAGGAGTCCCAGATCACCTACCCATAATATATCTGTCAACTTTAGCTTTACCTATCAATTGTACATGTAAATGATTCCTATCACGATTCAGCTGTGTAAATACAGGTAATTATAATTTAAAATTTTATATGATGAAATAAATCTCTAAGCTTTTGTTGTTCTACAGTGAACTAAAATAAGCCTTTTCTTAAAGAAAATTATATTGTTCTATCCGACCTATTTACCTAGCCAATCATAATGCATTACGTTGATTGTGAGTCACACCTTGACGTCAAGCATTTTGCTCAACTTAATTAAATATTTCTTTGTTTCAGTGTTTGATAAATTCAATCATGGAGAGATACACAATTGAGCAGTGCGCTAAAATTGCTGAAGCCTTTTAAAAAAATGCATTTTGTGCATTTCATGATATTTTTGATCAATATAATCGGTCAAATGTGTCTACAATCGACTGAATTGTGAGCAAATTTCAGCAAACTGGATCTGTAGGATATGTAAAAACATCTGTGCATGCTTAGCTAATTCGTTCTAGTGAAAACATTGCTTCTGTTGAGATAGTGTGGCAGAAGAGCCAACAATTGAATGTCTCACTTATATCACTAATGCGAAGTTTGAATAAAGATTTGAATTTACACACATACGAGTTTCAATTGCCTCAAGAACTGAAGTCGACTGCGCATTTAAAGCGCCGTCAATACGCCGTATGGTTGGTTGAATGATGACTTTAAAAAGAAAATCATCTTCAGAAAGAAAACACACTTTCACCGTGGCAAAATTGCCACATTTAGGCAAACAAGAATCTACGAGTGATTGTTGATAAGCCGATATATCCATAAAGAGTGACTGTTTGGTTCAGTTTATGAGCTGGCGGCATTATTGGGCTTTACTTTTTCGAAAATGATTACGGCCAAGCCCGCTATCACGAGATAATAAGGGACTTCTTGTGGGCAGCAATCAAGAATATGTGGTTCTAACACGATGGTGCCACTTGCTACAAAACCCAAGAAACAATGGCTCTTTTGCATTAGAAATTCAATGGCTGCGTTTTATTATGCTGTGGTGATTTGACACCGTTGATTCTTTTTTTAAGGATATTAAAAAGAAAGAATGTACGTCAATAAATCAAGAATAATTTAAGAGCTAAAGAATGGGATAGTTCGTCACATTAACGAAATTGAATCTAAATTATATCTCAGTCATTGAAAGTATGGAACATCGGATAGAGGTATGCCGCCAAAGTCGTAGCAAGCATTTGGACTATATTTTTTTTTCCATATAATTTTCATAGATTCTTCTATCATATAAAAAAAATTTAACTGAAAACTTTTTTTTTTATTTACAATTCACATGTTGCGTTCTAGTTGGACGACCTAATACAAAAGACAGGAATCAGTTAGAAATTCACTTTTTAGCGCTATTTGAAAGAGGTCTAATCGCAGTACCATCATGATTTTCCAACAAAGTAACTTTTTGTAAGCCTATCAAAAAACTGCCGAATTTTTCAAAAATTAAATTTCAATAAAAAAAAACTGCTCATTTTGTTTTTGTTTTAATAAAAAAACAATATTCAGATTCGGACTTTCAGCCACATTTGTAGTTGTGTTGTTGAAGTAAATGCGCGGTAGCCTATATTGATTTAGGTTAACATAATGAACAATTTGAATTTTGATTAAGAAACATAATGCAACATTGTTGTTTTTGTGCTGTTTCATTTTGTAACCACTAAGCAAATATTGTTTTAGGCTAAAATACAAAATCAAAACAAAACAAAACAAAAAAGGTTATACTGGATTCACTACCTGTATTTGTAGCAGCACAGATAAAAAGTAAAACATTTTACACACATGTAGAAGCAAAAAAAAATTAAAAATTCTTGCAACACACACACATGAAAAATGGCCCAAAGCTTTGATAATGCTATTGTGCTGTATTAACTACTACGCACATTACAGTTGGCTTAAAAACTGTTATTGAGTCTTAAATGCATGTCTATGCAACCATACACACGTTTGCACTCACAAAAAAGCCACTATGGCATTATTAATTCAATGCCTAAACATTACAAAAAGCTCCATGTAAGGAGTAATACTTGCTGTTTTCAATGTAGTTTCAATACTCTTGGTGCATTGTTGTTTTTTTTTTTTTTTTTTGTTCTTCTTTTTAATTTGCCACATTTAGATCTTGACTGCCTGTAGGTGGTGTCTGTTTTGGGGCACAGTCGTCTTTGTTCGCCCAACTAAAGAACACTAATTGAAAGTATGCATGAGTGCATAATAAAGCAAATCTACACGTGTGGAATTTTTTTTTTCTAAATCTTTCTTTTCTTTGCAGTTTCAGCCAAATGTATTGTACATTAAACTCTATATTTTAGGATAATTTTTTTTCTTCGTTTTTTATGTGATTCAAGGAATGTTGGCCTTAGATAATTTTTTTAAGAATAAAAACAAAGAAGCCAAATTTCATTGTATTAAATTTTAGCATATATTTAATGTGGAAAATGGTTAGTTATGGAATTTTGCTGTTCATGCTTAAACTCACTTCATGTAATAAAGCGGAAGTTGAAGTGCTTATCTTTTAGATAGATTGAGTTAAATTACCAGCACTAAGATTATTTTAGCTTTTTGAATTGATGGCAAAAAATGTATTATTAAACATTGAAAATTTGTGTCAATAAGGGATACTTAAGCAAGTAAATGCAGACGAACTTGAATTGCTTTGAGTAACATAGATCAATTAATCGGATGAGGCTACTTTCTTGATCCTTGAGCTTAAACTATGAATAGTAAAATTTTATGACAACTGGAAATATTTTACAAAATACAAAAGCAGTTCCTAAGTGCTGGTTGATATAATAACTAAAAACCTATTAAGCGTTAAGTTTGTTAGAGTACAATGTTAAATATTTCACATCACTGTCCTCCTGCCCTACTTGTTTTGGGAAAAATTTCATTTTCTAGTCAGTCTGATATAAAACAATTTGAAGTATGTATTACATGACTGCATTTCTAAGGGAATAGACGCTGCTATTTGAGCTTTTCAATGATTTTATATTAGCTTCAAATGTAAAAGTGAATGATATTATAGTTGCTATATAGAGAACACTGATCATAAATGTAAGAAAATGGGCTTAGAATGGCAGTAAGTTTTAAATTTTGTACCAGCTGTCGAGATCTCGACCACAAGTTTTTGCTGCCTTACATTAATAAATAAAAATTGTCAGAAATAGAGTAGGCGCTGCATTAAAAATATATTAATTAATTACTTTTATATAAATTATTTATAGAAATTTTAAAGAAAGATATTGTCAAATATTTAATTCTTCTAAATAAAATCCTGACAAAATATTGTCCCATAATCATAGCTAAGCTATAGTGGATTTTAAATTCATAAAATTCTTATGAACAGAAAAAGCTATTATTGATAAAAAATTAAAAAAAAAAACAAACAGAAAATTAATATTATTTATAAAGGGTGTCCGAACAAGAATGCAAGATTTAAATTTGGCGCCATTCGAAGTGTCATTGTTTGGCATTTGAAAAATTAATATTGTTTGCTAGTAGAAGGTACGAGGTTAGTAAAAAAATGACTATGGACAGCGAAGGGAGTTCGTTAATTGGGTATTGGAGAGACAACATGAAAATGCTGATTTTGCCAATAAAATCATCTTCAGTGACGAGGCCCATTTCCATCTTGATGGCTTCGTCAATAGGCAGAATTGGCGCATTTGGGGTGAGGAAAATCCTCGAATGATTCACGAGAAGCAAATGCATCCTCAACGTATCACTGTGTGATGTGGTTTTTGGGCTGGAGGAATCATTGGACCTTTTTTTTAATGAAAATGAGGCAGGTCAAGCGCAAACAGTCAATAGTGTTCGGTATCGTGAAATGATATCCAGTTTTTTCTTGCCTAGAATTGAAGAAATGAATGTAGAGGGCTTGTGGTTTCAACAAGACGGCGCCACATGTCATACAGCCAGAGAAACAATTCAATTGCTGCATCAGTCATTTATTTAAAATTTAAATCTTGCGTTCTTGTTGGGACACCCTTTATAAATGACTGTAATTAATGAAACAAATTTTCTTCTTAATTAAAATATTGTGTTGAAAAATGTTTAAAAATATACATAAAATTATTTTCCTAAAATCCACATTCACGATTTTTAATTGAGATATATATAATTATTTTAAGCAATATTAGCAATATCGACTTAGCCTTCAAACTACAACATTCTATTAAATTCAATGGCTACTTTTCTTATTTATTTATTTATATTTTTTTGTATAAGTTGCCGATATGAAAATTGTTAAACACTTTTTAATTACTTTGAAACTAAAAGCATATAACCCTGGGCACCATAATTTATACAAATTGTAAAACATAACTTTAAGTGTTTAACATTGCTTTTAACAGAAAAGCTAAAAGTTTGCTTCGCCTCTACTTATTAAGCCATAACATTTTTAATATGTAATTCAATTTATCACATAAAAACACAGCATAGAATAAAATAAAATAAAATAAAAAAAAAATTAAATAAAAGGAACACATGTTTTCTATTTAACCCTAGACACTTGAACATTTTAAAGCTGTTGTTTTACCCTTCTTAGCTTATTAGGCTTCGTTAGATTTTGTGTTGTTTTGTGTCATTCTCTTGAGACTCCCTAATAATGTGTAAATGCCTGTAAGCTATGATTATACATTCAGCTAAATAAAACTAAGAAAATTTAATGCCATCAGCATGTCTTTTAAGTAGACTCGTATCATATTGTTCGCAGAGAGAAAAAATTAATTCATGACTTCTTTTTTTTTGCTTTGAATTTTGTTTCCTTTTTGTTTGTATTTGTGGTAAAGAAAAAGTAAACAGGACCCAAACTACAGGCAACATTTTTACTAACACACATACTTTTGCCATATTTTTTCTATATCGTGGAGATATTTAGTTGTGAGTACTCACCAATGTCAGCCCTTAAGGTGTTTTTGGCAAAAAGTGTACGCAGAATTATTTCTATTTTCTTGTTAAGAATTCTTTTTGTTTAATAAATACTTGTTGAGGGTATAGATGTTGGATTGTTTGTTATAATCAAATAGCGAAAAAAAAAATCATAAATGGCTGCTAATGAGACAAATAGCCTAAGGTTAAGAAATAACAAAAGAGAAAACAAACTTGAAACTTGAATTAAAACTTTAAAGTTTCTTAATAAATTTTGCCACTTTACTTACAGATTAACAGGAGATATTATTTTTAGGATTTCAAAAATTTTAGTTTTACATTTTATATAAAGGGTCCGCAATCTAACGTTTTTTTTTTCAACTAGTGCTTATTTCGTGAATGGTAACACTTAGCTCATGTCTGATTTGACAGATAATTAGTTTTATCCTTCCGCTAAAAGAATATAGTTGTGTTCTCGCTTCCCTAAGTGGGCCTGCGATCGACTTACAGAAGATGCCGATTTTGCCAAAAAAAAAAAATCATCTTTTCAGATGAAGCCCATTTTGATCTTGGCGGGTATGTAAACAAGCAAAATTGTCGCATTTGGGGCACAGAAAATTCGCATGCATACATTGAAAAGCCGAGGTACCCAAAACGAGTCACTGTTTGGTGCGGATTTTGTTCCAGAGGTATAATTGGGTCATTTTTCTTCGAAAATGAGTAAGTAGTGACCGTTAGTCAAGGGCGATCGTTATCGGGCCTTGTTGAACGAATTTTTGTTCACAAAAATTGAAGAATAGGATATTGGCAAATTTGGTTTCAACAGGACGGCGCTACGTGCCACACAGCCGAAGCTACACTCGATGTTTTTATAGCATTTAAAAAAAAAAAAAATAATTGGCGGACCATATACTTTAACATTTCCGCTACTACTGTCAATTAAAAATGTAGAGCATTGAAACACTTGAAAAATAAAAAAATCTATAGCAAAGTCCTCTGTATTCTATATAACGAAGACACAGCAGAACTTTTACTCTGTCACGTACTGATGATTTGAGCCCATTTTCGTTATTTAAGTCTGATACAGTAAGTCACCCAAAGAAAACTTTGAATTCTTAATAAATACTAAGCTTAATGAGTATTTCTAGTACAAGAGTAGAGTCACAATATCTCTATTTTGGCTGCAGTGACCAGCTGCGATTCAGCAACTTTTATTACGAACATTCGTATCGATATTTCATCGAATTTAATATTCGGTAACTTTCCGACAAAAATATAGATTAAATTCCTTTTTGGTTTCATTAATTTTCATATGCAAAATCGGTATATGGTACCTTAACAAAGTGGGGAATGGTAAAAACGACGGCACTGGGGTATATGAAAACTTCAGAATTTTTTTTAAAAATAATCGAAAGTATTTTCTAAGTATTTTGGCAGTAGATTACAAATCTAGACGACCTCTCCTTTAAAATTATATATATATGTCCTTTTTCGTAATCTTCTATGGTTCGTCTGGAACTTACTTTGAAATTTTGAAAAAATTTTTTTTTTAATTTCCATATACCTGTTGCTCCAACTGATTTAGCAATTTTTCGATAAATATACCATTAATACTGAAAACATATGCAAAAATACTGAAAACGTAAAGGTACGTTAAAACATATTTAACTCGGAATATTTATCTTCACTCCCTTAATTTTTTGTATGTTTTTTATATTTTAAAAGACTGTGGAAAGTGAAAAATATTAATATATCACTAACACAGTGAAGGGTATATCAGCCTCCTCACAGTCGAACTTAACTTGTTTTTAATTATAGTGAATATCTGACTACTTATACTTGCATTTATATGAATATCATCCTGTGATGTATGTTTACGACATAAAAGCGTATGTAGGCAATCAGGCATTAAATTAGCAAATAATTTGCTTTCTTCTTACTTTTATTTCTTTATATTGTAAAAAAGTTTTTTATCTGCTTCTGTGAATTTTTTTGTCATGCATTTTATTCTTCGTAAGAAAAGAAAGCTTAAAAAATTTTCTTTTTTCTAAAAATGTATAAAAAAATTTGGTATAGTAAACTTAAGTGTGTTTTCTATAGAATCTTTTACTTCCATGAAATTAAAAAGCAGACTTGCTAAATAAATTATAACTTTTGAATAAAATATCTCAAACAAAAAATATATTTTGTAAAATATAATGAAAATGGAATCATATAATTTTGGAAATTGTGAGTTAATATGGGGCATAAAGGTTTTCCAACCTGTAAGATTTATAGTGCAACCTTATTTCTAACTAAGCCTCCTTTATAATGTCATTGTTAAGGGATTCTTTTTCAATACAAATTCAGTAGCCAAAATCTCTCTCTCTCTAGATAGATCTTTTTGTGGCCTTCAGCTAGGCAAATGCACAAAATATGTTTCGATGTTTCTTCAGCTTCCTAACAGAAATGACCACAGTTTTTATTTTCTCTTACTTAAGTCTTGAAAGTAATTCTTGTTTAGACTGATAGAACTTTTAAGAAAGTAAGTGAAATAAAATCTGTAATTTTTTTTTTATAAAAAAAATAATTGCATTATTTACTAGATAAGTAAGGCATTGAATCTTTTAAATCGTTGTATGCTAAAGAAAGCATATGAAAAATAAATTAAAATACAATTTAGTCTTACTCGTAATTGTTGTGCAAAATGCATTTTTTTCAGGATATTCTCAGGGAAAATTGAAAAAAAAATATTTGTAAAATAAATACTAAGAGAAAAAATATATCCATTTATCTATTTCATTAGACGCTACTCTGAATCATCAGGGGATTACTCCCAAGAATAAAGGTTTTGTTAACTTTATAATTACAAATAATTTAACATAAATAAAATTATTGCACTGAAAAATCATTTAAAAATTGTTATAAACTTGCAATTACTTTTATCAAATGTTTTCTCTAAAAACTTTTTTTTCATCAAAAATTGTCTACTCTAAGTTTTAATTAAACTAAATACATGAACACACACATTTTAAAATAAATTTTTAATGTCTATAAAGAATAACACTAAAATGTAAAACTTTTTCAACATTAATTGTTTCATTTAAACATTAAATATCAATGTAATACAATTTAAATACAAAAACTTTTTTTACCAAAACTTTAAATAACATTTAATTGATTTATACAAAAGTGAGCACACACTCAGACAAGTATTTATTGTATATTTGAAATTAAGTACAACAAATCCCATTATAACTTTTATAACTGAATGTTAATCAAAAACTTTGTGTAAATGAAATTGATTTTTTTCTACATATGAAACAGTAATGATGAAAAATAAAAGGTTTAATTTTTGAAACAAGAGTGAAAAAAAATAAGTTAAATAAGATAGGAAATATAAGAATCAGCCAATGCAGGTGTTTTTTTAGTAACCTAATATGGTCAGACTTCTGGAAGACTTGTTGTAGAAAAATAGAAGGGCAACCACTGAATAGAGAAGCAACCATGACTGCAGGGCTTGTACAACAAATGCGCTGTATACATGATCTGATAATAATAATTTTTCCACCAAAAAAAAAAATTTTTTTATAAAAATTTAAGTTTTTATTTTTTATAATTTAAAATAAATCTTAAAATTCATTTTTTAATATATTTGACCTTTTTCTTTTTAATTAAAATGTCTATTTTATTAAGCTTGAAGTCTTATTTTATAAATTTATTTTTATATCGAGATTTCGCTCCAACTTGCGTAGCTTCTTCAGGGTATAATTATAAATTAGTCAAATTATTAAAAATCTTAAAATTTTTATTTTTATAAAGAAAGTGTAATAATAAGTTCTAATATACTTGAACCAAAAGTCACGTATGCATGTAAAAATTTAATAACATTTTTGTTTATTATTATTTTTATTTTATTATTTAGATTTTGTTCTTCTGCACAGTGTTACACCAACCACTATCAATGAATCGAAGTGGTAGTATTTTTACTTTTTCAATGAACATTCAATTTTAATTACACAACGAGCATAACGAAAATATTTCAGCTGTAATTATTGATGACCGAATTATCTCAGAAAATTCTGAATTTAATTGGCCACCAGATTCAAGTGCCCCTGATTATTTTCTATTCAAAGAACGAGTGTATGTTAACAACATTCAAAACTATAGAAGAGCTACAGCACAATATTAAAGCGGAGATCAGTAATGTGATTTAATATATTTTTACAATGCGAATATTTGACATATGTAGCGATAATTTATTTATTTGCAGTATCGGTAGTGGGATACTGTAACTTATTTATATCGATGGTACACAGCTATTTTTTTCTATTCAATTAAACTGTTGTTATATGGCAATGTTGTATATAAATTCACAAAATCAATCAAAGCACAAAGAATAATAGAAAAAACAAACCAATTGTATTGGAAAATAATTTTTTTTTGTAAATATTTAATTTTTTTTAATATTTTTGTAATTACTACATATTAAGCTAGACAAGAGTAATATAAAATGCTGAATAATCAAAGTCCATTTTCGACATACAATACAGTTAACAGCACATAAAGTTTTCTATCATACCGAATATTTCTGTCGGAAAGTTACTGTATATCGAATTCGATAAAATGTCGTTATAGTTGTTTTTTCGATACGAATATTCGTAATAAAATTAAAATGCACTACTGAGAAAAAAAAGCTTTTTAAAAGCACAATTATGCATTGATTAAAATTTATATCATACAAAGTTAATATTATAATAAAAAATTTAACAAAGAATTTATAAAATTTTTACACGCAAACGTCACTTTAGGCTCACCTCGTAATTATTCTAATACTGCTTTATTTTTTAAAACTTTTAGCTTTTTTCCAGATTAAATTTGGGGTAAAATCTTTTATCTTATATTAATATTTTTGTAGATTTTTTTTATATTCTATTAATTAAATTAAATAATTTTTTGTTTAAGAAATGTTTCTTTCTCACTGTAACATTTTTTTTGTGCTGTCTAAAGCACAATTTCTATTCACTTTAATAATGGCAAAATAATTTTACAAAAATCTAAAGGCCTATCAATATTTATCATCAGTTTATTTTGGTTTATAACTTTTTTGAATACGTTGTTGTTCTTTGTATAAAATTTTTTTTAATTAGAAAATGATGTTTGCTGTTATTATTTATATAAAAATGTGTGTAAATGTATTATAAAATATACCATAATGTTATTGGATTGCTTTAATTAGTAAAAATAAATGTTAATTTCAATTGTCTTATAATTGTAATAAAATTAAATTAATAATTGAAATTAGTTTTTAATTATTATTTTAATTGAAAACAGAATAAAATAAACTATGCCAATCTATTTTTATTTTTTATTACCAGCAGTCAAACAGATAGTCCATAGTGTAGAAACATTCTATTCCATACCCTTATTCATGCAATTATTGAAATAATAACACAAGTAAGTTATCAATTTGTGGTAAATTCAATTTGTTCATGCTTGTGGTTTAGGTAACTTTTTTTATTTGTTTTGTGTGATTCTTAAGATAGTAAAATGTGTTATAAATGGTAATAATTAATGAATGACTTAACCACAACAAATCTGTAAAACAAAACATCTGACAAAATATTTTGCCGATGTGCACAATAATAAAAAAAAAAAGAAATATATAAATAAGAGATGCATATGTGTTAAAAAAAAAAATTCAAAATAAATTTTTTTCAATTAAAAAAATTTTTTATTTTTTTTTCTGAACAGGGTATTAAAAACTGTTTCGAAATAATTTTAATAATATATTTTTACAGAAAAAAACTTAATGATAAAAAAAAAAATATTTTTCTAGAAAGAGAATTTTTTTTTAATATTATTAAAAGGATATAATTGAAAAACTAATTAGAATTATGTATTTCATCCAATGTGATATTCACTAATGCGTTTTATTTTCAACGAGGAATATTCGCAACGAATAATTCGCTGTTCGTTTTAGCTGTGTTTACAGCATTAATCATAATAGTGATCAAGAAATATCAGATTATATTTATTACGAGTCCGAAATTACAAAATAACGTATACTTAATACCCATTTATTGTAATAAATTATACGTAACCGCTTGTGTGTATTACATTATTAATAAGATTTTAAAGAAAATATATTTTCCGAATATTTTAATTTATTTAAACTAATTTTTATTTCACGTATTTGATAATAAATTAAGTCAATCAATTAAAAAAAAATTTTTTTTAAATAGTTTCAAGGATCAAAAATTTATAAAAATTAAAAAAATTTTTTTTACTAAAGTTAAAAAAATGCTTAAATAAAAAATTTTACTTTAACTACAAATTTATTGTTTTAAATTTATTTAAAAAATATTACAAGGCTTTTACTTAATTATAAAATAAATTAGACTGTCTGAGATAATGTTCATTTCAAGTAATTTTCCTTAAAAAATTATAAGAAACCTACTGAATAAATATTAAAATTTTTCATTTTTTGATTTAATTTTTCTTAAAAAACATTAAAATCTTATTAACGGGAAAACCTACTCTTGGTATTAATAACATTCAGAACACTAGCAACAGGCATGTGATGTGGTTGATTTTATTATCATCATTATACAATGATATTTTATGCAAAATTTAAACATCCATATAAACAAATTACACTGTTTGCTGAACCCTCATCAAACATATTGATAGATGAATATAATTTAATTTAAACAATGCTTAGGTAAGTTTAAATGTGTGTGCATGTGTTTATGTAAGTGCGCTAAATTGTTTTTATATATAAAATAACAATGTGTGTTTCAAGTGCGATAATGCCACAGCATATTGGTCAAAGCTTATTTTGATGGCCAAACCAATATAACAAGATGTCTTTAATAAATTGACAGGCGAGACGACATATTTACGATTATCAACCCCAAACAGACATGAAACAACATGTTTGACAAAATGTTTTATGCAAACTACAATAATTAAGAAAAGGAAAAATCTAATTAAAAACAAGTTAAATTCGGCTGTCCTGAGTCTTATATACCCTTCACTGTGTTAGCGAATTATTAATATTTTTCAATTTCCACAGTTTTCTAAAATACCAAAAAAAATACAAAAAAATTAAGTGAGTGAAGATAAATGTGTCGAGTTAAATATGTTTTAACGTAGCCCCTGAAGTTTTTTTAGTATTTCTAAATATGTTTTCAGTATATTTATCAAATACGTCTTACATCACTAAATACTTCTATATATATTTTTAGTAGAAGCTTAGCAGAAGTCCTCTAGAAGTTGCTTTGGATTATTTTAACACTTTTTTTTTTTTTAATTTCCATATACCCAAGTTCTCTTGCTCTGAAGGATTTTGACAATTTCGGTTTTGCATCATAAAATAAAAACTATGAAATTTCCCATAAATGTTAAAAGACTTCCAGAAAGCGTGGAAATAACAAATTTTATTCCAGTTTAGTTTTAGTAATGCCCTGTTGCAAAATCGGGAATGGTACCTCACCAAATTGGGAAATGATAAAAATCCCTCAGAGGAAGAGTTCTGGGGTAGAGTGGAATTTTAAAAATTTTTTAAAATTACCACAAAGATTTTTCTGAATACTTGAAGGATAGATTACAAACGACCTTCTCTTTAAAATGATATACATCCCATCCCGTAATCTTCTATGGTTCGTTCGGAAGTTACTTTGGATTATTTTGAAATTTCCATATACCCAAATACTGTTGCTCTAAGTGATTTTAGCAACTTTCTGACGAACCTATAAACATTGTGGTGTGGAATGAAACTTATATCATTTTAAAGAGAAGACTGTCTAGATTTATTCCAAATTAACTTCTAAGTATTTAAGCAGTAGATTACAAATCTAGACAGTCTCTTCTACATGAAGGATATATGGGCAATATGGGAAATGAAAACTATTTGATGAAAATTAGTGTAGACACTCATTTTATTGCCCCACAATCCTTCCACTATTAAAATAATAACTTTATAAGTGTCTTATTGTGCGATTTACTCCTTCGCAAGTCTATAGGATTACTGGAAAGTCAAAGTATTTAGTATTTATTTATTGTTAATTCTTGCACAACAAGTCTAATAACTATGGTGCAGGATTTTAAAAAGTGTACAATGAAAGTTTAACACGTAGTAAGCAAGAAGACTAATTCCTAGCACAGCAGGCTAAAGGTTAGGCTGGATCTTGTCAAACATGACTTTGAACGTTTTACTGAACTATTTACTGAATATTATAAACTCAATTTCATTATTAAATAAATTGTTAAGGTACAGGGTGATTCTTGTGGTCTCTGACAAGGGGGCAGCTTAGAGCGCCTTTTGCATTTCAGTTGCGAAATGAGCATCTTCGACAGTGGAAATATCAAAACAGAGCATTGAGGCAGAAATATTTTATGAAAAAATAGCATTAGACTGTGCTAAATACATGGATAGTACGTATGTATGGAAGACCATTCACTAGAGTAGGCAACGTAATTTAAAAAATAAAAAAAATTTTATTTTTAAATGCTTTTTTTATAATTACATAGTCAAAAATACTCGACAAATTTACCTTAAAAAATGTTTTTTTTTTTTTTTTTTTTTTTTTAATTTACAAAAGAAATTATTTTGTGCGATTTTTGACTCAAAACACAAACAAACTTCATCTCACTCTAAGTGAGTCTGCCCATAAGATGCTTTAGGTTGCATTGCTTTTATGACCTTTAAATATTTTAAAATTAAAGAAACTTAAAACTTTTTCTGTTTTTAATATAATTAGCCTTATTATTTTTTTATATATGTAGAGTCCTTTCCCTTGAATCTGATAGATGAATGAAATTTAAGTTATAAATTCTCCCTAAGACTTGTGTTACTATTTTAATAAATTTTGAAATATTGCAGACATAAGCCATAAAACATTTTTTTATATGTTTTTTTGCACTTTTCCCTTAAGCATATTGATGAGAGGAGGATACACTTTAAAAACCTGAACCTTAAAAAAGAAAAGAAAAATCTAAAATTCATATTTACGTTATGATTATATTTTGGGGGGTTGTTGTATACTTTTTGCTTTTATTGTTGCCAAAAAATTTTTTTTATTAAATGTACACCTTTTTGAGCTTTCTTAAACCATTTTATGCGTTTAGAGTAAAATGTGTTTTTCATGCTGATCATTATTATTGGCTGTATAAAAACAAGGAACTGCAAAGCAAGAAAAAAGGGATTTACATCCATAATATGAAAATAAAATAAATAACAGCTTCACAGGAAGAAAACAATACTTAACAGCTTCCTTTAAGAGCCATTTATATACATGGCTTAAGAAGTTGCTGATGTTACTTTTAAAAATCTTTTTTTTTTCTCTTTCATTTTTATTGTTCATGCCTTAACTGAATGGTTTGTTGTGAATAGATGGCTAAGACTGTGTATAAATATTTTTAAGCCACTTAAAGCCAAATTGATGGTAATTTTTTAGAGTTTGTGCACTTGTAAAGTTACTTTTTTTATTTAACACTTTCTCGCCAAATTTAAAATATAAAATAAGAACTAATGCACAAAGAAAGTTCTTGAAAAGGCAGAAATAATTATTTTTAATTATATCTTTTTGCATTGTAATAATTCAAATTACACACACAGAGAAATCCACTTTGGTGGAGCTAACTGATTTTGTTACCAGTCATTGAGTTGTTGTACTTAACGTAACGACCTAAGTTCGATATTACGGCTGAAAAAATAAAATATTTTTAACCGCATAGAAGAGCTTCTTGCGTCATAAGTAAAAAGTCCGATTATACCAATTGAATTTTTTAATTAATAATAAATACGATTTCAACAACCGATATTGTAAATGAGACTTGCAGCTTATAAAACTAGCTTTTTTCTACCCATCACTGTGAGTAAGAACGGTGCTTAGAGAAAACAACTATGGTTGCGTGAACTAAATTTGTTACCAATCAAAACTTCTTTTAGTATTAGCAACCATAATTCTAAGATTTAATCCAAAATTTAGTTCAATTTCTTTTGTCATAATTAAAAAAATTTTGTTCTCATAACTGAATTCTTGTTTTGTGTGTATATGGATTATTGTATAAAGTATAAGTACGAGTATATTGCGATTAAGCGTTATTTTTTAGCTTGTTTGCTTGGCTTTCAGTCGTTTTACCTGTACTTCTGTCTGCCTGCTTGTGTAGTCATTCAAATCAACTTTTTGAAGTCTAACATTTTAAAATAATGTAAAAAAAATAAACTAAGAGACTTCTAAAATAAAAAAAAAATGTGAGAAAATAAATAAATAAAATTGTTAAGCACGTTTCAGCACCTAAACAACATTTGTAAGGGTTGTCGTTTAATTACTATTGAAGTTATTCTTGATCAGTTTATAAGCGTCCAAGTTATGAATAAAAAACTTACAGGACTTTTTGGTACATTTACTCGTATGGTACAATAATATTAAAGGTATAAAATTTTTTTTATTTTTATTAAAATTTTTGACAATTAATATTATTATTTGCAAGAAAAAAAAATATACAACGTGTTACCATTTTTGAGTAAATTTACGTGTTTTATTTTTGTCTTAAGCATAAAATATTATTAAAACTATTTAATGCATTATCTTTTTCTTTACAGAAACATGGTAAAACCAATATGCTTTAAATATCTTCCTAGTGATTTAAATTTTCACAATTCACAATGCTTATTTGTTGTTATTGCCTTAATACAATGATGAAATGTGACACAAGCCTTACATTTAACGTGACATGATACCTTAATAGCTTTTGATGTCTAACAACTGTTTCAAATTGTAAAAAAAAAAAATATAAAGTTTAAAGTGCCAATAAACACAAAGAAAATGTTGGCTGACAATTTGATAAATCTGTCTGTTCAGAAATACATTTTTGCATATAAAAAAAAAAATTTGCTTATTTTCTAAGGCATCAATATATAAGATTTCTTAAGCTTTGGAAAAAAAAAATGTTACACATCATTGGGGCTTCACTTGGCTTTAGTAAAACCACTTAAATGCATAAAACACTAGAAATTATATTTTAAGTCTTCTGAAGGGGGTAGTGTATAGATGACAGTGAGTTATTATTGTGCAAAAATTTGTATACAGGGTTAGCGCTTAAAAAAAAAAAATTAATTTTGTTTACAGTTTTGATTAAACAGAATATAATTTTATTTAATTTATTAGAACGGCTGGTTTGAAAAAACTTAAGTTAAGTGGGACTAAATAACGCCGTTCATATGGGTCGAAATTTTAGTGTAATTTATGGGATTTTCGTTCCATATCTAATGCCGTAATTTTGTTATGCAGAAAAAGCTAAACATCGTTGATATAAAACCAAATAATTATAATTTAAGCTTAAGTTGGGAAGACTAGAGGTTTTAATCTAGTAAAGAAAACAGCAAATAAACTTGTATTGATTAAGTTAACTAGGCTATATGTAACGTGACCTCTATACTCTTTCTTACAGCCCATAAATTTACCATTCAAGACTAAAGCTTCGAAAGAATTCAATTATCTTGTTATGTGAGAGTACACAAGAAGTCTTTCTCTACGAAATTCTAAAGCCCGACAGTCAAGAAGTCCCTGTTCTGAGCTTTCATCTTACAAGCTACAGAACCTGCATCAGCTGATTTTAATATTTCTTTTCTCATACACACATTAAGTTTTAAGGTCTCTATTTCTTAAATGGCAGTGGTTTCTGGGATGCTTTAGTTTATAGCGTCATAAAAAAAATGTAGCTTGTCTTAGTTACCTTAGCAATTTTTAATATTTTGAGAATTGCGATACCAGCCACAAATCAATTGTCTTTCTAAAATATCCGGGGAAGTTAAAAATAAATTAAAAACGTTTACTAAAATTTCGAAAATTTTTTTCTTTACATTTCTGCATCAATCTTTTTCCTAATTTATTATAAAATTTATTAATATGTTGCTTGTATTTTATTGTTGAAAAATTAATAAATATGGGCTGTCCTATGTCTCTTGTAGGAGTAAAAGTAACTAATATTTAGTAGATATAAATAATAAATATTTAAATTTTTAATATTTACAGGCCATTGGCATAAGAGTGTCCTTTTAGATTAGTGCGTAGTATGCTAACCCACACAGGTTCAATTACTGCCAAGATCCTGGGTGTTATTTACACTTAAGCCAAGAATTTTTGTGGATTTGTGTTGTGTAAAAAAAATGAGTCTCCGAGTTTGTACATTTTGTATTTCTTGTCACCGCTTTGCAAATGCAAAAAAATTTATTTTAACTTTATTTAACGATCTCAACAAAAATGTAAGGCATCGTCATGTATCCAACTAATCTTAATCATATAGTAATTGAGACTGCAATATCCTATTAGCAATTCAGCGTAGAGGCTGCTATCATTTCTGCTGGGCCATGTAATAGAAGTTTATTAACACTCTTATAAAATTTATATGATGTTTAAATATGTTGTCCAATTGGTTACATCATTACCAAGCCTATTTCTTTCCCTTTTTTCTTTTCTTAATAAATTTCCCAAGTCCTTACGTTTTTCATTGAACTGCTTGTTAATTTTAATAACTTGAAAAAAAAGATAGAAAATTTAAAAAAAAAAGATATTTTAAACTACAATCATTAAATGTTGCCATGAAAATTTTTGTCTTCAAATCATTAATCATTTTAAGCATCAGTGCAGTTATTTAAAAAAATCATTCATTTCATTTTAACAAAAATTTGCTAATGGTTTTATTTTTAGCAATAAAAATGTTAAACTGACAAACCACCAAATAAAAAAAATTGTGTTAAGTACTGGTACTTGTAACTGTATCATGATGAATCGTTAAAAATATTACATTGAGATAATTAGTGATTTGCCAAATTAATGTTTTGTAAACTCAAGTTAGTTATCTGTTTGTTTTGCTCATTAAATAAATGACTAGCAAATTTTAGTTTTCTGATTTTTTTAAGCAAAACAAAAAAAAAATTTACAAATAAACTTCAAACATAAATGTGGTTTTCGGGAGCACACTTCAACAACAAAAAGATATTTAAGAGCACATTTTAAATAAAGTGAAATGTGTTTCTAAAAAACAAGAAAATCAAAGCAATAGCAAGTTAAATTTGGCTATGCCGAGTCTTATACTCGTATGTATATTCTTCACTGTGTTAGCCCATTCTTTTTAAATATTTAACAAAACTGAAAAATTAATAATTAAATTATTGCTGAAAATAATTTTCTTTAAGCTGGTATTTACTTTTTCCTGTCACCTATGATTTTTGCAGAAAATATTTTTAAAATTAAGTCAGTAGTGTTTTGTCTTTCGTAATAAGTTTTCAGACTCAAGTTCACTGATGTTGTTAAAAAAAAAAAAAACTTCAATATATTTTATAATTTTTTATATATTTTTAAATTTATTTAGAATATCAACTTCCGATCTTTGCCAATTTTTTAAAAAGAAGCATTTAAACTGTAATTTAAGAGAGTGTTTTAGATATTCGTCATTGTCTGGAAATTATGCAATGCCAAAATGTATATCAGAATCAACCATAGAATTTTGAAATTAACATTCCAGTAGTTTTCATCCCCACTAATCCATGAAAAATATTTATTTAAAAAAATTAAACCTTAAAAAGTTTGTGTTCACCTCTGTCATTTAAAAATCTATAATCTTATACTTAGTCACACAATTATTTTAAATTAAATTAGCATCTAGCCTCAGGTAATTTTAATATTTATAGTTTACCTTTCATTACATCCTGTAATTCAAAGTCATTTCTTTATTGAGTATTTATTGCACTCATTTTAACTTTCTTCACTCATAATCCATTTTTACACTTGTCCACCAATCAAATTCTCCTATAATAACAAGATATTGAAACTCATGTATTTGTGTTTGGCTTTGTTTACTAAAAAGTAACTGTTTATTACACACGCTAATAATGTAGCCATTGTATTAAAAAAAAACAAAAAAATTTCAAAAAAATTTCTCTCTATTACAAAATACAACAAAACAACAGAAAAAATCTATATATAGGTATGAGTTATAGCTCTATATGTAAAGAAACTACTAAAGCTCTCTGCGAGAAAGAGAGTGGAAGAAGGAAAGCACATACATAATTGATTCATCACATAGAGAGAGAGGGAGAGAAAGAGAGAGAGAGAGAGATCTCCCACAAGCAATGAGTTGGAACAAGCACACAACAAAAGAACTAAATCATGCAAAAATGACCTTTCATAACAAAAAAAAAATTGTCTTAAAAAATGGCCAAGCCCCGTTATCCAGAAATAATTTTTGTATTGAATATTTTTATGAGTGATTTTTCCAATTCTAGCCAATCAAAATTTATGTGTATGCAATTAGAATATATGATAACATTTTAAGAAAGAAATAGGTACTTACAATAAAATAAAAAGATATTAAATACTGCTGTGCCGAGTCTTATATACCGTTCAGTTTTTTAGAAAAATATTAATATTTTTCACTTTCTACATTCTTCTTAAAGAGCTTTTACACAATCCATTAACTCGTCAAAAAAATTTAATGAAAAAGACTCAATATTTTGAGTACTTTTGACTATAAAATTTCCAGATTACTTGATTGCTTGTGTTATAAACACAGCACATAAATATAAAAAAAAATTATTTAATGGAAATGGATAGTTTATTAAACTTGAGAGCATCTTAAATATAAAAATGTATTTATTATTGGAGTGATATATCGATAAAAAAAATACATTTTTAAAATACGACCTCAACTTAACAAACTAGCCTTCCAATAAAAAAAAGTCATATAAACCTACAATTAAAAATTATATAACAATAAAAAAAGAAATGACACTGATAAAAATAATTTTCTTCAAATGATCAAGAAATAGATGCAGACGCAATTTTTGACCTATGAAGCTGAGTTTTGCTTAAAATAAAGTATTAACCTTTTTGGTGCTTAGTTTCAATTATAATGCATTACCTTTAAAAATAATTTTTTCCTGTTTGTTTAGATTGAGATTTTGTTTTAGAATTAATTTTTCTGAAAGTAAAACATATAATTTTCATGCTCTCAGAAAGTCGCCATATACTTTTGAATAGGCCAAGATAACTTTTCAATAGAATAAGCTCTTGTGGGTTCTTAACGATTAAAATAATATTTTTCAACAAGCTTCTTTAATCTTCGCAAAACCGAAATCCCCCCGGGTGGGATTTTAAATTTTCAATCAGTAATAATTTGCATAACTTTTGCAAAAGCAAGAAATACTTTCTACTCAGCGACTAGTTTTGTTTTCCTTTATCAAAAAAAATTGTTTAATTCTTTCTAAAAATTTATCTTCTTGGATTTTCTCAACTTTTTAGTTTTTTTTCTTGCGTTGTTTTAAGAAAACCCAAAGAGGTGGGTTATAAGTTTATACACATCAGAACCACTGCAAGTTCTGGCCTGGTGAAGACTACCTGTTAAACCATTCTTTACTGTTGACAGTAACAATAGTAGTAAAGTAGTAGTGGCTTCTAATTTTTGTAAGGAGCAGAAATTCTCGAAGGTCGTGAGGGATACTTTGTCTTATTTTTTCTTCATTTTTTAATTTTTTTTTTTTTTTGAAATTCTTTCTGTCTAAAAGTTTTTAAAATCGCTATCATACAAGGATCCACAGAGAGCACTCTTCCACTTTCTTCTTTCGAGTAACTTATTCAACCTATTATTTAGCTAAAACTGGGTACTGTAGATTGTTCTAACCTGGTTTGCTTTTACAATTACCATAGACACCACAAAGTCTTGTTATAAATCAAAGTAATAAAGTAACAAAAGCGCTATCACCCTTAGGCATTTATTAAGGAAATGAACATAGATATTCATAAAATACATATACAATTATTTATTTATCAAACATATGCATACATAAATATAAATAAATCTGTACTTACATATGTGATTATTTTACAGTATATTTTTTTTGTCAAAGACACACATACATCTAAAAACACATCTTGGTAAATATTTGTGTATGTGTGTGATTACACACACAATTCCTATAGCTATTTGACTAGGATATAAAAGATTTTGGTAAACCTGCTTCTTGTCTGCATTCTTATGTCATTTTGCTTAAAGAATTCATAAATTTTCTGGTGGAAAAAAAAGTTAGCTGGAATGTCTTTTTCACTAAAATGGATAAGGGTTTCCAGCACAAAATATTTTATGTCTCAAAGTGTTAAGTAAAATAGACTGTAACTTTATTCAAGTTTAAGAAACTTTCTACCAAACTATACAAAAGTGATTGCATTCAAAATGAATAGCTAAGGTAAATTAATTTTCTTTCCATATTTCTTTTTTTTTAATTTTTTGGTTCATGAAATTTTTATATTTTTATTTATTAGTGCACGATTTCTATTTTAAAATTAAAGTTAATTTTTTTAAAAGAATTAATTCTACCTATTCAAATTGTAAATTAAAATAAATATTTTTAATTTGAATTTTGGTTTTTCTACTTGAACCTATAAGCTGTTTGCTTTCTAAAAATAAGATAAAAATGAAGTAAATATTTTTTCTACAAATAAAAATATATGGATAGAGAAAAACAATTAAATAAAATTTTTCTACTGCAAAAACAAATCTTAAAGCAGACAACTTATGTGGAGCTCTTTCTATTTTTTTTTTCTTTGAGCCAGCGAAGCTAAAATACTTATATGTAAAACAGGGTTTCTTTACACGGGTATTTAACGCCAATAGATTTTGAAAACCCACTTTTCCTCCAAGTTTTCTATATAGCTTGAGTTCTATAAATAAAATCAATTTTGAAACTATCCTAGCATATGTTTAATTAGCAACTTATTTTAATGTTCTAGAGCATATATTTTTAATAAATTGTATATTCTGAATATCCTTATACTGCAACAATAGAACTTAAAAAAACAAAAAAATAATATATTTACAAATCAGGTAATAGCTATTACAAAGACTTTTGAAGAAGTCGGTATATTTTTCTAGTGCATTTTAAGCTCTTTTTTCAGATGTTGGGAGCTTCAAGTATATGAAAGAATATTTTATTCTAAAAGGTCTGTATTTCGCAAATATAGAGTTTAATAATGAAACTCGGGAGTAAAAATTTAAAAACGGCAATTTGTTGCAAGTGATGCCAAGAACTATTTCAAATCTCTTTTAAAATAATTTTAAATAGCCCCCGTCTTAATAAGCGTAATATATTATTTCTTAGAGTTGTGCCAATATTGTTTCTTTTTAAATAAATGTATTTTTTTTTTTTTTTTTTTGGAATTCATCAAGCACATTTTTATATTTTTCATAAATAAGCTACAACTAAAAAATAAATTTTCTGAAAATCAGTTATAGATTTTTCTTAGTATTATTTTTGGGTTTTATATTTTGATAAGCTCTTTGAATACTTTTACATATTACTTAAAAAGCTACTCTGTTTTGTATGAAAAATACCAACATGTCATTCTGCTATAATGACGTTTACATTTACTTTAAAAGTTGTTTTAAGTAAGGAAGTATTTCAATAATTTTTCCTTTCTAATTTCCAAAAATACATAACACAATCAAATTTATTACGAACAAATACAAAGCATTTCTATAAAAAAAAATAAATTTTTTCCATACACAACATGAAAAAAAAAAATCAAAAGATGATGGCTTAGTTGCTAATGCTTATTAAATTGTATAATTTATTTATAAATCTATTAAATAATAATAATAAAAAAATCATTTAACAAAAAACTGAACCAAACAGAATTTTTATTTGAACTTAAAAAGTTCTTGGGATTAAATTGATGTATTAAAAAACTGTCCTTTACATTGTCTGAAAGATAACAAATGATTTTATTAATGAAAGTTGTACTTGAATTAATACATTTTGCTATTCATTGTATAACAAGAATATTTTTTTTTATTTATTAAAGATTTTTGTCTCAGATACTCAATATTTAATTCAATTACTGTCATTGTGTTTTTATCTTACTTTTGTAACTTTCAAAAACTTTCAATTAAAAGAAACATAAAATTAAAATTAAAAGTTCAGTTAGAAATACCAGGATATAACAGAATGACTCGGAACTTATAAAAATTTTAAAATCAATTTTCGATATTACCAAATTTTGTTTGTATTCTTTTTATATAAGTCAGCTTCTCCTTTTTAAGATAAATTATATTAAAATTTAATGCAAAAAAATCCCCTCAAATCCAGTTTTGTAGAACATTTGTGTGCCGTGCCAACCCTAAATAACTACGAATTAACTCTTACAAATCATATTAAGTTTTGTCTTATTTCTGGTCTTTTTAGAAATTAACAGTAGAATTTTGCAAATAATAAATTTGTAGAACATTTTTACTCTCCAACTCTGTAACTTATGAGTCTTTTTTGCTATATTTTAATTTGGGGTTAATAAAAGTGATATTAATTAATAAGTTAGAAGCTTAAAAGGTTCCACAAAAATGTTTCTCGTAGTGTTTTACATAAATTAGCTGGACAGTGTATAAATTTAAAATGAAAAATTCGCATGATTAAATCTAACTTTAAATTTCGCACAGAACCAGATTTAGATTTTCAAAATACGCAAATTTTTTTGTCTCCTTTTAAAGTCCCCGCCAGAGCCCTGCTATATAAAAAACAATCAAGTTTGCTAGTACAGTGTAAACATAATAGTAAAGAAAACTAAACTATTACAATTTGTTTCACATTAAAGGCACCAGGAATATTCTAAAATTTTCTCCATAATTTATTCAATAAATAAAACGTATAATTTTACAAGTAATAAAAAAGTTTTATGGCTTTTGTGTTTTTAAAACGAAAAAATCAAATCAAAAATTAAAGATTAAATCAAATTGTTAAAATGTCACATTTGAAACAAACATAAAAAAATTTTATACATAAATTTTCTAGTCTAAAAAAAAAAGTAAAATAAAAACAATAAAAATAAAGATAAGAGGAATAACAAAAGTACTCGTACACATTTATTGAAAAAGTTTTGCAATTGCTTAAGTTTTTAATGCTAAATTATTTTGTCATTAAATTGCTTGTTGTAGGTTAAATTATATTGAACAAAAGACAATAAATTTTAGCTACATCAAAAAATTAGCTAAATATATACTATTCATACAATTATAGAAAAATATTTTCATACTTATAACTTCGTATGTAAATATTTAAATTAAATTTAAAATTAAAGCTAAAAAAATTTTGACATAAACAAATTGAAAAGCATAACTGATGATCTTACTAAAAAATTTGCTCATATATAAAAACGAATAGCTATGAATATTTAATTTAGTTAAAAAAAGGTTATATGAGGCAAACAAAATCGTCATTAATAAATTTTACGGCACGTAAATTTTTTCTTCCGAACTTAAGCTTTAATTTAAAATTTATTTTTTTTTTGTATATATTTTCAACATTTTGAATTTCTTTCTTTTTTTATTCGAGGATGATGAATTTCAATAAAATATTTCTTCGAGCTATTCTTATATCTATACTCCTAATTTACAAACATAATAATATTCTGATTTAATGATGTGCTGGCTCTCCTTAAAATTGTATATAATTTACAAACATAAATAAATAAATTTCTTTAAAAATATTTAGTTTTTTATTTGTGCATAATATTATTATTTTCCTTTTAATTTGTTGCCTGCAGCACATGAAAATACTCTTTATCAATAAGAGAAATAATAAAGTGAAGCTTTTAGGTATGTGAATATTAAAGAGCTGCCCAAAATATTTTTAAAATAAACAAATTTTTTTTGTAATAAAAAGCTATTCAAGCTATGCTTGGGCAGAGCTATAGTAAATATGCTAAAATAAGCCTAAACATTTTATTAAAATTTAAAAATTACAGACTGCTCAGATTATTGAAAAACTTTAATCTATTTCTATGCCAATTTTGTTTTTATTTTTCTTTTTTTAATTTAAAACAAGCAACCCAAATGGTTTTTAAAAACTAAAGTAAAAAAATCTGTCTTTAAAAAATTCTGTATTTTCTACTTTATTTATTTTGAATTTTTATTTTCAATATTACAATTTTGCAAATTTTTTTAAATGCAAAAAAATTTTAATTAATTTTAAATTAATTTTAAATTTCTATAATTTAATTAAACTAAAAAATTTTTCAGTAATTTTACACATTTCACTCCTTCATATTTTTTGACTTTTAATAGTTCCATAACAATTCCATATCGAAAGTCAGCCAAGTATGTATATTCGCTCTTTTATTTGAAATATAGAATTTCAAAAAAATCCAAAGGTTAGGTCGTCTAGATTTGTAATCTATTGCCCAAGTACTCAGAAAAATTTTTGGATTATTTAAAATTTTTTTTTAAATTCCCTCATACCCCAGTATTCTTCTTCTGAGGGATTTTTACCATTACCTACTTTGACGAGGTTTCATTTCCGGTTTTGTCCAGGAAAATTATCAAAATCAAAAAGGAATTTAATCTCTAGATTCCAAACTTTCTGGGAGTGTTTTAACATTTTCGGAAACATTCGTAGTTTTTATGATACAAAACGAAAACTGCCAAAATCCTTGAGATTAGCAGTACTGGGGTGTATGGAAATTTCAAAAAAAATTTTAAATTAATTCAAAATAATTTCTAAGTATTATGGTGGTAGATTACAAATTTAGACAGTTTTCTCTTTAAAATGATATATGTCTCATATATGCTAAAATCGCTTAGAGCATCAGCACTGGGGTATATGGAAATTTAAAAATAATCCAAAGTAACTTCCAAACGAACCATAGAAGATTACGAAATAGGACGTGTTATGTAATAAAGAATTAAGAAAATTTTGAATTTTAATCTGTAGCTTTTTAACTTTTTTCTAGCTTATTTTTTTCGGCGTGATTTGGCCTTTTCCAGCGTCTTTTTTAGGGAAAGAATTCTTATTTAGTCAATTGCTTTTACAATATAAAGGTTCTAATTTTTGCAAGAAACGTTGGGAGTAACCTACTGAGGATTCGGAGTAGCGTCTGATGAAATGGTATGCTCTCCCCTTCAGTACTTATTGTACTGAATAAATAACTCATGAGAATATCATGAGTAAAAGAATAAATTTTAAAACCAACACAATTTCTGGAATTAAGCACAAATACAGATTAATATTTTGTTAAACTTTTAAATTCCAAATAGAAATTATTAGATATAAAATTTGAATCTTTTTCTGTTAACAATTTATTTTTTTTTCCTGTGTGTGTATTTGTTTTGTATATTTTCATTCTGGTCTTTTTCGTTTTTTTAAGTATATTTCAAGATTACAACGAGTTTTGAAATTTCTGATTAATTTATGAATTTGTTATTGTGACAAAATATGGCCAAGCGAACGATATAACGAAAGCTTCTGAGCCTCGTTTTCAGTAGAAATTAAGTGACTAGTTTTAATGCCTTTTAGCTTCGCATCGAAATAGCGAGCCTGGCAGTAAATAAATTTCTAACAGAAAATTTTGCTTAATAAGATTTTATTAAACAAAAATAATTTTTTTATGAAATTGTTCGTAATTGTATAATTTCCTCAGCTTGTTTTAAAACTCACAATTTAAAACTCACAAGTAACTAACTAGTGTGCATATTGGATTTTAAAACCATTTTAGTGACAAAATTTTTTTAAATTGACTACGTGTTCAGACTAGTCAAATATTTAAATCTTAATTGTACTAAGTATATGATATATTAGCGGTATATAAATTAAAATAAAAAAAGAAAGAAAAAATGAGAAGGCACTAAATATATTTTTCTTAACCACTTGCCTTAAGTAGAAACTGATTTTTTCTCATTCCCATGAGTGTAATACAAGCTTCTTGCAATGCGTTACGATAATATTGCTATCAGTTGTTGGTTATTGCCTGTTTAAAAAAAAATTTCTAAGCATGTTTGCATGCTAGTATGTATAAAATGTTAAGAAAAATCGATTAGCCAAAACGGATATTAAAAGAAGAACGTGCACACATTGAGTTAAAACAATAAAAAAAAATTTAAATGAAATGCCTACTGACTGCTAATGTTTGTTAAATATTTTCAAGAACGACACTAAAACGGAAGTTAAAAGTATTCAACTACAAATACTAAAAACTAAAAAAAAAATAATAACAAAATTTTCAAGTTATAAAGTAACGGTGGGCAAAAAGGTGTTTGTTAAAACAATGACACAAAAATTATAATGAAGGCTTACCGATTACCCTAATTTTCTTTTAAAATTCAGCTGTCATTAATACAAAAAAATAAAAAATGTACATAAAAAGTATTTAATTTTTTAATTGGCAAACACTCTTAAAGTACATTTAAATTAAAGAAAAAATAAAAAAAATCAATGGATTTTATTGTGGTTATTAATCGCATCACGACCTTTTAGATCTTGTGAGCATGATGTGTAAAAATGAAAAATTAATAAATTAAAATTATTGTAAAAATTGTCTTATAAATTAATTAAAAATATTTGCAAAACAACTCAAATACAAAAATTTGTTCTCATGCTGTTTGTTTTTGCTTTTCCTACTGGATTAATTAATAGGAAAACACACTATGCTGTTTGCAAATAGTGCAAGCAATGCAAATGATTATTATTATCATAATAATCGTTTTGTAATTGAAAAAAATTTAAAAAAATATCACACTTCATAATTCACAAAAATTTTATTTTCTCTTAAAAAAAATAAATAAATTTTGAAAAATAAAAAAATTTTACTTCACAGCCGGAAGTAAAAATTTCAAACTTGTGCCTTAAGTTTTTTAATTTTGTGTTCTAAGTGACATATTCAAGTTCGATTCTAAGTCTTTTGATTTTGTGGCGTATTTAAAACCGACTTAAAAATCGTATCTAAACAACGTTTTTTTTTTATAAAATTTCGCTCTCCAAAAGGTTAATCTTATTTTATAATTATTTATATATTGTGAACTGTTATTGGAATTTTCGAAAATAACGAAAGCAAAAATTAAAAAAAAATTTTTTTTCCAAACTGAGTAATTAGACTTTAACAGTAATAAGATGCGTAAGATGGATTCTGGTGATTTATAATTAGTTTATTTCTCTGCCATACGATTTTAAGATTAAATAATAAAACTGATTAATATTGAATGCTTTCAACTTTTCAAAGAAAACATAATTTTGAAATTATTTTTATCTAATATCTTCTTACTCGCTTGAGCTTAGGGCTGTCAATAAAATTTAATCTGGCAAATTTCGCAATTCAAAATATAAAATTTAAGCTAACGGAGATTTTTTTCTTTTTACTGATTCGTACAAATCAAAAATTTTATAATTTCTTAAAAAAATATTTATTAAGTTTTTTTCAACAACTCGGCAAGTAATAGCTGCTCTAAAAACTTGAGGCCAATATATTAAAAATTTTTTTAGAGATAACAAGTCGTTTCAAAATAATAAAAAGATACTCGTTAATAAAATTAAACTTGGAACTAATTTTCAATAATAAATAATAATCTGCTACCATTTTTTTTAATATTCTAAATATTCTAGAAGTTTCATGGTGGCACAGTTACTAGTTATTTAAGTTAATTATAGACGCACTGAGTGTGATGATGCATACCAGTTTATGGCAGTTGATGTTTGATTGATTGATGCTTGAATGTTTCTGCGGGAATGACAATTTGGGATATTAAAAATTACACTCAAAATCTAAATCAATATGCTCAACATAATTATAAAAAAATGAAAATGTGCATTGAGAAATCCGGTGATGTTGGTGTAAGTATGTTTTCTAAACCTTGTTTTTTATATTGAACAAACATATTAAATAAAAACAAATTTATTTTAATTATAATTTTCAAAGGTCTCTTTAAGCAATTAGCCTTTGTTAAGTTGCTAAGGATTATCACAATTTTTAAATCTTTGACATAAATTACTAATTAAAATCAACCATATTTTTTCACAGCCAAGTTTATTCCAAACAAAAAAAATATTTTCTTTTTGTTAACCCTCTTTTAAAATTTTTTTCTTGCACATAAAGTTAATTAAGCTTAGTTGTTTTGTTTTCTTGGAATCTGGCTTAATAAAAACATACTTGTTAAAGACATGACCATCATCATCACCATCATTTTCATAGAATTGTCTCAACATAACCTTTTAGAATGCACGCACATCCATACCCTTATTTTTATTTTCCTTTATCATTGTGCTTTATATCTAAGTTTGTTAAGTTGTTACAAACTGTCAAGACTGTTTAACATTCTTTATTGCTTCCACTTTTCCACTACTTAAGAAATTAAGTGACACTTAAAAAAATTACAACGGATGTAATTATTTATGTTTTGCTCCATGTTTTATAATAAATAAATATTCGAAAAAACAGGTCTTAAAGCTGATTACAGGTTTTTGTTTTTATTATTAAGAAAAAATTTTTAAAACATTGGTTTTTTCGAGACATTAAGTGGATTTTATTGTGCTTTAAATAACAAGAAAATAAGGTGCTTACACAGATGTATTATATTTTGATAAATCGATATTACAATTCTCAATACATATTGGCAAATATAGATGAATGTCGACAGCGAACATATTTCATCATTATTTTCATTTGACAAAGACTTTTTCGTCATTATTTTTCTAACCATCTGAAGCAAAATAAAATTGGAAAAATTTAAAGTCATATAATGTAAAATATTATTTCTTACAGTTTTTTTTAATTGTGTTTGTGCAATGGTTTTTACTTACTGTTAGGTAATACCGAATTATTATTGAATTGATTTACGATAAAAAGTGATACTGTGTTAACGATATTGCCGACACCTAATAGCATAAAGGTTATTGTCTGAAATTATTTTTATTTATCTATTTTCGACATTATGGTTAAAGAGTCTTCGAACTACCTTACAACGAATTAGTTAAATAATAAGTTTCAAATAATTACCTGAGCAAAATCAAATTCTAGTGTATTTAATTTTTTGAAAATAATACCATAAATATTACTTGCTCTTGAAAACTTTCATTTAAATATAAAAAAAAATAATAATTTTATATATATAAAATTAAAAAAAAAAAATTTTTTCAGAAAACTTTCATTTTAATATAAGAAAATTAAAAATAAATTTTATAATAAAATTTTTTTTTTATTTTTTTTTTATGAAAACTTTCATTTAAATATAAAAAAAAATAAAATTTTATAATTTAAAACTAAATTTTTTTCTCAATGACGGATTTATTTGAAGGTCAAAAAATTATCAAATCAATTAAAAAATTATTAAAAAAAATTATACACCAAAACAGTTTTTCTAAAATAATAAATGATTCTCTCAAATATTTTTTATCTTTTATTAAAAAAAAAATCATACTAGTAACCTTAAAGCATTTTTAAGTTACCTTAATTGTTTTCCTTGTAAATCACTGTTTGCAGACTACTTCACTATAAATAACAATAAATAATGCAACACAATTATAGAAAACTCTTCAATAACCACATACTAACACTTGAACAAATAAAAATGTATAACAGCAATTGCACACAAGCTAGCAACTTACATTGAATTATTAAACAGCAACAATGACAATAATCATTACAACCCAATAGTAAAATTGTAGCATTTGCTCTTCTTGTTAACCCTTAAGAATACTTGAAAATAAAAATAAAAAAATAGAAAATATAGAAAATGAAAAAAACGAAGCCATTTTCCCTAAGAATATAAAACTAAAAAAACCAAAGTTAAATTAAGTTTCTTTAAACAAACAATTGTAACAGACAAAAAAAAAACCATACAAACTTTTTTATTGCTTTAAACCTAGTGAACTCTCGTATAACAAGAATAAAAACCATAAGATAATCGAAATAGAAAAGTTATTTATAGCTTCATCGGTTGCAAAGCAAAAACAAAATCTCTAAATTAAATCAATGATAAGTGAACCTAAAATTAAAAGGG
The DNA here is from genome assembly GCA_947397855.1 of Thelaira solivaga. Classification (NCBI taxonomy): domain Eukaryota; kingdom Metazoa; phylum Arthropoda; class Insecta; order Diptera; family Tachinidae; genus Thelaira; species Thelaira solivaga. The sequence goes on along the minus strand of OX377611.1, from coordinate 14,892,521 downwards.
CCATGTGATTTTAAATCGGAAATAAACTGAATTCACACTTAGAAGTATAACTGCAATAACTCTCAATTTATTGAGAGTATGCTGTATGATAATTTTAAACTAATAATATTATAAGAGCTTTTTTTAGCTAGTTTAGCTTGTTTTATTTTATATTTAAAAAATACAAATTTTTTTTTTTTATAGAAAGGATTTGGTATTAAGTAGTAATACTTTTTCCTTACTTAATAAATATAATTTAATTAATTTCTTTAAGTTTTTTTCTTAAATCTTCTTTAAAGGCTTAATAAATTTAGTTTCTTGTGAGTTCATGTTTTCTTTTGCTTTATACTCAATATAAATCGTGCAACATGCAAGAAGTATTTTTACATTTATTTTGTAAAATGTTCTTTGTGTTGATTATAAATACTTGGTTAAATGAAGGGAAAAAAAAATCTAATTTAACATTAAGCAAAATTTCATCAATACAAAAAATGTTGCGTTACACAAAAAATATTTATAGAAAAATTGTTGCTAAGCCCTTTGCATGCTTGTATACATTTTTTTAGCAAATCTTTATTTAATTAGTTTTCTGCTTAATAAAGCAGTTTTTTTGTTTGTTATGTATAAAAAGTTATACATAAAACATTTCGTTAGCTAAAAGCTTACAGCCTTATTAATTAAAAAAAATCAAGGATATTTTGTTAAAAAAAAAAAAAAATTCAAATCATCAGCCAAATCATAAATTTGATGTTGAATTTAAACAATGGAAAATTATTATTATTATTTTTTTTTTTTGGCTTCAGTATGAGTATAAGTTTAAAATTTTAAATAAATATTTTATAAAATTAACTTTAATCTCATAATAAAACTGTCTTTATAAATTATGATTTTTCCCATAAGCTAAATTCTACTTTATTTACTGAATAAACACACTTACATAAGCACGAATTTACAAATGAATTTATCAAAATAAAATTTCGTTTTTTGCTGCTGCATGTGGCTTTCTATAGGTTGCCAAAAAAAAAAAAGATCTCATATTTACATAAAAAGAGCTCCAGTCAAATGGAAATGAATTTCTCTGTAAAAACTCAACCTAATCATCCGTAAAAATTGCCTAATGGAGAGCTTAATATAATGTAATATTTTGTCATAAAAAAAGAGAGAAATGAAAAAAATTTACTTTTATACTGACATTAAAGCAGACAAGTGAAATAATATGGGAAATAATTTGCATATGTCCTTTGCTCTGTTAGAAATAAAAATTAAATTAATTTTTATTATTTTTTTAAAGGTCAGATGAAAATATGCCAAAATTTAAATAAATTTTATGAACTTTCATAATATATGAGTATTATAACAGGAAAGATATAAAATTTGTTTTGTTACTCAAAAGTATATTTGTGACACTTAGTTACTTTGCCTGTATTAAAATTAATTTATTATAAACTAGCAGACTTTTCCATCTTTGCATGAAATAATTATCTGATTTACTGCCTGGACCAATTCTGGAAATTTTTCTGTTCGTATATGTGTGGATGGACACAGAACGAAAAAGTGGGAAAAAAGAATTAAAAAAATTAAAAAGCCCAGCAAAAAAGTAATGAAAAGAAAGTGGAAAAATCAACTTTGTTAAAACGAAATAAACAATATAACGCATATTTTGCTAAGTCCCTAAAAAAACTCTTTATTTGCAAAGTTTTTCATACAAAAATTCTAAAACGAAGAAACTCTGAGCTATAAAGCCTCTATATAGCGAAGTATTATTACAAAAGCCTCTATGCAATGAAATCATATTTGAAAAATATAACATTTTAACTATGTACTCGTACATCGTCAAAGTATTCTTTCTAAAGCCTTTATCAAATGAAAAGTATTATTTTTATTTACTTCTTGAATAGTAAATTTTTATTTCATAGCGTTCCGGATAAAAAACAAATTTTTTTCGGATTTCTTCAAATTTCTTTATACCAAAGTTTCATTAAAATATATGTATAACACCCCCTTTATATTTGTTGCTTCGAAGTTTCTCTGTATTAATAAAGGTAACACTTTTTATACTTTCTTTTCTTCATTTACCTTTTTAATTAACAAATTTAATAAATCTTAGATTTTCTTTACTCTTCATACAAATAATTCTCAGGAATTTATTATTTTCCCCCCCAAATTAAAAGTCAACATGCATCTGTGCAGCACGTTTTAGGACTTCACACTAAAATGATTTAAAAATTGCACACGTTTTGACACTGGCATTTTGTTATTTTTGTATGTTTTCAACAGAATTTCTACTCTTGCACAATTGTCACGACTGAGTCAAAATTAATTCTTGGTAATATATAAAACTTAGTTTATACTTTTCATTATCATTTAACTTAATTGCTAGACTATAATTTGTCTCTATATTTAGCTTTTGTTTTCAACAGAACTTTACACAAAAATATAATTTTATTTTATTTTTTTAAGTCAGGCAAGTGCGAATTAACAGCAACACCAAGTATACGTTTAAGGAAAAGTGCTGTGAGACTACGTGGGCACTAAGAATTGCTTGTTAATATAGAAATAAATTATAAGCAAACAAAAATTGTGGTAATTAATGAAAGTTTTAAAAGCATTTAGTTGTTTGCTACACAACAGCAGTGAGAAATAATTCATATTATTAGATCCCTTTGATGGAAACCTTTTAAGTTTATGTTTTTTACTCAAAGGGTGTCTTTTTAGACTAGCAGTAGTAGTGTACTAATCTAACTCATAATCTGGGGATTATATACTTGCCTAGACCCCGGAGGTTTGGCCGTACAAAAAATCCTATATGATACATACCATATAGATTAAAATTTACTTTTCTTAAACAATAAATTTCTGCTGAGTTCGCTATGAAGTTACGTTATCAAGTATCATATGAAATAATTTTCTTTTTTTATCTACAATCCCACGTCTAATTTATAAGCTACTTAGTTTATGTTTGAAAAATTACTAAATGTTTACTTAATATTTAAATTAATTAGATATAAAGTATACGTGCTGCTAAACAATTAAATACAGTTTGGATCAGCTTCGTCCTTTAAAAGTTCTAAAACTATCATTATATGTACAAACACATGAGAAACTCAATAACTATTTCAGAAAATAATACAGAATACTTACAATTAGAGTTCGGTTTCAGATACCAATTTATTTTACTGGCGGTAGCCGGTAAATGAAATATTCAGGTACTCTATTTAAAATAAACTGCAGTAGTTTTAGAACTACAATTAAAATTTTCTTATTAATCGAATGAAAAAATTAATTATTTTTCAACCAAAAAACAGTTTTAATTAATAATATTTCAATAATTTAATTAACGAAATATTGAATCATTTCATAAAAATATTTATTTGAAATGTTGTCATTGGTGTAATAAAACGTTGTCATTGATGAAAAAAAAATTATTTCTTTCTTGCTAGCTAATTTCTCAGTTCAACTAAAAACTAAAGTGATAATTTGAGCGCTATCACTTTAATTATAAAGACTGTCTTTAAATACTAGAAATGGCAAGGGTCTGTGGAAAATGAAGTATAGCTCTCTAATCTGAAATAATTAAAATCAAACGAACCTACCACTCAAAAGAACTGACTTCCTAAACGTATAATTACAATGTATCAATACCAAATTGATACATTGTGCAGTTACTTTTCTAATACTTTGCATACTGATATTTTGCAGCCCTGACATCGTTTAGGATTATTTATATGCATTTTATCATTAATTATTAAGCGAACAGTGGCAGAAAAGAACATTTATTGAAAAATAGTTTAGATTTGTGCGAACAAGGAAACTCCAGGTAGTTGCCCGAAGTCTTAATTCGCTTATATGCTTCCATGAAATTTAAAAATTTTATCTAGTATATATGTCGTCCCTTGTAAATGGGAACGTGTTGTCTCTGGATTTAATATTTTTTAAAACCCGTTTCTATAGCACAATACGTTTTTTTTTCGCAAAATTTCTTTTCAATATCTAGTCCCACGTTTATTTTTTACAGTAATAAAAAAAAGTTTAAGATAAATAAAGGAATATTTAAATATATTAAATTACAAGAAAACCCCGCTTATTTATTTTCTTGCGACGCCATTGTACTGCTTGTTGAATTTATTTTGCAGCTAAATTTCTTTGGATGCCTTGCTTGCTTTTTCTTGCGTATTATAATCAGTAGTGTTGCAAATGGGATCAAAATGCATAATAAAAATTTTCTGGATTGCATTTAGGAATACGCTACAATGTATTACTACAAAGCAACGTGCGCTTAGGAAGTCAGCCAAACTGAAATTTATGGATAATGAAAAAGTAGTGGTACGTAGTGGCTGGTCATCTTCAGTATACCCTTTTTCTACAAAACTAGCCAGTAACCAAGCGAGTAAAAAATTAAAAAGACAGCAATTAACCACATTATATAAGATTTAAAATTTTCTGCGCAATAGATCTTAAAGGTCGCGTTACGATCACAGCCCATAATGATGATATAAGCTTTAACAGCTGAATCTAAACAAGTTAAATTTGGCTATATTCATATTTTTAATGTCACCCATTCTTTTTAAATATTTAACAAAACTAAAAATTTTTAATAATTAAATTATTGCTGAAAATAATTTTCTTTCAATAAATATCTACTTCGTATACAAAATACGTGGCAAAATTTTTGCCGAAAATATTTTTAAAATTAAGTCAGTAGTGTTTTGTCTTTCATAATAAGTTTTCAGACTCAAGTTCGTTATCCACTGATGTTGTTAAAAAAAAAAAAAAAAAACAAACTTCAATATATTTTATAATTTTGTGTATGTTTTTACTATTATTTCAAATATCAACTTCCGATTTATACCAATTTTTTAAAGGGAAGCATTTAAACTGTAATTTAAGAGAGTTTTTTTTAGATATTCGCCATTCCTTTGAAATCATTCAGTATGTCGAAATTCGGTCGTAATATCAGAATTAACCATATACTTTTGAAATCGACATTCCAGTAGTTTTCATTCCCACGAATCCATGGAGCCGCACCATATCGATTTTGATGTTTTTTTTTTTTTTAGAAAAAAAATATTTAAAAATATTAAACCTTAAAAAGTTCGTCTTCACCTCTGTCATTTAAAAATTTATAATATTGTATTTAGTTACACAATTAAATTAACATCTAGCCGCAGATAATTTTAATATATATAATTTACCTTTAATTACATACTGTAATTCAAAGTAATTTCTTTATTGAGTATTTAACGTTCGTAACTCATCATCCATTTTTACACTTGTCCACCAATCAAATTCTCTTGTAATGACAAATTATGAAAACTCATATATTTGTTTTTGGCTTAGTTTACTAAAAAGTAACTGTTTATTAAACACACTAATAATGTAGCCATTGTATCAAAAAAAAAAAAAAAAAAACAACAACAAAATTTACCAAAAATGTCTCTCTATTTTAAAATACAACAAAACAACAGAAAAAATCTACCTATAGGCATGAGTTATAGCTAGAGAGACTGCTTTTTAGTATACTAAAGCTCTTTTCGAAAGAGAGAGAGTAAGAATACACAAAAATGATAAATCAAATAGAGAGAGAGAAAGAGATCTCCCACAAGCAAATCAGTTTGAACAAGCAAAAGAAAAAAACTATGCAAAAATGGCCTTTTATTACAAAAAAAAAAAAAAAATTGTATTAAAAAATGGTCAAGTCCCGTTATCCAGAAGTAATTTTATACTGAATATTTTTATGAGTGCTTTTGTATATTTTTTTACTTGTGGCCAATCACATATATTTTTATGCAATTACAAATTATGACAAAATTTTAAGAAAAAGAAATCAAATTCGGCTGCGTAGAGTCTTATAAATCATTCAGCGTGTTAGCCAAATATTCATATTTTTCACTTTCCACATTCTTCTTAATGAGTTTTTATTACAACACAAGCCATTAACTCGTCAAAAAAATTTTAACAAAACAAAGTATATGGGCTGTTTGTAATGTTGTAATTTTTGTATTCTCGAAGTCACTTGGTTTCTTACATGTTGTAAGCCAAGCTTATAAATAAAATAATTTAATTTTATTAAAGACTTATGCTCTTATCCAAAAAAAAGCTGACGTAGACTTTAAAGTAAAATTCATGAAAAAATTATATGAAAAATTTCGATAACGTTGACTTTAAAATCTACGTTAATTTTTTTGGATAAGGGGGTTATTATTTATGTTTGTATAATATTTGCTTAATTTTTATTTTTATATATTTTCAATTATTTTTACAGTAATGCCTACAATATGGGCCTACATGTTTAATGAATTATAATTGCTCATTTATTTGTGTGTACATTGGTCGTTTAAAATAATTTTAAATATTAATTGTAAATAATAATTATGGCTAGACAGACAACAATACTATTGCATACTGCACACAGTACTTGTTCTTAGTGTGAACATAATAGGTATTGTTAGGTACACAAAAATATAATAAAGTCAAATTAAATAATAATTTTTAAACACATTTTAAAATGTAACATTAATGAAAAATAATTTAATTCTGTGATAATTTTGTGTATGTTTTTAAATTGCATTTCCTTAACAAATTATTTTTATTTCGATGTACGAGTATGTATGCTTTACAGGTTTTTGAAAGTGACTTGTAGTCATGTCTTTTATAATAGATTTTCGCAATTTTTTTTTTTAAACTTACTAGTTAGTGTTTTGGAAAAACTTTTAAATAGTCGCGTTGTTACTAAATTTTAAAGTGTGTCTGGTGAAATGGACTGTAATATGTCCTTAAAAATTCATTTTCTGCACTTGGATTTCTTTCCAGACAACCTGGTCCAGCTCACCGATGAACCAGGTGAAATCTTTCTCTAAGAAATGATTGCAAAAATAAAATAAAAATGATTTCAAAATATTGCTGGTCACTTCATTACAAACATTTTTCAGTAAAATGGCCAAAAATTTTATTTCTAGAAAAAATTTTATTTGAATAAAAAGTTTAATAATCTATAAATTTTTAACGGATTTAAAAAAAAAGGGTTATTCGAAAAAAATTCAAAACTTGTCGGGTTTCTTTATAAAATGCTTCTCTAAATTTGAAAAATGGTGAAGACAATTAAAAAAAAATTATTTTATATCTCAAGTTTACCTAAATTTCATATATTGAAGCCATTCAAACTGCTTTAATATATTCTTTCTAAATTCGCTGAGAAATTTAAAATTGCTTGATACTGAACTAAGTTACTGGTTTACAAGTGCGTAAAGGTTTTTTACCTTTAACTCAAAATTCCCAAAACAGATTCTTGTTGTACTCGACAGCATCTACCAGAAAATTTATATCACTTCTTAGGTATTTGCACTTAATTTTTCTTTGTTATTGGAGCAGCTATTCCAGCTTCTAAAAGCTCTTTTTTAAAGTTTCCCAACTTTGAATGCTGTTTAATTTGAGAACCCTTTTAACAGCTGATAGTTGTTTTTTGTTTAGTTTTGCTGGAGATTTCATTATGGCTAAAGCAACACTTGCAAAATGCTGAAATAATTAATGGAAAGAGTGGTTTTACTTTTCAAACTTATCCACACAGTATGCGCTACAATTGATTTACTCAAAGAAACTTTTGATGAAAAACAGTTTCACGTAAAGGTAAAATTAATTTTCTACCAAGGTGGTGTGACTTAAAACCACTGAATTATTTTCTTTGGGGCTATGTGACACTTCTCTGATCTGTGGAAGACACCAATACGATGTTGATGCCGGTAGATGATTATAAGCGCAGATTTTTAAATTCTGTGCGATTTACTAGTCTACATCTCATTTACAAAAATTAATATACCAGCTAATTAACAGTCAGGAGTGTAGTGCCTAAAATTTTAGGCTATGACAGCATGATTCTATTTCGCACATTTTGCTTAAAAGAAAAGACTTCAACGCATATTTAGAAGTGATTTCTGCCAGACGCTTGCTCAGCAATTAAAATTTCAGTTGCCAAAATTGTGGCAAATATTCTTGTTGTTGTTACATGTTGGGTTACTTTTAAAATACAACCTGATAGCTCCATATATAGAAAAGTTGTAAGTTATATGTCGCGATTATGCCCATTTTCTGATCATTTTTCTGGATACTTTTTTATTAAAATTTTTTTTAAAGGACGTAATTAAGTATTAAGTGAGCTGTTATATAAGAAAGTTTTATATATAAGTTCTTTTAAATAAAATGAGCCAACATTAAATCTAGTTAGATGGTGTCCTAATATTACTTAAATTATCGTTAACTAATTTTTTAAGGGGACTTATATCACTTTCAAATATAACAGTTCAAATAGTTCTGCCAGAATTATAAATGTTATATCTGTGCAAATAATCAAAAACCAAATTGGTTCACAAATATCCTCTTTACTCTATATTGTGTAGAAATGAAAACACCTCAATAGCACACAAAAGTGTGGGTAAGAGAAAAGTTTATGTACAAAAGCCTAATTTTTATATATTTATATTTTGTCCAAGTGAAATCCCAACGCACAGATATGTGTATATTCTGTTTCTAAGCACATGAGGTTTGTATGGGCATAAAAAATTATTTCTTACGTTATTTTAGGACGAATTATCATGTACCGAAAATTCATTAAAATTAGACAAGTTTGAAATTCTTTGGGAAATGAAAGGGATAGGAAGATTGGTTATTAAGTTGACTCTGCTATCAAGATCTAGACTGTATATACTATGCGATCAAAAATAAGTATTCCATAAATTATATGCGTAATAATTAAACAAAAAAAAACATAAAAATTTGACATAATTTGTTGTTTTATAAGTTTTCACTTGAGATTTTAATTATTTTATTCAAAATAAATCAATTTGCTTATAAATATTATGGAAATAAGTATTTTATAATTTTTTAATTTCAGTAATTGTTTGAAATATGTTTGATTTCAATTTTAACAATTTTTATTGGATTTTGCAATATTTACTTAACAGAAATACTGCAGCAGAAATAGAAGAAGAGATTTTCAGTTGTTGGCTGGAAAAATTTTTAATTTTCCTAATGGCAGCCGCAGTTTTATTTGGTTTAGCAACAGTTTTTTTTTTTTGATTTTACGTTGAATATTGTTAATTTTTTTTTTCATTTTGGCTTAGTTAGATTTTTGTCGTCTTTTTTTGTTTTATTTGATTTTCAATCTAAATATTTTATTAGTTTGTTTTTACTGCATGGCTTTTACACACAGATATGAAATGTTGCCAATATCCTGCAAAGAGGATTTTTAGAATTTGTAACTGCGGCTGTGTATGTTTTGCTTTTATTCCATAACAAACCAAAAAATAAAAATTATTACATTTAAAAAAAAAAAAGAAAGTGACAAAAAATTAAAGCCTGAAATAATAGTTGTGAATTAAATAAAAAAAAACCTTTTTAAGGTAAATATAACGTTTTGCAGGAAAAAAAAATAGAATTGGGGCGTGAAAAAGTAAAATTAAAAAAAAAGTCTTAGTAAAAAAACTTAATGAATATACGAGTACATAAATATTTTTCATTGAAAATAAAAAAAATATTTGATTTGATAAATCTTTTTTTTTATGTATAAAGAATATTTTACAATAATGTGTATGATATCGATTGTGAAGATATGACTCCGAAGCCTTAACCAAACTGTTCATTTAAAAAATACATGAACATAACATGGTTTACGTTTTTGTAATTAATCTACTCTCTATTTCGGTCTCAAATGAAAGCGAAAGAAAATCAGTAACTGAATATCGATCAAAAAGTGAATGACTAATCGTTTTCTTAATATACAACATGTTATCACAACAACAGTTTTATAATATAATCGCGAATATAAAAGAAAAGCCTTTGAACTATAAAAAAGTACTCTTTAAAATTCAACCTGCACTACTTAACCTATCGACAAAATATATAAAAAACATACACAAATTTAAAAAAAATAAATTTAAAAAAAAATTCGATATTATTAGGACCTTGAATAAGTTCTGGTTGTTTCTTTTACAAAACAAAAGCTTTCTTTAAATTATAAGCAACAAAAATATATTACATTTGAGTCGTCTACTTGTAATACTGTTCCAAGTTCTGCTAACGTTTGACTTCGGCTTGCCGCTGTAATTCAGATGTGTATATTAGCCTTCTACAAAAAATTATATATTTAAAAGTTTTTTCTTTTTTTTGTTGTTGTTGTTAAATAGCTCACAATTTATGCAACATACTGCAGCTACTTTTTCTTACTAATCTAAAATAAAATTCTTTATTCTTCCAACACAAAGTATAAGAAAATTTAGTATTAAAATTTGCCAAGAGATTACAAATGTGTAAAAATTTTTACTTCTTAAAGGATTATTTTACATTACTCATACCTTCACATCATTCAACAAATTCCCCTTGGATTTTGCCTTCATTGCATTTAATATTTTTCTGTCTATTGTCCTCGTATTCAAAAGTTTATAAACTTGTCTGCTGATTGTCTGCTAAAATGCGAGTGGGTATTTTGTAATGAAAAGTATGTGGGAAAAACAAAAGAATCTTTTTAAACTTTGCAATGTTTTAAAAATTTCATTTGTGCTTTAGTTTTTCTGCTTTATTTAAATAAATTTAAAGAGATTAGATTTGTTATTGTGAGTAAAATATTGCAAATAATAAAAGAAATAAATTTAAATAAAAGTTTTTTTTTTTTAATTTATTTAGCAATGAGCGGATAGAAAATATGTATATCAGTAATTAGAGTATTTGGAATTTTAATTGATTTCAATTTAAAAAGTCACTTTTACAACACAACAATAAATATTTTGTACAGCGATTCTGTACAGAGCAAATTGACTAAACATGGTAATGAAATGAAATTTTGACATACATAAAAATAATTGCTAGATTTCAATTTTCAATGTATTGACTACATTGATTTATAAAATTTATTCACAACAATGCATGGTTTGCATGCTTTTATAAGTTAAGCTATTAATTTTGGTTTTTTTTTTATATATAATATATACCTGTGTGTCCAAGTAGAACTTTCTATATAATTGCATGCTTCTGATCACTTGCCAAAGCACAACTGGAATTAAATTTAAAGTCTTAATTGGTTTCAATTAATTTTCTTTAGTAAATTTCTAAAATACATTTAGTAAAGAACTCAATTTTTATTTCTTCTTTTTTTTTCAAAATCCATTACAGGAAAATAAATATCTGTTACAATGTTAAAAAAATTTACTTAATTACTAGAGTAATTAGTATGGATTTAAAAGAGAAAAACCTCAGCAATACAAAATGCAACATCATTGAAAAGAAACCAAGAAAAACGCCACTAAAGAGCACCAAACATGCAATAGAGTTTCAATACATTTCAGTAGACGAAAGAAAAATTGTTACTATAACTACAAATATTTTAAATAAAAAATAGTACTAATTAACTGCTTGAATTGATTTATGACTACATGTAAATTTTAAAATATTTATTTGTTGCACAGAAGAATTTCATTTAATTTAACATGAAGTTAAGGAAAAAGATTTTAGAGATAATATAAAGACTAATAGAACTTAACAAAAGAGCTGTGAAAGCAACTATCAAACTGGGCTTACTTCTTAACAACTATGATACTCGTAACTAATCACTAGGGCAATGAAATTCATGCACTAAAAATCACAAAATATGCAAACATAAAATTAAGAAATATGCATTCAAAATTTATTTATTTAATTCATAGAAACGTAAAAACTTTTAAATGTAAAATTTATTCTATTTGGTCTTAAAACTGTTTTAAACATTGAAAATGTTCGTTCGACATCAACGGAAGTAATAAATGCATATTTAAAAAAGGTCAACTACTTCATTGTCTATTGTCAATATTTTCTTTACTGAAAGGTAAATTAAATTTACTAGCAATTTCTTTAACTTCTTTAAATCCAAAACTGCCTCAAGTTTGGCTTTTATTTTTTTCGAATTTGACCTTTTACTTTTACTATTTAAATGACGGCATCTAACCAATATGCAATTTGGTCATTGTTTGCTTTTTTGAAGCGACTGCCTCTTTTTGGTTAAAACTGTTTACCACATTTTTTTTGGCAGAATACACAGCTGTCTCCAACTAGGAGTTTTTATAGTTGTAGTAATCAACATATGTGGTACACCTTATTGTTATTATAATTTGCACCTCTCTATTAGGCAGTCTCTTCTGTGTCCAACCGGTATATACAGGGTGGGCCAAAAGAAACCAAGTCGTGTAAAAGTTTAATAACTTTTTTGTTTATTAATTTTTTTTTATTTTTTCTTTCAGTTTATATAGACAACACTTGGAGAATTAATAATGGAGAGGTTCACAACTGAACAAAGAGTTTTCAAGAGTTGGCCAGAAATGAAATCAACTTTATTGAAAATTTGATTATGAGTGATGAAGCTCATTTTCATTTGAATGGCTTTGTTAACAAGCAGAACTGTAGGTTCTGGGGTTCTCAAAATCCAAGAGCCATTCATCAACGCCAATTGCACCCCATCAGGTGTACAGTATGGTGTGGGATCACATCTGAAAATGTCATTGGGCCCTACTTCTTCGAGAATGAAGATGGAAGTGCTGTAACCGTAAATGGAGAGCGGTATCGTTTTATGATAGAAAATTTTTTACGTCCTGCTCTTGAAAACAGACCTGGTATGTGGTTTCAGCAAGACGGAGCCACTGCCCATACTGCCCGGGACACAATGACACTTTTAAGTCAAATTTTTGGAGACCGAATAATTTCTCGAAATTCGGAAATTATTTGGCCAGCGCGATCGCCAGATTTGACAGCACCCGACTATTTTCTTTGGGGTTTTTTGAAGGAGCGAGTGTATGTGAACAAGCCAGAACTCAATCCTTGAACTCAAGGCAAACATTGTTGCAGAAATTCGAACGCTACAGCCACAAGTTTTGAAAGATGTTATGGAAAATGCTCTAAAAAGAGCCCATCAGTGCGAAGCTGAAAACGGTGGTCATTTAAGAGACATAATTTTTCATACTTAGTGTAAAAATATTTCCATTTTGTATATTATATAATCTGAAAGAAAAAATAAAAAAAAGTTAATAAACAAAAAAGTTAATAAACTTTTACACCCCTTGGTTTCTTTTGGCCCACCCTGTATTTTATAAGTCCCGTTTTACAGACCTAACGTTAGCTTAAGTATGTAATCAGTGTGTACTTTAAATAATATGTATACCCAGTAGCGTTGTGTAGTACCTTAGCGTAAGTGACATCATTGTACATTATATATTTATACACACACACCCACGTAGTGATATTAATATTGTTAAGTTCGGCTAAGCTTGAAATAATAAACGGAAGGCAGTCTATGTTGAGTTAGTTGTCTTTATAGTTAATTTTAGTAGAAGGTTCAAGTCTATTAATTTTTTTTTAAATAGTGAAACACGCAAATTTGACTTTAAAAATTTTTTTTACCATATGACATCAATTAAATCTATTGTATCAAATTGATTTCTAAATTCTTTAGCCGCATAAGCTAAGCCTGACACATATAATATTTTTGGGTAGAAATATATACTTGAAAAAAACCCTAAATCAAAAGTTTTCTAACTAGAACTTTTGCTTTTGAGAGAAAATTTTAAATAAAAAAGTGCTCTGTTTTACAAAATTTATTTTATATTTAATAAATTGACCACCTAGAAAATGTTAGTAGCGTGACATAAAGGACATTTACTTTAAATGAAATAGCATCTTGATACTTGCAGATTTATTACTTATTTCACGCTAACACTATATTTGAAATAATGCTTGCAATCAATAAAATAAAAGTAAAGCTTTACTACTTATTTTAGTAATATAACTTAACCGTAAAGAAATAAAATATATAAAAAGGAAATTAATTGAATTAAAAGTAATTTAGATAGTAGAACTAAATCTAGCTAGTATCTGAAATCACAAAAATTTTCTAAAGAAGACGAAATTTTTTTTGTTTGATTTATTTGGTTTTAGTTAAGAGTAAAGTTAAACTAACTAAATGTAGCGAATATACCAAAATCACCAAAACATATATCAAAGTCGTTTCGTTTTTGTGTATGCGCTTAAAGATGAAAACCAAAGAGATTTTTTATTAATGTTGTTCTAATTTATGTTAAAACACATGTTTCCTTATGCTAACGAGCGATATTAACTAAAGTTTCAAGCAGACGGTGGTGCTTTTGTGCTTGAATTGAATACTGATTGTTTTTCTGAATAATTTTTTATCTCAATATGTTGCTATCGGCATCTTATGGGTGGCGCTTATTGTTTGTGTCATTTTCTAATAAATTAGTTACATTTATTAAAAATCAATAAAACACATGCAAAGCCAGCAGAGAAATCACATTAAATACATATAGATATGTACATATATGTGTATAACAGATAAACATTAGAAACATTAGCCTATGGCATTTTATATACTCTCATGCACTCAAATGTACGTGTGATGTTTGTGAATGAATATGTTTGTTATTTATGTTTTGATGTGCTTTAATATACTCTTAGTTGCTGTATTTAAAATGTCAAAATATATTTTATTGGGCAATAAAAAGTGTTGATAAAATTGTTTAGTGATTTTCCCACTAAAAATTTTTAATAGATTTTCTAACAGGTGATATTTTGTTTTTATGCTAATTACAAGGGCCCATAATCATAGACATACTGAAGTCGGTATCTTTTTAAAAATGACTTTAAGTTAAATCTTATGAATAAAAGCCTACTTTTTTGTGACTATGATTATGGCCCAAGATTTTTGAAAGCATTTTTTAAAACGTTTTAAAACAAAATTTTTTCACATTTTTTTTTATAAAAAATAAACTTTTTTTAATTAAAATTGTTTAAAGAAATTTTTATAGCATTTGTTTGAAATAAATTTTTTGTTTCTTTTTAGAATTTTTTATAATAAAATTAGTTTTTATTTGATTGAAATAAAATATAGAAATAAAAAAGGTAAATATTTTTCATTAAAGAAATCTGCAGTAGAAATTGGTACAAAAAATTTTAATATAAAACAAATACAACAAAACAAATAAATTTATGAGAGAAAAAAATTCATAAACTAGTTAGTCTAATATTTTATACAAGCATTTCTCTCATAATAAACAATTAATTTAATAAATTAAAAAAAATCTCTAAATATAAAATTCATTTTCTATTTTTTTTTGTTCGCTGTACAAATTTGTGTTTTCCAATGAATTTTTCTGAAAACCTGGAACAATAATCTCTATAGTCATATACTTTTGGACTAATCACGCTCTTTTTACTCTCACGTTTACGCCCACTTTTGATAAAAACAAATGATATGGGTCCTTTGGCAATTACATGAATTTCTCTAATATATTTTACATATGCTCACATTATCTCATGGAACTTTGAACTGGCCATGCCCACTGCTATAACTTTTTAAAAAAATTTTTTTAGTAAATAAAATCCTATCTTATAGTACACTTACATTGAACGTAAATCTATTAGATTTGATATGAAATCTCTTTTTAAATCTATGCCTAAACGGCATTACCATTTTTTTGACATATAATAATATTTCCTTTTCGGAACAAGAACCAACTGCACTAAATTTTATATTAATATAATAAATAACACTTATAATTATTTTGTGTATGTATTTCCATCCATTTTAAATAATTTTTCTTTATTTTAATGTGTGTAATTTAATTTTATTTTTGTTTGTTTTTTTTTTTCATCAAAATGTCACATTTTCTTGTGTAGTGTCGTATTTTTTTTGGGGTATTAATAACAAAACCATAGTTATATGACTAAGTACACTAAGATTTTGAGTAGATTTAGGCAAAATCTAGTAACAAACTAGATTTGGTTTTGTGTGGGAAATCTAGTCAAAATGAACTAGATTTCGTTCAAAATCTCTTATGAACTAGATTTGTCTTCAGTGTGAATTTTTATAGAAGCTAGTACATACACTCTTTATACTTAAAGGGAGGTTGACATCTACATTTGCTCATTTCTTTCTTTTGAATCAAAGAAATTTAAAAGAGTCTTTAAATGCAACATATTAAATTATTTGGAATTATAAAGTTTTTTCGTGCTGAATTGCAATTTAATTTAACAAAACTTGGGAGTAATCCACTAAAGATTCAAAGTAGCATCTGATGAAACAGCTGTATGCATATGCTTTCTTTCTTAGTATTTATTGCACTAGGTAAACAATTTATTGAGATTTTTCATAATAATTTGAAATTAAACATGAATAAAGATTTTATTTTATTAGTCTTTAAATGATTAAAATAATATATTTTAATTGACTGAAATTCGGTACATAAGCTCATTATATTTTAAGGAAGGCTACCACCTAGTTCTGGACTGATCACGCCCACTACTACGTTTACTTTTTAAAAGAAGTATTTAAAATAAAATGAGTGAAAACAAATATGCCGAGTTGAATATGCTTTAATGTAACAACTTATGTTTTTTAGCATTTGTAAATATTGTTGCAGTATATATACATACATAGATACAAATGTGCATAAATACTTTGATTTCTCTAAGAGATTTTACTAATTTGCAAATTAACCATAGAATATTATGAGATGGCACGCGTATCATTTTAAAGAAGAGGTCGTCTAGATTTGTAATCTACCGCCGAAATACTCAGAAAATGTTTTGCATTATTTTAATTTTTTTTTAAATCACAGTGCTATTGCTCTGAGGAATGGAACACATATCATTATAAAGAGGAGGTCATCTAGATTTGTAATCTATTGGTCAAATACTCAAAAGTTACTTTAAATTATTTTAATTTTTTTTTAATTTCCTTATATACCTTATATACTGTTGCTCTAAAAGGTTTTTACCATTCCCCATGAAATTTGAGGGAAAAACTACTAAAAAACCTCTATCAAAATCTTGAATACTTGTGTTAGAATTATTTTTATTTTTCATAGATTCAGTGAAATATTTCAGAAATTTTATGAATTATTATTCTGATTAACTCGAAAAAATCTCTCATAATTTTATTAATAATTATAATGAACAGATTCATTAGTTTTAGTGAAGTTATCATGAATAAAACTCCTTCAGCGAGAATAAAACAGAACAGAATAAAACTTTTTTTAAATATGACAAATTTTTCTTTTGAGTAATAATAAATTTTAAAGACCTAATTTTTCAGTGTACTGTGTAAAATAAGGGTTTTACTGCACTTTAAAAGTTTGCACTTTAAAATTTAAAAAAGTGCAAGAAATCATATCACTTTTGTGGTTGAAAGCAAATTTTTCTGTCATTTACTTTTATTGCTGGTAAAGCTAAAAATAATTTACTTTTTGTTTTTCTTTTTTATTATTCGTTTTTAACTTTTAAGAAAATTTGCAGTTATTGGCTAAGCAAGTCTTGTATCACAAAATTCTTCTAAAAGATTTTTAAATAAAAGTTGTAAAATAAAAAAAAAATTTAAGTTTTTGTATCTCTTACAAAGAGCGCATTTAAAGAGCAAAAAAATAAGGGAACTATTTATTGTCTGTTCATTGAATTGACGTTTTTCTTAGCAAAAAATTCTATTTTCTATAGAAATTTCCCACCCAAAATTTCAAACTAAAGACGCATCTGTTATTGCTATTTAAATTGTAACCCTTTCTTAAATTACACTGTTAAAAAATGAGAAAAAGCAAAGGAATTTGTAAAATTACTTAAGAAACCAAATGAAAAGCTCTTTAGAGGACAATGAAATGTTGTCTTAGAGTGCAGAAAATGCAAAACATGCATTATTAAGCTGCAATATTTTATGGTATAAAATTAGAAAATCTTTATATAAAAAATTTATTCTCAGTTTTAACTTAGCATTTTGCTATGGTTGTTTGGTATTTTTCATTTTTCAGTTTTTTGTTTTGTCATAGAAAAAGAAACTCTACTTTTACAGAAGAAGTACTTGAGAGACATTCATGTATTCATGGCTTTCATACTGTATTGTTTTAGTTGTGCAAGACATTTGTTTTCTTTACATTTGTCTCCCTTTTTTATGATAAGCTTTATAGCGAATGAGACTTTTTTTTTAAATTGTTTGTTTAGAATTTTTTAAATTCCTTCACACTTGTTTGTAACAACTCATTTGACTGTTTTATAATATATTTTTTTTTTGGTATTATTACTTTTGTTTTGTTTTTTTTTTGTATTTCTGTTGTTTGCTTATTGCACTTGTACTTCTTTCTAACTCATCTTGTAAGCCTTTATCGTTCACGTATTTCTCTTTTACTACTGCTGATGTTTACATAAACAAATGAAAATTGGTTTACAAAGTGTTTCCTGGTGCCTGCTACTTGTTTTGGTACACGTTGTTTTATGTGACACGATATAATACATTCATCGTCCGTTTAAGGTTGGGATTTGTTTGTTACGAATTAATAAAGAATTTTTTTTTTTAATTTGTACCCAGCGGAAGTTTACAAGCAAGAACATGTTATTGTAAAAGGAAGAAAATTGAATAGAAACAAAACTCAGCTAGAATTGTAGCCAAAGGCATCAAATTAATTTTGAGAAAGACTTCGAATACCATCGCAAGTTGAATATTTAAGTTGTACAAAAAAACCAACAAAAATTTTATTAACGACATTCTAACGGAAGAAAGTATCTCTCCATTACAAAAGGTGAATTATATTTTTGCCTAAGAAGACACCACACACGCATATGATCACCGCAAACATAGTTTGTTCTTCTCAAAAATATTACTATTAATTTGAACCATTTGATTATTATTATGATCATGATAAACATGTTTCTAGTTAGTTAGTTTTAATCATATTCTCTTTACCGTCATATTTAAATATATTTTATTTTATACATAAATATGTTTATAGTAAAAATTTTACGATTACCATAAATATAGCATATCGAAATTGAATTGTTTTCTATTCTGCCTCTTTTGCAAAACAATAATTAAAATAAATTAAATTAAAAATAAAACAAAGACTTGATATTTGTACCTGCAGAGGTTGTGTGACAAGTTAATTTTGCTTAAATAATTGCATAAGTCAGATACAGTTAATTAAATTTTTATAAATTCAAGCCCCCTGTATAATATAATAAATAAAAATAATTTTATAAAAACATAAAAGTCAATAGAATACAAAAATTTTTATTTACAAAAACAAAAAAAAAATTATTATAAAAATGTATAATTTTTTATTTTTTTTTTAAATATTACAAATTTATTTGTAAATATTTATTTAATATTTTTAATTAAAATAATTTTTATTTTATCTGCCAGACTGGAAATTTATCAATTCAGCACTCTTTCTCAGAAAAAAAAATTCACTTTAATTTGTTTTTTGTGTAAAAAATAACATCCTCCCTTTCTTATACTTTAAAAAATTATATTTTTAAAACAATAAAATTAAAACTATTGCTTAAACAAAAAAAATTTTTTTTTGTTTTACTAAAAGCCACACTCGACAATCTAAATCTGTTTAAAAAGTTGATAAAAATTAGCAAAATATATTTTTAATTAAATTGAATTAAAAAACAGAATATTTATGTAGAATAAATTGCATAACATTCATAATGTTGTTTTAGCAAAATTATATTACCAGTACTTTTATCCATCAATCTTAAAAAAAAAAAAAAGGTTTTTGTTATTACATTTACGAGTATTATGCAAAATCCATTAGAATAAACGGAAGAGATATCCAATATTTTATTTAATGACTTTAGCAGACCACACCATAGATACTCATATGGTAAAATAGACAGTTTTTTTATTTGTTTGCAAAAATCAAACTAAAGTTTATGACATTGATGATATGATATGAATATGAGTTCGAGAAATGTGTGTAATAGGTATCTGCCCGATTCTGCAAATTAAAATCGAGTGAGTTTTGCGTTTTTATTTCGGATTTATAATAGAAAGATGTTCTCAAAATTTTGTTTTATAAACAAAATTTCATTAGATCCCAAAAACTTAAATTAAAAAAATTAAATCAAATTACAGAACGGTGGGATGAGTAATTTCGTAGACCTAAATACTTGCAGTAGTAGCTTGTGCTTTTGTGTTTAGAAATTAAATTTTTTTATTAAAAACTTAAAAAAACTCTTAAACAAATTAGGTTAAAACATAAAATGATGACAACAGGGCTAATAATTTACACACACAGTTATGTATACTTATATGCATATAGATGTAAACATGCTTATATTTATATGACGTTATAAAAACATTATAAATCACTACTCTTTAGAATTTTTTTTTTTTTGTTAAATACTTTGTTGTTTTATTTTAGTTGGTTTAGTTAGTTGGTTTTAATAATGGAATAGTGTGGTTTTGAACAAAAATAAAACAAAATAAAAATAATATTTGCTGTAAAATGTTTGAAAATAATGCATTGGGAATTTATTAAAGTAAATGACATAATAGTATTGCTTATTTACTTCAATAGTGTCATAACTCCAAAAAATTTACTTTTTAAGTTGATTTCTGCTATTTATCTGACTTTATATTCTATAAAAAAAAAACTGGAATAAAATATTAAAAAAAAAAAAATCTTGTTTTAACTTTCTCCTTTTTTGAATTATGACACCATACTTTGATTATTTAAAATTTGTAATTAACTGGATTAACTTAAAAAATTAATTTAAAACAAAATACTTTTTTAAATGTAACCGAATTATCTGGATTTAATTAAATAGTATTTAAAGTGGTGCTTGTTGCAATACTGAAGAATAAAGACTTTTTTTTACCAACTTTGCATTGTGATTTATTAGTGATAAGTAAATAAAGTAAATGATTTTATACAGACATTAATTTGCTTTTATTATATTCAGAGCTTCAATTCAAACTTAAATTTGTTTCATTTACTTATACCAACTAATTTGAAAGAAACTAAAAATAAATAAATTTGTAGTAAGTTGTCAAAGGAAATGCTATATTTATAAAAATAATAGTAAGTAAATATTTTAAAACCAGTAGTTTTAAAAAAGCTTAACTAAACATAATGTTAGTTACTTTTCCCATAAATTTAAACTGTTTTTGCAAATGTAAAATATTTAAGCGAACTAAAATCATTAATTTTATCAATATATTTTATCATTGCAATTGTCTTTTTAGGCAAAACATATTTATCTTTAACATTATAAAGACTTGTGCGTATGTCCAAGAAAGTCGCTGTAACTTGTGAACCATAAATTCATGGCAGTATTTTAAGTGTAGTGTAGATTTTAAGATTAATTGTTGTGCAACTTTGCTCAAGATAATTTTAAGATTCTAAAGAAAGATAGTGGGTAAAATATTTATAAAGCCGAATGTAGCAAAACAGGTAGAAAAAAAATTTTTTTTTTTTTCAAAAGTACATTAAAGAAGTAAGAAAGATGTCATATATTATTTAGAAAATAGATTTTTTAAGTAAGTTTGATAGTTGGGTTGAACAGGCTGCTCAAAGAAGAAATAGAAATACAAAAAAAAAAAAAAAAAAACAAATATGGTAGCAAATATACTACTAAATTGAGTAGAAAGACAGCGGTTTCTGAGAAAGAGATGGAAAGATAGTATAGTAAAAAAAAAAGATTGGAATTTCAGCAAGTTATTTTTCTGTTTACCTGTCTAGATATACGTCACATATACATTTATGTAGAAACGTATTTAGTGCTTTTTTAACTTTGTTGCATTACTCAAAACAAAGAAATGAATTTTTTCAAATATTTCATCAAAACATTTTTAGGGAAGTTGTAAAAAAACGATGCTTACCTAAAGTACGTAGATTGGAAATTTTTTAAACCACTTGCTTAATTTTAGTTCCCAATAAATAATCAAATAAAGATTTGTTAAAAATTTAAGTTTTATATTTAGTGAATTTTTTAAATGCCAGGGTTTCGGTGTTTTTCAAAATTCAAAAGTTATCGACTCTGATGATAACAAGAATACAATAAATACTCCAATCACATTAATGTTTTTGCTTAGGAAATAAAAAACTCAAAGCTTTTTCACTTGTATGAAACTAGGAACTAGATAAGAATCGAATTTATGATCCTTATATTGATAGTTTATTACACTATCCTCTAACCTATAAACTCTTCAGTGGTGTTGATGCTTTCGGGTGATACTTCATTTTAGAGTAATGAAATCTTTTTAGAGGACTAAAATTTTAGAAACATTAAAATTGTTCTTATAAAATTATTTAGATTTTAGCAAAACTTATTGGTTTCATTGGCATCCCAGAATTATAATAATAAAATTATGGAAATAATTGTGACAACAAGCCAATTTTTTCTTAAGTCGAATAAAGTGATTTTTTCTCTTTACCACGGATTTATTATTACACAAAAACTTTGTTACAGAGAAAAGAAATATTTTTCATTTACCTTGTTCTTCAATAGCAAGTATGCCAAAAAGGGAATGCCAATACATATTTTGATATTTGGACTAATAACTCTGGGATTCTCTCTTTATCAGAACATCGGCCTTATAATTGACTTCAATTATCCCATGGTCTTATTTTCACTTTAAAAATAGTGGCGTATAATCATAGTCACACTTAACTTGGTATTTATTTTTTTAAATGATTTTAAATTCATGAAATTCTTATTAACAAAAGTCAACTCTTAATAAAAGCGTACTTTTTTGTGACCCATTATTTTTCACAAAATTTTCTGAAAATCATTTAAAAACTCATTTAATGCAGTTTCGTTTTAAACAGTGATACTACTTTCTTATTTAAGTACTTTTTTCCAAGTAAAATTGTACCAACACTTGTCATCCCTATTATATACGGCTTTGGAGCGGTACACTCAGAAAACAATTTTGGTTGTGAGAAACATATTTTGGTACCAGTAAAAATTTTGTGGTTGTGTCAATCAAAGTTCAACAATGAAGCCAAATTGATTTTTGCACGATCTCGCCCAGCCCTTTACTTTATGAGTGGAATTTCTTATATTGTAATTAGCAAAAATTTTCAATTGCAAAGCGAGTAAAAGAACATTCATGGGGAATCTGAAGACTAAATCAGTAGGCGAAAAAGTGGGCGTGGGCCATCCAAAAGTATATGGCGAACTTCCTTGCATTTTAAGATCATTGCTACAAAATTTCAGAAAACTCTGTTGGTACAGTAAAATTTTGCATTGTAAACAAAAAGATTTATATAGATATTTTAAGCTATATTATCGAATTTGCATTGACAGTACTTACAAATTCTGCTGTCACTCTTAAATTTTTTAATGGATAAAAAATTCGATGCTCACAAGCGAAATTTTTTTCTCAGTGTCCTTTTGTTGGCTGATTGCTTGCACTACTTGTGCTATATTAAAGCATAAAGATGTTGTACTACATACACACATCACTCAATCTCTACATTCACATATTTTACCATATGCAGTCTAGTGGAATAGTGCACCTCCTCTCATAAAATCATCACCTGACTTATGTGTGGTTAAGTGTTAAGGTTATTGTAGTTGCCCATAAGGTATGAAATATGTCACCTTTAAGAAATTATTTTAACAGCAGATAAGAAGGCATTTACAAATAATAAAAAAAATCAGTTTCTTCTTTGTCATATTCACAAAGTTGAGATTAATATGAGTTGTTAGCAACTACAATTATTACATTAACTTGGCTTTAATATTTTGCGATATAAATCAATTTATAAAAAAGCATTTCAGAAGAAATGTTTAACAAATAATTAACATTTTTTAAAAGCAGCATATTTATTTTGTTGTTTATTTTATATTATATTATTATATGACTACAGACAAAGGTTTAGAATTTATACTTTTGCTGTTTGCATATAATAACTCAGCTACTTCTACGCCTTGAGGATATTTAGCTTAGAACTTTACAAAGAAAATTGTCGTTTTTACCCGGTCTCAACTGTGTGGAAGTTGATATTGAGTATATAAAAATTAAGGAAATTTATTTTTTGATTAGCTGTTATTACCCGCTAACCCACATGGCCAGTATATTAAAAACGGCTTTACCGATTTTTTTTTGTGTTTCATTTATGTTTTTATTGAATCTTTCTATAAGAAAATTACAATAAGTATCCAAATTTTAACAATAAAAAAGAAAAAACCGATTTTAAAGATTTTTTATTGTATGCGTTTGGGTGTCCCCATGGATAACTTAGATTTATTAATCAGCTACAGTCAGAGAAACCGATACATATACCGCCGATAGCTCAACCTGTAATATGTGAATCTAAATCATTCAGGGCGACACCCAAACGCATACAAAAAATTAATTAAAATCGTTCAAGCCGTTTAGGAGGAATTCAGCAAGGATTTGAAAAAAATTTAATTTCTAGAACGACCAGTTTCAATGAAATCTCTCTAAAAAAAATATTTTGTACAAACATTTAACTGACATAATTTTAGCCAACAAAATATATATAAAATAAATATTTACCAATCGTAATGTGTTTTGTTACTTATTAAATTATTAAAATTAAAGTAAAAAAAAATAACTTTAGTTCGCAGTTTCTAGTAAATCATATACAATTAATGTTTCATTAAAAAGTAGTCTGCAACATTCATTAACTAAAATTAAATATTTATTCCAATGCTTATTGTTCTTTCTTTTTGCTTAATACATACAATTTCCAAAAAAAAAAGAATAAAAATATAAAAATTAAAATAAAATTTTATAGCCACCTTTCCTCTGTAAATGTTTTTTAAATGTTGTAATTATTGTATATTAAATAAAATTTTATTAAGTGGGAAAAGTTAGGCAACATGAAACGGTTTTCTAATGGATTTTAATTATTTATGAATTACAGAGGAAAAGAAAGACTATTAATGAACCAAAGAGTTTATGAATGTTGCTTAAAAATGCTGCTGATTTATTCATTTCTGTAGAGTAATAGAAAAAATGTAGCCATTAATTCTACATTTTCTTTTATTTTTGCTGAAACGGAACTATTCATAAATCAATTTAAATATTTGATTTGAAAAAGTCTGTTACAGGAATATAAAATTTTTTTTTAATAAAATAACATTTTAAGAAAGTTTAAATTTAACTATAACTAGCAGTGAGCGAGTGAGCTAAGAATTTTAAATCTTTCCAGCATGAGCATAATATACAGGCTGATTTGTTTAATTAGATAATGAAGGTTAAGTAACTAAGAAAAAGTCCTCAATATAAGCAGGAAAGCTTGTTTAAGCCAATTGAAAATTATTTTTCAATTGTAATGGAATACATTTTTAAAATATTTTTCGGAATCATAAAATTTAAAAAATTTTAATTTTTATTTGTGTTTAATTTCAATTTCTGTTGGATTGCAAAATGCATTATTTTCCATGATATTCTCATGGAAAATTTAAAAAAGTACAATAAGCATTACAAGGGAAGAGAGCTATTTTATTAGACGCTACTCTGAATCATAAATGGATTGTTCCACTTTTGGGTAAACATTTGAATATATATTTTGATTAAAATTCTTATTTAGTGTATGTTAAGAACATTTTTTTTTTGTTCAAACATTATTTTGAAATTTTAAACTTTAGGTTAAACAGGTCGCCCGAAAAGAAAAACAAAAGCTGGGCTCACTTGGGTCCTCTGACGTGGTCCCTTTGTGATAAATTTTAAACCTTGAAGTAGAAATAATATTTTTTTAAAATAAAGAAAAAGTCCGAAAACTATGACTCTGTGAGTAATAACGCGGAAGAATCAAAGAATTAGTGAGGAGAAGAACTAGAGGGAAAATTGTATAATTGATATCAGACAGTTAGGCAGAGCCGCTGGTCTTAGGTTTGCCATTGCAATGAATTGTCTGTCATCTGTGAACTAACTAGGGATCGATGACAACTTTACGTAGTGTTGAGTACCTGGTCCTAAGGGTTCTGCTGGAAAAACTTCTTATGCAACAGAGAGAAATGTAGCTTGTTCATTAGACTATAACAATACTTTGGCATCTTTCCTCGTTATATTAGCGAGAATACTTGGTAGTGTGCTTACCTATCAATCTTTAGGTAGCAGACTCGATTCCTATCCTAATCCTTCCCGTTTTCTTTAGACAAATAGATATTCCTGAATGGATTCAAACAAGCTAAACGCGTGGTAATGCTAGCTCGTAGTATATCTCACTTAATAAGAGAGATCTCTTAAAGGACTGGTTTACCAAGCAATATTGCCTTACATACTATAAGTGTAAGTTAAGTCAATTCAGGTCTTGTGGTTAACATAACGAAACTTCAGAACTTGTACTTTGTGATCGTCCGGCCTTAGGGTCTCGTAAGGCAAGACTTTCGAGAGACTTTGTGTTGACTAGTAAATAGAAAATTATAACTAGAATGATAAGCGGGAGCAAGTCATCTGGTCAATGTGGCCAAAATAGATCTATTGTGACAGCAAGAGAAAGGTAGGAAACCTCTCATGTGAAGCTTTGATCTGGTACAGTGAGTCTGCCTGGTAACAGTAACAAAAGTAATTTTTGATTAAATTTATAGCTTCCAAATCAATAGTTTTAATGCGTCTGATATTATCTTGGGTGCTCAATGCTTTGACAATGATTTTTCTCCTGGAAGAACTCAAAATTTTGGCAAGACTTTAGTTCCCAAAAGTTGAATTTCTCTGTAAAAACCAAAAAAAATAAAAAAAAAATAAAATATTAATTTCCAGAGGAAATTTTTCGTCATCAAAGGGTCTTGAGTTTTCTCCGATCATTTAAGAATATATAGTTTTTTATACAAAGAACTTTATTTTTTAATTTCTTAATGCAGTCTACTGGCAGATTTTTCTTAAAATGGTTAAAAATTAGTTGAATATTTATTTTCCAGCTTTGAGCATCAGTCTGATTAGTAGTCCTCTATCATGTGAATTTAGAAAAATTTTAATTTAAAAGGAAAAGTTGAAAAGATGTGAAAGCCAAGGTGATGCTACTAAGTACTTTTGATATGACTTAAAACTGATACGTGAACTCCTGTTATTAACTTAAAATAACTTTGTTTTATATATTTTTTTATTCGTAATGCAACGTTTTCTGGTATTAAAAAAAAAAAATTATAAAAATTAAATGTTTAAAATGGAATGCTTTGCTAACGTGTGATTGATTAATAATGTATTAATCACGCACAAAACATGTCAGGGCAGTTTTTTTTTTAATAATAATTAAAAAAATAAAATGAAAACAATTTCATTTTCCAAACGCTACATAAGCTTAGAAAGAGTAACCGAAAATAAAAAACTATATTAATAATACAAGTCCTTTGAAAATTACCAGCATGCAAATATTTAGACAAGTGTCGCAGATCGGATATTAAAGAATATTGTTACTCAGTAAGCCTTTAAAATAGAGTGAAAGAGACACATTCTCCCACCCACAAGTAATTAGAAAAACATTAAAATAAAATAAGAACACTAAGCTCAATATTTACAGTAACGCAAAAAGTGTGAAAGGATTTTGAAAAGGGTGTAAGCAATTGCAAAATTAAAATAAAAAAAATTTTAAATGATTAAATTCTTAACAATTTCAATTTAACAATTTCAAAGGACATCTTATGTAATGAACTCAAGTGTAAATAATAAAAGGATGGACTTTTTTTTATGAAATAGCAAAAGGAGGAAAAAAAGTAATTATTTCGAGCAGCTACTTAAAATATTTGTGCATTACAATAACAACAACAAGACAACATGTGCTTGTATATATGGCATCTTAATGCAGCATAAGCGTTGTAAAGAAAATAAAAGGGGTTCAATTTACACTGTCACATACATGTATCAAGTTATTGTATGCACAGCACAGAAAAAGGAAAGGTAAGGAAAACACACTTGATGAACGATGATGGATGGATGGGTTGGATGATAGCGTGCATCGTTCTATCATTCGCTTAATTGAGCGAAATCCTGTTTCTGGGATGTGTTATAAAACAACAGCTGTTTGATTATTATTTTTATACGTCAAAATGTAATTAGAATTGTCTAAAAAAATTTTTTTTTTGTTAAGCAATTGGTTTCTTTAAATACCAGCCAGCCCCTTTTTTCTCCTGCGGTTAACTGCAACAGCTTTATAAATTAAATTTTGGTTAGTAATTTACAATTTACTTATGCATTCAGCCATGCATTTAAATAACTTAGGCTGTAATTATTAATGAATTTTCTATTTCTATTTAGAAAAACTAAACAAAAATAAATCAATGTCAAACATTAACATCCTTTAGCTTATTACCGCAATATTTTATGAAAAAAATTAAAATCAATGATGCCCATAATTGTCACTTAGGCCACGAGTATGTTTGCACTCTTCTTTTAAATCACTCTGTATCCATTTTAAATTGAATTTTTCTTCACACAAGCAATGTAAAAATATACAAAAAAATGAAATAAAATAAAACTCATTCAAAACAAAAATTTATCTTCCTTGAATCGTTTGTTTATTTTTCATTTCTTTTTTTTTCTCTTTTTCACAACCAACATGCTTGAAGTTGCACTTGAGACTTAAAGGCAATTTTAAGCGCGTGTTGCCTCTTTAATGTTTAAATTAAATGCGAGGTTTTTTAAAGTTTACTTGTAGTTTATATACAGGGCAAGTATTTTATAAGATTTTTCATTTTCGTTTTCGTTTTTATTTTAATTTGTGGCTGCTG
This sequence comes from Thelaira solivaga, assembly GCA_947397855.1. Taxonomy (NCBI): domain Eukaryota; kingdom Metazoa; phylum Arthropoda; class Insecta; order Diptera; family Tachinidae; genus Thelaira; species Thelaira solivaga. The sequence continues at coordinate 14,864,045 of OX377611.1, read as the reverse complement.
TTGTTTGTAATATTCTTATAATAAGGAAATGTGTTTTATTAGATCTCTTTGTCATGTCAAATGTTTAAACAAGTGTGCTTTTAATTATTCGCATTTGAGAAAAACAGCTTGCACTTTTAAAACAGCAAATCATTCAATTTTAATGCTTCCGCTAGTCATACAAAAAAAAATTTTAAGTAATTTTGAACAAGATTTTTTTAATTCTTGTAAATTGTATGATTTTTATATTTAAGAAAAAAAATATGTTTCACCAAAAGACATTTCTTTTTTTAAATTTCCCAGAGCTGAAAACAAAATCATTAAAAATATGAAAATCTCTGGCCAAAATACTCAGAACTTACTTTGGACTATTTTTAAATTTTTTTTTCAGATTTCCATAGACCCCAGTACTGTTGTTATCAAGAATTTTGGCAGTTTCTGTTTTGAATCATAAAATAAAAAATACGAAGTATTAAGAAAATGTTAAAACACTTCCAAAAAGTTTAGAACCTACAGATTGAATTCCTTTTTGATTTTGGTAATTTTCATAGGCAAAATCGGGAATGGTACCTCGGCAAAGTTGGGAAATTTAAAAACCCTTCAAAGCAACAGCACTGGGGTATATGGAAATTTAAAAAATTTTTTAAAAATAATTTAAAGAAATTTCTGTGTATTTAGGTGGTAGATTACAAATCTAAACCACCTTCCCTTAAAACCTTATATATCTCATCTAGCACTCTTCTATGGTTCTTCCGGAAGTTACTTTGGATTACTTGATATTTTTATATACTCCAGTACTGAGTGATTTTAGCAACTTGCCGTAGAACCATTTTTAACTTGTATTTGGTTTTATTATTTCCCAAAGAAATTTTTTTTATTTATATTTTTATATCCAGAAATTGTTCTCTACTCTTTCATAAATTTTTTTATATATTGTTTTGAATTGGCATAAAAAAAATATATAATCCCGAATTTTTATCTTTTTTCCATATTTAAAAAAAATTTTTTTTTTAATTGAATCATAAAAGATATATAATCCAAAATGTTTACAATGACTTTAGTTGTTAGAATTTGTTTTCTACTTTTTTTAATGCATTTTTTTTTATAGTTTTTAATAATGTTTATTTTAGTCATGGCAATAAGCAATATTTTTGTAACATTTAATTCATTACGCTTGTTGAATATATCAGCAAATGACAATTTTTTTTATATGAATTTATGTCTATTTAACTGGAATAAAATTTGTAAGTTCTACGCTTTCTGGAAGTGTTTTAACATTTACGGAAAATTTTGTAGTTTTTATTTTATGATGCAAAACAGAAATTGCCATAACCCTTAAGAGCAACAGCACTGGAGTATATGAAAATTTAAAAAAAAAATTTTAATTATCCAAAGTAATTTCTGAGTATTTATGTGGTAGACTACAAATGTAGATGATCTTCCCTTTAAAATGATGTATGTACCATTCCGAAATAATTTATATTTCTTCCGGAAGTTGCTAAAATATTTCAGAGTAAAAGCACTGCGGTATATGAAAATTTAAAAAAAAATTTTTAAATGATCCAAAGTAATATCTGAAGGTTAAAACCTTCGTTGGTCTTGAGTAAATTTTTTTATTTAGTTAACGAAATTTAAAATATTAATTTTTTTTTAAATAAAAACGAGGATATTACTTGCATTCATTTAAAAAATTTATTGAATCATTTAAAGCGTTTTTGTTATAAAAAATATTTATTAAAAATGACTTAATTTCAATTTGAAATATTCGAGATTCCCTTTGATAACTTTGCCTAGGAAATAATTTTTTTTTTTAATTTATATTTAATTAAAACTTGTTATTGGTAATTTGGTAATTTTCCTAATATCTAAATCTATGTCATACAAAAAACCATTATTTCTTTTCAATTTATAAAATATGGAATGTGACTGATTACTTTTTGTGATTTTTCATTTTTAAAATTTTTTGTATTTTTCAATTGCTTTTGTTCAATTAAATTCATATAATTTAAATAATTTTTCTTTTTTTTTGATAAATTGATTTCATAATTTTTTGATTTAAAATCTCAATAAAAAAATCTAAAAATTCATTAAGAACATAAACAATCAATTAATATAAAATTTGTTGCTTTATTTGTCAGCAATGTTAAACTATAATCACTGCAAAATGAATTGTAATTCAATATTTTGAAAAAGCATAAAAGTTAAAACACGCACCGTAAAACATTTAACTTGCTTACAAGTATTATCTTTCAAAAAAAAAAAAAAAAAAAAAAAAAAAAAAATGGTATAAAATTTATTTTTACTGCCTCAAGGTTATTTTTATGTGCACAGTTTGTTAATTAAAAATATACTCGTATTTGCATTCATATTTTGTATCGAAATCAGAAATATGTTAAAAAAAATTAATTAAAAATCAGCATTGATTACATATAAGCAAAGGTTTATAAATTTTATTGTGTATTTTCGAAGCAATACAATTTACATGTGTTCAATTGTAAAGTATAGAGTGAGATGTTGTTATGGGAACATTTATTTGTTAGTTTATTTAAACTTTTTTTTAAATAAAATGAATATTTTATTAAGCTTGAGGTCTTATTTTATAAATTTATTTTTACATCGATATTTCACTCCAACGTGTGTAGTGTCTGCAAGCATAAACCAAAGTAGTAATAATCTTGTAGTAAATAATAGTTTATTTACAACAAAGTTTTCCCATTTCTCTTCAACTTAACAACTTCAAAAATCGATAGGTTAGTTTAAGTGTTCTCCAAAAAAATATAATTTTTTGATGTGTTACCTTTGTGATACCTGAAGAAGAGAGAAAAAAAAAATTGGTACTAATAGCGATAGAAAAATGTAATAAAAAGGGAATAAGAGGAGACCGAATATAAAAAATAATTCATTCTTTTCAGTTCATGACAATATTTCATCAAACAAATAAGAATATTTCATTAAATTAATGAATATTTAATTAAATTGATAAAATATTTCATTAGTCTAATAAGAAGTTGCCATTAAATGAAAGAAAATGAATTTTTATTTTAGATTATGGAACAAAATTCTTTCAGTGCGTCTGGATCTAAAGCGTTTGTTGTTTCTGTATAAAGAGCAATTGACAACTGCTGGAGATAGTACTCAGAAGATAAGGAAATATTGCACATTATTATTGAAAAAATTGCCACCTTAAATTGCATGTTTCACTGTAAGTTTGCTTTATAATTAAGTTCCATCTTTTAGTTAATATTTTTATTGTGTAAATTATAAAATGGTTTAATATAAAAACTACTAAAATGCCTTGTGGTTGTATTTAAAACTCATTCAAGCAATTAATTCTTTGACAGCAAGTTTGTAAGCTGCCATAGGAGTTTTTTATTTTAACATTTAATTTAAATTTATAGATTAAAATGAAGCCAAAGGATAAAGAAAATTAAAAAGAGGAATTTTTCGAAAAAATAATTTACCTGGTGTAGGCTTATACGAAACTATTATGTTCTTTTAAGATTGTCAAAAACACTAGTCTAGAAAAAAATTAACCACGAGCTCAAAAATTATAGCCTCAAGAGACCTCGGACCCAACCATTGCTATAAAAGCCCAGACCACAGATATTTCAACAAAATGTCGTTTAAATTATAAAATCTTAAAATTTCCTTTAAACTTACCTAAACTACTTTATTTAAATCTTCAGCAAAAGGTTTTGTTTTTTTTTTTTTTTATAATAGTTCAATAATCTAAAAATGTTAGACTTACAGACATACAAACGTAAGCAATAGTAAGTTTGAATTATTATAAATATTTACAAACAAAAGTTGAAGAATTTTTTATATCTTTCTTCAAAATGACAAATTACCACTGGCAATGATAGACAAATAATAGAGTAAACTGTGGCTTTGTTTAAACTTTTACATAAAAATGTCAGAAAACTTCAGACTTCTTCAAATGAAACATACAATCTCTGTTTTGCGTGTAACAAAAGAAAAATTTATTGAAAAAACAAGCCACAATGACATGTATGAAATATTGATAAAAATCTTTAACATGACAAGGAAGTGATAGTGTCACTGCAAAACTACAATTACTTGTATTAGTATTTGTAATATGCATTGGTTGCTTTTGTGATGTTGTGAAAATTAGCAAATTTAAACTTGTAGACAAATTGAAGTGACAATGTGTTGATCAAGAAACAAAAGTAAGAAAACTAAAATGTGAGGTAGGCAATCTTGTGAATATCATGGAAAACATAATTTTCGGGGCTAGCAGTGTTTGAATATTTTCTGAAAAATTCGTAGTTTTTATTTTATGATGCAAAACGGAAACTGCCAAAATCCTTAAGAACAACACTATCCACTCCCCACTCCTCAGTTTGCTGAAGTACCATTCATGATTTTGCCCATGAAAATTACCAAAATCAAAAAGGAATTTAATCTGGAAGTGTTTCAACCTAATTTATTATCCTTCATTTGTTTGACAAACTAAATTTTAGTTCAACCGATATACATATTGTAAACATTTCAGCATAACAAACCGTGCACCATAAAAAAGCAAAAAAAAAAAAAAAATATTGAAATAGAATGTGAAATATTTTTTATCAAATATTTGCATTATCTAAAAAGTTTTGTTGGAAAATTTTAATAATTTTTTATAAATTTGTTAAAGCCAAATTTAATAATTGCGCTCGTGTCTTTAATTTTTTATTAAATATTTATAGCTTCTAAGGCAATATAAAAATTGTGGAAAGCACCACTTTTTTTGGTTCTTTTTTTTAGATAAAAAATAAAAAAAATATTTCTGTATAAACACGTCCTTTTATTTTATTAAGAGCAAAAGAAAAATATATATTAAAACCAAAAATGAATATTAGAACCTATGAAGTAGTAATGCAGTTTAATATTGGTGATACTTTTCGAATTTATCCATTATAAGCCCAGATACGGACTGCAGCACAACCTGCCGCCACTTAAACGCATAAAAAAAATTCATTCCAATTGGTCCAGCAGTTTAGATGGAGTTCAGTGACATACTGTACATTATATATTTGAAGACTTACATCCGTGCATGCAAAGGTACATACATGTAAACTTTTTTGCTTTACTTGAAAAAGAAAATACTCCTAATGCTTGTAGAAGCTCGTCTACAGTACAATTAAAAAAATTATTTTTATTATTTAATTTTCTCTTTACAGTAACTGCCTGTTTAGTTTTCTCCGTAGCTAGAAATTGAAATCAAATTACCCTTGAGAAACACAGTATCACAACTACTATAATAAAAAAAGTAGAATCAAAACTGTTACTATCCAAATTTAAGATCTAAAAGAATATAATTTTAAGCAAAAAAATTTTTTAATCCAAAGATACAAGCATGATCTCGAGTGATTTCGAGTGGCTGTTTTGGACTGACAATTTTGGATAGCTAGCCATATGTTTCAAGCAACACGAATACTGTTGGAAAAACTTACATTTCCTTACACGAAGTGATTTCAAGCCTGAAAATAACACTCTCTATAAAAACTTACAAAATATTAAAAATAAAGTTTGCTTCGTTTTTCTTTTATAAATATTTAAAATTAATTTCGTAGACTATTGAAAGGAAGTGAAATGAAATAAAATGAACAAGTAAATTTGTTATTTTTGCATTTTGTTTTCAACAGACATGCATGCCCAAATGCTATTTTATGTTACCGGTGTGTATGATTATATCGTTACCATTAAACATTTTAATCAATTTTAATATTTATAGAGCTACCCACCATTAACTTTTGGCTGTTATTTTTAAAGCAGTTTATTTATATTTATTAATATTAAAACAAACTTTGAATTATTTTATATTGGGTGTGCCAAAAATTCCAAAAAATAATTTTCTTATAAATTGTGAAGCTCAACATATGAACTGTGTGATAAAGTAAATATAATAATTTAATTAAATTAGTAAGTAAAAAAAACCATAGCTGGAAAAAATCTATAAGAAAATCCAAGCTTTTAAATAATAGTGTTTGTAATACTAAAAGAATTTTGTTCATTAATTTAATGAAAAATTCAATTATTTTTCAACTAAAGAAATATTTCATTAATTCATTTGATGAAATAATTTCATTGAATCAATGAGAAGTTTTCAAAAAATTGTTTCAGTGAAGGCTGAACATAAAAGAAAATAAAAGATAACAAAAGAAAAAAGTGAAAGATAGACAGCAGTAGGGTAAGAATGGAAAATCAGTAGAAAGGAAAGAAGACTACGCAATAGATCTTAAAGGTTGCGGTGTGTTTACAAAAAATAACGATTAATATGACTATTTTATTAAGCTTCAGGTCTTATTTTTAAAAAATTTATTTATAGCTTCTTCAGGATACAAAAATTGGAGCGGAATATCGCTATAAAAATAAATTTTTGAAAAATAAGACCTCAAGCTTAATTAAATAATCATATTATTTAAAAGAAAAAGGTCAAATAAAGCTAACTAATAAAAAATAATGATTGTAATACCAAGAAGATTTAAAAAAAGAATCTGTCTTAACAAAAAATTAATTACTGCTTTTCACGAAGTTACGTAGAGCTCAATACTGGAGTTAACAGGTAGCGCTTTCTAAAATGAAGTTCATGCTGATACCCTAGTAGTGAGTAGAGGCAAAGATGATATACCACAGTCTCTTCCTGAGTCTTGAATTATCAACCTTAGACAGAAATTATTTTGTTAGTCCACAGAAACATATGTTCCAGAACTTTTTTTCAACAAAAAAAAATTATTTTGGTTTAGTTTTTGAATTTTTGAAAAAAAAATTATTTTAACTTTAAAATATTTTAATTTTAGTAAATTATTCGATCTTTTAAATTTATTATTATTTAATATTAATTAAAATTAAATTTTTAATTTTTCAAATTTAATAATTTTGCCGTATTAAATTTTATTTTATTATAAAAATAAATCTCCTTGAAAAAGACTTTCAAAAGAAAGTCAAAATATTGGAAAATTTAAATAAAAACAATTTTGTGAGATCTTAAGCTTGATTAATATTAAATAATAATTTAAAATATTTTTTCAAAAGTTTTCTTTTTCTAATTTCATATGAAAATTGATAAAACTTAATTTATAGTTCTTAACATCCTTGTTCTTGGAAAGAAAAAAATAACAAAAAATAAATTTTAATTCGAAATATCCCAAAATGTGATATTTTTTTTATTAAATAATTCGAAATACTGATATGGCTTAACATAGACCTCAGTAATATTGATTAAATAAATAAAAAAAATTAATTGAAGCCCAGACCTAGAAAAAGCATGATGTTGGTGATGAAAACGAATGTTATTAGCCGAATTACGAACGGTGAATGACAGTCTAAAGTGTTTTAGTTAGGAATGTAACCTATTTTCTAACGCTGTTTCTGTTAACGCTTAATTTTCAGGAACGAAATATGAGCGCTAAATCACGGCTGCCTGTACTTGTTAACTTTTCTTGTGTAGTTTTTGTGTTACCTTGTATAATTTAAACCAAATGGAATTTGTCTCAATTAGCGTTCATTAAAACTAGTAGTTCATGAACCATTGAAAATGTATAACAGAATTTAACTGTTATATCTTATTGCATTTTTAACACCAAATTAAGGTTTGCCTACGTCTGTTTGTCTGGCGTAGCTAATTTTATTGGATTTTTTAAAAGCAACTTATGCACAAATGATTATACTGGCAGTCACTATGCTATGCGGACCATACACAATTGACTGCAATGCTATTTTAATACAAAAGTATGGCAGCTTATAGCTCGCTTGTATAGCATATATTTTTGCCTTGATTGATCAATTAATTAAAGAAAATCAAAACCAATTTCATATTATTTTAATTTTTTTCTATTGCCAGAATTTAGGACTTAACTTGTAGTGAAAATTATGGTGTATAGGCAGCATTAAAATTTTAAAAGCAAGTTGTTGATTTTGTTTTTCTTTTTTTACTTTTGAACACTCATTTCAATGATGGCTTTTTTTTAATGTACATACTACGAACGTTATTGCTACTTATAACATTTTATTAACCTGATTTTGGTTGTGTATTAAAACATATAAACTTATTACTATTTTTTATTTTAATTTTGAATTCGTAATAGTTCTTTAAGTAATTAAATTTACTGCAAAATTCAGTAATAAAAATATGAGTTTGTTTTTTTTTTATTTTTGTGTAAATTAACTTAATTACATTTTTGTGATATGTTGAAGCTTGGCTATTATGAAAGAACAAATTAAATTTTAATATTTATGAAGCAAATAATTTTTGAAAAATATAAGTAATTTCTAATATATTTGTATAAAAATATAAAAGCTTTAAGCAAGATTAATTTTTATTAGTAAATCTACTTAAAAAATAATTTTGTGAAACTTTTAGCTTTCGCTGGCAATGAGTAATTAATTTTTGCTTTAATTTAATAAAACTGAACAGTTAATTATTATTGAAAGTTTGTATTACTTCATGTATGCATATAATGTTTTTATTTATCTTTGGTAAAGGCTCAACATTTTTGTGGAATTTTATGATGGCAAAATTACTCTACATAAACATATCATGTATTTATAACAATCTCACTTCACATTCATATTTTTAAAAATTTATAAATTTTTTTTAAACCATATTGTTCCTAGTGTTTTTATATTATTAATTTAATACTTCTGATGAAAGCTAAAATTACAATTATTAAAACTCTTTGTGAATTAAGGAAATAATAAAATTAATACGAGTATTCTTGTGTGTGGGTGTATGGGTGTATGGGTGTAGGTTTTACACATAATTTTATTATAATAAAAAAGGATGTTGACAGTGATATTGTGTCTCCTAAGCCTTTAGTATATTTTTGCAACTACATTTGTTTTCCTAAAGTAAAGGGTAATAATTTTAGCTGATAGATCTTTACATTTAAAAATCAAAAATTAATCTTTTTTATTGCTTAACTCCAATTTGTTGGTGAGCTAAATGCATTATTTTGGATTAAAAAAAATAGTAAGAAGGATAGCATATCAATATGAACTCAGACAATACTTTGAATCCTCAGTAGATTGCTCCAAACATTTGAATACTTATATTGTAAGTTCAATTGACTAAATGAGAATTGAAACAATAGGCAAATAAAAAAATGTTTATTAAAAAAAATCAACTTATTAATTATTTAAAAATGTTAATTTAAAGCAAGATGCATTCTGATTACACAAGTACCAATTTGCGATTTTTGAGCAGAGCAATTGAAATTTGTTTCTTACTTCCTTAAAATACTTGTAGTGCAATTGACTACTCAATTTTAAAGAAGCAAGTTTGGTTAAAAATAATTAGCCACAAAATTACTTCATGCAGCAATATCATCAAAGACGAGTACAAATTAACTTAATTGTGAATGACATCAAAAGCTGTGCATCGATTTTAATAAAATATGGCTCATTTTATTGAAATCTCACGACGCTTGTAGAAAACCCAATTTGAGACTTCTTTTTATTTACAAATAATTTTTAAAAAATTTAAAAACTCTAACTTTTGCTTAAACAAACTTTTTTTCTTCAAATTCCTTGAAATATTCTATTCTTATTCTTCTATTCTCTGAAAATATTGTCAGTATTGTCCACGACTAAGAAAAGAATAAGACAACATTTTAATTTCGCATAGTATCATATCATATCACAGCAATTAAAAAACTTAAAAAACAAACTTTAGTTTTTTAAAGAATTGTAATATGATCTTTACAGTTTCTGAGCTATCAAAAGACTTAAGTCACAAGCTTCAGTCTTATAAAGCAATAAAAGGCTTGAAAGATTATCGAAAAGATTGTGCTACAAAAAAATTTTGTAAGAGTTTTCATTGGAGTCCCTAGAGAATGAAATATTTTTAGTTTTTTTATGTCACTTCGTAAAGTGATTTTATAATAGTAAATGTAGTGAAAAACGGGCTTGTTAGAGCTTCAAATTAAAACTTCTTTGTTTCACATTAACTTTCTATCATATTTTCTTCTAAAGGGTGTCCCAACAAGAACGCAAGATTTAAATTTTAAATAAATGACTGATGCAGCAATTGCATTGTTTCTCTGGCTGTATGACATGTGGCGCCGTCTTGTTGAAAGCGCAAGCCCTCCTCATTAATTTCTTCAATTCTAGGCAAGAAAAATCTGGTTATCATTTCACGATACCGAACACCATTGACTGTTTGCGCTTGACCTGGCTCATTTTCATAAAAAAAGGTCCAATGGTTCCTCCAGCCCAAAAACCACACCAGTGGCACGTTGAGGATGCATTTGCTTCTTGTGAATCACTTGAGGATTTTCCTAACCCCAAATGCTACAATTCTGCCTATTTACGAAGCCATCAAGACGGAAATATGCCTCGTCACTGAAGATGATTTTATCGGCAAAACCAGCATTTTCATGTTGTCTCTCCAATACCCAATTAACGAACTCCCTTCGCTGTCCATGGTCATTTTTTACTAACCTCGTACCTTCTACTAGCAAACAATAACAATTGTTCAAATGTCAAACAATGACACTTCGAATGGCGCCAAATTTAAATCTTGCGTTCTTGTTCGGACACCCTTTATTTAAAGCATCTTATTTATCTTTCAAAGACGGCATACTTTTTGAAAAGCGGTTAATAAATCTCTAAATTATAATGGTTAAAGTATGAAAAAAACACATTAAAAAAATTTTTTTTTAACACTTCATCCACTATAACTTAAATAACCATTTATTAATTAATTTCCAAAAAGCATGCCTTCTTTGAAACAGGAAAAAATTTAATTTTTTCTTTATTCAAAAATAGTGTAATTAAGTATAAAAATATACATAAAAATTCAGTTGAGTTACATCTTTGGATACGTCATCATACGTATTTCATTAAATTTATTATCATTTACAACTGATTGGCTAAACTCAATAAAAAAATTGTTTACGAACAAATTGATAACAAGTTTTGGTTACATAAATACATTTTTTTTCTATAACAACAATTGACACTGTAGCTAAAGTAATATAAGAAATTATTGGCAAAATACTATCGTTTGTAGGAATGACTTGCTGTATACTGCAAGTCTTCTGATACAAGCGTTTGCATATGTTAAGATTTTTTGGTAGGTAAGTGTAAACCCAATTGATTACATTGTTGTATATTTAAAAGAGAAGATTGTTTCCAAAACAGATACAAAAAGCGATTGATTTTGATTAAGCGGTCATCAATTAGATTTGCAAGACTGGGCAGTATATTTTTGAATTAATGCCAAAAAATCATAAGAAATACCTCAAAGACACTTTCCATTATTATTTTTTATTTATTTATTTTTTTTTGTGGTAAAAATTCTTCCTTTGTATCAAATCTTTTATCACTTACTTTATCAAAGGCTTTTTAATACAAAAAGCAATAATTTTATCACTTAAAAAACTAAAAAAAAAAACTGTTTTAAAACGACTTCTGTAATAGAAAGTTATTTGCTAAAACCTCAGCTATTTTTCTTTTTGTTTTGAATTAAATTTACAGTACAATTTTGTGTTGTGTTTGAATTCGTGACAAAATCATCATAATCATGTTATGGAGAATTTAAAAAGGTTATAAGCAAAATTTAGAAAAAACCGTTAAATTTTGGGCAATAAAATACTAATTAGCTCTGTTATCTTTCAATTAAGTTAATTAATTAAGTCAAATATGCTAAAAAAATAATAATCAAATTGTGATCTGTAGCATCTCTCGATCGTTCTGAACACAAAAGATCGAAAGGATCTTTTTATGTAAAACACAGTCCAGTTAGATGGTCGAACGGACATGCAGTATATCAAGAATGATCTGATCCAGACTAGATAGCAATCGCAGCAGAGACTTATTTTGGCTCCAGAGAGAATAGGTGAGAAATAGGGTGGCAGCAATTACGGGCCACTGTAGTTTTGGCAAACCTGCGTGCAAAATGGTTTTACCATTAACTGACTACTGCAGTAGTTGTCAGTACCAAAAGGAACAGAAAACTGTGGAGAGACTTCTCTGCTTTTGCAACACACTGGAACTCAGCATGAGTTTTACATCGGGGAAAGCTACCTGCATCAGCTCACTGAGCTATCAACTTCTTAGGGCTGTGTTAGAAGTAGCCTTTGAATTAGTTAAAGACGGACACGTATTTTTTCTTGCTATTTTTCTAATTCTCCTTTCTATTGCTCAGTTTTTTTTTAATTTTACTTTTATATAAAAATTACAACCCAAGTGAGGTCCACTCTGTTGTTCTTACTCGGCTCCTGCGCAAGCTAACCTAACATAAATTAAAAATTTTCAATGCTGTTGCTTACATTTGGTCAGTTGGGTATTCACAATTTTAATAATATTTAAAATTGCTCTTAAAGGCAACACAAGTAAAAAAAAAAAAAAAAATAAAAAAAAAACGAGCTTTAAATGTTTTCCTCTGTCTAGACAGGTAGAAATGAAATTTACGAACGGGTTGAAACAATAATGTTTACTTGAGGAAATCACTTGATTTATGTTGCTCGTGTGAATGTATGTATGTCCACGTATGTGAACAGTGAAAGGCTTAAACAATTTAGCATAGTACAACAGTGGAACAGATATTTTTTGTCGCGTATGATGGGCTAGAATATCCAATTTATAATGTCATAATTTTTAATTGCCTTTGCAATAGAAACAATTTTAAAAAAAATAAAAATTAAGCAAAGGCAAACAAGTTAAACAAAAATTATAAAGTCTATGTCGCAGTTATGTAAATAAGTATTAAAAGCGTAAATGTTTTAATGTTTTAAAAAAATTTTATATATATTTAGTAGAGACAAAAATAAAAGCTTGATAAATACAGTTTGTAATCATTTTTAGTGTTTCAAAATGTATCAAAAATGATTTGCTCGTTTTATCTTTTAAGTAAATATTTACAAATAATGATAGGATATTGTTTTGCCAATGATTAAATTTATGAAAAATGCACAAACAATTTGATATAACGCGTGTCTTGTGGCATCATGCTTCATTTGTTTTTTTTTATCAAGAGAAAAAAAATTATTGCAATGCATAAAAAAACTCATAGCAAAAGTGCTGTGAAAAAAGCGAAGAATATTTAACAAAAAAATTTTCCAAGGCGAGTGTACAAGTTTTCAAGTCATAGGCACTTACAAAAATGTTTAAGAACTTTGAACTTGAAGCGGACTTCGGGTGAGACTGAAAAACAATTTTTTTTTTAATTAAGCGTATTTTCCCATCAGCAGCTTTAAAAGAAACAAACTCCGCATTATTGTCGAAAGTTAATGAATGCACTCGCAGAAAATGACTAGTTAGAGTATTTGCTCATATTTTCTTCATTATTTTTGTTTAGCGTTTGAAATTTATTCGATTACTCGAATCATTTCTACACAACAACACTAATAGGCCAGCTAGATTACTTATTCTATTTTCAAACTTGTATTTGTTTATGTTTATTTTTTTTTTAGCTGATGCGATAACATAAGAGAATTAGTTCAAGTCAATTGCATTTTTGCACTATTTTTCTTCTTTCTAAGTACACACACTTTCACTCACTTACACTTACAAACAATGACGCGTGCGAGAAAAATAACATTAAATTTCTATGGCTTTGGTGGCCAACCGTAAAAGGGTGCTCTTGTCATATTTTATAAAATTTCATAATGTGCAAACGTTTACTAATATTTTCAACAGAAAAAAATATATATTGAAACCTAATCAAGAGATGAAATATTTTCCAGACATTCTGCTGCAAGTGTGTGTTATCAAGAAAAATTAAAGTTGTGTTTGGTCATGTGGCGGAAGTTTTGATTATGCAGACTTTAATTGTGAGATCATTGGGTGATAATGTGTATAAAGGAGTTTTCTGTGTCTAGAGTTTACTCTCTTTTTCTTTTAAAAAGCCCATTGTAATAATCTTTCCTGAAACACGTGTCACAATTCACTGCGCTCACTGAGCTCAAAGTGTGAGTGTGTTGTTTTTACTCTTATTCATTTTTTTTATTTTTGTTTTATTAATGATATGCTTACGCATTAGGTGGGTGGTGCAAAATATTTTTTTATTTATTTCCCTCCTGTCTGTAAATTTATTATTTTTCTTTTCGTAGTGTTGTGCCATTGACCATAGTGATGTTATGGTCTAATTTTAAGTGCATAGGGCTATAAAATAAGTAAAGAAAAATAAATAAATAAAACATTTAGTGGCTAAAGTTCTTCGAAAGGAATTAAAAAAAAAAAAAAATTTTGAATAAGAATTTTATATTATTTCTAAAAGAAGTTTATCAATTCTTTTAAAAACAGCTCTAAATATGTGTTACATTTTTAAATTTCCCTTAAGCTCATAGAAAGAGGATTTTAATTATTTTGTTACAAAATGTATAAAATTATGTTATTTGAATTTTGTGCTGTATCAAAAAATTAAAAAAAAACTATTATTCTATTGAAATTTAAGATGAAGCTTGTTTTTGCTAAACTGAATATACAACAACAAAAAAACTATATAACCACTGTTCTAAACATATTTCTAAAAGAAATATGCAATCTGTTTTATTTTTTAAACTTTTATCGCCCTCAACTAACTTATCTAAGCTTTAGTATGCCACTCTGTGCATTTGACAAGAGCAAAAGTTGTACGAAAACTAAACATATTTTTTTGTTATATAAAAATAAGGATATACTCATGATTTGCCTGGTTTTTAGTTTTATATTTTGCTCAAACAACTGTGTAAACTTTTCTAAAGATTATTTTTTATTATAATTCTTATTTTTATTTTTGACAACCGACGCGTCGATTTTCTTGTTACAATCTTTTTGAACAATAGTTTATGGTGCTTAAATAAAATACAAAAAAATGAAAACATAAAGTAACAAATGAAAAAACATATTTCTGTTATAAAAATGTCAAAAGTTTGTGGCATTTTATTGGTCTTTTATTCTTATTATTCCTTCCTTTTAATGTTGTTTGTCTTTAGTATTTAAGTTTCATCTAGAGTTTTCATTGTTATTTTAATGATTTCCAATAACAATTAAAGAAATCAACAAAATATTTTTGTTACAAGTGATAACTAGAACTTTAAGACAAGCAAGTTTAAAAAATCTTCTTTATTTAAAATAAACAGAGTGAGAAAAATATTTACTTGTGACAACCAAGTTAATCGCCAAGAAATTAATTATTTTCTTTTATTACATAAAAGACATATTCTATTTCTATAAACAAGACTACTCTCGCTAAAAAAAAATGCATATTTAAGATAAATGATTAATGATAAGCAAAACTGTAACAAAATCCATAGGGATTTGCAGTAGTATAATTTGTTTGTTAAATTTAAATGTTTAATTTTTAGGTTCAATCATCAAATAAACTGCAAAACACCCCTCAAGTTGGCAGTAAAATATGGCACAATATGATAATGGTAATAATATTAAAAAAAAATATAACTATGCAAGTAGTACTTGTACACTGCCATCATCAACTTCTTCCGATATCAATTATATTTATTTTTAGAGAATTAGAAATATGTAGCCTGCCATTGGTGCTGTTGTTTTTAAAAAAAATTATTGAAAATTGAACTACAGCGTCATTATACACAAAGTTTTATTGTTACTTGTTAAAATTATTTTATTTCAGTGCACTTATGTAGCACGTGTGACCTGAAAGATGATGCAACTAACACCAACACAAGAGCCTAGTGCACTAGTACAACATGCAAAGCATAAATTGTATTAATATTGCAAAATAGAATTGTTGTGTGTAGAAAGGGTGTTTCAATTTTAGGATTTCTATTTCTATAACACAAGCCATCAACTCGTGTAAAAATATTGTATAAAAAGTACTCAAATAATTGAGTGTTTTTCATACAAATTTTAAAGATGAGTTTATTGCTTGTAAAATATCAATTATAATTATTTATATAGCCTAGCCGATGAAACCGATCTGAAAGTTTTTATAAAACCTTTTTTTAACATGCTGTTTTTATTGTGGAAATTTTATGTGGAAATAAACTCAAAATATTTAGTGTTTTTTATAAAAAATTTTTGTTATAAAAGCAGCCTTAGTTGATTTTTTTTGTGTTGCAAAACCAGCACATTAATGTCATTTGAACTATAATTGATTATACAAATTATCTCTTTGTAACCGGTTTTACCCGGAAAAAATATAAAAATGCATTTTTAAATGCAAAGAACTTCCCTTTAGCCGAAACCACATATTGTCTAGATCTATGCCGTACAGTTTGTGCAACAATAACTAAGTTATCATGTTCCGGTAAAAAATTTCATTTATAGCCACCCCCCGAATAGATGTTTTCGAGTTTGCAGTGACACTCTCATTTACAGCAGCAATGTTTTCAAAAGGCGATACGTTGATACAAAGAAATTTTACTGTCCTTAATCCATCCATTTTCTTAAAATTTTTTTAACACTCTTCGAATTGTTGATACATTAGGTGCACTTTCTCGACGGAAGTTGCGAGCGGTTTCAGCATAACCCAGCATAAAGCATTCCACTTCAATAATAGGAATAAATAAATATATATATATATATATATATAGAAAGAGAAGTAGGTGTGGCCAGCATAAAAGTTTGTGTGCAGACCTTTCTTAGATTGTATTTTATTGTTGAGTAATTTATATTTTCAAAGTCTTTATTTATTTATTAATTCTCATAAATTATAATTATAAATTATAAGGTAATTTCAAAGTAGTTCATTTTACACCCTTTAAAAGCAAAATTTTACTTATTTTACACTCTCATTCTGTTTATAATTTTACAAATATATGATTTTAATTATTGTGATTTGTGTCATTAAAAAAAAGCTTTTCAAAGATTTTTATTAATAAAACTCATTACTTTTTTTATAACAAAAAGAAAATATATATATAAACTGGGGAAAATTGATTTTTCTATTCTAATACACAAAACTGATTTATACCCAACAACAATAATTTTCTATAATTTATTTTAATAAATCACACAAAGAAATTATTTTTTTTTCTATTCTATTGAAAAAAATTTTTTTTTAATGTAAAATTTTTGTTTTGCAAGAAAACCATTTGAAAAGTGAATGAAAATTTCGTTTATTATAAAAATTAAATAACAAGCTGCATGACATACATTTTATATCATTTATCAATATTTAAAATACGATCATTTATGAAGTTCATAAGTCTTTCCTGTGTAAAGAAAAATGAATAACGATTTGTTTTCAATAAAACTCACAATGATGTAATTTTGAACTTTAAACTAATATAAAAAATAAAAAAAATTTTGATTTTGATTGTTATAGGCTAATTAAAAAACAAAAAAGAAAAGTTAAATGAATTAAAACTTCTATTAATATTAAGTAAAGTTAGTAATTTGTACAGTCAGTTTTTTAATTTTTTTTTATTTCTTATTAATTAATTAATTTTAATTTAATTTTAATCATTTACAATCTTTAAAGTCCAAAAAATTTTTTATTATACTGGTTATTTAAATAATATAAAAATAAAAAATTCTAGCAATAAAATTTTAAATATGACCATCTGAATGAAAAATTGATATTTTAAAGCTGTATAATTCCAGGTTGCAGTTGTGACAAGTCCCGTATTCGAATTTCATTACTAACAGACGTACAGTATCCCCAGTTGTTGACCTAAATGCTGCCGCTGAAGAAAAGAGATTTTTGGGAAAGCGTCACTCCAGCAATCCAGTGTTTGGGAGTAGTTTAAATTTTTCTATATTTCAAATAAAAAAACCACTAGACTACCATTTCATAAAGAATTGTTATGGGACTACTGAAAGTCAAAATATTACTAAAATGTGTTAATCATATAAAAATAAAGAAAAAGTTTAAACAAATTTAAATTAAAAATAATTTATCTAATAGAAAACAATGTTTTTATATCATTTTAATCCCAAAGAAATCAGTTTAGTATTTGCGCAACAATTCTATATTTGCTTACCGTTTGGCCGGTTTTAATATTATAATGATAAGAGCGACCTTTCCTTATAAGAAGACGTAATATGACCTTAACCAATCATCCTAATGTCAGACTCATTACGTTATAAATTTTTCAATTCTTAGAATTTTTTTTTTTTTTTTGGAATTCAATTTGTCTATACTTTAATGCCTTTTTATTTATTTATTTTATTTTTTTTGCGGCTGAGGTACAGTTAAAAATGCCTTCACACTTATAGTGACCATAATCCCTGCGTCATTTGACGTTTTCAGTAAAACACTTCCTAATCCTTTTTCCGCCACTACTTTCTGCATTATTGAATTCGGAAAGGCTCAGAATCTCCGCCCTAGAGAGGACCATTCATAATCTACCCACATCTGGGTCCGCCATACTCATAGTCAACGTAATGATGCAATTTTTTTTTTCAAAAAGCTCCTGCTTCTGTTGTGGCAAATAATTAAGGATTTTCTTTTTTATACGTAGAATGTATTCGGCGTAATTTTTCACATTATACATAGTAATGGCTCAAGCATTCTATCATTTTGTCAACTATGAGGTTGCCTCTCAAAGTCATTGTGATATTTGGGGGTTATAAATCCTGAGATTTATTAATTAAGAGCATAAAATCGCATTTGAATCAAGATATTGGGTACAGCTAGTGATAGCTGGATAATAAAAATTTCTGATAGATATTTTTTTTTATTAATTATTTTAGAGACCAACTGCCGAAAAATCACAAAAGTTTACAGACTTTTTTACATTAAGCTTACTCCATCATATTCTTCCCGCTCCTCCTTTCTAAATACTCGTACATCACTTGAATATTAATTACTT
Organism: Thelaira solivaga; assembly: GCA_947397855.1. Lineage (NCBI taxonomy): Eukaryota > Metazoa > Arthropoda > Insecta > Diptera > Tachinidae > Thelaira > Thelaira solivaga. Next base: position 14,845,347 of record OX377611.1, on the reverse strand, counting down.
AGACATACTTAATCATCTTAGTTTTAGTTCAATTACAGTTTTTGGCCATCTCACTGTTATCGTCATCATTAACACAATCAGAAGACATACGTACAAGCGTGATTGTATTAATTGCGCAATCATACCAGCACATCTATGTTGACAACCCAGCCCATCATTAAAGAGTTTTTGTTATTGTTGTTGTTGTGATAATGGCATCAGTTAACTAAATTGTTGATCTATAGTTATGACAGTTCATCAACTGTTAGCATATATGACACATACCAAACAGTGCAATTAAAGACGGACGATATTTAAGTTTCTCTGTTGTTATGAACATATAAGAATACCTTATATTTATATTAATATGTGTATGTGTTTGGTATGTATATGTATGTGTTAACGTACGTTGCGTAGCTTAGTATTTATTTCAGAGCCGTTAAGAATGTAGCAGTTTTGTTTCGTTAATACTGAGACGTACATGCAAGTAAAACCCAGCAAAATGTTTAACTGAGCAATATTATTTTATAGTTAAATTGAATTAAATTATTAAAATGCCTAGAAAATATAAATTTGTTTAGTACTTTTCATAAAATGATTTTTTGCTACCTTTAATACAATATTTCCAGTCGAGTTGACCGCTTGTGTTACAGAAACAGCAGAGTAATTTTTTTCTTTATTATCACATAAATTTGTTATACAATCCTATTATTTGTTTTTTATGGTTTACGTGGTTAGCCAAAGGTCATCAATTAGAATCTCAAGCTTTATTAATTTGATAAAAACCGTTTTTAAGTTTTTTTTGAAATGTTAAAAAGTGTGTAAGCAATTTTTTTTAAATTTTTATAGTTGTTTACATTTGTTTTAACAACAACAAAATTGTGAGTCTTTAAAAGAGCATCTTTTACTTTGAGGTAAAATTTTTAGGGCCTTTAAAATCAAATCATATCAAAAACTATTGTTGGGTTAATTAATGTCTGATGAATTTTCTTAGACATCAAGTCAGTATAATTTTTTTTTTGTTCATATTCTACTTCAATATGTTGTGATAAAAGACTTTTAGTTTGGCTTAATTACATTTAATGATGCGTAATGTGCCACTAAATGCAACTATTTACTTCAACTACTTCATTTTCACATACGAACAGGCTGGCAGACAGCATTAAAGCAGCAAACTTACGTCTACAAGGCTATAAATTGGGAGGTAAACATTTACTAAAATAGCTTAAAGTTATTAGCAAGAAATGAAAAGGTTTGGGGTTTATTATTATTAAAGCAAAGGAGGTGACTGCCAGTTAAGTAAAAAGTAAGTAAAGTGAGTGATATAAAAAAGTTAAATAAAAAAAAAATTATTAAAGCTTTTTTATACACACGCATATATATAAATAGTTCACTTATATAAACAATTTTTTTAATTATAAATGATGAAGTGAAGTGAAAAGACAAAATTAATTGAATTTATAGCTTTAATAAAAAAGAATTTTACTTAATACTGTGATAAAAAAAAATTAGACTGAAATAACTAATAGGGGGATTCACAGTAGTTTTGTATCAGTCATAAAGTCTTAAAGTTATATTATGTTATAACAATTAAAAAAAAAAAATTCAGCCAAATAACTTTTTTTTTTTGAAAATGCTATAAAAACATCGAGAGTACCTTCGGCTGTGTGGCACCTAGCGCCATCGTGTTGAAATCAAATGTTGCCAAAATTCTCCTCTTCAATTTTTGTGAACAAAAATTCGTTCAACATGGGCCGATAATGCCATTGACTGTAACTGCCACTCCTTGCTCATTTTCGAACAAAAATGGCCCAATTATGCTTTTGGACCAAAATCCGCACCAAACAGTGACTCGTTATGGGTGCGTCGGCTTTTCAATGTATGTGTGTGGATTTTCTGTGCCCCAAATGCGACAATTTTGCTTGTTTACATACCCGCCAAGATCAAAATGAGCTTCATCTGAAAAGATGATTTTTTTTTTGGCAAAATCGGCATCTTCTGTAAGTCGAGCACAGGCCCACTTTGGGAAGCGAAAACACAACTATATTCTTTTAGCGGAAGGATAAAACTAATTATCTGTCAAATCAGACATGAGCTAAGTATTACCATTCACGAAATAAGCATTAGTTGAAAAAAAGAACGTTAGATGGCTACTGTGTTTAATATTTTTCTATAAATGCTCATAGACTCAAATTCTAAATAACACGCTGAGTTATGAGGCAGCATATTTTATCTAATAAATGTTTAAAATTAAGACCTTTTAATTTGTTTTTTAATTTAATAACATTCCCTTGTTTTTGTAATTTTTTTTAAAAAAGTTGTATTTAAAGCTTCCGTTACAAAAATATGTCATTTATACACTTTCAAAAAAATCCTTTAATAATTTTAGTTAAATCATATATAACAAAACACCTACTTACTTTACAAGCTCAATTTTATTTGTATTCAGTAGTTAAAAAATCTTTAAAAAAAATGTTTACTGTAACCACCATCTATTTATCATAAACTGTTTAGCTTGTTAAAAATCCTACAAGACTTTCATTTCAAAAAAAATTTATAAATTTATTTTGTTTAAGTTAACAATGGAACAATCAAGCATATATTTCACCTACTACAAATAAATACTTAACAAAAGCAAAATATTTAGCCATATACGGTATCATATTTACAATACCAGCAATCATGACAAGACCAGGTTGCATATCGCAAAATCTGTATAAATAATAAATTCTTTTATTTAAGATTTTGTATCTGTTATTTAAAAAAGAAAAACTACAATTGAAAGTGTTTACCTGATTTGTAAAACAACAAACACTTGTGTAACAAAACTTACAGATATAAATAGTGACTTAGGTCAAAAAAAAATAAACGTGATTTATAAGTATATTTAAAATTTTATGCTAAATAGGAGTAACACACGTGGTTTATACATATTATATTAAATAGAGAAGCTGCAATAACATTAAGTTGCTTTTTATGTTAGACAATTGTAATAGCAGTACGAGTAGAAGAGCTTTAAGCAATTGAACTTTCACCTCAATAAATAAAAAACGTACGGCAGAACATATAACTAAGAAAATTTTTAGCGACACCAGAAAGTAATTTAGACAAAATGATACTCGTGCCTGTTTTGTATTCCACACGGACTTAAAAAGATGTGAAAGTACATTTTATTCTTCTTATTAAATGGAAATTTTTATGTTTTTTTAGTACCAACAATAATTTCGTACAAAAAAAAAAGTAAAAACAAAATTTAAAAAATCCTTGCATGGAGATGCTAAATTTTTTAATTCCGAATAAAATATTCGGATTCGGAATACAGAACAGCACTGACTATTTGTTAGTGAAATATGAACGGTTATTTTTGAAAATAAGTTAGCAGTAGTTTTTAACAATTACAATCTTACTAAAATTATTGCTGAGTTAATTTTTTTTTTTTTTTAAAGAAATTGACTTTACCTTTTTAGTTATTTTACCTGAGCTGTTTGGAATAACTAATAAAGAAACGTCAATCTTTTTAAGTTTGCAATTAGCTACAATTAGATATTTGTTTGTTTAGTTTTACTAAAAAGATTATCACAAAAATATATATAAATGATGTTTAGAAAAAATGTCGGTTGCATGCTGCTTTTATAAAAAAGAAAAAAAATTTCAGTCCTCTTGTTAAAAATGTCAAAATTATGTGGCTTGCCAGACTTTTACGTTTGCTGAATGATAGGGTTTTCATATTCTGTGCACGGGAAACTACTACCACACCACTTTAAAGAATAACATATGAATAGTTCCGTAAAAATTAAAAAAAAAATTATCTGCTGATTTTCGTGATGTTTATCAACTTATTAATAATTTAAATTATATGTGACAAACAAATTTAGTTTACATAATTTTTAGTTGAACTTATTTTGTTCAAAAATAAAGGAAGAATAGAAAACAAAAAAAAATTTTTTTTTCAAATCAAATTGTATTTTTGTGGTAAACCCTGTTTCCACATGCAAGTAATTGCTTGCAAGCTGAGTATACGTATGAACTACAAAAAAGCCGAAAAAGTAGTCAAAAGTCTTGCAAATTGTATGAGTGTCTACACAGAACAGTGCAAGTTCATTTTTAAAATATCGGCAACGGCTTCACTTCTAATGAAAAAATGGCTGCGACATTGATATAGAGAATAAAAATATATGAACGAAGTGTTGCCGCATTGTCAACACCGTGAACACCAACTAAAAATTTTGTTGCTAGTATAATTTTAAGTCAAAAATATGTAATTGATAATTAAATTTAACTTTTAAATGTGTTGCTGGGTCATTATATTCTTTTTTTTTTATTTATTAAATATACTAAATATCAATTACTAACGTAACTTCTATATTTCCACAGACTAATAAATTAATTACAAAATCTCTTACTCGGTAACACTGTTTCTCATTTGTCAATTTACTTGCTGCAAGTGTCAAAAATTTACTTGCAAGAGAATTTGGTTGCCAGTTCAGCTGCAAGTTCGAAAAATATGAGTGTGTTAGTGAAAAAGTGAGAGTGTATTGAGTTTTCCGAACTTGCACTTGCATGTGGAAATGGGGGTTAAGAAATCAATTCAAAAGGAAGTGAGAATTTGTAAGCACAAATTTCAATTAACAGTCATACTTCAATATTAGTAATTCATAATTCAATAAATTTTTATAAAATAGTTTGTACACTCAGTTATATTTTATATTAAAATCTTGTAAATTAAAACACATTTTTAAAATAAAATTATAATAACAAAACATGAGCAAATTTGCTGTGATACATAATCATTCTTGTAGTTTCTGTTTGGAAAATATTAAACACGACTATACAACTTCTGTCCAATATAATACTGTTCTCAAATGAAGTTCACAATTATAACATATTTCGTATTGTTTTATTTTTTATTAAACTTTATAAGCTTTCCAAAAATTTTAAATTTTCTATCCAATTTATTTAATGATTCTTTTCGTAAGAATATTTAAAAAAATGTTAAACAAAAACTTAAATAACTATAAAGTCACCAAAATGCATTGCAGTTTAATTTTTAAATATATTCAATCCAAAAAAAAACTTTTAAAAGACTCTAACAAATCTGTTTTAATAAGGCAAAATCGCTTATATCTGATTTTTTGTTTTTGTTTAGCGAGAAATTTTTAAAGTTAAATTAGAAAAATGTAGCCCTATTGTAATAAGGGAACTTTAGATCTTTAGATCATCAATTAAGTTTTTTCTAACAGTGTACCGTAATTACTTTTATTTTGTAAAAGCAAAACCTTTCTTTAAAACAGATTTCTGTTATTGTGTAGCAAATGCTCATAAAAACTAAAATTTAAAAAATTTTTGTTTCTTTTTTCAATACCTTGTGCTCTATCAGTGACAAATATATTCAAGTTATTTTTATTTTCAACATTTTTCTTCTTTTTTTATTATTGTTTTCTATTTAATTTTCTGTTCTTGACTTGATTACTAATTGATTTAATATGAATCGGCATAAATTACTTTCTGCTGTGATATACTTACCATTTAATACCAGCTAACGACAGCGAGCCAAAGAGCTGATTTTTTTAACCACAGCCAACTCTTTTTATTTATTGATTCTTTTGTGCCACAAAAGTATTAATCTCTTATTGGTTTGAGAGCTGCTGCCACATGTGACTGCTAGCTTGTCTGCTCTATTGTTTAAATACTCAATAAGACTTGATATAAAAACTCATTCAATGGTATAAACAGCATAACGAATTAAATTGAAGTTGTTTTATGATTCTTGACGGTATTTTGAAAGAGTTAAAAAGAGAGAAGTGAGAAATTAAAAAAAAAACTTTTTCTTTGCCTTTGTTTTATTTTGTTAAAAGCAAATTTTATTGAATTTAAAATTAATTATGTTATCAATAATATACTTATTTTACTTTTAAAAAAATAAATTTTTCTTAATTGTTTTTATTTGTTTTAATGAACTTTTTTCTTTCTTTCTTTTTTCGTATAACTTTTTTATTTTTTAACTCAAACATGATTTTCTAATTAATAAATTCGTTCTGCATGAGTGTAGTTAGCATGAAGTTATTAATGAAAATTTTATATTAAAAAGTGTGGGTATTTAGTGAAAAGCAGTTTTTTTAAAATCGAATTTATTTATGGAATTTTTTTATTCTACAGAAAATTTTATTTATTAAAGCTGTACCCATCAAAATGTGGAATAAATTAAATGAATATTTTGCCTAAAATAAAAAGAGAAAACAAGGAGCGAATTTCTTTAAATGTTTAAGAGGTGTACGAGATGTTACGTTAGAAAGTTGAAAACTCAAGACTTTTTCTCGCATTAGCATATATATAGTATATAACTTATAAGTTTCTGCAAGAAAAACCAGTATAGATTCCTCATTAGCTTCAATGCTTTAAGCCATTCATGATTAATATAAGACTGGATTTTGTAATAAAAACACTTTTTCCAATAAACCTTATATACAGTATTCAAGTCATGGATAAATTTACTTAATTTATATGTTCAGAAAATGATCACTTACTACATTAACAGAACTCAAAAACACTTTTAGAGGTATAGGCTTGCTAGAACTCAAGTAAAGGTAATCCCAACGCATGTTCTTTGAGGTTTTCTCACACAATTTATAAAAATCAGCATTAACTTTTTCGAATATTTCCTATTTATTACTATTACTCTCACACTTCGGTTGTGACAACTAAATTTATTAGCTCTCAACAATGAAACGCCGATTTAATTCCTGGAAATATTTTTAAGAAAACTAAATTTTGGACTGTATGATCGAATTTTGGTTACAACAATTAAAAAGTATGAGTATCGCACTGAATCTAAAAACCGAAGATTTTTTCTGTGTGCAATTAGTGCGAAGCAGAGTATTCGTATGAAGCCAATTATTTTAGAAATAGTTTTTTTATTGCTCTTGGACTCCACAAGAAATCCTAATCAATGAGATTCAAAAACCACAAAGTCCTAATTCCAGTTGTTCGGTTGTGAGACCAAATTACTTACCAGTCAAAAATTAGGTTGTTCTAATCAAATTCTATTATTCCAACTGATTTTTTAATTGGTAACAGATTGAGTTCTACCAACCGAAGCTCTTTTGTCAGTATATCTAATTACAACGGATTCTATAACAAAATCATTAATAAAAATCAAGCTCATTTTACTAAAGTTCTTTATATTTTGGTTAAATACTATTATCAACTAGGTCCTATAAGGTACTTTCCAGAGGAAGTTCATAGGCTACATGCTTTTAATGTGGGCTTCATATGAAGCCAGTTATTTTATTTAGTATTTCTCAGGCAGTCAACCAGAAATCTTTCAGCAGTCTTACCTAGGATCTCAGTCACAATTTCTATACAACAATAATAACTTTTAAAATCACAACGCACATTTTTAATCTAAGGTCTGCTTAATGAGTATCAGTGGCCTCTAGTATGTACCCGTATTTTAAAGTGGCGTAAAAAATTCAATTCCATTGTTTGGATTCACTTGAATAATATTTTTAATAATACCTTCGATTTGATATTTTACTGGTACATACATACTTTATCAATCAGCGTTCTTAGTGCTTTTGGCACATTATTAGTAATTTTTGAGTTGCTGCCTTTTTAATTTTTTTTTGTCAGTGACAAAAAATTCGTGTGTAAGCTGTTCAAAAGAAAGGAGTATGTTTTTTTTTTTAATTATCAAATCAAAAAATTTTTTTTGGTGGAATTGGTACGCTGTGAATAAGATATGTGAAGATAATTTGCTTCAATTTTCTGTAAGTTGGAAGTTTTTCAACCGATTGTATTAATGCTAGTTAAAAAAAAGTTTTTTCTAAATTTTGTACGTGCTTCTTTAATATGTAGAGCCTCCTAAAAAACATTTTGTTTTCTTCTTGACTTTGGTGCATTCAAAAGTTGACAACGCTGATTATACGAGAATCAAGCATTGTGTGACCTTCAGCATTGGACTGTATTTCTATTTGTCAGTCACACTTTAAACAATTAAAAACATTTTTACGTATGTGTGTATATTTTATTTTGCGTATGACAACAATTTTTTAATTTTTTTTAAATAATAAAAAAAATCTAAATTTAAACGTCTTTTATATCTGTTTGTACAAATAATGTCTGTATGGCTTGCCAGCCTCCTTACTTATTGCTATAAATTGCGTGCTACACTTGTATTATTTTCATACAAACACATACTCACACACAGTTAGAGTGTTAAATAAATTCACGTGCGTATCTGCCGTTGTCTCTTTAACTATGTGACACATGCAACCAACATAAAAAAAATAATTGTAATTTAACTTTTTTTTTTTTGGATGTTTCTCTACTGTAGCTTTACATATACCCGTACAAGTTTTTATTTTAATCTAAATATAGAGTTGTTTTTTATTTTCTTTATTAAATGACAATTTTCTTAACGGGGGAACAATCTTGTTAAAAAAAATTGCGTGCTAAAGTAGATGTTTATTTGCTGCTTTTTTAATTTTTGAACAAAAAGCTAAAAAAAGTTTAAACTTGAATTAAATGAAGTTTAACTTTTTATAAGCAATTCTGGCTTGTAATTTTACTTTTATAAATTTAATTTGTTTTTATTTATTTTGATATAAATGACAGACACCATGTTTGTGTAATTTTAAAAAGAGGCTTACTTTTTAAATGGCAATTATACAGTGAAAAAAACTAATATAAATTTGAATTAAAACATTTCTGATACTAAAAGAATGTTCTTGATTATAAAAGGTGTCCGAACAAGAACGCAAGATTTAAATTTGGCGCCATTCGAAGTGTCATTGTTTAACATTTGAACAATTGTTATTGTTTGCTAGTAGAAGGTACAAGGTTAGTAAAAAATGACCATGGACAGCGAAAGGAGTTCGTTAATTGGGTATTGGAAAGACAACATGAAAATGCTGATTTTGCCGATAAAATCATCTTCAGTGACGAGGCCCATTGCCATCTTGATGGCTTCGTCAATAGGCTTCGTCGCATTTGGGGTGAGGAAAATCCTCGAGTGATTCACGAGAAGCAAATGCATCCTCAACGTGTCACTGGGGTGTGGTTTTTGGGCTGGATAAATCATTGGACCTTTTTTTTATGAAAATGAGGCAGGTCAAGCGTAAACAGTCAATGGTGTTCGGTATCGTGAAATGATAACCAGTTTTTTCTTGCCTAGAATTGAAGAAATGAATGTGGAGGGCTTGTTGTTTCAACAAGATGGCGCCACATGTCATACAGCCAGAGAAACAATTCAATTGCTGCATCAGTCATTTATTTAAAATTTAAATCTTGCGTTCTTGTTGGGACACCCTTTATATAGTTTTCTTTTTTGTAACAAAAAAAAAAAAAAAAAAAAAAAAGAAAAAAAAAACTAAAGCTAATTATGTCAATATATAAACCTCATAATTTTTTATCTAGTGATTAAGTGAAATCTTAAAATACCTGAAAAAACTATATATCAACTTAAAAATAATTAAATTTCTTCTTACACCCGTTTGTATCATGTGACATTTCATGGCTTAAACTGTAAGTCAATTTTAAATAAATTAATTTGAGTTTAATTTGTGTCTATAACTTTGAAAAAATAAATAAATAAAAATCTAAAGATTATCAGCCTTCTTTAACGGACACCATAAGCCGCGCTAGTGGCAGAATGCAGCCATGCTGCGAGGACTACAAACAAAACAAAAAACTGAAATTCATGACTGTCAATTATCATTAAATTTTTTAATTTTTATGAAAAAAAAAAATTAAATAATTTCAACAGAAGATGAAAACAAAAGTGAAATAAATAGTTTAAAAAAATGCCACAATAAACTGAAACTCAGATTGTAGGTTTGAGTTAGTTGGTTTGGTTTGTAGATACTTGCCCGCCAGACAGCCAGTCAAGTTTACAGGTTAAACTGAAGCACAAGCATACACAAGGAATTCATTAAATACTCGTATGTGTTTATATGTCCACCTTCAAACAAGTATAGTAGTTATTCATGTGATAAATACAGAGGCTTAAGACTATAAATAAAATATAATATATTATGGCAATAATTTAAAATTTATTTCTAATTATAGTAAATGATATCCATACCATTCCGTAATCTTCTGTGGTTCGTCCAGAAGTTGTTAAAATCCTTCAGAGCAACAGTATTAGAGTATAAGCGAATTTCAAAAAATTTTTAAAAATTCTAGAAAGTAATTGCTGTCCAATTACATAGCAGATTACCTCCTCTCCTTTAATTTCTACACAGATTTACTCTAGAATTTTAATGAAGTAGGACTAGACTTGGTTATAAACCATTTAAATAAAAATTGACTAAAGCGATCCAAGTGTTATAATGAGTATAATCAAGTTGTGTTATGCCGAATATATAACAATAAATCGTCGTTAAATACAGTTTAAGAAAAAGACTAGGAAAATTATGAATATTACGAGTAAATGCAAATAACCAAATAAATATAATATCCTTATACTATAGGTTATTTAAAAATACGCTGTAGCATCAAAATGAGTATACGACTTTTGGGTGTTATATAGATCATCAGAGGATCTACGTGTTGTTGGAGAATACGCTCCAGAACTGAGCAGGCAGAGGACTTGCAACACACGGTTTTATATATTATTTTTCAAAAACAAATTCAAACTTTATCTTGTAGTAATTACATACGTGCTTAATACTCACTTTTTCTCGTAACTCAGTTAAAAGATGGCATTTTGATTAAATTCTTTTTTTTTACTAGTATTAAGAAAGATTTAACTTTTCTTTGATAATATGTTCAGGTTGAGTGAAAATTATTTTTTTTTGTTTTCTATGGACATCTTTATAAAGTTCTTTTACTGATCTGGAATACAATAAAAAATCTTAAACGTTTCTTAAATTAGTTGCGAACATAATGTAATAAAAAAGCAAACAAATACAAACTAAACGGAAATTCAATTCCATTATGAACTTCTACTTTATGCCTCTCTACTGGCTATTAAATAACATTCAAGAGCTGTATAAGCAATATACAGCACAGTTGGCTTATAACGTACACAAGTTAAATAGATGTTAAAATGAAAAATTTTTAGAGTCCAAAAAAAAACTTTAAAGATGAACAAAATTGGCTAAACAAAAAATATGCAATCGACTGGACTGAGAAATGCATTTTCAGTTCTGAATGACTTTCTCTCGGCTTGCTTCAAATTATATTCTTACTTTAGTGCACACGGCAAACAACTTTTGTTGGGAAAACTGAATTTACCACTGGACAAAATTTTAATTATGGCCAAGGAATTTTTTTAATTGCAAAAATCTAAATTTTGCTAATTCAGTGGAAAATTTACTTCTTTGATCTCTTTTAAGAATTGCAATAAAAGTTTAAAATTTCAACTATCACAGCTGTATTTTTGAAATCCAGTTCCCACAACTAAAGTTTTTTTTCTGAATGTGAGTGTAAATTCACTAAAATAAAAAACAAAAATAAGCTGTTGTTCATTTTAGCTAAACTTCACTATATACATACACATATGCAGGGTATGCCACTAAATTCACACATTCATGCTTGAAAGTCTTTTTCAGCATGCCTGTTTTTACATTTGGCGTTCAATGTTGAATAAAAATAATGCACGTTTGAGTGGTAAAATGATGCTTATGGTGACTGACTTTTGTTGGACCAAGTAGCAAAGTAGCAAAAGCTGTTATAGTTGTCTGGTTTTTTTCTATACTTATTTAATTTAATACTTAAATGGCCCTAAATTTATTAAATAAAAGCGCTAGTAAGCTGTACAACTCTTTCTTTTTGTTCCTTTTTTTTAGATTTAATAATCAGAAAAAAGAAACTCAAAGGTTACGCTTTGTTTGTTAGTTAAAAGAAGAGCTACACACTCTTCCTTTCTTTATAAAGATTTGCTTTTTTTTGGTAGGTAGAACGTTTCAAAAAATACTACCTTCTGACTTAATTACAGTTTTTAATAAAGGGATCTGAAAGAGTAAAACAAAACAAAGAGCCACTAGCCGTTGGTTAAAAAAAAAAAAACATTGTTTGCTTGTCATAATTAAACCAAACAGCCAACTAACGCATACCTTTTGATAAATTCCCAGAAAATCAGCGTAGGTTTTGATGAGTTTTTGATGAAATTAATTTTTTTTTCTTTGCTTCAACTTCAAACGTTAAATGGCAATTTTAGAATAAAAAAATTTCATCAATTAATAGTTTTTTTATGACTACAAATTTATGCGTAATTATAAATTTGAAAAAAAAACTTTTTTTTTTTTAATAGAATTAAAGAAATAATTTGTATAAAAAGAATGAAATATATAAAAGAGAATTTAACATGAAAAATATTTTTAATAATGGCTGACACACTTAAAAAGAATCTGCAAAATAATTCAAAAATGTAGTGTTTGATTTAACTCCTTTAAATGGCATTTACTATAACTTTTTAACTTATATATGTATAAGTGACTTGAGTATTTTTCAATAAAAAATAAAAAATCTCACTCCAAAACTGAGAAATATTTTGCAAAAGTTAGCACTATTCTTCGAGAATAGGTTTATTTATAACTTGGGCTTAAAAGAACGCGCAGCTTACATGCACAATAGAATAGAAGAAGGTAATTTTTACTAACATCTTAAGGTTTGCTATGCAGGCAAGCTTTGGGTACGTGCAGCATAATTAAATTATTGCACAAGTTTGAGAGGGTACTAAAACAGGCTTTTGGAGAGAGAAGAGTAGTCTTTCAAAGCTTTGATAAAGTTTACCATAACATGCAGTATATTTAAATTTAAAAGAAAAATTGTTATTTTAATTACACTACCAATAATTAGAATTAACTTTTAGCAGACATGTTACCAGTTTAAACATTTCATACTTTTTTGGCTTTCCAACAAGCTTTTTACTAATCTAGAGAAAATTCGGACAAGCTAAACACTTTATCTACTATAGCACATCCCAAAAGTTACTGTCACTCAGACTACTAAGGGGATGGTTTACCGGCCATTGTGGACTTAGATACCACCAGCATAATATAAAAAATATTAGGATCAGCCAATGCAGGGAATTTACATGATGAAACCTTAGAATAAGTATTATTACTGACCGGCCTTATAATCTACTAAAACAAGACTTTATGTCATCTCCCAAAAAAGTAGGAAAGCTCATACTGAACAAGGTAAATGGCTTCATTAGAGATCTATATTTAGAACAGCGAATGATGGGGCTGTACAAAAAATCCTTTTGGCCGCGGTGTATATACAAAGAGGTATCTCTTCAACGCTGATTCCATCAGTATAAAAACTGACTTTTCGCACAGAATAGTGTCCACTTGTTATTTTTAACAATTTTAATTTAAATTAATAAATTCCTGACTATAATTTAATTAAAAAAGTTAAGCAAATTAAAAATTTTAAATGGTCATGTCAAAACATTTTTCTTTATGCCACAGAAGTAATATAATTAAGTTCATAAAATGTATTTATACTGTTTACTTTAAAGAAACTAGTTGTTATTTTAAATTCTTTAATTTTACTTTTAGCTACAGTATGCCTGCGTCATGTCACAACATTATTGTTTGAAATGCATTCGTTTGTTAAATCTTATCGGTAAGACAAACCAAATAAATAAACAGATAACATATGATTAATTAAATGAATGAAAATGCTTAATACCAGCCATAATACCAATGTAACCACTATTATTTTCCTACTGCGTTAAAATGTTATTCTACGAATCGTCCAACAATAAAACTTTAGCATTGCCCACATACCCACATACCCATTTATTTTACATTTTCTGGCTCATACATCTTTATGTGTGGTCATTTCATACGTCTATCATCACTACAATATCGTAATAGCATAAAACATAAAGCATGTGTATGAAGTGTGTAAGATGAGGGAGTCAGTAGGCCTTTTTAAAAGGCCAGTTAATCTTTATTTTAGAGCCATTAAATAAGGGGACTTTTTGCAATTTTTCTTTGGAAAGATATATCGATAAAAAAGGCAGGCCAAAGTTGTAAAAAAAGGTCTTAAAGTACTAATTTCTGCCAAAAAACATATGTTTATAGGTTTTTAAATAAAGGGCCATAATCATAGTCAAACTTAAGTTGGAATCTTTTTAAAAACGACCTTAAATTCTTATGAACAAAAGTCAACTTTTAATAAAAGAATACTTTTTTGTAACTATGATTAAGCCCAAAGTCTTTTAAGAATGCTTTTGAGATAAAATAAATTTTTTATATAATTTTTTAGGGAGTGGCTAGAAAGAAAATCGCAACAATACTGCCTAAAAACAGCAGGTATCAGGGTAGCGAAAACATTCGTGCCACTCCGATCTCGGAAGAGGAGAAAGGAATTACTTAGCTTGACCCAGTCAGGGATTCGTATTGTCACTGTGACTGGACATTGCAGAATATTGAAACAATTGGATCATTTTAAACGGCATCTGCAGGTTATTTAACGAAAATGAAGAGACAGCAAAACACATATTGTGCCACTGTAATGGTCTAATTTGAACCCGTTTTCCCTACTTAGGATAATATTGGACATGGCAGACAAATCACCCAAAAAGTTTTTGAATTCTTAATGAATACTAGCTGTAATTTGTTACTTGTGAGTAGTGTCACAACAGGACTTTTTTGGGCGCAGTGGGCAGGTGACTTGTTCCGCTCCTCATTCTAATTCTAATTCTTTATAAAAATTTATAAATTTAGCAAAAAAAATGTATTTCAACATTCTATTATTTTTTTTACAAAATATCAGGATCACCCTGCATTTTTTTTTTTTTTGAAAAGGTGCCTTATTCAACCTAACCTAACCTTTTTCTTGCCATCGTATATTGAAAACTATACTTAAAGAAAGCTTTTAAGGGGACCCAAACTAAGAAGGCCTGTTGAATTTTACCACTGTATATGTGTTTGTAAGAGTATCTGTATATTATTGAAATTACCAAGTAGGCAGGCAAGATGAGTGGCAGAACGTCTGTATGGTTGAATAATGTTAAGATTAAGCTATTGCGTGATTCATCTGTTTTCTGTTATATAATTCCCGCCTTAATTATTATTTTATACAACAAATACTTGAGGTATGTATTTATTTTTGGAAGAAGGATTTTATTTTACTTTAATAGCAATTTTTTTTTTTTTTTTGTATTATTTTCTCAATCTTGATAACTTAAAAAAAAGCAGCAAATAAAGAAATCACAGGTTATTTTTTGAGTACTTTTTGCTGAAAACAATAAATTATTAGTCTTACTTGTTTAAGTATTTGTTTATGGTATTTAAAAGGTATCAATTAGTATTATTTTTTTTTAGTAAAATGCCCTTCATCACCTTAATTCATTTGAAAGAATATTTTGTCATTGTCAGTGCTATAGCTGCTTTCCATGCTCATTTCCATCACTTTAAGTTAAAATATTATTTAACGTTACATGAATTGTATTGTAGATTTGTTGATGATTTAGATAATTAGCATTTTTGTCCCTTCACATTACTCGTCTTTTGTAAAGTAAATAGTAACTGAGTTTTATTTAAGCTCAAGATTTAGTAGTTGGATAAAGTCTTGTAATAAATTAGTTGTCATTGTCCTCATTATCATTGTTATTGTAATTTAATGTTTTTGTTACAGATAAATAGAATATTTGAACACATTTTGCTGCAAGTTAAAAGCTCTAAAATTTTTTTTTGTTAATGCTGACCCAACAAAACACATTTTTCAATGATTTAAAAAAAAAATTATAGCCGCTATAATCTTAAAAAATTAGAAAAAGTTTGTTTAACTAATAATTCGGCTAAAATTCTATTCAGGAAATAAAAAAAAAAAACATAACAAAATTGCAATGAATCTTTAAGTACTCTTGTTGATGTAAAAGAAAAGACATCTATTATTTTGTTAGCGGCCAATACATTTTATACGCCAATTATAACAAATACTTGTTTACTATTACATTTGATGTATTTTGATATGTTTTTGTAGCAGATCTGGTTTTTGAGATTTTTTCATCTCAGGTTCTCAGACTTAATATTTATGTAGCATAATAATAAATTCTAACTTTAATTTTGCTAAACGCTTTAAGAATTAAAATACTTTTTGTTGTTTATTTTAGTATGCTTTAATTTATTATTTACTTTTTAATTTGATTTTATTTATCTCAGATACTTTATCATATTTTTTAAAGATATTCTTAAAAGCAACACTAGTAAAGTATTCTTTGTAAGATATGTCCTCCCAACATGGAAAAAATCAAACCAAATCAACTTTGACAAATGATTTAGTTTAACATTTTATTAATTGCAAAATTCAGGATATGGGTTGTAATCATTGTTGGTTTTCTATTCTAACTTTTTGCACAGCACAACTAACGTTAACTAAACAAAAACTCAACTGCTATATAAACAATGAATGGAATGTGAAAAACAATATAAAGATACTGTTAACAACAGTAGTTCTCAATATGTTTTATTTAAAAAATGAAAAAAAGAAAAATTGTTTATAGTAAATTTTGTTAGAAAATAATAAAATTTTATACAAATTAGCAAAGTAAAATTAAGTTTTAAACTCAATTTAAATTAAAGTTTTAAGCTTCTTGACATTGTAGTTATTAAATTGGAAACTACTGCTTGTTAACATTTGTAGGTAGACCACAATCAGCTAAACATAGCAAGAATTATAAACCAAAAAAAGAGAAAAGCAAACACATTGAAAACAAACACAAAAAAGTTACAATTTTACTATATGAGAATATTGTTGTTGTGATCCTTTATTTTTTTTTATTCTTATATTTTTGATAAATGCTTTCATTGTGCACATACACCTTGTAAGTATAGTAACGAAGTGAAAGGTAAATACACATAAAAACTTTTATAAAGGACAGAGGGAAAAAAGACGAAAAATTAAAAAGGAAGAAAAAAGCATCAATGATAAAGGAGGAAGTGCATATAAAGCCAAGCGGAAATAAAAAGGAGAAACCGGAAGTATTTCAGAAGAATAAAACAGCAGCAAGAACAACGAGTGGAACAACTATTTTATAAAACAAACAATTGTTATAGACAACAACAAGATTTAAAAAAATTTAGTATAGTTTGCTGTAAGGCAGAAAGGGAATGTTTGTAAATATTTTTACTTACATACAATAGAATGATGGCAAGGGATACAACTCAAAAGGCCTTTTGATTTAAGATCTTAGAATGATAAACCTGTTTTTTTCTTTTTTTTTTAATTTTTTTAAGGAAATAAAATAACTTAAAGTCCAATAAGTTTATAAATTTTGCATGATAAAAAATGCATTTTTTAAAAGTGTTCTTTTTGTACGCCTTCAAACAGTTTTTAGCATTAAATTATTTCTTTTAATTGACTTAGATTTGAATAGTTTTATAGCATGTTTTTATCAGGCTTTTAAGAAACCATTACAGGGCACCTGAATATGATAATCACAATATATTTTAATCTAATAAAGCAAAATCGCTTAAGTTAAAATTTAATGGCTGTCACAATTAACTAACTAACTTCATTATTACAGTGGGAGATATATTTAGCAATTAAATAGATGATAGTGAATATGATGGCGTTTGTTAAATATAATTTTATAAGAAAAAGTTTTAAGGTTTTATATTTTTTTTTTGATTGGGAAGGAGGGAATGCTGTGGGAATTTGCTGTGCAAATAGCTAACTAACACTTACCTGCATTTTTTTATTTCTAAAATATTTTTTATAACTTTTTCATGATTTTTCTTCTTTCAACACATACTTGTTTTACTTTATAAATATAATAAACAATTCAATTTAAGCATAATTAAATATATCACACACGTTGCTTAATATAAATGTTATTACATAAAATTAAAATTATTTCTTTTAACATCAATTTTCATTTCTAATAAAATTATTTTCTCATGCCATGAAAATAAATTTGGAAATTCAAGGGTTTTCAGTTCTTTTTTTTGTTTTTTTGTTTTTTGCTTTTTTGTTTTATTTTTGAAACGTCTTTGTTGTCTGCTACAAGTTTTAGAAAAAAAAATAAACTCATTAAATATTAAACATGAATTATATTTGCTTTTTATGCTTGTCATAAAGGAATTGTATTCTGTAGGGCTTGATTATAACGAACAGCTCTGATAAACAGATGAAGGAGCAATAGACGGCAATGGAAACAAATATAAAATTCATATTTTTAAATACACTAGCTGTCTTTACTCGGTCTTTATCGGTATTGTTCTGTCCCCCCTTGGGAAGGAATTCTTAGACTAAGCAAATTGTATAAATTAAATTTTTTTGATTAGCTGTTTTTAGAAGTTCTTCAGATTTCTAACTGACAAAAGTAAATGTGAGCCTGGACGATTTTATAATGATAATTCTTATAATATATTGATTTTATGTACCAAATTGAAAAAAAATCCTTGGAAAATATAATTTTAATTGTTAAATCTTTGAATAATGTATGTAAAACTAAGCACTAGTGTTGTGCTATATAGCCTATGTTATTTGTTAATAATAGAGTTTTATGTTTGTGAAAAAAATCCATAACAATATATAACAAGAATAAAAAAAAATTGTTCTACTTCATTTTAACAAAATAAAGAAGGTCCAAAGACAAGCAAAAAGCTAAATATAAAATATTATTATTATTAATATGTAATAATTTCTATTTGGAATTTAAAAGTTTAACAAAATATTAATCTTTATTTGTGCTTAATTCCAGAAATTGTGTTGGTTTTAAAATTTATTCTTTTACTCATGATATTCTCATGAGTTATTCATTCAGTACAATAAGTACTGAATAAAAATAGAATATATAGTTTTCAATATAAAAATGTTGATTGGGAAATTTATTTATTTATTCAGTTCCATGCTTACTAAGTTTTTTGTTTGAATATTTGAATCTTTTTGGAACTATTGATTAATAATTCTTATTTAGTCAATTGATTTTACAATATAAAGGTTCTAATGCTTGCAAGAAACGTTAGGAGTAATCTACTGAGGAATCAGAGTAGCGTCCTATGAAATGGTCCATATAGATATGCTATCCTCTTCAGTACTTATTATACTGAATGAATAACTCATGAGAATAAATTTTAAAACCAACACAATTTCTGGAATTAAGCACAAATAAAGATTAATATTTTGTTAAGTTATTATTAATATTTAATATTACAAATGAATCTAAGATTAAATTTGTTTCACGAGCACTGATAACTTTGACCATCGGCTTCCAGGGTCTAGACAGTACTCTGGGTAGTATTCGAACTCCTTATTCAGAGGTTAGCACGCTACGCTAGAATATATAATATTCAAAATTTGTTTCGTTATAGAAAAATTCTACTGTACGAGTATATGCTATCGTACATATGTTAATCAAATCAAGTAGACGTACCCTACCATATAAACATTATTAATAATAAATGTACGCACGTAATGATAGACAAACTCATACAAATAATCATAATCACGTTCATTGTAAAATAATTTTTATACACACATTAGATAAGTTCACTGATATACCAATCAACTCATAAAAAATTAATTTCGTTATATGTCCTAAGTTACATTTAAAAAATTTTTCAAGAGAAGCCAAGAAAGTCAGTAACAGGTTCATTCGAGTACTTTGTTAGTGAATTTTATAAAAAAAAAATTTGTTTTCGATAAAGCTTTTATACAAAAAATTAATAAAATTTAGTAATTAAGCAGTTGATTGAAAATAAAATATAGAATTGTGACACCCAACATTCGAGAACTGAAACTAGTGAAGTTAATGGAAAAAAAAAGAAAATTATATGTAATTCCTTTCAGTTTTCATTTTTTTAAAAGAATTTTCATTAAAATGTAATTAATTTAGCAAGTGTCATTTGTTGTTTAGATTTTTAGTCATATGATTTTTCATCTTACTAAATTATACAAACAAAAATTTCCTCAGTTCAAATGAGGAAATACTGTTAGTTTACTAGTTGATTTCATTTATTAAAGTTTGTGTACTAACTATAATTATTGGGTTCTCGAACGAACCTAATATGAAAAATTAACAAAACGTTTCGAAGTTTTTCACTTTTACTATTAAAAAAAAATTCTTCAAACAATTTTGTTAATTTTTCAAAATATCGACTTTTTTAGCTTCGCCTCTAAAATATTTTAAAATTAAATTATATGTAATTTAGGACTTTAATGAAATCATTTGGCTATATATTATTTGGTTAGTATATATAAAAAATTAAAAAAAAAAAAAACTACTTATATAAAATAACCATTAAATTATTTGGAATCACAAAATTTAGCGAAAAGAAACCTTATTTTTTTAATAATAAACTAATATAAAAGAAACTGTTTGGCTGATTATATTTTATTCTCAAATAATTATATAATAGATTTAACAACTTTTACCCATTTCAATTATTAATAAATTAATTCTTATAAATTTTTTTATGTTTTTATTTCTTTAGCTCTTGTTAGCATTTTTTTAAATCTATTTTTTTATTTTTATATTTTATTTCACAGCAGAGAAAGCATTGAGAATATCTTGATTTCTATAGAATTCACATGTGTTATTGTCAATAATTTTGTATATGCTTTTTCTTTATATCAAGTTGTTTTACTTTAGTAACTGACAGAAGTTCTTAATTTTTTATATATACAATAATAAGTCTGCTGTCATTTCAGTTTTGGCCAAAAAGTCTCCATGTGTGCATTTGGTATGTGTCTTAATAATCATTAAGCACATACTTTCCAATAACAAATTCAATTTACAATTTATGATAAAAATTTCTTATTGTCTTTTATCAGACATGAACTATTTTTTTTTTGCTTACATGAAACCAACACAAGCAAAAATAAATTTAATAATTGTAACAATGATTTTGATAAATTTGGCTGGGTGTAGGCGGCTAAAAAATTAGCTTAAATGGTATTTGATTTTTGGTGTCATGCTGTTTGTAATATATTATTTACAAACTAAAAGATAAATTATATATTTGGCAACATGTTTATATGTATAAGTTTTGTGTTTGTTAGATGTGAAAATTTATAAATTTTTCTTTACTTTTTGCCAAGAAAACTGTAAATCTTATTGTTTCCTTTTCGAAATTTTAATATTTTAATTTTTTTTATTTTTTGTTAGATTTTTTTTTTTTAATATTTATGTACAATTGAGAATTTAATTTTTGTAAATTAATGAAAATTTTCAAAAAAAAAAAAACTGAAACACTTTTTCAATAACAACCCTAATTGTAAGTTCATTGATTTTTTTTTAAAGAAGAAGTACTTTTCCAAAATGCTTTTGAAGAGATTTTTCTACTTGTTTCTTTTCACTCTTTTTGGTTTAATATTATTTTATTTTTTAACAATTTTCAGTTGAAGAATTCACAACTGTGGCCTATATTATTTTAAGATGAGTTAAAAAATTTTTGGTTATTCTTTTTTAAAATAATTACTTTTTTTTTTATAATGCTTAATATTTTGGCAAAAGTACTTAATAGACTCTCTCAGCTGACTCTAATTTGACAAAACACATGAAGGGTTGCTCACAGCAGCCATAATAAACTGTTGCCATAATAATTAATAAATAATTAATTAATGCAATTAACAATTTTCTATACTAATTAAATAATTTTTATAAGTCTTTAATGCTTTGTTTTTCATAGAAACGTTATCCCATTATTTGGCTAACTTTTTCTAAACTCATTGGCCCATAATCATAGACACACTAAAGTCGGTAGCTTTTTAAAAATGACTTTAAATTCATTTAATTCTTATGAACAAAAGTCAGCTCTTAATAAAATCCTACTTTTTTTGTGACTATGATTATGGCCCATTATTTTTCATAATTTAATAACAATAATTGTATAGAAAAAAATCTCTATCTCACTAATTTATTTTGAACAATATTTTTTATTTCCTTTTTAAATTGTGTATTCAATGAGAATTTTAATTTTTGTAGTGAAAATTTGTAAATGTCCTTTTTGTATTTTAGGTTTTATATATTCCCTTTCAGATTAAACTTTTGTTCAACATTCTGATTAACCATATAACAATTTTATCAAAGCCTTCAATGCGTTTAATTAGTTTAATTAGAATACCAATTTCACTTTGTGTTGGTTTGACTTTCAGAAAATAAGAAGTGAAGGTTTAGTTAAAATGTTACATTTAACAAGAAGACACAATCCTTGCCCCATAACCATGTTATTTTAACAAAAACAATCATCAAACCTTTAGTTGATTTCTTTTCTTTTGATTAAAGTGTTCATGTACTCTTTCTATCTTTTCTATTGTGGTTTTAAAAAGGCACGAATTTGGCTTTTGCCTTCTAAGGCAAACTTTTATTAAAATTTAAAAATTGCGTAGTAGTAACTCATTCGGATTCTCCATTTCCATGCTTTTTATTTTAAGGAGCAATAGAAGAAAAATACTTTGCAAGATAAATTTTTTTGTTAATACTCGTAGTATTATAGTTCATTCATTTGATTAATGCAGAAAAGAAACACTTTATTAAATCAATGAAAACAAAGAAGTTTATTTTATATTTAAGATTCCACCATAGATTACAGGATAGTATCAATCTGATGTCTCAGGTTCAATTTCTGCCAGATCTAACACTCAGGCTATACAAAAAATATTTTGGGTTGCAGCACATACTGGCTTCAAAGCAAAATAAAAAATAAGTTAAATTCGGCTGTGCCGAGTCTTATATACCCTTCACTGTTTTAGCGAAATATTAATATTTTTCAATTTCCACATTCTTCTAAAATATCAAAAACATACAAAAAAATTAAGTGAGTTAAATGTGCTTTAATTTACGTTTTTTTTTTAATATTTGTAAATATATTTTCAGTATTATTGGCATATTTATGAAATACGACGTACATCAGTTAATACTTTTATATATATTTTTAGTAGTGGTTCTAGATTGGTAACCTGCTGCCAAAATACTCAGAAGTTACGTTAGATTATTTCTAAATTTCCATATACCCAAGTGCTGTTGCTCTGAGGGATTTTAGTGACTTCCGGACGAACCATAAAAGGATAGGACATAAATATATAATTTTAAAGAGGAGGTCATTTAGATTATTAATCTACCGCCCACATACTCAGAAGTTACTTTGGACTATTTTTAAATTTTTTTTTAAATTTCTATATAACCCAGTGCTGTTGCTTTGAGGCTTTTTATCATTCTTTTTCGAAGTACCATTCCCGATTTTGCCCATGAAAATTATCAAAATCAAAAAGGAATTTAATCTGCAGGTGCTAAACTTGTGTGGGTATATAAGACTCGGCACAGCCAAATTTAACTTGTTTTTAGCTAAGTTTTCTATATTATTTTTTTGTTCGTATATGTATTGTGTGTTTCTTTAAGAAATACATACATACGCAAAATTTTCTAAGTAAACATTCAGGAATGGAATGCAAAAAAGTTAGAAAAAAATGTATTCACTGTTCATTTCCAGTAAAATAATATTTACAGTTTTCTTTATTTAAGCCTTAAAAACCATTTGTCCTTTTCCTTGTTTATTTCATTGTTTGCTTAATTGTTTGTTAACTAATTTGTTTGTTTTTACAGCACTGGGAATTGTTGTGTGTCCGAATTTGTTGTCATTTTATTATTTTTGTTTCAACCGCTTAAATTTAATTTTCTTTGGCTAAAATATTATGCTATTTTGGCAGAAATTGTTGTCATAGTTGGAGTAAGTTTTTTTTCTAAACATATAATTGTGTGGCGCTTAAGTTTAATCCAGTACTAGCAGCAGTATTTAGAAAACCGTGTACAAAACAATTGTAATTAAAATAAAGGATTGTTATGGAAATAAGGTTTTTAATGAAATTAAGATGATTTATAAGTTTTACCTCATTTAATTAATGGGAAAACATATTGATATTTTATTTTGTAAGACTCAAAAGTCAATGTAATAAAAATGCAGAAAAAGAACACCACTCTTTAATTATTACAAATGCAGAAAAAATATGTAGCTGTAATTTCTAAAGGGTGTTTTTTATAGACGTATATAACTTTAAATTGCAATAAAACAACGATGGATTATTCGATTGCCATGAATTTTATTTATCCGAAAGATAATCTTGTGGCATTACATTTTAAATATGATATCTGGCATATGACCGCCACGGCTGGCTCGGATGTAGTCCAATCTAGACGTCCAATTTTCGATGACTTTTTCCAACATTTGTGGCCGCATATCGGCAATAACACGGCGAATGTTGTCTTCCAAATGGTCAAGCGTTTGTGGCTTATCCGCATAGACCAATGACTTTACATACCCCACAGAAAGTAGTCTAGCGGAGTTAAATCACAAGATCTTGGATACCAATTCACAGGTCCAAAACGTGAAATTAGGCGGTCACCAAACGTGTCTTTCAATAAATCGATTGCGGCACGAGCTGTGTGACATGTTGCGCCGTCTTGTTGGAACCACAGCTCCTGGATATCATGGTTGTTCAATTCAAAAATGAAAAAGTTAGTAATCATGGCTCTATACCGATCACCATTGACTGTAACGTTCTGGCCATCATCGTTTTTGAAGAAATACGGACCAATGATTCCACCAGCCAATAAAGCGCACCAAACAGTCAGTTTTTCTGGATGTAACGGTGTTTTGACATACACTTGAGGATTAGCTTCACTCCAAATACGGCAGTTTTGTTTGTTGACGTAGCCATTCAACCAGAAGTGCGCTTCATCGCTAAACAAAATTCGCTTATGAAAATCGGGAACAACGACAATCTCGTTTTGGGCACTATTTGCAAGCGTTGTTCAGGCGTGAGTCTATTCATGATGAATTGCCAAACCAAACTGAGAATAAATCACTTGACAGCTGTTAAATCGGTCGCCATCTTGAACAGTAATGCCAGCTATACGTCTATAAAAAACACCCTTTATTATGTTTTGTTAGTGATTATAGGAAGTGTTAACAAGTTGTAGCATCATTTTCAGCCAAAAGAAAATATAGGCATTAATTAAGAGAGACTTTAGTAATTAGAGAAAATACCGAAAAACCTCAATAGATAATTGAAATTTGAAAACAAATCAAAAAGCTATACAGAAATAGACAACCTTTAACTATTAGAGATTCATTTTCAATAAAAATGCTCTAGCAGTCATAAAAAAACGCTTAGTTTATTTTATTACAATTTGACTTAAAAATTAATATTTATTTTTAGTTTTCCGCCAATTTTTTATTGTTTCTCGAAATTATTTCTCTCTCTACAAATGTCTAATTCAGAGGACACCTTAGTCCAGTAAATGGCCTGATTAGCATTCAAGTTTTGGCGTAGACTCTTTCGACTTATATCATGCCACTAAATATATAAATATATTCTTTTTGGGTACTTAAAGCAATCATAACCGCATTACATAACACTCGAAATAAAATATCCAAAGTACAGCAAGACTTTATTTGGCTACTAGTATCGCTTTACAAAATTCTTAAATCTTATGTCAGTTTCTCAAAAGTAGGAACTGTATACAATTGAAGATGCTAAATTTTACTTCTGGAAGCCCCTTTTTCTTATTATTACTAACATAAATCACATATATTTTGTTTTATAATCCAATTCAAATGTTCCTGTGAACCAAGTGAAAAAGAAAAGTTGCAAAATTATTAAATAATATTTTTCTATGCTGGTTGTTAAATTGATTAATCACCAACTTGACTTTCAAAATAAATATAATTTTTCACACACACAAAAACATACTTACACACATTTAATAATTTTTGAAAATTAAAAAAAAAAAACTCAAGAGTAATTAATTTGATTTTTGTTAAAATTATATTTCAATAAAATGCCCATGTCAAATTTTACACTTAACAAATGCTAGTAACCCTTATTGCCATCAACAAAACATTATTCTGAAATCACAAATTCTTATTCATTTTAACGGAAATGAGAGTTTCAAGTGCTGAGAAAATAAAGTGTTTATTAATTTGCCCAGGGTGGCAAAACTTTATTTAGTTTAGTAACGGAAATCAGTATTTTATTGTTTGTTAAATTTCATGTTTCCCTTCTGAAAGAATTTGGATGGAAAATATGTGTAACAAATGTCATAATTTTTATTATATAATTTTTTTTTTCTACAAACGTTCTGCTAGTAAAATCAATCACTTAATTTTTTTATATATGAATTCTGTGAGAAATTACGAAGTAAATAAATTTAATTATAGAATTTCATGCAGTGTGCAAAAATGTGCTAAAATATGTAATGATTTATTTATGTGTAACAGTAAGTGTATTAACTAAACTGTGCAAAAAGAAATGCAAGAATTAAAAAAAAACTTTTTTTTAAAATAAAATTACTTATTTTTTTTTCAAAAGAAAGATTTTTCTTCCATAACTTTATGAAGTAGCTTAATTTTTAAATGTCAAATAATTCTTCACATGGCTTCGTGCTAAGAATCAGGTATGGTAGTAGTCATAAACATAGTTACATTGGCTATAAAAAAATGTTCCATGGCTCTATAAAGAAGGCCAGGAAAAATAAAATTAATGCCCAAAATAATTTTTAAATTTTAGGCATTAATTTTTTGGGGGCTTCCAGTGTCAAAAAATTAGAAAATATGAATGTACTCGTATTTGGACATGAACTGAGCCAACAATATGTTGAAACTTTATGTATGTAAGGTAGTCTAATTAATTTTTGTATGTTTGTCGATTTTGTTTTGAGAGCAGGCTACTCCAAAAGAATAACATGGAAGAAACCTAACTGAAGTCCTCTGATGTGGACAATTTTAATTTTAGTTTTTATATAATTTGTTTACATTTTGTCTTCTCTGTTACCTTATTAATATTATCTGCTCTGCCAAAAAAGATTTTGGTGCAAAAAAAAATATTTTTTATTGTTTTTAATTTTTTTACGTATTGAATTTTAAGAAAGAAATATGAAGTACATTTCCTGGGAGACATTTCAAAATTTTTATAAGCTTAATACAAAATTAATGATATTTCTATTGAAAAAAAATATATTAATAGAAAATTAAATTCTAAGAAAAAAATAAGAGTAAGATTTTTGGTGAAAACCCATACTTTCTGAGCTATGAGCCTCTGATGTACTAAGTTTTCTCTGATATTTAGGATGAAAAACATTTGTTTCGCCTTTGGCTCAACTTAAGAATTCTATTCTGTAAGAGATGGCCTCGTTTTTGCATGGGAATTAAGTATTTCATCTCCTATGGGATGGCGAACATGGGCTTTACTTACAAAAGTTTTATTGTGAAAAACTAAAATTTTGGTTTTGGACCTACTGAAAATTTGAATGCCCTTAACTTTGGAAATATGAAAAATGTATTTAATATTTTCTTCTTTGTGTTCAATTTTGTAATGTTTTTAGTTTTTTTTTTATTTTATTAACTTTTAGCTAAAAAAGTTAATGCTGCTATTGCAAAAAAAAATCTCAGTTTAGGAAATACATTTTCTCGTCATAAACACCCTTATTATTTTCAAAATTAATCCACCCTAAAATCTAAAATTCTTCTTTATTATATAAATAAACAATACTTGACTTTCAGATTTTATTATCTCCAGACATAATCGAATAAGAAAATTCAGAAGTAAGAAAAAATCAATTTCATACCAGCCAAAGTCAAAAAGCTATCAACTGATATTAAAATTCAAGCATGATTTAAATAAAAAAAATTATTATCTGTAAATGAATTTAAGTTTAAAGTAAAAGGGGATATTTACCCTGAAAAGAAAAACTATTTGCATTGCGTAGAAGTAAATTGTTTGGATTATTCAATGAAATATATTTTTAAAATAAAAATCTTTCAATTTAATAGTTTTTGTCCTTACAAGTTAATTATATCTTAATTTTAAGAAAATTTAGTGCTAAAAATTTCAGGTGATATCATTTATAGACCATTAAAAATTATAGTACAGATGAGTTGGAAAAAGGATCACATTAAAATATTGTTAATTTTTTATTATTTCAAAAAACATAAAATAACACAACAGAATGGACTTTCATGTAATTTCACTAATAAAAAAATTTTATAAAAAATTTTTGCTCAATGTAGTTTGTGATAGAACTTGAATAGAAATTGATAGCCTTTTTAGCTTCTCTTCCTTGTAAATATATAGTCTCAGTATTTACAATATGACTTGTAGTTTTTTTTCAAGCTTCTCTCATTATCAAAATTTTTTTTATTTTATAAAGAAGTCACAAATCTGCGAACTATCTCCGTTTATCTGCAGAAAATACTCAAGATCTGCTAGCTTACTGATTTACCTATTTTTACCTAAATCACTATTAGTTTCCTTAATTTGTAATTGCAAACAAATTTTATTAGTTAACAAGAGAAAATATGTATATACCAAATATTCAAAGCACAAAAAATCGTGCTTTTTTATACTATTCGACACGACGGAAGCATATTTTCAACATTCAGTTAAGCGTATTTGTATGGAAATACGGCTTTGCATTGCTGAATGTTTTCATCAAGTAATATGCGTACTAATCGGTGTTGCCAGAAGCTAGAAAATAAATATGTTAGATTGGCTAAACAAAAAGGCTAGAAAAAGTTTAATCTAAATCAAAATCACAAGAAAAGCTAGAAAAAACTTTAAAAAAAATTAGAGCTTAAAATTCTAAATTTTCTTAAAAAATATAAAGTAACATAAACTAAAAAAAAAATTAAGTAATTTTGACACATGGCTACAAAAAGCGCCATTCCCCTAACGTTTTTAAAGAGTAGCTAATGCACAGCACAAAAATTTTTGCTATATTTTATCGTAATCAAGATCACTTAACAGCAGAATTACTAAGCGCTACCAGAAAATATAATATTAAATTCTTCAAATCCATGACCGTCTGTTTTTTAATTGTACGGAATTTTTTTAGAAAAAAAATTAATTTCTTTTCTTAAGTCTTTTGTTTCTATTTAAATTTACTGTCTTGCACCTTTTTTAAAAATGGAAGGTATTAGAGGCGGGCCTTAAATGTTTTTTATTAGACGATATCAAAGTTCCTTTCCTAAGTCTTTTGTTTTTAATTGAATTTGAATATGCTGCCTTGACTTTTTTTTTTAAATGGAAGCTTTTAAAGGCGGGTCTTAAATTTTTTACTAATGGACGATATCAAACTTCCTTTCTTAAGTCTTTTGTTTTTAATTGAATTTGAATTTGATGAATTGACTTTTTTTTTTAAATGGAAGATATTAAAGGCTGGTCTTACATTTTTTATTAATGAATGATACTAAAGTTGTGGTCTTAAGTCTTCTGTTTATGTAGGATCTGCCATGTTTTTACAAATTTAAATTTTCTAATAATGTATGATAGTTATGGCGCATCTGAATTTTTTTATTAATGTACGGTACTAATATTCACATCATATATATTAGATATTAATTATTTTCTGGACTTAATAAAATTTAATATTTTTATAAGAATATATGGGAGGCAGCGTTGACAGTAGCTAGAAAAAACATAAGCTAAAACTTCCTAAAAAGAAGACTGGCAAAAGAAGCTAAGAAAAATGTAAAAAACTATAACTCAAAATTGAAAATTTTCTTGAAATTTTATTACAAGTATAATTATGATATTTATAAAAAAAGAAGAAGATTGCATAAAAACTACTAAAACTAAGGAAAATAAAGTCGTTTTTCACTTGGCTTTAAATAGTTATAATCGAATTCAATTATTTCTCAACTTCAATGTTAAAAAATAAAATTTAAAATTAATTCAAGCAAAAATTTAGGTTTTTGATAGCAATGCAATTTAGCTTGCTTTATCGTACTAAAAAGCTGACCTCGGCATTATTAAACGATAGTACTAGACACCGAAATACTAAATGATTAAATCCATGAGCGTATAATTTTTTATTTAATCGAAATTCTTTCGAGGCTTTTTTTAATCATAGTTTTTTGCAGCATTATTAAGCCATTTCGAAAACTGTGTCTTAAAAATGAAGGCTTATATAAAGCATTCATTTTACAAGGTAGAACCCGAATACTTTTTTTACTAATGAAATTTTGAATAAAATAATTTTCTTATTATCATATAAAAGATTTATACCCATAACGCATATAACAAAGTTGAAAAGTAAAAAATTAAATCAAAATAAATTGCACATCTTTACTGCCAGCACAATTGTGCTAATTGAAAATTATATTGCATTTATTTATTGTACATGATTTTATTTCTATTTTTCTATTGCTCTTAAATTGTTTTATAAGACAAAACTCTTTTTATTTATATAAAACTTATTAGTAACGTTTATTTTCTGGATAAGAAAGAAAAAGTTTTTTATAATTTTTTTTTTTTTTTTTTGCAAACAAAAAAACAAATAAATACTTTTTTATCATATCCTATCAGTATTGTTTCTTTACCCGTTAGTTTTAGTTTTTACTTGTGTTGTTTTATATAAATATTTCTCATATAAAAAATAAGACTAGAGTAAAATATTGATTTTTCATTAAAATCACATACGTAATTGCACATTCTTGATCAAATAATGACAAACTTTTTATTGAATTTAACCAAGATATGTAGGCAATTTGCTAGACACTGAACTTTTGGAGGGATACTGATTTATAAACCTATTTTATAAACCATTCTGCTGAATTACGCATTGAGGACATAACTTTGGTTGTGTTAAGTAAAATTGTTTACCAATCAAATATTCAGCAGAATTTGTTCATCGTGACAATAGAAAATCGGCATTTTTAAGAAAATAAAATTTTAGGACTCTGTTCTGTTATTGAATTCTGATTGCTCAACTTCTTATTGCTGAATTTTTGATTGGAAACATATTTAGTTTTCACAACCAAAGCTGTCTTAGTGTGTAAAATAGTTCCTGAATTTACATAGCAAGAAAAAACTTCAAATAACAAGAATTTTCCAAAAATAAAAAATATATAATTATGCGCTGTTTTTATAATACAAGTAATCAACTCGTCTAAAAGAATGGTATGCAAAACACTCATTATTTTGAATACTTTTTATATAAAATTTCCAGACAAATTGATTGCTTGCGTTATAAAAACAACATATTAATAAATTCACTTTTGGTCCCGAGACTTGGCTTAATACAAATTTAAAAAACAATTTCATGAATATTGAAGTGGTCTTTGGTTTGACTTATTTACCTTGTAAGTAAAATACGAAACAAAATATTTGGTCGTACATTAAAAATAAAAAAAAAAATATTTCATAAATTATTGTTGATTTTAGTATGAATAAATTAATATATTATTCAAGCTTAAGATCTTAATGAAAAAATTGCTTTTTTTTTAATTTTCCAATATTTCGACTTTTTTTTTTGAAAGTTTTCTTCAAGGAAATTTCAATGTCCTTAATAACATTTTCATGAAGAAGACCTTCAAAAGAAAGACGAAATATTCGAAAACTAAAACAAAAAATGATTTCATTGAGATCTTAAGCTTGATTAATATTAACTAATAATAAATTTATAAAATCGAATAATTTAATAAAATT
Source organism: Thelaira solivaga (assembly GCA_947397855.1). Classification (NCBI taxonomy): domain Eukaryota; kingdom Metazoa; phylum Arthropoda; class Insecta; order Diptera; family Tachinidae; genus Thelaira; species Thelaira solivaga. The sequence goes on along the minus strand of OX377611.1, from coordinate 14,813,979 downwards.
ATTATAAATTGCACTTTATAAATCACAGAGAGTTAATAATTAACTGATTTTTATTTTTTCAATTTTTTTTCAATTCCTTGCCTGCCTTTTATATAAATAAAATCAATTAATAAAAATTTTCTATATGGTTCATATAAAATTACTGTTTGCTTCTGGCCACTTTTGAATAAAATGATTTATATTTTTTAAACATGCAAAGTTTAATTTAGTTTAAATGAACAATAAAGCTTCCAATACCTTTTAAATATTATGATGTTAAGAAAGTATTACATGCAAGTGAAAAAACTTAGTAAAATACTAAAGCTAAGCTAAAATTGTAAAGAAAAATAAAGGGATAATACTATCACTGCTCTTATTTTCGGCTTAACTGTAGCTTTTCATAAGAAAACAATAAACAATGAGTTGCCAGGATTTCCGTATTGCATGATGTGTTGCATCTGTATTCACATTTAGAAACCGACATAAAAAAAACGAGAACAGTAAAACAGAACAATGAAAAGGACACGCGGCTACTTTTAAATGCATTTTGTAATCATAATTTACAAAAGGTACTTAGAAATGACCATTTGCTCAAGGTCTTACAGCATACATGAGTGTTAGGGTGGTTTTCAGAAGAAGAAAAAATATTGTAAAACTGTAATTTGCTTTTGTAAACGTTAGAGTAATAAAGATTTTTAAATCATGTGGTTGAAGACTGTGGTGGTGGTGGCGTATCCATTATAATGGTAATTTGAAGCTATTCAAGTACTTTTATTGAATACAATGAAAATTTAATAACCGTATAGAAATATAATTTATTTTACATACTCACATACTCTTATGTATATGCGAGTAATGGTACGAATTTTTAATAAAAGAAATTTAAAAAAAAAATATGGAATATTTTTAGCTGATTTTTTTTCACTTTTTTTACTTTTATTTTTACCAAAATATTTTTTTATATAGACTATAATTTCTGGCTAATGGCCCATTTTTGGTTTTAATACTAGAATTTCTGAAAGTTTTATTTTAGCAACACAAATCCGCGAAGCTTCTTGGCATATCTGCAGAAAACTCCCAAGGCCTAGGCATTGATCGAAAACGGTACCCCCAGATTGATAGGCTAGTACGCTATCTACTAGTCTACGGGGGAACCTATTTAGTTAGGACTTAAAAATAAATTGCTTTTTGAACGGCTTTCAACAAATTAAATCTGCAAACTTACTTTGTTTCTAATCATAAATTCAGTTGTGATAATCAAACTTCCCGAATTCAATAATTCGATTCAAAATTTAGATCTTTTAAAAATATTCTGAAGCTGCAAGTCTAATTTTCTTGTCATGATTAAAAAAATATGGCTTATTTCATAAATTAATGGTAGCACATAAAAAATTTTTTTAACAAATGATTTTTTTTTATTTTAAATTATAAAAAATTATATGGCGCGGGGTCTTTGGTACTTCTACTAAATCGTGCATAATTTCAGCGCTTATTAACTATTTTTAATGAATTATAGCTTATTTTATTTTGTGTTACATACAGCTATGAACATTAAGAAAAAACTCTTAGAGATTGTTTATATTAAATTTTTTATGAATTAAAAAAAAAAAAAAACTTTTTGGAAATTTCTTTGAAAAAATATATTTTTTTAACAAAGCTTTGTGAATATCTTCTAAACTATAAGACTGGTAAAAAATTTAAGAAAACATAATTTAAAGGTAATTTTATTCCCCTTGCTCTGCAAAATAGATCTTAAAGGTCGCGGTGCAATTATAGTCCATTTTGAGTCCTTTTGCTTACGTTTTATTGTAAGCTTAATCAGAACGCTACTTACTTGTTGAGTTATTCATTACAAATTATGTGGTCTAGGCTCTTAATTTTTTTTCTATAAAGTATATGTCGAGAACAACACATAAGAGAAAAACAGTAGATATACAGTTTGAATCAAAGTAGACTAGAAATTGTAGGCCTGTGTTATGTTTAGTAGAAGAAAGAAAAAGTTAATATTTATTTTGGTAAAAAGCATTCTTCTTTAAATTTAAATGCAAAATAAATATTTTAATAATAAACAAATGCTTTGCAAAAATCAAAGGTTAGATAACAAAATAAGAATTTTTTTATATCTTATTTATTTTTTAATTAATGACAAGATATAAAGGATATATTGCAGAAACTGCTCTCAGTGTAGTTAGTGGTCTACTATAAAATTTATAAATTTAGAGCATAAGCTTCAAAAAAGAACTCTGACACTGCATAAAAACTTTTTAACTAAATATTTATTTTACACGCCAACACATACCATATTTACTTACAAGCATAATAAAACGTATGACAAACTATGTATTTTACTGCTTCCTACATACAAAAATATTGTTTTTGGAACATGTAATATAAGATTTAAAATTTATTACAAACAAGTACTATACGAGAACAAATAGAGTGAGTGTCCTTATTTACATTGTTTAAAATACTTGTTGTTTTTTCTTTATTTATTTTGACTTTTAATTCAAGCCAATTTGCTTGTCATATGAGTATGTTATCCATAAGTTTCCAGTAAAGCCTTGTAGCATAATAAATTTTACATTTTAGCATTTTCATAAAAAAATTAAAATTGTTTAAAGCAGAAATACATAAAATGAAACTTCTGTGCTGTGACATTATTTTCTTGAAATTATATTTCATTAAATTTTTCTTTTTCCTTAGATAATTTAGATGATTTTTTCTGTATTAAAAAAGTCGATTTTAAATATTTATTTATCTAAAGTAATTAGTAAATAATAAAAATATTATGTTGTGATGTGTGCATTATTGCATTAACAATTTGTTTACTTTCCCCATCTACGCATGTGGTTTACATGCCATTAATCTAACAAGAAAAGCTGAGAAAACAAAAAACTGAATAAGCAAACCATAACAATCCACTGACTGACTGCTAATAGAAACGAAAAAGCGGAAGTGGAAGCACGTTCATCAGTACCCACCATGGTATATTTATTTTTGTTTCTTTTTTCTTAGTGAACAAGAAGTCATTGCAAGTGCTGGCGTGTATGACGTTTTGCTTCATTTGCATGCCTTCATTGAGTGCTAGTCTTTTTTTTTTCTATTCACAAGCAACAAAAATCAAAAAAAATTACAAATATCTAGATGTCCAAACAAACAAATTGAATTAAAGGGTTTTATATATCGACGAAATACTTGGGTACCCTATATAAAAATATAACAAACGAATTATTTAATATTAATTAAGATCTTAAAAAAGGGTTTTTATTTAAATTTTCCGATATTTCGACTTTCTTTTGAAGGTCTTCTTCAGGAAATGTTATAAATTTATAAGATCGAATAATTTAATAAAAATATTATAACAAATGAAGTTAAAAATATTATTATAAAAAGCTTCAAGAAATCAAAAAATTTTAAATAAAATTTGTAAACAGTTTGTATATAATCGTACTGTATGAAAATTTTTCACATTGACCTTATAGATTGTAGGGTAGTATACTTAAAAACTCAATTTTGAAATTCTATTAACATACAATGGACTAGTAGACCTGTGGACTAAAAGCTAGTGCACTAACTTATAAATCTGGAGGTTGCAGACTTAATGCATGGATGTTTTCTGCAAGCAGTTCAAAAAGCTTCGCTGAAAATATCATTTCTTTTTTGTGCTAATTTTTTATCGTTTTTAAAAGGTTCTTAAAAAAAATTAATAAAACTGCACATAACAAAAAAATGAACTATTATATTATGAGATACATAACTACTTCTGTTGTGCTCACTCTTCCCATTATAATGCCCAATTTTTATATATCTAGATTAAAAAAAAAAACAGTTTTTTAACTTATACCTCAAACTAAGCCTTAGTGGCTTTTTATTGTCTCTGCTGACTCTTAAGATAATTTTTTTTTAAAACTGGTTCAAATATTAATATACTTAGCAGGGATTTGCTTCATAGGATGTTTACATCTCAGGAAATGTCATCATTTTTTAGTTCTACATATGCTTTATCTAATCATTTCATTTGATATAGAGCAATTTTTCACGAAATTTAAAAAAAAAAAATTTATTAAAAAAAAACTAAAATTTTTATTATTAATATTATTCAAGCTTAACATCTTATTATTTTAATTTTTATTTTCCAATATTTCGACTTTCTTGTATTAAAAGTCTTCTTCAGAAAAAATTAATCATTATATAATAATTTAAATCTTGATTATTTGACAGAAAATTGTAATAAAATATATGTGGGAACAACCAAAAACAAACTTAAAACTAGAATGGCTGGGCATAAATCTGATCAAAGATATAGAAATATTAATGCACAGAAAACAGCTTTATCAGCACATAGTGCAAGATTGAATCATTATCCGAAATTTGAAGATGTTTCAATATTAGATAGAGAAAATAATTATAAACGTTGTTATTTATTAGAAATGTTAGAAATAATAAATGTATCAAATGATAGTAGAATTAATTTTAAAATGGATACAAATAATATAGCACAAAATTACAGATATTTAGTAAGAAAAAGATAGAATATAATAAACATATATATATAGAATGTATATTGCTTTTGTTAAATTATGTTTTTGTATAAAATTGTTATTAATTCTATTATTGTTTTTATATTAGTTTTTGAATATATAAAAAAAGTTTTAAATATTATAATTTTTCATTTAGTTCCATTATAAAATTATTTTTCTTGAGAAAGACACACGAAGGCGTGTCGAAATATTGGAAACTAATTTAATAATAAATAAAAATATATAAAAAGACCTAAAAAAATATTTATTTACTTACTTACAGATAAAATTATATAATAATAATAATCAAAATAATAAGATCTTAAGCTTTAATTATAAATTACATCATTAAGAAACGATCATATACATTCAATGTCTAGAATGACTATTGACTATGACTAAAACTAAGTTTTTATAATTTCATTTGAGTTAATTAAAATTACTTTTTATTCTCTGTTATACTCATTACATACTTTTAATAAAACTAAATATACTTGATAAAATTGCCGTAGGGTAATATAATTATTTTTTGTTTGCTTTTTGTTTTTGTTAAGATTGTACAATTAATAGTTTTTCGAGTACATGTATACAGCTTATCCTCAATATATCACTGCTTTGTTATACTGATTTATGTTTTAAAAATTATGTACTTGTGTGTGTCTAAATTGTATTTGTAAAAATCAATGTAAACAGTGGCAAGCAAAACGAGTTAAATAGTAATGAATGATGGGCTTTAAAAACAGTTTAAACTTTTTTATTAATTATTAAATAATGTCAACTAGAATTCTTCTTTTATTTCAAACAAAAAAATTTTCATTCTCCATTTCTAAAACAAAAAATTATTTAGAGCTACTTGGTCTGTCTGTATATGGTATATATATATATTGTCCCACTGCTACTGATGGATGTTAAAACACACAAGAAAGATAAGTGGTTACTCGGTCAGGCTTTTAATGCATCGATTGGTATTAAGCATTTTGCGTTTTTCGAGGCACTAAAGTTTTTCTTATGTAAAAATTAAAGTTTGTGTCTTAGCTCTTTTGAATATGTTTACAGTGCATTTTCTGAATTTTTTCATTTTTCTTTTTATTAAATGAAAACTTTTATTTTTTTTTAATTCTACTAATAATTTCACAACCAAAATAAAGCAAAACCAAAATTTTAAAAATCTTAAAATGGACCACAGAGTAGCTATGAGGTACTGAATTTTTTAATTACGAATAAAATATCTAGATTTGAAATACAGAACAGCACTGTATGTTTTTATGATTTAGTCGGGATCGTGTCTTACGATTTATGTTTCTATATGTACAACAAATTTTTTTTTCACCATGTATACATTTCAAAAATATTTGTGTAAAAAAATTCATTTACAAAGAGAATTAGAGTTGAAAAAATAAACAATTTTCTTGTTAAAGTTCACTACATTTATATTAATTTTAATTCATTAATGAAATTTTCAGAATCCGACTGAATTGCGTAAAAAACACTAAACATTTTTACTCTATACATAATTTAAAGAGTCCCATGCTTGTAAGAGATTCAAGAAAAGTTTCTATAATTTTAAAAATCATGTTACAACAAAATAATTCGTGTAAAAAGAGCATTTTTTTCTTTTTAACTCGTGGTAAAGTCTTTTTTATGATTAAGATAATTTATAATAAATGAAAAAATTACTTTAAATTGAAAAAAGTAAATTATTTCCTTATTTTCTAAACTTATTTGTATCAATTGATATGAATAAATTTGTTGTATTAACGATTACCGAAATTAGTACCGTGTATGCATTTTTCAAATTAAAAAATTTTAGTTCAATTTATAATAAAATAATTTACTCATCACTGTACTGTTTTTTCCTCAAAACTGTTTATGTAGGAAAATTTATAGGAGTGGTGACGTTGCTTCTTTTAACGATCTATTAAAAAAAAGTAGTGCGTTAAGGTTTTGTAAGGCTTTTAATATCTCTTTCTCTCAAAACATATACGGATGTGGGTCCCACTTATTATTTGTAGTTTAGCAATCAGTAAAAAAAAATTACCCTATATAACATTGTGTATGTATAAGGGGCTGTGTGGCATTAATTTTAAATATAGTGGCAAAATATGGAACTTTTAGGTTTTTGGGAATTAAAGAAATTCCTGGAATAAATAAATTTTTGAAAATTTTAAATAGAAATCATGTGCTGTTTTTGTAACCCAGTTGATTAAATTGAAAAACAGTTTTTTAAAATAATTTTTATACAATTTTTTAAGCTAGGGTACAGAACTTGTATCTTAAATTCTTTTACTTTGACTCTGTTTCTAGTTTCATTTTAATTTTTAGTCATTTTATGCTCGATACTTTTTCTGAAGTGAACCATGTGTAATTGTGTCTGTTAATTATTTTCACTCAAAAGTTTTTAAAACAGCTGCCTTTTATTTAAATACAATTTTAATAGGTTCAAGTTTTTTAGATCTATTTTAAAAAAAAATTCTAATTTAAAAAATAATCTTTAATTCCCTTTAAAAGGAAATTTTTAGATTTCTTTAATTTTTTTTTTTTTTGTTATATTGAAATATTAATTTATCAAAAGTTTAAATTCAAGAAACGAATTGAACTGATGATGAATTAGTGAGTGATATGTTGTATTTCCATAAAAAAGGTGTTGCTTTTGATTGATTATTAAACAATAACAAAAAAAAAAAAAAATACTAGCAAAAGGTTTCTTTAATATTTATTTTCTTTCAAAAGTATATAAATTTATTTATTTCCTATTGAGATTTTTTATTTTTTTTTTTTTTTTTTGGTTTTTTATACAAATTTATTTGTGTTATGGCAAAAGACTATAATTGTGTAATGTGTGTTTATTTAGGATAGATAGTTAACATCCCACGTTCTAAAGAGTTCAATAAATTTTTGTTTTAAAATTCACACGATTTGTTTTTCTTCTCTCTTTTTCATTATGTAAACTAGAATGAAATTTGTTGATGTTATTTTGTGTGATGCTCAATATTTACTCGAGGGTTGTTTGTTTTGGGAAGTGGTTGTATAATTTTTTTATTTCGCAAGGGCTTGTTAATGTACATGTAGGTATGTGTATCGTCTGTCAACGTTCGATCATTTATTTTAATTAGCGACAGTGTTAATGGCGTAGTAAATTGTTGTTACTTTTTGGCAACATTTTTGTATGTAACCTTCCTCCTTACAGGGTCTTTTAATAAATAAAAAGCGGAAATAAAAAAATTTTTATCCATTTTCAAAATGTTGGGCTTGGCTTAAGAAACTCATATTTTAATATATGTTTGATAAAAAGGAAAAAAATAAAAATAATTTTATAGGAAAATAAAATTATTTACCATTTGTTATAAACATAAATTGAATAAAAATAATAAAAAATAAACAAATTTATTTCAAACAAAATAAACTTAGAAAACCAATTTTGTCTTCTACGTAAGAAACACTATAGCAAAAGTTTTAATAGCGATTATTCGTTATATTTCAAAAACTTGTCAAAACAACATTTAAGCTATAAATTTGTACTGATGAGTTTAATCTATAAATAATCTTATAAATACTTAAGTTATTTTAATATTAAATAATTAATAAATAAAAATCTTAAAAAATAATTTTTTATCATTCAGCAACTATTCATATAACTTTTGCCTTAAGTATTTAACTGTTATTAACACATTTTTTTGAGTTACACTTTAAAAAAAATTTTTTTTTAATTTTTCTGTTGCTTAATGTTGCACTGAAGGGTCTTATAGTGTATCCGTGGTGTCATTTTTTTTAAGACTTGAAAAAAAAAAACGAATAGAAAATGGATGTACGAGTATGCGTTTATAACGTGTGACCAATTTTTTTCTTTGTTAAAAAAAGCTATTCTTCATTCAACACTATCATATTCCTGACACTTTATTAATGTCATTGTTATCAAAATTGTTGTTCTACACTTTTCTCAAGTATGTTTCTCTCGGGCTAAAGGGTTCGTTTTTAAATGAAAACTAATAATTTATTTCATAAATAGACACTTGAGTTTTGAAAAATGTTGAGAGATTTAAAAGGAAAAGTGATTTGACTTTATCTAATAGTAAAGTATGATAGAGAAAAAAATTATTTGTTTCCAAAAAGTTTGATTAAACCAAAACTCATTACGAGTTATTATAATGAAAACTTCTATGAAAATAAAGCTGGCAAAAATCTCATGCTAGAAATGAGTTCAATTTAAATTTCTGTACTAAATTTATTTATGACAAAATCTAATTTGATTTTAGCAGCCTATCATGAGGTCTAAAGAACTAAAAATTTATAATTGAATAAGTATTTAAGTCAAAGGGTATTGTTAATCATTTCGCATGAGAAGGAATATTGAGCACAGAACAGAGATTAAGATGTAATTTGCAATTGTTAATAAATTTTGAATTTATTTATTTTTAATACATTTTGTTCATATGTCAATAGTGCGATTAAGTAATTTTTTTTACTAACATTCGTATCGAAAAAACAGTTTTATCGAATTTAGTATTCAGTAGCTTTCCGATAAACCCAAAAGTTGCACAAGAAACTTGCACAAGTCTGTACTGAAAAAGCAAAAGTTCTCTTCTCTTCAACCCAAACATCTATAAACACAAAAGTTGCAAAAGAGACTTGCGCGAATCACTTACCAAGTGTGAAAGCCTTCTAAATTTAAAAGATTGCTTCATTTGCATATTTGTATTGAAAATTTAAGGAAAATAAAACAAATTGTTTTCTGCTTTTAATTTAAAATAAATAAATCAAAAATTTTTACGAAAAAAATATTAAACTAAATCTCATTTTATTTTTGAGAAATTTTGAATTTTGTAATTTTTCATTTATATTTCATGACAAAATTAATGTAAAATGAAAGAATAAATTGCGTTAGAGTTAATAGCGCAATTGCAACAAACTACAACACTAGACAAAACTGTGTCTCACAATTGCTGAAGGGAATGTATACTTGTCCTCAATAATAGGTAAAAATAAATATCGAAAATAAGTTCCTTAACCCTAAAAACAGTAAGACACTATAACTTTTGAGGATAATAAAAATAAATAAAAGATCATTCCTGTCTAGTTCCAAAATTATAAACTTTAAGTCCGTGTAAAAAAAATCTCCAATTGAACTTAAAAAACCCTTCAAGGTTTTGTTATGAATAATATCAACTTTCATTTGCAATTGGCCTCATCCCATATCCATTTTGGTTGTTGCACTGTGTAACCATTAGCTATAGCAAAACTAAAATCCAAGAAGTAGTTTTCAAATTAATTAATTTCCAAAACAAGTGCAACATAATTTTAACGCTGGAAGTTCCTTAACGTATTGTCTCTGCTATGTCGTATACTGCACTGAGAAAACAACTTTGGTTGTGAGACCTAATTTGTTTAATTTCAAAAATTTAGTTCTAATCCTCGAGTTTTTTAATTGTCAGAATAGAAAATCGAACTTACAGGTCAAAATATTTTTAATAAAACTAAATTTTGGTTTATAATATGGAATTCTGGTTACTACTATTATAAAAATTTTTGATTGGAAACAAATTTAGTTCTCATAATCAAAGTTATTTTCTCAGTAGGCTACTCAAACTAATCCCTACATAAAAATATCCACTTCAATGTTAATCCTTACTAATCTTGATAATTATTTTAAACTTTACTCAATGTGTTTCCTGTTTTGTTTTTTTTTTTTTTCAAAATGTAAAGTCACTTCTTTTGTGTTTTCAAATTGTTTAAATATAATAAAAATTTTCATCTTCTCTCCATAGACTCACACTTTTATACAGTAAACAGCAAATCATTATTCTTATATTTGCGTTGTGTGTTTATTTTAAAATATATATAAAGCAGGTGTTAGGTTTTCTTTAAATATTGCAAAAAAAAAAAAAAAAAAAAAAAAAAAAGAAAAAACATTATTAATGTGTATAGGTAAACTGCATTTTATTATATTCTTTGTTTACTCCCACTTACATGGCATCAAGCTGGGATAATCTGCCAATTTTTTGTTAAACCTTTTCAAATGGTGCTCTAAAATTAGCAGGGTTTATTTTCACTTTAGAATATTTTAACAATTCAATTTCCTGTTACTGCATTTGTTTTTATTGTTGCTATTGAAAGTCACAGGCAGTAACTGTTTAGAAAATTGTACTTAAAAATATCTCTAGTTGTATAAAATAATATACGAGTTAGGGCAAAATTTGGACCAGAAAACCTAAAAACTCTTTCCAAAGTATTTAAAAAAAAAAATATTCCAAACCTGTAGTTAACTTTTTAAAATGTAAAGAGGAGAAGCGACATAGTTTGTAAAGAAAAAAAACCGAATTTCAAAAACAAAAATTTTTCTTTAATTCACTTAGTGGTTTAAAAAAATGTCGTAGGAGTTGTTGAATGTTTTTTAAGCAAAAAAAAAAAAAATTTTAATATTCCAAAAACTATTTAAAATAGAAGGAAAAAAAATCTACAGTTTTTTATGTACCAAAACGTAGCCCCATAACTGTCAGATAAGCTGAGTTTTATTTCATTAGAAACGACGAAAAAATTTTAATTTATTATTAGAACTTTAAACGGTAAGGCTGGTATTCAAAATAATTAATAAAAGCTTGAAATAGAAATTTGTCACAATATCTACTTCAAGTTTTCTTTATTTTTCTTTGAATATAAACCTAAATCTTAAGACTTTTAAAAAAAATTTTTTTTTAAACTTTTTAAAATTCTTGTAGAAAAACTTTGTTGCTTTAAATTAAACCTTTAATTTAAGTTAAAAAACTGCTAAAGTTAAAATTAAATAAAGTGTTCATGAGAGTCGAAACTTTAAGAAAATTAAAAAAATCTGAAGAGAAGACTTCTTAGCCTCTAAAAATAATGTAAAAACTTTTATTTTAAAGTACTTAGTTATTTCATTATTCAAATGTGTAAGACAGGTGACAATTTTCAACTCCCAGCTAAGTTTTTATTTATGTTTTTTTTTTTTTTTTTATAAAAAAAACCTCAAAACAAATTATATTCAAAAATATTGTAAAAAAACAAGTCAATCTCATGATTAAACCTCCTGAAAATAAAATAGATCTAGTGTTTTAAAATGAAAATAAAGAAAAATAAAATACAAAACATAAACGAAAGACATTTCTGATGAAAAATGATGTTAACGCCATTTCCAGGTACCTCATCTATTAAGGTTTTGTGTGACGTTGGTGGCTGTGGCTGATTTTAGAGTTTTAAATTAATTCGTTGATTTGTGTTTTTCTATTTTTCATTTATATGCTTTTTTTTGTTGGGGGCGATAAGGAAGATTTTTTTAAGCAAATTGAATTTCCTTTTCAGTTCCCTCTAAAACTAATCAAATTAAAATAAGCGCCTTTTTTTGTGAAATTTTAAACAAAGTAATAGATTGTAAAAAAAAATATTGACAACTAACATTGAAATCGCATTTTGTCAATTCAATTGAATCAAATGATTTTTATATGTGGTGAAATTCAATTCTTATCTTTTTTTATAAGCAATTTTAAATTGATTTGTTGAACAGTGTCATGGTTTATTACACACTATCATATCACTTTTTATTACATTTACTTAGTAATACAGGCATGAAATGAATACGTTTTGTTATTCATATGCTAACAAATTGTACGGTTGATATTTTGTTGATTGTTTGGTTTACTTAGCGGGCAAAAACCAACAATTAGAATCGCAAATTTTCAAAACAAAAACTGTACAATAGTAAAGGGGTTTAGTTTCATCTCTTAGCGTTAAGCTAATCTACAATAGACAGTCCCATAACTCAGCAAGTTTTTCCCTAAATTGCGCATTGAGAACTCAATTTCTCAAAGCTTAAAAAAAGCCAGACACATATTGACAGAGAAGCTAAAATATTGTGTATTCTTTGTTGAATTATTTATTGAAGGCATGTGTACTGATTACTTAGTACGCCATAACCATACTCATAAGCCTAGAAATAACTTTTCTATTCCTGCCCAGTAACTATACACAGAAAACATCTTCTATTGTAAGAACTAAATTTTCCCCAATCAAAAAATTAGATGTAGTAATCAAATTTTTTGGTTGTCAAAATTGAACTTCGAAAATTTAGTAAAAAAATTGAAACTCTTAATAATATTTTGATCTCTATAACCAAATGTTTTATTGAAACAACTACAAATTTTATTTATCAAAACTCAATTTTTGACTGGTGATAGTTCTCATAACCAAAGTTGTTTTCTCAGAGTGAGCGAAGCATTTACCGTAAAATCAAGCATGTCTCGAGATTGTGCTATTTTACCACAGCCATTCCCTGGAAATATTCAAGATTTCGCTGCTGATACTACAAAGCTTAACAGCGACCATAAAGTCGATCTAACTAGTTCTTCTAATTATTCATTTTCAAAGAAGCCATTTCTTATAGGAATTCATATTAGGTATCCGTCAAATTGTTCCCTAGCCTTATTTTGATGAACCTTGATAGAAAATAAAAAAATCTATTAAAGTGTCAAAGAACTACTTTAACTTTCTACTATATAAAAAGACTTTTTTTTATTTTTAGGCTTGTTAAATAGGGCACATAAAATAAACATAATTGGGTCCTCTGATTGAAACACTTGGCAAATTATAAAGATCTGTTAAAATGTCTTCTAGAAATTATGCAAAGAGAGATGAAGAGAGAGCAGAGCACATACTCTGCCATTGTCTAATTTGGAGATACTTAGGGAATCATTACCTACAACCGTTGGAAATACCGAACAAATTACCTAAGAGAGTCCTTGATAAATACTTGACTCAGGGAGAATTTGTAACTTGAGAGTAGTGTCACGATAGATATAGCTTGAACGCAGTGCTCAGGTAACTTACTTCCGCTCATAATTCTAATTTTAATTGGATCCTCTGCTGTATAAAAGTCAGCATGAAGAAGAATAGCAATAGGAAAACGTAAAAAAAAAAATAAAAGACAAGTATTGGAATAGTATGAGAAGAAAACACAAAGCTTTTCCGTCATCTAAGCCATTTGATATTTTTAGTACAGCATGCTGATTTTTGGCGTTGAAAATTAAGTTAGGGCCTGCAGATAAAGATCTGACAGATTCTCCAAGTGGGGGAATTTATATTTTTTTTAGTGTTTACTAAAGCAGAAAAGTTTTATATTTAAATGTTGATATTTTATGGTCTGCCTAAGTTTTTGCTTCACACGTTTTTGACATAAAAACATTTTTAAAAACTCCCAAGTTTTATTAGTTTGTAGGCATACTTCACATTTTCCCGTGTATAAAAAAAGTTTTTATCTTTGAAGTGTGCAAAACATTCCTTGATTTTATTGAAATGTGGGTGGCTACATATTAAACCAACTAACTAGGTTTTATTTCACAATAAATTAACTTAAGAAATAGATTCTGTTTCTTCTCTATCTTAACTTTAATTTCATTATTGAAATTCTTAGAAAAAAAAAATTTTTTTCTTGAATAGTTTTTTTTTTTTCATACATTGTTGCAACTAATAAAATCTCTGTTAAAATAGTGGTCGTCTGATATTAGTTCTCTTTTTCTTTCTCCTTTTCTTAAGTGCATTTTTATTATACTGGTCATTCGCCTATATGGCGGTATCTATTTAATTTTTCTTGCAGCTACAGTTTGCTTTTTAAAAGTCATCATATTAAAAAGAGATCAAAATTGATTAGTTTTAATTTATGATTTTACTCTTTTTATGGCAAAGATTATTGTGTTTTTTCTAATAAAATAAATGAGTTGAAGAAAACAAACAAAAAATACAAAATTGAATTGTATGAAATGAAACAAAATCGATTCTAATAGATTTAAACAAACTTTCTAATTTATTTATTTTTTATACAATTTGTAAAACAAAAGCTGTAGATAAAGTCAATTTTAATACAGAAACAAAGATAATTTGTTGTGATTTATTTAGTTCACAATGTTTTTGTTTAAAAAATTTACTATTTTTTATTTACATTTAAATACAAAATCATTTAAAATCAACTCTTTGATTTAAATTTTTTTATAAATTTTTTATTTAATTAGTTTTTTGTTAGTTTTCTAAGAATTTTTCCAAGAGTTTCTGTGCTACTTTTTCTATAAATTTTAAAAGAATTTTAAAAATGTAATAATTTCTATTTGGAATTTAAAAGTTTAACAAAATATTAATCTTTATTTGTGCTTAATTTCAGAAATTGTGTTGGTTTTAAAATTTATTCTTTTACTCATGATATTCTCATGAGTACAATAAGTACTGATTGTACTGAGTGAATAACTCATGAGAATATCATGAGTAAAAGAATAAATTTTAAAACCAACATAATTTCTGGAATTAAGCACAAATAAAGATTAATATTTTGTTGAATTTTAAAAATTTTAGCTGTATTATTTGTAAGTGAAATAGACATTATCTAACTAAAATTACTGGTGACTAAATTTAAAAAAAAATTTTCTTATACCACTTTCAAAAATAACAGTTCATTTAAGGTGGTAACACTATCCATATATTTTTAAAATTTTCTTTTTCAATTTATAATTATGTCTTGAAAAATCTACATAAAGTTGAAGCAAAATTTTTATTATTAAATTTAATTATTATAAAACAACCTTCAGATTAGAAAAACTAATCATTTTTTATAACTGGTGGATAAAATAATGTCGTATAGACTGTTTAGAATAGTTCATAAAAATATATTACTCGTATTTAGAGATCATGAGTATGATCCAAACACTGCACAATAAATTTTAAAGGTTGCGGTGACCATAATGATGAGAAAAATATAATTTTTTTCTTAATTTTATAAACAAGGTCCATGTTCAAGCTTTTTACAAAGAAAAATGAAAATTTTCATATATTTAAACACTTAAATTTTAGTATATTTTCATCTCTAAGTTTTATTATTCAAAGTTTTATAAAAAAAACCTGAACTCAAATCAGCCTGAATTTATAGAAAAGCACCAAAACTTGATATTGATCTAAATAAATGAATCATAATTAATTTTTAGTTACAATATAAATTGTTAGGTTAACAAGTAAAACAGAGCTGGGCTCACTTGGGTCGTCTGACGTGGTCCCTTTGTGATAAATATAAATTGTTATTATTAGTAAATATTATTCAAGCTTAAGATCTCAATGAAAATTTTGTTTGTTTTAATTTTCGAATATTTCGACTTTCTTTTGAAGGTTTTCTTCAGGTAAATTTCAATGTCCTTAATAAAATTTTTTTTAAATAAATTCCCTTGAAGAAGACCTTCAAAAGAAAGTCGAAATATTCGAAAATTAAAACAAAAAAAATTTTCATTGAGATCTTAAGCTTAAATAATATTTACTAATAATAAATTTATAAGTTCGAATAATTTACTAAAACAAGTCTTGTTAATGTTAAAAAGTTGTTGAGGCTTTAGCCACCAATCGAGATTTTTTATAATAATTTATTTTTTTTAGCTGCATGAAATTGAAACAGTATTTTTTATTGGATTGAACTATGTTGTACCGCTTTGAGCATGACTAAAAAGATTAAAAACTTAAATTGATATTTCTGCCTTATTTAGATAAAATTATACCAAAAACGTAATCAACCTCAGCTTTTATTAAAAGAAATTTGTTATGAATTCAGCTTAAAATGCTATATTCTGCATATTTTAGATCTAAACTGTATCATTTCTATATATCTTCATTCTTTATGCTCTACCTCATTTGAACATTTTAAAATCTCCATTCTTATGACTCATGTTGTCTTCACATATTCAGCCTGTAAAGAGATGTAAGGCTAAAATAATGATGTTTGTATTAGACTTAGTAAATAACAACATTGATTGTTCCAAACTGTGTACCAGGTAGGCTATTACTTCAAATATGTATTTTTGTTCCATTATGTCGCGAAGGACAAGAAACATCGGAACATGTTCTTTGCGAGAGCCCAGCAGTGGCAAGACGCAGAACAAGCAATTACGAGATTCGTAAGGAGTCTCGGATTATAGTTGCGAACTGGGTTGCACAATAGATCTGTAAAAGTCGCGGTGTGATTATAGCCTTTAGTGATAATAATAATAATTTCATAGAAATTATGCTGCAAATAGTTCATTAAATACATTTTTAACTGATCTAAATGCCATAAATCAACATCAAATAGTAGAATTTAAGGTATCAAGAACTTGCTTTAAAAACTTTATTTTGTGTAATTTAAATTGAATTAGCAATTATATCATAATATTCGAATTATAGTAGCAATTAAACCAAGAACTAAAAATAAAATTTTCTAGTCTGTAAGGAGTTTATATCAATAGACTACACTAAATAAATAAAATAAATAATCTGGTAGATAATTTCATGGTATTTCAATTTAAAAAATTATTAACTTATACCTGATGTATTTTTTTAATTTACAATTTTCCTTAGAGTTATTTTTAATTTCATTCAATAATAATTAGTAAAGGTTTTTTTAATCAATAATTTATAAATATAGAAATCAAATTAATATAAAATGAAAGATACCTTTTTCCTCTAATACAAATGAAAATTTCAATTTCTTTATGTGCTTCCCATTCATTCGCCTACATAAATTTCATAACCACTCACACCTTTTTTTTTCTTATATTAATGATGGTATTTAAGTGCATTTGATTGCTTTGTGTCTGTAGTCTATCATTAAAATAAAATTAATGATAACAGAATTTGTTATAATTACAATTAGAAAACAAATTAATTGATTCAAGTAACAAAAAAAAATAAATTAAGCTTTAAATTATATTTACTACAACTCACATCCGGTTTGTTATGCTTAAGGAAAAATTGAATTAAATTTATTTTCTTTAATATTTTTTTTTTTAAATTTCTGAGGAGTATAAGCAAAAAAAAACAACCTGCGCTCTTCTTGTTAAATCTCCGGAGACAATTGTCATTTTGTTAAGTGCTATGAGATTAAGTTAACAGCAATAGTAGCTGACATCAAGAGCCAGAAACGTGCCAGGATATCAAAAAGAAAATCATCAACAAAATAAATGCAATGATTAATATTACGTGGTGCCACTTATTTCTGTTTCTTTAAATCGTAACTATTCAATAACGTAATATTATTTGCAGCAGATGTTAGAAGATTTTTTAAGCATGCACTTGAAAATAATAAAAAAAATTTCAACATTAGAAATGCAAAAGAAAATACAAAGAAGAAGTCTAGATGTTTTGCGTGTACACTTTCACAAGACCATTTCCTAAAAGAGATGTTTGATGAGTTATATGATGGATATGCCGAAAAGAGCAAGATACATCGAAACATATTCTGCGCGTTGGTACAGCGGTAGAAATACACTGCAGGAGATACCTAAAAGTAGAAGAGTGACTGCAGAACATGTAGGTAAAATGAATCCTACAATTATTACGAGATTTGCGAACTGCCTTTCAATAATGATATTATTTATTACGAATATTCGTACCGAAAAAACAAGTATAACAATATTTTAACGAACTGGGTATTCAGTAAATTTCGGACAAAAATATTCGGTACGATGGAAATCGTTATTTGTGATGATTATTTATATGCTGTTAACTTCGTCGCAAACTTTGAATACTTTTGTCAGAAAGTTATTGAATACTAAATTCGATAAAATATCCTTACACTAATTTCTTCGAAATGAATGTTCAAAATTAAAGTTACTGAATCGCACTACTGGCCTCCAATATCAAGCACTACCATTTTGTTAAATTATAATCAGTAAAATAAAGGGTTGCAGATTGCACCGTCTTGCTTAAACCACATGTCGTTCAGATCCAATCCGTCCAGTTGAAGCCATGAGAATTCTGTTACCATGTTAATGTAATGAATGTCATTTAAAGTCAGGGTAATTTCGACCTTATTTTCAACAAAAGTAAGGGCTGGACAAAATCTGCAACAAACAGTTGCAGGTGCATTAAATGGATAGCAGGAAGATTTTGTGAGCCCTTAAATTCCACATGTTTATGTAATCACGAAGTCATCAAAATGGAAGATAACTTTTTTAGAAAAATTTAAATTGATTTCACTTTGTTTCCTAATTTATTTGTCGGATTTAATTTATTTTCTTCTTAATCGGAACATATCTTCTTTACAATTCAAAACAAAATCATAACTTTATCAAAAAATAAGTGTTTTCATTTTAAAATGAGGAAGTGCACTCTAAGCTACACTAAACACAAATATTTTTTTTTGTCTAAAATGTATTTCTGAAATCCTTTTGTTAATCTATGGAGCATAGAGCCTCTGTTTTAAATACCAACGTGAATTCTCGTCTTTTGCATTTACTTTTAATAAAAAAAAATATTCATAGACTAGATTTATAATAATTTTCTCTCTTAAGTCTAACTGCCTAACTTTACTTTTAAATTAAAAAAAAATTGTATTCAATTTCGAGAAATTATAATTTTTATTAAACCAACATATACTGTTTCAAATAGTCCCTTAATTGAATTTAACTTTCACTATTTATTGCTATTGATGTCTATTTATCATCTGAAGAATTCTAAAAAATTTCAATTATTTAAAAAAAAAAAAACATCTTTAACATGAACTTGTATGTAATTCAATCTTTTGTTGTTAACAAACTTGCTTTTTGTTTTTTCTTTTAGGTATATTTGGCCATAAAATTTTATTTTGACTGCACTCACATAAATACTCTAATAAAATGTTTAAATTTAAATTTATTTTACTAGAAGCTCACACCTAAAAAATTTGAAACAGGTTGAAACTCAATATGATTATGGCTTCTTACATGTGTAGTTTGAAAGAGTTTTATAACGATGACATTTTCTCAATCTCGTGTTTCTTTTAATGTTTATTTTAATGTGAATTCAAAATGTTGAATAAATTAAAGTTATAGACATAAATTAAAGAAAAGTGACACACACTTGTCAGGCCAGCATCATGCCAGACCCCTAAAGTAGAGTAATATTTCAATTAAAAAGTTAACGGATATAAATATAATACATTAAATTTAAATAACTATAAATTTTATGTAAATTGAAATTATTTTCTATTTAACAAAACTGTTTTTTTTTTAATTTTAGAGTCTAAACAATACAAGAAAATAACATAAACTTTTGATTGAATTGTATAAAAAAAATAAAAAAATAAGACACACACAATAATAACGATATGTAGGGGATTCACACAGTAGTCGTAAAGTCATATGTTTGAAAGAAATAACACGAAGGAATATGACTAATGTGAGTATGCTATTTCTAATTTGAGTCTATTGAGTACTTATGCCAAAAAATTAAATACAGTAGAAAAAGTCTTATTATTTTATAACGTTTTTGTTATAAAATACTATAACTTTCACGTTCATATTCTTGTGATTTTTATAAAAACCGAAAATCGAATGTGTTGGTGGTTAAGCTTTTTGCCGGTTATAGTTCTATATCTCATGAATTTAGTAAATAGCCGTATACATGGAAAATTGCAACAAATTTGAAAAAGCGAAGTGCAGAATTGACATAAGCACTTTGAAATATTATGGAAACGCTTTTCAATTGATTGGGGCCAAAATCCTGATTATTGATAAAACAATGAATTAATTCTATTAAAAATTTGCTCATTATTATAATTTTTTCTAATAAAATTATTAATTTAATTCAACTTTTTAATTTTGATGTGAAGTTTTAAAAAAATTCTGGGGCTTCTGATTTTTTTCTAGTTGTAAACATTTTAAAATATTTTTCATTTTACTTTCCTACTTGTAATTGAAAGTAATTGAGTAATTTTGTTTGTTACCATGTTTCCAAATTTTGTTATTTTTTCTTTTAGTCAAAGCAACATACTTCGTTTTAATAATAAATTTTATTCTACATGTGCTAGAACATTGTTATTATTACATTCATATACATTTAGAGCTGGCTAGCTGGCTAACTTTCTGCACAACACATTGTACCCGTACATGAGTAGATGGTAAGCAAAATAATAATAAAATTTAAAAAAAAGTGGCTTTTCCTTACAAAATGTTGCACTTCTTGCTGTGTTATCATACACATGACATCATGATGTGTCGGATGATAAAACTGCTGGTTGTTGTTAGTTTAGCATTAAATTGTTGATCATAAACTTTTGTTTAATGATCAACAAACACTAGAACAAACACTGTTGTAACGTTTTAGCTTTAGCATTATGCAACATAAAAATTATGACAAGTTGTTACATGTTGTTGCACACAACATGCTTATTTCCTTTTTTAGTTTTATGCAACTAAATATTATTTTTTTTTTTTTTTTTATTTAGTAACTTGTTTAAATTTGCATTAAAATTAATTTAATAATTTTGAAGTAAACTTTAGTAAAGTTTTTGTAAGTAAAAATGTTTTATTTTTAAGCATGTAGTTGGTTAAAGATCTAAGCTAAAAAACCATAAAAAAATAAACGCACTCATGTTATTTTTACTTTTCTAGGGTATAGAAGTTATGCTATCTGAAGGCTTTTGATGAAGATTTAATAATAAATTAAAGATAATAAACCTAAAATTAAAATTTCATTAAATGTGTTTTTGTTAAACTTATTTTAAAACAAATTTTTAATATTTTGTATAATTTTTTTTTATTTCAGTTGTCAATTAACGATAAGTATTTGCTTTTGCCGTAATAAATGACTCTCTCAAATCTGGAAATGAAATAGACTGTTGGCAGAAGAATCGAATGTCATACGATTAGATTAGGTGTGACAGGGATTGATTCCAAAAGATCGAGTAGGGAGGCTTAGAATTTTCATAGCACATGTTTTGTGATTGTCCAGCAATTGAACGCTACAAAATAATTTACTTAAGTAGTGGATATCTCACTCAAGAAATTAAAATAAAAGGTGATTTTATAAGAACTATCGGAAATTAAAAAAAAAAAAACACATAAAATTCAGAAAAATGCATGAAATATTTATTTGGATCGATAGTTGGGTCGATATAATTTAATGTTTGAAGATTATTTCATGCAAATGTTGGCCGCGGCTGCGCCTCAAATGGTCCATCCGCTTAGTCCAATTTTGGCATACTCTTTCCAACATTTCGGCCGGTATCTCACGAATAATGTTGGCAATGTTGGCTTCCAGTGCGTCAATCGAAGCGGGCTTGTCCCTATAGACATTAGCCTTAACATAGCCCCACAAAAAATAGTCTAGAGGCGTTAAATCGCACGATCTGGGCGGCCAATTGACTGGTCCCAAGCTTGAAATAAACTGTTCACCGAACTCGCCTCTCAATTGGTCCATTGTTTCGCGTGCTGTGTGGCATGTGGCACCGTCTTGTTGAAACCACATGTCATGCAAGTCAAGCTCTTCCATTTTGGGCAAAAAAAAGTTTGTTATCATCGCACGGTAGCCCTCACCATTCACAGTAACGTTGTGATTCGCATCATCTTTGAAGAAATACGGCCCAATGATGCCGCCAGCCCATAATCCGCACCAAACGGTTGTTTTTTGTGGATGCATTAGTAGCTCTTGCAATGCTTCTGGCTGCTCTTCACTCCAAATACGGCAGTTTTGCTTGTTCACGTATCCATTCAACCAGAAATGAGCCTCGTCGCTGAACACAATTCTTCGATAAAAAAGTGGATCTTCATCTAACTTTTCAAGAGCCCATTCACCAAAAATTTGGCGTTGTGGTAGGTCGTTTGGCTTCAATTCTTGCACCAGTTGTATCTTATAAGGCTTCACACCCAAATCCTTCCGCAAAATTTTCCACGTAGTGGAGTAACAGAGGCCCAATTGCTGCGAACGGCGCCGAATCGATAATTCACGGTCATCACCAACACTGGCCGATACGGCTGCGATATTTTCTTCAGTTCGCACTCTACGTAAGCGTGTTGGTGGTTTAATGTCCAACAATGTAAATTTGGTGCGAAATTTTGTTACAATAGCCCGAATAGAAGCCTCAGTAGGTCGATTAAACTGACCATAAAATGGAAGAAGCGCGCGATGAACTTTCTTAACAGAGCACGCATTTTGGTAATAAAATTCAATAATTTGCAAGCGTTGTTCGTTTGTAAGACGATTCATGATTAAATTATAGACCAAACTGAAGATGTTTGACAGTGACACAAGATACAAAACGTGCGTGAGCTGTCAAAACTAGTGTTGCCAAAAAGATAATAGCAAAAAAATCACTCTTTATATTAAAGACCACAACGTTTTCTAAGAATAATTTAAATTTTTTATTGTTTTAATGGAGCTTAAGGCGATACTAAATATAGTTAATAATAAGAAATAATTATGTAATATTTCTTCAGTTGTTTATAGTTATATTTAGTTTTTATTTTTATTATGTAAAATGAAAGAAGAATTAGAAAACCGAATAAATTAAAAAAAATAAACTTCCAATTTATTTTAGTAGTCAGTAGGTATGATATAAAGGTGGGTAGCAGTGTCTTAGTTTATCTGACCATAGAGTGTAAAACCTCTTGAAATAATTTTTGCAAAAATTAACTGATAATTTATTATTATCTTTAACAAATAATTTTAATTAAGCACCCAAAAAGGTTATTAAATTATGTTTATTCAATTTAAAAAATTTTCTATATATTATTTTAACATTGCACGCACTTTTTTCGTCTAATCGATGAACATTTTTTTTTATTTTTTTTTTTTTTGAAAATACCAAAAAATAATCTAAAGTATATTTTTAATAATATTTAAAATGTATTATTAAGTTTTAATGTTACACGAATAAAATACAAATTAAATTGATATCCAAAAAAAAAAATATATTTTTTTATATTCTGTTTGATCCGGGGTGGAATAAAAATGGGATTCATCGGTACCACGTAGAAAGTGCTGATTGTATTAAAAATAAGAAAGTGCGTTTAGGGTTAAAGGAAAAGGAAACTTTTTTTACAACACTTATTATTCATTCATTTCATTAAAGTGTGAAACATAAAGGCATTCTAAAATTTTTTTTTTTTATTAAAATGTGTGAAATCATTTCTTCTTGACCCCACAACGAAAATTATTTATTTTCTTTATTTTTAAATATTAATATGTTGAACATGAAAACAAAATGTTTAAATAAATAATTTTCTGACACTCACACTTGTGTGTGTTTACAATTATGTTGATTTTAATGTTGTTGGTTAAATAATCATAATTATCAACATATAAAATCTGCTTATATAGCCTTTTATAAACCAAATTAAGTCTTTAATCTTCGGCTGGCTTAACATTTTCTTACAATAAATAAGAGATTCTAAGGGTGTGCATGTGTTGACTGTGTGTTTTTAAGTCAGGTATCTTGAACTTATGTGTACTTTAAACCTACCAAACAAAACAGTAAATGATTTCATCTGTAAAGTCTTTTACTTATAAAAAACTGTAACTGTTAACAATTAGTTATACAGTAAACTTGCCAAATAAAAATTTTAAATTTTGTTTATGCTTTAGGCTTTAGCATTTGATTTTTGACCTTAAATTTTAGTGGCTTTAAATAATTTTATTTTATAATCCAACTTTAGAATAAAAATTAAAAAAATTCAACAAAAAAATTGAGAAAAAAATGTTAATTAAAATTACAAACAAAATTACAAAATATTTTGTTGTTGTACTGCTTCAGAATCTAGAATTAGAACTAAAAGCGGAAACAAGTTACTGTTTTTAAAATAGGACTATTGTGATACTACTCTCATGTTATAAGTCATCATATGATTTAGTTTTAAGAAGAGATGCCAAAATGTCTATAATATGAAAAATTAAAAAAACTTTTTGAAATTTTTTCACTTCTACAATTAGAAATAACATTAAGCTGAAGGTTCAGCTGAGCAAAACTTCATTTTTAAGGGTATAACTGCTCTGCCACCTTTAAGATCTATTGTGCAGACCTTAAAAAGTTTTAGTAATTTTTCATAAGCCACAAACAATGGACGGCTCTTCTTTAACATTTTTTAAAAGAAATTTTTATGCTGAAACACTCTTTAAGTTTAATATTTATTAAAAAATCAAAAACTTTCTTTTGTGATTTATTATGTCAGACGGCTGTAGGTAGTCACGGCCTTAGTAACGAAAATAAATAAATATTCCGAAAACATAATCGTTTATTTTCAATTATTATTATTCTTAATGGCTTTTGAAGCGCCTTAAAATCAGTCCGCAAAATTTCCCTGGGCCAAGGGAAGCACTCTAGTCACAGCTTTTTTTAGCCCATCCTTGACTACATATCCACTATGACCTAACGCCCATTCTAGTTTTACTCTGTTGTTTGATGTTAAGCCCTTTAGAATTGTTAGATCATAATATACGAGTTTTAATTTTACTCGGAAAGCACTGAGTGCCTCTTATATTACTTTACAGTTTACTTTTTTAAGAGATTAAGATGGACTATAAACTCTCTTTGTTTTGCTTGTAGCTGTTTTAATTTCATTTCATTCTATTAAAATTTCGATCATAATGTACGACTATGGACGATATTAAGCTTCATCAAAAAATTCAAAAACTAAGCGCTTTTAATAAAAATGCATTTTGCACAAATTTAATGAAATACAGCCCATTATAAGTTAGTATTAAATTGACAAAATATATTTGAAATAAATAGTAAATCCATTAACATACGAAGTACATTTAATAATGTCTTCTTTGTATATTATTTGTAGTCAAATATTAAGTTCACTTCATGTTGCTGCTACAGCTTACATAAAAATGCATTTTTCTTTATTAGAATTCCATTTTTGTTCATGTTTATGCTTTTTCTAAAATTTTTTAACATTGTTTTCAGCTTGTTTTCTTTTTTATAAAAAAACTCAATGAAGTTTTTGTGTTGTGTTTATAATTTATACTGTCAATGAGATTTTGATAAAAAATATAAAAATTCCAAAAAAAAAAATTATTACAAAAACCATTTAAATATTTTAAAATTTGTTAAAGAAAACAAAATGCATTTGAGTTTACTGGGTATAGAAAAATAGCAGAATTTCAAAAGTTGTTGATTATTTTTATTTTTGGGTCTGGGGAAAGTTAAATTTACTAATTCTGAAAAACTTATATTTAAAATAAAACTTTTTGTGTGAATGAGCTATTTTATTCCCTTTTATTTTTTTTTCAACTAAAAGCCGGTCAAAAATTTGTTTCTGTAATTTTTTTATAAGCCAGTTTTTTTCTTATCAAAATTTCAATTATTTAATTGTAATTTTATTTTGCTGCACATTTTACACAGATGCTGCACATGTCATTTCAAAAAAGAATTAAATTAATCTCCCTATTGAAACCAGCTTAAAGTAAATATAAAAAAAAGAAAATAAACACAGAGTAACAGCAACAAAGTTGTGTTACCAAAGACTATAGTAACACAAGAAACTAACTCCCAGTTGAATAAAATGCTATGCAAAGTAAACTAACAAAAAGTAAAACAATAACAACAATACAACAATAGATTTAAGATTTCAAAATGCATAAAAAATGCAACCTTAATTGCCAACAATGTTCATCCATAAATACCACTCTTAGTTACTTCTTTTCTTTTTCAACGGTTTCTTTTATTTTACATTTTTGCTTTTAGTTTTACGTTTTAAATGCAAAAATCAAAATGACCATTACACAAAGAATCAAATCTATGAGGTAAGTTTAGAAATGAATGGGTTACTAAAGTTTCAAAATATAAAGATAAAAAAAATATATATATAGAAGAGAAATAATGAAGTTGTAGTTAATTTATTTCAATCACGAATGATTGTTTGCTAGTAAGTCAAAATTCAAGAAACATTTTTCAAGCTGAGAAAATTTCAAACGCACCTCCTATCAGAAAATAAATGTCCATAGAAGTTTACAGTCACTGTCAAAAATGAGTAACTTTTGGTTAGTAAAAATTAAATGTTTTAAGTTTTGGAGTTCACCCAAATTAACTTATAATTAGATTTAAATTGTTTTTTTATTTTTTTTTATTTATTTATTAAGGGTAAGTAAGAAAATATTCACATTCACTATTAATCAGTATTTTAACACTTTCATATAAATACACAAATAAATAAATATGAAGCTATTAAAAATTTATTTTTCCCCATTTGCTTTAAAATATTTCAAATTTCCTTCCCTAAAGCTATTTACGTTTAAAAAAACAAAAGACTTAAGAAACAAACTTGTTTTCTAATCACCAGAAATAAAGAGAAGTTTTTTGCTAAAACAAAAGACTTAAGAAGCAAACTTGTTTTCTAATTACTAGAAATAAAGAGAAAAGTTTTTATTTTGCTAATGTTCGCTGTGAAAATGATTTTTGTTCTATTTGGCAATTATAAATTGCGTGTTTGGTTTTACGAATTCTGTGATAAGTCCTATTTCAATTAAAAATGTTTATGAATTTCATAATTGAATATGACTTTTTTTTGGTATTTTAGTGCTTATTGCAATTTTTAATAAATTTTCATCTTTTTAATTTGAAGAAAAAGACATCAGAAGAAGAAATTGTCCATCCGTATTTGCACAATTGTTGCCTAATTAATGCTATAGTTTTTTTTTTATTTATTTATTTGCATTTGATAATTGGTTGTAATTCTAATTAAAAAAATTACGATTCGATAGATATCGTATGCGTTACGATCGTATCAAATATCATGCGATACAATAATTTGCTCAATATCAAAAGCAGAGTTTAGACCCCTATATTAAAAAATTAAAAATTTAAAAAAAAAAACCTGTTTTCTTTAAAATTTTGAAAGACTTAAGAAACAAATGTTTCCTATTGGGTTTTACTACAGTATCCTGGGCTACAATAATTGTTTAGTTTAAGAAGTAACCAGAAACAGAATTCGTCTATAAAATTAAATAAATTTCTTAGCAATAGATATACAAAAAACAAAGAAGGCAATATATATATTCAAAAATAAAAGACTTAAAATAAGAACTTGTTTAAAAAATTTATGGCTTAAGCTGTTAAAGAAAGTTTGAAAGTTATTCCTTCCAAATGTGGACACGAATAAGATAAACTATGTGTTTCTTGTTATGAAAAAAGTCAATTCTACTATAAATAATAATGAAATCTGTTTATTTAAATGAATATGGCTATGAAATTAAGTTTATTTTTTGATGCTTTAGACTTTTTGCTTCGGTTAGGTCTCATCTTACAGCTCTCTAATTTTACCTAAAAAGATTTTTACTATTTACATTATTAATAAAGGGTAATTTTAATACCTTAGCTGAAATTTATAAAGTTTAGAGGTTGATATTCTGTTAATATCAAGAACTAACAGTCAAAAAATAAAAATTTTCAAGCATTTTTGTAAATCAAATAATTGCACAATTACACTAGCCACTGTTTAATAGAACCAACTGATGCATTATTAAGACAAGTTTTTTTTTAATTTAATTTTTGGTTGCATATTGTGGCGTATAAGAGAGATTGTTTTTAAACATACTTCACATACTATAACATAGCGATTATAGCAACCAAATTTAAATTTGAAAAAGAAAATTTTCCAAATATGTAAACTATATCTTCCACCTTTACTGTATAATCTTAAATATTTTCTTTTTTTTTACTTTATTTTTGTTACTTAAGCTGCTCTAAATACTGTAACGAATTTTCAATATGGTAACGAATGAATAGAAAGATCTATCCATGTGATCATCATTGAATAACAGGTATGTAAGTTAAAATACTATGAATTCATTGCTAAAATTGTATGCATTGTTATTGCTGTAGTTCTCTAGCAGTTGCATTACTTTAGTACTTTGAAGTATGCAGGTATGTTTGTTGTTACAAGAAACTATGGCTGTGTATGTTCGATTGAACAGATACTAGAATGGTCCGCATGTTGAATTTGGTATATATTTTTTTTTTTTAAGAAAATAAAAATTGTAATGTAGTGAGCTTTGGTAGCTAAAAGTAAATGGAAAATTGCGAGGGTAAACAACTTAAATAAAATAAAAGTCAAAATATGCGTATAAAATTGTACGCTCTTTAGGCAGACACAAAGAGATGCCAAGAAGTAAGTAATTGCTTAAAACCGGGTTAAAAATTTATTTATGATAAAAAATAAAATACTTCGAATTAAACTAAATTAATTATGTAATAAAGTTTAAGGTAACAGCTGACAGTTGTAAATCTATATAAATAAATTTGTGTGTTTGTTTCTTTCATATTAATACTTTAGATTTCCCACAGATTTGATATAAATAAACTCTATGCTTTAGTAAAGATAGCAATATATAATCTATATCAGTCACAACCATATCAACGCCACGTTGTCATAGAATAAATTAGATTGGTTTTAGTCATGCAAATTCTTTTTAAACTTTTTTTTTTAATTTGATATTTACTTCGCTTTTTTACTCTAAGCATTCTAACTCTTAGGGCGAAACTGGGTAAATCAGCTAAGAAAAATATTTTTAGAACCCTAAAATTGCATCCTTTGGAAGAAGAAGACCAAAAAAAATATTTTTTAAGCCGATTTTAGTAAAATTTTATATAAAATTCTTTTTTTAATTTCAACTTTTTTTAGGTTGCTGTCAGCAATTTTATAACAATTAATTTGGATTAGCAAAAATTGCCAATATACATAAAATAAAATAAATTTTAGTTTTAGTTTCGCTAGGGAGAACAGTTTAATCCTCTTGTTTTTATAGGTTATTCCAGTACGAGTGCACTTTTTCATTACATATTACAATAAATCGATTCTTTCACAAGACGTATGTGTTCTATTTTTTTATAATGTCTAGAACCTCATCTTCAAAATAGTAATGCCTAAAAAATTCCTGCTGCTCTTTGTGCATGCATTTGTTTCTCATTAATTGCATGAGAATTTTCTGATCTTCAAATTTCACAATTTTGTGTATTCACGAAGCCATTCTCTTTTCGAAAAATTGCTATTGACTTCTCTTTGTTTTATTAACAGGGCTGATATTTTATTTCTTACTTAATCGGAATAAGTCTTCTTTATAATTTAATAAAAAAAAAAAAAAAAAAAAAATTAAAACCTCTTCACAAAATACATAGTGTCTAAACTAGTTGGCCATTAATTATATTTAATAAAAACTTACTGAAGTATGAATTATTTATGTTGAATTAGAAAAACTGAATTAGAAATTTGTTTATACAATTTTCCACCTTTGTTTAACTTGTGTCTTAACACAAATCTTCAATTTGGAAATATTGATCGTGTGTTGAGATGTTTTTTCCCGAAAGAAATTGTAATTCTTTCCTTATCTTTGCACTTAATAAATTCAATCAAAATTATATGAATTTAATTTTATATGTATTGAATATTTAATAAGCTAATAAGCATCCCTAAAAGCATCAGACCATTTTAGTATTTTTACGGAAATATTCACATGGTTTCTTCTTAAATGAAAAAATGCATGTTTACTGAGACACCCTTTGAATAACATAAAAATTTTCATGTAAATTGCAATTTGATTTTTATTAAAAATAGTTTTGTTTATTGGTTTTTAGTATAAAGTAAGCTTTTTTGATGCGTAAGAAAGTAATATTGCCAGTAATTATTTATGTTAAAAAAAGTGGGCTAAAAGTAAGGCCTGCCTGTAAAAACTTAATAACGTTTTTGCTTATTATTATTTTTCGTTGGTTTTTTTTATTAACATACAATTTCTAATTTAAAAAAGTACTGACTTTTGGGGACCCACTCAATACAAGCACAACAATTTTAATTTAAGAAGGAACGCTTATTCTTAAGTTTATATAAACAGGCTGTCGAACAGGATATCAAATTTTTCGATACACCTGGATACCTACTTAGTTTTGTGGGAGCCCGCTACAAATTATAATTCTTATAGTTTGACTTAGCAACTTTCCAACGTTGCCTATCAGCAGCGGCTTAAAAAAAGTAGAAGAAAAAAGAAAATAATTTTTTTTCTTTTCACTTGAAAAAATCTTTAATTCTGAACACCTATCTTGGCAATCCTATTTGCGTCCATTTCTGGAGGCTTCTTGATATGTAATTGTAAGATTTCTTTATGTAACTCAAGACTAAAAGAAAAAATATATATAAAGCGCTTCGTTTGTTCTTAGATTTTTATCCTTGTCTGTATTACCATATTGAAGTTTTACGTAGTTTAGTGAATTTTTTATGATTTTTTTTAATATAATTTTTTTCACATAAAATCAGTTACAGATTTTATATGTTTTTTTCTTTTTTTTTTTCTTTTTGCTCTGCTATGCATTCGTTTGCATTGCAAACAACTTGTTCTCAGTGCATTGTTTTTGTTTTGTTGTTGTTGTTACATAATGTTGTATTTTAGTGCTCCATTCAGCTTAGAATGTTGTTCAAATGTGTATTTGGAGGTTTTTTTTTTGTTTTTTTAAATTTACCAAATATAGTCTTAGTAGCCGATTTTATAAGTTGCAATTCTTGGGCACAATAAATGGTCTTTTATATGTTGTGTCTTTCTGAACTCTAAAACGTATAAAGACTAATGTATTTAAACCAAGAAAACACAGTGGGCTCTTGTTGAAACTAATAAAAACTATTTACATTTTGGAAAAGTCCTCACAAATTTTTTTCTCATGTTCACCAGTTATATCACCATTTATGCTACAGTTGTCCCACTGTGGTTCACTGTTGTTTGCATGTGTGGCAATTTTTTAGACTGTAGGTTACTTTCTTTTTGTGGCCATACATTTCATTGACAATGACTGTGTGTTGTTTGTGCCATGTTTTATACATGTTCTTACGTTAATTGAACATTTTAACCATAAAAAGATTGATCATCTAACAAGTGAATTTGAATGTGCGTAAATTATTCAAATAAAATGGTAAACAAAGCAAATTCAATTCAAAGAGAAAAGAATTTCAAAGTCCAAACGAGATGATAAATGAGGATTAAAAGCGACTAAATACATTTAACTAAATGAGATTCCATAGAATATATTTAATCTGAAATCTTAAGAGGCAGGACCATGACCGGATAATTGGTTTTTTATAATAATAATAATAGCTTGTTTATACATACGTAACTGAATGCATTAACTATTTTACTTGTATGATAAGAAAAAGCCACTAATAATGCGTATCAGTTTTGGTAATGGTACTACGAAAGTAGTAAAGTCAATTAAAGTTAAAGATGCATTTGTATGCTGACTGAGAATGTGAAGAAAATATATGTTTTTTTTTTATAATTATAATCAGCAATAATATTTGAAAAATATTAATAATATACTGCTGTGACATGCAATACATCAGCAAGGAGTTACATAGTTTACCCTTTTGAGACTAGATGCAACCTTTTAGATTATTTAGACTCTAAATTTGATATTTCGCTTTTAGCATTTCTTGGGCTACGTTTTCAAAATAGCCTAAAAAAAACAAAATTATTCTTTTATTAATTTTTTTTTATAGTATTACTCTGATGCTCTTCAAGTTGTAATTTTTTAAACCTACTTCTAGCTTTTAGTTTGTGTGTACTGCTGAAGAAGACCTCACTAGTAAGCTTTAACAGTTTCCACAATACCTTGATGAGGCTGTGCACAAAGTGCATGGATATGAAATTCTACCCAAAAATGTTGTCCACAGAAACTCAGCTACAACAAACTTCGGTTCATAGACCGAGCATCAGCTTTTAAACCATCAATTAAAAGAGACTTCTTATGTTGGACTACAGGGTCCCGTAGTATCAGTTTTTACCAACTTAAGATTCTGATATGTCCTTTTACTACAGTTTTTTTGTTACACGAAGAATAGATTTTGCCAAAACGACACGTTCTGGGCCACTTTTTTGAGTACAGGAAGCAAATCTAATATTTTGCTTTTAATGTAATTTTTTAATATTTCGAAAATTTATTTTAATAAATTATTAGATCTTTTAAACTTAATATTAATAAATATTATTCAAGCTTAGGAACTCAATAAATTTTTTTTTTTTTTTTTCAAATAAAAGTCGAAATATTGAGAAATTAAAATAAAAGCAATTTTTATTGAGATGTTATGCTTGAATAATATTTTTTAATATTTAAAAATTTCTCTGAAAAAGACCTCCAAATGATTTTTGAAATATTAGAGAATAAAATTAAGACAAGCAATAACTTGTAATTTCCAAAAAGTAAATTTTATGAATAGAGATCAAAAATTTTTTAAACAACTTGTTAAAATTTTTCTAATTTCTAAATCTTAAATCAAAACACCAAAAATATAACATAAAACAATTTCGTTATAAAAAAAATATTCACCAACGTTGTCTTGAATCATAAAATTTGCTTTTAATTAATTTTACATGTTAAAATTCCATTGGTAGCAAGTGCCTGCCTCCCCATTGACATGCTTGCTTTCAAAATACACCCAAAAGTGATCACAATTTCAACACACAACAAATCACATTTTCACCCTCATTCAATAAAAAAAATATGTAATAAAAAGCACAAATTATGCATTAGAATTTCAACGCATAGATGCCCTTGGATAAAAATAAAAGAAACCACTTGAAGATAACAAAACAACTTACGGCCATATCTACTTATAGAAGATATACGCATACGAGTAGAACAGTACTTGAGACTTCAAGTAAGTGTAAGATATTCTATTTGACAAAAATATAACAACAACAACAAAGAAAAGTTAAAGAAATTGAAAATCACGTTCATGTACTTATATTTTTGTATGTTTTCTGTAAATATTGCGTGTACTCGTATATAGCAGTTGGCTTAAAGAATTTTTTTTTTTTTTCTTGACAAAAGTGAGCCCAAGGCTATAAAATGCAATACAATTTCAATATGATGACAAGAGTACTTGAAATTTTGCAATAAAACAAACCATCAAACACATGTTCAAAATGCTGACAATAAAATAAAATTTACATTTCAAATAATATTAAAACCATTAATATTATTTGAATTTTGAATTTTTTATCTGAAATAAAATTTTGCATAGGAAGTTTTTCTAAAAAAAAAAATAAAATATTTACAATTTTTTTTAATTAGCTCAAAGTATTATTTTATAGATTTTTTTTTGTACATTTTTCTTTTAATACATTTAATTAAGACTCGAATGACATAAAACATTTTTCTTTCATTTTACTTGCAATTGATAATACACATAAAAATGTTATGAAGTTAATTAAAATATTTTAATTAACTTTTACTTTTATTACTTAGTGTAGAGTTTGTATAATATTTTCGACTTCACAAAGTATTTACCTGCCGCAGGAATGTAAAATATTTCCTTTGAATATATTTTTAATGAAGAAATGAGTGTGAGACAGAAAAAGTGCTGAATTAAAAACTTTTAAATATACAAAGAAATGAAAATGGAATATGGATGGTGTGCATATATCACGAAATTTACTGATAATGGCGATTTTTTTAAAGGGAACTTATACCAATTTTAAAAATATCATCCGAAAATTTGTTATAAATTCTAAAATATCTTTGCATTTGATAGCAAAAGAAATTCTCAGTCAAAAATTAACTTAGGGACTATAATTTTATACCGTTTGAGAAGTATTTAGTACCACCAACTACATAATCTTTGGTACTACTCATAAGTTCACTGTTCCAGTTCTAGGTTTCTTATGAAGCCGATTGGCTTATTTTTCGGGAGTGAAAAAGAGTTCTCCCAGAAAAACTATTTAGAAAGCACATGTTCTAAGCTTTCATAATGCAAGCCATAGAACCTGCTTTGAATTATATTAATATTTGATATCATGTACTGATTAAATGTCAGAGTATATTGGCCGCTTAACTGTTATATTAAAAGGCCAAGGCGGTTGTGGTTAAGTATGAGAGCTTTTTTGGATATTGTAACAAAAAGCTTGATAAAATGTTCACTGAGGAACGTGGAAATTTCAAAAAAAATTTAAAAATAGTTTAAAATAAGTTTTGAGTATTTGGACGGTAGATTACATATCTAGACCACCTTCCCTTTAAAATGATATATGTCACATCTCGTAATCTTCTGTGGTTTGTTCGGAAGTTACTTTGGATTATTTTGAAATTTCCATATACCTCAGTGCTGTTATTCTAATAGATTTTAGCAACTTCCCAACGAACCATTACATTTTGTAGGATGGAACACATATCATTTTAAAGGGAAGACTGTTTAGATTTGTAATCAGTTGCGTAAATACTCAGAAGTTACTTTGGATTATTTTTAAAATTTTTTGGAAATTCCCTCATACCTAAGTACTCTTGCTCTGAGGATTTCTTACCATTCCCGATTTTGCAACAGGAAATTACTAAAACCAAACTGGAATGAAATTTGTAAGTTCTAAGCTTTCTGGAAGTGTTTTAACATTTACAGCAAATTTCGTAGTTTTTATTTTATGATGCAAAACGGAATTCAGCAATTTCCGAACAACAGTACTAGAGTATATGGAAATTTAAAAAAAAAAAATTTTTAATAATCCAAACTATTATAATTACTGAGTGTTTAAGTAGTAGATTACAAAACTAGACGACCTTTTCATTCATTTTAAATATATGTCCCATTCCGTAGTCTAAAAAACTTCAGGGGTTACGTTAAACCATATTTAACTCGACATATTTATCTTCACTCCCTTAATATTTTTGAATATTTTTGATATTTTAGAAGGCTGTGGAAAATGAAAAATATTAATATTTTGCTAACACAGTAAAAGCTATATAAAACTCGGCACAGCCGAATTTAATTTGCTACTTTTTATTTTACTCCTATTTTAGATAACATCATGTAAGTATTTTTCTTACCGATTTTTATTTAATTATGGTTTCAAAATTGCTGGCATATTGCTTTAAATTTGTGTGCTGTTGCTTTTTTTAATACAAGCTTTCCTCTTGTCTAGAAAATTTTTATGGAACACACCATACATTTTTAATATGTTTTTAAGTGCTTTTCACACAGATTTTCTAAACGGTTGGCTGGTGTTTCAAAAAAGCACAATAAATTTGACAAAGTCACTCAAAATTTATGTTTGACAGTTTGCTATTTATATTGTTTTTTTTTTATTTTTTATTAAATTAAATACGTGTCCTCATGTCTGCTGTTTACATAAGCAAGTACCACACGTAATAACTGGATATAAATAATGAGAGAGCACAACATTTCTCAAGTACTCATTTTTTACTACAAAATATATTCAATCACTGTTTTTAATAAAAATTATGATTGGTTTTACTGCTAAAACAGATATTTATAAGTTCTTTATTGAATTTATTTTTTATAAAAAAAAAATAGAAAATTTAAATTTGTTTAATAGTTATAAAAATAAAACAATTATAAATGCTTAAAATCATTTAAAAATAATTTATTATCGATTCAAAATATTTATATTTCATATTAAATTTAAAAAACAATAACAATTATAAATAAATCTGAAGGAAACAAAGCAAATAGTTAACAAAATTTAACTTAATTTGACATTGACAAAAGTCGAAAGCTGTTAAAATAATGTAAAAGCTTGAGTAGACTTTTCTGATAAAAAAAAAATTAGCAAACACGACTCAAAGAAACGTAGATACTTGTTAAGCTCTGCTGGGTATCAAATCAAATAAAATTATTTGAATTTAAATACGTCATAATTTTTTAATTTTTTATAAAACAATCAGTGCTGTTCTGTATTCCAAGTATTTTATTCGGTATTGAAAAATTCAGCAATACTCTGTGGCCCATTTTAAAATTTTGTTTTTGATTTATTTTAGATACGAAATTATTGGTAGAATTAAAAAAACATAAAAGTTTTCATTTAAGAAGAAGAGAAAAATGTAATTCCACATTTATTCAAATCCGTGTGGAATACAAAATATGAAGAAATGATAAAAAGGAGATGCACAAGCGCTTTACTATCTATAATTTAATTTGGTTTTTTAAGCAATGGTTTGCGATGTCTTACTGTTGTTAAGAAACACCTTCTCATCATTGAAAATTGTGCTTTACTTATCTAATCTGAAATAAAGTTAAAAGTTCAAAGTTACGCAAATCCAATTATTAGCCCTCTTTTCACGAACTTTTGTAACTGCAAGATTTGTTTAAGCTCAGGTTTTGAATTGTAACCCTTCTCACTATATGCCTGCTTTTAGAGTTTTTTATCACAGCCAGTAATTCTCACGTAGTGGTGAGATTATATGAACAAAGATGAGCAATGAATATTGTTCCAATGAAACAAAAAGAACTAGTCATAGGACATGTTCACTTGACTAGTACTTAAGGTATAACGACCAGTTCTCGTTGGGATTTTTGTATGTAACAGACTAAGCTCTTTAATATTGCGATAACATAGGAAAGAGTCACTTTACAACTTTTTGCATACTTCGTAACTAGTACGGTATCAGTCTCAAAAGTACAAGTACTGGCATTAGCTTTAAGTTTTTAAATGAAAGTTGGTGGCTTTAGTTTTATTACATTTTTAAATAGTTTTCATTAACTAATTTTTTTTATTAACAGAAAAAGCATTTAATTCATATTCTTATACTCGTTTTCTTTTCATTAGTATTATTTCCATGACAAGTTATCTTTTCAATAGCAGCCGTATATTGTTTTCTTAATTACTTCATGGGACAAGTTTTTTGAAAAAAAGTTGTTCATCACATCTAGTAGGGTTGTTTGCTACATATTTTTTTACTAATAATAACAAGTTTAAATAATATTTACTAATAATAAATTTATAAGATCGAATAATTTAATTAAAATTATTCTTTTTTACTAATATTATTTTTAAAAGTAATAATTTTATTAAGGTCAAAAATCATCGCATTCGGTATTAAATGAAAGCGCTCTCAAATTTAGTTTTATTTTATAAAAAAATTACAAAATTTCGATTGAAGTTGATTGATTGTTACTTTGGAATTTGGGATAAAAAAATTTTTATTATTTTAGTTTTATTTTGGAACGTAAATATACAAAAATAAAATTAAAATTTTTAATATAATTTTTATTGAATTTAAATCCTTTTTATTTATGTTTTATTTTTTTTTAACTTTGCTCCTCTCAAGTAAATGGAGATTTTAACCACATTACTACTGATAATTCAATAAAATTTTACGTTATACAAGTAACTGCATTTTGTGGTTCATCCTATAATATAGTATATATTTCAATGTATAATAAAAATTACAGAGATGGGTTACACTGGTATGTTATTTTGTATTAATTTTAAAATATTATTTAACAGTTGCAAAACAAGTCTTTTGATTCACCATAATTTTAGAAACTATATACCCAACATTCGAGAACTTAAACTAGTGAAGATAATGGAAGATATAAAAAGAAAATTGGATGTTATTCACAATAATAATTATTCTTACTTTTTTCTTCAGTTTTTATTTGTTTAAAGAATTTTTATTAATATTTAATTAATTTATCAAGTGTCATTTGTTATCAAAAAATTTAGTCATTTGATTTTTCATCTTACTAAATTTTACTAACAAAAATTTCCTCAGTTCAAATCAGGACTGAGTAAGTCATCAAACTGTTAGTTTACTCTCTCAAAAGTTGCTTTCATTTTTGTGTAAACGAAAGCAATTTAGTAAAAATTTTAAAAATTATTGGGTTCTTGAACGAACGTAATAAAAAACCATGTTTTTTAGTTTTATAATACAAAAACATGACTTTGACAATTAAATAAAAATTCGAACTTAAAGTAAAATGAAATAACCTATTTTTGGTTTTAAAAATTGTTCGAATTGTTATAAAATTTTGTTTTTGTTTATTTTAAATAAAAGACAAATAAATTTCTCTGCTCTGACTTGCTATTGTTGATTGTGCATTAGTATGTGCGTATGTTTTTTTTTTCAATATTTCCATAGATATTATTAAAACAATCTTGCCAAAACTCTCACAGCTATTTTACTATAATGTGACGTTGCTTATCATTGCACCTGATGCAATATTATGGTCAATGAAAATCATGATGAGAATGTTACAGCACAACCACTCAGTCTATGCAATTTTTACAAAAATTTTATTTTATTATTTACCTTTTATTTCATAACCAGGGTTTTATACCAAATAAATTGGGTTAAAAGCATATGAAATGGCTAGTAATAGAGCAAAAAACAAAATCCTTTTTATACAGCCACTGTGAATATTCAGTTATTATTTAATTTCTGTGGTTTATTAATATAATTTATGGCAGGAGAATTTTAAAAATGTAAGAATACACACGGCCTGGCTTGTGTTAAAAAAATATTTTTTTAACCTGAAATATAATTATCAGAATTTAATAAAATTGTAATAAAAGGATTTTATATAAACAATAGAGATTTTTTTTCTGCTGTTGGGCACTAACATATATTTAGTATTTTTAAATGAAATATGTATTTTTCTAGATTTTTTTTAATAATAAAAATAAAATATAATATATAAGCCATCAACTCGTCTTTAAATTTAACATGAAAATTTCTCAAAAAACTATGGCCTATAGTCATAGTCACACTAAAGTCGGTATATTTTTAAAACGAAAAAAGCCTACTTTTTTCTATGAATATGTTTATAAAATTAAGGTGAAATTTATAAAAAATAAGGAATTTATATAACAAATTACTTCCTTACTTTATGCAACATCTGCAATAATAATTAGCAAAAAAATACTTCATAACCCCTATTTAAATTTATTTTAAAAAGTTTCACTTTATTTTATTGCTCATTTTATTTCGTTAAACAAGTAAATACATTTTCTTAAAATTTTTTCATGCAGAAAAAAACCATGTGTTATATGTTACTCAAGTTGCCAAGTCTATTAAAATAACAGAAATTGTTTGTTTTGTGAATTTTTTATTGTTTTTACTAAGAAAACGTAAAACACCCGTATACATCATTTAACAAAGAAAAATACAAACAAAATGTTGATTGTTCATTTCTTAAAATTTAGTCTGAATAATACTTTTAGAAAAAAATCACAGTAAAATTAAAAAAAACGGTATGTTTAATGTCAAAGTATAATAAATATTATAAATATAAAGTTTTTATTTATAGCGTTTTATATTAACATAGCGGGTTCACCATGAAATTGCTGGCACCTTCAGGATTGGCTCCCAACCAGGAACTACTCAATGGTCAGCAGCAGAGACTGTAAACTTTGCATACTCGTTCGATTATGATAGACGGTTGGTGAAGACATCAAGGAATAGCAACCATGTCAGATTCATTCCATTACATTAGTGGGGCTTCAGATCAGAGATCTTGTAAATGATAAACAGGTATAAGAGGTGTACCATGAAAATAGGTAAAATTTTCTTTATTTTCAATACAACTGTATGAAAGAAGATATCGTTAGCATGTAGAGATATGTGCCTTAAGCATCACTACGTGCAACTGTCTGACATGGAGACAAATCACCCAATGAAGTCTCTGAATTCTAGAAGAATAATATACTAAGGGAAAATTTTTAACTTAAGAGTACTGTCGCAGTGACCTGTTGATTAGTTCCCACTCCTGTAGTTCCACTGCTTTAAAAGCAAGAAAATAGGATGTGACATAAAAAGGCGTCAAAGAATCGTATCTTGTTTATTTTTTTTTCATATAAAAGAGATTTCAAACGATTTCATTCAATTTTGCTTCAAAGCTGGTTTAATAAAAGTAAGCCATGAATGAAATTAGGTTTTCATTCTCAATCTTATAAAGTTAAATAATCGTATTCCCGCAAAAATTTAACGAGTTTTTTTAAGCACTCCATACTTATTTTAAAAAAATCGCTATATTGTAAACACACATATATTATCTTTAAAAAAGCGAGTAGTTATGGGAGTAAATGTCAAAAAAATTTTATCACCTATATGATTTTTAGCCGACAAAAAGCAATGCTTCTAAAGCAGTTGAAGTGTCATAAACAAAAATTGTTTGGTCACTGGCCGATCGGCAGGCTGCGCCTACTCCTCAATGTAAACTGTCGCAGCTGCTACTTACCTGAGAGTAAGAAGACAGTTTTTTTACCTTTTATGTGAGTGTTCAGTTTCTCTAATGGGCTTAGGCGAGGTTCTTTAATATCTAAAATAATGCTACATGATAAGACCAGCTGATGTGGGGTATACCCAGAACAACATTACAGAGAATTTTAAAGCTGGATCTTAAGATGTATCCATACAAAGTTCAAATTGTGCAACAGATTCTACCGCAAGACCCCCAACAACGACTACAATACGCTCACTAGGTCTCATTTGGGCCACCCGTTACATTGTTTTAATGTGTAAATGATTCTAAATTTAATTGAAGGATTGTAATTGATGGTCATGGCTACCACGTAACCAATACAAAATTGCACTTTTGTAAGACTGAGGTTAAATACTCTTTTGAAATTTATGACGAGTTGGGGGCTAAATAAAGGCCCACTGCAATTTTGATAATCATGCTAGAAAAAATGGCTTGGCATCAACTGACTGAAGAAAAAAGTTGTCAAGACGAGCAGGAGGAGGAAAGTGTGGTACACTTTTTCTGTTTTTGCAAGAGAATCAGCTTGAGTTTTAGTTATAGAAGCGTTAATTCAGGGACTGCCTGCGCTGTCGATTGCAACGGCTTCGTTTGAAGTAGCAATTGGTTTAGGTGACGGATTCGTCTTCTTCTTCATTTTCTTCTTGTTCTCTGACTATTTTCCAACTTCTTTTGTTTTCTTCTTCTATGACATCTTTGTATTGCTTTAATTTTCTTCTTATGTAGGTATTACTAGAGGACCGCAGCAAAGGATCTACAAGAGTTCTCTTTTGTTTTTTTTGTTGAAGCCAACTTTGCAACCTCACTTTGAATGATGCAATAAAAAAAAAGTTTTTTATATTTTTCCGCAGCCATATTTTAAATTAAAAAAGTCTGTCCACTGTATTGATTAATATTCTTATTATGAAGTGCTTTAAAATGCAGAGGGAAAATTACTGCTTTCAATTATATCAATTGATATTTAAAATTAAATTTTGGTCGGTATCAAATCCCGTAATTTTTCCCCAGGCTTTTAAGCTAATAATTGGTTTACACTCTATTACAAACCTGCAGATTATGCAGTAAATTTTGCAGATATATTTAAAATATTGTCTCTGCTAAATGTAGTTTATTTTATTTTATGCAAATACAACTGCGTTTTATTTTTAGAAGAAAATGGAAAAACCTATTATTTCGAAATAAAAATAAAAAGCAACTATATAGCGAATATGCTTATTCAAATAGTGAATTTAACTTTAAGTTTTCTTTATATTAAAAAAAGCTATTACTTTTCAAAAGATCGTACCTCTTCCTAGCGGCTTGAAAAAAGTTTTTTTTGCCAAACTGTCTCTTATTTTGTAACAAAAAAAAAAAAAAAATTATAATAAATTATTTTATTTTATTTTTATACTTGTAGTTAATCTAAATTTTTTATTATTAAAATTATTTTGTTTTGTTTAAGCAAGAGAAATAAATATCAAAAGAAAACATGAAACGTATGGACGAGTACTTGCTGTGACATTTACAAA
Source organism: Thelaira solivaga (assembly GCA_947397855.1). NCBI lineage: Eukaryota > Metazoa > Arthropoda > Insecta > Diptera > Tachinidae > Thelaira > Thelaira solivaga. The sequence continues at coordinate 14,772,240 of OX377611.1, read as the reverse complement.
TTGCAAATTTATTTCGAGCTGTCAGTTCATTTGCGACACCATGTGTTAAACGATGCTTGGCTAAACTGACACAAATCACACTTTATAGGGACAGTTTTAAATATATTGTTGTAGCAACATTTTACAAGCAAATAATGGAACACTGCGAATATTTTAATTTCTGTATTTTAGAGGCTTTTGCATATTAAAATAAATTAAAAAAAATTGAGACAGAAGTTAACATAAATTAAAAGAAAATATAAGCAGTGAGATGTAAAACATTAAAAATACTTTATGAGTTAAATAAATAATATCGAAATAAATTTAAAAAAAAAACTACAGATTTTACAAGTCCTAAATAAAATTAGGTGTCATCAAAAATTTTTTAAATGAAGAGTAAGCAAAGCTTTCATTACATTCTTCCCGAATAGGTAGAAACCAAAATTTAATTATATGTTATTTGTGGGCTACAATAGTAGTGTGACTTGTGCAGCCAAAAATTTTTATATTTTCATTGTACAAACGACCAAATAGTGTAAAAAAATTTTATGAAAACCAGTACTTTTCATTTAAAAATTTTAAGACGAATTACTGGCTTGTAAAGAGTGATTTTTTTGCTATTATCTTTTTGGCAACACTAGTTTTGACAGCTCACGCACGTTTTGTATCTTGTGTCACTGTCAAACATCTTCAGTTTGGTCTATAATTTAATCATGAATCGTCTTACAAACAAACAACGCTTGAAAATTATTGAATTTTATTACCAAAATGCGTGCTCTGTTAAGAAAGTTCATCGCGCGCTTCTTCCATTTTATGGTCAGTTTAATCGACCTACTGAGGCTTCTATTCGGGCTATTGTAACAAAATTTGGAGTGAAGAGCAGCCAGAAGCATTACAAGAGCTACCAATGCATCCACAAAAAACAACCGTTTGGTGCGGATTATGGGCTGGCGGCATCATTGGGCCGTATTTCTTCAAAGATGATGCGAATCACAACGTTACTGTGAATGGTGAGGGCTACCGTGCGATGATAACAAACTTTTTTTTGCCCAAAATGGAAGAGCTTGACTTGCATGACATGTGGTTTCAACAAGACGGTGCCACATGCCACACAGCACGCGAAACAATGGACCAATTGAGAGGCGAGTTCGGTGAACAGTTTATTTCAAGCTTGGGACCAGTCAATTGGCCGCCCAGATCGTGCGATTTAACGCCTCTAGACTATTTTTTGTGGGGCTATGTTAAGGCTAATGTCTATAGGGACAAGCCCGCTTCGATTGACGCACTGGAAGCCAACATTGCCAACATTATTCGTGAGATACCGGCCGAAATGTTGGAAAGAGTATGCCAAAATTGGACTAAGCGGATGGACCATTTGAGGCGTAGCCGCGGCCAACATTTGCATGAAATAATCTTCAAACATTAAATTATATCGACCCAACTATCGATCCAAATAAATACTTCATGCATTTTTCTGAATTTTATGTGTTTTTTTTTTTTAAATTTCCGATAGTTCTTATAAAATCACCTTTTATATCAAATTAAAATTTTTTAATTGTTTGAAAAAAAAAAATAAGGATTATTAAGGGAAATGGAAATTTTTTTGTTACTTTAAAAAGTTTTATTCATTTTACTGTTTGCCAGATTTTAATTACAAATCAAAACCTATTGGGTAACACTGTCTTAAACCATTTTGCTTATTTGTACCAAAACCATATGACTTTAATCCTAACTTTAACTTCTTGACATAAAGAGCGTTTAGTGGTGGCACTTGAAATTAGTAACACCTTGTGTTTTCATAATGCTGTGGCGACATCGAATCTTACTTAAAAACACAGACAAACAGATGAAGCTATACCATTTAAAATACTTTCTTTTAAGTGGCTTAAATTTTTTTTTTAACGAGAAACCTCAAATGTGTCATGTGTGTTTAAAATAATTAACCATGAAATTGAAAAATGTTTGTGAAACGAAAGACATTTTTTTAAGGAACTTAAGTTTACACTTTTATTAGTACGTGATTAAGCAGCAGATGATAAATAAATATTAAAGAAAAGAAAAAAAAATACTTTTATTATTAAAACTAAATTTTTCTAGAGGAATAAAAAAAATTAAATAAAAAGACAAAAAACACATTTTTAGTTGTGTGTATAAATCGTATGGAATTCATCAACACTTTAATGTTTCTGTATGAAATTTCCAAAGAAGGCTATTTGAATTTCGGATACTGATCATTAACGCATAGAAAGTATTAATTGCTTTTTCAGAAGAAAATTTAAAAAATTTAAAAAAAAAATCTTCAACACCTGCAGAAAAGGCAAGGAAAAATTTTAAGAGAACAGCTTTGTTTGCTAGAATCGAAATAATAATATAATAAAATTTTTTAGAATTTTTAAAATTTGTTTCGTTACGAGTATCAGAATTAGGGAATCTCGAAATACCAAATTTTTTTTGATATATTAAAAAATTCAATCTCAACATATAGAATAAGACTCCAGTATTGTTTTTGTTGGCAAGTCGTTAGCTGGGGATATACATCACTGATCCACAATAATAAAATTATTGAATTAATGACGACAGCAAGTGAACTTAAGCGTTTTTTCGATATTAGCTCAGATATTTTAAAATTTTTATTTAAATAGTTTATTTTTTATTGGTAATAGTGTTCCGCTGAATGGTTTAGTATTGTTAAAGCAAAAAATTGTTATGTGCCATATCCTAAGCGTAAAACACACACACGCACAATTTTTTACTTATTTACTGTAACGCACAATTTAAATATCGCCAATTTTAAGGCGAATGTTTTAAGTGCTATTTAAAAAGTACTAAGAAAAAAGTTCTTCTTTAAAGTTCACGATTTTTAATAGTCCTGTAATGTCAATCTCCATTTGTTCCACTTCCGTAATTTTTTTTTCATTCGCCTGCTTTCTGCTTTAGTCATTTGTTCATTTGCAAGTTCTTTTCAGGCTATTAAAAATTACCATTTTATGCTCATTTTGCATACAGCATACAGTTTTCAATTTGTTTTTGGTATAAGCCAACACACACACACAGAAAAAAAATTTTTTTACATGCTGGTCTGCCCGGGTCTTAATGTGACTGTATGGGCTGCTTTACTTTTTGTGGGCAACACAGAGTTAAACAACATTTAGTTTGAAAATCAAACCAACAAATGTTAAAAAGATTTTCTTGCAGTTACATTTGAATTGTTGCTCTAGAAAAATCACTCAATTAACATCAAACGTTGCGACACGCGTCTGCTTTAAACTTTTCCTTTTTTTAACTTGGCTCTGTCTCTGCATTTGTTATTTGTGTACCATGTGTTGGCTTTGGCTTTGTTTTTGTGGGCATTTACAACACTTTGCTATAAATGTCAAACTATTGAAGTTATTATGATTATTTGAAAGCTTTTTTGTACTCTAGCTTGCATGCCTGTGCAGCTAGCTGACCAAACAAACACTTTAAATAGAAATTCAAAAAACCATATGCATACCTACCTTGAAGTATTTATAGGCCGTGTCATAAGGCCATGCTTAAAATTTGTGGCTTGTCGTTCAAGTCTTAAATTTAAATGGTCATGCAGTTGTGCATGAAACAGGTCATAAGTGTAACTACCAGTATCACTAGCGTCTATAAAATTATTTATATTTTTTGTTTCTTTCTTCTAGTGTCAGTTAGCTGTCAAAAAATATGATTTTTTTTTTGGGCTTTACTTAAGTTGTATGTATGTTTGTTTGTACATAATTATGTAAATAAAATTTCTCTAGCGTAAAATTTTAGCTGCATATAAATTTGATACGTATCAGTAACACACAAAGGGAAAACTGTCTGTCATTAAATTTGATTGTAAGTGTCGAACAAAAGTGCGGACATGGAAGTGGACAAGGACAATTAACAACAACTAAACTTGTTATTATTTTATATTATAAGTCAAAATGAAAAAAAAAAAATATGAATTTTAATTAAAAATTTATGTTAATTAAAAGTAAAGCAAAATTGCTTGCAGGTATATCAGTTAGTTTAATAAAGGGTGTAGCTGAGTGACAATTAAAATTTTGTATGCTAACGGAACTAAAAAATATGGAATTATGGTTTTACTTCTTATGAAATTAATAATAAAAAAACACAAGTTTACTACCTTAAGGCTCTAAATCAGGGTAGCAAAAAACAGTCATGGCTTTCCAGGTTCGAAAGAAAATAAATGACTTGTTGGCTCTGACTCGGTCATGACTAGATATTGAAACACTTGCCAATTATTTTCATTAATTGGAGCATCATTACCTACAACCATCTGACAAATCACTCATATAAGTCTTTGAATTCTCATATTAAACTTAGGAAGTAATGGTAACATGGGAGTAGAGTCACAAGATTTTTATTCTGGCCTCAGTGAGCAGGTGACTGCTTCCTGATCCTATTTTTAGTTCTACTGATTTTAAACAATAGAAGCTTAAAACCTAAAGGTAACTTATTACTCGTTACTAATAATGAAAGCTCAGATTTTGAAATGCAAGCTTTAAGAGCTACAACTAAGTAACAAGCGATAATATCGCAAGGCAGATCTTGCAATATTTAGCTTACAGTTACCATTCTATTTAAGGTTTACGTAAAAGCTATTTATTCAATTTATACGAAAGTGTTTACATAACCTACAAAACACTGTCACTCTTAAATTTTTTAATAGCCTGTTCAGCGACATCAAAACAAAACCTTAGCGAACGAAAGTAAAGCACATTTGTACAACAATGTATGAAAATTTGTTTTTGTTTTCAATAGAAATGTGTTTTGCTTTCTTGTAACATCGCTTAACAGGTCATAAGTCTTCTTTCTCTTATTCTGATTCTTGTCCTTCTTTCAGTAGACATTCAAACGTACAATGTCAGTGGAATTGGTTTTGTTAATAAACAAAATCAACACAAATTAGAACAACCCAGAACAGCCCAAATCGCTCACTTTATTTAATTCTAGTTAGTAAGAGAGTAAATACAGAGAAATCACTTTATTGAAGCGAAGCATTGGTTAAGCAGTCATAAAGAAGCAGCAGCAATTATAGCATTTATGTCTGTTTGCTGAAATTATTTGTGTCCCAGTTAAAAATTTTTAGCTTTCCAGCAGAACTTAATCAACATTGAAGAAAAACAAACCAAAACAAAGGATTAACAGAAAGGCATAAGTTTTATGGGAGAAAACTTATAGAGTTAATTTATTTAAAAAGGTGATTTTTTTGTAACTTAAAATTTAAATAAAATTATTTGTTTAATTACTTTAATTCAAAGGCAAAGTTGAAGCGTTATATTGTTATAAAAAATATAAAATTCGATTATTAAGAAAAATAGTAATTTTAATTACTTAAGTTTATAAACTAAAGTTAACTTTTCTACCAAAGCTACTGCAAATTATTTAAAAAGTATTTGAAATTGGTGATTTAAAATCGCTATTTAATTTTTTCCAGAACCATCTGATGTGCGAGATATAAAGTTATTTTGTAAACAGAAGAGGTGGCGTGATATTTATTCAAAACCGGTTGGTTCTATTTGATAAAAAAAAAAGTCAAAACTTTGCATTAAGCTTGCCTCTAATTCATTTTTAAATCTGCTAAGTAGCTTTAAAAGCATGAAAAAAGTTGCGACTAAGAAATTTTTAATTTGCAAAAAATTATTTAAGATAGAAGAAAACAAAATTATATATATTTTTTATTTAAGCGTATATTTTCATAAGCTTTAAATAAAACGATTCATAATTTACTAAAATTGAATCACATCTTTTGATTTTATTCACAATTATGTAAGTTCATCTACCACACAGTAAAAGTCATATTTTATTAAAAACAAATTTAGCTCTATGAGTTCATTATTGCTTTCTATTTGCGTATTTGGCTCTCGCTCTAACACTGTTGTACTTATATGGCAATTGTTTTCACAATGGAGTAGCATCACTTAATCGAGAATAAAATCAAAAGTGGGGCACCTATTGCAGTAAAATAATCTTCATAAAAATAGTTGTTTCTCACCACAACTTGTACGATATCTTTGAATTTTGTCAGCGGCGTTGGCAGGAAATAGAAAAAAAAGCTTATTTGGTCTAAAAAAAAGGTTAGAAAAAGCTAAATCACACAAAAAAAATATTAGAAAAAAATTGAAAACCTACAGCTTAAAAATCAAAATTTTCTTCACTTTTTAATAAGAGTATAATTATAATTTTTATTTATTAGTTAGTTTTATTTGACCTTTTTCTTTTAAATAATATGACTATTTTATTGTTAATATAATTTATAATTATATCCTGAAGAATGTACAGAAATTGGAGCGAAATAACGATATAAAAAAAAATTTTTTAAAACTAAGACCTCAAGCTTAATAAAATTGTCATATTATTTATAATTTTTATAAAAAAACAAAGGAGAGAACATGGAACATAAAAAACGAAAGAAAACAACGTAATTTTCTACATGGCTTTAGATACTTATAAGAAAATTCGATTATTTTTTCAACTTTTCCCCTTATCCAAAAAAATTGACGTAGATTTTAAAGTCAACGTTATCGACATTTTTCATATAATTTTTTCATAAATTTTACTTTAAAGTCTACGTCAACTCTTTTTGGATAAGGGCATTTAACTTTAATTTCCATTCTGATATATAATTTGCTTTATCGTACTAAAAAGCGAGTAACCTCAACATCACTAAACGTTAGTACTAGACAACTAAATACTAAATTCATCAATTAATGATAGTTTTCTGCATTAATATTAAGCCATTTCAAATATGTGTCTTGAAAAACAAAACTTCGATATAAAGTACGCACATGCAAAGAATAAAGTAGAAGCCAAATAATTTTATTTATACTTTTCGTTCGACCAATTTATCAGTCTACATATCAAAGTTTTTTCAAGCATATTTAGCTAATGTGGTAAATGGTTTGCAGAAAAAATATAAATATAATTAAATTTACGTTCGAAGTTTACGGCACAAATTAATTTGTGCTTAGTAGTTTTTTCAGCCTTAGTTTGCGAGAAAATATTCTAAATCTAGCCTCAAAAAGGCTAAAATGACAATGCTGTTAGTTAGCCAATTTAAAAACATGCAGGTAAATATTTAAAAAAAAATTTAATGCAGAATTTAGCTTTTTTATATTATATAATAAAACGTTTTCCAGTAAATATCATATATGAATATAAGCTGTTATTTTTGAAAGTGTTATAAGTCCATTTTTTTTTGGTAAAAATTAGTCTGCTGTAATTTTATTTAAATAGTATCTATATTTTATTAAAACAAACCTTAACTATTTTTTTTAAACAGTGGACTTATACTACTTAAAAAATAATAGCTAAAAAACAATTTATTTATTTGTTTATATTGCAGAAATAATGAAAAGAGCTCCTCCGAAACTAAATCACTTCCTAGAAACTTTGGAAAAATCCCTTTGCATTATTTGTGGGAAATTGTTTGCCACAATTGAGACGAAGCTTTATAAATTTGCTTAACTAAAGTCACTCAACCAAATTCATAAAAAATAATATTTTGTGTAATAAAAACTTATTAAGCAAATTTCCTATAAAAAATTTGCTTAACAGGCCCTTATTAAAGAAATAGGTATTTTATGACAGACAATTTTTAACTGGGTTATTTTAACTGACTTTTAGTAGAACGCTTTGTCTGAAAGACAAAAAGATTATCTTGTACAATCAAATCATGATTAAACTGGGAAAATAACATTACGTTAAATAAACATTGAGTAACAATGTAGTGCAGAAAATAAATCTTGATGGCTTAAAGGAAAATTTAAATTTTCAGAGACTCACAAAATGGTAAATCAAGACATAAAATTGTATTTTACATTATTAAACTTTATTTAATTATGCATTAATTATAGAAACTATTAATTCAATAACAATACCACTAGCATATTAAGCAAATGCAATTGATTTTACTTAAATAAATAGAAAATTTTTGTTAATTTTTTGTTTATTTTTTAAGTAATTTTTGAAAACCATAGAATATCACATGTTTATTATAAGAATGTCATAACTCAAAATATGTTTTTTTTGTTGCTTTTTTGTGCTTAAAAAATTTTTTTCCCAATACTTTCAATATCAAAAAATTTTTCACGCTTTTCTTTTCAGAATAAAACGAGTGTGAGCAAATTGAAAATTTTAAATGACTCAACTATAAGCTCAGGCCTTCTTCGAAATCTCTCCTGATACTACTAATATAAGTTTCAGACTATAATACAAGCTGCAAGATTATTTTTTTATTTTTAATTAACAAAATCACATAGTATTTGATACGACTCTCAAAAAATCATACGGGGTTTTTACACTATAATACAAGCTTTAAGTGTTTCATTAGCTTTTGTCAGCTTTTTTTGTTATCTCTTTGTTCTGCTGAAAAAAACCAGCCCTGATGTAATGAAGAATATATTTAAATGCTTAGTAGGTTTTCTAAAACTATTGAAAGCCATATGACTGCGAAATTTCTAGTCATTTTTTTATGTATAGTTTTCTTACTATTCTAATTTTTTATTTTATTAAAATTTTTGACAAGTCGTTTTACTTTGTATTCATGCCATTTCGATCTCGGAAGAGAACATCTAGAATTTGCATTGTTACGGGATTCCTGACTGGACATTGTCGTATATTGAAACACTTGGCGAATATCATAATCAGTCAAAATGACCTCTGCAGGTTATTTAGCGAAAATGAGGAGACAGCAGAACACATATTGTGTTACTGTAATGATTTAATTTTGACCCGCTTTCGCTACTTAGGACAACATTATCTACAACCGTCGGACATGGCGGACAAATCACTCAAAGAAATTTCTGAATTCTTAATGAATACTAACTCTGTAATGATTTATAACTTGAGAGTAGTGTCACAATAGATATATTTGTTCCTGCTCGTCATTCTAGTCATTCTTATTCTAGTATTAAGGTGTAAAGCCTGCATAAATGACAGAAACGGAGCTTTAACCAGTTCATCTGCTTTAGGTAGGATAAGACTTAATTATTTTGCTTGACTTTAATTAAATTAATTTCTTCTTTAAACTACTATTTACATTACAGATTATAAATGTTATTTTAATGCAGTACTTATAATTAATCACTGCACTTCATTGAAAATGTATAAATTTACAAAAAGGAAACTTTTCATTATTTTTCAGAGATTTTTTTTAACTTTTTCTTTTTTTTTTTTTGTCAGCATAAAAGTTTCTTTGTAATTTATAAAGGTTTTGTTAAACTTAATGGATTGATCCTTTTGTACCTTTTTCAGTTTGCTTTTACATTAATCTTTTTTCTTTATTTTTTTTTACTTATTTATTTATTTTTTTTTATTGTTTTTTGTTAAGCAAAAAAGTCGCGTGGCATTTTATTTATTGAATGTACAGGGAAAATTTAAAAAAAAAAAAAAAAAATGTAAATTATTTACACTTATTGCAGCACAATTATTTACTTCAGCATAAACTTTTCAGGGAGCGATTTTTCACAGATGATTTTCAATAAATCTTTCTGTTAAACTTCAATACTTAATTGATTACAGTTTGTGTGAAAGCAGCTTAATTGCAAAAAAAAAAATCTTTGTTATAAATTAAAATTGTAGATTTAATAAAAAAGTAAAGCAAAACAAACAACTTGATAGATGAATAGATGTTGTTATTAAGAGATTTATAAAAAGTTTTTAAGACACAAATTAAATGCATAAAATTATTTAATAAAATTTTAGACTCGTTCACTAATTTCGTAATACACTATATTTAAGTTATTAATACTCTGCACTTTGTCCAGCACTTATTTAAGTTAAGTGTTTATTTAAAAAATATTAAGTTTCATTTACCAAAATATTTTGCTTTACTATATTTATTTAGCTTTACTTACCCTCAAATATAATTATATATCGGTAGAAAAGGCAATGAAGGCTTTTAAGTTTAAACAACAGAAACATGTGTTCAATCTTGAAAATTGCTTAACAATTTAACAAGTTTTTAATTTATAAGCAGCAAAGAAGAAAAAAGTTAAAACAAAGCAGTATGAGGTTTAAAAGTATAAACTCAATTTACTTAATCGCAGCAATAATATGCTGCGAATATGTAGTCAGAAGTGAACTAAAAATCGCTAATTCTGGCTTTACTTATATTTAGTTTATGTTATTCCATTATATACTGATTTATTTTGTACAAGAGACCAGAAAAATAAAGCTACAGTTGCAGAATTTTTTTTTAATTAAAATGGCTATTTTGTTAAGCTTGAGCTTATTTTTCAAAAATTTATTTTTATATCGATATTTCACTCCAATTTTTGTAGCTTCTTCAGGATATAGTTATAAATTAATCAAATTTTTAAAAATACATATTTAAAAAATTTTCTTGAAAAAATTAAATTAGGGTGATCATAAACAAAATTTGAAAAATATTTAAAAGTAATATGTTAAAAATGTATATATAAAACAATTGTTATAAAAATGTATGTGTTAAATGAATTATGTATGTATGTAACAATTAACATATTTTTTTTTTTTTTTTTTTTTTTTTTTTTTTTTTTTTTTTTGTAAAAATATTAAATAATAACATAATTTTGTTAATATGCTCAAATAAATATATAAAATTATATATTTGTACATGAACACACTTATTTGTATATAAATAATATGTGCATATTAACAAAAATATTTAACAAAATTTATATTTGTTTATTAAGTGTCTAAAATTTTGTTGCACCTAACACCAACATTACCAAACAGAGAAGCCCTAAAAATTAAATTGTCATTCATTACTTATTTCATATATAAGCTAGCATTTTCATTTAGACGAAAACCAAAAAGAGATTTATAATCACAGAAATAGTTAGAGCTATTACACTTACTGTCTCTTTTTGTATTTTTACATAACGAACGATTCTAGTGCAAGTCTATGAAAAAGTATAGTTAGAACTTTGATTATTTCTCACGGTGTGAACCTTTTTACATAACAGCTGTTAATCAATTAATGAAGCTCTTACGTTTTGAACTATAAAAAGAAAATTGGTAGAGAAAAATGAAATAAAAATAATAAATTCCTTTAAATAACTGAAGATAAAATAAAAATAAAAAACCATCACTTATAAAAAAAGGAAAGAAAAAATGTAAGTAAGTAGTTTCTAAAGTACACTCTTAAGAACGTAAATGAACAAATATGTATTTTAATCAAACACGCATGTAGTATTTAGCAAATTAGCAATCTATATTTCCCCTCATGATTTATTTTTTTTTGTTTCCTGCAAACGAAATTGAAAAATGTACAGCCTTTTTCATGTCAGACGAAAAAGAGAAGTTACTGAGTGCGGCTTGTTAAAGTAAAACATTTTCTAGACTTTATTGAGACTTTTATTTTAAAACAATAAACATTATTTTAATGGGCACAAGTTTGGAACGAAATCAAAAGTGTGTAGCTGTTCACAATGTATAGCCAGCCCATCAGTGCTCTTATTTAAAAAAAAAGGTACAAATTCTATTGAATTATATGGCCTGCCGTTTTAAACAAAGATGTTAATCAAACTCCGCTCATTTAAGAAAGCCAGTAAGAAAAAAAAAAAATAATAAAGCAAAGTGGGGTTGCTAAATAACACACATCATACTACCTTTATTATGTAGCTTTCCCGTGACTTTCCCGAAGAAAGAAACAACTTATAAATTCAAACTTTTAATTTTATACTCTATGTACTATGATTACTTGGATAAATGTGTGTGCTTTAGTATGTGTTTGTGCATATGTGTGTGACATACTTGTATTTTTATGTTCTCGAGTTAACAAATTTTTACTAACCATTAAGATTATTTTAACTAATGTTGTGATAAGGTTGAACTAACTTTTAATTTCTTCTTTCTTTTTTTTTTTAATTTTAAAAAGAGATGAGTAGATTTTTTTTCTTCAACTTTTTTTAGGGTTGTAAATTGTTTTAGTACCGATAGTATGCTTTGCAGTTTATGTAAAAATGAAATCAAGAAATAAAAGTTGCTTTGACTTTTAACAGCGCATTTAACCTGCTTTTGGCAGTTTTATTTCATAATGATTTGTATTTATTCCTCTAGTTATAAAATAAAACAACCCTAATTCGTTTACATATCATTGCATTTTGAACAGTTGCAAACACGGTACTACAAAACGAAACTCAAACTATGTATAAGAAAGTTGTAAGATTGTTTGAATTTTTAATCTAGAAAAAAATTTTATGGGGAAATTTATTTGACCTTTTTCTTTTTATTTAAAATGTCTATTTTATTAAACTTGAGGTCTTATTTTATAAATTTATTTTTATATCGATATTTCGCTCGACTTAATTTCGCTCAGAATATAATTATAAATAAAATTATAAAATATATAATTAATGATTATTGAGCTTTAGTCTTTGTTTTTTATAAAATTATTTATTATTTTCAATATTTCGCCTTCCTGTGGAGAGCTTCTTCAAGAAAATTATAAATATCAATAATTATAAATAACAAAAATTTTTTGATTAAAAAAAAAAAAATTATAATTATATCCTAAAGAAGCGAAATATAAATATAATATAAATATTCTAATTAGAAAAAATATATTAAAAATATAAAACTTAGCTCTTTGGTAAAATAGTCAAATTGTCTGTCATATCTTTATCAGTTGAATACTGAGGTATTTTTGTAAAATTGTTTGAATTTTTGATTTAGAAAAAAATTTTTTTTAAATATAAAACTTTTCTATAACACAAACGATCAATTGAAATTTTATATGAAAAGTACTCAATATATTAAATACTTTTCAAACATTTTTTTTAGGCGAGTTGTCTGTCAAATAAGCAACCCCATGATATGAAGTTTTGAATAACAGTTTTGAGTTAACTCCAAATACCCTTTAACATATTTTAAATTTTGACTTATTTCGTGTATTTATAATAAACTTTCGTAATTTTTTTATTTAAAAACTAATGGAACATTTTTTTTTTAAATTTTAACCCCCCTAACTGTTCAAGTAATAGGTAATTTTTAGAAATTTTCAATCAATGTCAAAATGTTCTACAAAATTTTCTACAAATATTTTACGTAACATTTTATGTACCGATCATGCGATCATGGCATCTCTCCCAAGACCGAGCCTCGACCCGTGCTTCTAATTAGTGGACTCTATAATATTGTCATAGTTTCCCTGGTGCTTCCATGTTAATTACATCGAGGGATGGAAGCAAGAGGCTTAATTGTGCCAGTAACATTAGAGAAAGGAAAATGTCTATATACATAAAAGGATATGTCATGAGTCCTTCGTTGATTTAAAACTACCTAAGATCTCTCCGGGTTATTAATGAACAATTATGTACCGAAAAATAGAGGATTCTTATGGTTACCTGAAAAGACTCATTATTAAAATTAAAAAAAAAAAAAAAAATAAAAGAAATTAAAATTAGTCAAAGAATTTATTCTTGTGATTAAATAAATTATAATAATAATAATAATAATAAAATTAAAAAATTTGAGAAACTTTAAACTTCAATATGACCTTAAATTTTTTTTTGTATGTTGGTATAACTATGCTGAAGACATTTTTTTATATTTTAAAATTTAATGAAAAAAAAAAAAACTTTAAATGAAAAAGAGTATTTTTGTTGTTTGTGAAAGCTTAGACTTTTCGTTACATCAATTCTAAGAGTTATAAAAATTTCATGTTTAAGTAGGTGCATAAACCTACAAAATAAATTTTAAGATATCAAACACACCGTCTAAATATAACTCCGTCATTACATAAAGTGATAGTTGTAGACATCTTTTTAGGTAAGTATTCTTAAGCTAATATATCACACTGTAGCATTACTGAAAAGTGCTAAGTAGCTTCTTTTCTTAAGACAGAGTCTCTAGTAAATTTAATTTATTTATATACTAATTGAATCTCTGTTAAAATGAAAAACTAATTTTAGGTTTTAATATTTTTGTTGTCTTATAAATTATTCATAAAAATCAATCATAGAAAACTAAATTTAAAAATTGTTTACAGACAAACAAAAAAATCAGAGGTAATTAGAAAAAATTGATTAAGTCGATCGAAATCAATATAGTTTATTTGACCTGTAATAAATTTAAAAGAAAAACTTGTAGTGGTTTTGAAATTGCAGTCTTCTTAAAAGGTATAATAAGCAATTTTCACAGACATAAAGATGTAAAAATTCTTCTACTTAAAATTATTGCTAAGTAAAAAAAAGTGTAAAAATAAATGAAATTGCAAGCTAAATAATTTCTATAGATATAAACATCATACTCATTATTAATATTGCAGTAAAATATAATAATAAAATACCAATGTCAAAAAAAGAAAATAAATCAAAAAAAACTTTTATTTTCCATAAGAATCCTTTTAATTTTTATTGCCTAAAATCAAAAGTTTAAACAATGAATTTTATACTCATTTATTAGACACAACAAATCAACTATTCAAATTTATAAATTTATTACCAAAATAATAGTTGAGATCTAACGAACATATGTTTATATACGTTCATACATTTTAAGAGTTGAAAAGAGAATTGTAATAGAAATGTAGACATGCAGGCAGACATTTGAAAAATGCATGTTGTAAACAACATTAATTCATTCAAGTTTATCCATCATTATTACCAAAAAGCCAAAGTGTGAAGTGCATTCATGTGCAAATAAATATTCATTGCACATTTATAAATCTCATTTGTGTACGTTAGTTCGTTCTAATATTTTACACACATGAAGTTTTGGCTAAACATTTTGATTTGTTAAACTTATATTAAATTCAAATATAATTTATTGCATTTTATATGGTTTGGAATAAAATTTATGTGCTCGTTTAATGTCAACAAATTGATAATAATTTGTTATACAATTTTAGATACATTTTCATGCACATACAAATTACTTAATTGAGTCATCCTTATAGGAATTGAGGCAAATAAATTTTATTAAAAAAATTATTAGAATTAAATTTATAATTTAGTTAAAATACTTATATGAAATTATTATTGACATTTAGTAACACGAATTCTCTGTGATAATAATAATCTAATAAGTCAGTAAATTTCATTATTTATCATATTGTGTAGTTAATACTTACGTAAGTAAAATTTAATTGTACATATTTATAAAGCTAGTTAGTGTTAAGTTAGTTAAATGTCATAAATATTTTTAAATTAGCTTTGATAACCCAAGTTTACAAAATCAAGTCAACTTTTGTATTAAAGCAACTTATTTTGGTGCGCTGATTTCAAACATGCCCTTTTTAAATTTGGCACAAGTTTCACAAAATTAATTTAATAAATATTTAAATGAAAGCATTTTCACATACATATAATATTTATAACAGCAAACATTCAGCTGTTAAAATATATTTGTTATTGTGTTTTTATGTTCACTTTCTTAACTACTACAGGCTACGACAAGGTGTCCTCCGGGAAGGTATACTATAGGGTGTTTTTTAAAGCTGTATAGAACTTTAAATTGCTATAAAACAACGATGGATTATTCGAGTGACATGAATTTTATTTATCCGAAAGATAATCTTGTGGCATTATATTTTAAATATGATTTCTGGCATATGACCGCCACGGCTGGCTCGGATGTAGTCCAATCTGGACATCCAATTTTCGATGACTTTTTCCAACATTTGTGGCCGTATATCGGCAATAACACGGCGAATGTTGTCTTCCAAATGATCAAGCGTTTGTGGCTTAACTGCATAGACCAATGACTTTACATAGTATTTAGTGTGGGCAATTACGTATGGAATACAATATCAAATAAATGTCCGCTTCTGTTAGTCTCACAAATACGAGTCCTTTTGAGTACATTTTTCATTACATTCTCACACATTTCACGCGGTATTTCATTAATTTCATCACGAATATTTTGTTTGAGTTGCTCAAGATTTTCTGGTTTGTTTGCATAAGCCTTGATTTTCAGATATCCCCACAAAAGAAGTCCGGAGCAGTCAAATCAGAGCCCGTGGAGGCCAATCAACATCACCATTTCTTGAAATAACTTGTTGCTTTATCGAATATTTTTCCATAATAAATTTGCCACGTATCTACTTCACGACTGCCAAATATGAACTGTCAAGACTAATGTTTACCAAAATGACGGCAAAACAAAGTAATATACCTTCCCGGCATATAATTATGAAACTACAAATAAGTTGGAATTACCTTATACATAAAAAAGTCTCGGTTGCTATTCATTTATCTATCAATTTTAATTACAAACATATTTTAAAAAAAAAAATTCATTTATTCTTCATGATATTATTTGCTCTGAGATAATTTTGTTCTTATAAATATCTTTTAAATTTTTTCATTAATTCAATGAAAATCCATTACGTTTCAACCAATGTCTTTGGACAATTAAAAAATTTTAATTTTTAAAGAAAAAAGAAAAATTACCTCTACATTAGCTACCGACATGATCAGATTTGGTGACAAAAGAGTTAAACGATGGAGGTGGATGAGCTGAGCGTTGCTTTTTCCGTTAGCGTAGTTGTTAGGTGGAGAGCAAGATTGCTCTGTTGAAGGATACATGTTTTGGTTGCAATAACATATGGTGAATATTGTCACACCTTTTACACATATCGAGTGATGTGCACTCTCGCAGGTCATGGCTTCGTGCTAAACGCTTCTAGCAACAATTTTCAGAAATCTGCAGCACAATCTCAAACTATGGAAGGAATCACAAAGAGAACATGTATACTTCGTGAGATTTTTTCGTTTCCGATTTTCAGGCTGAATCCGATGGATGCTTTGTCAACTGCTGATTGTATTTGCATAAAAAAAATTAATGAACTCGCATGTAATATGACTATGACATGTATATCTAGATCTACACTAGACTAATGAAAAAATTTGATTAATTGAAAGGAATAGTAATTGATTTAAAAAAATTATTTCATTAATACAGTGAAAAAATTTAATTAAATCACTTAATTTGATTCAATGATGATTGATTTAATAAAAAGTTTTGTGGAAATCGTTTTATCCGATTAAAGAAACATTTTTATTTCAGAGGAAATAAGAATAAGTTCTCACTGTTTCTTTTACAAAATAAAAACTTTATTTGAATTACAGTTGACTCATCTACTTGTAATGTTTTTCCAAGTTCTGCTAGCGGATCGAATAATTTCTCCAACTTTTCGTCTTCAAACGCCAGAACGTTCTATATCCTCAAATTGAAAATAATTTTTTTTTATTTTTTTTTTTTGATGTATCGAAACCAGTCGAAGCTGAAACATTGTAACCATAAGTCCCAGCAAGAATTCTATGTGCTTCAGTGGCATACTTCTTTTGATTATTGAATAAAGTAGTTCAATAAAATTCTCCTCAAATACACTTTATTTGGCAAAAAAGTAGACATTTTTAGAACTATGAAAAAAATACTTTGTTTACACTAAAGTAAACTATCATACTCTGAAATTTAAGATTAGATTCACTACTGCCTTGCATGTGTGCTGCCATTCTAAATTCCAGCAACGGGGTACTGCTAAACCAGCTTTGTAGAGACAGCGAGAAATTATTTAAGTACTTAATAAATGGATTCTCTGTTATTGTTCACTATAAAAGCAAATTGTTTTAATTTTCTTTGATTAGTGTGGAATTCAAAAATTCTATTTTAATAAGACTGACTTGTATAGTTGGTGTAGTACAAAGCAAAGGAAACTTTACAAACACATCAGTTTAGATTGTTTATTTTGTTTTTATTTCTTGAAACAAATGCTTATTTTGGAGTACTTAGTTTCTGATATGAGCAACAACAGCAGTACTGAAAAGCACTCATCAGGTTAATAAAGGCTGTCTGTCGTTCTTTAGTTAGTCTGTGAGTGCAAACAGTTTGCCAACAGCATCATCATCATCAGCCTGTTTGAAAATAAACAAAAGGGGTTGCCCTTTAAGTCATTTGCTGGATGTTTGTTGCTTGATTAATTTTTTTTTCTTTTCTCTATGTCTTTCATTTTTGGGGGATGACTAACTGCCTACCTAGTCTTTCACAATGAGTTGTTGTTTTTAGTTTGTTACTGTAAGTATGACTGTTGTTATTCCATAAGCCCAACAGCTGTTGAATTTTTACTTTTATATAATTCATACTTAAATCTTGATTTTTGTTGCATTGAAAAGTGAAACGCAATAATAATCGTATGCAATATGGCTGGCTTTGATACCTTTATTAGTAAGTTTAGGTTGCATGCCCTTTTATCATGCATTATTTATCCCTTTCAAATTGTTGTTTTTGGGTGCCAGAATTTATATACAAAAATACATATTGCAACAACAAAATAAATGGCTACACCTCACTTCATCACACAGTAAATTGGAAAAAAGGACTGCATAGATTCTAGTTAATGTTTACATGTGCAATAATTATGTAAACGTGTGTATATTTTTTATTAATATTCAACATTTAAATGTTGTTGCTGTCGTATTGCATAATGTTTAATTGTTAAATAAATCAATGTCACAGATATTCCATATATCATAATGAAAGATGATAAAAGTTGAAGGGGTCTTAAATGTTCAAATACTACAAGTTCATCTCGTTGATATGTTGAAAACAATAGAGAGAAGAATTTTTTAATTGCCCTGTGGAGGATTTAATTGCCAGTAAAGTATATTTTCATTGTTTTACAAAATAATAATAATAATAAAAAAAATGAACAAATACAAATACATAAATAAAAAAGGGAATAGGAATAAATCAAGCATAAGTTCTACCGTATTATGTAAAAGATTAGCTTTTTCAAAAGTACGGCACATGATTTTAATTTGAAATTAACTTTGCTGCTTTGAATTTAAAATATTTAAGGGTTAAATCACTTGTAAGCAAAACTTCATTTGATTTTATTATAATTTATATTCAAACAAAGTATAAAATAGAGCTTTTGGAAAAAGAAATTAAATAAAAAATTATAATAATTTTTGTGTATTCAGTTTTAGATTATTTTGACGTTTAATGTTAATTGAAAAAAAATTTAAATTTTATTTTAACAAGAGAAATATTGTTTCGATAGAATTGTGAACTCTTACTTTCATTTTCTTCTAATAAATCAAATCCTTAAAAAAACATATTTAAAATTCTGTCAAAAATTTTCTTAGAATTTCTATAAATCCCCTGCAAAACATAATTATGCTCTTATTACAAGCCCCCGTACGAACACATTTTTTCACATTAGCTTAAGTACTACAAAAAAAACAAAAATAAAATAAAATTACCAGTAACATTCTCATATAAAAACACTTAAAATATAACCTATTGAACTAATTTCCAGAAAAAAATTTAAAAAGCAGAAAATATGACTTTTTAATATAAAAGTCACACAAACATTGTTTACTTAAGGACTGCTCAAGCATACTTGCCAGCCACACACTACAAACATGTGTAATATTTTATAATAAAATTTACTTGTGAGCTATTTCAAGTATGTTTGTGCAACCCTTTACAAAAACAAATATATATATGGTTGAAACAATAATTATTGGTTGGCTATTTAGCACGAAATTTTAAACGATACTAAATGTCATAATTTGAGAAACCTGAAATTAGATACACAAAATCTTTCTTTGAAAAAGTGTGAGTTCCGCGTAAGAATACCTTCGGACAATCAGAATCCTAGATAGCAAGAGTAAGGCTTTTGAGTGATTTATATTCCATTGCTTTTTGGTTTCTATTTTTTTTTTTTGTTTTTAAATGGAAAATTTTGGGCAATAAAAGTCATTTATTTTCTACTGAAAAACCCTGTATAAGTGTTATCATAAAAGCCTTTTGTTCAAATAAAAAATAAATTAAGCTCAAATGCCAAAGCACTAGAATATACGATACAGTGTGGATGAAAATTATACCTCAATAACCTAATTATTTATAAGTTTATTTGAGCTTTTCTTTTAAAATTAAAATGGCCAGTTTTTTAAGCTTCAAACTTTCAAGGTTGGATTTTAATTATTTATTTTTTATAAAGATATTTTGCATAAATTTTGAGCAACTTTTTCAAGATGATTCAATTTATATTATATTCTGAACAAGCTACGCAAAGTTGAAGCAAAGTAACGATATGAAAACAAATATTTATAATCCGAGCTTAAGCATGATTATAAATAGTTAGTTAGTTTATTGTAAGTATCTTGTATTAAGAAACTTTCTATTTAAAAATCAAAACTCTTCTTGCAGGAGAAAACTGAATTAAAAAAAAATTTTTTCCAACTAAAATTAAAACTTTTTTAAGCGATTTTTTTTTTTGGAAATTTAATGCAGGTTTTTTTTTTGCTCATGGTGCAGTGAACACTTTTTGTAAGCTAACCTAACACTCATAAGCTTTTGTTTCACAAAATTAAATAAAAAACTTTATTCCTCCCAATATTTATATTATTATGGTTAATTATTTCTTCATTTTTTATTTATTTTTAATACACAGAAATTGTCACTCTCATTAACTTATGGTTTTCTTTCTAAGAAACTCTAATCTAAATAAAGCATTAAATTTCTACATAATTATTTGGAATTATTTTGAGATTGCTTTGAAACTTTATACCACAAAACATAAAATAAATTTAATAAACATAAAATCTTAAGCAAGAATTATTTATTAAAACTTGAAAATACATATTTTGAAATCATAAAAATGTAAATTCTTACATACTGCTAGTTTACACAAGATTTTTATTCAATAAAATTTTAATCTTGAAAGCCTATTAAGTAGTTTATGATTTTTAAATTGTTTTTAATTTAAAATTTAAAAGACTTTTAAATTAAATACAACTGTAGCAACTTCTATAAAAATAAAAAACAAAACACAATTACAATTCGACTGTTATGGTTTGATTTTTTCAAAATTATTTTCTCACGTTCTCATAGCAAAATGCTTATGTTTAGTTTTTCTATATTTAAGGTCAACATTAAGTCTCACTAATTCTTGCAATTATCATTTTTATAATATTTTTTTTCTTTAGTGCTTAAGCCAATATGGGTGTTTTCATTTTTGCATTTTCAGCTGCATATGTTACACACTCATATTCTTATTTGTTTAATTTTTTAGCGTAGACACTCAGCAGCAAGGGAACAAATAGGCTCAAGTTTTTATTTGTAACAACAAAATTAACTTTTTTTGTTTATTTTCAGTATAAAGAACACGGCTTTATGTTGGAATAAAAAGAATTATAAAATTCATTTAATGTCGATATTCCTTAACCAAAATAATCCTGCAATTTAACTAAAATAAAAACAAAGATTTTGGTTTTTTCAAAAACAAAAAAAAAATTTAAAAAAATTAGTAAATAAAATTAAAAAAAAAAAAAAAAAAAAAAACATAATGCAGATTCTTTATATTTTTTCCAGAGATGTAAAGATGCAGCTTTGGAAAGATCTTAGAGAAACAAAAGAAAATAATTTTTTTTTTATAAAATATTACACATGTTTGTAGTAATGTGTGGCTTTCAAGTATGTTTGCGTAGTGCTGTATTTAATACATCTCACAGAATGCGGCTCTTTGGCGGCTCATTGGCAAGAATAATATTATAATTGATTAATTATTTTGGTCCACTTATTTCTATCGCTGATATTACAACAACACCGTTAACTTTAGTTCCAGAAAAACCACAAATATGTAAAATATGCTTTTTTTTTAAATTGAGTATAAATTACATACAATTTGACATAGAAAGCATACAGCTGGCATAAAATGTTTTGCCTTAAAAATAATTGATCACATTTGCATTCATCCATGAATGGTAGTAAAAATCAGGCCATACATATTCAATCATTATGGACAGAATATGATCATGATGGAAAAGATGTGGCTGCTGCTTTGCAATATTTTTGAAAATATTTATTTTGTTATAAAAGGTGTCTGAACAAGAACGCAAGATTTAAATTTAGCGCCATTCGAAGTGTCATTGTGTGACATTTGAACAATTGTTATTGTTTGCTAGTAGAAGGTACGAAGTTAGTAAAAAATGACCATGGACAGCGAAAGGAGTTCGTTAATTGGGTATTGGAGCGACAACATGAAAATGTTGATTTTGCCGATAAAGTCATCTTCAGTCACGAGGCCCATTTCCATCTTGATGTCTTCGTCAATAGGCAGAATTGTTGCATTTGGAGTGAGGAAAATCCTCGAGTGATTCACAAGAAGCAAATGCATCCTCAACGTGTCATTGTGTGGTGTGGTTTTTGGGCTGGAGGAATCATTGGACCTTTTTTTTATGAAAATGAGCCAGGTCAAGCGCAAACAGTCAATGGTGTTCGGTATCGTGAAATGATAACCAATTTTTTCTTGCCTAGAATTGAAGAAATGAATGTGGAGGGCTTGTGGTTTCAATAAGACGGCGCCACATGTCATACAGCCAGAGAAACAATTCAATTGCTGCATCTGTCATTTATTTAAAATTTAAATCCTGCGTTCTTGTTGAGACACCCTTTACAACAATAGAATATAAAAAATTATTGGAAAAATTAAAAAAAAAAAAATATTTTTTATTTCTTACTCTGGGGGTTGTTTCATGATAGGAAAATATTCTTGTTGTGTTAAAAAAAATAAAATTTTATATTAAAGGACTTCAAATTTTTCTTTCCCTTAATGTTTTTTTTTTTTATATCTAAAGCAGTGAAAAGAACAATTTAGGTTGAAATTGGTGAGAAAATATTTGAAAAATGATTTATTAAAATCCTTAAGCTTCTATTAATTTATATTCCAATGAGAGTTTTTTATTTAACAAAACTATTCACAATAGGTATTGAAATTAAAGAAAAATTTTACATTAATAAACCTTTAATAAACTTACTTACATACTTAGTTTGTCATGACTTTGTTTTTATTTATGTTGACATTTTACATTTACTTTCTTAAGCCTGCAGCAATTTGCGGCACATGCTGTTTTTAAAAATTTTTCTACAAACAAATTTATTTACATTTTTAATAACATTCATGAACCCTATCAAAATATTTACCTTCAGCTCGTTTAATTTTTTTTTTTTTTTTTTTGCCCAACAACAGGACAAAAGTAATTGAGAGTACAAAGAAGGCAGCAGAAAGTAAAAAAGAAAAATAACTATCAAACTACAAAAAAAAAACGCAAATCTCTTGTGACAATATAAATAAAAACATGATTTAATAGTGTGTCAAGGATCAACGTTAAAGGATCAGCAGGAGATTTACAGCAGGGATTACAAACGTTTTGTTTTTACGATGTCAACCCAATGTACACTGTAACTTTTTAAAATAAAAGATCGCTTGTGCAGACAAGGATTTATAAAAAAAATAAATTACAAAAATCTTTAGTCAGGCATATAAAACCACGAGTACTTCCAAACAACACTTAGAAAACATTGTTTTTTTTTTCTGTGTACCAAGACACTACAAAATTAATTGTTTTCTTTTATGCTCAAAAACACTATATAGGGAGGGGTTGCTAACAAAAACGTGGAGAAAATTTCAAAAAATAATGATTAGCCTTCTGTAAACACAGCGGAAGTGGGTTGTTACAATTTTTATTCCACTTCTTTTTTAACAGTGATTCTTTTTGTTGTTTTTGCTTTTTGTTACAGTTACCGTTTTTTATAGCCATTGTTACCCAAATCTCTATTGTTTCTATATGTAGTTTTGTTTCCTTTTTTGTCTATGTTTTTTTGTTATTTAAAATGAAAGGCTGAACTAATCATTAATAGTTTTTTTTTCTTTTCATTTCTTGGTTATGTATGACATATCATAAATTATAGTTTATTGCATTTTTAATTAAAAATTAAATATGGTTTATTAGGTTATTTCAAAATATGTAAATTTTTTTTTAATGAATCTTGTTAACTTCATTGTCACTGATCATAAAATATTTTTTTTTTTTGTAAAAAATTATTTGTATACTTCTCAGGCTGAAACTTAATTCAGTTTCATTATAATTGTAACTAAGATCGAGAATAGATGACTTGTTCTCTGTGGCCAGAATAAGCCTATTGTAACACTACTCTCATATTATAAATACGACCTAAGTCTAGTATTCATTAAGAATTCAAAGACTTTCTTGTGTGATTTCTTCGATATTTTAGACGGTGTTAGATAGTAATGCCCTTTACAATGACAAGGTATATGTTCTGTTGTCTCTATGCAGAAGTGATCTCGCCTGATACTCATTTTTGCCAAATGTATCAATACTCTGCAGTGCTCAGTCATGAATTGCGCACCAATGAAAATATTTTGGTCAAATATTTTCTTCTCTTCTTTACTCTTCTCTTTTCTTGTTCAAGAAAATTATAAAAAAAATATTTTAAATAAAAATAAATTCCCTTAAAGCATGACAAATAATGCAATTTTGCTTTTACATACAAATAAAAACAAGAATAATAGCTTGCAAGAGCAAGAAAAAAACTCCCTGAGGGGAAAACATGCCACACATGTGCATTTACATACACACAACAACAACAACAACAGGAACACATAGGAAAGAAAACAATTTCAAGACGAAACTTCTATAAACAATGCATCATCAACAGCAACGTCATCAACAAAACGAAAACATGAATGTACCCATACCGCTACGTACGACATGCATAATTAAAAATTAAACTTCAAATTCTTAGAGCTTCAATTGGGATGGCAAACAAACAAACAAACACACTTAAGACCAACAGTACTTAAAAGTAGAGGCGTGGTAGCATAAGAATTTTGCTGTAATATAAAAATATCGAGCAGTTGTTGTGCCATATCTTTTAATTGCCAGTTTCAATTAACACTTTATGCAGACAGAACACAAAAAAAAAAACAAATACAGCAGAGAGACACAACATGGCTAGAAATATTAACACGCACAGCTAGACAACTTCTACGAGTATGAGCAGAAAAAAAATATTTTCTTTGACTAATAGACTTGAACATCAAAAAACTGTGTGTATTAGTTAAAAATAAATATTTTAGCACCCTCTTTTGCTTTTAGTTTTATGTATTTTCTTCCATGCAGCTATAAAAGTCAAATGCAGTCAATGAAAAATAATTTCAAATAAAAAAAAATTGAAAAAACTTCAAATTAATCAGTTAATTTGTTATTAATTCAAATGAGGGGGAGTCAATCAAAACGCATAAATTATTTCTTTCTATAAAAATTAATAAGAAAAAAAAATATTTAAAAATATGTTGTGGCTTTCTACCAGTGTGAAAGAATCTTTTGCATTGTAAGGTCACAGATCAATACATGTGTAAACAAATTTTTTTTACAAAAGGCCTTTTAAAAGAATGGTTTCTTGAGGGAAGAAAAAGCAACAGACCAATCTAAACCAATGCGACAAAAAATAGCGGTTTTTTGGGTTTATGTTCAAATAGCAAACCTAAATAAGAGTCCTGATGTTGCATATTCCACAGTAATGTTTTATGAACAATTTTAATAAAAAGCAAAAGAAAAAAGAGTATAATTAAAAACTTTAAATAAAAAAATTTATTATTAGCTAGTTTTATTTGACCTTTTTCTTTTTAATTAAAATGGCTATTTTGTTAAGCTTGAGGTCTTATTTTTCAAAAACTTATTTTTATATCGATATTTCGCTCCAATTTTTGTAGCTTCTTCAGGCAAAGGAATAATAATAAAATATTTTTTTTTGATATTTATAATTATATCCTGAAGAAGCTACAAAAATTGGAGCGACATATCGATATAAAAATAAATTTTTGAAAAATAAGACCTCAAGCTTAACAAAATAGCCATTTTAATTAAAAAAATTAATTAAAATGTCATTACTGTTGAACAATAAGAAAACAAAACAAAAAATCATTGTTTTGCAGCCAACTTCACTACAAAATTACATTGTTAAGGGCTCACCATAGCCGTCGCGTTATTTCGGTTTTCTTCACATATTTTATATGAAACTAAGCATTTTTGACAAAGCTTAAAGCTTTTATTTAGGTTTGCCTACAAATTACTAATAAAGTAAATAACAGATTAAAAAATTTAATTAAAAAATATTTTTATGGTGTAGTTGCTAAAAACTGTTACTTGAGTATAATAATTTAATTATAAAAGAAATCTTGTTGACAATTTTAATAACGTAGTACCTACAAAAAGTAGAGTTTTACTTCGCAAACGAAAAAGAAAATAGCTGACAAGTTTCACTACGATTTTACTAACTAATACCTAAAGTAAAAACGTATGAAAATTTTTGAAGTAAGACGATACAATTTTATTAATAATATTATTACTAGAACTTGTCTAGACTATTTTGGTTTGCTCCATGACTACCAGTTGTAAACTCATTAATATAGAGAAATTAATCTTCACCTTAGTAGAAATCTTTATCAAACTGCTCAAAGACATAAATTCAGCTGAGGCAAAACCACAATACACTCTTTTAAAATTCTGCATTTTGTATATTTTGAATTTTTCTCCAGCTGTCGACACTGATATTCGTCTTCTTAATATCACCAGTGTTTTTATAAATTATTTGAAAACTATATCAAGCAAAATAGATTTTTTTATTAAGTATGTAAATAAATTGATGTTGAAAAAAATAAAGAGAAATTAAATTTGTTTTATGAAAAATTTCAAGAGGCTTTTAACAAAATATGGGTCATTTTGTTAAGAGCTTTTCTAATATAGTCTGCTGAGCACTTAATTAACAACTTGGCAGCAAGCAGCATTCTAAACAGCAATAAGTACGTGTGGTCGTTTTTTAAAAACAAAAGTGAAATACTAAATAAGAAAAAAAATATGAAAACAACAACTACTTACATATTTTATTTGTTTTTTTATCGATGTTGTTTTTTATTGCATTCAACTTTTATTTATATTGTAATTTATTCCTCTTAATATTTTGTCAGTTTGAAAACAAAGTCGTGTTAAAAATGCTTTAAAAGCTTTTAAGCTTACAATTATATATTTGAAATTAGCACTTTTAACATCTTTCCCTTAATATGAAAAATGTTCTTTTGGCTACTTTTACTTTTTAAATGGAAGAATTTAAGTTGTGTGCAAGTTTTTGAATAAATTATGATAGAATTTATTGTGTAAAGAAACCACTTAAGAAATAACGAGTGCTCAAAAAAATATAACTTTAATTTCATGTCAGTAGCTGTCAAAATGGAAGCTAATTCAAGTTATGGCTGCCTTAGGGCAAAGGAATAATAATAAAATATTTTTTTTTTTTTTTAAATTTTAAAATGTTGATTGGTAGATATGCTTATTTAGCTTTGTGCTTATTTTAATTATAAATAGCTGCTTAGTTTATTGTTTTAATGTTTGCTACTTTTTTGTTTACCTATTATGTATGACTTAATTTTCACTTAGGAGGCTGGTTTAACAACACAAGTGTTCAAATGTTTTACCAAAAATTTACGAAGCTTACACTGAAGATTAGAATAGTTTCCGTGAAATGGTGCATATGGATATACAAAATATTTCTCTTTGATATTAATTTTACATCATCCTGTTACTTTTGCGTTTAATACAAAACTTTTTTTGATTAATTTTGACTTTTTAAAAGAACAAATTACATTAAGAAAAATTAAAAAGAATTTAAATTATTTTGAAATACATGCTACAGGGGGGCTATTAGAATTGAAAATTATAGCTTTTTAAACGTGCACTTATTTGAAGTAATACCATATAAAGTGACTAAAAGCCACCTTAAGCTCAGTTAAAGTATTAAACTACTAATGTAGGGGTTGTAGGTTCGATTTATGTAGCCCGGCCAAGAAGCTTTGCCGAATTGTGTTGTACTTAATTAATAATCAATTTAATAATATGAGAACTAAATATCTAACTGTAAAACAAACTCTCATACTACAGTCACTTTTCAACATTTATGAACTGATAAACTTTGCCAAATCATAGTGAATAGATTAAAAATGTTTCTAAATTATACAGGTTACTTTGAAAATCAGTCGTGAATTATCACAACTTATAAACGATTTTGTAATATCCACACTTCATTTGAGCCAGATATAGTAAGGAGGCAGTAAACAGCAAAGGCAATATGGGCAAGTGATAGTCTGTAAAAAGATTTAAATTTATTGATTTTTCGTCCTCCGCAAGCTCCTCAAATATGAGGAATATTTTGGGTAAAAATAGTATTTTGGCAAACAAAATTTATGATTTTTTAAAAGTATTCGTGATTGACATTATGACTTGCAATCATTTTGTAATCAAAGCTTTAACGTTTCTTTTTTAAAAAAAAGATGTAAAGAAAAATTTTCTTTAATTAATATATTTAAAAGTATTCTATAAAATGTCAAACAATTTGCACAAACTAAGTGGTAGCTGCTATATAACTTTCCATTTCATTTAGTTACCGCTTGATCTAAATGCTCTTGCAATGATGCAAATGTAAAGTCGATTTTGTTCACCGTGTCAACCAAAAGGGGACAATGAAAAAATCGATTTAAGTAAAAATTGACTGGCTGTGGCAATGAACTCTATAAATTTATTACTGCAATTCAGAGATGATTAACGAGATCTCAAGAAAAATATTACTTTCCTCCAAAATTTGAATTTTAGAACTTTTTAAACTGTAGTCCTTCCCCCCCATAAAAAATAACAATAAAACCTAAGCAGTTTTTTTAAATTATCACATACAGTTTATGCCAAACTTTTCATATTCCTTCCACTTAAATATAAGCTTTACTACAAAATCCATAAAAAGAAATTTTTTTCTTTAGTATAAAAACAACACAAGGTTAGGAAAAGTTTATAAATTATGCCATAAAACCAACTTTAACTTTGTTTGTTTCTGATTCAATTTGAAAACAACATTTGACCACAAAAAACACTTCATCATTATTAATCTTATTTTTTATACTAAAAATATTTACATTTTTCCCTCTAAATAAAATGAATCATTAAACAAAAACAAAAAAAAAAAAACAACGAAATTCACTTTATTCGCAAGGAGTGTTAGGAGCAAAAGATTTCGTTCATAAGGATATTCACATTTTTAGGTAAACCATTTTAAAAATATTTGTTTTTATTACGCCAGTATTAAGACAATATTTCTTCTAAAAATAAAATACCTTTTTTGTTTAAAAAAGCAGAAGGAAAAAGATTTTTTGTTCATATTAAAAATAAGTTTTTTTTTAATATTGCAAAAAATTTTAATTCCAACTAAATAATTTATTTTTTTTAACATAAACGTAAACCCTTTCAAGACTATCAGCAATTTTTAATATATATATAGCTAAATTAGGAGTCTAAAAAAAGGATTTTAAAAATAATTCCAAAAAAAATTTTGGACACATGTGACAGCACAGACAAGAGTCGATGCTGAAGAACTGTTAAATAGCTAAAATATAAACATACCCGTAAATTAAACATAAAAATATAAAATCTATAAAAATCGTACACAATTTACGTTTTATACAATTTTTGGTAATTAAAGTTTTAATTTAATTCTCTGTACTTTGGTAAGAGAACACCCTTAATTTTACTCAGCTAATGACATAAAATAAATAAATAAAAAAAACTTTTAAATCAATGTTCCTTTTCCTTATTTTTAATTTATTTATTTAAATATTACTTCTCTTTTTTGCCAAAAAAAAAGGTGTCAATAATGGTATTCGGTGTTAATCCTCTGAACGACATTGATTCATTTTAAAATGTTTAATGACACACATTAATTAACTACTCTTGAGTGTGTGTTTGTTTGTCGTCCAAAAGACTTTATAAATAATTTATTTTTTTATTTGTTTCGTTGATTGTTATTTATTTATTACCTCCACACACAGTTAGTGTTTTATATTGGCTTCTTTATTTAAATTTTTGCGGCCTTTTAGTCTGTCCATTTTGGTACGAATTTTTATATGCTTGTATTATTTTCTTTTTCTTTTTTTTTTTTTGTTCAATTAATTTTTTTTGTTTGTTTTATATTTTGCCATATTATTTAGTAGCCAAAATTCTTTTTTTTTTAAAGAATTTCTTTGAAATTATTTAAAGTGGTTCAATACCTTTTACACGCATGATTAAAAGCTGATTTAGGGTTGCGGAAACAAATGAGACAGGCTTGTTGTTGTTACTTGGAATAAATAATGTTAAAAAAATAATTAACAAAAAAAGAAGTGATTATTAATTTAATAGGCAGCAAAATTTAAAGTACCAAAACGAAATATTTTTTAGTGTTTTAAAGAGAAATTGTTATCGCTTTTAATGTGAATCATTATGGGACACTGAGCAGTTTATATATATAATGACTGAATTCTACATACATATATCTATGGCCATAAGGAAAAAGCACTTATATCAACTTAGGTAAAATTTATTTGAAATGAACTCAATAACTTTATTATTGTGGCTCAGAGATGGTGAGCTTCTATAACTTTTTATGAAAAACTTTTAGGACTTATAAAGGTGTAGTCTTCCAAAATGACTTAATAAGACTTAAACGGTTTTTCTACACTATCACAGATTGGCTAAATATTTCGCTGTTTAATTTAATTTTTTCAATCTATGAAAATGGAATTTTTACAATTAATTTCTTAACACCCCTACCATTTTAATTCAGCAGGGATATTGAAAAAAACAAAAATAAATATTATAAAAGAAAAGGCAAAAACTTAAAGCAAAAAAATATGCTTAAATTTAATTGTCAGTAAATTAGCGCATTAATGCTTAAATTAATTACCCCATGTGTTGGGTGCTTACTGACTGCAATCATTTGTTACAAAAAAAGTTTTTGTTTCGCTTGAAGAATTTATCACTTATAAAAATCTTTTGTCTGGAATAAAAATAAATTCTCAAGAATTTTGGTGCAACAACCAACACTAAAACTTGGGTATTATTTTCAAGTTTATTTTTTTTTTTTTTAATATTTAGTGGAATTACTGAAGATTGTCTTAATTTGCAATAACCAAAGCGGCAAAAAAAGAGAAGAAAAATTAAAAGAAATGGCGAACAATTGATTAATTTATGAGTTTTATAAACAAGTCAACGGCTTTGTCAAAAATTTCAACAGATTAAATTTAAAAGTATTTTCATGTAAACAAATTTTACTTTAATTATTTGTTTTTTTTTTTTTTTTTTTTTTTTGTTTCCTGAATGAGGTTATAAAGGTTACATGATGAGCAAAAATGCCAAAATGCAATTAAATTCCTTAAAAAGAATAAAATGTTAATAACTTGAAATTAATAAAAATTCTTATAATTTTCAATATGTCAATATAAATGACATTAAATTTAAAAAAATTGCACCTGTAGCAAAAGTAAAATAATTGAAAAAGGGATTAGAGTATGAGACAACCAAATATGTCTCTTTGAAAGCATATAAAATTCGAAGAGAAAAAAAAATTTTATTACAAATAAAAAAATTAAATTTAGAGTGAATTTTATAAAGGCAAGAAATTCAACTAGAAGCTAACGAATTATTCTTATACAGACTTGATAAAGATTTTGGTCTTATCGCTCTTATTGCTTTAAATCAATGTACCTCTGATATATAAAAGACTTATTACGACTATTACTTCATCATCCTACATAGGACTATAACAACTGGTAATAAATTTAGTTTTCACAACCTAAGTTGTTTTTTCAACTGCACTGAGAAAATACCTTCGGTTTTTTGTTGCCGAATAAAAAAATTCAGTTGAATCTGTCGAATTTTTTATTCGTGACAAGAGAAAATCAATATTACAACTTAAAAAATATTTAAAAGAACCAAACTTTGTACTGGTTGATACGAATAAAAAATTTGATTACCAAACAGAATTTTTTAGTAGCACCAACCACACAGAAAAAATTATGAGAAAAATTTGTCCTAACACACTTTTGTTTAAGTTTATATTTTATTCTATTATTTTTTTGTTCAAGTCTATAATTGTTTTGGTCTGATATTTTGCTTCTGTTCCTGTTCGTTGTTAAATGATTTTTTTTTCTATTACTCAAATATTAATTGTGTGTTTGGTTTTAGGAAGTCTGTGATAGGTCTTATTTCAGTCTATGAATTTCGTAATTAAATATGATTTTTAGTTTTTTCTGTACAGAATTCACTTTAAAGTTTAGTTCCATTTAATATATTTCTAACTGTAATGTCGATTTTCTGTTATCACATTTAAAAAATTTGGTTAACACAACCGAATTTTTTTAATGGTAACAAATTTAATTCTCACAACTGAATAGTTTTTTGTGTTTACTATTATGATTTATTATTTTCTTTATGGTGGAACCCAAACAATGTATTATTCGGCCTATAAGTTCACTATAACAAACGCGAACCTTATTTATTAAAAATCCTTTTTCCTTCATAAAAATAGTTTACCTGAAGTTTTGCTCTACTAGGTCCTACAAAGCCTTGTTGACCTTCAACAACACTATATTCTAAAGTTTCCTTATTTAAACTACAAAACCTGATCCTTATATTGTTTATCTTACACTAATGGAATCTAATTCCACACAGAAAACAACTTTAGTTGTGAGAACTGAATCTGTTACTTGTCAAAAATTCTGTTGTGTTAAGCAAAATATTTAATTTTAGTGACCAAAGTTCAGTTCTCTTCAAAGTGATTTCAAAGGTAGTATCAAATTTTCACAGGTCACGACTAAAATATCAGATTATTTCAGCTTTGAATTTTTGACTTGTAATAAAATTGGTTGCCGTAACCGCATGCTCTGTGCCAGGCAAAATATTCTTTAACAAAGGTAATATCACTCTTATTGGATGTAGTGAGTTTTTGTATCTGTTATGGGGTTTTGTCAGTCTGACTCGCATGTTTTTAGAATTAATTAACAGTTAACCCAGTAACTAATTTTTTCTCTAAAATAGCCTGAAGAAGACAGAAGGCTACTAAGCCAATAGATTAAAACAAAGGCGCTTACCTTTCTGTACGTAATTGTGAACAGGGGAGAAGGTGCGAGGAGATAAATAGTCTTGGCAAAATAAAGTTTGGTCTTTTAGGCTTTTTCCTAAAGTTGCCTGTGTCTAATGTTATATTTTGGCTTATGTTTCAACTAATAGTGTGAATAAAGTGGATGCCAAATTAATTTTAAAATAAAATTAATTTTAATAAAATTAATTCTGAAGTAATATTTTGAAGCTCTCTTGGATAAGCAGTTGGTTTTTACACTTAACTTTTTTTTATTAATTTGCTTAAATTTGTGCCCCATTTTCTCTTTCACTCACTTTGCATTATGCCGGTGCAAAATTGATTTAAAACACCAATATCCTGTTTTTAGCTTGATTCCAGCATCATCCAAATAGTTTGAAATATTTTTTTCTTCACTGCTTAATACTGTAAAAAATAAATAAAATTAAAATAAATCTCACAATATCTTTTTGAACGTTGAAGCATGCTGACAGAAATTTCCAAAAACTATTTTCTTTTATATTCCTTGATTTATGTTGATTTCAAATTTTGATTAAGAACATTCTCTCAAATTAAAATTCATTTCTTTACCTTTTGCTCTCTTTTGATATAACGGAAATGAAAACAATAACAATACATGCATATAAAAACATTTGTTGTCACATAAACATAATGAGTTGGCGCCAACGCTTTGGATATCTTATAAATAGCGTTGTTGTGCACCACCAGCAAGATGTTAAATTTCATCCAGTGTCAAAGAGATGAACATTTTAAGAAATAAAATGGCTATCAGTAATTGTCTGCAGGAGTCTTTACTAGGTATGTTGTTGTACTTGTACTTGTGTACAATTGTGATGGACAAAAACAAATGCACTTGAATGACACTTGCAAGTAACAAAACAAAAAAAAAAAAAAAAACTATAAACTAGCGACAGATTGCCATCAGTATGAACTGTCAATATACTCGTAACAATACATAAGCAAGATCGAACAGAAAGTATCCTTAAAAGGATATTGTTGTTCGGTTTGATTTTTTTTAATGGTTGTGTTCTTTATATGCATAAACGAGTATCTTAATTTCGTAAGTGTTATCATAGAGTAAAAGATGTATGTCAAGAGTTCAATTGCGTAAATGTACGTACAATAAAAAATAAAAAAACCAGAATAACGTCTTATTAAATTTTCGAAAATAAAAACTGGATAAATATATTTAAAAAAAAATTTATAATGCAGAGCAATTTAAAAAATGATTTTCTGAAAAAGTTTTTAATGATAAAATTAAAATGCCAAAAATGTATGATCACATCCATTACTGCATTGACTTCTACAAAATTGGTATCTCTATATTCTCTCACAGAATTTAGAACGCATAAACCAATTCTAGGTAATAAGACTGAATTATAAAAACTTAAGTAAGTGGGAAAAAATTTATTTCTAAAGTTTTTTTTATATTTTGAATGTCACAACTAAATTTGCTTGTGATAATTTTCTTGGTAATCACAGAAGCGACGAATTTTTAAGTGCGTATGGTGAAATCGGCTGCAATATGTACATAAAAACTGTATTTTTATTTGAGTTGCTTCCCAGATAACCTGGACCAGTTCACTAATGAATAAGGCAAACATTTTCCCCAAGCAATGGCTGCAAAAATAAAATAAAAATGATTTCAGAATGTTGTTGGTCACTTCAACGGGATACTGCTGATGCTGAGTTAAGAAAGAAAAACAGCCAAAAAAAACATTTTTGAGTGAAATGAAAAAAATTATTTATCAGGAAATTTTTTTTTAATAAAAAGCTTAATAACTCAGTAAATTTTTAACAGATTTAAGAGAAAAAGTTGGATTGTATTCATTACTAAACATATTTTTAAAATAAATTCAAAAATTGTACGGTTTCTTTATAAAATGGTATTTAAAAACGTCTTTAAAGTTGAAAAATGGAGAAAAAAATTTAAAAAAATTTGTTGGGAGGAGAAAAAACACAGATTTCATAAGTTTATTTAGGACGGCCTCAATGTTTTTTTTTAAGTGCGCTGAGAAATTTAAAATCGATTGATAGTCAACTAAGTTATTGGTTTATATTTAAGTGCATAAAGTTTTTACCCGTCACTCAAGATTTTAGAAATGTTTAGCAAATTTAAAAAACAGATTGTTGTTGTACTGGAAAAATAATATCATTTCCCAGGAATTTTTTTGTTATTTGTCACACACTTTAATCAATGCAAAATTTCAAGCTGTAAGTCTAATTTTCTATTGTCACGATTACCACAAATTAATTTTAGATTGCAAGCAAATTTATTCTCGTGGCTTAAAATAGAGTTTTGCGTTTCTAATTGGAGGCCATCAGGCCATCACATAACCGAAATTGTTTTCTCAGTCAATAACTCAACAGGTCTACATATTGAACAGTTAAAGTAAATATAAACAACAATGTTTGCTAGTATCGAAATAATATTTTAGGAAAAACTTTTAGAAATTTTAAAATTGACTGTAAGTACACTCAAAAGAAAAAAAAACTTAGACTGTGAGAACTAAATTTGTATCCAAATAAAAATTCTTTGCGAATTGAATGTCTTAGTTTGTTCACAAAAGTTTGATAATACAGAGATATTGTTATAACCCTATTTTATACTGTATCATCAAACTATAAAATTCGATTCATCACAACTGAGTTTTTCACTCTTGACAAATTCAGTTCTCACAACCGAATTTTTTTTTTTGTGTGCAAGTTCTAAAGATTCAAATAAATTTTTAGCGCTTCATAATAATAAAAATGAATCTCCAAGTGTATTGGTAAGCGCAAAACTCGAAAACGGCTTATTTAATTTCGCTAATTCTTTTTTGTTACGTTTGTTATTGCTTGGAAAAGTACAAAGAAAATATTGAAAATACTATTTTGATATGAGAACGTGTAAGTATTATGTTAGTTAAATTAAATAATAAAAATCATTTATATTCTTGGCAGAAAAAGGAACATTTTCTTTGTAAATGGAATTGTGTTTTTAAGCTTTAAAAATTTTTTCTTCTTGCTGATTTTTTCTGAAATTTATCACATATAATCTCTATACTCCAAGGATTCAGCCAAGCCTACTTTTCAATAGTGCAAATTAGCTGGATTTCTTCTTGATTAACTATCTGTTTTTCAAAGCAATTCTTTGAAATTAGATACATATGCTTTCTTTACTTTAAGGATTCTAACTCACAAAGTATAGGTTCGAACGAGACCAGTTAAAAGAACTAGTAGAAATTAAATTTTTTTTTTTTTTAGTTTCATTTTTATATTTATTATTGAATCTTTCTATAAGAAAATTACAACAAGTATCCAAATCTTAACTGTAAAAAAATATAAAAAACTTAAATAATTATTACCAATGTAACAACTAACTTGTACTCAAATCTTAAGAATAAAAGAAATATTCTACAGTTAAATACAAAAAAAAAAATAATATGTCTCTTCTCACTAGGCGCAAGGTATCACTTCTCTTAAGCCTTCTTTGTCCCTCGAACTGTAACAGGTCTCTGGCGAGGGCGTTTTGATGTGTCGCCAGTTTGTGAACGTACTTAGTACAATATTTTTCAATTTCCTCCCGAACTGTTGGAATTTCTAGATCTCTGTGGATATTCTCATTTCTTATATACCAGGGGGCGCAGACTATTGTTCGTAAAATATTCGACTGTCTTCTTTGTAACTTTTGGATGTTACATGCACACGCAGTTCCCCAAAGCTGAATGGCATATGTCCAGATTGGTTTAATAATGGCTTTATATAATAAAACTATTTATATATTCCAAAGATAGAGATGAAAATGGACCTATTAGCCACATTAGTAGAGTTGTTTTTAGTTTCATAGCTAAGATTTTGGCCTCAGTGTGGCGTTTCTACCGGAACAATGACGTTATTTATTTTTATTGGGGGACAATTTGCCTTTCTTTGTGTGAAAGTCACATGGGCACATTTTGATGGATTTACTTTGATTTTCCATTTATTTAGCCAACCTTCCAGCTCGTTTATAAGAACTTGTAAGTACTCATATGGAGTTCCTGGATCTTTGTTCACACTCAAGAAGACAGTGTCATCTGCAAACGTTGACGTGATAGTAATAAAACTAAAGGTATCTCTATGTACTACCTATTTTTTTATTATTTTTTTTTGTGCTTTACTTCCATTTCCGTTGATATCTTTTCCTTTTTATTTATGCCGTTTATTTTTTGTGAAGTTCTTTTGTTTTTTTATTCATTTTTTTATTACAATTCAACCCGATATTATCAGCGTCTTTTCATCTTTATGATAACATCATGTCGATCTAGTTTATGACATTTGATTAAACATATGAAATTTAAAACCAAAAGTGAGTTAATAAAAACAACATTATTTGTTTAAATTTCTTAGTAAGCACAAAAGAAATAATATTTTTTTTAAATGTAAAGAAATTTTCTTAGATGTTATAAAAATAGAACTCCTACCGTTTAATTCACTGGGTCATACAAAAATAAAATAAAAAAAAAATTTATTTTGTTTTACTACTTATTTATATAATAAGAATTTTGTTTTGGTTGCGCGCTTTAGTTCTTTTTGTGGACCTTTAATAATTAAGCAAGCATGATGTGCTGAAAAGTCGTTGTGAAAAAGAATACAGGATATAGTGAATATATATTTAATTTATTCAATTAAAACCTTATTAGTTCGACAAAATTTTTTTAATCCTGTCTATATTGAAACTTTCTTTTTAGAAAACTTACAATAAGTATTAGTAAGTAACCTTTATTAAAAAAAAAATAAATAAAGTTGTTACTCCTTAAATGAGTCTATCGCACGGTGTTTGCACCTATTTAATAGTTTTAAGCCCATTTTAAATTTTAATTTAAGTTATAATTTATTTAAGTTACTTTTATTTAAGTAAATATTATAATTAGGTACATAGTAATCTGTAAGGATTTTATTCTGTATATGAAATGACATATATAAATAAATTAACTTCATTACAACGTAATCACAAAAGTTGGCACACAATTTTTTTTATTCATTTATTAAATTTTGTGCAAATGTTATATGGTCTTTTATCCATTACCTTATTAGACAGCCCTCGCATACACTTGTTTTAATATTACTGCAGTACATTTCAAGAGTATCACATTTCACATTTTCAGGTGTCAACGATAAGAAATCTTAATACTTTTAAATCCAACAATGTTGAGTAGTTTAGTGCATAAATGCACTGGTCCCGGTACAAGTTTTGTATTATTTTCTGTTTATTTCATTTTCCTATAAAGTTTTATACGAACCTCATACCATTCCTATGAACAAAATAAAAATAAAAGAAACTACAAGCTACTGCAGCAGTTACAGGTAATATTCGTAAGTAGAAAAATAAAATAAAATAAAAAAAACCAGCCACCGGTGTGGTCTCTGTGTATCATTTCATTTATTTGCTGGTTTATATGCTGGTCTTTATTTGTTTGTATTGTGTTTAACAAGTACCATGACTATTCATTTTATTTAATTTTTTTCTTAAAAAAATAATCTCTTTTTGATATGCGTGTCTTTAGACAAACTGAAACAATTAACAAAAAAAGAAATTGAATTGAATGATTAAACCATTTATCATTGATAATTGTAATATTATTGAAAAAGAAAAATATATAATTATGTTTGATTTAATTAAAAAATAAATACAAAATGAACTGTTAAAGAAATTTTAGAAATTCGTGTCATTTTCGTTTTAAATAAAAAATAATCATTTTTCGTAATTAAACAAATTATTGTTACTATTGAGCTTTAGTCTTTTTATAAGAATTATTTATTTATTTATTTTATTTTTATTTATTAATAGTAAATAAATTTACGTATTAATAACATTATAGGAACTGGCTGCTGTGGCCTTCGTCCTTGATAGAAATATTTATTATTTTCAATATTTCGCCTTCCTGTGGAAAGCTTCTTCAGGAAAATTAGAAATATTAATAATAATAAATTTTTTTTTTATTATTAATATATTTATATAATTATTATTTAAGACTTTTTATTGATATAAAATTAATTAATTTGAGCTTAGTCTTGATAATTAAAAATGTTTTTGATTTATTATTTATTATTTTCAATATTTCGCTTTCCTGTGGAAAGCTTCTTCAGGAATTAATTAATTAAATAATCAAAGAAATAGCAGAATTTTTAGTATATCAAGATAGATTAACAATGATTTTTGAAGAAAAAACAAAAGAAATACATATTAAGAAATATAAAAATCTTTGTTTATTACAACATTGTAATTTAGGTATAAAATATAATAATAAATATTTTGTTAATAAGACAAATTTAGAAATTCCAACAGACGTTCAATTAATTTTGATTAATATTTATAATTTTCCTGAAGAAGCTTTCCACAGGAAAGCGAAATATTGAAAATAATAAATAATAAATCAAAAACATTTTTAATTATCAAGACTAAGCTCAAATTAATTAATTATATATTATTAATATATATAATTTTCTTGAAGAAACTTTCCACAGAAAGGCAAAATATTGAAAATAATAAATAATTTTTATAAAAAGACTAAAGCTCAATAATAATTAATTATATATATAAAATCAATAGTTTAAATAAATAATTACTTTGAGCTAAAATCTATTTTGCAACGAATTTTTAGTACAAACTTAGTACATACGATTTCTTTGTTATTAGAATGCTAATTTACAAAAAGAAGGATTGGACTAGGTGGAAGTAGCTAGTAATATTTGGAACATGTGCACCTAAATCACTGCCACATTATGTGTTATAACTTTACCTTAGAACTAAGGAAATCTAAGAGTACGGTCACCTTAAAAAAATATTTGCCGAAATAAACATAACCAATATATCAGCTACTAATGAGCTTATATATTTTGAAAATTTAAACTCTTAGATTATTTAAATATTTTATTAAAATACATACATTTTTATATTATTTTAATTAATTTTTTTTGTAATAGATAGATAATGGTAAACTATAAAAATATTTTCCAAAAAGTAGTCTATGTAGATTCCGATAAATATTTGTGTAATGTGACCGTACCTAAAAACTTGTTTAAATTTTTTATATTAAAAAAAATTTTATTTATTGAAAATTATTGAGCTGAAATATTTCAGTCTTTAATGCTTTCTACACAGATGTTATTGGAAAATAAACTGGAACATGTCACTGGAATTGTCTTTAAGGTATAAAGACCGGTTCTTGTTTTGATATTTTTTATAAAATAACATTTCGATGTCTTAAGAAGGGGTCAATTACATACTTTTCTATATATTCTGGAGCCAATCTAAATAGACTTGTTCTACAATTTATCAATATTGAACCAGTGTCGTTCAGTGTTAAAATGACCAATACGGTAGCAGTCTGAAATTTTAATCAAAGTATTTTCCTTTAAACATAAAAAATATAAAAAGTTTTTAATGTTCTTGTATATTTTTCTCATTATCATAACTATGGGCTC
Organism: Thelaira solivaga; assembly: GCA_947397855.1. Classification (NCBI taxonomy): domain Eukaryota; kingdom Metazoa; phylum Arthropoda; class Insecta; order Diptera; family Tachinidae; genus Thelaira; species Thelaira solivaga. The sequence continues at coordinate 14,732,049 of OX377611.1, read as the reverse complement.
TGACCGCAAAGCAACCATTAAGATCTATTGTGCAGCCTAGTTCTTAACTACAATCCAAAACTACTTACGAATCTCGTAATTGTTGTAGATCTTCTGAGATTAATTATCCACTACCTAAGCAGTTTATTTTTCGTTTTGCCAATGCTAGGCAGTTACAGAGAATGTCTTCTGTTCTTCCCAAAAGAAATGACAAGAGTCGTCTTGTATCACACCGATTTAACTCATGTGGTAGTTAAGTCTACAATGGCCCGTAAGTAGCTCTACGTAGAAGTTAAAAACATCTTCTGGCCTAATGTGCTTAGAGTTAATGAGTCCCTTTGACTGCCGCATGCCTACTTCGCCCCTCTAGCAGTCTTGTAGACTTTGTTTCTTCTCCTCGCGTAGTAGCGCACATTGCTCTCATGCTTATTATTATTATTTTTATGATAATTTTTTTGTTTTTAGAAGTTAGAGTATGTTGCTTTAGCATTATTAAGTTTTTTATTAGTCATGAGACATGTTCTAAAGGAACTTTATACTCCTGATATGAGTATTATTTATTATTATTATCACCAAAAAATAGACATAGAAGTAACAAGTCCTCTTAGGTCTTTCATGCAGCCCAACTTCCATTTAAAACTGATGAAATCTGTTTAAAAATTCCGTAATTGCTGTGGAATTCATTTTACCCAGGTCCTCTATGATCTTTATCAGACTACTTAGGTGGCCGATTGTGTATTTTTCCACCGCTGGTTAAATGCACAAAATATGTTTAGACGTTTCCTGTTCATCTCGACAGTATAATTACATCATGTCATGATTTTCTTTTTAAATTTAACGAGTCCTTGTTATTTAACATGTTGGTTTTAAAAATGTATTTTTTAGAGAAATTGATTGCTGAAAAACCAAATAAATAAAAAATAAACACCCGCATTTTCATTTATTTTTTTTGTAATTGTTCGACTTAAAATGTTTGCTTGAGAAAAATAAATATCGGCTTCAAGCAATCACTAACAAATACTAAAAATAGCGCCACAAGCACATTAAAAATATCTTGTTTAAACAAAAGTCTCGTCTTGTGCAACATAAACAAATACAGGTACTTTAAAGATCAAATCAAATATTCATGCTCAAAGGCTGCCATAAAATAAACATGCTTAGCATGAAATATTTTAAAATTATTTTTCGGTTGCATTTTGAAAATCAAAGAAATTGTTTAAGCGTAACCAAAAATTAGTCAGGGACTTTTAAGGAAATAAAGAAAAAATTAAGCTAAGGACGTTTTTGGGTTATAGTTTTCATTAAAAGTATCAAAACTCATTTACTACATAGTTATGTGTACATTCTTTTTGAACAGATGTTTTTATTAAATATTTTTTTTGCTCTCTGTAAACTTATTACACAATACAATTCCTTTTCAGTTTATCCTGGTGGTGTAAATTATTTTACGACTTTTCTTTTAATTACATTTTTGTTTGAATTCAAAACCATTGATCATAAATGTTGTGGAAAACTGTAATATTCTAAATGTTTTGAAAAAGTATAATAATGTTTTTAGCTGTTTGACTGTTTAGTTTATACTCTAAAAAAAAGTATACCTTTTGCTTTAATTTTTATATGGCTTTAATTTCAAATACAAACACAAAAGGTTTTAGTTTTTCAAACCCAAGTTTTTCAAGAGTTTCATAAATTGCAACAACACCAATACATACATTTCTATGAGCATTAAAACTGTAAACTTGAAATAAAAAGAAAAGTATTTCGACAATTGTTTATTATTAATTTGAAAAACATTCAAGGACTCTAGTCAAGCGTGTAATTTGGCGATAATTTATAACCAACATACATTCATTAATTTAGGGATCCTTTTTTTTGTGTTGAACATTAAAATTTGTTTCATGTTTTTGTATTTTGTAGTACGTGCATTAAGAAGCAAGAAATTTTTAATTGAAATGGGATTTAATTTTCGCACCACTTTTAAGGAGATTAATTCAGGTAACAGAAAATGTAACACCATTTCAAATGCATAAAACAAAATAGCCGAAATTGGAAACTCAATTTTTACTTATGGTTGGCTAAGCCAATACCACCCTTACAAAACAATTAAAACGAAACAAATTTTATAAAAATAATTATTTCATATTCTCTATATTTTCAGTTCGATTAGTTGTTGTTAAAAAGAAAAATTTAAATGTAGAATAAGTAGTGAGTATTGCTGGCATTTCTACCAAGCAAAAAATACTTTGGGTCGTGGTATAAATGATCTAGTAACCGAGAAGGACAGAAACAAGTTCTTTGCGCCTAAAATTATAAGTTTCATAAGTAATGTTACAGTTGGGCATTGGGCTTTACAATGGTAATAAAACTAATCTTGCTATCGAGGAAATTATATTTTTCCAAATTATTAAAAACCTGCGAGTAATATTCAATATTCTGCTGAATTTTTATTTTTAATTTCTGCTTTGGTTTTTTTTATTTGTAAAAATTTTTAAGCTGTACATGTAAGCTATGTTTGTGCACATAAAACCAGACAAACAGTCATGTAAAAGTGTGAAGGTGTGTGTATCTTTTAAGTCTACACAAGAACTGCCCATTAAATATGTTTGGTTAAAAAAATGTTTATAAACATTTTTAATTAAATTTATTTTGCATTATTAAACATTTTTTTTTAATTTTTTCTTTTTTATTTGGCACAGCCGAAATTAACTTGTGTTAATAAAAATTTTCTTATGCCTTTGAGAACTATCTTAAGCGATCGTGCGAAAATTCTTAAAAAATAAGCAATTAAATATTTAAATGTTTAATTTTCTTATACAAGCTTCTGCTGTAAGTCTTTTGATATTATTTACGGTGGGTGATTAATTTTTTAGCACAATAAGTTTCCTTTTCAAGTCTTTTGAATATTTAATGTAGTTCAGCCTACTACGCTTGCTGCTTAAGTCTTTTTATTATTATATAGAAAATAAACAGAATTATAGCTTGTTTCAAAATTTCGAATGATTAATTCTAGTCGTGTTCTTAGCAAAAGAAATTAATAAATAAATAGAAATGATTTTAGTTTCTTTAACTGATGTGAAAAAAAATTCTTTTAACTAGCTACTTACATTTCATTTGTAATTAACTCAGTATTTAATTATAAATTACTATTATTATTATGGTTTATTTTATTTATTAATTTTTTAACAAACAAATTTTAACTTTTAAGTTTAAATAAAAACTTAACTTCCAATGATATCACAGCGAGAAATTTTCAAAACATAAAATAGTCACTTGCTAGGTTTTAAAAATTTTTAATTTTTTTCAAAACGATTCGATTTACAAAATAGAATCAATATAATAAATAAATATTGTTTTTGGACCAGAGTAACTAAAAGCTGATTCTAAATTATTTTAAGTCCCTAATTTCAAATACTTATTTAATTCTTTAATTTGACTTGTATTTCATTGTTTTAATTTAAGAGATGGCACAAAATTTGAGATATTAATTTGTAATTCCCACATGAGCACTAATATCTTATATTTTGGACTGTCGACTGTCCAATATTATTTCATCATTAATGAATGGTTGTCTAATTCACTGATAATCCCTTTAAAATGCCTGAAGAATGTGAGTGTCTTATTAATTTTTTTTTTTTATTTTTTTTTTTTTTAAATATTTTATTTAGTTAACAATAAAATTATATGAACGAAATTCACCCATTTACAACATTTGTTTTGATTTTGTAACAAATAATTTGGATTCCAAAAAAGTAATTTTTTCTTAAATAATTTTTAATCAGAAACGGTCATAATTGTAGTCAAAAAATGGGCTTTTACTAAAAACTTAATTTTGGTCTACAAAAACTTGTGAACTTAAAATATTTTTAAAATATATATTGACTTTTTAGAGTGACTATGATAACGGCCAATATTTGTAATAATTTTTTTTTTTCAAATTTAGTATAATTTATGGACAGGATTATGGTCGTTTAAAAAGACCTCTTCCACTTGGTACTTAAATATGTCAAAAGAATTTTTCTTTTTCTTTATAAAAAGATATCAGTTTTAGTTGTCTAAATTTTCCAATGGTAAATGTTGTAGTAAGTGTCTGGGTTATCCAGCTTATATTCTCATAAAACTATTGTAATTGTCACCAGTATAAAATATTTCTACTTTTTGTTTCTTTTAGTTTTTTTCTTTATAAATCCCTGACACTTTCATAGCACAAAAGGTCAAAACGATGCCAAGCCCAATTTGAAACATTGAAACTACAAGAAGAAGGAAAAAAAAATAAAATAATAACAATAAAAAATTATAACCACTGAAAAAGAACATAAAAAAATGAACAAAACAAACTAAAGAATCTTTTGCAAATTCATTGAATATAAGAACAAACACACAAACTCAAAAGATACGCATTTCAATCGTAACTATTTTCAATGCAGTTTTATTGTTTTGTTTTCTCTTTTTTTTATAAACCAAATTTTTACTTTTTGTACTGCAAAGGCAGAGGATATTTTGTAGAGTTTTCTGCTTTTTTCACGCCATTGATGAGGATGAATAAATGAATAAATAAATAAAAGTTTTTGTATGTTTATTTGTTTCTCTTTTTTAAACAGCAAAAGATCATCGAAATCATCATCGATAAAACCATGGGGTATCGTTTAATCCACACCATTCGTATGAGTTGTTTATAATAAAAAAAAAAAAAAAAATAAACAAGATGATGTACCAGCCATAAGAAAAACGAAATCATTTTATGATGTCATTGGCGATGTCACTGATGAGGACAATAATGTTGAATTGAATCTTTTTTGTTAATAAAAAGCGAAAAGTTTTTTTCTGTTGTTTATTATGATTTTAATTTTGATTCTCAAAGGAATTTTTGTTTACTTTATGAAACAAATAAACATGTGTACAAATATAATGTTCCTATTCTGTGAAAATGTCATAACTCAAATAAGTTGATTTTTAAAAAATTTATTACAAACTTTCGTTTACTAATACATAATACTTTTAAGAAAAAAAATTTTAAGCATCAGACAAAAAATATTATTCAACAATTTTAATTTATGAAATTGCAATATTCAGCCCATGCTTACATAAATATTACTGCTAGATCTTACTACATATTTCTAGGTATTTCAAGTAATAGAACCGAAGATAAACAAACATTCTTAATTAATCTAATTCTAAAACACTTAAAATTAATATAAAACCTATAAAAAAAACTGATACAGATACGCATTTTTCTTTTTTAATCACACACAGGCATTACATACACAAAATTATCTTAAACAACAAATTGTTATAAATAGAGTTTCTTATAAAAATTAATAATAAAAGCATAATTTTTCGTAATAATATTTTAAATTGAATAAATTCAATATTTAATCAATATAATTCTTTTCCTTTAATTAATTGAAATTAAAGGCGATAATATAAAATTTTAAGAAAGTATTCATTTCAATCAATAAAATATTTAATTGATATAAATCTTGTTTATTTGACCTTTTCTATCTGAAAATAGATATTTGTAGGTCTTTTTATATATTTTAATTATTATTAAAAAAATTTATTTAATAATAATTAAAATATATAAAAAGACCTACAAGCTTAAAAAAATATTTATTTATTTATTTAATTGATATATAAATATTTTCGTTTAATTAAAATATTGTTATAAAAATTTCAATTTTAATAATTTCAATAAAACATTTGCAATTTTATTAAAATTTTTTAAAACTCGTAATAAACTATACGTTTCAATATTTATATTAAAAATTTTATTATCATGATATTTTTTTTTTTAATTTAAATATTGAGTTAGTTAGTTTTAGTTTTTATTTGTACTATTTTCTGATATATAAAACAAGACAAGAAAGAAAACTATATTTTTAGTTCAATAAAAAATTACTATGGACTTATGTCACTATTGCAGTAAATGAAGAAGATATTTACAAATAAATTTTTTATATTAAGACTTTATGATTTTCTGAAAAAGAAAAATATTAACATTTTTCACTCAGCGTTAAGGTTTAGTATTGTTGTTGTGCTTAAAGAGAACACAGCTCTGAATACAATTTGTTTTTTTCTTTTCTTTCACTGCAATCCCAAGTTGGCCGCTTGGATTTTATTGTAGATAAGCTTGAAATTTCATATTTTGTTGCATACACAATACTTGTTGCACATAAAAATACATCATTATTCAAATATAGTTAAACAAAAATATTATTTAGTTTGTTTATTTTACAAAATGATTTATATAATTTATATGACAGCATTCTATACCAATTGTTATCTATCTACATGTGTGATGTTTAATTATTTTTCAGTTTTGATGATAATAAATAAATAAAAAATATGAGTTTTTTTTTCTTAGTAAATATTTTTTTTTTTTTTTTAATAAAATAAAAAATATTCTAACATTTTTAAAATATTCTTTCTACAGCTTAATTTGAATTAAATTTTAATGATTTATTTTATTAGTAAATACTAAGTAGTCATGTCAAGCTTAGCTATCATATTCACAAAAATATAATATTGGGCGCGTTCATAAGACGTAACTGTTTAGCTCTACTGCTACACAACTGTTGAGAACAACAATTACGTCTTAGAAACGGTTTGATAAACAGCTGATACCTGTAAAGAATTAAAAAAAAAAGGAAAAATTCCAATAAAAATAATAATAATAGAATAATTTAAATAAACTAAACCCAATTCGTTAACCAAAAGTTAAGGCTGCACATCAATTATGACCCCGCTATGCTGGTAAACGCTCTGTTCAGTTAGTGAGACATTTCCAGACTGGTAGCTGTGATAACTGAACGATCGGAAAATACGCCAGCAGGCTGGAACTGTCTTTGACCCGAGAGTAAGGAGACAGTCCTTCATCTTCTCTGCAAATGCCCGGCTCTTACGGCTTCCAGATACAGATTTCTCGGTGACCATCTAATAGCCTCGCTACCTGAGATATCGAGAGTTAGCTTAGGGGACCTTCTCAGATATCTCAATGTTAGAGGGTGAACCTAGATCATTTACCAACTACACAGTATTGGCGAGTAAGTGGTTCAAAACGAAATCTTGCGATTCTAACTGAAAACCGTTAGGCCGCACTTAAAACCAATTAACCAACCATCGATTATACAGAATTTTTAATGGAGTTTTTCTTGACTGATGTTGAAAGAGTTGTCTTAAATTTAGTTAACACAACACTAAGTCAACATCAGCTAAAATATTTTATGATTGAAAAAATGGCAGTAAATACGCAAGTGTTGAGTTGAGCGGAATTGCTCAATTTTATTTTTAAGACAAACAAATGCACAAGAATTAAGAGTCTTATTATTATTATTTATTATTAAATATTATTATCACTAAGGCTGTAATCACACCGCGACCTTTTATTGTGCAGCCCAAGACTCCTTACGAATCTCGTAATTGCTGTAGGATTATATTATTATTTCATTGATTTTAAAGAATTTAATTTATATAAATTTCAAATAAATTTTATATTTTCTGAATACGGCAGTTAATACATATTGTTGTTACTTTTATATCACGGAATGCAAGTAAAAATGTGACGTTTAGTTAAATTTGTTTAAACATTTTCCTTTATTAAATTTTGAAATCAAAGTATACATCGACGATGAATCAATAAATTTAGATTCTCTTCTACACTTTCGTTAACAACGGTGATATTAACTTTTGTACACACATTGTTTCCACCTACATATGGAAAATGATTAAGTGACTGGCTTTCTCATATGGAAATTATTTATAAATATCATGAGTTAAGGCCTAATTTTCTTGGTAAATTAAATAATTTGGTAGTCTTGTTTAAAAGTTAATACATTCATGATAATTGTCCAGAGTATACTGATATTAAAATAAAAATGTGCATCCAGTATGACACTGCGCTTAACACTTAACCTTTGTGTAAATTTTACAGAGCTTAAAAACACATATTTTACCTAAAAAAAAAGCCGTAGCTGCTAAAAAGTATAATATAAAAAATTTTTTATTCCTTACTTCTCATTATAAAACTGTAATAAAAAAAATATAATTAATGCTTTGTAATAAAATTTTATAAATAAATAAAAAACAAACATTTATTTTTACACTGAATTGAAATACACTATTTATTCAATAAAATTTTATAATAATAAACAAGTAAATAAATGACAATGAAAACTTTGATTCTGATTAATTAACTTGACACCTTCTTCTATTTGTTTACTTTTACTGTTGTTTATTGAAATTTTAAGACAGTGGAAACACTAAACATTTGGCCTCCTGTTACTTATCACAAACACATACGCATGCTAATGCCATAAATTATAATTTTATCTATTGATGTTTTCTTATTGAATATAAGAAAAAAATTCTAACAAATTTACCCCTTCATGTCAATATTATTTTAAAGATAAACAAAAGTATGTGACTAAGTGCATTTATAAAAAAAAAAAAAATAACTAATAAGAAATAAAATGTACTCGTATTATTAGCTAACAGTTTATACCCGGCCTTGTTTGGTATCCAAAATTCTTTTGAAAAAAAAATTAATAAAAATATTTAAAAAATTTAATTGAAAGAAAATAAGTAAAAAACTAATAAACTGACTAAAGTTTTATGCTCAGTTTACTAAGAACAAACAATCCAATCCTTTAGAAAATTTAAAAAAATTTTGTGTTTTAATTTACAAGAGTTTCGATTGTTCCATTTTTATAAACAGCACATTAAAAAAATACATCTTTGGCATCTCTCCATTAAGAAGAAAACTGAATTCTGAGCCGAATCACAATTGTCTAAACATTGAGAGTCCCTTACTTAAGTCGTCTTAAGTGATTTTAAATAATTAGCCCAGTTTTATAAAGCCAACAAACAAACAAACAGTAAATGAATTTTCTAAAAAAAACTAACTATTTGAAAGGTAAATATTAGCAAGTAATTTGGAGAATTCTTGTTTTGTAAATAAATTATCTCATAAAAATGTATTTAAACAGTTGCACTAATTACCTTAAATAGTAAATATAGATATAGGCAAGATTAGTCCTACAACAATTACGACATTTGTAAGGAGTCTCGGATTATAGTTAGGAACTGGGCTGCAAAATAGATCTTAAAGGTCGCGGTGCGATTATAGCCCATGATGATAATAATAAATAAATATTTTCACATGAAAATATGGTTTTATTTGCACAGTTTTTAAAGTAATTAACAGTTTCTGCATGAACAAAATTTACATTATCAAGCGTTTTAACTTTGGTTGTAATAAACGCCACTATATGAGAGCTGCTGCTTTGACTAAAGTGTTTTCTTTAATAAATAAATAAATAAATAAAATAAAAATCCTAAAATAACAAAAAAGTAAGAGATTGATGGAGATTTTTTAAATTATTATTTCTTTTAGCAGATTTTAAAATTATAATTTTAATATTGATTTTTGACCTTTTTATCTGAAATGAAATAAATAAATATTTTTAACCTTTTTTATATTTTAGTTATTATTAAATTATTTTACAATATTTTGACACTCAATTATTTAAAAAATTATTTTTATTCAGAAAAACATACGAAGGGAAGGAGTGTCGAATTATTGGAATATATTTTAAAAATAACTAAAATATAAAAAAGATCACAAGGCTTAAAAAATATTTATTTATTTGCTTTTAAAATTATGTAAGTCATTGATTGGATTTTTTGATCTTGACATTTTTATATTATCCCGCTATCCTAGATTGGTAATACAAATTAAATTAAGTTAAGTTAAGTTAATTGTTGTGTGCGAACACAGTAAGAATCGTGTTATAAAATTTTTTAATATTTACTAAAAACATTACTTTTAAGCAAAGTAGCCTTAAATGCAGATAACGAGTTAATGCTGTGAACTAATAAAAGAATTTAATGTTGGTTTGCTAAAAGCCTTTTTTTTCATGATATTCTTATTTAAAATTGATAATTATTTTGTTAAAATGTTCATTAAATTTTTTTTAAATGTCATGAAAGATTATAAAACCTATTTATTTGAGGAGTTCCAAATTATATTTCAGTGTTAACAATAGCTGCATTTTACATAATTACAAGTCAAAAACCTTCCCTGCTTTTAAAAATTATGAAATTTCTTAACTTCTTAGCTTAAGAAAAAATGTTTTAAAATTCTCAGAAGTTTTAGCATTATAAAATCATTATTTATAAAAAGCCATAATAGAATTTTAGTTCTGTTTTAATATAAACAGAAATGACTAAAAATTCTCTGAAAAACGGCTTAAAACTATAAAATTCACGACATACATATAAATCTTTTGATATTATTCTTGAGTCACTGCTTATTTTTATCACTTTGCCAAAATTAATTATTTTAAGTTTTTATGCAATGAATTGGTTTAACATTTAATAAGCAGACATCTGCTAAGCATTAATTTAAAATTTAAAATGATCGTAAAAATATTAATTCTTAAATACGAGTATTGGTCAATAAAATAAAATTGAAACGTGTTAAGCCACTGAATAATATAATTTGCATAAATTCATTAAACGAATTTCAGTTGCAAACCCGGCATTGTACGGCTAAGTTCAAGAAACGGTCCAAAAATAATTCTTCTTCTGCGTAAGTCACACTTACGTAGGGCTCTATTTTATTTTCTGAATTTACAAATAAAACACATAAAATATCAACAAATAAACCTTATTTAGTATGTCATACACACATACATACTCGCTTAAATAAGAATAACAAACATCACAGAGAATGTATCCGAAACATTATTAATTAAGTTTAATTAGCTAAAATGTAAACGTTGAGGAGGAAATTTGTATAAATAAAAATGTCGTAAATGTTGTAAAATAATTTAAGAGCGCATTGCTAAAGTAAACAGAAGTTTACATACATATTGTGTTCATAAATAACGTTTTGATATCTTTTGTGTTAAAAAATTTTAAATTTAAAAATAAAAATTTATTGCCACTAAAATTTTTATTGACCATAAAATAAATATTTTTTTTTTGATTCAGTATAACCTATACAAAACTGAAGTTGAAGCCCTGTAAAGCTTTCATTTCTTATAAAAATTTTCATTTAAAGTTAGAGGGCTGCTAAAGAAAAAGATGGAAAATGATTGATGAGAGATTGATTTCTGTTATATGAAACACTAGCATTATTAATTTATTAAAATCTGAAGTACACAGGGGTTTTAATAAATAAAGTCAGTTTAAATATATCAAAAAAATATATTTTTTATACTTCAATAATAAATATTGTCCACTTGTCCACTTTCATGGAATCTCCACTCCCGTTGTAACATTTTTTAAGTGCTGTTTGTGGTATATCCTTCAGTTTTGAGTTTTAAAATTACAAAACTGAAAGTGAAGAAAGGTCCATGAAGCTTAATTTGATGAAAGACTGAAGCTGGATTTTTTTGAATTACAATAAGTAATTTCGGAATGATATTTTTGGTCATATGCGCTTTCAATAAAAAAAATCTTGATTTTGAAGTAAAGTAAAATAGAATTTTGTTCACAGTTTTGTGCTTCCATAGATATATTAAAAGTCATAAACTCAATATAAAACATAAATGTACAAAATTTTATACCAAGAACAAACCAGTTTCAAATGATAATTTATTGCTTCCATGAAGCTCTAACCTAAACGAGAGTTTTTTGAACAGATAATGACTGTGTGCCTGGTTTTTGTGTGCAATATTTCTCACACGTAGTATTTACTGAAAGTTACAGCTGAAAGACGAATAATGTTTTTTAACTTCAAGGATATCCTGGTTCGATCCCAGTAATTTTTATGAATTAAATAAAATATTAAGTAGTTTCTTGTATATTTTTTTAGAACATCAATTTAATGCATCATAAAATGCACAAAATAAGTATTTTGTGGAAGCAAAAACTATTGCGTACAAAAATCATGCATTGTAAATGCGCAACTGCAAGTAATTCCTTTCTGTTATCTCTCGTACAAAAATGCTGCCAGGCAAGCACAAATTTTTGTTGGATTATGACCATAATAACTGAAAAAGTTTGACTAGACAAGCATCCAGTTTTACCATGATTTTCTGAAATCATTTATTGTTAATATGACGAAAAATATAACTTTCATTTGCTTGATCTTCTGCACTTAGCATGCATTCATGTTTGCTTAAAAATTTATCATTAATTAAAAGTTTTCATTAAATTTACGACTACATTAATCAAAAGCGTAATAAAAATTTTAATGTTTGGGATTTTCTAAACAAATTTTACAAATAACTATGTTTCTATTATTTTTTAAATTCTTAGACTCTTTATATATTATTGCAGGACTCTATTTTTAATTAATTCTGTCTGTTTTTCTATCACTTTGTACATGAACTAGGGGCCTAACAAAATGACACAAACTTTTTTGCCTATTTCTGTTTTTTTTTTTGTGGTTTCGTTGATTTTTCTTTTATTTTTTAATCTTATATGTCAAATTTTTTGGTCCATCTGTCTACTTGTTGCACGCCTAAGTTATTTTGCACTTAAACTTTTAATTTATTTTTTGTTTATGCAAATAGTTTGGAAAGTTTATTTTACTTTCACTTAAATTTTGCATAAAGTTGTCTATGCAACTTGTTGGCACACAAAATAATAGAGAGTGAAAATGCGATGACTCACAAAGTTCTTAATAAAGAAAACAATTAACAATTTATGTGATTAAGGTAATTAAGCATTTAGTTCAAAGAGAGTCATCATTCAAAAATTTTAATTAAAAAATTTTTTTAAAAAAGGTCCTGTAAAAAAATATATATAAAATAGGAAGTGAAATAAAGTAAAAAGGATAACTATATTATGAAGTAGTTACTTGAAGTGAAAGTGAAATAACGATACAAAAATAGATAATTATAATTCGAACTTAAGCTTGAAAAAAATTAAACCTGTTTATTACAAAAGAGAAGAAAAAAATACACTTTCTAATGACTAAATAGAATTTAAAAAATTGCAATTGCTAGACTGACATATTAATTTTAATAAATTCTAGGATTATATTTAAATTTTTTTTTAATTTTTTTTTTTTTTTTTAGTGTATATAAAAATAGTCTTGAAACATTTAAAAATTTCATATTTTATGTGCAAGTTTTTTAGTTTTTATTTATTAAATTAAAAACAAAATCCATTAGCTTTTTAAAACAAAATGTATTTAAAAAAAATTAATTTTCAGTCTCCAACAAAATGCTGTCATTAATCATTCTTAAGCAAGGAAATATTTCTATTTTTTTTTAACCTAAAATAGATACATGCTTTTAGAACTCAACATTAAAAAAGCAGTTTAAAAATGCTCATTTGATTTTTGAGTGTCAAAAATAATAAAATTCATAATAAATTTCTATAAGTAGATGTATAGCCACCCCCAATAATTTATGTTAAAATACCTCAACAAAGTGTTGGGCACTTAATCAGCATAGATTAACTCGTCATTACTCAACACTTTAGCAGTATTTAGTCGAAGAAGATAATTATCATTATATACATAGCTAGACAGTATAGCGATGGGCTATTTATAATAGATGATGTTGGCCTCTGCTGTTTGTTTATTTGCTATAGATAAGTGGCTTTAACGACGATTATGTTTGTGGCCAAATTTTAAGTATTAAATAAGCTTTTTTTTAGTATTTTTATTTTGAAATATTTAAAAAAAATTTTATACTTAATCACTAAAAACTGTATGGCTGCTAAAAAAGTTTTTATAGAAAGAAATAGAAATTGCTAAAAATTATTTCTCTTTAGATGATGCAAACTGCCACTATTTGAAGTAAAAAAAAAATACATTTCTCTACTGTTAATTATTTATATTTTATGAGCGGGATGGTCAAATCTTGCATATCTGTCATTCTTGGAAATTTAATGAATTAGATAAATTAATAAAAATTTAGATTTAAGCTAACATTCTATTAGCAAAAATATTACTTCTTGTAGAAGTGTTATTCTTGCCATTATCATATTTGTATGAAGTAAAAAAAATTTAGCCTCACTGTAAAGGGGTTGATGTTGCATCAATCTTATCAAGAAAGCTTTTTGATTATATCTGTGACAATATGACAAATCTGGTTATGTCTTATCAAGCCACTTTAAAAATTTTTCTAATAAAATTATTTTTATTTTTAAAAACTATATGGTTTTGATTGCCATCTTGTTATTTTTTAAATAAGACTCCCACTACCTCTGAACCACAATAATAAAGTTATTCAGTTAATTGCGACAACAAGTTAATTTTTATTTAACCTGACTTAAAAGATTTTTACTGCTCAAATTTTATGATAACATAAACCTGTCCTTTTTTAATTAGCAATATTCCTAATATACATTTTTCTTTTTGCTCAGTATTAAATACTCAGTTTTAAAAAAATCTAAATAATAAACTAAAGAATTTCTATAACTGCTTGTCAAAATATTTTAACAAGCCCAGGCAATAGGCCACAAAATAATTTTCAACATCTCAATTTTATTATTTTGGTTGCATGTTTAAATTTAATGAAAAAAACAAAAGTTTCCCATTGAATTAAAAAAAAACTAAGTCCCAAAGATTTTTTTGTTAACATGTCAAAACTATTTATTTTTTGTTAAGTAAAAGCGGCGGTTTCGAAAAAATTTCTTGAAGTGAATCATTCAAATGTAAATTCACAAATTATAAATGTTGATGGTTCTTTAATGCTTAAACAAAATTAACAACATAAATAAAATATCTCTAAAAAATTGTGTGAGTGAGTGATTATATTAAAAAAAAAAGTAAACGGAAGCTGTTGTAGAGTCTACTTCAAATAATATATTTTTATATTTTTCTTTGCTTCTTTGCTGTCGTGAATGTCTAGTAAATTTTTTATGACGCCACTACTTTTTATTTCGAATTGTGTCTAAATATTTGTTTTTTTTTTTCTTTTTTAGTTACCAAAAAATTTTACGTACAACATTAATTTACATTTTAAAATTTAAGTAAATGCGTGGCATGAATTTCAAAAGAAAAATTTTGTTTTGTAATATAATTAATTAAATCTAAACAACAATTAGCATTTAAAAAAATAAATAAAAAAATTCTCTAAAATTTCTTAGCTAAAAAAAAAATTTCTGCTTGATTACTAGTTAAAAAAAATAAGGACGCCAAAACTAATGTAAATATAACTTCATTTAGTCTGGTTATGAGTATCGGATTTGAAATTACTAATTTAATTACTTTATTGAAAAAGGGGACCGTAGCCAGTACAAGAATAATATGTAGCAAATTTTTGAGAAATTTATTGAAAAGTTTAATTTTATTCTTCACATCATTGAAAAGTGGGCATGGGTAATGAAAAGTATAAGCCAATTTAATTTTGATTTTGTTTATGTCTGTAGCAAATTTTACAAAGCAATCAAACACACATACAGAAAATTATTTTTATTTATTTACAAACATATTTTTTATAGAATATATAAACGATATTTCAGGTAGCGGTGCTGATATGTCTTAAAGACTTTTGGTCTAATCCAAAAAAAATTTGACGTAGACTTTAAAGTAAAATTTTTGAAAAAATTATATGAAAAATTTCGAAAACGTTGACTTTAAAGTCTACGTTAATTTTTTTAGTTTAGTAAAAAAAATTTTTAAATTTTTTCTAATTTCCAATATTCAAATTTTTTCAGAGAGAATAAAATTGAGAGGAATTTTAATAGAGGAAAAAGTTTATTTTGAAAAATGTTCATTAATAGACCTTATTACGAGTGCTATTGTCATGACGAAAACAGAAATGTTTTATATAAGCTTGGCATGAATTCGACTATAAAAGCGACACTCATAATATGTCGCTTTATTTATTAACTGATATTTTGCCACTACACATTCTTAGTTTAACCGCATATTATTTTTAAAATAAACGGATGTCAAGCATCTTTTAAAACAATATTAAATAAAACAAATTTAATAAAACAAATTTTTTATACAACTAAGGCTTATTCACTAAATTATAAATGAAGTTCAGCAAAAAGAGTCAATACGGTGATAATTTAAAAACTCTTCGAAGTCTACTTAAGACTGCGTGAGATATCAAAAGTAAATTTGATAACAACATAATAACTGTAGTATAACTAATTATTTAAATAAATTCAAAATTTGTTCACTAATTTTCCATGCAATAATTAATTAAGTGATAGAGCAACAAGCTATAAAATACAAGTATCAATAAATTTTAAAATAAAGTTTATTATATTTTTTTTCTATTCCCACCTTTTTTTATTTACACACTTGTATGCATAAATTAAAGACCACAAAATAACGTCACAAAAATATTTTTTTTTTGTCAAACAAATAAACATAAAAGAGAAATTGTTTATGATGCTTAATTAAATTAATTAAATGCAATACACATGTACATCTGCATAAAAAATACTTAATTTTTATTTGTAGATTTTAACCTTTTTATAATAGACTGTAAAGCACAATGAGAAAAATTACAAAAATATTTAAATTGTGAATAATTAAATTTCTGAAAGCAAAAATACTGTTTTTAAAAAACTAAATTAAAAAATATTCCTTTTTGAGTGGCATTAAAAAACTTTGAGAGCTGATGATCATAGATGTCAGTGCTCGTTAATACTTTAGTCTTAGAATTTAATTCTGTTAGACTAAATAAATAAATAAAAAACTTTGAATAAAATTTTTTTCTTTTTATTAAAAAAAACTTGTTTAACTTATTTTTAATTTCACCAAATAAAAAGTAAATTTTAATATATAGAAGCATGGGGCACTAATCGCTTCCGAATAAAATATTTAGATTCGGAATACAGCACATCACTGAATACCAACATTAATAAAAATTATTTTTTCTTATTGCTAACCAATTTTATAGCATATCCAATCTACTAAAAACTCACTTCAATAGTCATTGCACAATTAAAATAATAAACTTTTGATATTTTATATCTGAAAATATTATTATTTATTTGTACTCAATTCCAGAAATTGTGTTGTTTTATTTTAAATTTATTCTTTTACTCATGATATTCTCATGAGTTATTTATTCAGTACAATAAATACTGAAGGGGAGAGCATACCTATATGGACCATTTCATCAGACGCTACTCTGACTCCTCAGTAGATAACTCCCAACGTTTCTTGCAAACATTAGAACCTCGTATATTGCAAAGGCAATTGACTAAATAAGAATTATTTGTCAAGAGTTACAAAAAGATTCAAATATTCAAACAAAAAACTTTAGTAAGCATAAACTTCGCAACCAATATTTTAATATTGAAAACTATATATTCTATTTTTATTTTTTCTGAAAATAATATAATTCTACATATTTTAGAAAAATGAATTAGCGGTAGTTTTATTAAAATTGTGTCAATATCTGACTGTTTTTTTTTTAATTTTGCACTATTATTCTGTGTATCAAATTAACTTTTTACATCTGTGTGGCCCAAGGTGCAATATATTTTATTACTTTTTTTTAAATATAATCAAAAAACTACTTTTTAATAATAAATTTCTTTTGGTCTAAAAATAAACATTTATTTGTATCTATATATGTATATGGCAATGCATGCAAACACACATGTACGAGTATGTTTGTAGATTGTACTATATATTATTTATTTTTCTTGTTGCTTAACAGAGGCGTTGATAATACCAGCGGGCGGTCGCAAAAGCTTCAAAGTTATCATTTCTTTCAGCCAATAAATAAAATCAAATAACAATTGATTTTGTTGTGATTCTTCTTGTGTTTTATTAAAACAAAACGATCACTGTTATTACAATTTATGAATGTGTTGGCTTCCACAGAGCAGCGTAAAGTCATAAAAAACCTCAATTGAGTAAAATATTTCTAGATATATTTTAGGAACACAAATTCATACGTATGTAGCAAAAAAAAAATATTTATTAGTTATTATTAAGAAATATAAAACAATTTTCATACAAAATCAGTATTAACCTAATATTGCAGATCTTTATATTTTTTTTCCAAAGTAAATAAATGGATTAAAACAAAACAGAAAAGAAAATTTTTTAAAATTCAGAATAATAACAAATATATTTTTTTATAATACTTAAGAAATTAGGGTTTTTTGAGGTACTTTTAATACTTTTATTAACAAAAGTAAAAACTTCCCGTAATTCTCTTAAACACAATTTTAATAGTTTCTATTATTAAGTGACAAAGCTGTATAGTAGATTTTTTAAATGAAATAAACTCCCAGATACATATTAAAACTATAAGGCAACTACATTCATACAAGGCAACCAAGCCCATTTGTGTAGGCTGATTTTTCTTTATTAATTCTAAAGCCGCCAAACAGGTCTAACTTAATATGTGTGTATAAAAATATGAGCTGTTATTATGGAAAATAAATAAAAGTTTTAAAAAAAAAAATGAGTCAGTGCTAATTTTAGTAAGTTGATGTTTATATTTTGCTAAAATTATCGCTATCTAAATTTATTTTTAAAAAGACGTCTTAGATCACTTTTACAATTAACAACTCATATGTAACGACATTTTAAAAAGTTTTTTGAAAAACCAAGAAATGGTTAATATTTTGTATTTTATAAATTTCAAATAATAAAAGAATTAAATTAAATCAAATCATTTAAAACAAATTAATTTTCTTTCCTTTTTCTTAAATCACACATTAGGAAAAGTTTGTCAACAAAATAATTTTATTATTATATTTTAATATATTTCTGCTTTTAAAAAGCTCTGCTAAAAATACTTGTAATAAATTACGAAATAAATATATTTTTTTTAATTAAATTTTTGGCTTCAGGTTTTTTTAAATTCATTTTCAAAGTTCAATGCACGAAGTTAAAAACTTCAAACAAAAGTTATATGTACACTTTTTCGGTAAAAAAAACGAGCAGGTACACAATTCAAGGTGTGGACGTCATAAGGTTTTTATGAATACCAGTTACAGATGCGCTTTTTACTAATAGTAAAAGTAAGCAATTGAATTTTTTTCAATTACTTGTATATAAATTTTTTTTTTTTATTTAGAGGCTTTTCAACTTTGTGTGTGCGTGTATTTTTTTATTTATTTTTCACAAACATGCCTAACTGACTTTTCAAACATTTTAAATGCTTAACGCAGGCAACAAGAAGTTCAAAGTAGACCAGTTAAATTCGGTTGTAGCGAATTTTATATGTACCCTTCACCAAGGTAGACATATCTATATGAATATGATGTATACATACGAGTACACATACACATCTTATTTCATATAGTTAAATTTTTTTAGTTCTGCTGTCGCCATCAACTCAATAACTTCATTATTAAGTTTCACGGATAGTAAAGCAATATATTCCAGGACTAATGAAATTCCAACAAAAATATTTGTTAAAGAAATATTTTAACTGCTTTTAAAATAGCAGTTTTCTATAATTAAATAATAAAATATAGACCGTTTTTCCATATTGTCATAAATTTTTTAATAAAAAATTTTTTAGAATAACACGGCTCTGCAAAGCTTCTTCACAACACATACGATCTCTTAATTTGTAATTACATTAAAATTATATTAGTAAAGAAGCGACAATACCTATTGGTTAAATATATAAAAGCATGGCCTCCGAATAACAGGACTTTTTTTTATGTATTTATCAAGTTTATTTTTAGACCAATAGAAACTTTCTTTAAATACTTCATTTTGGTAGTTAACTAATATGTGAGCACAGTTGTATAGTATTTTGCTCTCTCTCTCTCTCTCTCTTTCTTTCTATTTCTCTTTTGATCTCTCTGCTATCACATATCGAAAAATGGTTAACTTGCAACACACAAGCAGACATAAAGTGTGTGAGTAGGTCAAAAGTACTCGTACATGCCTTAGGCTTCATTGCTCTATATTTTATATTATTTGTTGTTGTGTTCTACATTTTTTTATTTGGTAAAAAACTGTTTTTTTTCTGCAATATATTTTTATTGGTCGAAAAATTAAGGAATGAATGATTTGCCAAATATGCGAAAACCTTAAAGAAAATTTTCTATATAAAAAAATGACTTCTAAATAAAGCTTTTTTTACTTTTTCTATAAATTTATAGCTAAAATTTAAGCAAAAAAGAAACTCGATAAAGGCTTTACACTAAAATTATGGGCAAATATTTTTGAACAAATAGCCTAATTCACTCTACCTTAAGCCTACCTATTATACATTTCAAATAGAACTTGAATATCTATAAAACTTTATGGTGTTTAATTAATGTTTAATGAAATAAATATTAAACAAAACATTATTGGCATTAGATAATATTAAAAAGCGGTGTCCAGCTTCTTCAGCTAAAACTATTAAAAAATTCTCATAAATCGCGTTGTGGGCTTCTCTTAGTATATGTGGATCTTCTGGAGTCAATATCCTCCACTGATAGAATTTTTTCATTAATCCAATAAACAATTTAATTTTTTTCAAACAATTAATGAATGAATATTTTATGTAATTATTAAATTATATCATACGTCTAATGGAGCATTTTCATTGGTTCAAATATAATGAATTATACCTTGAGTGTTTTGCTTAAGTAGCAGTTTTTACCGCTATTCAAAAAGGCAGAAAGTGTTTCGATTTTGTGATCAATATGTACTGCAACTGAAATGATCTTTAGTACAGCCAAGAAATAAACCTTGCGATCGATAGGTTAGAACAGTTGATTGATAAGTTAGAACACATTAATCTACGAGGGTCTCCTTCGATCAATTTTACTCAGTTAGTACTTGAGTATACAACTTCCTGTCAGTAGTTTAAGGTTGTGCCTGATGTCATTTCTATTCAGCATAAGCTCAGAATAACGAAATTTGAATTTAAACTTAAAAAACAAATAAAATTAAGGTGAGTTTTTTGATCCTATAACTGGCATTAGTGAACTATCTCTTCGAAATATTTTGTCCAGATATTATTATTGCATATTCTCACAAAACGTAGCACGCAAAGAAAAATATTATGGAGAAAATTGATTTTATGACTTATGCAGGCAGAAAGATATTGCTTGCTTGACTTGGCTTTATATGGTCTAAAATGGATACTTAAAAAAATATTACAAACTACATGATAAACTTAAATACCTACTTACTCTGCATGTAATGGGTACAAAAACCATTAACATCTCTTTTTTTTTTTTTTTTTTTGTTATGTATCATATGTAACGATGATTTGGCATATTTCTTTGTATTACATACAAAATGCATATGTTTGTTGTCTATTGATAAACAATGGGAAACCTATTCTTCATTTGTATTTATTTTGTAATTTACATCTACACACATACATTGATATTTTTCTAATGTTGTTTAAAATTCAGTTTGTTGCTTGTGTAATGTTTGTTAGGAGTAACAATGATTTCATATGGATTGAAAATTAAAAATACTTATTTAGTCAATTAAGGACTTAATTGGTAAGAAATTAATTAGCAAGAATCGTTTATCGATTTTAGAATCAACAACACTTTGATTTAATTTTTAAAGTAACTTCTTTTTTTAATATATTAGGCAGGGGGCGTTTCGAAAATCTACTAAAAATTAATGTCAAAAGTTTTCCTTGATTTAAGTAAATTTGTCTAAAACCAGTAAAATCTTGCTTGATTTCTTACATATACCAAATCAAGCTTCGTATTAAAAAAAAAAAAATAAATCTGCTTATAAATATTGAAAAAAAATTTATAGCCATCGTAGTTGTGGAAAAGTTTTTTTTTTAATGTTATAATTATGTGCTGCTTAAGGAAAATTAACAATCAGATTATCTACGAAATTTTTAAGAAAATTTTTAAATCAAAAATAAAGAATTATTTAGAGATTTCCCTTAAAACTTTTTAAGGAATCCAATTTTTTTCTATAAAAAGTTTTTAAAAGTCTACAAGTTTACCTTAACCTATGTGTTTGCTTTTCTTTTGAAAATAATTTTACCCCAACCTAATACTAGCAACACTTTATAGAATACATGAAGACTTTTAAATGATCTTCAAAAAATTATTGTGTTATAAAAAAAATATTTTATTGATATGTTAACAATTGCATTTGTTACACCCAGTATTTATTGTATTTAATAATTTTTGTTTTTTTACTTTTGATATGGGTTTGTTATTAATATTTATTGAAATTCTGATGATTCACCTTAAATACTTAAAAATGCACGAGCTCTTTTTTTAAATTTATTATTTTAACATTTAATTTATTTTCAACATATTGTGGGCAGCTTTAATCGTAATAATTGTATTTACTGCAGCATGTTTGAAATATTAAATTAAATACGAACGTTTCATACTAGTCAGCAAGTGAGGCAGCAATAATTGTGTGGCTGTTTTTTTTTTCTAATTTATTAATAAAAGATTGTTCAATAAATAAATACTTATGCTTGCCTTGTTATTCATAAACAATTTTTTTATGTAATACGTCATAAATCATAATTAAAAAAAATTTTACTTCTAAAATAAATGGAATTAAAGGTTTATGAAAATACTTAAAATAATATTTTATTCAGCTACTTAGCTAATTATTTTAAATATTTTTTAGGAGACTTACTTACTTAGTTTTCTATTACAAGAATTCTTATTTTTTACTCACAAATTTTTTTTCAATAAATAGTTTTCTTTTAAAGGTGAAAATTGGCCAATTATATTTGTTAAATATTTAATGCACGTATTTCATCCCCCACTAATTCTTTACACATACAGTCACATGTAATTCAGTTAGAATTTTCCTTTTTAATACCTTAATAAAAATTGTCTTGTTACCTGTTTTTCATTAAGAAAGTAAATAGCTCAAGTCACTACCTGCTTAAAACGGAGGTAAAGTTAAAAAGCAAACAAAACATTTCGAAAGGAATGGTTTTCTTTTATTCTTGACCTTATTGTAAATGAGGACAAATGCCACAAACAAAACAAAATATAAAAAAAAAAAAAACAAAAGATGGAAGTTGATTAAAGGAAAATTTACAAAATGAAAAAATAAATTTAAAAACAAAAAAAAAACCGTAAAACACAAAATGATGAGAAATTCTAGTTTTAACACCTGCATTAGCAGCAACCTATTTGAAGAAGGAAAAAAAAAAGAAAGAAAAATAACACAAAAATACAGAGGAAGTTCATTTAATTTACTGGCACTCGTAAAACAAAACAAAAGGTTTTTGTGTTTTCCAAAAAAAAAAAAATTCTAAAATTTAATGAAAGTGTAAAAAATACAGAAACAAATAAAGATTTTCTTGAATTTATGCTTTTCAGTAGTTTTCCCTTCTTTTAAAAATGTCCCTCCTTTTTTAACGCTTCTCTTTTACACAGCCAATACTCGTTCACAAAAGAGATTTACTTTCTTTTGATCTTGATAGCAGTAAAAGGAAACTGCAACAGGGGAGAAAAATCGAAAATTGTTATATTACCTGTGAAGTTTTCACGCATTGATCAATGAATTAGAGGGTATAAAATTCAAAGCATTTTAACAATTTACTAAGGACATTAATGATTAGTCTTGTGTGTTTGTTATAGTCAGAAAGATCGATGTGTCTTTACAATGTAGAACATTCTATTTCAAAATGATTTTTAGTAAAATAATAAATATAAAAAAGTAAAAAATAAATTAAGAGATTTGTGAAGAGTGTTGAATTCTCTTAGCTGGTTATTGGGCTGCTCAAAATATTTTATAGATCTCGTTTGCGCGTTAAATTTCGGACTTACCATATGGGTATATCGAGAAAAAAACGCTCTTTATCACCTCGGAACCACTTTCTATCTTTTTGCGTCCAGAATCTACTAAGCTTCCTCCGGCTTCTTTGCTTTGAGTACATTCTCCACGAAATTCGCAGCTCCAATCCATATCTCCTCATCGTTTATCATATCTTTCCCTAGATTTTCCGCAGAAAAGTTGCCCATCTACAGTTCTCTTGGGCTCTCGTCCCAACTACCTAGATTGATAAGAAATTAATTAATGAAATTAATGAAAATTTAAATTCTGGGATCTTTTTTAATTTATTTATTTTTTTGACTGTATGCCGTCATATAATTTCAAAAAAGTTACAAAAAATTCTGAGTTTTTAGATTGATTAAGATGCTTCATATCAATTTACATGTTCCGTTAAATGTTTTTCAGCAATTAAAAATAATGGCCCGTAATCATAGTCACACTAAAGTCGGTATTTTTAAAAACGGTTTTAAATTCATGATATTTTTAATAAAAAAAGTCATATTTAAATAAAAGCGTACTTTTTTTGTGATTATGATTATAGCCCAATATGTTTGAACTTAAGCTGTAACTGAAAATATTTTGAAAAGTGTTTTTAAAGTTTTATTTTAAGTCGATTTTCTTTTAATTGTTTAACTTATGACTACCTGTTCCTTAATTTTGTTCTCTCTTTTGTAACCAGGTACCAAAGAATATAACTTGATGCCAAACATGTTGCCCAGCATAAAGTTCACTTGCTTACTGTTCTAGTTTAATTTTTTTGCTCTTAGTCCAGTAATACAAAATTCAAATTATACCTTTTTTAGAAGAAATTATGGAATTTTTAGCACCTATGTATATTTCTAATTCTCTCTTTATGGAATCAATTACATAAGGTAAAACAAAACATGCTCATACACTTTGTAATCCACCACATGACTAAATGATATTTCATAAATAATGTAAACAAAAGACATGCAACAGCAGAAGTTTTAACACTAAAACCAAAACACAATCCACAATTTACTCTCGCACACACAACAACACTTAAAATATTTAATAGAGAAACAAACTGAAAAATGAAACACATGGATGCTTCGTGAATTGGACCAAGGCTGTTTGAAGTTTTCGTATTATTATTGTTGTATTTTGCTTATGGGAATATTCTCTTGTTAGCGTGTTTGTGAGTTTTATAGTGCGTATTGTGTGTTTACCGAACTGTGCAATCGTTTATGGATTTAGTTGTAATACGATTGCCGGGCGGTTTGGTTGATTTTTACAAGAACAGGGCGCTTAAACGGCCGTTCGGTTATGTGATAGAAAATATTATTTAACAGAAATAAATAAGAAAATTTTTAAAACATTGATGTCATCAAACATTTTAAATGGGGTTTAAATAATTTAATAATGTGAGAAGTTTCCCTAAAAGAAAAAGTAAACATATAAAACGAAGTATGGCTTGATAAAAAAAAAATTAAAAAGTGTTTTCTTTTAGCAAAAAGAGAGAAACATTCATAAAGCATTTAAATATATTAGCTGAAAATAAAATAAATCTACATTTTATAAAACGTTGCTGTAAAAATAATACAGTTCATATATTGAAGTAAATTAACAAAACCTTAGTTATTATCATCTTATGCAAATGAAAATGTTTAAAAAATCTGAAAAAAAAAAAATTAAATGAAAATGTTGCTAATTAAATATCACTGAAAAAAACTTAATTAAACAAAATTCAACTAAATTTCTATTAAATTAAACAAATACCTATACGAATATGTATTACGAAATAAATAAGAAATTCGAAAAACAAACGGTAACGTAATAATTTATGCATTTTATTTTATATTCAAATTCAGTACAATAAAAAATAAATAAATTAAATAAAACATATATACATACAAACAACAAACATTACTAGATTTATAGCTTAAAGCTATATAATTGTTCTTAGAAGATATAATAATAAATAAAAATTTTCGTCTATTTTACAAAATGCATGAGTTAAAACAGCATTTGCTTGAATTTAAAAATATCTTCAAGAATCAAAGCAGCAACAACAACTACGCACCAAATACTAATGTCGCCAACATGTTCAGTTTTAAAACAACAACAAAAATACCATTATATGAAACAAAAGCAACAACGTCTCCTACTGCAGCAAGAGCAACGACACCCAAACAGTTTGGCTTGATGTCAATGCATTTGCTGTTAATTCTGTTGGTATTTTTATTAGCCGATAGTGGATTAAATGGATTAAAAATAGTTACAGCTCTCAAGGGTAAGTTTCTGTTTAAAACTTAAGAAACTATACAAAATGTATTTTTATAAATTGTGTGTTTTTGTTAAATGATCGATGGAGTTTCCTAGCTTTTTTTCTAGTTATTAAACATAAATTTAATTTTAATATAAAACTGCCTTATAAAACATTTTTCTTAATCTTGGGTATTAATTTTTTGTAAAAGAAATATTATGGTTTAGAATGCTTTATAATTACAGGCATAAAATTATTTATTTAGCCCCAGTGTAAGTTTCTTTGTTTTATAGAAATTTTTGGAAATTCTTAAGAATGGTTGTCGAAAACTTTTTATAGTGTTGTAACATTTTTTTTTATTAATATGGCGTCATTGTAATATGTATGTAAGTACGTGATATTTTAATTTAATTTTAAAATAGTTTTGTGGCTCTAAAATAAACTCTCAGCAAAAACAAAAATATTTATGTTAGGAATTTAAATATCATTGGATTTAACAAGTTCAGCTGATCTCAAACACTACCAAATTAGTTATCAAACCATATTAATTTCATGAAAGCCAATTCGATCGTCAGTGGCTTTCTTTTAAAATTATTATAATTTAGAGACTAATTTTTATTTATATTTTTTAAATGATAATTTTAACATCAACAAATTTATTTTCACCCCGGATATCTTAGCAACTGTTTTATATCTTTTAAAGATTTTATTCAGTATTTTTCTTATGTGCTAAAAAAACTTTATCAAGAATTGTAATATGATCTTTTGTTAAACCCTATTTTCTATTATGAAGAAATAATAAAAAAAAATATTTTATTAACTAAAAAAAAATTTTGCGTATTGGAATGGGTGCAAATGTAATAGTATTTATGAGTGAATTTCACAGCGGGATAGCCAAAATGGGGTAAAAACTACTGCTTGTTTCATGTTCAACAAACAAAAAATTTTGAAGCTCATTTAATTACAGAAAACTTTAATGTACATGCTGAACTGAATATATAAAAAGGAAAATTGTTAATATATTTAAAGTAAATAAAAGAAATATTTATGAAAAAAATTAAACAAAAAGAGTTAAATAAAAATAATCAAAGTAATTAAAATAAAACAAAATACAAAAAAAATAATTTTAGAGAGTTAATAAATATAATAAAAATAAAAGAAAACAAAAGAATTCAAAAAAGAAGAACTAAAATAATTAAATTAATATTATTATTAAGGGCTCTAAATGCACAGCACACTGTAAGATAAATTGTGCAGCCTTATACCCAACTAAAACATTCCCAGACTCTTAACGAATCTTGTATTTGCTGTAGAACTCATTTTGCCTAAGTGTTCTGTGGCTTGCTAGTAACACCGCTGAATAAACACACAGAATATGCTCCTATATATCTTAACCTTCTTGAGAATTGTTTTCACTCATTCATGTTGTAATTGAGTCTACCTTGTCTTGCCAACAGTTTAGTGTAGAGTTTGCTGTCACTTTTTCTGAAATTTCTTTCTATACCTTCTTATTCCCCTAAGCCTACCGGTTGAGATTGTAAATTTTCAACCAGTGATAAATCCCGCAATTTTTAAAAAAATATAAGAAATGCCTTACAACTCAGTGCCTAATATTTTCTTTTTTATCGAAAAATGTTTTCTAATTCATGTTAATAATTTATTTTCTTAAATTTTTTTTTAACTTTTTCATATTTTCTGCGTTGTTTTCCGAAGTGAGTTACAACTCATTTTACATTTTTAATTGTTGTTAAATAAAACTTTTATTATTTCAGTTATATTTATTATACATTTGTGGCAATTCGGGTAAAGCGCTTATGTCTAGAAAACTTTAACTTTAAAACTATTTAGATTTTAGTAAGCAAAATTGTGTTTATTGACATCTCGATAATTGTTCAATAAATCGTTTCATTATCCTTAAGCTCTTAATAGCGCTATTATTGAGTTAAATGCTACAAAAAGTAAATTTTGCTTAAGCTTGCGTCATATTACACAAATATTTGTTGAAACAAGCGTAACCACTACTTTGTGGCAAATGTTTTGCTTGTCTAACATGACTTGTATTACATAAAATTAATTTAAATAATATAATAAAGCAAGAATGTTATATTTTAATAAAAGTTAAAATTTCTTCAAAATATATAAACAAACTAGCTTACCCGGCAAAAGTTGTTTTGCCTTCAAATTTTATTTTTATTGAAAAATAGTTAAAATAATAACTGATTTTTGATCTTGGCATAAAAACTTAATTGGGTTGTTCTAAACATATAAAAAAAAAATTGTCCAGTTTGAGAAAAATTTAAAAAGTAGGGATAGTAATGGGCGTGGAAAATTTTTCCATCCATTAAAATATAACTTAAATTTTGATGAAAATATAAAATATTTGTATATTCGATCTTCTTAGTTTAAGAAATCATAATCAGAATGCAAGACTGGGTAAAAACAGGTAGTAAATAAATAAGCCAGATACTGACTAGAAATACATGCCGGGCAGATTTGTAACGCTAAACCTTCCAATGCGTAACCCAAAGGCATACACAGAAATTGAATTAAATCAGTCCAGTCGTACAGTCGAATTTTATATATTAAGATATGTAGATCACATAGTGCTTATTTGAAAAAATATTTGTTAAATGTGACCGTAGCTCTATTAGCAAATGTATTTAGAATATTTTTAATAATTTATTTATTTTTATTATTACCAGAAGGTTGGTTTGTGTGGCGGCCTGCCAGCCATCAATTAGAATCTTAAGATTAAATTTTAAACTTCTAAATAACTCATATAAAAAATTTCTCATTTGGCTTGTAGAAAACAATGCTCACAATATATTTAATTTTTACGATTTATGTAGGCCTATCTGGTTCTTCGCAGATTTTTTCCTTTACACATGTGGCATCTTTTTAAAAAAGTATGTAATTTTTTGTACTAATTTTTTTAATTCAATATTTTGGTTACAAGAAATAAATATTTGAAAAAACGAATATACCCAGTTGGTTATGTTTCGCATACTTATCTTTAAAACATTCAACGGGTATGTGAAGGTTAAGTCTCTCGGTAGGCAGCTTAACGTTAATTTCACCTAATTTTTTAAAAAGTTTTTTATTTTATATAATAATTTATACTTGGAATTTAAAAGTTTAACAAAAAATTAATCTGGAATTAAGCACAAATAAAAATTAATATTTTGTTAAACTTTTTATTTTATATTTGAAATCGCTTAAAATTTTACTTTGCAATTCTAATTGGTAATCTTTAGTTTTGGGCTACAATTTCTCATAACAAATAACAATTTCTCATAACAAATATGCTTTTGAAATTAAAATCTCCCACACACTCATACATCAATTTTTTTTTTTATATCTTCAGCTCAGTTAAGAAATTATTCCTCAACATTGTTATTGAATTTTTGTAGTTTTGCCTATTAGACGGACGCCAACCTACTTTTGTTTCTATTCTAGTTAGGCAAGAAATTCATCATATCTGTATGTTTTATCTATCTACTGACCCTATTTTTACATATAATTTTAATACTCATACTCTTAACAAAATTTCAAATTTCGTATGCACATAATATTTATAAGCACACACACACATACAAAGTTAAAGAAATCTTTGTTTTCCAGCCAACTAACAACTATTGTAATTTTGTTTCTATTAAAAAAAAAAAAGTTTTCTTCAAGTATACTTGAAAATTGTAAAAAAGGTATTATTAAGTACTTGCCATAAAATAGCCTAAGAATGCATACTCAACTACTATGAATTGTTAGTTTTTATAGACTACGGGCACTTTTAAAAAATTATTTAGAGCAAACAGAAAAATATATAAAAATTGTTTCTGCCATACATGTAACTAGAGTAGAACTGAGTATTGAAATAAGAGTCAAATTTCCTTAAAAAAAGACATAGTTGCATTAAATCAGCAGCTTCAATGCAACTGTATACTGTCTAAAGGCTGTCTAGTGACCTAAAATAAAAAACTAAAAACTATTTTGCAAGAAAATAACAAAGCATTTTGTTTCCTTTGAAATTTTAAAAACTATAAAAAAATATGTCTGTCTGTCATGATTACAAAAGAAACACTTGAAATCACGTGTTTGAGCAAGAAAAAATAATAAAATTTAAATATATAAAAATTTTATACAATAAAATAAGGTTTTATGTAAGATTCTATGCATTAGCATTATGAAATTACCAGCCAACAGAAATTACCAAGAGTTTTTTGAAGTTAAAATTTGAAATTCACAGAAAATAAAAGTGTCGTCTCTAATGTTCAAGCTAGTTGAACAATAATTTTTTTTTAAGCGAAAATTTATTTGTAAAATTTCCCATCTTTTTTATCTTACTACAAATCTACAATTTATGAATAATGTTGTTGTTAAGTTGGTCAAATCAAAGAATATTGTAATATTTTTTAAATCCCCTCATACCCTAGTGCTGCTGCTCTGAGTGATTTTGGCAACTTCCGGCCAAAGTTAAAAATAATACAAAGTAATATATAACTATTTGGGTAGTAAATTACAAAGCTAGATGACCTTCGATTTAAAATGATATATGTCAAATCGGATAATTTTCTTTGGTTCTTACGAAGTTGCTAAAGTACCTTCAAAGTAACAGCGCTGGGGTACAAAAAAGTTTCAAAAAATTATTTAAAATAATACAAAGAAAATTTCCGAAAATTTTAAAACACTTTTTGAAAGTTTTAAACCCCCAGACTCAACTTTTTTTTTTGGTTTCATTAATTTGCACCTCTGCAAAATGGGGAATGGCAAAAATCAGTCAACACTGGCGTATATGCAAATTTCAAAAAAAATTTTAAAAATAATCCAAAGTAAGTAAATAAATATTTTTTAAGCTTTTAGGTCTTTTTATATATTTTATAATATTTTATTTATTTATTTTTATTTATTAATAGTAAATAAATTTACGTATTAATAACATTATAGGAACTGGCTGCTGTGGCCTTCGTCCTTAGCCTTTTATAATATTATAAAATTATTTTCCTTGAGAAAGACATACGAAGGCGTGTCGAAATATTGGAATTGAAAAATATATAAAAAGACCTGAAAGCTTAAAAAATATTTATTTATTTACTTTCAGATAAAAAGGTCAAATAATCAATATTTAATAAGCCAAAGTAATTTCTGAATATTTGAGTGGTAGGTGATAAGTCTAGACAATTTTCCCTTTAAAATGATATGTCTCCCATCCAGTAATCTTCTATGGTTCGTTCGGAAGTTGCTAAAATCCCTAAGAGCAATAGCAAGGAAATTCCAAAAAAAAATTTTAAAAATAATCCAAATAATTTCTGAGTATTTATGAAATAGAATACAAATCTAGACGACCTTCCCTTAAAAATGATATGTGTCCCATCCCCTAATCTTCTATGATTCGTCTGAAAGTGGACAAAATTCCTCAGAGCAACAGTACTGGGGTACATGGAAGTTAAAAAAAAAAAATTTAAATAATACAAAGAAATTTTCCGAAAATTTTAAAACACTTCCAGATTAAACTTCTATTTGGTTTCATTAATTTTCATCGACAAAATCGTAAATGGTTCCTCTGCAAAATAGGGAATGGTAAAAATTTCAGTGTTGTTGCTTTACATTGGAATTTAACAATTTGTTTTTTAAATAATCCCAAGTAGTTTCTGAATATTTGTAGACGATCTCTGCTAAGCTACAACTTAAAACATGTTTCGAAATATTTCGAATATTTCGAAATACGTGAGACGTATTTGATAAACATGCCATAAATACTGAAAATATATTTACACATACTAAAAAACGTTAAAGGTTACGTTAAAACATATTTATTTCGGCATATTTGTCTTTACTCACTTAGCAAAAAATGTTTAAAAATTAAAGTTTTGTTAGAAATTACCTCTAATTTGATTAACTTTACTACTAAAAATAAAATGTTAGGTTAGGTTGCAGACGATACCCTACTAAGAAAAAGAATAGTCTAATTAGAGTTCTTGGATGTGATTATACCCATTTAAAATCAAAACTTTTCAGCAACATATAAAAATTCCTAAAATATAATTTTTAAATCTTTTCAAAATTATTTTTTCAACCTGTTAAATTAAAAGATTTATACTCATACAGTTGCCCTTAAAAGGGATGTTCCAGCTTAAAATAATAAAAAAAAAAAAGTAAATGGTCCCCTGGGTAACATAACAATTGTCTGATTTCGATTGCATACTTAGGTACTCGTACATAAGAATAAAGTGTTTTTTTAACCCTTGAACAGAAAAGTAAAAACTGTAAGAATAAATGAAATCAAGTGTAACAACGCAGCTCACAGTTGTTTGAACTTGCAACATTCTTATTATTATTATTATTATTATAACATGCTTGCATGCTTAACACCCTTAGCTTTGGTGGCAACAACCCTTATAACAAGAGTATTTTCTTACTTTTTGTTTTTATTCAACGCTGTTGACATTTTGTTATTTTTGGCTAATTTCTCATGTAATTTAACTGCATGAACTTACGGCATATTTTATGCACGTTGGTTATGGCATGAGTGTTGCATGCACATAAAGTTTGAGGTAAATCATTTCACGTGCATAAAGTTTTTATTTTGTGTTTGTTTTTTATGTATTAGAAGACACCAATAAATACAGAAAAAAACTTTTTTTAAAAGATCTTTAACTTTAAATGTGCCATTGTGAAAGTGGTATACAGAAATATATAAATTATATCTAATCAGTGAGTTTTGTTAGGTTTCTTTTTACTACCGTAAAATAAGGGATTAAAACTTGAAAAATAATTAAATAAGCTATGTTAAAACTGATTAGAAGGGAGTTTTATGAATAAATAAAAAAAAATACAGTCAGGAAATAAATAAAACTCCTTCATGATTTCTTCAATACAAACAAACTTTCAATTTCAAGTAAAAAAATTTTTTTTGTTTTCATTAATGAAAAATTCATTATTCTTTAGCCCATGAAACGTTTTATTAGGTTAAAAAAATTTTTATTCATTTAATAAAATATTCAGTAATTTTCTCAAATAATCGAAAATATTTTATTAATTCGTATAATCTGTGAAATATTTCATTTAAACAAATAAACAATTTTTATGAAACGGGTTCATTGAATTTATTATATTTCTAATAAGTTTAGTTATAAAAATGTCACTAATAATACATTTCTCTCATAACATATTCTCATTTGGAATTGTTTAAAATATATAGCCAAAATTTATTTAATTTATAATATTATAGTGATATTTTACAAAAATTAACTGTGTTTAGCAGCTAATAAAATAATCCTCCCTCTTTTTTGCTTTCTTTTTTTTTTTTTTGTCTTGATGACGTCAATTTGCTTAACAAAATCTTAACACACAAAATTTTCTGCATAAATATTATTAGAGACCACAAAGAGCAGAAAAAAGCAAACCTCAACAAAAAGACCACTTATAATATTTTACGTTTTTTAAGTACAATTTAAGCCCACGTTTAATATTGAAGAAAATCATAAGTCTCTGCTTTTTTTAGGTTTTATAAAAAAAATTAAAAAAAAAACGTAGCCCAGACCTTTTTGCTAACAGAATTTCCTTTAGAGTTTCCCCTAGCAGCTGGTTTAACAGTCACTCAATTTAATATTAAAAGATATTTTAGTAGATTACACACTTTTACAACTTGCTCTTGGCTTGAGCACTCGTTAGTATTTTTTGCTTTTTTGCTTCTAAGTAACAATTTTTTTTTTTTCACTTTTATTATTTAAAATAATATAAACCAAATATGTACGTTGCGTACGCTTCAAGTTGTTATTATCATCACTTGATATCTAATATCACGCTTTAAGAATTAAATTTAAATATGGCAATATCTAGATACAAACTTAACCAACAGTTCACTGCCATTACCATTTATTTAGCCACTACCTAGATGTACAAGTTTATGCACACACTTATGCGTATAGCGTATTAGTAACAGGATCTTTTACAGTAGTAGTTGTGTGTTGTTTGCTAAATAAATACCCGTCTAAGGAGTTGAAAATTTATTTTCTTTGCTTTCTTTACAACGTAACAGCACCTGTGTGTTGCTGTATAAACAACAAATTATTGAAATGGTCGATCAAATAGAAAACAAGTAGATGAAAAAATTTGCACCAAAAGTGGCAAAAGTAACAGAATAATGTGCATATAAAAAGCAAACGAACAAATAAAAGCAACAACAGAAAATTAACAACACTCAGCAAACATAAAGAAAATGTCATTAAAAGCACGGGCACATAAAGCGAAAATGGTAAAACCATTAGCCAGCACATTACACTCAAGTACTTTTATTCGTAAATTTTTATACTTTTCAATGAACTTTTTAAATAGATAGAAACCTCAGCCTGATATTCATAAAATAAAGATTTCGTTTTGTTAAATAAAAGTAAATTAAACAAAACTTCTGCGAGAACATTTCCATATTAAGTATGAATAGTAAATTCCTGTTAATGGTTTTTCTTATTGTGTATGAAGACAAATATGTCTAGTTAAATATATCTTTTTAAAATCTCGCATGCGATAAAAAAATTTTCAATACATAGTCTTCACACTTGTACTGCATTAAAAGGGGTTTATAGAGAGATCAAATCCTTCCATCCAAAGAATATGACCTAATGGAAAATAACCACAATGGATAAAGCTATCATTCTGGAAATACAGTTTCTCCTAATTGTATATCTGAATTTTCTTAGAAAACGTTGAAAATTACACTTAGTACAAAAATAGCGTATATGTGGTCTCTGAGGGATGAAGGCTACAATCTTAATTAATAAGACACATATAATTTTATAGGGGAGGCTGTCTTAATTCGTAATGTACTGCCCAAAATTTCAGAAATTACTTTGTAGTATTTCTAAATATTTTTGAAATTTCCTCATACGTTGGTACTTTTGTTCTTAAGCGATTTTGGCAATTTCTGTTTTGCATCATAAAATAAAAACTACAAATTATTCAGATAATGTTGAAACACTTCCAGAAAGCTTAGAACTCACAGATCAAATTCCTTTTTTTTTTGGTAATTTTCCTGTGCAAAATTGGGAATGGTACCATGGCATAATAGGGAATGGTAAAAATCTCTCAGAGCAGGAACACCAGGGTATATGGATATTTAAAAAAAAAAAAATTTTAAATAATTCAAAATAATTTCTGACCATTTGGATGATAGATTACAAATCTGAGTAGCCTCCCCTTTAAAATGATATATGTCCCATTAGGTCCTATTCCTTGAGATAGAAGGGTTTGGCCAAAGTAACCTTCATCACTCAGTAACCACATACATATACGCTATTTTTGTACTAAGTGAAATTTTCAACGTTTTCTAAAAAATTTCACAATTGGGAGAAACTGTATTCCCAGGATGATAGTTCTATTCATTGTAGTTGTTTTCCATTAGGTCCGATTCCTTGAGATGGAAGGGCTTGGCCCCTTTAAATTCAGTACATATGTAAAGAATATCTATGGAAAAATTTTTTTAATGCATGCGATATTTTAAAAAATAACGTGTGAAGATAAAACACACATTTTTCGTATTTAAAAATATTTTTAAATGCCATGAAATTATTTCAAAAATTATAAGTGTTAAAAGTGAGAAGAAAAAAGAAGAAAGACTTAAGTATTTTATAATTATAATATAAAAGATTTTTTTTTAAATTGCATTTCAAAACAAACCCTTTTTGTATATATAAAATATTATAAAAAATATTAAATAGTTTTTTAGTTATTGCACCTCAAAATTAAGGTTTCTGTGCAGCAAAAAAATGTAATACCAAAATATAATATTTTTTGTTTGAGAAAATTTAGAACCATATTTATTATCCATATTTATTATGAAGAATTTTTTAAATTACCAGAGAAATTATCAGTGCTATTTTGTAGTCCAATTTTTTTCTTCTCATTATATGAACTTTTTTTATATTTTTAAGTTTGTCAACTTTTTTCCATTCAAAATAAGTTAAAAAATAATTTTATTATTATTATTAGGTGCATAAAGTATTGTTCATTAAAATACAGAAAAGCACTTTACTTGAATATAATATTTTTTATATGTTTGTTTTAATTTGAAAAAATTAATTTTTTCTGTTTGTTTTTTTAAATTTTTCTTTTTTATCTACTAAAGATATTTAAAAATATTTTTTAATAACCAAAATATAATATTTATTCGTGCTTAATTCCGATTATGTTGGTGTGCAAAATTTTTAATATGATATTCTAATGAAAAATTGTTTACTTAACACAATAAATACTAAGAGTGGAAGCATATCTATACAGCTGTTTCATCAGACGCTTCTCTGAATCTTCAGTAGATTACTCCCATTAAATAATATAATGAAATAAGAGTTCAAATGTTTGGGCAGGAATTTAACCAAACATTTTAATACTTATTTCATTATATTATTAAATTTTTTTTTCATCTGCAATTATTGAAAAAAAAATTCCTGGAATTAGAGAAAATATAAAAATACTTGACAAATTTTCTTGAGTGTATGCATGCTACTTGCGTAGCCTATCACAATGTATGAAAGAGTTTGTTGTTATTTTGTTTGCCAGTTTGTAGGCATTTTCTTACTTAACATTTTTTTTATGTTTGTTTATGCTGTTACGTACTGTTTTCATTTTTGCCTTACTTACTTTCAATACTAGTTCTGCTTTTGTTTTTATTTCTTTTTTTTTTTTTTGTCATTGCCGCGTTAATGTCGTTGTTCTGTAGATATTGTGTATTTGAAAATATCTAGCAAAATAGCTAAACTATAAATCTAAATAAATGTCAACCTGTAGCATATAGCAATTGCTGCTTGTTTTAAACATGTTTTCGTTTAACATAAAGGAGACTTTTATGTTGTTGTTATTGTAACTTAACTCTACCTATATACATTTTATTATAGTCTGGCTGGTTGTTAACATTTTAAAGAGCAGAAAATTATATTTCTGGCTATAGAAAAAGAAAGAAAAGAAACTGATAAGAATTCAAAAGCATTGAATTACCAATTTTATACACAAAAATACTTAAAGCAGCAAGAGATTTGGTATATAGTTACCAGTACCAGAAATTTGTTGATGTATAAAATTGTTTCTTATATTTTTTTGGTTTACTTCTTTATCATTATTGCTTAAAACATAAATTTGTTAGTAGCAGTAATGTAGTAGTTTTTGTTTTGCTCTTTTTTTAAAGTTTGTTGTTGTAATTTGAACCTTTTCTGGTAGATATGCATTTTCCAGCCATATTTTGAACTTATTTGCATCGAGTGCATTTTTTTTTTTTTTTTGGTTTTAAGTTTTTTCATTGCTTTTCTTAAGTATTCTTAAGATACCAAATGATTTGTCAGTTCTTTGTGCTCGTATAGTGTTTGTATTTTTCTGGGTGGGTTATCTTAAATCTTAACGCATTTTAAGTGCTTTTTTCAGTTTAATGTTAAGACACCACAAACACCAGTACGTAACAATATGTTGTCATCATAATATGGTTTGTTTCATATAATGAACTAGACTTTGGATATGCTGCTTCTAAGCTTCAATAAAAAAGATTTTTATTGTGTTTTTATATAAGTACGTCAAGTGTAAAAGTGTTTTTAAATTAATTGTCAATTTCTTACAATCTATATAAGGTTTTCAAACAAAAATTTATGGTATTTGAATTAGTGTTATTGAAGTACAACATTTTTTACTTAAAAACAAAAATTAATGACAATAAATTTTGTGATATCTTAAGTATGTAGAAAAATATTATAAAACGTTCTTTAGATTGTCTTATTGAGTGAGAGAAGTTTAAAAAATTTATAAATTAAAAAAATAAAAGCAAATCTTTTGTTTTGAATACAAATAATCTGAAAATGTTGTAGACCCTTATTGTCTTTTGAAGAAACGAAAAATAAATTGTAAGAAAAATATTTTAATGAAACATTTACATTAATTTCATGAACTATTTCCCAAATTATGATCATTAATGAAATATTATTATTTATAAAATAATTGCACTAAATTCAAAAAAAAAAACATATAAATTAATGAAATGTTTCAATAATCTAATAAAATGTGTCATTTGTTGAAAAAAAAAAATTAATTTTTCTTTAAAATTCTTTAAACAAAGTTGATATTTAATAATTAAATTTTCTTTTACTCATAGTTTTCTATGCTATTTTGTATAATAAAATAAAACTAAAAGCATTTTTTAACGCATCAACCGCCTCTAGAAATTAAGCCAGCAACAAGGTCAATATAAAATTTGTTACGCCTGCATAAAATAGAAAAACAAAATATGTATATGAAAAAAAAATCCCTCAATGTTAACTTTCTATGTAAAATGGTAACAAATGAAAATAAAATAAAAAGTAAATAATTTTCAACGCACAAATACATACAAGCTGTTATAAATAAAGTGGCATGTGTATGAAAGTGAAGTACCAAAATGATGATGGTATTTTATTGTATCATGTAAATAATTCTTTTTCCACAAATGAAGTTAGAGAAAACACAATGAAGCAAACATACATATGTTTTTGTTGCTTTTATTTTTTTTATATTTCTATTTTCTGTTTTGTGAAAGATCAAAAAATACGCACAAAACCAACAGGGAAGCGTAAACGAAATTATAGTCCTCGTAAATTTTGTAAAGAAGACGAACAGAAAAAAAATTAATTTTTTGTTATCTTTACTTTGTTTCAATAACAAAAGAACAATAGTTCGTGTTTCGTTACATTTCTTTCAAATAATGAACCAAAAAATAAAACCTTTTTTTTGTATTTTAAAGAAACATGAAAAGAAAGAATAAAATTAAAAAAAAAACTTAAGAAAATATGTATGTCCATTTGAAATTAGTTTTCAAAGGACTAAATCACTAAGAATAGAGAATAGATAAAGAAGAAATAAACGTTCAAAGAATTTAAAAAAATTTAAAATGAAATTACAGTTTTTTAAGGTTGTTCAATGCAACAGCTTTTATATCTTTCTAACATTTGCCTTTAAATTTTGTTCACTTCTTTGAAGGTTTTTTTATCTCTTCTGTAACAATAAGGAGTTTTGAAATTATCACGTTATAATGTGGCCCATACACTTCAAGTTCAATGCAATTTTTCCTAGATAATAAAAGTGTTTATTTTTATGCCCCTATTACTTGGTTATTTTAAGTGGCGCCCTGACAGCCTTCAATTAGAATTACAAGATTTCGTTTTGAACCACCTACTCGCGAAGACATTGTATGTAGCCGTAAAGTGTTTTAGATTCACCCCGTGACATTAAGATATCTGAGAAGGTCCGCTACCTTACTCCCGATATCTCAGGAAGTCTCAACTCTACTTTAGTTGAATTTGTGAAATTTAAGCCTCTTTGTGTTATTACCGAGTAAAACTCTTGCGTTAATACGGTTGACAAAAACATAAAAATTACAACTCATTCAACTTCAACCCAACTAAGCTGAATTGTAAACCATAATGATGGAATTAATTTTTAAATTAATTAATTATTTAAATAATTTTTAAATTATTAATAAAAACTACATAATTTTGATTATAGATTTCTAAAATATTTATAACTTTTTAAAACCCTAATATTTTTTACACCTGACCTTTTTTAAAAATTTTCAAAAATTCTTTAGTAAATGGACTTAATTTGAAATTTAAACAAACAGCTTTAAAGAGACTTAAGCTACCCACACTTAAACTAATTTCATTCGTTACAAGTTAAATTATATTTAAGCCATTTTTTCACGCTTAAATAAGTATGAACATACAGACAGATTTTGTTACAAGAAAAAATATATAATGAAAATAATATTTAGTTTAGTATTGGTAACAAACTGTTGTTTAAAAACCAGGATAATCTCTTCAACACACACACACACACATACACACTTACACACATTTACATAAAACACACATTTTATTTTATGATTAAAATTGAAGGACATCTTTATGCCCTTCTACACTTATTTATACAAAAAGCAAAAGGAAAACAAAACAAAACATAAATTTCATTTACAGCTGCTCTTTGTATGTATATATGAACGTACTTGCAACCATATATAAGAACGTTGGTATATATATTTGTTTGCCTTCATTTGGGATACCCAGCACACAAAGTATAGAGTAGAATATATTATAAAACTCTAAATAATCTTTTCTCTTTGTTTCTTTTGTATTTTTGGTTTTTTTTTTAATTTCCAAAAAAAGGAAGAATAATTTACAAAATGCTTCAGGAGGTAGGTGTTCTCTCATTCGGATAAATGATCTTTTTGTTGTGGCATGCCTAGGAAGTTGAGTTTCTTTCGTCTTCATTCTCATTAAGTTTGAACTGTGTACAAAAGTCTGTAACTGCGTAAGCACATGTACACACTAGCACATACAAAATTTTAAAGGATATTTTAAAACTACTTGTAGAGCAATAATAGAGTTAAAAAGAATTTTTTTTGTAACGTTGCTATTTAGATTTTCTTGCTGCTCATAGAAATTTTTTAAAGCAGCTGCCGTTTATACTTTTTTTTGCAGTCAATATCATTGGAGTTTAATTATGGCTTTAACAGATCTTTTAAAGAGATTTATTTATTTTTTTTTTTTTTTTTTGTAATAAATAATGAATATGATTTAACTGTAATGTGGAAAAGGTTTTAGTGTTTGGAACTGCAGGTAGATTTTTGCAAAGACAAACTTCTGGAAATAAATTGTTACCAAAAAATTTTGCAATTCATGGATTGTTAATTGCGCTCTATTTCAAGTTGCACTATCTTGTGTTAGAACCAAATGTTATTAATATTTGGTTTTTTGTATAGAATTAACTTTCTATATTTCTTGAACAATTTTATTTTAAGTATTTTTTTTAACTGATTAATTTTTGGAAACAAAAATTCAACCAGCATTAACATTCACCGTAACGGCAGCTCTTTGCTCATTTCATTTACCAAAAAGTAAACTTCAACGGATGTACGGGAGATTCTTGAATGGCTCAAGAATTATTTTTATTAAAACAAATTCAAATTATGCTTCTTGATGTTGTCAGTTAACCAAAAATTAGCTTCATCACTAAACACAATTCTTTGAACTTTGATATCAGATTTTTTTTTGGAAGTTAATTTTCACAATTTGGAACTATTGTTCTGGCGTTAAACGATTTATAATGAGTGGCCAAGCCTTTGTGCACAGAAATGTCAACACAGTTTTGAAATACTAAGGTGTCAAACCATGGTTATCGATATCGATAGTTTTTATTCGCCTAAAAATTACCCTTTATAGTAACAGAGAATTTTTTGATTTGTTAAAAGACTTACAATTTTAGCATACTATCAAAATTGCTAAAATTAAGCATCAAGAATCGCCCGGATGGCCTGAAATTATATTCAGTTTTTCTGTTATTGTCGTTTATTGATCTTTCGAATAAAAATATTTATTAAAATTTAACAAAATTTTCTCATGAAAAATTTAAAAAAATTATTTACTTAGTACAATAAATACTTTATAATTCCAAATAATTTAATATGTTGTTTTATTAAAATTTCATTTTATCAGACTAATTTTTTTTTACTCTACTCTGAAGCATCTCTGCTCAGTTTAATGAATACAAAATTTTATAATTAATATTATTTTCTAAATATCTATTATTTAAAAACAGTTTTTCCTTCTCATATTTATTTCATCAGATTAAATTAACAATTAAAAAAATATGTAAAAGAAAAATATGAAAAGAATAAATCTATTTATCAGCGCAATTAATATTCTCAGCAAGTATACTTTAGAAATATTCTTTTTAAATTACTTGTATTTGAACTGAAATTAATGTTTCCTTTAAAATTTGTTTTCCAGCCCAGCGTGAAACAATCACTCAAAAAATTTTTCTTACACAACAGCAAAAATTCTTTTAAAGAAAAAATTTATAAAATCAAGTCATGTTTACAGAAACACAGCAGATTCAACAAACAAAATATCTAAAATCTGAAAAACTAAAACACAAAGTCATTTTAAAAGGGACTTTAGCTATTCCTCATTTGAATAAAAGACTAATCAAATCGGTGCAACAATGGCGACGAAGACATTGAACCTTTTTTTTTAATTTTTTCGTTGGTGTTAGAAGTTTGTTGTTGTAAACTTGCTGTGGTATGTATGTTAGATGGTTTTTCATTTGGTATTTGAGTTGTTTTTAAACAATCAACATGCTTTTCATGTAGGTTTCTTGTAATAGTTTTTATAGTTTTCCGTTTGAAGTTTCTGTTCGAAACAAAATAACAACAACAACAACAAAAACTCATAAAAGAAACCAACACATTCTCGTAAGAAAATATAAAAAAAATCTTAGTAAAATATTTGTTCAGTTTTTTTTCTGTTAATATAATGCACGCATATAAAGTGTTTAAACACTTGTCCCTCAGTTTATAGTAAAATGATGAATATACAAAAATGTGAATAATAACAGATGAGGATGTGGTGTGAGTTTTGTTATGTGTGAGTGCATTTTCAGTATCAGTTGTTTTTTTTTAATAAAATGAATCCTCAACTATGACTGACTTGATTACTAATTGTTAAAACATGATTTGCTTTAAATTTTTAATAGATGGTAATTTGTAAAGCTAGAAAAAAATTATCTAGCCTTAGAAAAAAAGCAACTTAATTAAATGTGTATGTGCAGGAAATCAAGAAAATGAAAAGAGAGACAGAGAGAAAGAGAGGGTAACAGTAAAAACAGAATAAGAACGTATATACGAGTCATATACTCGTATCTAAAAGTAAAATATTTAATTAATTTAATTAAGTAAGTGTGTAGATTCTTAATTAGTTTATAAAGGAAACTGTTTTGATTTTAATAAATTTTTCAAAGGTATCATATGTTTCTTCTAATGATATTTAATTGAAAAGCAATAAAATACCCAGTTGGAAATTACTTTTCAAAAACAAATCATTAGTATCATGCTGGTCACAGCTAAATTTTGTTTTAAAATCAATTGTCCCTAAAGTTGTTTTACATAAAAAATTAATTTCTCGATCTCTATAAATTTTATTTATATGACTTTCTAGTTGAATAATATTTGTAACTACATTAACCCATTAGTGGTTATAAGTTTCATTAAGAAAAAAGCAGCCTGTACAATAAAATGTGTCATACTTTCAACAGTTTCTAAGCTAATAAGTCACGAAGCACATAAAATGATTGTAAATAAATTGTAAATAAAGAATAGGACCTCCTAACACAATTTTTTCAAAAGGTTATAGCTTCTAAAAAAAAACTACGAACTTAATTTTTACAAATTTTCATAAAATGCACTCGTAAGTGAAATTACAAATGTTTTTTGAAAACTTATTTACATTGAGACGCAAACTTTGAAGGCTTTTTTTTGATTCCTTTTACAAACAAAACCAAGGTATATATTGAACCCATTTTTTATTTTGAATAACAACTAAATTATCTCTAAATAAAAATAAAAAACTTGTGTTCTGGGGTCCTATTCCTGTGGCAGGGAGTGTAATACATACAAGAAAAAAATTTTATTCACCTTTTTTTAAAAACATGTTAAACATGCGACTAACTGAAGTGCCATATAGCACTCATGTTCTGTAATATTAATTATGTAAAGTTATATAATGAGAAAAATAATAGAAATTTTAATACAAGCCAAATCGTGATTGTACGGACTCAGTAGAAATTTTTTTAATTATTTCCTACAAAAATATTAAATTTCCAATGTTTTCTTTGAAAATCAAAAGCGATGATTTGGGAGCCGGTTTTCTTTATTTGTTTATTTTTTCAAAAACTTATTTATTTTGTCAAAAAGACTTATATTGTTTTTAAAGAAGACAGCTCATATGAAAGTCTTATAAATGCCTATTGCACTAGCAATAATTTTTCGAAATAAAAACTTATGAAGAATTATTTGAGCTGTTATTATGGAAAGTGTTCTAAGTCTACTTAAAAAAAAAAGTTAACACTATGTAGATATGCCATCTTAATAAATTTAATGCCAAATATTTTTTCTAAAGAAAAAGAACTTATAACTTTATCAAAAATAAAAATTCATTTGTTTACTTTTCAATTATCCCTTCTAAGAATTTTTTCGATATAAAGTGAATGATTTTTTAAACTACATAAAGACATTTACGTGCAATTGCGTTTATTGCAAAAAGGTGAGATGATGCTCAAATAGCTCATCAGGGAACTTATCTTATATATGTTAATTCATCCGATTAATTTTTAAAAGTGTGAAGTATAAAAGTGGCTTGATGAAACATATAATTCTACTTAAATCACGCTAAGTAGATTCGAGGTAAGTCCAATAACTTTGAAATACCATCAGCTGAGATATTAAAACTACATATTGTCTTTGTTTCTTATCGACTGGTAGTAACTCCTTAACCCCCTTTTTACTGGTACTGAAAGTCTTTTAACTTATATAGCGCTTTTGTGCGTGTCTTGAAGAAGAAAAAGAAAAAGAAGAATAAGAAGTAGGATTTAAAGGGTCTTACTAGGAACTTTTATTTAATTAGCTTTTGATGCATTATTTTCTCCCTTCGTCGTTTGCTGCATCTACATTAACCCTTTTTTGAAGTTTATACTATTAAATCAATTTAAAAAACAATCTGCTGTTAGTATACACACGCAAAGAAAACAGATGGTTGAATATGGTCACCGTAAACATAGTGTGTTCTTCACAAAAATACTATTATTAATTTGAAGCATCTAAACATTAATCTGATCACAGTAAACATATTTCTAGTTATTTTTAACCATATTGTGTTCAATGTCTAAAAATAACCATATAATTTTACTTGAAATCATAAATATGTTCATAGCAAACATAATAATGATAAAAACATGGTTGTAAG
This sequence comes from Thelaira solivaga, assembly GCA_947397855.1. Taxonomy (NCBI): domain Eukaryota; kingdom Metazoa; phylum Arthropoda; class Insecta; order Diptera; family Tachinidae; genus Thelaira; species Thelaira solivaga. The sequence continues at coordinate 14,687,423 of OX377611.1, read as the reverse complement.
TAAATTGTTTTCTATTCTGTCTCTACCGCAACCACATAAATAAAGTGAGTATAAAACAAAAACTTTATCGTTCGAACTCAACTGAGCTTTGTGGCTGAAGTGGTTGAGTGGCGAGTTAATGCTTCTTAACTAAGTGTTCGCAAGTTCGAGTCCTGGTATAGTCAACTAAAATTTAAAAAAATAAATTCAAACCCGCTGTATTATGTAATAAATAAATACAAAATAATAGAAAAGAAAAATTAATGGAATAAAAAGACTTTATTTGTACAAAAAATTTAAATTAATTTTTTTTTTAAACTGCTTATATAAAATATTTATGTATTAAAAAAAATTAAAAACAAATTTCTTGCCCTGACCGGGGGTTGAACCGCAACATCTGCAGTTGAAAGCTATTTTTAATATCTTTGACTTAAAAATATATATGGTTGGGGCAATCATAAATCTAACCATACTATGTTTCCACCAGAATATGGTTGTCTCAACCATATTTTTTCTTTGCGTGCATTTTTCAGCACAAAAAAAGCTGAAATTTTTTTTCTTATGCTTCAGGTTCAGACTTTGTCCTCAGCATAATATTAGACTTGATAAAGGTAGCTCCACGTAATGCTATTTCATTGACTGCCTAAAAATAGTTGCTCCCATCACTAAAGTCAGAGAACGTCATGTGTAATAAAAACATCAATTAACTGTTGCTAAATCATGATATTTCATTCCTCTTTTATTACTTTAGGAGATTTGTTATGATACTAGTGCTTTTTTTAAATATGCTGGTATAAAAAAGTAGTTAAAATCACGATAACGTTGAGTATATTGCTAGTCGATAAGTCTAATGGCTGGCGTTGTCACATATTCTTATTTATTTTATTACCCTAAAAGAAATTTCCTTATTTTTGTGCTCATATGAAAAAAATTGCTAAAGTAGACTTTAGCAAAAATTAACTCAATAACGCAATTAACTCAATAACGTTTTAAGTGTGCTTCAAGGATGGTTGGGCGATATATGTATGTATCACATGCACTAAGAAAGAAACCAACTTCGTTTGTGAGAACTAAATTTGTTTCCAATAAAAAATTCAGTTTGGACCGTCAAATTTTTTTTAGTTGTAATAGTAGAAAATCGGTCTCAAAGCTTAAAATATTTTATGAAATTCTGCTAACTACAAATAAAAAAATTGATTATCACAACTGAAAGTTTAATTCTCAGAACCGAAGTTTTTTTCTGTAGGCAAGCAACTAGACATCAAAAAAAACAATGCCGCTTACAGGAATCAAAACAATTTTACAAGAAAAACTTTTACAGTTGGAGTCATTGAAAATGACGATTTTTTTTTATATAAATAGGCATAGCACTTAGTGTTGCTAAAATGTATATTCTATAAATTATTTTAAATTTCAACTACCGCATTTCTTCTTGAATTTTACATTTACTAAATATTTGTTTAAGCACTTTCAATTAAAAATTCTGTTGATTTCATATAATTTATATATTTTATTATAATAACCTCTTAATAAACATTCATTAAAAATGGAGATAATATTCATACAGCTGATTGTTCGGCCCGGCCCGTTTGTTTTCTTGTCCTAGTTTAATGCTTTTGTTATCGTAAAACGCCAAACAGACAGTAACATAATAATTTTTATAACTCACTTATGTTATGAGCTTCTGTCTTGGAAATATTATTATTTTATTTCATTTATCAAGCAAGCAACATGTTGTTGGCAAATACAAGTGGCAGGCAAAAGGTACGGAAGCCCAAAACGACAAGAAATAAACCTGTTGTTTGCCATTTTAATGAATTGTCATTTTTGTAGTTAAAAGGTTTGCATTTATTTAATTTAATTTTTATTTTTGTGGCGCAAAACAACAATGCAGAAACACCTTTTTTATTTTAACAAAGAGCAAACATAATGCCGCTTAAGAAATATTATTTTTTTAAGGCAAAAGGCAGCAAAAGTTGGTCGGCCGCTAAGCGACCAGGACTAACAAAAGATATGACAACAATTTTAAAACTATATAGACTTAATGATTCCTCTGATTCTTTCTTTTTTTAATTTTTGCACACAAAGGAAATATTTGTTTTAATGAGGCAAATATAAAACATACAGCCTCATAACTTTTCATAAAATTCACAAACATTGTCAACAAATTTATCATCCATCATGCACATACTTTAACTAAGACTCTGGTATGGTTTTTTCTTGTTTCCCCATCATTACAATTATGTTGATGTTGATGACGATGTGGATGTTGCTGTTTATGACGAGGAGGACACTGTTGTTGATTATCAATGTATCATATTTATTTATGTTTTTTTTTTTTTTAAATAAACATTTTGTTTTATTTTTTTATTTTTTAATATGGTTTTTGATTTTGTATCTGCTAAATTGCTTGCTTGGATTTTGTGTCATTTTAATTTTTCTTGTTTTGTTCTCACAATATTGAGTTTAATGTTTATTTACACAAGTATGATTTCTTTTAATGCCAACAGTATAAATATTATTTTATGGTTTTATTTTATATTTTTGCTTACATTTATAAAAATTGTTTTATGAAGATAATCACCTCAATCACAGAGTTGTTGAACTGAAAGCCTACTTTAATAGTTAGGTTAGGTTAGGTTAGGTTAACAGGTCGCCCGAAAGAAATAAAACAAGAGCTGGGCTCACTTGGGTCCTCTGACGTGGTCACTTTGTGATACCTGTATAGAGGAAAATAAAGAAGAGGAGGGATAGTAATAGCAGAGTGAAGGGGAGGAAAGAAGATAGAGAAAGAAAAAAAGAAAGTGAGTGAGTCCGTCACACAAACCAACCACTGCTTCTAATGAAGCCATATAGCATGTCGACACTTGCATTGGACAGCGCAGTGAGACCCTGCAGACGTCGCTCACCGAAGTGGATCATGCGCCGCTCTTCCAGGGCCGGACACTGGCAGAGAAGGTGCTCCACAGTTTCCTACTCCTCCTCGTCCTGACAACTTCTACAGTAGTCATTATAACGCCACCAGCCACCACATTTCTCAATCGGGCTCTTTGGAGCCCCAACAAATCCCTACTGCGACTGCTATCCAGCCTAGGCCAGATCATCCTCACCGTATTACACGTCCATTCGTCACTCCATCTGGACTGTGCCTTTCGCAAGAATATGCTATCGATCTCTTTTTTACAGACCGATAGAGGGATGCCACAGGGCGCATTGGCATCTTTAATACTTGAAGTTGATAAATTTTTTTTCTTTTTTTGTGAAACATAAAGATTTACAGGTTAAGGTTTACCCTGTAGGCTAAGCCGAATCTATATAAGGTGGCATCATCAAGCATATTTGTCTTTCTCTGTTAAAAAAAAATATTTCTGGTTTATGGCCTCTGACCATAGAAATTTACACAACTTTAAGTCATTAGGAAAAAATTTTAAACGCACACACATGCCTTTTTAGTATCGTCTTGTAGGGATTAGCCTTGCAATAGGCGGTCTTCTTTAATTTACGTTATAGTTCCACATGTTCTTAAACTCTACTGTGCAACTTTTCATAGAAAGTAACATTCACAGAGTCAGCTAACTGCTAGCTTACAGACCAATCTAAATTAGAGCACTGCTTTCATGTTAAAACAGAAAAGATAAAAAAAAAACTAAAATGTTACTTTGCAACAATAACAGAACAAAACATAAAAAAAAATTGTTTTGCAGCCAACTTCACTATACTACTTCCAACTTCTCAGTGTTGTCATCGTGTTTTCATTATAGATTTGTTATGAGCATGAAAATTTGCAGTGCTAATTGAAGTTTGTCTGTAATATGATAATTTGTTGCCAATTAAAAATTCATTTGTGTTCATCACATATTTCAACTTAGCTATCAAAACTCTGTAATACAATCCAAAGCTTACTTCTATTAAATATATTTCGAGTTGTGACACCGATTTTCTATATTCACGAGTAAAAAATTTGCTATAACACAACTTGGAGGCTACTCTGTATTGCAATGCGAAATCAGTGACATTTGCTCCTTGGTTATCGCAAGATATTTGTGTATATAAGCCACATTGCCATGTGCTTAGCATTACCGAGCAGGCTACTACCAGACAAATGCAAAGAGTAAACGATCAAACACATTAAAAATCAGATTTCGTACCGTTTTTTTAAGGATGGTTACTCTGTATTGCGAGTAACAATCCTTAATTTCTTATTGATAGCAAATTTAGTTCTCACAACCCAAGTTGTTTTCTCAGTGCATGAATGAAGGTGTTTTTGAAAAGATGATTAATTTTTTTAAAAGTTTGTTTACAATTTTTGAACAAAATAGACATAAACAAATGAAATAAATAAGCAGCTTTTTTTATATCAGTAAACACAAAAAACAACTTCGGTTGTAAGAACTAAATTTCTTACCAGTAAAATTCAATTGTGACAATTGGTGCAAAAAACAAAATGCGATGTTCTCCAAAATATTGTGAGCTGTATTACCGGGTTTTTAATGACAAAACTACAAATTTCAACTATCAGCACTTAATTTATGACTAGTGACTAATTCAGTTTTTACAACTAAATTTATTTTCTCTAAAAGCACTTAATGTTTTTCTTATTATATAAAATTATTTTGACTTTAGCAAACGTTTTTTTTTTTTGTTTGGATCTCGTCAATTGTGAACAATATCACCTTAATGGAATTGGTTGTGACACTTACTCAATTTTTACATTTTTAATTTTACTTAATTTTTAATTTTATTTATTTTTTAATTAATTTTTACATTATTATCATTATGGTCTCGCTGCGACTTTTAAGATCTATGGTGCAGCTAATTTTTACATTAATCCATTTCTGTTCTATTATTAAAAAAATATTAGCCCAGAAATTGTTTTAAAATGTGAAAATATGAAATATTTTGCTTCTCCTTATTTTTGGTTTCAACAAATTAACACAGCTTTTGACAGGCATAATGCCAAAAGCATTAATAAAATCAATGTTATTGGTGTAGTATTGCATTTGTTTGTTTTTGTAGTAGTCCTGCGGTTACCTGGTATAACTACAACATGACATAATAAATGATGCTTTCATAATTTATTTTTATTTTTCTTGTGCCATAACGCTTTTAGCTTGTTAAAAAAATTTGTTAATTGTTGTGCTTCTTCTAAGAAAAAAAAATATTCATAAATGCAACATCTTTTAAACTTAGCTTTAAGCGAAAACATAAAACAAAAAGCTTTGCTGCTATTTGTTTTATAAAAAATATTTTTAATTGGCATTATTTAAACAGCTTTGTAAGCCTTGGGATCTTATTAGGCGAACTTGTTAAATTTAATTTGTTCAAAATTATGCAAACTTTAAGCTATAATTAAAAATTTGAATAAAAAAATTTTTTTTTTTTTTGGTTTTATTTCTTAAGTTTAAAGAAAATATGTTCAGGCTTTATCATCAACTTGGGCATGTATCAACTTGTATCAATGACATCTTTGAAGTTGCCTGATTGTAAGACATTCTACTCCTTTCAACTTTGAATTTTTTTTGTAATAATAAAGTTTTATGCAAAAGACATTTTATGTAAAATAGCTCATTAGTGTAACAATTTATCTCATTTTTGTGCAAAAAAAAAAAAAACAACGAACCAACGAAAAAAAATATGCAGACAATGACAAAATTTATTTTTTGTTAAACAAAAAAATAAATTTAAAAAATTTGTTACTGTGAATACACGGCTGCTTTGGTAAAGTATTCAGAAAAAAAACCTAAAGAAAATATTTTTAAAATCAATCGTGCGTACCGAAGAGTAAGTTTTTCTTTTATTTTTTTTTCTACTTGCTTTCAACATATGAGTGTGGATTTGCAGATATCTCCGTATATTATCCATATAAAAGAAGAAAAAAAAAAATAAAGGAAGAAGATTTTATTTGCTGATTATAAAGGCGGTTTGTTCATGTAATTTTTGGTGGCTGATGTTTAAAGTATGCTAAATAAACCTTATTATGCACACACAATGACAATGCAGCCAAAGAAGCCTAAACGGCAGCAGCAACTAAAGACAAAAGCTCTAAAACAGAGACTCACAAAAATATACAAAAACAAAGACAAGCTATAAAAAAAGAATGCGATCGATTTAACAGTGTATTTTGTAAATCAAAAAGAAGAAGAAAAAAATTTAAGACATAACATTGCATACAACATGCATTATGCATAAACCATATCCAAAACCCAAACAAACACCTGAAAGCATTTCTTTCATTTTTTTTTTCTGCCGCTTGTTTAAACATAAATTTATCTTAAGCATAAAAAATATTAAAAAAAAAAAAACGTTACTACTTTAGCTTAAATAATGATTTAAGCTTTAACATTTTAATGCAATTAGTAAAAATTTCAAAGTTTTTAGATAAATAAATATAAAATTAAACAGAGAGAGAAAGAAAAAAAATAAAGTAAAACTTAATTTATTTTCTTGTAATAAAATACAAATTTGTTTTTCACAGAATCTTTTAGATATTAACCGCCAAATAGAGTCATATGTTATACTAGACATAAAGTTTAGCTTAAAGCAGCATAAAACCAAAAAAACGAAAAACAAAACACACAGAACAGTATGAGCGCACAGACATCAGCAGCATTATTAGCAGTAACAACGCAAAAGTACTAAGTAAAATTGTGAGTACTTGATATAAGCAGCACAACTTAAAGTTTTGCTCATAAATTATAAGAAACACAGGCACAAACATACTCTCACTTGCTAGAGACGTGCGAATCCAAGAACAAGATTGTCTTCCTTTTCAAGAAAAGAAACCTAAAGACAAACGTTTAGACAGACAGACAGACAAACAACTAGTCAGCCAGCCAGCTTGCTTGCCTTGTGTATATAACGCACAGCATAAGACAAAGGCATTCGTAGTAAGTAATGCATATTGTATGATTATTTGTTAAAAACAGAACAACAGCTACAACCACCGCAGCAACATCAACAAATCATTGTTTCTTACTTGTTGTTTGCTTTAGCATCTTTAGCTTCAAAAGGAACATGTGTGCTTTCTTGACAGAGGAATAGTGTAACCGTAGCGAGAGCATAGCATTTACAACAAGAAGCCAAACTATATTGAGGAAAATAATATTTTTTTTTTCCTTTTTTAATACTTCCTCTTGCAACACGTGTTTGTGTGTGCATTTTAGAAAACCTACAAGCTTATGAAATTAGATAATGAATTCTATTTACAAGCTTAATTTAAGTGTTTTGCATTAATAAAAGCTTTAAGCTCTTGTGTGTTAATGATTATTCGTCTCTGTACTGTAAATCGAAATGTTTTGATAAATTTAAAATTTTTAAAACCGAAAATATAGCTATTTGGTATTTCGCAAATCATTGGTTTTTATATAATTCAAAGTCAAGTTCACATTTTTTATAGAAACATCAAAGTCAAGTTTAACAGATATTGTGTTATATTGTCGGGAGAAAGGTTCCTGCTATAAGATCCATTAAAATTTGACCAAAAAGCTAATTTTATTCATCCAAACTTGTAGCAAAAATTTTAAGAAATTTTAAAATGTTTATTTTTAAAATTAAATGTATTAAAGTGCAAGTAATTTTACTAAAATAAACCAAAAAATTCTTAAACTTTTATGTGTTTTTTGCTTTTCTCAATATAAAGACAGTCGATTCACTTTCAATAAGTTTATTTATACGGTTTTAAAAGTAATAAAACTTTGTGAAATCCCGGTTTAAAGACCCAGCAAAAAAAAAAATCTCGATTTATAATTGCTATTATTAGCTAAGATTGGAAGTAAGGCAATAGTGTTAAACAATGTCTTTCAATACATATTCTCTCAAGACAAAAATAGAGATATTAATGGGTTGTTACTATAACACAAGTTATTATGTAAATCGTCTTAAAAATTTATATAAAAAACACTTAATATTTTGAGTACTTTTCATATAAAAATGCCATTCGGGTTACTTACTCACTTGTATTATAAAAAAAGCATATTAAATTTGTTTTCCGAGAAGTAGTAAACTAATTGGAAGTTCAAAATTAGTATATATTCACTTATGCCGACTGCCTGCTTTGCTCTATGTATGTACACACATTATACACTCGTATTATATATTATACTGAATTTCTTTCATAAAAAAAAAAAACCATAAAATAAAATCTTATGTGCTATTTTTATAACACAAGCGATCAATTCGTCAGGAAATTGTAAATGAAAAGTACTCAAAATACCGAGTGTTTTTCATAAAACATTTTTAGGCGAGTTGATCACTTGTGTTATGAAAACAGCGGATAAATAATTTATACTCAACAGAGGCTTGTGGCTGAAGTGGTGATTTATTTAATGGTGGCTCATCTCGAGCAAAAAAATCATGGTTGTATATCTCATAAAAATACTTCTATCAAAGTAATATTTTTTGTTAATAAGGAGCATAAAAAAAACATGAATTACAGAATAGGACTGACTGTATAGAAATATTTGAATTTTTCATAAGAAATTTATATGTGCATACTAGAGACATTCATAATAGGCTGATATTGAGCCTAATAATGAGTGTTGTTGTCGGGATGAAAACAATGATATGTGACAACGACGCTTCTGTTAAAAAATTTTCTGTCAGTAACTCGACGACGACTATGACAATCATCATAAGGCTAGTATTTTATTAAGCTGCTTTAACGATATTAAAATTATTTGTTTATTTATTTTAAAGTTGTTTTTGGGTTCTCTTCTCTTTCATTGACCCAATAATGATTATGGCTGTAAAGGCAACAACAATCAAGATTTGTACATTTTTTGGTATTAAAAAAAAATATTTTAAAGTTTCTTTGCTAGTATTTATTTTTATTTTGCTGACTTTTATTGTTTATGTTTATACTTTTAATTTAAAATTCAATAGTGTGTAACGAAGTCTGTCACTTGCAAGCCTTAAATATATCGAGTTTCCTTTCAACGAGCTTTAAAAAAATAAGCAAA